>CM057454.1:1218180554-1219488054 GCA_016271365.2 Neoceratodus forsteri | reverse complement strand
AGTCGGAGTTTTTTTTATTTTAGAATGTTGGACAAACTGGGGAGGTAGTGGTCAAAGAAGGCGAGGCGAGAGGAAATCAGTTTCCTGCTGGATATAAAGGTACTTGGGGAGAATAGGGAGGTGGGGAGACAGTCGTCTTTGAGCAGTTTCCAGAAGGAGTGGTGAAGTGCGAGGAGCAGCGATGTGGGCTGGGGGCTTGAGAATTCCGAGCAGCACTTAGTGTGAAAGCTGAACTATGACGAGCTTTCACATTGCATGAAAACATCGATTTGCAGGTGAAGAGTCTGTGTTGAAGACAATTACGTGTGGAGTTTTTTTTTTTTTTTTTAATCGGCAGGCTTGGGGAGGTGGGAGGGAGTCCTTATTGAGGAAATTCTTACCCTGTGCTCCCTTTGCCAGTGCCGAGTTCGTGGAGGTTGGAGTGATTTTGGGGGACTCATTGCTACGGCTTACTGGCAACTGGCACCTCTTCCCGTTGGTACTGTGGAGGATTTACAATGGGCACAAGGTGCCAGTTGACCAATCAGAATGTTGTATTTGTGGTGCCCAATGTATAATCAGCTTTTCCCCATAGTGTGTGTAAAACTCCCAGCCCATGACTATGCTACAGTCATTTTCAAGAAAGCCTGTATTCTAAATCACAGTGTGTTTCTCACTGCTTGCTGACACTAACTCAATTAGCACTGCCAAACACAATCACCTGTTTCTCATAGTGTTTGTAACACTCCCAGCCCATTCGGAAACACTTACACACAAACAGTGCTCTCAGTATAGCCTAGAGGTTAGAGTAATAAGCCTTGAGCAAGCTTGCTACATCCAGCACACCAGACCTGGATTTGATTCTCAAACAACCTCCATTTCCCCACTGTGTGACTCAGAACAGGTCACATAAGTGCCTAATCCTCCAAAGTCATCTCTAAAAACTTACCCAGTTACCAAACACTAAAATAAAAAAGACAGAGTAAACAGGAAAAGGATGCAAAAAAAAAAAAACACTTCTGAAGCTCCTACCCCATTGCATAAATAGCACACATGCAGATCATGGAATATGGAAAATACTGTCACTCCTGCAGAGTGAGCTATGCATCTCACTCGTGCCTTTGGCACTCATGAGAATACAGAGCTCACTCTGTAGGAGTGAGAATATTTTTCATATTCCACTCCTGCCCATCATGTAATTAATAATATATATAGATATGGATATAAATATAGATATACACACACACACACACACACACACACACACACACACACACACACACACATTTATTTGAGAAGAATCGGAATGACAACCCTTTGAGTCAGAGACTTGTTTACAAAGGCTCCATGTCATTGAGAAACACAACAATAGGGTAAAACAAAACAGTAAGTAGTGCAGACAGGTTATATACAGGTGATACCAAGAGCATATAGGGACTGGGTTACAAAAGCCCCACGTCAGTGTGCAAGAAGACAATATAGGTAGCTATATAGTAGGCAAATATAAGCATCATAAACAAGTAGAATACAATTCATATGATAAAGTTATACAGCTGGAGCAAGGCCTAAAAATGCTAGGCAAGAATACTCTCCAGGGTCGGAGGAGACAGAGTAGAGTCAAGGGGACATAGGTTATAACGTATGGGATATGCAAACAAAACTGTGGCAGAGGAGGTGATTTGAGGGCAATGCACCCAACAGAGACAAGGAGTGTCTGCGAGTTGGGAGGGAACAGTAACATACTGGGAAATCATCCATGACAATCGCAGTGATGCGAATTGAGGAGGTGGTTCTTGAGGGCTGTTTTGAAAGGCCAGAGTCTTTGCCCAGAATTGACTGTACCAGGGAGGGAATTATACCAAGATAGAGCATGGTAGGGAAAGGACCTCTGTGCAAGGGAGGTCCGAACTCTGGGTACATGCAGGGAGGGACGGGGTAAGCTACGAGTGGAGAGGATCTGCAGATGATTGATGAAAGACCAATGGGGGCAGGGCCTGAGAATTTTTTTGACCAGGAGGCATGACTAGTAGATGAGCCTCTCATCAAGATAGCGAAATGGGCAGACTAGATGGGCCTAGCAGTCCTTATCTGCTATCAAATTCTATGTTTCTAGAGGAGGTTAGAGAGGGAGTATAGGGTGCAGGTGTGGGTAAGATGATTGGATCCAATGAGTAGCCAGCATGTCTTGTTGAGGGAAAGCTTGATTTTGTGAAGGGCAGAGTTGTCTGCCACACCATATATCAGCAGACCACAGTCCACTAGAGACAGGACTGAGGACGAGATGGCCAGGTGTAGGGCTTCAGTGGGGAGACAGTCTTTATGGGGATATAGGAGAACTATACAAGAGCTTACGACAGAGCAGAGGGTACGGATATGATCGTGAAATGACAATGAGGGTTCAAAGAGGATGCCCAAATACTTGAAAGAGGTGGTTTGCTCCAGTGGGAGGTGGCTACTAGAAATAATCCATAGAGGGGAGTGTTTGCGTTTACTTTGACTGTGGGCGAAGAGCAGGTTTTTTTTTTTTTTTTAGGTTTAGGACTAGCCTGTGTGGTCCAAGAAGCAGCATTCACTTTGGCTGAAAGAATGCTGGAAGGAGTTTTCAAGGTGGATGGGTCAGTGTGGCAGGCAAACAGAACAGCATCGTTGGCACAGAGGAGAAGGTTTCCTCGCAGGCTGTGGGGAGCGTGTTTAAGAAGAGACTAAAGAACAAGGGCCCCAGGATAGAGCCCCAAGGAACCCCTGAGCGAACTTGACAGGGACTGGAAATGGTAGTGCCAATTTTGACACAATGGGTACAGGAAGAGAGGTAGTTGGAGAACCAGTCAATGACCCCCCGAGATAGGCCAAGGGGCTGGAGTGAGAAGAGGAGTAGTGCACGGTGGACTGTGTCGAATGCCTCTGACAGGTCAACGAAAACTTATCCAGCAATATGCCCCTTGTCTAGCGCTGAGTGGAGGAAGTTAGAGAACCCTATGAGGGCAGTGGTGGTGCTGTGTCTGCGACGAAAGCCACGCTGTTCCTGGCAGAGGAGATTGTGGGTTGAGAGACAGTCAGTGAGCTGATCTGAGATTATTTTTTCAAGGGCTTTGGAGAGTGGCAGGAGGATAGACATGGGATGATAATTACCAGGAGAGGTGCGATCACCAGCTTTGTGCAGGGGGTAATCACAACTGTCTTCCAGACAACTGGGAACTGGCTGAGGCACAGGGAGCAGTTTAGTAGTTTGGTGAGGGAGGTTTAGTACAGTGTCCAGGACACATTTGAGTAGTTTAATGTCCAGTGAGTCACTGCTGTGGCTGGTGTTTTGAGCATTCTCAGGAGATACGATTGAGCCTCCTGTGGGGAGAGGGCCTTAAAAACAGAAAAGGGGTCTAGCAATCTTACTGTGAGTGGAAGGGGGGGGGGGGAAGAAACCAGGTCAAAAAAAATTTACAGGGAGTACTGAGCTGAGATCTGAGAAGGTTTTGTTTAGGCAGTCAGCAATGTCCCACGTGTCAGCTGTTAATGCCCCACTGACATAGAGTTGGGCAGGAGGTGGAGACACCATTTTACCACTGAGATCTTTTATGTTTTCCCAGAAATTGCGGACAAACCCCAAGAGAATGCAAGGGTAGACCTGTAGTTATTGGCATTGGTTTTGCGAATGGCCCAGGAACACCTGTTTCTGGTGGTACAGTAGGCTTGCCTGTCCATGGGTTTACCAGAGTCAACAGCTTTGTGCCAGAGGTTGTCTCTGTGATGCATAAGGCTGAGCAGCGAAGGGGTAATCCAGGGTGTGCCATGGATTCTGATGCACACTTTGGTGAAGGGAGCGAAAGTGTCACAAACTGTGTTGAATGGCTGGATGAAGTATTGAAGCACAGTGTCAATGTCAGGGACATGGTCAATTGGAGACCAATCCCAGTGAGTAAGGCAGTCTTTTAGCTAAGCAAGTTTGCCTCGGCGTAGGCAGCGCTGGGTAGTCAGTTTAAGTGGAGGTTTTGGCCTTTTGCAACACCGTGCGAAAGTGATGGAAGAGTGGTCACTAAGAACATCAGGGAGCACGACGAGATCTGATACTTTATGGGGTTTGTTGGAGAGAACGACGTCAAGTAAGGTAGAGGTACCAGTGGCTGAGCTGGCCTTGGTGGAGTGTGTGATGAGCTGGGTAAGGTCAAGTGCAGCTGCAGCATCCCTAGCATGGGCTTCAGAGTTGGCAAGCCAATTTAAATTGAGATCACCGAGTATGATTTGTTCAGCTTTGTGGGGCAGTGAGGAGAGGTGGTCGAGGAGGGCTTGGAAGGTGAGGGTCTGGTGCCTAGGAGGGATGTATGCCACAGTTAGAAATAAAGGGGCTCTGGAGAGGTCTGGGGTAAGTTTAAGTGAAATTGCTTGGGCACCGTGGCAGAGTTGTGGGGGTGACATTGGATAGAGTTTCGCAAATAAATGGCACAACCTCCACTATGCTTAGAGCTACAATCTTCTCCAAACAGGGTGTAACCTGGAAAGACAACAGAAGCATCAGGGGGTGGACTTAGTAAGCTAGGATTCAACTATGGCCAGAATGTCTGATTGTTTTTGGACAACCCAGCCCTGGAAGTCAGAGAATTTCTTTAACAAGCTGCATATATTCTTGGAGGCAATGCGTAGGGAGTGTGTGGCAGAGATGTGGGTGGGTGCCATAGGAGGGAGCCAGGATTAGGGTGTACATTACCTGATAGCATGAGCAGGATGGCCAACACCCTAAGCGCAGCTAGATACTGCATGTGACAAGAGGGAGGAAGGCCATGGGTAATGCGGACGGGAGTTGAGACAGGGATGGGAAGTGAGTGAAGCATGGGAAAAGTGAGGAGGGTAGACAAGTGTGTAGACGGAGGGGGCAGGGAGGATTGGAGTGGGATGGCATGGTGAGGGGTAGGCAAGAGTGGGCGAGTGGCGATGGGGTGGCGGGAGGAGGGGCAACTGGCAAGGCACGTCAGAGGAGTTAATGAGTAAAGGGAGGGACAACTGGCTGGACAAGTTTGTCGGGGTCACAGTGGACATAATGGATAGCAGGAGAAATACCAGCGGCAGAGGGGGCTGGTGAGGCAGCCGGTGGTACATGTCCCCATGGCTGGTCTGTGAGGTTGAGGAAGTACAAGGGGAGGGAGAAAGGCATGCTAGTAATAGGGCTGACCAGGTGGTGCAGCGGTAGGGCTGCCGACTCCTAGTGGACAGAGGGGTAATAGCACTGAGGAGAGGGAGATAATGGAAGTGGGTGGTGTGACAGTAAGATGTAGGTATATGAGGAGAGGAGGAGAAGAGAGTGTGAGGAAGACAGGAAATAGAGGTTTGGTAGAGAGGAGGCAGGAGTAACTATGCAGAAACAGAGGAATCAGGACTACTGACCACTAGTGGTGGGAAAATATAACCTGCAACGGGGAGTATAGGGTCTTACAAATTAGACTGGCAGGACGTCACGTGACATGGGAAGGTCCTTAAATTAAGGGACACCCCTGGGTGGCTGGGGTGGGCAGGGCAGTCGACGCATAGTGTTGTTGGGCTAACAACCCTAGCAAAGGAGCTCTTCAAGGAGGCAGGCTGAAATTACCTTTAGGGCTCTCCGCAGTCTGACTCTGCTCCCCAGGATGTCGCTACATATATTATACACACACACACACTACAGTGGCACAGTAGTACCACTACAGTTAGGGTTACGTAGCCATTTCTATGTTAAACCTTACATTTTGCACTTTAATAACATTTGAACTGTTTGTCCAATTTTCCTGAAATGAGGAATGTAGAAAGACCTGCCATAGATCTCCAGATCTGAAAATTTTCATTTTGGTAGGATGTACGGTTGTGGAACCGTAGCATGCTCAAAAAGTTAATTTTCCCCATTGTTGCGACTTCTTTGTCCTGGCGTAATGGACTGAAGAATGTGTTTCAGTGGGTTCAAATTGGGTTGTCTACATGTGTCCTCAGTTGCACTGATGCCTTTTTAAGATCTGGAGAAAAATTCTTGCCTCCGTTCAAAAGTTATTCCATTTCTTCCATGTCCTATTATAGCCTATGGAAAAATTTATATGTGCACTGTGAAAACATTCGCGATCACATTTTGTTGTTGAGCTTGCCCAAAAATGTTTTCGTGCTGCCACCATGTTGTTTTCAGTTAGCGAGAGAGAGAAAAAATGCTGTAATTTAAAAAAATACTGCACCATTGTGTTTACCTAATCCAGCCCCAAGGAACATGCCTCTGGCATTAGTTTTTCATCAGCTGGTCTGGAAATATGTTTTTTTACATTTTTTGATCGCGGCAACATATTTTTTGCCACGCAAACAATTGTGCACACAGGAAAAAGTAACTGTGGCAACATTTTTTTGTGCGAGATAACATTCCCATTATAGAAATAGGAGAATTGCAAATACATTAAAGTAATCATGGAAACACAGCACAAACACATATTGCTGTGTTGTTTTCTTTGGTCACTTGATTGTGGCAAGCTGGATTGCGCTATTGGCCTGAAATTTTCAGGGTGGCAAGCTCTAGTGCCACAAATGTGCCTTTCAGTGGTTTGGTACAAAAACATTCAACAGGCCCATAGGTACAGCATTCTGAAGTTCAGAAATTTTCCCGTAGGATAACATTGCGGCAGTTGTTTTATTTGTCACTTCACTGTGGCAATGTGGATTGCACTACTGGCCTGAAATTTTCAGGGTGACAAGCCCTAGTCCCACAGGTGTGCCTTTTGGTGGTTTGGTAAGGAAACATTGAACAGGCCCATAGTTACAGCATTTCTAATTTCAGAAATTTCCCAAAAGAATAACATTGCAGCTCTGTGATGCCTTTTGGGATCCATATCACGAAAATGGTTCGAGATACGGACTTTTCAGTGCAAAAAATTCTAAGTGCAGAAGTAGGATGGAAAACCATGAAATTGGAATTTTTTTTCTACCTTGTACGGTTCCTGAGATATTTGGGAATTACTGTTCCAATTGCTCATTTTCACGTCTGTAGGCCAGCATTATGCCTCAGAGTTAGCACTCACAGAAACGATGCAAGACATGAATTCGATTGACTTTTATATTGCGTAAACTACTCACTCTTATGATTACAACGACACTTGAATGTTTTTTCTAGCTGCTACGGTTCCCGAGATATGGGCAAATTAGTGTTACAAGGGTTCTTTGCCTTATAGGGCTGCTGTATGGCTCCATACTTATGTGTAAGTGGGAGCACAGGGCTTGGAGGGCACATGTTCCCACAGACACATGTCATTATGCAGAAATAGACAGCCTGGTAAGAACACAGGGCCCCACCAACACATACCATTTACTATTTATATTACACTTTTTGGAAAAGAAAGGAAATTCTTTGCAAAAACTCCATTAATGCATCAGTTAGGGTTGTTTCCGCAACAACAGAGTGTGGAATTTCCACATTAGGGTTATCACGCCCCCAAACCTTACCACATTCCCCCCACGCCACACACACACACACACACACACACACACACACACACACACACACGCGCAACATTGTATGACACTATACTACTCCAGCACATCTGTAAGCACAGTAATTCAACACTGTACTGATTACATATAACACTAGGTAATGAAAATCAAATACAGTATAACCAACTCTATACTGCCACTACAGTATGATGACACATTACTGCTGGTAAAGCGTCCTAATACAATGACAGTCCACACACATTTTCAAAATATTGATTTATAAGTGCCATAATTCAGCAATTGGGTCACTGCAAGTATCGCTGCTACCACAAAGGTATATGGTAGCAGAACAGATAGACCTGACACATACACAGTAGTTTGGAGATACTGCTCAGGTGGGAAACTACCACCATCACACATTGTTATACTGCTGCGTTACCTGGAAATACTCATTCACAGTATGTTATGGTTACCTTGCCATGTTACAACTGTTGCTTTTACATCTTACTTGTAAACTATGCTACAAAAAAAAAAAATACTTTTATTATTACCACTGTTTGTTATTAGGACTGACTCACTGTCAGAAAAAAAAAAATGCAAACATCCAAATGATTGTTGCTAGTCTCACAGAAACTGTCATTTCTAATACACTGTGCATGGATAACATACTGTGCGTTTCATCAGCTGTTAACTATTGAAATATGGGCATCTGCTTAAATCTTATTGATGCTTGTAATGCAAAAATGCTTACTGTGAGCCATTACCCATCATTGCCCAGCATGTCTGTATACCCCCAAACCACTATGATGGCTGCAGAATGCATACAGTTGGTTGACTGTGAGGATGCCTGTGTCTTGTGGAACTTTTACAGAGTTGTATGTTACTTCTGTTACCTGATCCTGCTAGCCTCTGGTTGGCTGTCTTGCCTTGGCCCTTCCCTTCCGTGTGTGTGCGCGGAAATGTGGAGTTAGGGTTTTGAGGAGGGGGCATGGGGGTTGGGTGGTGATCCTAACGTGGAATTTCCACACTTTGGTCAGTGTGGAAACAACCCTAACTGATGCATTAATGGAGTTTTTGCAAAGGATTATACATCTATACATACATACATACATACACACACATACACATACATACACACATACACACGGGATATACAATGGTGAGCTGTCGAATAAATGATTTATCTACACAAGTGGTGTTTGACCTCGGGTAACCTCATGAGTGGTGTAAGCCACGAGAGAGATGTCA
The DNA here is from genome assembly GCA_016271365.2 of Neoceratodus forsteri. Lineage (NCBI taxonomy): Eukaryota > Metazoa > Chordata > Ceratodontiformes > Ceratodontidae > Neoceratodus > Neoceratodus forsteri. Next base: position 1,219,479,408 of record CM057454.1, on the reverse strand, counting down.
TAGAAACATAGACTTTGACGGCAGATAAGGACCGCTAGGCCCATCTAGTCTGCCCATTTCCCTACCTACAGGATAGGCCGCAGATCCTAGTTAACCAACAGCCTTTATCTTCCTGCCCCCCACAAGAATTGCCTTGTGTCTGTCCCATGCATTCTTGAATTCTCCCACAGTTTTAGACCCCACACTTCCTCAGGAAGGCTGTTCCATGCATCCACTACCCTCTCTGTGAAATAATACTCCTCACATTGCCCCTGAACCGCCTCCTTCTATCTTTAAATTGTGTCCCTTGTTCTTGCAAGTCTCTTTTTCTGAAAGATGCTACCCTCTTGGACTTTGTTGATTCCTTTGAGGTACTTGAAAGTTTCTATCATGTCCCCCTCTCCTTCTTTCCTCAAGGGTATACATATTAAGCTCCTTTAGTCTCTCCTCATACGGCTTCTCTTGCAGACCCTGCACCATTTTAGTGCCCTCCTCTGGACTGCCTCTATCCTGTCTATGTCCTTGCAGAGATGGAGTCTCCAGAACTGGACACAGATATTCCAGATGGGTCTCACCAACTGTCTGTACAGAGGGATAACAACTTCCTGTTTTCTGCTGCTGATGCCTCTCCTATACATCCCAGTACACCCCGGCCCTCCCAACTGCCTTCTCACATTGCTTGCTAACCTTAAGGTCATCTGATATGATTACCCCCAGGTCCCTTTCCTGTTTTGTTGTTGTTACTACCTCCCCACCCTGTGTATTCTTCCCTGGGTTCTTGTTTCCCAGGTGCATTATTTTGCACTTTTTTATTGAATCCTAGCTGCCATACTGCCTGACCATTCCTCCAACCTTGCCAAGTCCCTTTTCATCCTTTCCACGCCCTTGTGTATCAACCCTGTTGCAGATCTTTGTGTCATCTACAAAAGGCATACTTTTCCTTCCAGTCCTCTGCAATGTCACTGATGAAGACATTAAAAGGACTGGACCCAATACTGAACCCTGCGGTACCCACTAGTAACCGCCTCTTTCTTCAGAGTGGACTCCATTTACAATTACCTTCTGTGTCCTGTTTTCCAGCCAATGTTTTACCTAGGCTACCACCCTGGGACCCACTCCCAGGCTGGTTAATTTGACTATCAATCTTTGTGTGGGACTGTGTCAAATGCCTTGCTAAAGTCTAGGTAGGCTATAACCACAGCCCTCCCCGGTCTACTACTTTGGTCACCCAGTCAAAGAAATCTATTAGATTCGCCTGACATGACCTTCCCGCTGTAGAACCCATGCTGCCTTGGATCCTGTGCTCCACTGACCTCTAGGTACTCAACTATTCTTTCCTTCAGAAGTGACTCCATCACTTTCCTACCACAGAGGTCAGACTGACAGGTCTGTAGTTTCCTGCCTCTGTCTTGGTCCCACTTTTGTGAAGGGAATCACATCCGCCTTCCTCCAGTCCTCAGGTACCACACCATCCTCCCATGATTTATTAAAAGTGTAGCCAGTGGTTTCACTAGTTCCTCCCTAATTCTTTTTAGAATTCTGGGGTGAATTCCATCAGGATTCATTGCTTTGTCCACCTTCAGTTTTAGGAGTTCTTGCAGAACCCTTTCTTTTGTGAAAGGACTCTGATCGACCCCCTATCAAGAGGTGCTTCTGTTAATTGGATTAGGCACTTCCCCCTCTTTGTGAATACTGAGCAGAAATATTGTCAGCATTCCTGCTTTTCACTGTCCCTCTGCCCACCCAATCGCTCATTCTATTCAGCCTCACTATCCCTCCCTTTGTCTTTTCACGCCGCTGATGTACCTATAAAAGGTTTTATCCCCTTCTTAACTGGAGTTGGCTATCTTTTCTCAGTTTGGGCCTTCTATTCTGACTTCCCTCCTGCTTCTTTCTGCCTTAACTGGTACAGCTCTGTCCTGCTCCTTCTGTGTTTCTTATACTTCGAATGCTATCTTTTCTTCCTGACTTTCACAGCCACCTCTTGAGAACCATAGTGGCTTTTTCTTTTCGTTTGATTTGTTTATTTGCTTCACACAAAGGCTTGTTGCCTCTGTGATGGCAGTTTTGATAACTCCCCATTGTTGCTCCACACCTCCTTCTAGCCTGTTTGCTAGTGCTTTTCTGAGGCACTCTCCCATTTGCCAAAGTCAGCCCTCCTAAAGTCCAGTACCCTCACTTTTGTATGGCTTGACTCTGTAGCTGAGTTTAACATGAACCACACTGCTTGATGGTCACTTGTCCCCAGATGGCAACCTACTTCTAGATCTGAGATCCTCTCACTGCCCCCGTTTGAGAGTATGAGGTCTAAGATTGCTCCCTCACAGTGGGTTCTGAAACTAGCTGTCTAATGCCTGCCACCTGTAGGGCGTCAAGAATGGCCCTGCTCTTGGATGTGGCTGCAGCAAATGTGCCCAGTTAACATCTGGCATATTCAGGTCTCCCATCAACAGTATCTCCCTTTCTCTGCCATTCTAAGAATGCCTTCTATCATATCCTTGTCCATTCCTTCCCCTGACATGGGGGTCTCTACACAACCCTGTGCAGATTGTGGTGCCCTTTCCAGTCTCCAAGGTGACCCACAGTGCCTCCTCTCCTCCCTGTTTACTCTTTTGTTCAGTTGCTTTTATCCCTTCCTTTACATAGAGAGCTACTCCTCCCCCTCTTCTCCCCTGCCTGTCTCTCCTGTAGGTTATGTACCCTGGTATGTTAACATCCCAGTCATGGTTCTCTGTGTACCATGTTTCTGTGATTGCTACGATATCCAGGCATCCCTCTTCCATTAAGGCCACCAGCTCAGGGGGCTTGTTGCCCAGACTACGGGCATTGGTACTCATTACCCTCCATTTCCTGATGGCCTTACCCCCTTTTGCCCCATCCCTGTCCTTCTTGCCTTTGTCAGTTTCTCCATTTACCCCTGCCTTTCTCCCTATCGACACCTCCATGTTGGTGTCCGAGGTCAAACAGCACAAGTGTAGATAAATCATTTATCTGACAGCTCACCATTGTATATTTCATTTCTGTAATAGGGATGCTTTCTGTCAGTGCAGGGACATTTGCTTTTGATTGTTTATCCTGTTTTGCATATGTTTGTCAAAAAAGTGAACAAGCAATTGCATTTTCTGCTCTTTTTATCTAATTATACAAAAAATCTGTAAGGTATCTATAAATGAAACACCACTCATTTTGTAGATAATTTTGTGTTGAAAAACTTTTATGCTCACAGTACCATGCTATCTTTTTTTCATTTGAAAGTTATTTGCATTTGAATATGGTTAGTACTGCTACTGAGGCCGAACATTCTAAATGAGTTCCAGAGTGATTGTGACATAGCTACTATATGGATAAATTAAGCAATAATGCCCGACAGGGTGTGTGTCATGCTGGGATAACGTCACGCCTCAGGTGGTTGGGCACGAGGCCGCAGGCCGAGTGCATCCAACAACTGAGGCGTGATGTTATCCCAACGACACACACCCTGGAGGCCATTATTGCTATTATACAATGGCTCGTTATTATACAGAAAAAAAAATAATTTTAAAGATGTTTTTGTGTGGAAAAATATTTTTGTTTTTTTAAGAGCAGATGAAACAATCAAGCAAATGCTCAGCATGCTCATGCTCATGAGCAGGTTCACAGTGAGGCTGAGACTAGACCCGTGATGTTGTACTGATTAACATCACGGGTCCAGCCCAAGACTGACCAATCAGAGTCCAGGATTTTTTCTTGCCATTGTATAATTTTATTTATTCAATGGCTGTGAAGCTAAATGGATTTATTCAGTGAGTTTTGAGCTCACTCCTACTGTATAAATAAATAAATATACATATACAATTACACACAGTGACAGATCCAAGTCTGTCTTTCCTGGTAAAACAAAAAATAAAAATGGGACTGGTTTTGTAAAGTGGTAATTAGCATGTCACTGACCACTACTTACTCCCTCTCCAAACCTGCTATTATGCCGGTGTGTGTACATGCAAAGCAATATCAGCTGCTTTACATAATTGTACTGGCAAATTATACACCTAGTCGCAAATGGGTCAGTGACTCACCAACCATGCCATCCAATATGGTACTTTGTGGTCCCACCCTGCATTGGGCCCACAAAGTGATGTTAGCGAGTCATGAAGCCATTTATCAATCATTAAATCTGTTCCAATATCATGGCCATTTTTTCTAAAACTGCAAGAAATATGTAAGACTTTAACAAGATTATTGCCTGAATATCTATATACATTTTTGCAAGACCCTTGAATAGCACAGTGCCAGTGTCTAAGTAGATTTTATGCCCTCCTCTACAGCCAGAAGGTTGTAGGTTCTAGTACCACATCAGGATGTAAAACCAATACTGTAGTGCAGTAACCCAACAAAAACATTTCTTGGCATCTCATGATATTGGAAAGAAATTTTTCTTACAGAAAGTTCTCCTGCAAGGAAAATGTCACAATCCTTTCATATTACTTAAATGCAATTCTTACATAAAACTTGCATGTAGCTTGCATGTGCCAGTATATATCCCTGCATTTAGCACCAGTCAAAAAACTACTTGCCTGTTTCTTGATAAGGGATGTGTTGTGTTTATTTTGTGAGGCACTCGGAGTCTACAGTACAGAGGACAAAATAAATAAATATACTTTACTATATTTCCCCAGTCAATAAAGCAGGACCTTCTACCCCCTTACATCCTTACACAGAAATAAGCAGACACAGCTAAGTCTGCCTTTTGTGGTTAAAAAACAAAATAGAAATAAAAACTAATTAAGTGTACACAGCCCCCCCCTCACCCTGATCATGCTCAGTGCATTCATTTGCACCCCTGTTCCCCACTTTAGAGTCATCAACTGCAGCACTGTTCCCCACTTAGGGTCATCAATTGCAGCCCTGTTTCCCACTTAGTGTCATCAACTGCAGCCCTGTTACCCACTTAGGGTCATCAAAATGCTATTTTGTGGGTGAGGCTGCACAGTGTTGGAGCACCATAGGAGCTGGAAACTGCAGGTAGCCTGTTGTAAATTAAAAATACCTACACAAACCACTTCCCCAAAATGCTGTATGGCTCAATAGGGCAGGCAGCTCTTTTGTGTGAGCTAGTCTGCCCCAAGAGCATAACATGTCAGCTGCTCTAACACAACAGGTTTTTGTGCCCACAATTAAATATTTGCCTTTTTTTGCTAACACATTGTTTGACTGTGTGACTATCATAAAAAAGTCAATCTCAAAGTGAATTTGATTTAATGAAGTGAATATCTGTCCCATCCCGATCACTGTTCATATTTAGTTTGGGTGTGCCAGTCCGCTCTGCCTGCCCCCCGAGGACCGACAGCTCTATTTTAAAAATGTAAATGTTAAGGGAAAAAAGTCAGTTTCAATACAAAACTGATTTAGGACTAATCTGTATAAAGTTAAGTTGTATAACCACCACGTGCAGCTAGTTGATACATGGCAATCATAGTTTTGTGTTACGAGCATTCATTTACAGATAATGAACTAAAACTCAACATATAGAAAGGAAACATATGATCTCACATATCAGAAGTGGCATGTAAAAAATATATTGTGCCATAAAAAGAAAATCGTATTTCATGCCTTGTTTAATCTTCAGTATTTGAAAACACACACAAGCTATCATGAATCCTAAAACAATCTTAGATGGCTGTGGGAAAAAATCTGAAAAGAAGATCATACACCAAAAAACTGAAACACAAAAAATAGGCAACATTAAGCTAAAACAATCCAAAAATGGAATTTTTTTTGGTATGGGAACTCTTTCAATAACACTGCTTTCCTTTGCAAGAGTTAAATCATTTTCATGAAAAAAAACATACCAAACAGACTCCATTTACCCCATTTCTGTTTTGTTCTTCTACATCAGCTCTCTTACCTCCAGCTTCATGATTCCCTGTTTAGTCACCAGCACCACGTGCTTACAATTCAGAACTACACTGCTTAGAACCCAACAGCTCTTAGGAGTTTGGGACTGAAAGGAGCTCAGGGGCTATTCCTAAAAAAACAAGCTCCCTCTGTGTGCTCCTGTTTTCACCATAGCTGCTCTCAGAAACCCAAGAATACTTCCTGTCCGCCTCTGAAATGTGTCCCTGAATTTTTTTAAATCAGCTGATTAATATTCATATCATGCTGGGGGTGGGGTTGTAATGGCAGTAATGCCTTAAAGAAGCAGGGCCTCATCTAGATTTGAAGTCTCATGACTGAAGCAAATAGCTAAAGACCATTTCAGGCAAGATAATACTCTCTCAACTTTTGTAACTAAAATGAGGAACAATGAGAGACACTTATCATCATAATGAGGGTCACGTCCTCAAACATGGAGTTACATGTTCCGAACACTGTGGAACCATTGCCTTTATTTGTACAAAGTATTTTTTTTTTATTTGCATCTTAGAATATTATTAATGTCTGCTTTAAAGTCTAAATTTACAGCACATTCTCTGTGTGTGCAGCACCTTTCCCATGAGGGACAAATGAGGGACAGGGCAATTTTGAGGGGTAAAATGAGGGATGCCCCTCATAATGAGGAACACTTGAGAGGTATGGTCAGGATTAGGATTATCAGACGACCCCTTACCAGGACATGTCTTCTTTTTTTCCAGCTACCACATATTCTTTGTGTACCGTCTCTATCCTGTTGTAGTATCATTATTAGTTTTTACTCTCTCCAACCCAGGACCTCTTTGTAAATAACCTGTGAAGGCAGTGGAAGCTTTAAACCTATTTACTCGGGGTCAGGTACCCTGCTCATCGGGTGAGGAACTAAGTGTCCTCTTTTTGGCATCCCAAAATCTGGTAACCCTAGACTTAGGATGGTAACACACAGGGCTGTTCCTACCCTATAAAAGGTTTGTGAGAACCTTTGCCAATATCAAGTTACCAGGGGCATGCACTGGCATACTTGTAGTACAACAATCAGCTACTCTGCTACCATTTAGGTAAGCTACCGCCATCATTCTCTGAAGCAGTACTTGACTCCTGTGCATACCTCTCAGCCTTCTGTCACTGAAATGAGGGGCCACAAAAGCAAGGCACAGTGAAGGCACTGACCCTCATAACATTGTGGAAACCATTGTGTTTATTTGTACAAAGTTTATTTTTGATTTAGCAACTGAGAATATTATGAATTTGTGCTTTGAAGCCTACCTGTACTGCACATTCTCTGTGTGGGCAGACCTCTTCCATGAGAGAGAGACAAGGGACAGAGCAATTTTGATTGGTAAAATTAAGGATGTCCCTCATAATCAAGGACAGTTGACAGGTTTGCTCCTGAGGCAGTTTCTAAAAGGGGCACTGTCAGATTTTAATGCTCCCACTTTCACACAACTCATCATGAAAGACATAAAATGTTGCAATCTCCTCAAGCTGGTGCAGTGACATGGAGAGCTGAGGCGTATAATGCCGTACCTCCTGCCGCACCTTTGAACTGTGTTCGGGAATGAGTATGGGTTGCCAGGGTTTGGCAGGGTAGGAGAGGATTGAGAACCCCAGGTCAGTTGTCCTCTACCAGGGATGGGCTGGCAGCCATATCAGACTTTGACTGCCACTGGGTGGGGGCCTGGTGTCAATGCAGGCAATAAGCGGCTCAGGGGCGGGGCCACAGATCTGCGGGAATGCGCGCCTCCATGCACACATTACTGATGTGCAGGCTGCAGCAAGGGGCACAGGAGAAAGTGGAAAAGGGATCCTGTGGTAGGATGAAGCCCTGCATTCCACGCCAGACGTGCACCACCATCTGAATGTCGGGAGCCAAGCTGGACTTGTGTACTGAGGGAACAGCCCTCCCCTCTCTCCACCCTGCCACAGGAGGTAAATTCATGGGGAACAAGTGCTCAGATAAGTCCAGGAGGGGATGTTATCCAAGGGGTTGGGGGACAGGAGCTGAAGAGTTCAACTGCGGGAATGAAAAGCCATATGAAAAAACATGTCACTCTCCTTTTGTATTCATTCTTTGTGACTATCGTTTTTTGTTTCAGATCCTTGGATGACATGAGTAGGCCACTTGAAGTACTGGAAAAAAAGAAACATAGACTGTGTTAGCAGAAAAGGACTGATAGACCCCTTTGCTCCACCCTGTTTTCCCTCTCTAACGCCACATACTGGACTCTATTTGGTCATGGGTGTCCCTCTCTTACTTCTATTTATTAGAAGCAGTGTCAGTGGCTCAGCAGGTAGCACACTCACCACTAAGGCCGGGAGATCAGAGGCTGTGGGTTCTACCCCCACAACAGGCACTTGGGTTAAATCCCAATACTGACACTGTAGTGCATGCAGCATGGGGGGGTGCTGCACTCGTGAGGTGCCATCTTTTGGATGAGATGTTAAAAGGTCCCATCTGCCTGTTCTGGTGGTAGTTCAGGTGGATGTTACATGGCACTTCTTGAAAAAAGTAGGGGAAGTTTCCCTGGTGTCCTACATAGAAACATAGAATTTGACAGCAGATAAGGATTGCTTGGCCCACCCAGTCTGCCCATTTCCCTACCTAATGGATAAGCTGCAGATCCTAGTTAGCCAGCAGCCTACTTCTTTCTACCCCCACCCCCTAGAATTGCTTTATGGCTGTCCCATGCATGCTTGAATTCAGTCACTGTTTGTGACTCCACAACCTCCTCCGGAAGGCCATTCCATGCATCCACAACCCTCTCTGTGAAAAAATACTTCCTTACATTACCTCTGAGCCCCCCCCCATCTTCAAATTGTGCCCCCTTGTTCTTGCACACCTCTTTTTTTGAAAGATGCTACCCTCTTGGACTTTGTTGATTCCCTTGAGGTACTTGAAAGTGTCTGTCATGTCCCCTCCACCCTCCTTTCCTCGAGGCTACACATATTAAGCTCCTTTAGTCTCTTATCATATGCCTTCTGGTGCAGACCCTGCACCATTTTAGTTGCCCTCCTCTGGACAGCTTCCATCTTGTCTATGTCCTTGTGGAGATTGGGTCTCCAGAACTGCACACAGTACTCTAGATGGGGTCTCACCAGCTGTCTGTACAGAGGGATAACAACTTCCTGTGTTCTACTGGTGATGCCTCTCCCTATGCATCCCAGTATCCCCACAGCCCTCCTTGCTGCCCTATCACATTGCTTGCCCACCTTTAAGTCATCTGATATGACTACCCCAGGTTCCTTTCCATTTTTGTTGTTGTTAGTATCTCACCCCCATTGTGTACTTTTCCCTGGGTTTTGTTTCCCAGGTGCAATACCTTGCACTTCTTAGCATTGAATCTAAGCTGCCATACATTTGACCATTCCTCTAACCTTGCCAAGTCCCTTCTCATCCTTTCCACCCCACCTTGTGCATCAACTCTGTTGCAGATCTTTGTGTCATCTGCAAAGAGACATACTTTTCCTTCCAGTCCCTCTGCAATGTCACTTATAAAGACATTGAAGAGGACCGGTCCTAATACTGAACCCTGCAGTACCTACTAGTAACCCCCCTTTCTTCAGAGTGGACTCCATTTACTATTACCCTCTGTGTCCTATTCTCCAGCCAATTCTTAACCCAGGCTATCATCTTGGGACCCACTCCCAGGCTGGCTAACTTGTATCTTAATCTTTTGTGTGGGACTGAGTCAAATGCCTTGCTAAAGTCTAGGTAGGCCATGTCCACAGCCCCTCCCTGATCTACTACTTTGGTCACCCAGTCAAAGAAATCTATTAGATTCCTCTGGCATGACCTGGCCAAATTTCCCTCATTCAGCTTAATCTGGTTCAAGGTCAGTTGGCATTCATCTGTATCCCCCTCCCCCAGGTCGTGCCTGAAACTAGGCCAAATTTGTCTAGTGCGCCTACCCGGTCAACAAAAACTAAATAAATAAATAAATTATACCCATGTGCCTATCACACACAGTTTTGAAGCTTCCCACTGTCTTCACAACCACCACCTGTTCTGAATGTCTGTTCCAGGCATCCACTATACATTCTGTAAAGAAGTATTTCTTCACACTCCCCCTGCCCCACCCACTGCCGAAGCATTATAGCATGCCATCATGTTCTGGTGCTCTTCCTCATGTGAAAGAGATTCCACTCCTTTACCTTGTTCACCCCATGAGGTACCTACAGATCTCAGTCATGTCCCTCCCCTCTCTCCTTACCTCCAGGAAGTATATGTTGAGTGTTCACTGCCTCTTCTCATATGCTTTCTCATGCAACCCCAGCACCACTTTAGTAACATAGAAACACAGAAGCATAGAATTTTATAACAGATAAGGACCAACTGGCCCACCTACTCTGCACATTTTTCCCTGCCTGCCTACAGTATCATCACAGAGCCTTCTTGATCTTTGGCCCATTCACCCACTCCTTCCCTTTCCCAAGATTCCCTTATGCCATTCCCAAGGATTATTGAATGCTACCACTGTTTTAACTCCCCCGCCTCCACTACAAGTCTGTCCCAGAAATCCACCACTCCTATACCTTATTTATCCCTGTGAGGTATTTAAAAGCATCTATCACATCCTCCCCCTCCCTCCACTTTTCCAGGATGTACTTACTGTATTTAGGTCCTTATGCCTCTCCACATAGGGATTCTGATGCAGAAACTGCACCATTTTTTGTAACTCTCCTCTGGACTGCATTAACTCTGTCTATAGCCTTCTGGAGATGTGGTTTTCAGAACTGGACACAGTACTCTAGATGGGGTTTTACTAGAGATCTATAAAGAGGCAATTCCACCTTCCTTTTTCTGCAGGTGATACCCCTGCCTATATGCACCCCAGTAATGCAATAGCTCTCCAGCTGGCCACCTTTAGAGCATCCAATATGATTCCCTCAGGTCGCTTTCCTGCTTGGTGATTGTCAGTACCACTCCTCCCATTTTGTACTCTGCCCTGGATTTTTGTGCCCCGAGTGCATGGCTTTGCACATTTTCACATTGAAACCCAGTTGGCATACCTTTGACTACTCCTTGAGTTTTCTCAGGTCTCATCCTTTTCAACCCACCTGGAGTGTCCGCCCTATTGCAGATTCTGTTGTCATCTGCAAAAAAGCAGACCTTCCCTTCCAGCAACTCTGCAATGTCACTTATAAAAATATTAAAGAGGACCAGTCCCAGCATTGATCCCTGAGGCACCCTGTTGGTTACCATCACTTCCTCAGCGCAAACTCAGTTTACTACTACCCTCTACTGCCTATTCCCTAACCAATTTCTTACTCATAAACTACCCAACTTGGTTACTAGCATCCTATGTGGAACTGTGTCAAACGCCTTACTCAAATCTAGATAGGACATGTCCAGCACTCCACCCTGATCTGATTCCTTGGTCATCCAGTCAAAGAAATTTATCAGATTCATTTAGCATGCCCCCCCATCCCCACCCCACCATGAATCCATGCTGTCTCAGGTTTTTATAACCGATTGGATTCAAGATATTCCATAATTCTTTCCATCTGTAGTGATTCTAGTAACTTTCCGACCACCAATATAAGGCTGACTGGCCTATAATTGCCAGCCTCTTCCCTGCTACCACTTTTGTGATGTGAGACTACATCTGCTCTTTTCCAGTCCTCCAGAACCATTTCTGTATAAAAGGAGCTGTTAACAGAACTGACAAAGGTACAGTCAGTACCTGCCTGAGTTCCTTCACTACCCTTGGATGCACCCCATCTGGTCCCATTACTTTGTCCTTTTCCAAATTAGCAAGTCCCTTCAGAACTCTCTCCTCTGAAAATGAACTAGTGCCCACCTCCCTTCTTCCCTCCCTCCAATACTCCTGTTACTTTTGTGGATCATCTCCTTCTTTCTCTGTTAACACTGAACAAAACTATTTGTTCAGAATGTCTGCCTTGTCCTGGTCACTCTTTGCACAATCCGCCCCCCAACCCCTTCCCTTTTTAACTTTACAATCCCAACTCTGGTCTTCCTCCTTTCACTTACAATACTGAAAAATATCTTGTTCCCCATCATCACCTCCTGGGCTAGTCTCTCTTCAGTTTGCACCTTTGATCTCCTTACTGTTCTCCTTGATTCCCTCTGTTTCTGATGCACCTGCTTAGCCTCCTTCATCTGCGTCTTCTTATACCTTCTAAAGGCTACCATTTTAGTCTTTACCTTTTCCGCTACCACTTTCAAGAACCATAGTGGTGTCTTTATCCTCTTGATTTTGCTCACTTGATGCAGAGGTATGTTGCCTTTACTATGGCCCTTTCTAGCTTTGCTCATGTTTGTCCACCCCAGTCAGGTTACCCTCCCTGCTAGGTCATCCCTGAGACATTCACCCAACTTTTTAAAATCTGCCATCCTGAAGTCCAGGACCCTTGCCCTTGTGTAGTTCAATTTCCCAACCATCCTTATCTTGAACCACACTGTGGCTCAAGATAAGGATGAATGTGGAATCAAACCAACAAGCAGACCTCCGTGTGACTGCTTCCACTCTGTCGATGTTCTTGCAGAGGTACAGCCTACAGAACTAGAGAAAGTACACCAGGTGGGGTCACACAAGTGAGCAATATAGTGGCAGCATCACCTCACTTTTCCCCTCCCTATGCATCCCAGCATCTAGCTAGCTTTGCCTACTGCCTACTGCACTGCTCGTGCCACCTGAGACCATCAAATAAGAGTACCCCCAGGTCCTCTTTTGATTGGTGAAATGTAAGTACCTCCCCCTCATCTTGTACTCATCCCCCAGATTCCCCTCATTAGGTGCATGACTGTGATCTTTTTTGGCAGTGAAACTCAGTTGCCACTCCCTAGACCATTTCTCAAGTTTCCTGAGATCCCTTTGCATTCTCTCCACCCCTTCCTGGGTGTCTACCCTGTTGCAGATTTTTGTGTCATCTGCAAAGATGCACACCTTTCCCTCCAATTCCTCAGAATGTCACTTGTGAAGACAATGAAGAGGACAGGGCCCGGTACCGATACTTGTGATACTCCACTTGTCACATTCCTGTCCACTGAGTGACTGCTGTTCACCACCATTCTTCGGCACCTATATTTTCAACCAATTAGCTACCCAGTTCACCACCTTCTTCCCCACCCCAGGCTGCTAAATGACATTATCTGCTTCCTGTGTGGAATGGCGTCAAAGGCTTTACTGAAGTCCTATAGGCCACATCCACTGCTTTCCCCTGATCCACCTCCCTAGTTACCCAGCCAAAGAAATCAAAAAGGTTTGTTTGACAGGCTCTCACCCCACCCCCTGCACAGCCATGCTGCCAGTTGTACTGCTGCCTATATGTTTCCAGGTACTCCATCAGTCTCTCCTTCAAGAGGGACTCCATTAAATTCTCACCATTGATGTAAGATGACTGGTCTATAATTCCTGGCCTACACCCTGATGACACTCTTATGCAGAGTGACCACATCAGCCCTCTTCCACTCATTCTGAAACCACCCGCATCTCTAATGAGGCACTAAATAGTTTTGCCAGTGGGATGGTCAGCACGGAGCTCAGTTCCTTAAGTACCCTTGGGTGGATCCCATCCAGCCCCATGGCCTTGTTTTCCTTTAGGGCTGCTAAGCCCCTGCAGATTCTCTCTTTTGTAATTGGACTTGTGGCCCCTACCCCCCTCCCTGCTGTGCTTCTTAATGCATGTCAACCTATCTCCCCCACAATCAGTAAAGACTTAGCGGAAGTATTTGTTTAAAATTGTTGCTCTTTCTTGGTCCTTTCTGCAAGCCCCCCTTTGATTTTCTCCTCATCACTCCTTGCCTTTTTTTCTCTTGTGTACCTGAATAAAGTCTTGTGCCTCTTCTTGACCTCCTAGGCACTCCTTTCCTCAGTTTGAGCATTTTCAGTCCTTACTCCTCTTCCTGCCTCCCTTTCTTTCTCTAGTTATACTGCCTTCTCCACCTCCATTTGGGCCTCCTTATGCTTCCTAAAAGACCTTTTTCTCCTTTGCCACCTTACCCACCTCTTTAGAGAACCATGGCTGCCTTTTTCTCCTCTTTTGCTTGGTTATTACCTTTAAACAGCTTGCTGTTACCTTAGTTATTCCCTTCTTTATTCTGTTCCATTGTGGCTCCACCCCCTGGCTATCCCTCCATCAAAGTATTTCGTATGGACATCTCCCAGTTCTTTTAAATCTGCTCTCCCAAATTCCAGGGCCCTTGTCTCAGTGTGTTTTTATTTCTGATCGAGCCATATGCCAGATCACACTGTCCGATGATCATTAGAACTCAGGGGGCTACCCCCTGTTATATCTGCAATGCTTTCCCTGTTTGCAAGTTCCACATCCAGCACTGCTCTATCCCTAGTGGGATATGTAACCAACTGCCTGAGAAATGCCCCTTGCAGGGAATCTAGAATGGCCATGCTCCTTGTTGTAGCTGCAGACAGAATGTTCCAGTCCACATCTGGTATATTAGCCACTTATATTTACTACTTCCCTTTTTCTTACCAGTTTGCCTATGGCTTCCTCCAAAACTCTTTCCAATTCCTTCCCCTGTGTCGGTGGCCTGTACACCAACCCCTACCCCTACGCCCTCAAATAAAGGCTGCCCTGACTCCCACAAAACAATCTGAAGGTGCAAAACCTTTCCTAAGTCCCCAAAAGTTCCATAGCTGCATACAAAAGGGGAAATTGCTCTGAGTGCTATACACAAAACTTCTGCATCTACAGAAAAATTACACTACAGACTGGAAGAAAGTGCAGCTACAGACGTTCCTGAGGGAAAAAAGTCTGATAAGTATGGCACATCCCCTTAAGGGCTAATCTCAGTCAATGGTTTTCTGCAGTTGTGGAAAAAATGTAGCACACGACAGTGAGTCAGTGCATTGGGGCAGAAGTTTGACGTCTTTGCAGAATATTTAAACTAGCAAATGGGGAGAGGGGTGCAGCACCCCATACGTCGAATGGGAAGAACACCCCTCCCCCCTCAGCTAGTGGTCAAACAGGAATTCAGCATGTTTGCCGTTCATTTGCATCACCAGGTAAGAAAAAGGTTTGTCTCCCCATACGCTCTACAGGGGTAATGCCAAATTCACCCAACAACTAACACACCAAAATCTGGCCAATGGAAAATCATGTACACAAATGCTCACAGCCTGGGAAATAAGATCCCAGACCTGCAGGCAATAATGTCAGAGGCTAAACTGGACATAGTAGCAATTAGTGAGACGTGGTTTACCAGTAACCACACTTGGGAGACTTCAATACCTGGCTATGTATTGTTCAGAAGAGACCGAGGTGCAAAAGAGGGGAGGAGTGGCCCTGTATGTTAATGAAAATATCAAAGCTACAGAAATCAGAATACACATAAGGAGCCAGAAGAACTGTGGGTCACCCTGGAAACAGGAAATGGGACAGCCATAAGAACTGGGGTTGTCTACAGGCCCCCAGACCAGAGGAGGACATAGACACATTGCTGTTAGAAGATATACAAAACATGACAGCTAAAGGAGGTTCTGATAATGGGAGACTTCAACATGCCAGATATAGATTGGTCAATACCAGCAGGAACATCTGCCAGAACTAGACTCATAGTGGATTCCCTGCAGGGGAGGGCCTCAAACAACTGGTACAGCAACCCACAAGAGACAGGGCTATCCTAGATCTAGTACTGACTAACAAAGAAGGGATCACAGATCTCCAGGTAGAAGGTCACCTAGGGGCCAGTGACCATCACATGGTATGGTTCAATTTGGCTACTACATCTAAATCATCCCATTCCAAGGCAAAATATGGGACTTCAGAGGAGCTGACTTTGATAAGATGGCCAACAGAGTTAAGCTAGCCCTGGCAAAAAGAAACACAGGTGAGGGGTACAGGCAGAGTGGGGCATTAAGGATGCAATACTTTGAAGCAACATCCCATTGTGTTAGACAGAAAAGGAAGTGCAAAGAAGAAGGAAACCACTTTGGTTCTCAAATACAGTAGCAGAAAAGGTCAGAGCCAAAAGGCTGGCCTTCAGGAAATATAAGGGAACACAGCGGATGAAGATAGGAGGCATACCAAACTGCCCTAAGGGAAGCAGGTAAGGCAGTAAGGCAGGCAAAGTCCCAAACTGAGGAAACACTAGCACGAACAGTAAAAGAAGGTGACAAGACTTTCTATAGATACATTAGTGAAAGGAGAAAGTCCAGAGGGGGTATTGCTAAGCTTAATGGAGAAAAGGGAGCATGTGAGGAGGAGGACCCTGTAAAGGCATCTAGCCTTAATAGATACTTTTGCTCAGTATTTACTGAAGAGAAGGTAGGGCAGGGCCCACAGCTCAGCATCATGGACACAGGGGGGAGGGAGGTGAGCGCTACTCCCTTCACAAAAGAAAGGGTCCTACAAGAGCTTGCTAAGCTCAGGGTGGATAAGGCAATGGGACCTGATGGCATACATCCCAGGGTACATAAGGAGCTAAAGGAGGAACTAGCAGAGCCATTAGCAGAATTGTTTAGTGAGTCTCTGAGCACAGGAGAGGTCCCAGAAGACTGGAGAAGGGCTCATGTGATCCCGCTCCACAAGAGTGGTAGCAGGGAGGAGGCGGGGAACTCAGAACCGGTCAGTCTTACCTCAGTAGTGGGCAAGATTATGGAGGCACTCCTTAAGGAAAGGATAGTGCAACACCTGGAATCCATAGGGGCACAGGATCCAAGACAGCATGGGTTTACAAAAGGAAGGTCCTGTCAAACTAATCTCATAGATTTCTTTGACTGGGTAACCAGAGTGGTGGACCAAGGGGAGCAGTTGATGTCGCCTACCTTGACTTCAGCAAAGCTTTTGACACTGTTCCACATAGAAGATTGATAAATAAGCTTGGTAGGCTTGGGGTGGGTCAGAAGTTGGTCAACTGGGTGGCAAACTGGTTGACGGGCAGAAAACAGAGAGTGGTGGTAAATGGTATACAGTCAGAAGAGATGCAAGTCACAAGTGGGGTACCTCAGGGATCAGTCCTGGGGCTCAGTCCTCTCATCATCTTCATTAGTGACCTTGCAGATGGACTAGAGGGTAAGGCTTGTCTGTTTGCAGATGACACCAAGATCTGCAACAGAGTAGATGATCCAGATGGGGTGGGCAGAATGAGAAGAGATCTGGATAAACTAGCAGAATGGTCAGAAGAGTGGCAACTGGGATTTAATGCAAAGAAGTGCAAAATCATGCACATAGGGAAGAGAAACCCTGAAGCTACCTATAGGCTGGGAGGAGTTGCTAGCAGTCACAAAGGAAGAAAGAGACTTGGGCATCATCATCACTGATGACCTAAAATCATCAAGCAGACCTCTAAAGCAGTAGGTAAGGCTAGGGGGTGTTAGGGTGTATTAGTAGGGGTATCACAAGTCGTAAGAGGGAGGTAATAATCCCTCTGTACAAGACACTGGTTAGGCCCCATCTGGAGTACTGCGTGCAGTATTGAGGCCACACCTTCACAAGGACATTAACCAAATTGAGGCAGTCCAGAGAAGGGCAACTAAAATGGTGCAGGACTGCATCAGAAGACATATGAGGACAGATTAATGGAGCTCAATATGTATACCCTTGAGCAAAGGAGGGAGAGGTGATATGATCGAGGCATTTAAACACCTTAAGGGCATAAACAAGGTGAAAGATTCTAACATGTTTAAATATAAGAAAAATAGCAGGACAAGAGGACACAGCATGAGATTAGAGGGAGGCCGATTAAGGGGGAATGTGAGGAAATTCTTTTTCACGGAAAGGGTGGTGGATGCATGGAATGGCTTACCACAAGAAGTGGTGGCTATGAATACAGTGCAGGGCTTCAAACAGGCATGGGATAGGCATAAGGGAGCAATACAAATGACTATGAATAGATAGGTCACTGACAGAGCAAAGGCCGATGGCACATTTATAAGGTAGAAAAAGAAATGGGCAGACTGGATGGGCCTTATGTCCTTATCTTCGCCAACTTCTATGTTTCTATGTTTCTATGTAGTGAGGTGTAACACTCCCTTAGCAAAATGCAATACCCCAGCAATTGAAATACAATTATAGTGGAAGTCAGGCACAAGCAATAGCAAACCAGTGGGTGTGTAGCAGTGGCAGTTGTTACATCTCTAGCACACAATGTCATTAAAAGACAACAAACAACCACCACCAGACCAAGTGCAGCCCATGAATGAGCCCCACAGTCAGTAGAGGCTGAACAGCCTGCAGTGAGTGCTGCTGGAGCAGGCAACAGAAACACTTCAGGGAGAGATACAACCATCACTTACAGACATCCACTGTGGTGCATGGTATTGCTGGTTCCAGTGGTGCTGCAGTGGTCCCAGCTGAGGGAATGATTGCTCGTCTCACTGTGGGTACTTTCAGCTATATCTGTGGAAAGACTGTCAAAGTATGCTGCTCCAGCTAATATGGATCACCTGTTTTGCCTCCTAAGCCTTTTCCTCAGCTGCGGATCTGTGCTTGCAGATTTTCAGCACTTGCAGAAATTCTGCAACTGCTGTATTTTATGGTTTCTGCACATGCACAATCTTTCTTTCAGAATATCCCTCACCAGCATTTCCTCAATGCTGCAGGTCTTTTTCCCACAGCTGCAGGATTTTTGGCTGTCTTTGTGAATCCAACCCCCTGTCTCTAATCCAACCCAAAGAACACTCTAGCCACTCCTTGTCCTTGCTGTGTCATAGAAACATAGACAGTGATGACAGAAAAAGACCACAGGTCCATCCTGTCTGCCCAAGTTCCCTATAATCCTAGAACCTATTGTTCCTCCAGGGTACTAACCCTCTTGATCCTCTCTCTGTTCTCTTCTTTGGTCCTGTCGCCCCAGGTAACAACTGTTCCCTTAGTTATGTCCCAGCCCTGCTTGAATCCTCTAACTGTTTTTGTACCCACCAATTTAGCTGACAGACTGTTCCAAGGTTCTACCACCCTTTCTGTAAAGTAGTACTTCCTTACATTGCTCCTGAATATACCTCCTGTTAATTTCCATCCGTGTCCACATGACTGCAAATTGGTATTCAGGTGACATAGTTCTCTGCAGGCACGGGGTCATAATGCTGCATACCGGAACAGCACAGCAATATACCATGATGTCACTATAGCACGGTATATTGCTCAACGGCTTTCTTTATGTTTTGTGGGGGGGGGGTCCACCTCACACCACCCATTCCGAGTTGTTGTACCTTTCAACCACCCAAACTTAAATGATCAACTTCGGGGGGGGTTGAAATTAGCTATTCCACAAAGTGCAAAATAAAAAATGTCCATGCATCTCGGACCTGGATTCGAAACCCGATCCATAGGCACACTGCTTCCAGTGCAGCTTGCAGCTTATCCTGTCAAGCCACAGCAGCTGCTCAGCAGACCCTCCTTTCAGCAGAATGTCTTACGTCTTCCAGGCAACAGCGATGGGGTGTACAACTGTGCTTACATAATTTTGCGGTTTGCATCCTATCACTATATTTGACTGCGCTATCTCTGTTGCGCGGTTTTGACCTGCACCATATTGTATATGGCATATAGACCTAGTAGGCATATATCCCCTCTCCCTTCTGGTCTCCAGTGAGTACATATTTACTGCCTTGAGGTACTACTCATAGGATCTGCTCTGCTGGTCATGAATCATTTTTGTTACTCTACGCTGCACTGTATGCAGCCTATCCTTATTCTTTCTGAGGTGAGGACTTCAAAATTGGGTGCAGTACTCTAGGTGAAGCCTCACCAAGGATCTGTAGAGGGGAAGTATTACCTCTTTTCTTCTGCTATCAATACCCCTCCTAATACATTCCAGCATCCTGTTACCCTTGCTATAGGCCTTGTTGCACTGACTCGATTGCTTAAATGAGTTGCTAATGGTAACTCCCAGATCCCATTCCTCAGTTGCAGTGCTAAGTCTCCTTCCTCCCATCCAGTACTCTGTCTTGAGGTTCTTTTTCCCTAGGTGGATTGTGACATCTTTCATGAACAATCTTTTGTGCAGGCCAATATGATCCAATTTGTTATTGTTTTACTGTTTTGTACTTATTTTTAGTTAGTTAGTATATAAATGTTATATTAGATTAAGTGTTCATGACAGTTGCTTGATGTGACAGCTTATTGGTGAATGTGGCATTTTATTAAATATTTCAATAAACCGAGTATCAAAAACATGTGCAATTTCAACTGTCCACAAGGACCTATTGACAGACACATACAATCAGATAAAACTGTTATGTACTTGCTGTAACAGTAGATCTACAAGAGAATCTCTTTCATCAGGCCACATCGGTCAGTGTCAGTGGCTCAGTAGGTAGCACACTCACCTCTGAGACCAGGAGATCAGAGGGCTGTGGGTTTAGTTCCCACATCTGGCACTTGGGTTAATATCCCAATACTGACACTGTAGAGCAGCATGAGAGGGGTGCTGCACTTTTGAGGTGCTGTCTTTCAGATGAGACGTTAAACCGAGGTCTCATCTGCATGGATTGGTGGTAGTTCAGGAGGATGTTAAAGATCCCATGGCACTTATTGAAAAGAGTAGGGGAATTTTTTATTCAAAGAAAACATAACATCAAGTATTCAAGCAAATGAAATCAAAAGTGTACTATAAATCAAAAATCCAATAGCAAGAAAAACAAAAAATAAATATAAGAAACACTTTACATTTGACCATACTTTTCCAATGGTGTGCTGTGTTGCATTAATCAAACCTCCATAATTCTGGTAGATTATACATACTTCTGATAAGTGCAGGGAACTGTACGTATTTCATTTCATGACAGTTTAACCTTTATTGCAATTTAAAAACTTCCCCGAGTCCTAAGTTTAAGTTATCCAGGCTATGTTGTGCCAATACATCTGAAATTTTCTCCTAGTGAGGTGCAGGCTTTCCACTAACCTGATCTTTTGAGATGGCAGACTCAATTTGTTTTAACAGGATGTGGCTTGGTGTGTGCAAGTGTTGCAAAGAATATTGGCACCTGGCCTGCCACATGTAACATTTGACACATGCAAATGTTACATTAAGTGTGCTCGGGTGATAACGACTCATGCATCCAGTATATTCTCCTAGAATTAAACATTCATGGGTAATTTCATGTGTGTGGCTGGGTTCCAGTTTCATCTAGTGGCTAACTCTGTCCAAATTTGGACAAAGCTTTTGCATTGAAAGAAAAAATGTTCATAGAAACATAGAAACATAGACTTTGACGGCAGATAAGGACTGCTTGGCCCCCTAGTCTGCCCATTTCCCTACCTAGAGGATAAACTGCAGATCCTATTTAACCAACAGCCTATTTCTTCCTACCCCCCACAAAAATTGCCTTATGTCTGTCCCATGCATTCTTGAATTCTTCCACAGTTTTAGACCCCACAACCTCCTCAGGAAGGCTGTTCCATGTGTTCACCACCCTCTCTGTGAAAAATACTTCCTCACATTGCCCTGAGCTGCCCCTCTATCTTCAAATTGTGTCCCTGTTCTTGCACATCTTTTTCTGAAAGATGCTACCCTCTTAGACTTTGTTGATTCCACTGAGGTACTTAAACATTTCTATCATGTTCCCCCTCTCCCTCCTTTCCTCAAGAGTATACATATTAAGCTCCTTTAGTCTCTCCTCGTATGGCTTCTCTTGCAGACCCTGCACCATTTTAGTTGCCCTCCTCTGAACTGCCTCCATCCTGTCTATGTCCTTGCGAAGATGGGGTCTCCAGAACTGAATGCAGTACTCCAGATGGGGTCTCACCAACTGTCTGTACCAGGTGATAACAACTTCCTGTTTTTCTGCTGGTGAAGCCCTCCCTACCGTCTTCTCATATTGCTTGCCAACCTTAAGGTCATCTGATATGATTACCTCCCGGTCCCTTTCCATTTTTGTTGTTACTACCTCCCCCCCATTGTGTAATCTTACCCTGGGTTTTTGTTTCCCAGGTGCATTACTTTGCACTTCTTGCATTGAATCCAAGCTGCCATACTTCTGACCATTCCTCCAACCTCGTCAGGTCCCTTCTCATCCTTTCCACGCCTCCTTGTGTATCAACCCTGTTGCAGATCTTTGTGTCATCTGCAAAGAGGTATACTTTTCCTTCCAGTCCCTCTGCAATGTCACTTATAAAGACATTAAAAAGGACTGGACCCAGTATTGAACCCTGCAGTACCCCACTAGTAACCCCTCTTTCTTCAGAGTGGACTCCATTTACAATTACCTTCTGTGTCCTGTTGTTCAGCCAATGTTTTACCCAGGCTACCACCCTGAAACCCACTCCCAGGCTGGTTAATTTGACTACTAATCTTTTGTGTGGAACGGTGTCAAATGCCTTGCTAAAGTCTAGGTAGGCCATGTCCACAGCCCCTTCCTGGTCTACTACTGTGGTCACCCAGTCAAAGAAATCAATTAGATTCATCTGACATGACCTTCCCGCTGTGAACCCATGCTGCCTTGGGTCCTGTGCCCCACTGGCGTCTAGGTACTCATCAATTCTTTCCTTCAGAAGTGATTCCATCACTTTCCCTACCACAGAGGTCAAACTGACAGGTCTGTAGTTTCCTGCCTCTGTCTTGGTCCCACTTTTGTGAAGGGGAACCACATCAGCCTTCTTCCAGTCCTCAGGTACCACCATCCTCCCATGATTTGTTAAAAGGGTAGTCAGTGGTGTCACTAGTTTTCTGCTTAATTCTTTTAGAATTCTGGGATGAATTCCATCTGGCCCCATTGCTTTGTCCACCTTCAGTTTTAGGAATTCTTCAGAAGCCTTTCTTCTGTGAAAGAACTGGGATCGACCCCCCCTCTCCAGAGTGTTTCTGTTAATTGGATTAGGCACCTCCCCCACTTCCTCTTTTGTGAATACTGAACAGAAGTATTCATTCAGTATCCCTGCTTTTTCACTGTCACTCTCTGCCCACCCACCATCCATTCTATTCAGCCTCACTATCCCTCCTTTTGTCTTTCTACGCTCCTTGATATACCTATAAAATGTTTTATCCCCCTTCTTAACCAAGTTGTCTGTCTTTTCCACAGTTTGTGCCTTTGCTATTCTGACTACCCTCCCTGCTTCCTTCTGCCTTAACTGATACAGTTCTCTGTCCTGCTCCTTCTGTGTTTCCTTATACTTCTTAAATGCTATCTTTTTCTCCCTAACCTTCACCACCACTTCTTTTGAGAACCATAGTGGCTTTTTCTTTCATTTAGATTTGTTTATTTGCTTCACACAAAGGCTTGTTGCCTCTGTGATGGCAGTTTTGATATTTTCCCAGTGTTACTCCACCCCTCCTTCTAGTCTGTTTGCTAGCACTTTTCTAAGGCACTCTCCCATCTTGCCAAAGTCAGCCCTCCTGAAGTCCAGAACCCTCACCTTTGTATGGCTTGACTCTGTAGCTGAGTTTATCATGAACCACACTGTTTGGTGGTCACTTGTTCCCAAATGGCTACCCACTTATAGATCTGAGATCCTCTCACTGTCTCCATTTGAGAGTACGGGGTCTAAGATTGCTCTCTCATGAGTAGGTTCAAAAACTAGCTGTCAGAGGCATGCCACCTGAAGGGCATCAAGAATGGCCCTGCTTTTGGATGTGGCTGCAGCAAAGATGCTCCAATTAACAACTGGCATGTTAAGGTCTCCCATCAACAGTATCTCCCCTTTCTCTGCCATCCTAAGTATGCCTTCTATCATTTCCTTGTCCATTCCCTCCCCCTGACATGGGGGTCTGTATACAACCCCTGTGCAGATTGTGGTGCCATTTCCAGTCTCAAAGGTGACCCACAGTGCCTCCTCTCCTCCCTGTTTGCTCTTTTGTTCAGTTGCTTTTATCCCTTCCATTACATAGGGAGCTACTCCCCCCCTCCTGCCCTCCCTTTATCTCCTGTAGGTTGTGTACCCTGGTATGTTAACATCCCAGTCATGGTTCTTTGTGTACCATGTTTCTGTGACTGCTATGATATCCAGGCATCCCTCTTCCAACAAGGCCACCAGTTCGGGGAGCTTGTTGCCCAGACAATGGGTGTTAGTACTCATTACCCTCCATTTCTTGATGGCCTTATCCCTTTTTGCCTCATCCCTGTCCTTATTGAATTTGTCACTTTCTCCATTTACCCCTGCACTTCTCTCTATTGACATCTCTATGTTGGTGTCTACCTCAATTAATACCCTGATTTTTTTTGGGTGGGACAAGGATTTCCCTGCTCCTTTCCAGTACCTCCCCCCTTGGCTAGTTTAAATGCTTGCCAATGAAGTATTTAAACCTATCACCTAGGATCCTGGTTCCCCTCCTGGACAGATGCAGACCATCATGCCAGTATAGGTCTGCATCCCTCCAGGTAGACACCCAGTCCCCAATGAAGCCATATCCCTGAGCTCTGCACCAGTTTTTCAACCACTGATTGAATCCCATGATGTGGAGCACCCTGGCCTCACCCATGCCATAGACAGACAGCACCTCCGAGAAGGTTACCATGTGTGCTATTTGTCTAAGGCCCCTTCCCATCTCCACAAATGCTTCTTGCACTGCTCTGATCCCTTTCTTAGCCAGGTCATTTGTTCCTAGGTGGGCAATGACATCCAGATTCCTTCCTTGTATAGCTGCTCCTGCGATCCTGAGGATTCGCTCCCTGTCTGTCCAAGCCATGGCACCAGGCAGACACCTTAGCTCCTTGTCCTCTTCCTTCTCCAGTTCTAACTTCCTAACAATGGAGTCCCCCACCAGGAGTTGTTTCCTTCCCCTGTGGGGTCCCATGCCACCCTCCTGTGGGTCTCCTTTGTGGAGGTTCCCAGCATCCTCCTTGGTCTCCACTGTGGGTGCCTCCATAGAGGAACCACACTTTTCCAGAACAGCATAGAAATTGTGGAGAGGTACAACTGGAGGGATGCACCTCTGTTCCACCACCCTCACCCTCCCTGAGCCCACTGTGGTCCAACCGCTCCTCTTTCTTGGCAACCTTGGAGGTAACAGCAGTGGCCCTGGTGGTCCCTGGGTGGGAGAAGAGGTCCCACAAATCTTGTCCAACTCAGCCTGGAGATGAGCAACCTCCTCCCTCAGCCCAGAGAGGTGCCAGCAGATGGGACAACACTGCATCCTCCACAACGTCTCCCGGAAGACTGCTGCTCTACAGCCACTGCACTGCACCACTCCCATCATGCCTTTTTTCTGGACCCCTAACTGTTGTTTGGAATACTTACTCTTTACTCTGTTTGTTTATTTTTTTTTTCATTGACTCCATGTTTTTATTGACTCCATTGACTGTTCTATACCCACACATTCTGGTTTAACACATTGTCTCTCTGAAATTGGTTTGTGCTTCAGGTTACCTTTCATCCCCAGTTTACCACGACAGCTAAGCCATTGGACATCCCATATTGATTTTGGAATTCTATCGTCTTTCAAAACTTTTAAAGCAAAGTTCAGCTTTGTAAGTAAGCATCTGGGGAAATCTACTTGAACTGGAAAAGAGGTTGCCATGATTTCTACTTATAGCACTTTCCTAGGTCTATCTCACACCACTGTTTTACTTATATTCCAAGCATATAATTTCCTTACTGCTGGTTTTGCAAAAGCAGGGATTCTGACTCTTAACAGGGATCTTGAAAATTACCCTTCCCGCATGTCGAAGAAGGATTGAAATAAAAGCTGTGACCATTTATCCCACGCATTTTGAATCTGTGCAGTGATTTTCTGAAAAGTAGAGGCAAAAAAAAGTATGATAAAAGACAAGGGGGGGAATCATACCTAGACCACCTTGCCCAACGCTCAAGTAGGCAAAATCTCTCCTTATAAGGTTCAGTCTGCTCCTCCATACCATTTGGGAAAAAAATGCTGAAAAGTCTCGTTTCCAGTTCCAAAGGCAGGGGGAAGACATGACTAACATATAGATAAAGTGGTAGTACAAACTTTTTTTTTTATAATTAAGACCCTTTTTTGTTTAGAGTAAGCCCATGATTTCCATTGTTGGATTTTTTGTTCTCCAAAACAAATTTGTGTCTCCCAGTTTAGTTGGGCTAGATTCCCATTTCCAAATTGTAAACCCAAAATCTTTGTGTTGTTGATATTTTCATTTGTCCTACTGTATGTAGTGGGTTGGAGTGGGCTCCCCTATTTGAACCCCATTACTTTTTCCATAATTTACTGCAGCCCATGTTAAAGCAGAAAATTGTTCTAATGTGGCTAGTGCTTCATGCCAGACTCTGGTGTTCTTACTAAAAGGCATATATTGTTTGCATAAGCCATAATTTTCTGGTCAGGTATGCTAGTTGAAGGCATGAGTCCCAGTATACTAGTACAGTATCATGCAAAATTGTCCTAATTACTGGATCCAGAACAAAAGTATATAAGAGTGGACTAAGTGGCCAGCCCTGTTTCACTCCTTATTCAAAACAACCCCTGCTCCCAACATCCCATTAATAGATGGGTGCCCTATTGAGTTGGCATATAAATCTTTGAGCCAGCTCACAAACCTTTGGGGGATACTGTATTTCTCTAACACCTGAAAAAGAAAAATCATGTGAGACTTTATCAAAAGCTTTGGTTTGATCCAAAGCAATTAGGAAACCATGTGTTTTTTTTTTTTTGTCCAAATTCAAAGTTATCTCTGAGCAATAATATATTTTGTTGTATTGCTCTGTGCGGAATGGAGCATGTTTGAACTGAGTGTATGAGTTGGGTAGCTGCCTTTTGTAACCTTTTATTCAAGACAGAGGTGAGAATCTTATTTATTTCTATTTAGTTAGTTTTTGTTGACCAGGTAAGAGCACTAGATAAATCCTGCCTATTTTCAGGCACGACCCGGGAGGGGATACAGATGAATGCCAACTAACCTTGAACCAGATTAAGCTGTTTATATACAGATTAAGCTGTTTATACAGTTAAGCTTATAATCAGTGTTTAGTAGGTGGATTGGCCTCCAGTTGTCCAGATCATGTTTATCACATTTTTGTGCAAAAAAATAATTATTGCTGTTGAAAAATTTTGAGGGGGGACTCCATTACTTAATTAATTATATATTTCTGCTAGAATAGTACTTAGTTCTGAGTGAAAGGTTTTAAAGAACTCATTAGTAAGTCCATCCTTTCCTGGAAGAACCCCAGATTTTAACTGGGAAATGACAGTTAAAATCTCCTCTGGATGATAACCATGCCTGTACCCATGCCTGCATCCACTGCTTTTCTTTTACCATGCCTGTAAGCCAAATGGGCAGACTGGGTGGGTCATAGGCCCTTATCTGCCGACACTGTCTATGTATTTATGTAATCATATTGACAACCCCTCATCCTTTGTTTAATAATGTCAATTTACTTTTTAATTCATATATCTGCTACATTGGGTAGTGACAATAGTTTGTAGACTTGGTTCCTACAGTTTAAATACATCAGATAGTCTTGATTACTTTTTATGCTTGCCATGTTTGATAAGGAAATCTTTTATCTCTGTTTTGGTGTCTGTTCACCATACTGCCCATGTATTGTATAATTTCTCCACCGATTTTCTATATTTGAAAAGCAGTAATAACTCATTTTTGATTGTGGTCTGATCTAACAGAGAAGAATTTAATTTCCATCTCTGTGGTATTCCAGGGAATTTTGGGGGCACTTGGCTGCAATTTATTTTGCAGGTTAGCAGCAAGTGATCTGAGAATTCGCAACCTGCCAAGTTAAATTTATTTGGTGTCAAATTTTGTGATTAAAAAAAGATAATCAATTCGAGTGGCAAAAGCACTCCTTTTGGAAGCAGCCCCTGTATCTTTATGTAAAAGATGGCATGTATCTTTTAGATTTGCTGTTTTTACTATATTAATGAGGGCATTAGTATCACAATATTTTTTTTATTCTCTGCATGTCTAGATTTAATATCCAGACAACAATTCATGTCGCCGCCCCAGATAATCTGTCTTGTAGTGAACAGGTAAGGTTTGATAGCATTGAAAGTGTCAATCCTAGAGGTTTTACTTTGGGGCACATAAGTATTGATTAGCTGAAGTGTATACCCCTTGTATACACAATCCAACAACAAGGCCCTTCCTGGTATTATATTAATAAGTCTCTGGACTAGTAAATGTGTATGCAGGAAACGTATGCCTAAACCATATGCTGCCTTCAGGCCATAGGACCAAAAAGACGGCCTACGCATCCAGGCTTTTTTTGCCTGAGCTACATCCTGAAGTGAGGTGAATCTGGTTTCCTGCAAAAATCAGATGTCAGCAGCTAAATCCCTGCACAAATTTAGACAGACCAACCCTTTTTTGTAGTTTTTTATACTACAGGTGTTTAATGAGGCTACGTACTGGAGACACATACCAATATATAGGGTAGGGAGAGGCTAACATTTATTTTTTTTCTCTTTCTTCCCATTTTTTTTTTGTTTCCAGGATTTCAACTCCAGTGTCGCCCTCACATTCCATTTCTGAAACTACACCCGACATGTTGGAAACATCCGACTCAGACCCACCATCTGCATTTTGATGAATCTGAAAGGAATTTTGTAAGAAAGTCACCAAATGGGATCCTTTCTGCTTGCTTAAGGATCTAGTCATTCTCCTGGAGGGAGGGTTTTGGAAATCTGTTGCTAGGGGAAGAGGCATCACACCTGGTCCCTGCTCTGTTTTTGAGGCACTGGGGGTTACTACCTATGCTACTACCTGCCTGTCTTGACTAGTAGATGTGGTAGTTTGGGTTGTGTCAGGGGCTTGGCTTGGAGTTTCTGGCTCTGCTTCTGAGGGTGTGGTGTGTTCCTGATTTGGCCTACATCTCTCCTGGGCCTGGTTGACCAAGTCTTCCTGATTGGGGCCTCCTTGTCTATTCTAGCCAGCCCATGGACACTGATGATAAGCGTGCCCTTGTTCATCACAGAGATTGCACTTAAATACATTTCTGCATACAACACTATGGCGATCAAATTCCTCACAAAGGGCACACTTAACCTTGTCACAAACACTGCTTAAATGTCATCTGCTCCTGCACTTATAGCAGGCTTTTAGCTAACTAGGATAAAAACATACTCCTCTGTCTTTCCGCCCAAAAAAACTATTCGGTAGGTATGCCACCTCACTTCCAACAATATGCAGCTTAACTTTAAAGCACTAACCTCCCATCCAGATGCCTTCAGAATCAATTATTGCATCTGGAGGACCTAGCACTCTGCATTTATGCTCCAACCAAAATTGTACATCCCCCACATTTACCCCTTCATTACAAAACATTACATTCGCTTTTTTAAAAAGGGGTTTTGTGATCGGAATTGCCCAAATGGCAGTCCATAATGGCAAAGTCGTAAGAGCTTCATAGTTCCTCCCAAACCTATCCAGGCCTTCAAAAGTTTTGAATCTGACATCAAAGGTATATTTTCCCCTTATGTTAATGAGGACATAAATGTCTGAGGCTTGGAAGTTTATGGACCCTTTTAAAAGTCTACGTGCCAGATATGCCCTGTTGGGATGTTCTTGTAGTCCCCCCCCCCGTATCGCAGACATACAGCATTTCATCATGGGGCTTGGTCTAGCCTGTTATGTTTAAAGAGGTCAGAGAAAGTAGGCCCCATTCTCTAACCCTCTCCCCAGGAGGAAGCGGGGATGAAAGGGGAGAACTAGTAACTGATCTTGGGCATTGAAAAAACTGCCCCTCATTAGAAATGGTAGCAGAAAGTTCAGGACCAACCTGGGCAGTGTTACAGCTCTGTTCCATATGGTTGTGTGAGGTAAAAGCCTCAGCAGTACTTTGCTGTCCCATTTGTGCTGAAGAAAAGGGCCACCCATTCTGAGTCAGGAACCATGTACCATCAGGTTGCTGAATCAAGCCAGCCTATGAAAGGGCATTTTCCTTCGACCATTTTTCATTCTGTGTGGCTGCAATCTATGGCTGCTGTACCTGACATTTCTGCATTCCAGCTCTCTCCACGTCAGCGCTCTTCCTTCAAGGCCCAGAAACTTCACCCAGCTGCTGCTCCACTGAGTCATCTCACTCTGAAATAGAGCTATCAGTGATAGTCACCCATTGCCTCCTTGTGTGAGCAAGTTATGATGCAGTTAGCATTCTGCACTAAGCCCATGTTAACCTGCGGTGATTCCTGCATCAATATTGGGTACTGAGGAGTAGAACAAACACAGGTCTGTGTAGCTGGTGCTCCCGCTGCATGAATTCGTTCATGCAAATATCCCTTTTCATCATTATTAGTCTCTGCACAGATTATGGGAATTTCGGTCATTACAGCACTTGCAGCCTGCGGCAAGACTTGATCCTAAGGCTGCAAACATACAGTACATCCTCCTCATCCTCCAGTGTGGAACCAACTGCTGTTCTGTGAACAGCTCAGCAACTCCCCCTACAGCACAGAGTAGGGGAATTTTATTGAGAAATGGACTTCAATACATAACAAAATGAAGTGAAATACAGATAGAAACATAATGCAAACAATCAAACAGCCCATGACACACAATTAATCCAATAGCTGTTAAAACGGTCCGAAGAAGTGTGAAACAAATCATAGTCCATTAGACGTTTCAGGGCTGTACCAACATTGAGGAATAATTCATCATGTGTAAGATAATTCTGTTGTAAAATCCAGAGACATCGAGATTGCCATACATGATAACATAAAATACAAAATATAACATAACGGTTGTCACTATGATATCTAACAAAAGTATTAGAAAAAGGACCAAACAGCAGAGCTGAGTAAGTAATATTCCTAAATTCAGGCTCCTGCCAGTGGTCAGCCAAGAAAGACCAAAATGGCCGATATAATCACAGTCAATAAATAAATGGCATTGAGTCTCTAATTGCTGGAGGCAGGCAGGATGAGGACAATAATGCTCAGACAGTTGTTTTTGTTTGCTATTCCCCTTAACCCCCAATTTCCCAAAATTACCAAGCCAAACACAATCCCATACATAAGGAGGAATACGTTTATTTTATAAATGTCGAAGAACAGTCACCTGCCTATCCTGCAGGCACTCAGGAAAAACTACCTCAGTAGAACGTTCAGCTAATAAAATGGACCTATAGATCATTTTCCTGTCAGCAGACAATAGTGAAGAAGGGGTAATATGCCATTTGATAAGTTGTTTAATACAATCCGTATTACTATGTGGTACAGCAGAAAGTTTGGATAGTAGCCAGGGAGTGCCAGATTGCCAATAAGGCCTACAGAGAACAAGCCAGTGTTCTAAAAAAGGTCTCCAAAGGAGATTACCAGGTCTCAACACCTTACCAAAATTATAGGCTACAAAAAGACGGTAAAAAAAAAGTGATAGGGTGGAGCATAGATACCCTACCGTCAGCGATAGGTCTATTGGTAATTTCCCGCTTAAGGGGGTTCAAACGAGAGCACCAAAAAGCTTGAAAAAAAAACACTAAAAAGTCGTGTCCAAAGAGAAAATGAAGGGAGATAAACATAACAAATGTAGAGAAAAATAGGGGTGAGAATAGTTATAATCAAAAGAACCTTTTTTTTTTTGGATAATTGCTGACCTTTCCAATTACCTACCATCCTAGACCCCCTGGCAAGAACAATATCCCAGTTTAGCTTTGCCATATCACCCGGTCCAGATAAGAGGCCCAAAACCTTAATAGGGTCCTTAGAGACAGAAATTCCAGCAATAACACCTCTAGGCGGGACAGGAGTAGAACCAAAAACAACCCCTTTGCTTTTACTGTAATTAATTCTGGAGCCTGAGAGATGAAAAAAAAGCTCAGTAGAGTCAGTCAAAGCAGAGACGGAAAAACGTAGGGGTTAAAGTAACACCAAGTCATCAGCATAAGCTAATACCTTGTGAGAAGCTAGAGAGGGAATCACATCAAGGCTCTGTAAAGCAGTGTTTGTTTGCTGTATCGGAATAAAAATATCTATGGTAAATGCATAGAGAACAGGACTGAGTGGGCAGCCTTGTCGCACCCCTTTAGTAACAGCCAACTTTTTCCCCAAGCCAGCCATTAACATTAGGGATTAGTTTAGCACCCTTATACATTGCTGAGTTCCAATAAATAAATTGTGCAGGGAACCCAAAAGCTTTCAACACAAGAAATAAAAAGGAATGGGCAACCCGGTCAAAAGCTTTTTCCTGGTCCAAACCAAAGACATATCCTTGCAAGGAACCCACCTTCCCTGCAGAAAACACCTCCAGTAAATATATTAGGTTGTCCTGTTGTTTGCGGTCCAGGACTACATAAGCCTGGACTGGGTGGAGTAGCAAGGGGGTAAGCACAGAAAGTCTAACTAACAGTATTTTACTCAATATCTTCAAATCTGTATTTAATAAACTAAGGGATCTCCAATTACATAAATCAGACATATCCCCTTTTTTGTAGAGAAGTAGCAAAATAGCTTCAGACATGGACGGGGAGTAGTCCCCGGAGCGTAAGATGAAATTCAAGAGAATCACCAGCACAGGTCCAAGGGACTTTAAAAAGATTTTATAAAAGCCAGCACTTAAGCCATCTAAGCCAGGGGCAGATTTAGAAGGCAACCCCTGAACAGCAGCAGTAACCTCAGCCAAAGTTATATCAGCAATCAAGGCCTGCTGTTGGGTCGTGGACAACGTGGGTAACTGCAGTTTATCCAAAAGTGGAAGAACCACCTCAGTTGCCAGTACAGGGTCAGGAGCTAATGAAGAAGCCATATGGGTTTCAACCACATGTAAAAGCTGAAGGGGGTCATGGACAGTATGGCCATTTAAATCAGTCAAACCAGAGATCAAACGGGAATCAATTCAGTTTTTGTTTTCTGTAAACGGGTCCAAAGAGTGGCGAGTCATAGAAGTGCCAAAACGTAATTCTTGCTCTAAAGATTTGCCCCATCATATTGGAGCCTAACCATCTGCTTCTTTAAAGTAGCTATAAGCTCACTATAATCCTGGTTAGTAGTGTCTGATAGGGAAATAAGATGCTGCAGCTGTAAATATCCCATGTAGTCAGTAGAAGTTTTAAGATGTGCCTGACATTGAAAAAAGGATTTCCAACTGCGTTTGGAATCCTCCCACCAATCCAAAATGGAATCATAACATTCCAACACTGAAAAGCGAGCCACCCACTCCCTCTCCAACAACTTACAGAGACTAGAATTTTACAGCAGAGATTCATTTAATCACCACCCATTCTTTTTGCACCTGGGGGCCCCCTCCCATGAAATAGTAACTGTAAGAGTACAGTGATCAGAAAATTCTATGGGCCGGGTAAAAGCCTGCCCAACCGTAAGCACCAAGGAGATGAAAATGAAATCAATACGTGTCCTGAGAGGTTCCCTAAAATACATATAACCCCCCCATGGGACTCAACACCCTATATGAATCCAACAGATATGCAGTAGAGAGAATATTATTTAAAGCTATGGAATCACAAAAAAGTTTATTTGTGATTAAACCCTGATCAGAAATACATACTCCACAATTAAAGTCCCCCAACCAAACAACCAACCGGGAAGTATGCAGGAAAGGTGGTACTTCCTTAAAAAGTGCCACATGTTGAGCTTTAGTTTGGGGGGCATATACCGTGAGAACCCTAAAATGTTCAGAGAGGAAAGAAACATCCAAACACAAAGCTCTTCCTGGATGTACATCTATTAATCTAGAAACTGAAAGCTGAGGGTTAGTAAATAAAATTCCTAAGCCATCGCATACATCATCCCCCACAGACCAAAAGGAAGGGCCCCGGGACCAACAATGAGAGGCATGTTGAAGGTCCTGGTGTGATTTCAGATGAATGTCCTGTAAACAGATTATATCAGAGGAGAAGGAACAAAGATGAGAAAAAAAACAACTTGTTTCTTCTTTTCTTTAATACCATTAACATTTAAAGTGGTAAATGTTAAGGAGGACATTGAAAGGGAAAGAAAAAAGGAAAAACAGAAATCCTAACTGGAAAAGGAAAAAACACTCAAGGGGGCTTCCCTACCTGTCTGTGTCTAGTCCTCTTGGTAATAGAGTCCTCAGAACGGCTATCGGTGTCAGCATTGGACATAACAGATGAGGTATCAGTCTTGTCACCCGAATCCCCTCCAGTATCTTCCTCTAAAGGGGCAAAAATGTTCCCTACAGGTACAAGAGCCTTCAGAAGGGAAGGTTTCAGTATTGGAATGGTTTTCTGTGAAGTTCTGGATTCAGACATGGTTTTACCACGTCTATTTCATTTTCTAGGAGGAACCACCGTAAAAGGGACTTCGAGGGGTGGAGGGGGGAGGCATGGTATCTTCAGTAGGAGGTGTATGGGATGTAACAGGGTCTGGTAAAGCAGCCAAAGTCAAATCTGAGGCTAAACTTGAGGGAGAGGGTACAGTAACTAAAGATATGGGGGGAAGGGACTGGAGGAACAGTAGCAGGTGTAGAGGTCAGGACAAGGTCGCCTGGGACAGATTGAGCAGCAGCCACCTGAGAAGCTAAAGCATGCTGTGCTTGATTGATAAGACCTTCATGGGAAGGACAATCCTCATGATTATGAGAGGCCCAAGGACAATGGCCATAAGCATGACCAGTTTGTTCACACAGATTACACTTAAAAAGATTCAAACAGGCAGACGCTAAATGGCCATACTCTAAACAATGACTGCATCTGGTGACATCACAGGCTGAACTTAGGTGTGTGCGGGAGCCGCATTTGAAACAAGATCTGGGCTGCCCAATATAAAAAATAGAGCCCCTGTCCCGGCCTAAAAAAATACGCTGGGAAGGTATACAGGACCAGAATTTGTGGAGAAAAGTTTAATTTTCACCTTCCAACCCCCATCCCAAATCTGTTCGCTATCCATTGTAGGGGTAGGGTGGCCTAAAATCTCACAGCGTTGCCGTAACCAAAAAAGGATATCCTCAAAATTGACCCCTTCATTTCTGAACAAAACTGTAATGGTTTTAACGAGAGGCTTAGTGAGGGGAATGGCCTGGAAAGGCACACAGACAGGGTCATTCTTGAGGGTATTATACTGAGCCCAGAACCTATTCAAGTTAGACACATTCTTAAAGCTAACATCGCAATTGCCATTCCCTAAGGAAATGAAAGCAAAAATCTCAGAAGAAAAAAAGTCATAGATTTTTTTAACAGTGACCTGGCAATAAACAATTATCAGGATCGTGTTCCAAGCCCCCCTTGTACAACAGCCAAACTGCGTTCCTCCGGGGAACAGGTTCCCCAGTGGAATTAAACAAGTCAGCTAATTTGAACAAAGGGGCCAGGGAAGACTTCTCCTGGTGGTCGGCCAGAGCCTCAGGGCTAGGCCCCATCCTATGTTCAGTAGATACAGTACCTAAAGTAACACCAAAGTTGTTATTGTGAGAAACAACAGGTATAAAGTCAGTTGAATTACCCCGGGGTGTGGTGGAGCTTGAAGGTGAATCTACGGTGGTGGCCACAGAAGAAGAACACATCTTCATGTAGGAGGGGTCAGAGAGGTCTGGAGTTCAAAGTCCAGAGGACACAGGGATCCAGCCAGTTGCTGAGAGGGCCTTTTCAGGAGACCAAGAAGCATCATGAAAAGCAACCGGAGGGGGTGCAGGAGCCAAGTCCCCCCATTTAGTAGAAGGCGGGTGGTCCAAAAATGAAAACGTGGTTTCCAAAGGAAGAGTAGTAGCAACCAGCAATGCACAGACAGGTCGAGTAGCTCGAGACAATCCTAGGTGAGACTTAGTAGGATTGGAAGTGGCAGTCTTCAAGGCAGAAGGAAGAGGTGGTAAATTCAACTGCTTACAAGGTTCAAGCAGAGGAACAGGTGCACAAGCTGTGGAAACAGTCATCGGAGAGCAGGATGAAGCAAGAGCCAGCTTCCCAGAGCAAGCGTCCGACCGGGTAATGTGCCCTACCTAGTCCAACGCAATATTGGCCCTCCCAGAAACCAGAGGTTCCATCTGAAGTTCCGAGGGAGGTTTGTCATTTTCAGGAAGGCACTCCAGAGTCGTCAGAACACAGGAGGCATCAGAAACATCCTGAGAACAAGGCAGCAGCAAAGAAACAGGTACAGAGACATCCACAATATCGGTTTCCATGCAATCTCCTGCAGCTCTGTCTGGAGAAAGATCAGCAGCTGCCATGAGAGATCCACAGCCTCCTGAGTGGAGAGGATAGGAGCCAAGGCCAGAGCTCCTATCCTAACAACATTTGCACTCTCCAGAGAGCAAGGAGAACTGGCCATCGTAGCAAGAAGGCCAGCAATCCCCCTGCAGGAAGAGTAGGGGAATTTCCCCGGTGTCCTGACCAAATTTCCCTCATTCACCGAAAAAGGGACTTCTAGGCCCAGTGGGCCTTCCGGGTCAACAAAATCTAAACAAACAACAAACAAACAAATGTTTATAGAACTATAAGCCACCAGGTGCTAGCACCACATGGAAAACTTTGCAAGCAGTTTGCCAGGGACCACCAATGACAATATCAGATGTCAGCTGGTACATAAACATGGGTGACTCACCTGCTCTCAGTTTCCTGTTAGAGATGATGTTCAGAGAACCTCTCTGTAGTAAATCAGGAGAAAACCCAGTACTCTGTGACCCAGGTGAGGAACATAGCTATAGGTAGACCAAAATGGAGATGAAGACAGCAGAAAATAGAGTCTCAGGGACCTCACAGAGAAGGAGAGTGGGACAGCAATGGCCTAATGAAAGAGATTCTCATGAAGATCTGCTGTTACAGTAAGTATATAACTGTTCTATCTTCTTTTTATCAGGCCACACCTATGGAATGTGTACCAAGCAGTGCTGTACCAGAAACAGTCTCAATGACTGGAGCCTAGATGCCTAAGAGGAGGCAGAACAGAGTAATGGTTAAGGGCTCTGAGCTACAAACCTGGAGATCTGGGTTTGAATCCAACAGCCACCACTTGCATACTGTGTGACCCTGATAAAGTGACTTAACTTCTTTGTGCTCCCAGGTCACACCTGAAAACAAGCTTCGGTTTAGTGTACCTTTCCCTTTCTTGAAGAAAGAAGGCACTGAAGCACAGCTAGGACAAAGCCAGTCCTTTTTCAAGAGGTAAGCACAGCTAGGCCAAAGTCATCCATTTGTCAAGAGGCAATGTCCACACCATAGCACTTGGTGAAGGCGTGGAAGGTACTCCAAATGACAGCAGTAAGGATGTCTGCAGCAGACACATTTTCTAAAGGCAAGCAACAGAGGCGATCATGCCCCTTGTGGAATGACCATGAACCACTTTAGGAAGTTCCTTACTATACTTCTCATAACAGAAAGTAATTCAGTTTGCTAGCAATTTGGACAAGCAATGTTTAGAAACTAGGGAACCCAATTTCTCAAGGGCAAACAAAACAAAAAGCTGTGAGAACTTTCTGCAGTCCTTTGTATGGTGTATGTAGTACCTACATTTTCTATGTATTGTACATCTAGAGTATGTACCAATGAGTCCCCTGAATTGGTATGCTCTGGAAAATAAATTGGCAGGTGGATGGTTTGATTTAAAGCGAACTCAGTTACCACCTTTGGTTAAACCTTATGACCGATATGCACAGACACCATGTCTTCGTGAAAAAAACAAATGAGGCTCACTTCTGGGCCTATAGCTCTGAAAGCCTTCAAGCAGAAGTGATTATGACCACAAATAATGCTTTTGAAGAAAGAGTAAATCACAAGACTCGTCTGGCTCAAAAGGAGCCAATGTAAGCTTCTCCAAAACAAAATTCAAGTCCTAAGCAAGGACTGGATTATACATGTTAAGTTTCAGATGTAGAATGTCTCTCAAGGATATATGGGCCACCACCAGCTGGGCACCCATATGACCATTAATATGCCATGGGAAGCTGAAATAGCAGCCAAATGCACTTTGATTGAAGAATACTGTAGGCTGGCATCTGATAAGGACAGCAGGTACCCCAGACCCTGGTTAACTGAGGAGGTAAATGGATCCAGGTGATGAGAAGCAGATCATAGAACAAAACTGCTTCCATTTCATAGAGTAAGTGGATTTGGTGGAAGACTTTCTGGCAGCCACCAGGACATCAGCCTCTTCTTGGGAAACTCCAACCCAAGCAATGGCTATGTTTTCAGGAGTCATGCATAGAGATGAAGAGATCTGAGGTCTGGATGGACCAGTGTTTCCTGTTCCTGTGACAGTAGCCTCTTGCACAGGAGCACAGGCACTGGTAGTTCCAGTGCTAGCTGTTGTACTAGAGTGCACCAGATCTGGTGAGGCCACAGGGCAGCAATTAATATCAGAGTTGTCCTATCCATCTGAAGCTAAAAATAGTACTCTCTGAATTAGAGGGAAGGGAGGGATGGCATAGAGGAACCTCCTTTTTCAAGAGAGGGACAATGCCTCTCACCAGAAAACTCCAGGCCCTGGAACAAGCGAGCAGCAAAGTGCCAGTTTTGTGTTGTGTGGGGTGTAAAAATGTCTAACCCTGGATGTCCCCATCTGTTGAACAGGTCCTCAACAACTGAGGTCAACAATTCCCATTCATGCATCCTGGTCTATGACCTGCTTAGTCTGTCTGCCAAGATGCTTTGGTTGCAGGGAACATACACTGCTGCTCTAGACTGTGTTCCACTGCCCAATACCAGACTCTCACTGCTTCCCTGCACAGGAGATAGAAATGAGTCCCCCTTGCTTGTAGATGTAATGCATTACATTGACATTGTTTATTTGCACTAGCAGAGGATCAGGGGACAGATGAGTCAGGAAGGCCTGAAGACTGTACAGAACAGTTCACATTTCTAGAACATTTGTGTGCAAAGTGCTTTCCACTGAGGTCCAATTGCCCTGTGTCTCATGTGGCCCCAAGTGAGAACCCTAACCCATCTCCTAAGCATCTGGAGAGGGGAAGGGATCAGAAAAGACACCCCTTTCAACAAATTGCTGGGTTCCATCCACCACCGTAGCACTCTGCACACAGGAGAAGTGACTAGAACCTTTTGTTCTAGATTGTCTGTGAACTGATCCCATTGAACTCTTCAAGTCTCCTGTGGAATCCTAATGGGTAGTCTGGCCAATGGTACTGTGACAATGACCACTGACATGAGGTCTAGGAGTCACAGGAATGTCCTGGCTGAGACTTGCTTGCTGTTGTGCACTTGCTGGGCCTGGGCAATCAGGCCTTGAGCCCTGTCTAGGGGCAGGAAGGCAGAACCCTGAGCTGTGTCCAAGACTGCTCCTATACATTTCAGTCTTTGGCAAGGTGACAGCAGTGATTTGGGAATAGTGACTGTAGCTCCCAGAGAGCACTGAACATCTGTCTGGGTTGAGCTAAGGTGTGCAGCAGCTGATCCCTGCAAGGGGCTTTTAAGAGCCAGTCATCCAGATAAGGAAAAACATAGAGACCTTCCATGCAGAGGGCTGCTGCCACTATTGCTAAGCATTTGGTAAAGACCCAAGGCACAGAACACAAGCCAAAGGGCAACTCTCTGACTAGGTAATGTTCCCCTTATAACAGAAACCTCAAGTACCTTCTACGAGGTTGTTGAATTTTCATATGAAGGTAAGTATCTTATATGTCCAGGGAACAGATCCAATCCCCTACCTGTAGCAGATGAAGCAGGCTTTGAAGGGTGACCATTCTGAACTTTATGTACTTTGTGAAAAGGTTCAGTTCCCTGAGGTCCCAAATAAGCCAACAATTTCCCATCCATTTTGTAAGCAGGAGGTACTGAGAGTAGAACCCTATGTTTCTTTGTTGGGTGGCACAATCTCCATGGCCCTCTTGAAGCAAAGTCTGAACCTCCTCCAGAAGCAGAAGGAGGTGCTCTGAAGGAAAATAGGTTATTACTGGTGAATGAGCTGGAGGTGTGTCCAAAAGTTCTAGAGCAAGACCATGTACTATGATCTCAGGAATGCAAGCTGCTTTCATCACCTCTTTCCACTGGTTAAGGTAAAGGTAGAGGCAACCAACTGCAACTACCCCTGGACGTAAAGGTGATTGGGGGTGTGCAAGTAGTCAGGTGTAGCCATTTTGGATGTCTTCCCCTGTGCCACCATCTCTAGGGGCTTTTGAGTGGGTGATGCTGGGAGTGGACAATGCTCCTGCTCCCTTGCCACTACCCTGCTATCTGGTTGCAGGCACTGCCTGGAACCAGCAGAATGAAAAAGGTACCCTAGACCATCCCCTTGGCTGGGTGTGGTAAAAGGAATGTACCGACTTCAGGGTTCTGCCTGAGTCCTGAAGGGTGGAAAAAATGTAAGGGACATCATAACCAAACAGCATTAGACTAGCTCTTTGACTAGGGGCCTCCTGGATGTTCCTAGGGTCCGGTTAAAGACCT
Organism: Neoceratodus forsteri; assembly: GCA_016271365.2. Classification (NCBI taxonomy): domain Eukaryota; kingdom Metazoa; phylum Chordata; order Ceratodontiformes; family Ceratodontidae; genus Neoceratodus; species Neoceratodus forsteri. The sequence goes on along the minus strand of CM057454.1, from coordinate 1,219,439,457 downwards.
CAGGTGACCAAGCATTCAGTGTCACTGGGCTGACCCACTGGAACTCCTTACTATCTGTCGTCCAGAAGGCCCTGACATTTGAACAGTTTAAGCGAGGGCGTAAGGCTCACTTATTTCACCTGGCCTTTCCTGATGAGACCAAGTGACTCTGTTCCAGCCACTGGCTGATGTATTTGGAACCGCTGACCTGTTTTTTTTTTATAAATGTTATTTAGTATTATAAGACTGTTTTAGAAATCTTATTGTATTTGTGATTTTTGTATTTCTTTGAACATTGTTTTCATTGTTCAGCACCCAGAGCCTCTGGGATTGGGTGTCTTAAAAATAAAATTGCTTTGCCTTTCAAGGGGCAATGAGACTAGAATGTTGCATGTCATTTGCAAACCCTGTCACCCTGAGCCATATCTCCTGAGGCATATGCCATAGACAGCAGCCCTGGCAGAAACATTTGCCACATCATAAGCCATATGGCAGGAGATGCTTGGCCCATTAGTAAGAGCCTTAATAAACTTTTGTTTATGGGTGCTCTCTGGCAGGGCTTGTGCAGCTGTCTTGGCATTCATTCCTTCCTTCCTTCCTCCAGAAAATATTTTGGTACTTGATCATATGGGCCTGGTAGATGGCAATCCTAAGGCCCAATGATGAGTAGGCAAAAGTGCTTTTTCCCAGGACATCCAACCTCCTGAACTCTTTATCTGGAGGGAGGGAGCTGAAGATACTTAGATGCCCTTGACCTATCATGAGTAGCATTAATTACCACTGAATTTGCCTCAGACTGGGTGGCAAAAAACTGGCTTCTCAGAAGGGGCTATCTTGTCTGCTTTCCTTGGTATGGCTGGGATTGCATTTGGCCCAAGGCAGAAAAGGTGGCATCCTGTAAAGCAGAGAGGAAAGGTAGCACCTCAATAGGAAGGGAGTCAGGCAGTTACAAAAACTCAATGACATTTTTTCTTGGTGGTGTCTACTCCTAAAGATCAACCCCCATGGCAGCTTGTAACTGCTTCATCATGGTGAGGAAGGTAATGTCCTCAGGAGGGGACCTTGGTGTGTGGTCCACTAAATTCTCACTGCAGGTGGACGCAGTGGAACTAGCACTCCTATTATAGTGGTAATCAGGGTACTCTTCAGCATCTTCCTGCTCATCATGCATTATTAAGTCAGGATTGTATTCATAGTTGTCGAGTGGGAGGATGGGCTATAGGGAGTAAACTTGTAAAGTCTGTGGTGCTCTAGGAGAAGACTGAGGCAAAGCTGTATCCTGTGTTGAAGGGGGGGTTAGTAGTAAGGGCTGTCAATTGGCCTCCTGGAATAGGGGGATTAGGAAGCAGGCATTGAAGCATGTCCACAAAGGTGGATAGGATGGCCTGCATGTCAAAGTTCAAGTGGTCAATGGGTGTGACAGAAGGATTTGAGGGAGACTGTATCAGACATCAAAGACAATGTACTAATTGTGCTTGGTCTGGCAACCTTAGTGTCATGGTGACAGCTGGGGGGATGAGAGGCATCGCCACTGGAGTGGTCCACAAAGTAGCAGAGGTCATACCTGCTGCTGTTCTGAGTGGCACCCTGGAGCACACCAAAAATGTTTTCTGCCAGTCCTTATCCTGATGCTTATGTCTGTGGGTCTCAGAAGATTTCTCCTAGGATTTAGATGACTCTACCCAGAGGACTGGGACAGTGATGCAGGGGAAGTCTTCTGCTGAAGCTCCTTCCCCATCATGGCCTCTTTTTGCTTAAGAATGTAGTTTCCTAGGACTCCTTTGTGGTGTTGCCAAGTTAAAGTGGCAGCCAATAAAGCAAACTTTGACATTGTGGTCCAAGACTAGGAAGCAAACATAGAAGTCATGAGAGTCACTAGTGCAAATCTTCTCCCTTCAGTCACAATAGTGAAACTATTTTGAGGGTTCCTTCAATGACATAAGGTTATCAAGAATCACTGTAAAAGTGATTGCTTTTTACTACAAAAAAGAAAGAAAACATTGGAAATGCAGCAACATTCTCTGTATTGGTCATATGAGTATGGTTGACGGTGGGAAAAGAACTGAGGAGAAGTGGGGCTGCCCATATTTTTGGGCCAGCTGACATGTGACATCATTGTGGGTGGTCCCTAGCTAGCTGCTTTCAAAGTTTTCCATGTGGTCCTACTGCCTGGTGGCTTAAGGTTCCAGACAAGTGGCCTAATGAAAGAGATATCCTCAAAGAAGGTGTTATATTACACAATACAAAACTGACAAGGAAAAATCACACATATTATTTAAATACAATTACACTTTGTGCAAATCTTCAGCAAATATGCATATGTAACTAGCCTTTAAGGCAATACACAAACGTTTATATCAGCAACCTTTATGTCAAATAATGTTGATTATTATAAGGGTCTCAAGAATGTTGAAATCTGATTGACTGTCTGCATTCTGACAGCCGTATGTTAATCTCCTTATCAGGGGTGTAGCCAGAAATTTCCATTTTGTACACAGTCTCCAATAGTTACACCCCCCCATTAAAAAATGTGCACATCCTTTCCAAATGGCACCCCCTTCCAAACAAGTCAGATTGTTGTCAGATGATTCCTCTAATCTCTAAAGAGGTTATACATGTATCTGTCTTCTAAATAACATAAGTTTAAACAGTGACACTCCTCAGTGGCCTACACTAACCCAAATACTACAGTTTAGAATGAAAATGTTAACAAAAAGGCATATGGTTTGTGACAGGCACACAACAAAACTGTACACAAATGTGTACAGTGAGTATGCCTGTCCACACCCTTGCTCCTTATTAACATACTGATCACTTGAGTATTGATTTAAAGAATCAAGGGCCTACCTACATTTGTAGAATTCCATGTCTGGAACTGATGGCAACCATTAGATCAAGGCTAACAGTAACATGAATCATTTACCTATGTTTGAAAGAAACTTCAAATTAAAAACTGAACTGTTACTTTTTCCTGTTTTTATGGCTGATCTATGCTAAATGATGAGATACAGCATTTACTAAACTCTTTTGTAGGACACTCCTTTGAAGTACTCTTACCAGCGGGGCTAAAGAAATGGACTTCTGAATTTCAGTTTTGAATAAAAGAGTTGTAGCACAGCTGAGTAGAATGAAGTTCTCCACACACAGCTGAATCACTGCTGACTCACAGCCAAAGAACAGATTTGTTTTCCCCATGTAAACCTTTGGCGTAAGGACTATTTTATTTCAAGGGTTAAGAATAACTAAAATAGATACTGTGTGCCATTAGAAAATGGCAAGAAAAACTGAACCCAATTATAATAATAGCAATAAGGTACTCCCAGGGGTTATGTTAATGTTCAAGTTAATCACCCCCTGGGGGGTAATATGGCATTCGACTGCACCTCATGCCACATTACACCCCCAGGGGATGATTAATTAAAACATTACCATAACCCCTGGGAGTACCTTATTGCTTAAACAATGAATTTCTCATATCTTTTTTTCTTAACCCTGGCTTTTTCCCCATACTTCTTGGGGTCTCTCACGGTGTATTTGGGATTTAACTTTTTTCAAAAGAAAGTACAACCATTGACTTGGTGTACAAATGTCAGAAAATAATTCCCAAGTCAGTCATTCATGTCTTTGATGTAAACGCTCCTCCCTACAGCCACTCACTGCATCAGCATAACTTACTTCAGGCCCAAAAATTATTCTCACGGCTCACCTTTGCAATCTTTCAATATCATCAGACTCTGCCATAGTTAACCCACCATGCCATACTACAGCCCAAAATAGACTTTGATGGTAGATAAGGACCGCTTGGCCCACCCAGTCTGCCCATTTCCCTACTTATTGGATAAGCTGCAGATCCTATTTAACCAACAGACTACTTCTTCCTACCCCCACACCAGAATTGCCTTATATCTGTCCCATGCATTCTTGAATTCCCCCACTGTTTTTGACCCCACAACCTCCTCAGGAAGGCCATTCCATGCATTCACCAGCCTCTCTGTGAAAAAAATACTTCCTCACGTTGCTCTTGAGCCATCCCCCATCTTCAAATTGTGCCCCCTTGTTCTTGCACTTCTCTTTTTCTGAAAGATGCTACTCTCCCGGACTTTGTAGATTCCTTTGAGGTACTTGAAAGTTTCAAGCATGTCCTCCCTCTCCCTCCTTTCCTTGAGGGTATACATATTTAGCTCCTTTAGTCTCTCTCCATATGGCTTCTGGTGCAGATGCTGCACCATTTTAGTTGCCCTCCTCTGGACTGCCTCCATCCTTTCTATTTATTTATTTATTTGGTTTTTGTTGACCAGGTAAGTGCACGAGACAAACTCTGCCTATTTTCAGGCATGACCTGGGGGAAGGGCATACAGATGAATGCCAACTGACCTTGATCCAAATTGAGCTGTTGGTGGTATTGTTAGCGAATGGGGGGAAATTTGGCCAGGGCACCAGGGAAATTCCCCTACTCTTCAGTATAGGGATCCAAACAGTGGGGGAATTCAAGAATGCAAGGGACAGATATAAGGCAATTCTGGTGGGGGTAGGAAGAAGTATGCTGGCCTGGCAGGATAGTGTCAGTGTTGCTGTAGCTGCCAGAGAGTGCAGATGTGTGGGAAACCAGGGAGAGGGCCTCCTCCCTAGTCTTGATTCCACTAGCGGCCATGGAACAGGAGAAAACTGAGAGAGTGGAACATAGTGACAATGAAGAGAGGAAATGCAGGATTGAGAAAGACAGGAGTGAAGTAGAGCAAGAATTATCTTCCATGGAGGTATGGAAGTATTTTATTGTGATTTCTCTAACCAAACCTGCCTTTACAATTGCTACAGTACTATTTTGAAATGAAGGAGTCAATGTTGTGGACATAACTTTTTGGATAAAACAAAGGTGTGTGTTGCATGGACCACCAGATCCAATATTAGATGAAGAATGTGCTGTGGAAAATTCCTACTTGTTATGCAGAGACAAAGAAACAGTCTTGTGCAGAGTTCAAACCACTTATTCACGTATGCATATGGAGAGCCAGCTCCCCAGGTTGTTATTGCTTAGCTCAGATTACAATAGTAAGCCTCCTTCTCTTATACACTTGTCTAGTCCCATAACAGTGTCATGGCACAACTTCATTGGACAGTAAACTTCATACAATGCTGCTGTTAGTTGCTGATTGGTTATGTTAATACTATGTTAAATACAATACTGCTGCCACTTACTGACTGGTTATGCTAATTATTATGCTAACTTACTTTAGCCACATGATCTATAAGGCATGCATACATTACTACAAGGAAATCCATGCTATGGAATTTTCCACCATCCACCAAGGACATGCTTGCTATGGAACTATGGAATTTTCCACTATCCACCATTTTATGAAGATTGTTTCAGTTCTGCAGCCATTTTGTGGTGCTTTCTGCACAGTTACATTGTGCAGCATTAGGTCTGTTATAACATTTTCATCTACAAATGTTTATGGACAGAATGGTGGAAATACAAATTAACCTTCAAGCAGACAGAGGCAGAAATACAGCATCTACTGAATTGCTTTTATTTGGGCAAAGACAGAGGAATTGTTTTTTATGCAGGACAACCTCAGGCCTGCTATAAGTGTGGAGAAAGAGGATATTTAAGCAACACCTATGAGAAGGTAAAATGTTGCCTATGTGGTTTAACAGGCCATTTTGGGTCTGAATGCACAAATAAAGTCAAATGCAGTCTATGTGAGGAAGAAGGCACATTTTTTCAAAATGTCCATGGGCATCACATAATAACCCAAACACAGGAGAGAGGGCAGAACAAGATGTATATCTCGGGGAGGTACCTAAAACAAACAATAAAAAACACTCTGGATACAGAAGTTGATACCAGCCCATTTACAGAAGTAAGGGTTCTGAAAGAACTCTTAAAATTGAAGGTGGACAAAGCAATGGGGCCTGATGGGATTCATCCCAGAATTCTAAAAGAACTAAGGGCAGAACTAGTGACACCACTGACTACCTTCATTAACAAATCAAGGGAGGATGGGGTGGTACCTGAGGACTGGAGGAGGGCAGATGTGAGTCCTTTTCACAAAAGTGGGAGCAGGGCAGAAGCAGAAAACTACAGACCTCTTAGTTTAACCTCAGTGATAGGGAAAATGATGGAATCACTTCTGAAGGAAATAATTTTTGAGTATCTAGAGGCCAGAGGGGCACAGGACCCAAGGCAGCATGGATTCACAGCGGGAAGGTCATGCCAGACAAATCTGATAGATTTCTTTGACTGGGTGACCAAAGTAGTAGATCAGGGATGAGCTGTGGACATGACCTACCTAGACTTTAGCAAGGCATTTGACACAGTCCCACATAAAAGATTAATATACAAGTTAGCCAGCCTGGGAGTGTGTCCCAAGATGATAGTCTGGGTAAAGAATTGGCTGGAGAATAGGACTCAGAGGGTAATAGTAAATGGAGTCTACTCTGAAGAAAGGGGGGTCACTAGTGGGGTACCACCGGTTCAGTATTAGGACCAGTCCTCTTCAATGTCTTTATAAGCGACATTGCAATGGGACTGGAAGGAAAAGTATGTCTCTTTGCAGATGACACAAAGATCTGCAACAGAGTTGATGCACAAGGTGGGGTGGAAAGGATGAGAAGGGACTTGGCAAGGTTAGAGGAATGGTCAAATGTATGGCAGCTTAGATTCAATGCTAAGAAGTGCAAGGTAATGCACCTGGGAAACAAAAACCCAGGGAAGAGTACACAATGGGGTGAGATACTAACAACAACAAAAATGGAAAGGGACCTGGGGGTAGTCATATCAGATGACTTAGAGGTGGGCAAGCAATGTGAGTAGGCAGTAAGGAGGGCTGGGGGGATACTGGGATGCATAGGGAGAGGCATCACCTGTAGAAAATAGGAAGTTGTTATCCCTTTGTACAGACAGCTGGTGAGACCCCATCTGGAGTACTGTGTGCAGTTCTGGAGACCCAGTCTCCACAAGGACATAGACAGGATGGAAGTTGTCCAGAGGAGGGCAACTAAAATGATGCAGGGTCTGCACCAGAAGACATATGAAGAGAGACTAAAGGAGCTTAATATGTATAGCCTCGAGGAAAGGGGGAAGGGGACATGATAGAAACTTTCAAGTACCTCAAGGAACTCAACAAAGTCCAAGAGGGTAGCATCTTTCAAAAAAAGAGGTGTGCAAGAACAAGGGGGCACAATTTGAAAATAGAAGAGGCAGCTCAGAGGTAATGTAAGGAAGTATTTTTTCACAGAAAGGGTTGTGGATGCGTGGAATAGCCTTCCAGAGGAAGTTGTGGAGTCAAAAATGGTGGTTGAATTCGAGCATGCATGGGACAGTCATAAGGCAATTCTAGGGGGCGGGGGTAGAAAGAAGTAGGCTGCTAGTTAACTAGGATCTGCAGCTTATCCATTAGGTAGGGAAATGGGCAGACTGGGTGGGCCAAGCGGTCCTTATCTGCCATCAAATTCTAAGTTTCTATGTTTCAGTGGCCCAGAAAGAAAAAGGTAAACGAGATAAGGTGGTGCTTGAAGCCCTAAACACAGAGAGAATGACATAGCATAATGAAAAGAATGGGGAACAACCAGATTTACAGGGAGAACTCCATCCATTACCCTGGATGAAGGAAGTAGAAATACAGGATGGAAAAGGTGAAGCCAAAGTGAAATAAATTAGGAAAAGAGGTGGCAAACAATAAATTCACAATGGTAGCAAGGTCCAGAAACAGGAATAAAGTGCATGTGAAACAGAAAATATTGCATGAAAAGGACAGAGATGGAGTGGAGCTTACAAATAGATATGCCACTACAGGATAAAGAATGGACTACAGTAGATGAAGAGTCAAACAGGTCTAGTACAGATCTTTCAGACAGTGAATAAGTAATGGATGGGGACACAACAGATACACAGGTATCAAAAAAAGAAAGAAATCAAGTGACACAGGATGACTCAAATAAACAACAAACTTGATGGAGAACCGAAAATGCACGACAGATTATGTCAGTAGTATAAAACATAGGAGAAAAAGGTTAATTACTTTTAAAATACTAAGTGAGCTGAAAGAAGATATTATAGTTTTTCAGGACATAAGGTTACATACAACAGGAGAAATACAGCAAGCTCAGAAATATTGGATATGGGGGCCATCCTTATGGTCCACTGGGGAAGAAAGATGTTCAGGAGTAGGAGTAGCATTTTCTTCACATAAGGTGAAAGTTTTGAAAATAATAGACTCTGTTCCAGGGAGGGTTTTTATAGCAGACTGTGTAATAAAGAGAATTACAAGAAGAATAATAGTAATCTATAATCCTCAAATTAAGACAGAAAGGAATAAGGTAATGAAAATAATGGGACCCTGTTTACATACTTGCAAACTAGTCATGGGGGAGAGAGTTTAATTGTAGTTTAACTAAAGCAGACTAGGGTAGGACGGCTCAAATATTATTCTGTGATACTAACTATCTGAGGAGAATATTAGACAAAGCAGGGATGGAGGATGCTTATAATGTAAAATGAAAAAAAGGAGAACATACGTATTTTAAAGAAACACTTTCTATGAGGATAGATTTTTGGATGATTCAAAAAAAATGTAATTAAAGAAATTAGGAATATTCCAATTGAAACATCTGACCATATGACAGTGGAAATAAACATAGTCCTAGGAAGTAGGATGATATTTGGAAAGGGATACTGGAGAATGAATACAGAAAGGCTGTAAGAGGATAAGTGTAAGGGAAAAGTAAATGAACTGTTGGAAACCAGAATAACAATAAAAGAAATATATGATAACTTAACAGAATGGTGGGAAGATACTAAACGGGATGTTAAACAACTAATGATAGAAGAAGGACAAAGAAAGGAAACAACAAATTATGGAAAATATTTAAGTTTAAGGGCTAAACTATATAAATGAATAACTAGACAGGTCAAAAATAAAGTAAATGAAGCACAACAAATAAAAGACATTAAAAAGAAATGAAGGAGTTTCAATATGATAAAATAAAATCACTTATAATGGAACAAAAAAGTGGCACACACGTAACAAAACATCAAACAAGCCCTAATGATAGTAATAAAGATAGAACTGAAGATTGAGTAATATATGAGTTAAAGGACAACACATGTAATTTATATACAGATATAGGTAATATAAAATGTATAGTGCAGGATTTTGTAAAACAAAAATATCAAAAACCAACAGGAGGCAAAGTGGAAACCTATTTTAAAACAGCAAATTTACCTAAATTAGAGGAGGAAGAGGCAAATTTAATAAATAAGTAGATAAGGGAGGAAAAAGTAAGGGATGCAATAAAGGCATTAACTTGTAACACAGCACCTAGGATAGATAGGATACCAAATGTGTTTTATAAAATATTTGAGGAACAAATTACATCTACATTATTTTGACACAAGTTTATAATGAAATGTTTTCAAGGAGGTAAATTATCAGAAAGCATGAAACAGGGAATAGCCATATTTCTTTTTTAAAAAAGGAGAAAAGGCACAGATCAAAAATGGGAGGCCTATAAGTTTATTAACATCTGATTATAAAATATTAGCAAACATAGTCAATAACCAGTTAAGAACTTTCTCAAATCAGTTAATACTATCACCACAAACTTGTGCAATACCAGGAAGGAATATTCAGCAGAACTTATATATAAGGGAGATTATAAATAAATGGCAAGAGCATCAGTTAGAGGGGTACTTACAGTAGCAGACACTGCCAGCTATTTCCCAAAATTTTTGTGATATTTTCAGATATATCTAATGCTTTCTCCATTTCTACAGTAGGGGCAGCAGAGAGAGAAACTCTTTAGACATTTTGCAAAATATCTGGAAATAGCTGACAATGTCTATGGCTACTACTGTATATGCTTTAGATCAGGAGACAGCTTTTGATGTTATAAAACACCAGTATATATATACACACACACACACTGTATATATATATATATTGGAAACCTTGGAAGAATATAGGATCCCAGGAAAACTGATCAATCTAATCAAAGCAATATATGAAGAGGCATGAATATGTACAATGGTGAATGGACATTTCGCGGAACACATATGTATATTGAGAATGGTGTACGACAGAGATGTCCACTAAATCCTCTGTTATATGTCTTCTGCCTAGATCCTCTTTTAAGGAAGATAGAAGCAGAAAGTGAAATCAGGTATATTATATGGCTAAACAAGAAACTGGAGAAAACAACTGTTTCTGCTGATGATCATGTTATTCTAGTTAGAGATCAGGAAGCAGGTGACAAAATGATAAAATTAGTTGAAAAGTATAGTAAGTATACAGGGATAGTAATCAATAAAGGAAAAGCAAGATATACCCATTGGGGGTGTGAAGGTGGGAAAAAACAGGAGAATTAGACATTGTACAGGGGAATATTAGGATTATGGGACTCCTCTTTGAGGACAAGGGGTTATACAGCAAAATTGGGAAGAAAAATATGTAATAGCACAAAAGAAAATTAATACGTGGAAACAGTGGAATATGATGAGGGAGAAAAAGATTTTATTAAAGACATTTATTGTTCCTATTTTTTTTATTTCTTGCATACATATACCTCGTACCACAGCAAATGCAAACTAAAATATTGTGTCTTTTTTTTTCAGTTATAATGAGGAAACAAACTGAATCCAATAAAAAGAGGGGTTACACATAGGGCAATAAGGGATGATGGGCTCAACATGATAAATCCAATAGTATTTTATTTAAACATATTTATTTTTACAAATATAGTTCCTTTGGTAAAAGGAGAGAGAAATAGCTGGACATCTTCAGTGCAACAATGGAGTGTATCGTTAATTAAGAATATTGGGAAAAGGGGGACCATAATAGGGATTAAAACATGGCCTTCATATATGGAAATATGTAGGAAATATTTAACACAATGGGGAGTGACACTTAACTCTTTGATCAGGAAAAACAGGAAGCAAATTTGTAAAGAAATAATGGAGGAAAACTATTTTGAAGCAATAATTTTTACGTTAGAAAAGGGTATAAATACAAAGAAAATATTGGAAGTGACATTGGAAAAAAATAATTAAAAAAAAATGAGAGAAACAGTCTGGATGTGTAGCCATAGTAAATTGAATGTAAGAGGAAACCACAAACATAAGAAAGTGGAAGAAAGAGTATATGAAGAAAGGGATTGTGGTAGCCAAGAAGAATGTATGAAGCATCTGTTCTTCAAATGCACCTTCATTAAACATTTTTGGGGAATACTAACAAACGTTAGGGAAATGAAATGTTTTAAAAATGTGACATATGACATTTTGGTGCATGGACAATTACTAGAGGAATGGGGGAAAATGAATAAAAATACAGTATATGTAATTTTGGCTGTACTGAAATGAACTATCTGACAATGCAGGTGCCAAAGATTACTACAGAATAAGAAAAATTCGATACAAGACTTATTTAATTTCCAGGATGAGATAGATAAAATATATGAAGAGGAATGTAGGAATTTCAGAGAGAAGAAAGAGCAAAAGAACTGTGGAAAGAAATTACTGATATTGGATAGAAAAAAGCATAAATGCATGTAAAGTTTGAAAAATGAATTTATTGTAAATGTGTGTTTTGGTTTTAATAAAAATGTCCCCTATTCTTTTTGAGAAGTGCCAAGGGATCTTTTAACATTCACCTGAACTACCACCAGAACATGCAGATAGGACCTTGGTTTAACGTCTTATCTGAAAGATGGCATCTCAGGAGTGCAGCACCCCCCTCATGCTGCACTACAGTGTCAGTATTGGGATTTAACCCAAGTGCCTGGTGTGGAGATAGAACCCACAGGTTTCTGATCTTCTGGCCTCAGAGGCAAGTGTGCTACCTGCTGAGCCACTGACATTGATGTCCTTGTGGAGATGGGGTCTCCAGAACTACATACAGTACTCCAGATGGGGTCTGACCAACTGTTTGTACAGAGGGATAACAACTTCCTATTTTCTACTGGTGATGCCTCTTCCTATACATCCCAGTATCCCCCCAGACCTCCTTACTGCCTTCTCACATTGCTTGCTTGCCTTTAGGTTTTCTGATATGACTACACCCAGGTCCCTTTCCATTTTTGTTGTTAGTACCTCCCCTCATCAATTGTGTACTCTTCCCCTGGATTTTTGTTTCCCAGGTGCATTACTTTGCACTTCTTTGCATTAACTCTAAGTTGCCATACTGTACTTTTGGCCATTCCTCTACCACTGGTACTGTCCAATATTCCAGTACCAGTCTGATCACAGAGAAGAAATAATAAAGCAGATCTGATTGGCTTAGACCAGCTCTTCCAAGGGTGACCAAAATGTCTAATTGAATACTGGCCTTTTTAACAATATTCTCAACTTCGTTAGAGCACAAAAAAATTCCCTGCAGGTAAAATAACTAGCAGCTTTATGCTTTCTAATGCAATCTTCTCCCAGTCACTAAAGATCAAAGCTGGCATCTTCCAGTTGGAGCTTTTTCCAGAATGAAATTCCATAGTTTTAACAGGATTTATCTCCATTTTGTTCCTTTTTGACCATCCTTCTATTCTCTGGTGGTCCTTTTGTTCTGTAATGTTCTCATGTGTGTCAAAGACAACAACTGTAGTGTCATCGGCGTACTTGACACAAAGTCTATCAGTATCCAAATCACTTATTATTAAAACAGTAGTGATCTGAGCTTCATATACTGAGGGACTACCCTTTTCTAATCTTTGTATTTACTGAAGTCACATATTAACAGTACATGTCAATACAAAGGAAAGCAAGATGGTTTAAAATGCACTTATGAACACCTATGGTAAAATAGATAGTTGCCAGCCATTTAATGCATCCTCTGGGAGACCCCCAAGATCCAACAAAAAAAAAAGTTGATCCTACTTTAAAAAGTAACATTTAAAAAGTAAACAGCCACTGCATCTAATGGGTAGGACCCAACTTGAATAAATGAAATGTAAATCAAATAGGTTTCACATTCTGTAGTACAGAGACCATGCAGGTCCACTCGTCGTATATCAGAAGGTGCCAGTATTAAATGAAGAGTGGTTTAAAACTGACTGACTGATCTAAACCTTATTTTGTAATTGAGGGTTGTCCCTGCAAAAGGCACGGTTATGGTCTCTGTGGACCCACCCGATCACCAAAATTAAATAAATAAAATAATTCTGTTCCAAGGCAGTTTACGTCTGATGAATCAGTTCTGTAAAATTCATCCATTATCTACAGCTTGTCCCCACCCCAATTATCTTCACAACAGGTACTACGCTCTCTATCACTTCATTTGTTTTCCCTATAATGTTATTGCATGTCTCATATAAATAATTTCTCAAAAACCAAGGGTAGTTATGAGTGCACAAGCCACAATTACTGGCAGTGGCTGGAAGCCAGTTGGGAATACAAGAGGGTTAGCCACCATACAGAGTATACAACTGTCATGTCCAGGTGAGTTGGATCAAGAAGTGGGAACAAAGTTTTCCTCATGGACACGAGTGCCACCTCAAGCAGGTGCTGTGGTGAGGGGACACTGCAGGTTGCTAGGTGGGTGGATGGATGCACCCATCAAGGAGAGGCAGGAGTGGTAGTCTGGGGCAAAAATGAAGCAAGGACTACATTTAGCAGAAAGGATGGCAATGGTCACAGAGACAGGTTTTCTTCAAGAGCAACAGTGATAATCAAGGCAATAAATATCTATGCAATAAACAGATGAATAAATAAACAATAAATACTACTAGAAGGTGCACCTTTACAGAAGTTGTATGTTGTTACATTGTACAACCACAATTACCTAAGGTACCATTACTACCTGACTGACCAGTACTAGCCTATTCTGTATACACGTAAATAATTGTTACTTTAAGTGCCTCAGTTCAAGCCAGATAATCAAGCTAACTGGAAGTCTACCTCAGGAAGCTGAGAAGAACTGAGCAAAGAACTGAGACATGAATGAGGTTCCTGGGCAAAGAAGGGGTACTGGTTGCAATGACTGGACTGATACTTCAGTGAGGAGTCTCAGTTAGGCCACCAGGACCAGGACACAGGAGAGGCTTTATAAACAGGTGCACTTTGGTTCTCAAAAACAGTAGCAGAAAAGGTCAGAGCCAAAAAGGCTGGCCTTCAGGAAATATAAGGGAACACAGCAAAACGAAGATAGGGAGGCACACCAAACTTCCCTAAGGGAATCAGGGATGGTAATAAGGCAGGCAAAGGCCCAAACTGAGGAAACACTAGCACAAACAGTAAAAGAAGATGACAAGACTTTCTATAGATACATTAGTGAAAGTAGAAAGTCCATAGGGGGTATTGCTAAGATCAAAGGGGATAAGGGGGAGTGTGAGGAAGAGAACCAAGGAAAAGCATCTATCCTAAATAGATACTGCTGCTCAGTATTTACTGAGGAGAAGGTAGGGCAGGGCCCACAGCTCAGCACAATGGACACGGGGGAGGGGTGTGTGTACTAGTCCCTTCACAAAAGAAAGGGTCCTACAAGAGCTTGCTAAGCTCAGGGTGGACAAGGCAATGGGACCTGATGGCATACATCCCAGGGTACTAAAGGAGCTAAGGGCAGAACAAGCAGAGTCATTATCAGAACTGTTTAGTGAGTCTCTGAGCACAGGAGAGGTCCCAGAAGACTGGAGAAGGGCTCATGTGATCCCGCTCCACAAGAGTGGTAGCAGGGAGGAGTCATGGAACTACATACCATTCAGTCTTACCACAGTAGTGGGCAAGATTATGGAGGCACTCCTTTAGGAAAGGATAGTGCAACGCCTGGAATCCATAGGAGCACAGGATCCAAGACAGTATGGGTTTACAACAGGAAGGTCCTGTCAAACTAATCTCATAGATTTCTTTGACTGGGTAACCAGAGTGGTGGACCAAGAGGGAGCAGCTGATGTTGCCTACCTTGACTTCAGCAAAGCTTTCTATACTGTTCCACATAAAAAGATTGATTAATAAGCTGGGTAGGCTCAGGGTGGGTCAGAAGTTGGTCAACTCGGTGGCAAACTGGTTGATGGGCAGAAAACAGAGAGTGGTGGTAGAAGGAGGAGAATCAGCATTTATATAGCGCTTTTCACACACAGTATCCCAAAGCGTTTTACAAGCAATGCTAGACTGGTAGTGAAGTGACTGAATGTGTGGTGGTGGCCATATCGTACATCATCACCCACACACAGCCTAGATAATTGCATGAACCGGTTTATGGGAAGGGGAATGTTGGCCCAGGACATCAGGAATGTTCCCTGCTCTTTGCGAAGAGTGCCCTGGGTTCTTTAACTTCCACCTGGACACCCACCAGGACAACACCAGGATGGGCAGAAGGGACCTCTGTTTAACGTCTCATCCGAAGGACGGCACACCCCAGCAGTACAGCACCCCTCAATACTGCACTCGGATGCCAGCAATTTTTAGGTGCAAGTCCAATTCCAGTGTGGGACAAGAACCCACGACCTTCTGGTCCAGAGGCGGATGTGCTACCAACTGAGCCACGCTGACATGCTGGTAAATAGTATACAGTCAGAAGAGATGCAAGTCACAAGTGGGGTACCTCAGGGATCAGTCCTGTGGCCAGTTCTCTTCAATATCTCCATCAGTAACATTGCAGATGGACTGAAGAATAAGGTTTGCCTGTTTGCAGATGACACCAAGATCTGCAACAGAGCAGACGATCCAGATGGGGTGGGCAGAATGAGAACAGATCTGGATAAACTGTCAAAATGGTCGGTAGAGTGCTAAATGGGGTTTAATGCAAAGAAGTGCAAGATCATGAACATAGAGAAGAGAAACCCTGAAGCCACCTAGAGGTTGGGAGGAGAGTTGCTGGCAATCACAAAGGAAGAAAGAGACTTAGGCATCATCATCACAGATGACCTGAAATCATTCAAGCAGACCACTAAAGCAGTAGGTAAGGCTAGAGGGATGTTGGGGTGTATTAGTAGGGGTATCGCAAGTCATAAGAGGGAGGTAACAATCCCTCTTTACAAGACACTGGTTAGGCCCCATCTGGAGTACTGTGTGCAGTACTGGAGGCCACACCTGCACAAAGACATTAATAAAATAGAGACAATCCAGAGATGGGTAACCAAAATGGTGCAGGGACTGCATCAGAAAACACATATGAGGACAGATTAATGGAGCTCAATATGTATACCCTAGAGCAAAGGAGGGAGAGAGGTGATATGATCGAAACATTTGAACATCTTAGAGGCATTAACAAGGTGAAAAAGTCTAACATATTTCAATATAAGAAAAGTAACAGGACAAGAGGACACAGAATGAGATTAGAGGGAGGTCGATTAAGGGGGAATGTGAGGAAGTTCTTTTCACAGAAATAGTGGTGGATGCATGGAATGGCCTACCTCAGGAAGTGGTGGATATGAATACAGTACAGGGCTTCAGACAGGCATGGGATAGGCATAAGGGAGCAATAAAGATGAGTATGAATAAATAGGCCATTGACAGAGTACTGGCCTATGGCACCTTCATAAGGTAGAAAAAATGTGCAGACTGGATGGGCCTTACGGTCCTTATCTGCTGTCAACTTCTATGTTTCTATGTTTCTGTTTCTGTTAGTAAAAGCCCCTTATCTTGGGTTGCTGGGACAACAGAAACAAAATAGCAACTGTCAGAAGATTCTTTGACACAGACCTTCTCTTATTCTGATGGGCCAAGAATAAACAAATATGGAACTTATAGAGGAACCTTCAGTAGGAACTGCTGGGCTGCTGGGACAAGAGAACAGAAGCAACCTGGAGAAGACTCTTGGGCATAAACCCTTCCTTAGGCTGCAAGGACAAGAGGAACAGAAACATGGCACTTGCAGTAGATCCTTTGTCATAAACGCTCCCTTGGACTGCTAACATAAAAAGAAGCTGGGTTACAACTTTCAAAGAAGAGGAGAAGTTGATCTTCGGGTGGTAGTCCAGATTGTGAATCTTCAGACAGTGGGTCTTGATACAGGTCTTCTGATGATGATCCTGGATACTGATCTTGTAAAGGAAAACCCCCAGCTCACTACATGACGGAGGCCCTCTCTAGTGAGCCAGTGCACCTTCTAAGCTTCCTTACTCCTTAACGTGGTAGGGACATGGCTTGGCAGAGGTGCACGTAGGGTCTATCCTGACCATCACCCTAATGCTAGCTGGGTCAACTACCCCAAGTTGTCATCCAAGGAGGTGGTGTCACAGGCAGATGTTCATAGATAGTCTTTGGTGGGGGATGACACCTAGATAGTCGCAGATAGTACCAGATAACTTTACCACTGAGGCTAAGCAATGAGATGATTTAATGCAAGATACACAGAGACTCAAGGCAGTGTTTGAGGAGGGTACATGGGACAATAGTCAACTGCAGCCTACTGTAAGATGCCCAAATCTGGCAGTCTGCTATTTGAGCAAGTGCATTGTTACAGGGCAGCATAACATGATAGGCAGTCCCCTGAAAAGGGTACCACTACTGTTAGGCAGTCACTATGGGACACCAGAGATTTATGGCAGTTACTTCAGGGACACCATAGATTTAAGGCAGTTTTCAGGGCAAACAATGTACCATACAAGTTCAACCAGTTTGTCTGAGGGCAAATGGGGCACCACACACATTCATAAGGGAGTTTGTTATGCTGTGTACAGACTTCAACAGAAAGTTTTAACATTTCATAAAATGTTTTGCACTTGCCATGTTGTGGCATCCAGATTTCGATCTGCCTCATTCTGGCACAAGAAAAATAGCTATGCTGCAGTCTCGATCAGATGGGCTGACAAACACGCTATTAGCTGAAAGCATCCCATAAATGCTGGGCAGCTAGGGTACTGCATCAACTATGAAACTGTGCTTGTGAATCCTGACTGTCATGTAACACTTTCTTCTGTTTAAAACCATTTCAAACTCCATGCAAAAGCCTAGATCTTATCACAAGGCTTTGACACAGTTTTTAATTCCATGTTTAAATCTACTTATAGTGTGGACTCAATCTGTATTACACAGACTTAAATGGTGTAGTCTAGATTGGGCCTTAGGTAAAGGCACAGGAAAAAGCATTCCCAAATAATAATTTAATGGCTGCAGACCCAGGCTTCAAATTCTGCAAAATAAGTCTTTAATTATGCATAAGGCAGAGCTCCAGTAGTGAGCATTTTATTCCTAGTGCCTTTGTGCCACAATTAGGCCTTCTCCAGGGTGTGTGTCATGGTCCTCAGGTAAAGATGGCAATACACAAGTTCAATAAGTTTATTATGGCAAGCTAGGCACCTCACTTTAGTTCGTAGGCAGATTCTTGGGTAAATAGGGCACACTTTAGGTTTAGTTCAAAAGGCAGTCTCAGTAATAAAGCGCTGTACCTTTATATGTGGTTCCATACCTAATCTTTCCAATAAGGTACACAGTCACTTTAAACACGGTTCACAAGGAAGACTGTACACATTCAGCAGTTATTCAATGGTTTGCTCCAGCCCTTAGTATGTGCTCCAATGGAGCTGTAATTAATGTGCCCTGTTAATGCTTTAGTGTGCCTAATACTTTACACTGGCTACTTTGGAGCTCTACCTGTTCCGCTGTATGAGTGGCCCCCTTTACTGGGACCTGACTGTGCCTGATTCAGTTCCTAAGAAGGTGTCTCTCAGCCACCACTTCGGTGGTCTAAGGTGGGACACCCACACACCCATGTGATCTTGACCACTTTACTCTGCACTGCTTGGTGCAATTTATTTAAAACAAGTAAAAATGTGGCTCTGGTTTGTAGTACTGGGGTTTCCTCACCCTTTGCTTCACTCTCTAGGAGTTCTTCTCAATTTAGAACAGGGCCTGTAGCCCACTATTCTGCCCTCTGGGTGGTCTCTTAGACTGGGGCCTTGCCCGTCTCCTTCTTGGTCTCAGCCACTTGATCCTGCACTGTCTGGGGCTTCCAATATATAAATCATCATCAATCATCAATTTTAAATAAAAAAAAATATATATATATAGATATATATATATTTAAAATTGATGACTGGGAAAAGCACACTGAGCTGAGGCTCGTTTTCCAGGTGCGACCCGGGTACAGAGTGTACAGGGAAGAGAAAAACAGTGACAAAACTTGAGGAGTACACACAGTTTGCACAAACATTTTCAAAGGATCTGTGACTGTTAGCTATTTATCTGCTTTATTAATAATGATATTGTGGTTTGTCTAACCTGCCTACCTTTCCAGCACGGACATTTCTGTATTGCACCATCATCTTGGTTCTGGACTGCCTATTGGGACCAATCAGTACCTTTGGGGACCCTAAAATGGTGTTTATCCCCAGGGGTCTTGTGGGAGTGAAGTTCTGTAGGAATTGTAGTTTTTGCACTTTGGCCCCTAAATGGGCCTGGCGGGGGAGCTCTAGCTGTGACAGACAGATGGATCAACTAAGTGAACCTTTTGGACCAGAAAAAGTCCCAGTGCTGCCTACAGCAGAAGTCAGTCTGAGCTTTGAGTTGAGAGAGTGAACAGCTCAAGTAATTTTAGCAGCTGCCCCTGTGTAGTAGCGTTGGAAACTGGTGGGAAGGCTGTGTTTGGCCTGTCTGCCTCTTCTTCCCTTGCGATGGAATTTTTCTCTAAAAGAAATCGGACTGCATCCAAAGTGGATTGTGACCAGAAATACCAAATTGTGACTGCCTTTTACCTGAAGAGAACCGAAGATTTGCTTCTATGTGATTGGCCTATCAGGACTTGAAATGACCTCAGAGCATACAGTTTGCGCAGAGACACTGTGATTGCAACCGGACTGCCATCCGAACTATGGTATTTACTTGTTTTACTATAAGTGTGCTGATTGTGGATTGTGGGTCATGATTTGGTTCCCCACTTTGCTTAATGTGTCACACTTGCTGGAAGCTGCATCCAGCACTTGCCGAACTGAATCCACATTCATCTCCAACAGGTCTGGGCCTCAACAACTAGGCCCAGACAGCCTCTCATGCCACAGAGAAACCATCAATGAGAGACCAGCCCAGGGATCAGCCCCCTGCTCAACATCATGAACAGGAATGACACCATGGTGAATCATGTGGGCTCTGCTTTTCCTGGCAAACCAGCAAGTCATCCTGAAGTCTCCATTTCATCAGTCCTGTGTCCTGTACTAGGTAGTGTGAGTAGACACCAGGGTAGCTCCCTGTAACACCAGCTCAATCAAAGTGTGCCATCTGATTTAATTGTTTGCTTGATTATCATGAACTGAGCCACCTGGCTCCAGATTACAAATCGTGGGTCATTGTGCATGACTATTTCTTTCCATCAATAGGGCCTCAACCAGCTGCAATGCCGGCCTACCCCATGCAACACTTCAAGCTAGCAGTGGTTCCAACTGGATACCCAGAGTGTGTGTGGTGGATGAGAATCATATAACAGCATGACTGACACCAGTTTTCTGTCTCAGGTTACTTGAACATTTTTTGGGAAACATTTCTGAAGTTCTGGGGCATGTTCAGCAGTGGCAACACCAAGATTAGACCTGAAAACTGTTGTAAATGGTACAGAAAACAGTATATTTCTGTCCTGGTGGTGGATGTGAACCATGTAACAGAATGACTGACACCAGATTTTGGTCTCAGTTTACTTGATCATTTTTTGGGAAATGTTTCTGGACATCTGGGGCATGTACAGCAGTGGCAGCACCAAGACTAGGCATGTAATCCTTGGTAAATGGTGGCAGAAATTTCATTTTGAGGTCTCTGAAGTGGGCTGTGACTCTGCATCTAGATGCTGTCTGCTTCCTCTAGAGACTTGTAGCACAGGTAATGAACCACTCACTTCCTGCCTGTTTAGACTCAACCATGTGACCACCGGCAGAGAGAAAAGCCCAATTTCACCTTATAGAATTACAAGTTGAAATTCAAGGTGAAATTGGGCAGATACATTTTGCTGAAAGGCCATAACTAATCAAAATGTTTCACAGGGCGAAACTGGCTATTTTGCCAGAATTTTGCTGATGAAATACAATTTTGCTGCATCTCTAAGTTTATGACAAGCAATAGTTGCTCCCATCCCCTGAAATTTTATTACACCCATTTCCCTTTAATTGGGTTATCAGAAATTCCCAGTCTTTTCTGAAAATAAATTTTAGTTTCTTGGTTAAGCAGCCTTTCTTCAGGTCACAGAGGAATGTCAGACCATTGCAATAAAATTCTCTCTCCATCTGTGACCTTTTCAGTAACACTGGGCATTCTTGGGGCATTTAAACATACACAGAATAACAGAAAAATATAACAAAAATATGTCTGTAATATTACTACAGTGGCCAACTTGCCATACCTGGCAGCAGCAACATAAGCAGTAGTATATCCTGTGCTATGAGCCTTTAGTCTTTATGGTCAGCTCCTTGCTAGCCAAGTTATAATGCAGATTGATGCATGAGATTGTTCACTGGCCAATCATTTGCTTGGCTGACAGTCTGCCCAGAACAGTTTAATCATACAGATGGTAAGCCTCTCTTCAAACCCATGCCATGTGATCCTTCTAATACAGGAATGTCTGGCATATGTCCAGAGTATGTAGCACATGTTCAGCATCTGAAGAATGAAGTTTCAAGAAGAAAATGAGGAGCTACATCATCTGGTTAAAATAAAACTCTTGACTAGGATGACCTTGTCCTTGTGAAAAACCAAATATTAAGACTACACTGACAGCACTTGGAGCTCACTCACCCACCCATGTAGCCAAGCTGATGGTGGCCAAAAAATGCAGTTTTCCATGACAGGTGTGATATCTCACTTTTGTCCATAGACTTCAATGGATTATCTGTCAGCTTTGCAAGAAACACTTGTAAGTCTCATAGTTATGGAAGTTCTCCCACTGGAGGGAATGGGTGTTCTAGGCAACTGAAAAAGCACCTGCCTTCAGTCTCTTGGCCACCATCTGCATACTAGCCAACCACCAATATGCTGACATGGCAGCCAGGTGCACCTGGAGGGATGTGGCTCACAGTCTCAATTGAGACAAGGACCAAAGATAGTCAAGGAAGCAGGCCACAGAACAGATCAGGTCATAGGGCCTGCTCCATGCCTTGGACACCAGTGCAAAAATCTCGCACACAGAGAACTTCTACAAGCCAGTTCCTTTTGGAATGCCTCCAGGACATGGAGTAAACCTTCTGAAAGGCCCAGAGCCTAAAACTCTAGCTCATCAGGAACCAGATTGTGCAGGAATTGCAGCTCCAGATTTAAGACAGTTACCACTGATCTTTTAGCAGATCTAGATGCAGTGGAAGCTGAACAAGTGCTTGCTGCTGAGTCTGAAGAGATCCTAATACGACAACTGCCATAATCAATCTGAAGCTATCAGAATCACATTTTGCCTTCTTCAACCATGCTTGAGCACTACCATATGAATCAAAGGAAGGCATTTAGAAGGCCCAGGGTCCAGAACCTGAAGAAGGCATCCCCCCATCATTCTTCCCATCTGAGTGGTGGGGCTGGCACAGAATGGCATCAGTTTTCTCTTCTCCCAGGAGGTAAACATGTCCACCAGAGTGTGTCCCAAAGGGTGAAGAGCTGTATTACCACATCCTGGTGCAAAGACCACTCTGCTGATGTCTCTCCCACTCGGTTGAGAGCTTCCACCAGCTTGTTGCCCTTAGCTGCCATGTGCACTGTAAGTATATCCACCTGCAAGCTGCATAAAAGGGACCAGGTGGGAAGCTCCTACTAACACAGAGAAAAGGAGTGTGTTCCCTCTGGCATGTTCAGGAAGAACATGGTGATTGTGTTGTTGATGTGAATTTGTACAATTGAACCCCATATCAGAGGAGAAAATGCTATCAAGACTGGATGAGAGTCAACTGGTTGAGGTTAAATCCAGACAAGATGGAAGTACTGGTAGTAGAATCTGGTGACCTGAGGGTGGGTGTGCAATCTGGTCAAGTTTCTGGGCTTAGGCTTGTGGAATCCCAGTTATTAACTTCTATGTTTCTATGTTGGGTATGGGGATGGATGATGGGGGTTTCTGGAACACAAGCGGGGAGAGGGCAACGGTACCCAACTTGGGATCTGAGGTTCAAGCAGACTCGATAGACCGTAAGACCTAATCTGCTGGCAATTAGTATGTTTTTATAACATAAATGCAGTTTCATAGCACTTTAAAAATGTTAACATCAGCCTTCTAGTTTCAAAGATTCAGCTCTGCCTGTTTCCTAAAATGACTGCCAAATGTGTTAAGTGATTACATCATTTGAGCCAAAGGCAGAGAGCTATATGGCACTCTATGGTACTAAGTAGTTCTTTTCCCCCTTTGTTTTGAATTGTTTCACCAGAATGATCAACACCATGTGTGTTAACACATGGATTATTTTGATCAGTACATGCAAGGCTATGGTTTTGTTCATTTTGGTTACTTTAACTTGCTGAAACTGTGTGGTAATTCATCCAACTTTCTCTTTGGCAAACCGCAGTACAGTACAAGTCTTCAAATACCTGGTGATCTAGTGGTTATGTGATCATGTCCTGTAATTTGTAGCAAATTACTGGTCTGGTCCAATGACAAAGCTCATGCTTCTTGGCAATCCAAAAATAGACTTCTCTTGTAGTTTTTTTCACATGAACCCCCTGCACCTAGCCTACCCCCTATTGAACACTCTACCATCCACACTCCATCCATAATACTGCCTGGGCTGCATATGAGCTTGTGGTCCCATAAAGAGAATTGTCATTCCTCACATTGTAATTTTGTACTTAAAAGAGTAGTGCACACCTATACCGATATGCTTCATCAGTTGGCACTGTGAAAAAAAATGCCTCGCAAATCACACTCCAATCTTCTTTTTCAGTGTTTCACTTCTGTTCCCACAGTAAACGTTGGGCAGATCACCATCCTTCTGCACAATGAAGACAGTATGCACAGTCCCCCTGTTTTTCCCCCACCACATTAACCAACAACAAGTAGCCCCAAGCAATAAATATCAGGACACACCAGAAAATCCATTGTTCGTAGCCTCATAAGGGTTGGACTTACTATGGATAACAATAATATTAGCAGGAGAGGAATACTAAAGCCTTGAATGAATCTACCCAACCTCCAGCGTCAGTTTACTAGCCAGCCAACTTGCATTGTGGAGTAGGGTACAGAAAAGTACTGGGGAAGGATTGCTGAGCACTGTCCTGTGGGGTTGTTCAGCTCACAGGTCCATGCTCCTGCTGCTTGGGCATGTAACTGATGGCTGCTGCTGATCTGACATAAAAAAGCTATTGATTCATTGGAAGGAAGATGGCAGAGATCAGTAATCCCTTTCTGTTCTTTTTTTTAACTTATATTTTACTTTTTTCCAAATAAAAACAATTACATACAGGTAATTCATGTCAGACATCACATATCAATAAAGTAGATACATTCCATGTAACAAGTGAAGGTAACCTATGTAGTCTTGCTTTCAAAAGTGAGGGTAGTCCTTCATTTAAAAGTTTATATGATAGTCAAAGAAAAGCTGCACCCCACAAGACTCATGAGAGGTCACTTAATGCTTTTTACCAAACATACAAAGTAGAATAACCAGTGTTGTTATGCCCTTCCTCCAAACATGTTTATCCCCAGATGGTAGTAAACAGTTTGAACTTCAACTAAACCCACAAATTATTAAAACAATGTGCCAGCCCTTTGGCGCAGCGGTTAGTTTCATGCAGCGCGGCCACCTGGGTTCGAACGACTCGGGTCGCCGAGGTCGGCCAGGGGAGTAGGATCGAGCATCCATGTAGACAGCTCTCCTCCGGGGAGGTGGGATAGCTGGCGGTGCATGGGGACTCCTGGCGAGGCCGGGAGTTCCCACACAGACAGCGGCTTGTCAACCCATTTGGAGGCGGGGCAGATGGTGACATCATGGCACGACCACGCCTCCCCGAAAAGTGGAAAATGGATGAGCCTGCCCACCACTGAGAGTGAAGCCCACTGCCATGGCCTCGATGTGCTCCCCAGGCCGGGCCCCCGACCTAGTCCCAGTGCCTGCGGCATATACGGGGGTATGCCACAGGCCCCACCATGGGGGGAAAGCTACGGGGTATCGGGGGACAGCGGCCGATCTAGAGGGCAGAGGCAGGCGGCCCGTGACCGGGCTGAAAATACGGCGGCAAGGCAGCTCAGGAGTAAAAAGCAAAAAAAAAAAAAAAAAGTATTAAAACAATGTAAGTACAATAAAGAGGATTCAGCCATCTCTTTTAACCAAAACTATCAGTGTTCTCTGATGTATAACATCCAGTATTTTGATATCATTCTAGTTAGCACTACAGTTCCCCACAATGGCCGAAATTAGCAAAAAAACTTAGTAACTTGTACTTCAACATTAATGTACAAAGAAAAATGTGCCCAATATCTGAACGTCAGCTCCCCAACAACTTTAACAGTAAAACTTTAAAAGGTTGAGAGTATCTCTCCTACAGCCTCAAAACACAGGGAAAGTTCATATGGGAACCTGTAAATGTTCAAGTGCCAGCATTTGAATCGGAATCGGTCACCTCTGGCTGTCCTGCCCTCTGATGCTTTTAAGAGAGAGCCTTTGCTTTTTTATCAGCTTCCTCAGGATCGCTGTACGATAAATGTGGCCTACATATTGGATCAGCAATCAGGCAGGCATTAGAAGTGAGTGGGTCACCCCCAACTGCGCAGACTGGCCTGAACACCAACCAACCTTTTCCTTCTCAACCTAGCAGTGAATAAGAGATCAGGAAACAAATGAATAGTGGATCCCCAGAAATTGAGCTGGTCAGAGTTTCTCACTGCAGAAAGGATAGTGTCCCGAATTGCTGGATTCATCATCACCACTAGGACAGTTCTAGTGAGATCATTAATGGACAACGCCATTCTGGGTGAAATCTGGCAAGCCCTGATTAAATCATTGTTATCAAGTGTAAGTGTAAGCTGTAGAGCTTCCAACAGCCATTCTTTAATAAAATAAAGCAGGTTATCTCTCTCTCTCTCTCTCTCTGTTTCCAGAAGCCCTACGATTCAAACATTTGAGGCCCTCTGAAAATTTTCATGGACCTCGAGTCTGTACCAAAGCTAAACATTTTCTTGTTGGATCTTACTGGAAGATGCCAGGGCCTCCATTGCCATTGATTCCACTGAAGTCACCATTTTAGTGGCTGCGGATATCTTAGCATCCTGTTCTTCAAATTTGGTGAGGATAGATTCCATCTTGTTATCAAGTGCTTGCATGGACTTCTGTAGTGCCTTCCATGGTTGTTCAGGCTCCATGTAGGATTGCAATGCAACCTCCACCACAGCTGTCTGCATTAGCTGATTTTTTTGATTAGTCGCAGGTCCTTTGTTAGTGCAACCCTTGGCTGATATGTGGTATCTATCGATGTTACTTGCCTTGGAGATATCCAGTTTCATCAAAAATAGCACTTTTCCCCAAAAAAGTTTACTACTTTGGCAGATTAAAGTGGGTACAGTTGAAGAGCTCTCACTGCATGCTTCTTGTCAGTGGGAGTGCTCCACAGCACCCCCATCCCTTTCTGTTCCTTGAGCCAGTTCTTGTACATCCTCACTTTCCCTCAGGCCCCACTTGATCTGGCCTGCCTGTCCTTCAGCACCCAAGAGTGCTCACAGGACAGCCAGTCACTGCACTTAACAGCCAGTTTCCACTACACTAGACATAATATCACTACGCTAACTGTCTTTGACTGAATATCCTGTATACTGCAATGTCTATGACCAATTTACCCTAAATCTTGTGTTCTCACATTATGTTGCTTTTATACTGTTGCCTGTACCCATTTATTGTATTCATTGTATCTACTGCATTATACTTCTGTTGCTGCCTGTCACTATGTGGCCCGGCTCATGACCAAAAACAGACCTCTGGATCAGCTCGTTTACCCGATTAACAAAGACTACGATAAATAAATAAAATAAACATTATATAGCTTCCCAATATTTGGGATGCTGAGTTCCTGGCAGCATCAGGAGCACCCAATTAGTCCAGTGTGAGCTGGACATTCAAATGGGCTTGCACCGGCTTCTGCAATGCCCCAGGAGCCGGAAACTGCCAGGGATGCTGCTGGAAGGGAGAAGAAAAAAATATCTGCAGGAAGCAGTTTACTTGGTATGTGTATTGGGCCCCTTTAATGGGCAATTTCCCTTCCCTGCCACCTTGTATTGCTTGCCAAGGTCTTCCAGGGGCACCTCACTGGGCATCAAACTGGGGATACTGGGCTAGCTGCTGCTGGGTTTGGTTTCTTGTGCTAGGTACAGGACTTTCCTGGTAAGATGCAATAATTACAGTGAGCAGAGTACCCAGACTAAATGCTCTAATGCCACCACACTACAACCTAGAGCCCTGTACACAAAGGTTCCCCAGGCTCTGTACTGGGTCCTAAAGATATTTTATATATATATATATATATATATATATATATATATATATATACTGTATATCTATGTATATATCTATGTATGTATATATTTATGCAGCAGGTGTCAGCATAAATGTAGAGTGATAAATCCATTTATCTATTCACTGTGTGCATAAATTTATTTATACACTCAATGACTAAGTTACATTCAGGTTATACACACACATTGACTACATCACCAACTGCCTCTCTCCTTTCTATCTGCTGGAACTACCTCATTTTACTGTACCAAAAAACAAAAGTGCACATCAGCTCTTCAGTGATACCCCCTCAACACTCAGTGAATACAAGCATCCAACAAAAACAGTAAGCATTCCACTACAGCTATTCTCTTTTCCTGTTCGTCTGAAGGTTTTCTATTTCTCTCACGAACACACATTATAAACACAGGTCTTTTCGGTAAAAACCTCTCCAGTATCCCCCTCAATTGCACTCTCCTTTTCCATCATGACATAAAGCTGATATCTCCTTCAAGTACGACACCCTCCCACTGCAGACCATGAAGAAAGCAACAATCCCAGCAATAGCTTCCCCACTTTCCAAGTTTTTCAACAACATTTCTGCGTGTTTTAATTCTGAAATTTACCTTCTGTACTCTGTACCACAGTCTATGGAGCAGATCCTTCACTCAAACTCCAACACTTTCCACTCGTACTCCAACATTTCCTCAATCACTGCCATATCTCTTTCTAAAATTGGAAACTTTTTTCTTACGTAAACAAAAACACAAGAAATAAACAGCACATAAGGAATCCACCCACACAAGTTCTACATGGACACTTGCTCTCATTTAGTGGATCTGCCACTTTGTGATAAATGTTTTCAAAGCCTCTATCATCCACCAATCAGCAGAGACACTTTGACATCATTAAGGTGTACAAATACTGCGGGCTTGATTCCCAAAGTTCCCAGCATGGCACAAAGAGCTTGTGCCACAAACAAATGGCACAAAATGACCCTTCCACCATAAGATGCTTCAAGAACAATTCTCAATGGAAGCTGGCATCAACCACAGGCTGACAGCCCCAAAAGGAGCTTGTGCCACTGTTGCACCCACAAGTGGGCTACTTTATGGTGCTAGGGGGCTTGCATCAGACACAGGCTGCCATATCCTCTAATGTGGGATTCTCAGAACACTCCCAGAGGAGGAATTTCTAAGTACCCTAGGATACACAGAAATTTCCACTCTGGGAGTGTTGCCCTGTTTTCAACAATGTGCTGTGCTGCAGTCCCCCCTCTCCCCTGATGCTAGATGTTGTCTGAAGTAATAAATTATCATATTTCCCTGGCTTTTGTAGACTGCCAGTCCCCCTTCCCCTATCCTCGATGTTAGCTGCATTAACTATAATAATTCCCCCTGCCCTAATAATAATGATAATTAATAGTTCACCGTGCCCTAGTGGTCTAGTGGTTCTTCCTCCCTGATCCCAGATGTTGCCCCTAATAATAATAATTAATAGTTCCCCATGCCCAGGTGGTATAGTGGCCTCCCACCACCCCCACCCCAGAAGGTAGTGCCCACTACTGCTCTCTCATTCCTAAATCTGAGCTGGTGACCAGTACAGCCCACCTGACACTTCCGTGGTTCACTGACAACTGAACTGGTAATGAGCATATACTAAGAACCTCTGTGCACAAGCACTGAGACAATGGTTACCCCAAGGGCATTTGGCCAGGAAGCCAAGTTTCAAAGAAATACAAAATCACACATGCCCCCACAATGCAAAGCATTGTGGGCTGCATATGCAAATCACCACAGAATATTATGCTGGTTTAACTTTAAGCAGAAATGCATGGTACCCAAAGGCCACTCACACAGTTTGCAAAGGGTGCCAACAGAAGACACAGACACGCGTTTCATCTTACCAGGACTCATCAGTATGCTGCCTTTCGGCAACATGCATTTCTGCTTAAAGTTAAACCAGCATAATGTTCTGTGATGATTTGCATATGCAGCCCATGATGCATTGCATTGTGGGGGCATGTGTGATTTTGTATATACTAAAAAATACACCAAAGAAAGAACTCACATTGCAAAGTTTTTCTATGGGAATCACAGGGAAATCTGAAACCTGTATAACTCCACACAAAATATCTTTTTAACCAACCAGTAAAAGGCACATCTGCATGGCAAGCCCTTTGTACCCTGAACATTTCATAAACAAATTGGAAGCCATGTCTTCACAGTGCAGTGAGAAACAAACAACTGCGTACACTTCACATTATAATGTTATCCAATAGGAAAGCAAAGGAACAGTTAACCCCCAGAACTCCAGAGCAAAGTACTCTGTTTTCACCAAACCAGTAAAAGGCACATCCATGGAGCAAGCCCTTTGTAACCTGAAAATTTCAGACCAAAATTCCAAACTATTTCTTCAGTGTGAAGTGACAAAAAAAAAAAACAACTGTATAAAAGTTCTTGTTTTGCAATTTGCAAAACAGGATCCTGATTCAAACCTTCTTTTTTGAAGTTTGTGAAAAAAGGAAAAAGTATGTTCTGCAAATTGTGAAACAGGATCCTGTTTTGTATTTTATTTTTGCAATTTGTGAAAAAAGGAAAATCCCTATTCACAAATTATGAAACAAGATCCTGTTTTGTTTCATTTTTTAATGCAAAGTGTCAAAAAAGGACTTATGCTCATTAAAAAAAAAACATTTCTAGGTGATTTATGAAAAAACTAAAACTAAAATCTAATAGAATGGGGCCCAATTAGCAGAATACATGTTGGTTACTAAAAAAAAAAAATCATTTTTTCCTGTTTTTTAACTTTGCCTTGCTAAGAAAAAAACAAGATGGCAGCAGCATGAAAAAAGATTCCCCTTATGTGAAAAAGGATTACTCATCTGTGATATGGGATTGCCCATTTGTGACACAGAATCCTGTTTTGAGGCTCATATCAAACTTTTCTCTTTAAAAATAATCAATCAATCAAAATCTTTATTTAACCAGGCGGGCACCATTGATCAAGCTCATTTTCGAGGCGGACCTGGGGTTGGTCATACAATGGAAGAATACACACAATGGGTAGCAGTAAATACAATGCAGGAACATAGCAGCAAAAGACGTGTATATACAGGTGCAAGAATAAGTACAGGATACAATACAAGGAACGTTATACAGTTAGTCAAAATTGTGTGGTGCAAGTGCATTAGAGAACTGGACAACAATATATGCAGTACAAAAGCTTAAGAGAAACCAAGACTATGTATAGGTTAGATAAAAGGAGGGACTCAGAAGTATGCAGGAGTGTTGCAGGGAAGGGGGAGGGCCCTAAGAGTAGAGGCAACAGATATTGGAGAAGGAATACAGGGCCTTCATGTTAAGGCTAACAAACACATGTTTCCTTATTGCAGCTCAAGTATAGTGTTTTGAATGCTTGGAGACTAATGAGATTACTTATTTTCATGGTTTTCTGCAGCTTGTTCCATAGTTGAGGGAGCACATAGCTAATGGAGGCCTGGCCAAATCGGGATCTGGCCTTAAGTACCTTCAGCAAAATATTGGAAGTGCTTCGCAATGCATAACTATTTTGTAGACATAATGGTAGGCAGTCAGAAATATAGTCAGACAGTTTGTTGATGAAGACTTTGTAGGTCCATATTGCAGTGTTCATTTGTCGTTAGAAGGTGAAAGATGGCCACCCGACAGCTGAATACAATAAACAATGGTGAGTATTGTAAGGAAGGTCAGTTATAAATCTTAGGGCTCTGTGATAGTGCGTATCAAGTTTCATGAGTGAACAGGCAGGGCCCTGGTTATAAAGAAAGTCAGCATAGTCTACTAGGGATAGGAAGGTAGTTTGTACTAATCTTAGCTTGGTGTCCCTAGTGAGGAGATTTTTTATTCTGAAGAAGAGACCGAGTCTCTGTCTGAGTTTCTTAGACAGTTCTTCTATATGGCCTTGGAAGGAGAGTTTATCAAGCCATACCCCCAGGTACTTGAATCTAGGTACATACGCGAGCTGTTCACCAAGTATTGTGGTGATCAGGGGGAGAGTCCCAGATGAGGCTGGATTTGGTAGACTGGGAAAGGGTGAGAGGAACATTGCTTTAGTTTTCTTAGCATTCAGGAGTAACTTCTGATTTAACACCTGAAGCTGAAGTTGATTGAATTCGTCCTAGAGATCTGTGCATGCCAGATCAGGGGAGGGTCTACTGGTGTAGAGCACTGTGTCATCCACGAACAGATGAATGTGGGCCTTTTTTAGGGAGACATCAATTCTGTTGATGTAGACTGTGAATAACAGAGGACCTAAGATTGAGCCTTGGGGTACGCCTCTTAGGAGGGGCTTAAGAGGCAAGATGTCCCCCCTCAGCTTTTACTTACTGTGATCTGCCTGTAAGGTAACTATTGAACCATCTGAGAGAAATGGTATCTAAGCCAATATTCTGGAGGGACAAGACAAGCAGGCTATGATTGATGGTGTCAAAGGCTTTACTTAAGTCCAGGAAAACAGCACATACAAAGTTCTTTTTTTCCAATTCATCCTGCCAGTCATTGGTTACTTTGGCTAGAGCTGAGATTGTGCTATGTTGTGCTCTAAAGCCAGATTGCAGTGGGTTGAGCAAATTTGTCAACATCAGGTAATTCCTAAGTTGGGAATTCACAATTATTTCAAGCAACTTGGACAGGACTAGGAGAAGTGAGATTGGCCTGTAGTTGTTGACATCACTGGGATCCCCAAATATAAACAGGGGAATAACTTGGACTGTTTTCCAGATGGGAGGAAGGTCACCCTGAGTGATGTATAAGTTAAACAAATGTGTAATAGGCACTGCAAGGACACAGTAGGCCACCTTTAAGAAGTAGGGGTCAATGAGATCAGCGCCTGTGCATTTTCTGACATCTAGCTTTAGCAAAAGTTCAACTTCTTTCAAGAAAGTAGGTTGGAGAGAGAAGGTTGAGGTGGAAGTGGTGGTTCCTTGGTTGGTAAAATCAAGTTGTGCGCAGAGAGCATTGGCTGGGGAGTTATCGAAGGCTAGCCCTGCGGTAGCAAAGTGGTCATTGAAGGACTCAAGAATTGTCGGTTTATCGACAATACCAGTAGTGCCAACTGAGATTTTTGTGGGCAGGGAGTTACCAGTATTTTGACCTTCTATATCTTTAATTGTTCTCCAGAATTTGGAGGAATACTTACACAAGAGCTCAAGTCTGGAGCGGTAATAACTAGCCTTAGCTTCTCTGACTTTTTTTTGTGCAGAGGTTCCTCACCTTCCTGAAAAGATTCCAGCCATTTGGGAGTTTAGACTTCCTAGCAGCTTTCCAGAGCGCATCCCTGTGCTGCAAGGCATCCTTAAACTCATTTGTGAACCACCGACAGGACTTCTTTGTGACACAGACTTTAACTATGGGTGCATGTTTGTTGAGAGCACCAATTAGGATGTCTTGGAAGATGCTATATGCAGTGGACACAGAGTCTGTTAGATAAAAGTTCAGCCATAACAAGGAAGGGCCTAAATTGGTAATAAAAGCTCAGGGATCAAAGTAACGCCGGCACCTTTTCTTGGTGAAATTGGGTGCAAATAGGGGGCTATGATTTGACCTTACACAGACAATGAAGCTGTGATCATTGATGTCTGAAAAAAGAACATCAGTGTGGGTAAATAAGTGAGGTTTGCTAACCAGGATAATATCCAACAAGGTGCTGTTAGTGGGGTTGAGTTTATTTGCTCATGTAGGTTCATTGATAAGCTGTGACAGCCCAAGCGAGTCACAAAACATTTTTAGAGCACTAGAGACTCTAGAAAGCCAATTTAAGTTGAGATCACCCAGGTGTATAACCTCAGAAGATCTATGGGCCAGAATAGTGCTTAAATGATAAGAAGCTGCATTCCTGCAGACGGGGGCCTGTAGCATCCTGTTATACAAAAGAAAATGCTGGATGAGATCTTGACCTGAAGGGAGAGGCTTTCAAATTAATTGGGGATGGATACTGTGTCAATGACAGAGACAGGGAATTTGTCATTGACATAAATAGCCACCTGTAACCCCACTTGTTACCCGGGGTTACTAGAATCCCAGTAAGACCTAGTGGTAGGCAGGGAAGGCAGCTTGTGAAACTCCAGTTAAATGGATTTCACACTGTCTCACTTTGTTCTCAGTCTCAGCTGAGACTGAGGGATGACATCACCATAGAACTCTCGCAGCTGCATGAGCCACACTGGAGTGCTGCAGTTGGAAGTTAGGATAGAATGTTGGGGATTTTTGAACAGAGTCTGTGTGCAGTCTTAGAGAGAGGAGTAGCACAGCAGTCTGAGTGCAGGCTCTCAGAGCCTTAAGCTCTGTTTTAGATCTACTGTAAGGGAGGTGTGTGTTTCCACCAAAAGAGGAACACAGTAAGCTGATTGTGAAGTGGTGGAGACCGCTGTTACTGGTCCATGTGCCCCATCCCTGAGGGGATGGGGGTAGAAAAGTTTGCCTGTCTTCCAGGGGCAACCCTCCTGGTTCCAGCTAAGGAAGAAGCTGCCTTATTTCAAGTTGTGCTGCGGCAACAGAAGCTGTGGGAGAGAAATTCCTGTGAGGAATCGCCTGTGGGGCACCTGCAACCAAAGGGTGAGTTCGCTCTGACAGAGGGCCTATGTTTTCACCTGAACTGTTGGAATGTGGGGATTGGACTACTTAATTTGTAGGAGGTCTAGTGTAATAGACATTGCCAGTTAATTCAAGTAGGTTCAAGTCCAGCACAAAAAGTGAAGTAACGTGGGGACTGGACTACTTAATTTGTAGGAGGTCTAGTGTAATAGACATTGCCGGTTAATTCAAGTAGGTTCAAGTCCAGCACAAAGAGTAAAGTAAAGTGGGGACTGGACTGCTTAATCAGTGGGAGGCCTAGAGCAATGGGCTAAGCCAAGTAAAAGTATGTTGAAGTCCAGCACAATGGGAAAGCAAGACAAGTAGAGGAAATGTGACATACATTTAGCCTTAATCTACACTGCCAAGCTTTACAGAATGAAATGTTTAATGTCCAGAGAAATGGCCAGGTATGAATTGTGGAAACGAGAGGTGGGGAGACCCCCCCATCAGTAGTAACCAAATTCACCTCTATGAATTTGCTCTGTGGCACCTTTACTTTCTTTCAGGTACTTGGCCAGTGCCTGAGGAAAGAACCCAGACGTGGGATTAAAAGGAGAACTCCCTGATAGAGCTGAGGTGCTTTTAGGTGGTTTAGGGAGCCACCAGAAAAGGTTTTCATGACATATGGAAGGTGTCTGAGTGGCCGGCAAGGGAGGAGCCGAGCCTGGGAAATCCCAGAATAGTGTACAAGTTCAGGCAGTGTACCCAAAGCAGCATGCAAGTCCGGGCTGTGTGCATGGTGGGTTCAGAGCCTGAGGGCTGAAGTGTTGAAGAAGTGTTTCTGATTCTTTTTAATCTGCATTACCAGAAGTGTAGCCCCATGGGGGTCTGTCTATGCTTTGTTTGTTCTGCTTGGATGTGAATAAAAGCCACACTTTAGAATCCTATTTCTGGTATTGGACATTACAGTTATTGCTTCCTGTGTTCGGAATTACTTGGGTGCCCCTGTGCAGAGTAGCCAAACCTATCCCTTGTGCCGAGTAACCTATTCCTCCCGAACCCAGTCCCCACCTGGTACTGCTGTCAGATTCAAACAGCATACCACCTGTCATTTGCAAAAAGGCAGGGGGGTGTGGGTTGCACACCCCTCCACCCTTGGTTTGTCTGTCAGCCCAGAATAGAGAATAGGAGAGGAGACTCACTTAATGGCTGCTAGTTTGCGGATGGAGCCATGATTCTGTAACAACCAGGATATCAGGGGTAGTGTGACATACCCAGGACTGGATAGAGGTATTTTTTTTAACAAACTACATACATTAATGTGCATGAATTTTAGTCCTTTAAGGTTGGAAATATCATCAGGGGAACCAATGGCTGTGGTGGGGCCAGGGTTAAGTTCTACATTGCCTGAGCATAGTAATAGGAGAAGCAATAGCTTCTTAGAAACACCTATGATAAACTTTAGGAGTTTGGCCTGTTCACGCTTGCTGGGGAAATGATAGTGATGGGGGGAGCTCTGAGGCTAGTACCTAGTTGTGTTAAAGCTGCGTAAAATAAAATCTTGCTTGCAAATGACAAAGGAATGCAATCAAAATGAAGGGAGAGATGTAGGTCCACTGGTACAAACTCCGGTAAAGTGCCAGAGTGTGAGTATGAGAGAGAGTCCAAGTACGGAGAAGGGGAACTGCAGACACTTAAGAGGTATGTAGTTAAGCTTGTGGCATCCTCATGTCCCATAAAGCTGGAGGGACCCCGCATGATACTAGGAGAGGTCCATGAAGGCCGGTCTGTATGTAAAGAGCATAGTACCATCAGCAGGGAGCAATGGAACAAATATGGTGTTCCTATCTTTAAACTAAGTCTGTAGTGCACACAGCACTAATAAATAACTCATTGCCTGATGTGTGAGGAATGAATGGCCAGAAAACTCACATTTGAGTTACATTCATTAGGGAGTGGATAAGGAAATGTGAGATAGAGAGATTGAGCCAATGATAGGAGACTAGTAGAGGAAGTGGGCGGGGTAGTAGAGTATTTAAGGGGGTCTGGGGAGGGGTGGAGGGGAGGGCAGAAAACTTCTCTCAGCCCCAGATGGAGTCGAGACAGAAGCGCCTTCCTTGCATACCTTCCAGATTGTCTTCGGGCAGCTGGCAGGCTCCGAGCGCCGTGGGGCACTCCTGGTTCAAATCCCGACTGCAGCAGCAGTCCTAGCCCAAGAGGCTTGAGAGCACCTGCTTCCAGATCGTCTTCGGGCAGCTGGCAGGCTCCGAGCACTGTGGGGGCACTCCTGGTTCAAATCCCGACTGCAGCAGCAGTCCTAGCCCAAGAGGCTTGAGAGCGCCTGTTTCCAGATTGTCTTCAGGCAGCTGGCAGGCTCTGAGCACCGTGGGGCACTCCTGGTTCAAATCCCGACTGCAGCAGCATTCCTAGCTCAAGAGGCTTGAGAGCACCTGCTTCCAGATTGTCTTCGGGCAGCTGGCAGGCTCCGAGCACCATGGGGTGCTCCTGGTTCAAATCCCGCCTGCAGCAGCAGTCCTAGCCCAAGAGGCGTGAGAGCGCCTGCTGGAAAATTGGAAATGTTGAAACTTAACTTTTGAAATGATTAATTTTTTTTCACCAAATCTTTGAAAGGCACATCTGTGACCCAAGTCTTTACTAGCCAAATAATTTCAGACCACAATCCCAAGTCATTTTTGTGCTGCAGCATGTCAAACAATTGTACAAAAAAATGATAATTTTTCCACATTGTGTGACACTCTGTATTTCCACACTGATGCAAAAAGCGTGCAAAAAGATTGCTCATTTGTGACAAAGGATTACTCGTTTGTGACACAGGATTGCCAATTTGCCACACAGAATCCTGTTTCTTCACATCTAAATTCTCTTTGAAAATAATAGGAAATTTTAACATTTAATAACTTCTGAACAGATTAGTATTTTTAATAAACCTTTAAAAGGCACATCTGTGACCCAACACCTTTCTACCCTAGAAATTTCAGGCCAAAATTCCAAGTCATTTTTACGCAGTGGCACAACAAAGAGTTTGACAAAAAAATGGTAATTTTCACATTGTTTGACACTCCATTTCTCTGCACCCACACATCTGACCAAAATATAACCTGGCATATAAAGAGATCATCGGTTCCTGATGGAACATGCAAATCAGTTGTACCATTGCAAAGTTATTACAGTGCAAATTTCAAGTTTAATATTGACATGAAGGTTGAACCCGAACTATAGGGGTGTGACCAAGCCCCTATAATAAACACTTATCTTTGGCAAAAACTGTGGTAATGCAACATTAAGGTTCAGGCTAAAACAATAAACAAATGTAGGTAAATGTGCCGGCCCAGTGGGGCTGAGGACTGAGGTTCTGGATGCCTTACCTCACATCACGCCGGTGACCCAGGTTCGAGAATGAGCCTGGGTCATTGGAGAGCCTGCATGGGTGGGTGGGTGGGTGGGAGGGAGTAGGACAGAGCAGCTGGAAGGCAGCTCTCCTCTCCCAGGAAGGACTTTGTCATTCACAGTAGTTCCACTGCCCCCAGATGGAGATCTGCAGGCAGAGCAGGTGCCAAAGCAATGGGAGGGCATCCTGGTACCGTGGTATGCATACGGTTGGGCAGGGTCAGGAGAAAATGGGAGTAAAAGCATGGATAAATTATAAATAAAAAAAGTAGGGAAATGTGGTTTTAAGGTTTCCAAACTTAAAACCTCAACACCACCCCTTAAAATAAATCAGGGGTGCAGTCTTCCTTGGGGAGCCTAAAGCTCTCCCTGTTAGGTGTGCATGTTTCTGGAATGTATAGAATGAGGTGAGCTTTAGGGTCCCCAAGGATGATTGCACCCTAGGTTTGTTTTAGGGATAGTAATGGGGTTTTAGGGTTGGAAACCCTAAAACCACATGTCCCTACATTTTTCA
The DNA here is from genome assembly GCA_016271365.2 of Neoceratodus forsteri. NCBI lineage: Eukaryota > Metazoa > Chordata > Ceratodontiformes > Ceratodontidae > Neoceratodus > Neoceratodus forsteri. The sequence goes on along the minus strand of CM057454.1, from coordinate 1,219,401,711 downwards.
GTTTAGCCAGAACCCTAAATGTTGCACTAATGCAGTTTTTTGCAAAGAATGTCCTTACTTTTTGTAATAATATAATTGTATCCTTATTTGCCTGTGGGAGTGCAGGACCCTCTGGTCCCTGTGGTCCCATCCATCTATACTTTTTAAGATAGTGTAATTGTGTCCCTTTTTGCCTGAGGGAGCACAAGGCCCAACCCATCCCTCCATAGATGTATATTGCCATGGAAATGCTCTGGGCTCTGTGCTTTCCTTTTTAGCAAAGCTGCAACCAAACTGTCACCATAGCCTTCTTATTAACCCATCTCATGAACCAGATACTGAAAATCTTTAAATCCCCTCCAAAATTATATTTCACACCACTATAAAGTTAGTCTGCACCTCAGTTATGAAAAAAGTTTGGCCAGGATTTGAAAAATGACAGGTCATGAGGTGGTGTAAAAAAATCACTATGTTGAATATTTGTGGACAAAATATTGAAAATTACCAAAGTTACTAGGGAGCACACACACATTTTGAGACTTGCATATAACTTTGCCATTTTGCATATTTTGAGCCCAAATCTTCAACATAGCCTTCCTAAGACCCTCCGTACCCATGAAGAAGGGCAGTGAATCCCACCTGAAGGGTTATTTTGCCAAGCAGCTATGAAATTGCCTTTCAGGCTAGATTTTCATAATTCCACCAACACAGTTCATGAGGTGGGGTCCCAAAAAGGTCATGTTGAAAACTTGGGCTCAAAATATGTGAAAATTGCAAAGTTATGCATCAAGGTTGAAAACACCATTGAAATACACCAAACCACACTTACCTTAGTTTATCATATTGTAGCTGATGCTTCCAGCAGTAAGATGTGTCTTCAATATGACAGTTGATCTTTGCCCAGGGAGCTGTTCAGGTGAGTGTGTGGGGGTGCAGGGTGGTGGGTGGTTGTATCGGCGAGAGACCATTTTCTTATTTGCAGGTAAAAAAAAGACATTGAGAGATGGTTTCCTTTATTTCAGATGGGGAGGGGGGTGGGTACCACTAGACACCAGGGAAACTTTACAGATTACTGCAATGTCAATTGGAGGTGTTGGAGTGCTATTAGACACCAGAGAAACATAAAAAATATGGGGGGGGCAATTGGAGGTGTGTGAGTGTCACAAGACACCATAGAAACAGAAAAAGAATGGGGAGAGCAATCAGAGGGTGGGGGTGTCACTAGACACCAGGGAAAGATGAGAAAAATATGGGGATGGCAAACAGATTCAGTGCTAGCTCTGCAAACTTCCCCTTGACTTTTCATCACCCCCTTCCCTCCAGGCCTCCTTTAAATGCACACAGTCTCTGCCCACTCCTATCTGATGTTTTAATTTATTGGTTACTTACTGTCAACAACTGTAATTCCTCCCATCCACTTTTTGCAATTAAGCCTTCTAGCAGCTTTATCTCATTCTATCTTGCTGAGGCATATCATTTTGGTACTTTAGGTTTGCTTATTGCTGACTAGGATATCCTGTCTTGCTAAGGCAGTTGATTTAGGTCAGGTGATCTCTCTAGTACTTAGTCTGCTCCAGAGTAGTAGCTAAGAAATTTGCTTCAAAGCCTCTCTGCCCCTAGTACTACTCTATAGTCAGGTGAACTCTTTTCTTATTAGCCTGACTAGGAGCTGTACTTAAGGATTACTGCTTCAGGCTCCACTGCCTATAGTAGTATACTGCAGGGATTAAGAAATTCTCCTCCATTGAGAATCCCTTTTCTTGCCCGCACTTGTAGTGCCCATTGGGTGATAGTCTCATAATGGGGTAATATCACCTGCTTCTATGCTTGTCTCTGCTCATCTTACATGTATTGGACCCGAACGTGAATCAAAAAATAACTCCTAGAGTGGAGAATGGCTCTCTTTTTACATTATTCGACCGGGAACTTGTATGTGCTCTAACTTCCCCTAGTCCGCTGCTGGTCCTTCACCTGCACCAACATACAGAAACTCTCCTAGAGCCTGCCCACAGGGCTACACCACCTTCTGCATACTTCCTCCTACTCCCATTGACTCTCTCGGTCAGGGTATTATTGTATGCAGCATCAAGAAAACTGGGAACTAGCCTCAGAACTCCCTATACTGCCGCAGACAAATCATGTAACCGAAAGAAGACCCAGCCACCCACACTTCTCCTAGGACTCTGCAGGAAACTCTTGTTCTTGCTTTTACTATGCTCAGGAAATGTTGAGCTTAATCCAGGCCCTCTGGCACCCATGGAATCCCCAGCACATCTACAAAGCCTCAAAGGGCTTACATTCTTGCATGTTAATGTATGTAGCATATTAAAAAAAATCACTTCTGTTCAGGCTTGGGAATTTCATACTGCTCCAGATGTTCTGGTGATTACCGAGTCCTGGCTCTGACCGGTGACCAGTAACAATGAAGTTAACATCCCCTCCTACTCTTTATTCAGAGCCGACAGGCAAACCAGAGGTGGTGGGGTAGCTATTTACATCAAGGATAAATTTCCTCCCTCCATAATTGACTCAACCTCTGTCCCAAAAGAATTCGAAAGCTTGCCATTAAAGACTGAAATTGCCACTGGTGTCTCATTATGTATAATAGGATGCTACAGACACCCATCAGCTGGACTACAGTTGTTAAAACATCTCAAAAACATCCTGGGTTCGGCATCTTCAGAGTGTATCATACTAGGGGACTTCAACTTAGACTGGCACTCCAGTGCATACACCCCACTTAAAATGTTCTGTGATTCCCTTGGGTTGTCACAGCTAATAAATGAATCTACTCATCCTAACAAGCTCAACCCTAATAACAGTACTCTCTTGGATATCATTTTAGTTAAAAACCCCATTTATTCTCCCATGCTGGCATCTTTTTCTCTGATATTAGCAACCATTGCTTCATCGTGTGTGTAAGAGCCACTCTTAAATACACAACTGTACCAAAATTCTCCTTTAAAAGGTGCATATGCAACTTTGATCTCTATGGGTGTATATATCAGACCTAAGAGACTCCATGTGATGGCAGAACTTCTATCTAGCCAAGTACCTGACTACAGCTTATGATATTTTCTCAGAAATTGTGCTAGGGCCTCTCAACAAGTATGCTCCCATAGTAAAAGTTTGTGCCAGAAACAAATCCTGTCAGTGGTTTACAGAAGACCTGAAAGATGCTTTGTGGAGTAGGGATGTACTCTGGAGAACTGCTAGGAAAACTAATTTAATAAATGACTGGAATTCTTTCTGGAGGGCGAGGAACCTCTGCACCAAAATGGTCAGAGAAGCCAAAGCTAATTTCTACCACTCTCAGCTGGAGAGCTCCTCAAGAAATGCCTCCAAATGCTGGAAGACTATCAAAGACATTGAAGGTCACACAACTGTAAATTCCCTACCTACTAAATTATTTATCGACAATACTGTCATCTCCAACAGACTGTCTATCCTCGATGCTCTCCATAATCATTTTGTCACTGCAGGGCTAGCCTTTGACTCCTCTCCCGTGAAAATCCTTTGCCAACAACTTAGATTGGATACACAAGAAAAACCCATCCCCAGTCCATCCTTCTCTCTGCAACCTACCTCCCTGAAAGAAGACGAAGATCTTCTCCTTCAGCTGGTCACTAGGAAAAGTGCTGGGTCCGACCTCATTGACCCGTACTTCTTAAAGGTCAGCTAACATGTCCTCGCAGTCCCAATTACTCATCTCTTCAACTTATCCTTGTCCCAGGGTGACCTACCGCCCATTTGGAAAAATGCACTTGTGGTCCCTTTGTTTATGTCAGGAGATCCTAGTGACCTCAATAACTACAGGCCAATCTCCTTACTTCCAATCCTGTGAAAGATGCTGGAGAAAATAGTGAAATTCCAGCTTCAGAAGTACCTGGAATCAGAAAAATTGCTCAACCCATTACAATCCAGTTTAAGAGCACAGCACAGTACAATCTCTGCTCTAGCCAAAGTGACAAATGACTGGCAGCTTGAATTAGACAAAAAAAACTTTGCGCAGTTTTCTTGGACCTAAGTAAGGCGTTCAATACTGTTGATCACAGACTGCTTCTGTCGTCCCTCCAGAATATTGGTTTGGATTCCCTATCCCTTAAATGGTTCTCCAACTACCTCTCAGGATGACTTCAACAAGTAAAGTCAGAAGATGAAGTTTCTCCATCAAAACCCCTATTGAGGGGTGTACCGCAAGGTTCCATTCTTGGTCCCTTGCTCTTCACCATTCATATTAACAATGTAGATGCCCCCATCAAAGAAGCACAAATACACCTATTTGAGGATGATATGGTACTCTATGCTAGTAGCCCCACACCTGAAGTGGCCTGTAAAGCCCTTCAAAATGAATTTAATCTGCTTCAACATCAGCTTACAAACCAGAAACTGCTCTTAAATGGAAAAAAAAAAAAAAAAAAAGCAATGTTCCTCGCCCCTTCAAAATGCAATATATCCTGCAATTGCTGGGACACTCCCACAGATCACTACCATTCTAGGTGAGCAGTTGGACTACATACCAAAGTTCAAGTACATGGGGGTCTGGTTAGACAATAGACTTACTTTCACAGATCACTTAGAAGAACTGGCAAAGAAACTTAGACAAAGACTTGGTCTGTTCTTTAGGATTAATAATCTCCTCACAAGAGACGCTAAACTGAAACTGGTTCAAACTACCTTTCTTTCCCTATTGTATTACGCAGACTTTCTATATAGTCAGAGACCTGCAGGTACCCTAGTCAAACTTGATATGCTTTATCACAGAGCCATAAGATTTATCATGGGTCTTCCACACTCAACCCACCACTGTGCATTGTACACGGCAGTGGGATGGTCATCCCTTGCTTACAGATGGCAAAAAAATGCTGCAGTTTGGACATACAAAGCTATCTCAAATAAACTGCCCCAGTATATCTCTGTCTGTTTGCCTTTGTGCACTCTGGGGAAGTATGCCCTGAGAAGCACCTCATATATCTACCTTTATGTTTACAAAGCAAAATCTCACTTTGGCAGAGCAGCCATCAGCTTTGTGCTCCCTCAACTGTGGAACAAGCTGCAAAAAACTTTGAAATTAACTCACCCCATCAGCCTAGCAGCTTTTAAATCTCTATATCTACATCATAATAAGAAGTCCTGTGCCTGTCTACTCTAAATAGTGACTACTATAAGTCCAAGCACACTCTAATTACTACTGTTAAAAGACTGATCACATCTATAATCGACTCTTCCCTCTCCTCTTTTTCTACCCCCATATCTGTCCCTTCCACATTCCTTTGACCCTGGTTCCAGCTCTAAATTCTCCATACCGTATCACTATATATCTTTTTATATTAGGTTTTATTTGTGTTCAGTGCACTTGATATGTATATCTCTTTACTTTTATGAAAAACTGTGTCCTACCCAAAACTAGCTGTATCTTCGGTTCCAAACATATACTACCGTCAATGCTACCTGCTGATACTTTGTATATACTGTATTACTGTATCTCACTTTATTTGTATTATTACTATTTTCTTGTGTGTTTCATCCCATGTATATAGTCCCTTGTTCCTTGTTAACAAATCCAGGTCCATCTCAAAAATGAGCTTGCTCAATGGTGATCACCTGGTTAAATAAAGACTTTGATTGATTGATTGAACAGAAGGTGGGAGATGCCACCAGACACTAGCAGCTCTGCTTTTTGAACAATGGACAGGCTTCTCAATCCTACCTGTCTTCAGCTGAAAAAAGCATTTCAATTGTTCAGTGCAAGGAGTTTGGTCTGTTCTTCTCTGACAGGGTGTCCTCCATCAGGCTAAGATCTCCACAGCGGGGCACTTGTCAACCAGTAGTGGCAAGTTGTGTTTGTCCAGAAGAACTCCTATTGTTTGGAGTGAGTTTAGGCCTGTTGGGGTGGCTAAGATCTGCTGTGCTCTCAAAGCTGCAGCCCACATATTGTGAGCTGGACCCAGGCTTAACTCATCTCTTAGTGGGATGTGTTGAGTCTATTAGGTCAGTGTTTGCTGAAATTCTCCAGTGTTCACTATTGGAGGGTTGTTTGCTTTGAAAGAGACATTGGTGAGAACCTTCCTAAAGAAACCATTACTGAACCCTGACATCTTGACTAATTATACACCTATCTCTAACCTCCCAGTTTTAGGCAAGGTTATTGAAAAAGTGGTGGTTCTGCAGCTCAAGGTACATCTCACAGCCTATGACATCTATGAGCACTTCTAGTCAGGATTTAGGCCAAGGCATAACACTGAAATGTTAGCCAGAGTGCAAAATTATCTCCTCAGTGTGAAGCGTAGAGGAAAACAGTCAATTCTCATTCTCCTCAATCTCTCCTCAGTGTTTGACACTGTGGACCATGCAGTGCTACTGGGTCACCTAAGGGAGTTCTGTGGACTCACCAGTACTGTCATCAACTGGTTTGAGTCCTTCCATAGGCAAGATATAATGGGTGTTGGTGGGAAATGTCTCATCCTGCTCAAAGTCCCTGCTTTGTGGAGTTCCCTAGGGTTTGATCCAGTTGCCTGCTTTGTTCACATTGTGTATGTTTCCCCTGAGTGAGATTATTAGATGGTACAGCTTGGGTTTCCACTGTGATACAGACAATTCCCAGTTGTACATGTCATTTGCACCCAAGACCAATGGCACTGTGGAGGTGCTTAATAAATGCCTGAGATCCAGAGCTGGATGGCCTCTAGCCGTCTAGGAATCAATCTGGACAAGACAGAGGTACTAGTGACTGAGCCTGGTCATCAGCAGGATGTGGACACTGCTGGGGGTGGAACAGGAATATTTCTTGCAACCACTCACTTAGCAGCATCCACCCAGGTGAAAAATCTTGGCATCATCCTGGATGATGGCTGGACACTTGAGGCTCTGGTGTTCTCTGTTGTCAAAAGTAGTTTCTACCACTTGAGGGATGTTGCCCAGATTAAAGCCTCGATTCTTCCCAACGACCAGCCCTCACTGGTACATGCTTAAAGGACAACTAAACAAGCTTTTTACACATTTTGGATCTTTTTTTAAATGACTCCATAGGCTTATAAAGGAGAGGCAGTTGTTTACATTTATACTGAATCTGCATAGCATTTTTAAACATGGCCTCTCTGGAGTCAAAAATCCTGCTCAGAGAATCCTAAAATGGCTGCCTTGATGACGACATGGAAGTGAGGGATGTCATATGTGTAGATGTATTCTAGTTGCACTAACTGTATTCAAATGCAAATAACTTTAAAATGAAAAATGATGACATAGTACTTTGAGCATGAACGTTATTCAGCACAAAACTATCTGCAAAATGAGTGGTGTCTCATTTATAGATACCTTTTAGTTTTTTTTTAATTGCTAAACAAAAGCAGCAGAATAATCAGTTTTTTTGTCGCTTTGGCAACAAACAGATGCAAATAACTTTAAAACAAAAACATGACAGCATGGTACTGTGAGCACAAAACTAGTTCAGCACAAAAATATCTACACAATGAGTGGTGTTTCATTTATAGATACCTTTTTTTTTTTATAATTGGCAAAAACCAGCAGAACATTCAATTTTGTGTTACTTTGGCAACAAACAAATGTAAATAACTTTAAAACAAAACATGATAGCATTGTACTGTAAGCAGAACATTTGTTCAGCACACAGATATCACACACAATGAGTGGTGTTTTATTTATACATACCTTTTAGTTTTTTAATTAGCAAAAAACCAGCAGATAATTCAATTTTTTGTCACTTTTTCAACAAACAAATGCAAATAGTTTTAAAACAAAAAAATGATATCATGATACTGTAAGCATGAACATTGTTCAGCACAAACATATCTACAAAATGAGTGGTGTTTCATTTATATATATACCTTTTAGGTTATTTTTGTAATAAGTAAAAACCAGCAGAAAATGTCATTTTCTTTTTCAACAAACAAATGCAAATAACTTTTAAACAAAAAAATGATGGCATGGTACTTTGAGTGTGAAAGTTGTTCAGCACAACAATATCTACAAAATGAGTAGTGTTTCATTTATAGTTACATTTTAGTTTTTTTTATCATTAGCAAAGCAACAGAAAATTCCATTTTCTTTTTCACTTTTTGCAGCAAACAAATGCAAATAGCTTCAAAATGAAATATGATAGTATTGTACTTTGAACACAAAAGTTTTCAGCACAAAAATATCTGCCACATGAGTAGTGTTTCATTTATTGATACCTTTTAGATTTTTTATAATGATCAAAAAAATTGCAGGGAAATTCTTTTTTCCCCCCACTTTTTGGCATAAATGGAATATGCTACCTCCATACCAGAAATATTGTTGAAAATCTGGCCTATTAAGCATACAACAGTTTTGTCCCCCCACCCACACACACACACATTTGGAAGGCAGGAGGTGGGAGCTGTTTGAAAAAAATTGCAGTTTGGTTAATTGAGAAGCACACAAGAACAAAAAAATATCAACCGTATTTCCAGTAGGGAGGTAAAGTAGCATACTCCATTCATGCCATACTTTATTTTCAAAAAAGGGAAATATATATTTTCCTGCCATTTTTTGCTGATTATAAAAAATCTAAAATGTATTTATAAATGAAACACCACTCATTTCACATACAGTTTTGTGCTGAACAATTATTGTTCTCAAAGTAGCATGCTATCATATTTCTTTGAAAGCTATTTGTATTTGTTTGTTGCAAAAAATGAAAAAGAAAACTGAAATTTTCAGCTGTTTTTGCTATTATAAAATAAATAAAAGGTATATACAAATGAAGCACCACTCATTTTGTAGATATTTGTGTGCTGAAAACTTTCATGCTCACAGTACCTTGCTATCTTTTTTTGTTTTAAGGTTATTTGCATTTGTTTGTTGAAAAAGTGAAAAAGAAAATTAAATTTTCTGCTGATGTTTGCTAATTATAAAAAACTAAACAGCGTATATAAATTAAACACTACTAATGTTGTAGATATTTTTGTGCTGAACAACCTTAGTGCTCAAAGTGCCATACGATCATTTTTCATTTTAAAGATACTGACAATTAAATACAGATAGTGGAGCTAGAATACATCTACACAGCTGGCATCTCCCTTCACCTCTATGACATCATCAAGGCATCCATTTTATTATTCTCAGAGCAGGATTTTTGAATCAGGAGAGGCTGTATTTAAAATGTTCTAATGCTAGAAACTGCATTTCTCCTACTTTAATAAATGCAGTTTCAGTATAAATGTAAACAGCTTCTCCTTTACAAGTCCATGGAGTAATTAAAAAAAACATGCAAAAAGCTTGTTTATTTGTCTCTTAAGTGACATCCCAACTCAACCGCTGCAACATTCTGTACCTCGGGGGTCACTGGATGGGTTCTCCAGTGACTGTAGCTGGTGCAGAATGTAGCAACCTGGTTACTGATGGGCCTTTTGAGATCCTGTCATATGACCCTGGTTTGGCATGAACTGTACTGGTTGCTGGTTAGGTGGAGAATCATCTTTAAGGTGGACTTGCTCACCTATAAGGACCTACATGGACTGGGTCCATGTTAACTAAATTTTATTGATTTATTTATTTAAAAGTTTCACCATTCAAGGTAATCTGAGCTAATGCTCATTTCCAGATGCATCTGGGGGGGGGAGAGACAGTGAGCAACAATAGCAGAATATATAATGAACAACAAAGGGAGAACACAAGGTATCCTACAAGAGTACAATTCCAGAATAACATAGACAATCCAATACATGTTGAGAGTACAATTATAGTGTAAAATAGACTATTCCAAACATAAGAAGAATTTTACCAGGTTGCAAGTGATTTTGATGAAAGGCATAAATGCAGAATGTACACATTTGTAATACCAGAGTTAAAATTCAGGAACTTAGAGAGACGGAATCAAGGGGTAAGAAAAGATTACACAAACAGAAAGTGCAGGAAAGGGAGGTGACATCACAAAGTAGCACAGAGAGGGCTTGAGAGGAGTAGGCATTGCAAATAGGAGGGTGCTCCAGAGTTTGGGGAATCTTGGGGAATCGGTGACTGAAAGCAGCTTGGCTCACAGTGCTAGCAGTAGCGGATACAGCCAAAGTGAGAGGGGTCAGAGCTCTCAGGAAGTAAGAGGAGTGAGGCAGTAGGGAAAGAGAGGCCGAGAGGTGGGGGGGAGCCAAACTAAAATTTACTTGTGAGGTTGACATAGGTGGCCTGGTGTCTGTCTCAAGAGAGGAAGAGGCAGAGATTGATACAGAGAACAGTGGTGAGTGCAAGGGGAACAGCAAGGGCAAAGCAACATAAAGAATGTAAAAGCGTGTCCAATCTGGCTAAGAAAGTACTGGGAGTGGTCTTGTAGACCACATCACTGTAGTCAAAGACTGGAAGTTTCATTCACTGTTTGATAGTACAGCATGCTGACAGTGGGATGCAGTCTCAGTTTCTGTACAAGGCACCAAGCTTGGAGGTGCAATTTTTTGATAATGGCATCCATGTGGCCAAAGAAGGTGAGGTGTTGGTTGAGCTAAATCCCAAGGTACCTGAATGAGGTGACATCTTCCAGTGGGGACCCATCAAAGGTGTGGAAAGTGGGGAGGGATGGGAGAGTAGATAGTCTCTGCCAGGGGTGGTTAAAGTAGCATTTATGTGGTTGGGCCAAGTAACCTTCAGTAGAAAAGGTCTGGGGTCTGGGGGCTGCCTAGGCCACCAGAAAATTCTGCATTTTGATGAGTTTTTGAGCATTTTACTTGTATTTTACAGTGATAAAAAATAACTCCTGTCCTTGTTATATTGCATATAAAATGTACTAGTTAAAAATAAAGACTACAGCAACTAGTGCTACAGACAACCCACATTTCAGCTTCAAAAATGCACCCCAGAGCCCTTCTCAGCTGCCAACCATACAGCCTTCTCAACTCTCCATTTTGTAACTAGCCCTAAGGCACAACTCCATTCTAGATGCTAAAAAACTTAACTTTCAGAATACCATCTCTGCTAATTGTACAAATAAATATAAAATGCAGTACAAACATATTATATTGCAGTATTTAAACAGCTCCAGAGATGTACACCTCACATTTTTGAGTAGCAGTTAGGAACTAAGTGCCTTGTGCACATACTTATTTTGTGGCTTAATTAGGATGCAGTGCATCCGGTCACAGCACATTAAAGAAGAGCACTGTCAAAAGAGTGTACCATGTACAGTGACAGGGGTAGAACAAGAAAATGCATTTATCACTACCCCTGTAGCTGTTCAACTCAGGGAGTGCCCAGAGGGCGATAACAAGGGCTAGAAAATGTTGGAGATTGGCCAAGCTTCTCCCATGGTGAAGAGGGTTAAGGCACAGAGCAGCTTGGCCAACAGAGTTCTGAAGACCAATGTTCTGCTCCCAGTCTCCAATCTTTTACTATGAGATGGGTTTCCCAAAAATGTTACAAGTCCCATCTCACAGTACCTCCCCTTCAAGTTTCACTTTTCCCCGATATCCATCTCTGACTTGGAATTGATTATTTTAGTAAATGGGGGGGGAGCGCAGGGGGCAGAGTCCCACACAAAATCATAAATTTACATTTTGTTTGCTGTTTCTGTTGTCTCAGCAGGTGCTGTTATTGTGGGCACCCTTGTTGCAGCGCTGCTTTGAACAACGCTGTTATTGGGTTCACACTTCTCACCTAGTGCCACATGCAGTGACAGGTTATTTCCCTTCCTACCACTATAGTTAATTGAAAAAAAAAAGAACCCAGAAAACTCAAAATACCTGTAAATTACTTCTTTGCATTGCTATGCAGTGCCTCTGTAGTCCTCTTAAGGGCAAGATTAGTTATTTTACCTGATACTGTGAATGATACAAGCTTTATTATTTATTGGTTACAATTCAGTTTTGCACACTGCTAGGAGACTGCCTGCTCAATGCTGCAGGTCTGGGAATCATTAACTGCAAATGCTATCACAAATACTTTGATAAGTTAGGTTCAGGAAATCCTATGGGGGAAAATATTTTTAAGTGTCGAGAGGGGCAGCTTACTAAAACTGTATAACTGGGATAAGGGAGTACATTGTACAATACAGCCTGCAATGTTCCCAGCAGCATGGCTTCTGCAAAGGGCACAGCACTACCATGGCACTCCTCAAATTCACCATACATATCCATCATGCACTTGATCAGGGGCAGTTGGTCGGCACCTCTTTTATTGACCTGACTAAGGCATTTAACACTGTCAATCACTCCATTCTCCTCAAACAATTATCCCCCTTGGTCTTTCAAGTGAAACTACCCTCTGGTTTCAAAGCTACCTCAGTAATCGGACCCAACAGGTCAGGACTGGTGAATTCCTCTCGTCATCCCTACTAATCCACTCTGGAGTACCCCAAGATTCTATCCTGGGTCCCTTGTTATTCAGCATATTCCTGAACAATCTCCCTGCCTCCTGCCATGACAGAATGTTACTATATGCAGATGATGCAGTAATCTTCACTTGCCACACTGACCCCACCTCCCTTCAGTCTCAACTACAGAAGTTTCACAGAAGTGGAAGACTGGTTTTGCTCACATAAACTCATCCTTAACCACAAAAAAAAAACTAAAACAATGTTGTTCCATGGAACTCACAACAAGTACAAGGACCATGAGCTCATAATTAACAACCAAGTGTCACTCTTGAGTAGATGGATATGTTTAAATATCTGGGCCTGATCCCTTGATTGCTCCCTCTCATATACCAAATACATTGACAATATCGCCAAAACTGTGAATTCCCGTATAGGGCTACTATACAAGCATAAACACTGCCTAACGGCTGAAGCCTTGAACCTCGCTATCCAGAGCTCTGTTATCACAACTATTGACTATGGGCTTGTTATCTATGGATCTGCTACTGATACTGCAGTCTGGCGCATGGCTGTAGCCCTAAGTAAGGCATGTAGACTCCTTATTTCAGCTGCCTGCCTTTCTCACACATGTGACATTTATGAGTAGGCTAACTGGCTCCAGCTATCTGGCAGGCTAAAGTACCAGACCTGCATCCTAGCTAAGAAGACATCACTGGGCCTTATGCCCACTGGAGTCCAATCAATATTGACCCCGCAGTGTGTCCGCTGCCAAACTAGAAGATTGGACAGTTTAACTTTTACAATACCTCGCTGTCGGACCTCACAAGCTCAGTGTTCTTACCTTGTCAGAGCCTCCACCTGGTTCAACTTACTATCTACAGAAATCTCCAACATTGCCACGACTGGTGCTTTTAAGTGTAAACTGCATCAACACCTCATGTCTAGTGCCTTCTGTGATTGCTTCTTATAATCGCCTCCAGGCATACTACCCTCAAGCATCCCTCCTCATTGCCTTATTTCCTCCTCCTCTCCTACCCCCATTACTGGGTATAGGATGAATCTGTCTCCTTTTCCTTTTCATTTCCCATTTTCTCCTCCCTTGATGTTTCCCATCTACCACATATCCAATGCAATGCCCTCCCCATTTCTCTCCTCCTCCCTCTCTCTGTCTCCCATACCAACCCCTCACCACCGCTCCTTTCTCTTTCTCTATTCCCACTAAATAACTCCTAACAAAGCTTCACTGAACCGCCTATGACTTGTACTGTATAATTAACTCGCAACACAATTCCTTGACAATGCCTTTGGCTGCTATTATTGTAACCTTATTTGTCTTTTTTTTTTTTGTAAGTTCCATTGTAATGATCATGTCATGTTTTGTACCTTATTGTCCTTATTGCCTTGACGTGGAACCTTTGTAAAAGAGCCCTCGGCTCAAAGGTGTCATCAGAAATACAAATAAATAAAAAATAAATAAAGTATAGCAGAAAATTCTCAATTTTACTTACAAATTGACTTATACATATAAAAGCTAGCCCTAATGTCCTGGTAACCAGGAAATCTCCCCACCCCACCCCCACCTCTGATTGTGGAGTATTACATTTTTTTTTAAATAAAGGCTTTTTCCTCTTCAGGGCTGAATGGGCAGCTCTTCCACCTCATTCCTGTGTACCATCGACTGTCTCATGCTTCTCTCCATCGGGGACTTCCACCATGTACTGTCCCCCCATTATGGGGCCAGGAGTGGAGGGCCATCCTCCCTCCCAGTGATTCTCATCCAGATGTCCCCACCCCTAACTGGAGTGGCAGAAGAAGAAGAATCAGCATTTATATAGCGCTTTCCATACACAGTGTATCCCAAAGTGCTTTACAAGCAATGCTAGACTGGTAGTGAAGCGACTGGATGTGTAGTGGTAGCCATATCGCACATCAACACCCACACACAGCCTGGAAAATTGTGTGATCCATTTTATGGGAAAGGGAATATTGGCCAGGACACTAGGAATGTCCCCTACTCTTTGCGAAGAGTGCCCTGGGTTCTTTTACTTCCACTTGGACACCCACCAGGACAGCACCAGGACAGGTAGAAGGAACCTCAGTTTAACATCTCATCTAAAGGACAGCACACCCCAGCAGTACAGCACCCCCCTAATACTGCACTTCGATGTCAGCGTTTTAGGTATGAGTCCAATCCCAGTGTGGGACGACAAGCCATGAACTTCTGGTCCAGAGGCAGATGTGCTACCAACTGAGCCACACTGGCAGGGTGGGTTATGGCACCTTGGGTAAGGTTTCATGTAGTTCCAGTCCCCTCTTTTCCACCAGATTTTTCTCCCTCCTACTCTAGAGCTGTGGTGCAGCATGGAAGTGCATAGAGGCACACACTTGTTCTGGAATTGTGGCCTCCCCCCATTCTCCCAGCTGTCTCTTTGGCCCCCATACCAGCATAAGCGCTGCCACTAGGCCTCCACCTGGTGGCACCGAAGAGCTAGGAAGATGACTCACCGGTATTAGGGAAAGAAGAGCTGCCTGACAGCTGCTTAGTCCTCTCCCATTCCTCCACCTCCACCAGCCACTGGTAATCCGAGTTTGTTCCCAAACTTGGGCCACTGGCATGATGCTAGGTAAGGTGCTTTGCAGTGCATTATCCATCTTTACCACTGGGCCAGCTAAAAAAAAAATTACAGTCACATCTCACATCTTTTTTAATTGAGACCCCCAAAGAAAAATATTCCCATGCAACCTTTAGATTTACTTCAGTATTTTACATACTTATTACAACACTGATGAAAAGTTACAGCCAAACACTCACATAGTCAGTACAGCCAGTCTACACACACATAAGTTTTAAAGACATTTTATTAAAAAAAAAAAAAAAGCATTTTACACCATGACAAAACTCACATGCAACTCACTTGCAAACAATCACCAACATTTCGTGAAAATGCTTTTCACTTTTTTAAGGCGCTAGTGCCTTGTAGTGGACAGGTATAAATACTCATTCAAAAATTTTAATCTCCCAATAACAGCAAATTTCAATATCAAGAGGCACATTGTACATTATAGCTACCATAAAAAAAAACAAAAAAAGTATTGTGATAAATATCTAACTAATAAATACATACACACACACACACACACACTTCCTGTGAAACTAATGGATAAAATAACATGCATCAGTCTCTAAGGGAGTTATATACATGTATGCTGAATGATCTTGAGTCAGATGGGTGCAATATAATATAAATTAATCCGTTACCTTACACTACTCGGCTAATTTATTGGTTACAAAGCTTTTCCCCCAAAACAAGACAAATAGTGTAGGGGATGAGAAGGGGTTAGGGGATGGTGTCTAGGTAGGTGAAGAGAGGGGGAGAGGGGAGGAAAGGGGAAAGGAGATGAAAGGGGAGAAGGAGGAATGATAGTGGGATGGTATTGGGGTGGTGAGGGTGAGTATATGGGATAGTGGGGAAGGTTGGCAAGAACAACTATACAGACAGCAGCCATAACATTTTCAACATCTAAATGCCTAACCCCTTGGACTTATCTGGTCATTTTATCACTCAGTGAACTATTTTTGATAATGTATTTAAGTAACTGGACTAAACCATGGGTTATCTTACAATGCTAATTGCAGTGTAGTAAAATAATTTGATTATTTAAAATCCCATTAAGTACTGCCCAGCAGCTCAATTTCATCAAATCCAGCATCTACTAATGTGTGACATAATCAAAATATAAGTATAAATGTCCTACAAGCAGTATTAACTATTACAGTACCAAAACACTTTTTTTCTATTCAGTATTAGCATATTCTGTCGTTTCCCTTATTCTCATTTCAGATAAGGGCCAAGTTGAAAACATTCATTTATTTATGGACTTTCACAAGCTCCAAAGGCACATTGCTATTATGTTTGTCTTTCAAACAGCTTGTTTTCCAAGTGTCCCTCCTAATGTTGCATGTGCCTCCCTGCTGCCGTGTTCTTCCAGAAAAAATGTCTAGGTGGTCCCATGGTAGTCCAGTTTCCAAGTTCCAGACTGTCTGGCTGAGTGGCCCAGATATCTCAGTCTCTTACACCCTCATAACATAACCAAGCTGGTACTGGAGTTATGGTAAGAGCAACCTCTGAATACCGGCCTAGTCATAGCAGCACTACTGCAGTCTAAGTGATATAGAGCATCCAACTGAGCCCTTGCTGCAAAACTAAAATACACAAACAACAACAAAGCAAGAGCTACCACATAATGTTAGTCATAAGGTCAGTTGTCAAATAATAGAGGTCGGCAGGCTGCAGCTGCCTTACTTCTTTTTCTCACGCGGCTAACAGTAACTGTTAACAAAGACGCTGCAACCGGACAGCAAAGCCCCTAGCCCTAATACATTTGACTGGTCAAGAGAGGCTAAGCTGTGTGTAAACTAAGGTGTGATGGGGTGGGAATTGGTTTTGTTGTCTGCCTGTGGGAAACTTCTATTTTTCCAATTGTTTAACCACGTGGGACACACTAAACTGAAAGCTTCTTTACAGGTGCAACCTAGGAGCACAGGGAAGTTAAGTGACTTACTCAGGGTCACACAGTATGCAAGTGGGGGCTGTGGGATTCAAACCCAGGTCTCCAGATTTGCAGCTCAGAGCCTTAAACCACTGCGCTATACTGCCTCCCTAATAATGTATAATATTTATACAGGATCGTCCATATGATTGCCATAAAAGGTTGTTAAAAGTTAATTGCTGTACACAGCTGAGATTAGAATCAGAGCTTAGTTGCAGGAAGATGTGAGGAATTTTATGTGGCCATCTCTCTTACCTTGCAGGACAACTTATCTGCAGCAGCAGCATGAAAGAGTACTAACTGTGTGGGGGCTGGCTAAAGTGTTACATCCCCCATCCCCATAGCTTGTGACACCCTCGTGAGGTTGCTTCAGACTGGAAGAGAGACTCAGAGAGCTGTTGAAAATTAGTTTGGCATTAACGGAGATTGAGGGAAAGCTTATTTTTGGATAGGGAAAAGGGACTTTGCTGCAACTGTACTTCCAGCCTGATCTACAGTGTCTCCGATCCTCACACAGTTAGTACCCTTTCATGCTGCTGCTTTTGGAAATATTTGCTTACTGAAAAGAAATTGATTTGATATACAGAAACCTAAAAAATAAAAAGAAGACTATGTATTGTACATAGCTATGAAAAACTCTAGAAGCACACATTATTAAGGTATAAAATATTATTCAGCATGGAAGAACCAGAATAGTTCTGAGTTTGCAATATTTAAGTTGTTTTTAAATTGAATATCAATGAACATATTACAATTATTGTTTTCAACTTTTGTAGAAATTAAGTCCTCTGGAAAGGTCCTATTAAAGTGAAAAGGGGCAGATGTAAAATACAGCACTGAATACTGGACTATTCTGTGGTGGACATTGTTTATTCTTTTGATAAAAAGAGGTTGAGTTCCCCCTTACCCATTTCTATTGGACTACTTTGGATGAAAGGGGGTAGCCTCCCAGAATCCAAGAAGAATCAACTACAGTTCCCCATGGCACCCAGGACATTTTTAAACTCCCTCGCTTATAAGTGCACTAAGCTATACAACTAACTCCCTCCCTCACTTCTTGCCTGCAACTCTAACCACTCTTTTCAAACATCCCCTAGAGTCACCGCCTTACAAAGACATATTGATCGCATGGCACATCCTGCTGCGATAACCAACTTCTGATCCCCGCCATCCCCCCATCCCCATCCCGTACCCTGCTAACTTTTCTATCCCTGGAGCTATCAATAACTGTCACTGTGAAATTCGTGTATACTTTTAACAGCCAAACACTGCTAGTACTCATGTTTGCTTCAAGTAACTTTATTTATGATGTATGCTCATTACTTGCTGCCTATTTCATTGTTTATTTGGCTATACTCATCTTGCATATACCATGCACTGTGCATATTTTTATTTTTGTATCTTAGTACTCATTTGTAAAACTGGATGTTTGTGAAAAGGGGCATTATTGCTCACGTACCTTTTCCAGTATAAAATTAAAAAAATAAACTAATTAACAACAGCGCCACCTGGCGCACTTCAGAAGCAATAACAAGTGAATGATGAAAGTGGAACAACTCATTAACATGAATAATGCAGCAGTACTCAGCACTGGATTGCAGTACTTTACTAATCTGACCCGTCAGGGTCTTCAGGGCTCAGTTTGCCAGCCTCCCCCACCAACAGATCACTGGAGTACAGCAGCCAAGACTGTGTGCTCCAAACCAGATCCTCTGCACCGGACTCACCTGGGTCTTCGGGGCTCAGGACGCCTGCCTCCCCCATCGGATCACTGGTGTGCCACAATCAAGCATGTGTGTTCCAAACCAGACTCTCTGCACCAGACTCATCAGGATCTTCAGGGCTCGGATAACCCACCCCCACCTTCGGATCACTGGAATGTGGCAACCAAGTCTGTGTGCTCCAAACCAGACCCTCAGCACCTAACTTGTCAGGGTCTTCAGGGCTCAGATTGTCCACCCCCCTTCAGATCACTGGTACCAAGGTACGGCTGTGTTCACACCTCTATGGGCTCTGGCACCATCCATTCAGCTCCATGGAACACATCCTGTGTGATTTCACCTTTGACTTATCAGGCCTACTGAGTGAATGCTTGAATCCAGGGGACCTTGTGCTTGCCTATAACAGGGCAGTTACAGGGGCCCTGGATTCCATTTCTCCTGCTCATGTTCATCCAGTCACCCTTCACCCAAGGTCCCCATGATTTTATGGGGCCCTAAAGGAATTGAGGAGAGTGGGTTGAAGGCTAGAGAGGGCATGGCGGAAGTCAGACCTGGAGGTTGACAAGCTTAGATTGATGGACCATTACATTGTCTATCAATCGACAATCACCTGTAAGAAGGCAGAATTCCTATCCAGGGAGATTGCCGCTGTGCAGAATCAACCAGCTCAGCTCTTCTGGACTATGAACAGTTGGTGCAATCCAACCTGTCTCTAGTCTGGTGGAGCATTGTTACAAGAGAGATGTGATGTGTTTGCTCAATTCTTCGCAGATAAGGTTGTCACCATCAGGTCTGGCATCCATCTCACCCACTCTAATGGGTGCTGTGGAGGGTGGCAGGTGGTTGCGAGCACCCAGTCTGTCTGGTCTGACTTTGGCCGACCAGATATCATGGATGTTGCGAGGATCATTCAGACCTTGCTGCTAACCAGCTGTAGTTTGGATCCGGGCCCAATGCACCTCCTTGTGGGGTGTGTGGATAAGATTGGCCTGGTCCTGGCTGAGATGGTCTGGCAATCATTGGAGAAGGAGATCTGCACAAGATCCTCTTAAGGAAGTGGTCATTTGACCGCTTCTGAAAAAGCCCTCCCTTGATCCAGATAATCTTGCCAACTACAGACCAGTCTCTAACTTGCCCTTCGTGGGTAAGGTTATTGAGAAGGTGGCTGCGCAGCAGCTGGACAATCATTTGTCTATCCACAAAATCTATGATTCTCTCCAGTTGGGATTTAGGAGGAGGCGTAGCACCGAGACAGCCCTTGTTTGAGTGCTTAATGATCTCCTAATAGCGAGAGCTCCGAAGACCCATTCCATCTTGGTCCTCCTTGATCTCTCCATGGCGTTTGACACTGTGGACCACGGTGTACTATTGGAGCACCTGTGGTTCATCTGTGGATAGTCTGGTACTGTTCTCAGGTGGTTTTGATCTTACCTCAAATGTAGGACACAGAGAGTGGTCTCTGGAATTTATTCCTCTGATCCTCTCCCCATCCTGTGGGGTGCCACAGGGCACCATTCTGGCACCCATGTTGTTTGTGGTGTATATGCTGCCTTTAGGGGACATTATTAGGTGGTACGGGCTGAGTTTTCACTGCTACATGGATGATACTTAGCTGTACATGTCCTTTGTGCCCGAGCAGGGAGATGTCCTTGCAGTGTTTAACAACTGTCTATCCAAGATCCAAAACAGAATGAGTGCTAGTTGGCTGAGGTTGAACCCTGATAAGACTGAGGTGGCCCTGATCATCAGAGGGCAGTTTTTTTGGTGGGACAATTATCTGTTCTTTGGCTCAGGGGTGTCCAGCTAACCTCCTCAGTCCAAGTGCGGAACCTGGGTGTTATATTTGATGATGGTCTGACCTTGAAATCACAGGTGTCAGCCATTGTCAAGACTCTGAGGAATATTGTCCAGGTGAAACACTTGGTTCCTACCTATGATCTTCCTACATTGGTCACCTTCATGACCACTTGCCTTGACTACTGCAATGCCCTGTACCTAGGGCTCCCTGGGGGTTGATGTGCATCATCTGCAGCTAGTGCAGAATGCGGCTGCCAGGCTACTGACTGTTACTTCTAGGACCAGTCATATAATGCCTGTGCTCTGCGGACTGCATTGGTTGCCAGTGTGATGGCGTATCACCCTCAAGGTCAGTTTGCTGACCTATAAAGCCCTACATAACCAGGGACCCCACTACCTGAAAGATCTCCTTTCTCCCTACTGCCCCTCCCGACCACTTTGATCCACCGATGTGGGATTGCTAGATATTCCCAGGGTACAATTACAAACATCTGGGGCCCGTTCTTTTGATTATATGGCCCTGATCCTTTGGAATTCTGTACCTCATCAGATAAGGGACTGCCTGACCATCCAAAGTTTAAAAAAGAACTAAAAACGCACCTGCTCAGCCTGGCATTTATGAATGAAGATGAAATATAATGTCGCCAGAGATATGATTTATATTAATTAATTATTATTTATATTTATGGTTTTAATGTTTTATTGTAGATTGATAACTTTTGTACAGGCACCTTGGTTTAAGAAAGGCACCTTTTAAAGAAATAAAGTTCAATTGATTAATTGACTTGATTGGTACCGCTAACTGTAGCAGCTACCTGACTGTGCATAGGACTATTATTAACTGCTCCTTCCCGCTATAAAAGCCTGAGGTTGCTCTGTACAAGCAGTAAAGGTAAATGATTCAGCAGTGTAAATGTGATGTCTAACATGAATATGACAGCCTATTCCTTGAGCATTAGTCCAGCTAGCAAGTGGTGGTAAGGAAGCATTTGAGGCAAGACTACCTGTTCATCTGTTAGAACTTATGTGCTGCAGCCTTGTAAATGCAAGTGCAGTTCGAGTTTGCTAGCCTACTGTTGTAACTATACTCTAGATCAGAACTATTAGCAGTGAAGCTCCCTGATCTGTTGTAGCTGTTACATGTATAGACCTGTATTAGAGGTTTAAATAAGTCATGAACTATGTTTAAGGCAACGCTCAGAAATAGGAGCAAGTAAGTATGTTGAATCTAGTTACATGTTCTTACCAATGTAACTTTGTGAACGAGTGCTCTGCTCTACAAGCGCTGCCAAGTTCATGTATTTAGCTGCTCCTAATGTTAGATAACAGTCAGATTTATAAAGGGCCAGGTCACTTACTGACTGTTGGTAAAGTTTATTTCAGTTCTGACCCAGTTGGAGCTTGTGGAGGCATACCTGCTCCCCTTCAGCTCATTCCTTTCAGCCCATAGTTTCCAGCCTTCCTTCCCCTCATGGTCCACGGGGTTTCCAATAACTGCACTATGAGGGCTCTGTCTAGCCCTTCGTTACCCCTCCCCACTAGTCTGATCTTAAGGGTAATGTGTATTCCAGTCGGCAGACCTTCATTGATTGATTGTTTGGCATGATGATGCCCTGGTTTGTTTAACACTCACTCCCTATCCTTTTTCTCTCCACAGCCCACGTGCTCCAAACCAAACCCACTGCTCCTGAATAGTCAGGGTCTTTGGGGCTCAGATCACAGCCCCTCAGATCACTGTAGTGCAGCAGCCAAGGTACAGCTGTGCTCATACCTCAAGGTGCTCAGGCACTGCTGCACAAAATGTATATCCCTCATACCAGCCATCCACCCCCCCCAGGCCATTTGTCCTGCTTTATACCCCTCCCTCAATCAACCTACTGCTCCTACCATAACTCACACCTGAACCTGTTTAATTTAATAATTCTCCCAGATCACTGAAAGTCTGCTCCATTCCACTCCCCCTACCCTCTAAGGATACCATCCCTCACTTTCCAAGCACCACCATGAGGCTGACCTTAATATTGCATAGCTTAACAACCCTCTTTCTTCTACTTTGCTTTCCTGGTGGCTACATATGGGAACCTCCTATCACCATTTCACATGCCCCTTACCTAGCTCTCTAAAGAATCAACTACACCTACTCCTGGTACAGCTCCAATTACCCCCCCTTCACAGTCACACACCACTCCTCATTTTCCCCCATTCCTCCTGGAATACCCATAACCTCTGCTGGCCCCATTCAGGCACCTCCCTCAGAAGGGACCTTTATCTACACTGCCTTTGCATTCTGCCTGGATTGGTGGTAATTCAGGTGGATGTTAAAGATCTCACAGAACTTATCGAAAAGAGTAGGGGAATTTATTTATTGGACAAAACTGCAAAACAAAAACGGGAAAGTATACAGGAAAAACAAGCAAACAATATACAAAGACGATAATGCAATAAACTAAAACCATTAGGATAAACAAGAAAAAGCATATGTGGTACCAAAATTCCACATGAAGGAAACAAACAATACAAAAGAACAGAAGGAAGTAGTAGCTCAAAATATAGCATATCACAAAACTAAAATTAAAACCAAAAACACGTAAGGTCCAGAAACAGCTATCTAATCCCATCCCCCTTCCTATTAAACTAGAAAATTTAAGGCCAAAAATAAAGGTGAAAAATAATTTTCCAGAACAAATAATCAATAGTTCATTAAAAAGGAAGAAGATCCCAACCCTTCCACCAGGAATGGAAGGAGGAGTCAGAAAGAACAAGCCTGTCTTTGTGAAACACTCTATGAATTTCCTGTTCAAGTTTAAGTTTCATACCTAATAAAGATAGCTGGTTCTGTTGTAACACGAACTTGCATCTGGTTTGCCAGATAATCCATTTGATAAGAGCAAAAATAACCCGAGTTGTCCCCACGTGAAAACCATCCCAACGTTGCATATCATACTGCCCATAAATCAAAGCATTATAATCCATGTTCTGCAATTGTGGTACACACCAAGAGGATGCCAACAAGGGCCAGAAACCTATAATATAGGGACAGTGAAAAAATAAATGTGCCATTGTTTCCATCTCCAACCCACAACCCTCCCTCAGACAGGATCTTTCCTGTATACATTTATGAAAATGGTTTCCGCAAACATTTAATCTGGAATGGCAACAAAACCAAACGGAGTCCCACACTTTAGGAGGGATCCTGGGATCCGTCAGCTGAAGAAGAACATCAGAAAGTACCACCATGTCTGGTAAAACAAGACGGGGGTGGTAAAACAAACAGAACGTAAAAGGGATCGGTATTCTGCCTTCATCATGAGAGGTAATATGCCAACGTTTTAATTTCCTACATACCTCCAAAAGATAAGGCAATAAATCAGGTGGAATATTTTGAAAAATGCCCAATGACTGAGTAGCCCATCTGTTCCAAAAATACTGGCGCCGATCCTGGAACAGGGAAACCCAAGGGAGTTGTTTCTGCAGTAAAATGGGCACAAAATTGGCATATAGAAACATGGTAAAAAGAAAAAGCACAGGGTTTACCATATTCAGGCCACCCTCACTAATAGGCCAGTAAGTACTGTGCCTCTTAATAGGGTTAAGCCAACTCCCACAGAGCAACTGAAAGGCCACACTGTACATTTTTACTTCCAACTCTACTGGCAAAGGGTAAAGATGGCTTAAATTCAAGAATAAAGGCAAAATAAAAGTGTTATACATATAAACTCTTTTCTTTTTTGTCATGGGGTAACTCTTCCATCTATCCACTTTCTCAGCCGCCTGAGATAAGGCAAGGTCCCAATTAAAAAAAGCTGAATCAGGGGCACCAAACCAGAACCCCAAAATATTAATAGCGGGATCAGATATACGGATACCTCCAATCTCATGCAGAACAACACCAGGAACATGAATACCCCAAACTTTACTCTTTTGTCTATTAACTCTAGAACCAGAGATCACAGAAAAGGAATCCACTACCTTCATAGCATGGACACCTGAGACTGGATCAGCAACCAAAATGGTGGTATCATCAATGCACGTAAAGGCAACTGGAAAAGAACTACCCCCTATTCCCACCATAGGTGAAATATCCTGTACAACCTTCAACTTTCTCAATAAAGGGTCCAAAGAAAAAACATATAGAAGGGGGCTCAATGGGCACCCTTGACAAACTCCTCTACAAATTAAAACTGACCTCCCCAATCTACCATTTATCAGGGTCCGAGATGAGGCATATTGATAAATAATCCATACCCAATTAACAAAAACAAGAGGGATACCATAATATTCTAGCACCTGGAACAAAAAGATATGAGGCACTTCATCAAAAGCCTTAGCCTGATCTAGCGAAATCAGATATCCCGAAGTCCCAGGCCCATCAAAAACTTCACGTAACTGCTTAGCCACATCTCCCATACCCCTCTGGGGAATGGCACAGGTCTGCCCAGGGGAGATAATATCTCGAGCCACCCAAGATAAATGGTTACACAAAATGTTACACAAAATCTTCCAATCCACATTCAAAAGACTAATAGGACGTCAGTTTCGAAGGTCAACTTTGTCTCCCTTTTTATCCAAAAAAATCAAAAGACTGTCAGCAAGTGCTGTAGGAAATGTGACAGTACCAGATAAAACATCATTAAAAATGAGAACCAAAAATGTACTAATAAGACCTACAGCTTTTTTATAGAATTCTTCAGGTACACCGTCAGGACCAGGGGAAGACCCATTATGTAATGTACCAATCACTTCTATAACCTCCTGCTGAGAAATGGGTGAAATCAGTTTTTGCTTATCAGCCTCTAATAAATCAGACACGTCCAATTGACTTAGAAAGTCAGCAATACCAGCCAAAGGGGGAGAGTTATCACTAAAGGAAGTTTCCACAAATTCAGTAACAATACTTCAATTCCCTCCCCAGTGTCCACAAGCAGTCCAGAATCAGTTTTTAATGCTTCCATATACTTAGACTCTTCCTGTCTAGCACAACAATCATAAGGATTTACATTCTGTGATTTACCCTATGTACCAAACTTTTGTTCCAAAAAGAGAGAATGGGCCCTATCATATTGAAACTGGCACATTTCTGCCTTAACAGCTTGAATGTCCTCAGCAAGGTCTTCCCCAAGTTCAACCAACCAAGATAAAAGCCGCTGAAGCTTATCTCTAAAATAAAAATAAGTAAGATATCTATTACTTGCAGCTGTTTTGGACAAAGAACCACATAAAGTTTTCAAGTCTCATTTGGTATCCTGCCACCAAAACAGGGAATTATCATATAACTCGTATACAGAAAATATGGCATTTAATTCCTCCTTAATGGTAGCCCAGGCAGCCTCATTTGATAATAAGGTGGAATTCATCCTCCAAACAGGATTGGGGCCAGGTTTATTTAAAGGACACCCCACAACTGTTGTAATAATCTGTGGTCAGAGGTTTCAACCAGGAAAACTGAAAAAGACCATACTGGGACCCAATGAGAGCAAACCAGAAGTCAATCCATGTTGACAAATTACCCCTAGAATATGTATGCTCCGGAAACCTAGAAAAAACAGCCACACAACCTTTGAGCCTAGCTTGAATATACGTTTTGTTCAAAAAGTTAGAATCAGAGTATAGCTTTTGCGTCCTGCCAGTCTTATCTGAAAAAGAGAGGATACAATTAAAGTCTCCCCAAAAAATACAGATCTGGTGGTATATAAGTAAGGCTGTACTTTCTGTAGTAAAGCAATCCTCTGAAATGTAGTCTGAAAATTATAAATATTAATAAAATGCATATCATGAGTCCCTAGTCTAGCATCTAAAATACATGCCCTCCCAGGAACCAAATCAATAATGCGAGAAACATGAAAATCAGGATTCAAGATTAGAAATCCCAACCCTGAACACAGATCCTCACTCAAGGACCAAAAAGAAGAACCCCCACAACCAATCTTTAGATGCCTGGTTAGGTTTCCCGGTTGGTATGCAGGCGAGTATCCTGCACCAGGCAAACATCCAGTCGATGACCTGCAAGGATAGAAAAAGTGGTAATCTTTTTTTCCAATTTTTAATACTATTAATGTTCAAGGATCCCACATATAGGCACCACTCCATGGTCAAGTGTCGGAAGCAACCGGGACTTCAGAGACCACAGCTGTCACAGTTTTAGCAGTAGAGTGCTTTGACTTTGTCTTCTTAACTCCACCTTTCTTAGAAACCAGGGGAGTATCAGTGTCAGTCACATACTCAGGTTGAGAAGAAATCAAGGAGGAGGAATCTGAATCTGCCTCCTCATCCTCCAATTGCTTTCACTTAGTAAGAAGGAGAAATCGGTTGGACACACTAAGGCCTGCATCCCTCCCTGCACAAGTACTCTTATTTAGTTTCTGAGAAGCGCTGCATGTCAGCCATTTAGTTTTCTGCAATTCCCATTCATCAGTCCGGGGGGGGTGGAGCATCTGAGAAACAAGGAGTGAAGAAGGGCCTGGCAGCACATTAATGTCACAGGGCAATACATCAGATTCATGAGAAGATGATGCCACAGGGGTTTCCACAGGTGCCTGGGTAACTCCATTAGAAAGCACAACTCCTTTGAAAGGGCATTCAGTGGATACAGGAGAAGGGACCACCAACCCCGCAGGGGAAGGTACAGGGGAGAAAGCCAGGTCAGAAGACAGGGGTGGACAAGGGCGAGTAGAAAGGTCAGGACCAGACAGTTCCTCAGGCTGTGGAGGGTCAACCTCAACATTATCTTCAGAAACCAGTCCTTCCACATTGTGGGAGGCCCAAGGACAATCCTTGAAAGTGTGGGTGAGGTCATCACAAAGATTACACACCACCGGGGTCTGACATGCAAAAGCTACATGACCAATACCCCCACAAAGGGAGCACTTCAAATTGTCACAGGCATTGCTCAAGTGGGTGCATGCCCCACACCTAAAACAGGATCGGGGTTGACCTGCATAAAAAATAAAGCCCCTATCTCATCCAAGATAGAAACAGCTAGGCAGATGCTGGATACTGCCTCTGTCTTGAGGTAATTTCACTTGAATCTGCCATCCCCCAGTTCAAATATCTTCAGAATCCATAATAGGATCCGGAAGGCCCAGAACAGAGTATTTCGTCCGCAACCAGAACAAAATATCTGAGATAGCCACCCCCTCATTTTTAAATAACACGGTAATAGTCCTGAAAGCTGGTTTAGTCAGAGGAATAACAAAAAAAGCCTTACACTCAGGATTATTATGAACCCCCTGGTAACGCTCCCAAAATAACTCCAGGCCACCAGCAGTCTTAAAACTGGCATCAAAGTTGGGGTCACTGGAGGTGTGTATCAAGTCATAAATTTCATGAGCTGAAAAGCCCATACTGTCTTTCAAGAGGGTACGACCCACATAGACATGGTCAGGATATACATCCAGACCCCCCTTTATATTTAATACGCACTGTATTTCTACGTTTAGCAGAAACAGGATTCATGAAAAAGATCCGCATAAGATCTATGAGAAGAGCCCTGGCCAGAGTTATCCTGAGGCCCAGAACCCCCTGAGGCAGGACAGGGGGGGGGCTAAACAATCAGGAGTAGGCTCAGGAGGAATGTGCATGGAATCAGGTTTTCACAGGGGGGTTACTATGTACAGCAGAAGCTACTGCAGGAGAAACAAGCAAAGACTGTAATTTAGCAGAAGGAAATAAACTGGGGAATCACGAAAGTCCAAAGATGGAGGAAGTTCCAAAGTGTCAGCTGGAGCAACGCTTGGCCTAGTAGATGACACCCAAGGGTGACTAGGACTGGGCTTAACCCACCCAGCAGCCTGCAAGGCCTCAGCCACCGTATGACCAGTCACTAAAACATTCTGGTCATAATCAGGACCAACCTGAAAAACAGTATCCCCTGATTCTGTAGGTAAAGATCGAGGAACAGAAACCTCAGGTGAATTCCATGACTCCCAACCATTAAACTCAAGGTCCTGTTGAACTCCCCCCAATTCCACAACAGGGCATGAAGTCACAGTAGATAAAAATTTATCGGTACTTTCCTGTGAGCTGGAAGGAGCAGCAGTCCGGTCAGGCAAAAAGCAAACAGCTCGCGCAGGATGCGCATCTGTATCGAGGCTGCAGAGTACTGCGGGAGACAAACTAGAACATGAATCAGGAGGAGGAGCCTTCAGAGGTAGTAACCCAGTCTTCAAATATAAGCCGCTCGCAGAGCTATGCACCTCAGCTTGGGACTCGCGGTGCTCCTTCTCAGCCAAAAGCGCCCACAGAAAATCGCTCCTTTTCAGAAACGGGTGACCAGATTGCAATTCCATCAAGTGAACCAAAAGGTTAGGCAACTCAGGAAGAACATTGGAAATGCTAGAAGTCAGAAAGTCATGTACCATAAAAACGGAAGAATCCTCAGAGTTAGGCAGGGTTAAATCCACATCAGGTATCTTTGAATCCACTTCCATCTTCTCAGAGACAGAAGAAACATAGAGATTAGGTACAAAGGAAGAGGAAAGCTCCCCTGCACCTACCACCAGAGTCCATGGGAGCCGCCATCTTGGTCAAGGACCAGGATGACAAAGGTTCCCCCACAGGCGAGTAGGGAATTTCCCCGGTGTCCTGGCCAAATTTCCCTCATTCACTAAAAAATACCAACAGCTTAATCTGGTTCAAGGTCAGTTGGCATTCATCTGTATGCCCCTCCCCCGGGTCGTGCCGGAAAATAGGCAGGATTTGTCTAGTGCACTTACCCGGTCAACAGAAACGATATAAATAAATAAATAAATTCTCCATGAGTACCCCTCCCCTGTATAACTCTACACTATTTCTCCAAGATTAGTTCTCCCAAGTTTCGAATATTTGCCAAAAAAAGATATAGGAGACTCCTTCTGCTCCTCCTCTCTGGTTCCATTTATCCAAACCTTGGACCCCAGTTGGGCAGTCAAGGTTCCCCCGCCTCCCCCCAAAAAAATACTAGCCTGCTCAAAACTGATCACCTGAACATCCAAAGCCTCCTTTCAAAAAATCTCAGCTTGGAGCCTGGCTGTCAGCCAACAGATTCTATATTATTGCACTAACAGAGACTTGACTTACCCATAAGATTCCCTCCAATGAAATCAATCTCTAAGGGTACTCCCTCTTCAAAAGAGATAGGCAAGGTAAAAGAGGGGTCAGATGCCTCTTCTGGATTGCAAATAATCTTTCTGCCTCTGTATTCAATATCCAGGTAGCGACACTCAGCCTTGACTCTCTGTAAATCTTCTTGGCAACAACGAAATAATCACTGTTAGTGTTGCCTATGCCCCCCCCAGCACCAACCTACATGAGCTAGATACTTTTCTCAATCTTAAACACACCCTCCCCTCCAAAGGGAGTGGATCATCTTAGGGGATTTCAATATTAACTGGCAATCCCCCAGGCCAACATAGCCAAATAAACCATTGTCAGCCTTGGCCTCCATCAGCTGATCTCCACTCCCACCGTCACCAACTACAAGACAGGGTATGAGTCAGTCCTGGATTGGATGTTTATCGCAAACCCTTCACATGTTACCAACTCAGGGGTTCTCTCCAACTCCCTAAGTGACCACTATGCTGTTTCTTGCAGTTGGTCAGTAAAAACACTTACAAAAGAACACAAGTACCTTTCTCCCCAGGCAACTTAAACTCAACACCAATGAATTCCCTAATGCCATACTAGCCACCAACTGCTCTTTCACTGAATCTATCAAAGACATCAACATCACCCTTGAAACATTAAGTAGAAATTTCATTGCCATCTCTGACAACCTTATTCCTCTTAAAAAACTCAGGGTAAAAGGACACAGCCACACATGGGTAGTCATAGTGGTGGTAGTAAAATATTTTATTCATACAAAGGTCATATGAACTAGGATTGTCTTGGTTGAGCTGCTCATTTACAGTTAGGTCCTAGGAGTCACAGAACAATCAAACAGTGCTCCAAATACAAAAAGGACATAAGACAATAAATATAAACATTCAATATACATTATATATAGATTACATGGAAGCTACTACAAACACTCACATGAAAATTACAAGTCAATTAAGGCAAAAGACATCCTACAAGAAATTTCAAAGAGAACAGTCTCCTCCGATTTTAACTTAATGAGGAAGGGAGACGGGGTCTGGTCAAAATATAAAAAAATTAAACTCCCCTACCTCCTACAACAATACAAAACACTCCACAATACCTGCAAATCAGCAATCTGTGATACTAAAATCAACTTTCTTAGATAAAAACAGATAAGCACCAGGGGCAACCATAAACACACTTACCTTGTATAAAATCTTGTTACAGCACTGAAGGTCTTAATGTTTATGGAATATAGCAATTAGCTGACTGCATAGTTGGGAAAATATCTCCAGACAGGTTTTATACTGCATGAATGTGTGACAGTTGTTCACACTATGTAAACTTTACTTTAAACCATATACAGTAACTTTCTGTTATACAGTTTTTTTAGCATACAATACTATCGAATGGCCCGCCAGCAGAGCAGTTGGATTTCTGCTTGTGAAGGCAATGACCCAGGTTTGGGAATTAACCAGGGAGTCAGAGGGCCAGCTGGGGGAGAAGGATTGACCATCCTAGGGACTGCTCTCCTTCTCCAGGGGGGAGGGCGAAAAGTATCCAGCACTTTATGGAACCCTGGCAAAGGCTGGGGGTACCGCTGCAGCTGGTGCCATTCTCTGGGGAGCAGGGCAGATGCTGGACATCACTGCATGTACCCACCCCTACGGATCCAGCCTCCAGAAAAAGCTGGCCCCCGGGCATGATGCCCCCACTCTGTTACTCCCCCCACTGCCTCCACCATCCACCGGGGGTCCTGCTCCCAAGGCTCCTACCTGGGGGGTAAGCTGGGGCCTGCCTACAGTGTCCATTGGGGAGAGCCCCACTGGTGGCTCTGCCCAGGGGGGCAAGCCTGGGCATAGGGGGAGACAGCAGGTGGGGCAGAGGGGCTTACCTCTGAATGGAGGATCATGGGGGCTGGGCCCAAAAATAGCAACAACAAAAAAAACATACAATACTATCACATTTTTACATTTACTTACATGGATACTGCATCCAAGGTTCTTACTTTTCAGTAAGACTGCATTCACATAACACACTCATTCATTCAGATTTTAAGTTAGTGGAACTTTCTGCTTGAAGGATTCTTCTTATCTTACTCTGTTGATATTTGACCTTGGAAGGCTTCTCACCTAAGAGCAAACAAGCTAAATCTGGTTCCTCTTATTTAAACTTTAGTTATGGTTTAAATCAGTATTTTAAACTAATGAAATCTCTTTCTGTTTTTTCTTTTTTTTTATATATATATGATCTGGTGTTAACAGAATGTGATTTTCTAAATAACTGTCATACACTTTTGAAGAAGGATTTGGTTGGTCCAAAAGCTTAAACACATTTTTCTTTTGTTACATCTTTGTTGGTCCAATAAAAGGTACCAAACGATTTGTTTCTGGACCTCTTCTTACTGAGAGAGGAACTCACACTGAACAAATTAACCTCTCCATTGGGGGACAACCAGTCACTAATCCCCTTGCAGTTGCCACCCATTTTAACACTTGCGTTGGTGACCTTGATAGGTACAAACTAAACTCCCTCCCAGACCTCAATCCTACTTTTTCACCTACTCTCAGCCCCCACCCCACTTTCCACTTCAGTTACCTCACTCCCCAGGAGGTGGTAAGACTCATTAAAACTAATGATCCAGGCCCTAGCCTAGGACTAGACAACATTGATTACTGCATCCTTAAGCTGGTCTGAGAGTATATTGTCCTCCCCAAACCAACATCTTTAACTACTCCCTCTGCTTAGGCTCTTACCCCCTTAAATGGAAATGCACCACCAACAAACCCCTCCACAAATTGTGTCTCAAAAATAATGTCACCAACTACGGGCCCATTTACCTCCTTACGCCCCTCTTAAAAATTTATGGAAAAAATCATCCTCAGCCAGACCATTGAACACCTTGAAAAACATAACTTGCAAACAGATGCACAGCACGGTTTCAGAGCCAGACACAACACCAAGACAGCTCTGATCAAATTCACCCACTTCATCGATATAGCCAACGATGAAGGCCTCTAGACTGGTGCAGTTTTTGTAGACCTCACAAAAGCCTTCAATCTTGTTGAGCGAAAGTTTCTCCTCAACACCCTCTCTAGTCTCAACTTCTCTATTGACATCATTAACTGGTTCTTACCTTAGCCTTAGCTCCCACAGAACTGTGATCAATGGTGTTCACTCCAACCCCTTCCCTATCCAATATGGAGTTTCCCAGGGCTCCATTCTGGGACCCCTACTTTTCTCTTTAGTGGTTAACTCCCTCCCCAAGATCTGCAGGCACACCAACATTATACTCTACGCCGATGATGCAGCACTCCTATGCAAAGACAAGGACCCCACCTCCCTCTGTGACAAACTCCAGCAAGATTTCCACAGGCTCCACTCCTGGTCCCCCCCCCAAAGAAAAATCCATGGTTTTCTCAGGTGCCAGAAAATCTACAGCCTTTGATTTCTCCCTCCTTGACAATGATGGGAACTCCACTGAGAGAGTCACAAAATTTAAATACCTTGGCCTGCACCTCGACTGCCACCTGACCTATGAACTTCATGCTAATCAGTTTATAAAGACAGCTCACCAAAGGTCTGGCATGCCATATTGGGTCAAAACCTTCCTAATCTCCGAATCAAAAACACTACTTGCCATCAGCTTCCTTCCTGGTATGCATCTTTGACTATGGAACTCTTATCTACTACTACTACTCCCTCTCCCAAACAAATCTTAGTAGGCTCCATAACACCTACCACAATATAATTCAGTTCACCACAGGGCTCCCTAGACACCCACCATCGTGACCTCTACAAATCAGCCAACTGGCCCCCTCTGGAGGACAGGCTAGACTGCAAAATACTTACTTTTTTCCACAAACTCGCTCTTGTACTTCTAGCAAACAGCATCATTTCTCTCTTCCCCATTTATGCCCTGACTTGATCCACCAGACCATCCTCCTCTCTCCCCTTCTCCCTCTCCTCCCCTTCTTTTGCACTACCCAAGGTCAAAACACCCTCTCCTACAAAGGAGTTAAACTATTCAACAACCTATCCCCTTCTCTCCTCCAATGTCCCTCAACTGCCTTATTCAAGTACAACCTTAAGGGTCACCTATACAGAGCAATCACCTGTAATTGCCCTAGGTCTTGAATGGCCCAGGGATGTGCAACGTTACCTAATGCTACCTCCTAGTAAATTCCTTGTTTGCCTGATCCTCTAATCCTTTGACTGTTAGTATTGTTTGAGTCATTTTAAGAAGGCACTTCACTGCATGTAATCCCTATACTTATGTTATGCACTTGCTAGTTTACTCTGTAACAGTTACTTGTCTGTCTTTAACTGGACGCTTGTGAAAAACAGGCAGTCTTTGCTCACATGCCTTTCCAGTACAGAAAATAAGCCGAAACCAAAACATATCATGGTATATCCCAGTATTGGGAAAGATCTGGATGGCTGGTACTGAACGTGCCACAATCGGCATTCCAGTATCAAAGGAAAAGGGCCATACGCATTTTCACTGATGTAATAATATAGCCTCAATTATTGACATATCTATACACAGGGAGCCATAACTGGAATAAAGCTGTGCCATGGTATACTCTGTTTAAAAAAAATATAGGGTAGGATAAAAGGAGGGAGGAGTGGCTATCTATGTTAGGGAGGAAATAAACACTACAAAAGTACAGGGCATAAGGGAGATCAGGAAAGTACTGTGGGTCACGCTGGAAATGGTACTGTCATTTGAGTAAGTGTGATCTACAGACATCCAGCACAGTGGGAGGAGTTGGACAATATGCTGTGGAAATAATCCATGAAATGGCATAAAAAGGGGTGATATTGCTGATGGGAGACTTCATATTGCCAGATGTCAGTTGGAGCACCCATGCTGCAGCCATAGCAAGGAGCAGAAACATCCTAGGAGCTCTTCAGGGGATGGGACTCTGACAGATAGTGGAAGAACACTCCCCAGCTGGGGCAATATATGATCTGGTGCTCACCAATGGAGAACGGGTGATGGATGTAGAAGTGGGGAGTCACCTGTGGTCCAGCAATCATAGTAAAGTATGGTATAATGTGAGGACAGTAAAGAAATCCAGCCATACAAAGGAAAGGGTCATGGATTTCAGAAAGGTCAATTCTGCAAAGATGGAGGTATGTCTGAAGAATGCCCTATTTATTTATCTAAACATTTGGTGATTGGGAAAGGCACACTGAGCAAAGGCTCATCTCCAGGTGCGAACTGGGGGTAGGGAGCATGGGAACGAGATATACAAATACAGTCAAGTAACACAGAAGAACATGTCATACACAGCAATTACAATATACATACAGAATACATCATTACCGTAATTTACATTAACCCTTTATGTGTGGGTGCCGAGTATACTCATGGCAGTCCTGCTTTAGCACAACTGCTGGTGCCGAGTATACTCGGTCTCAGTAGGAACTTTATTTTTCTGGGCTTCCTGGGTGAAATTTTCCTATGACAGCTTTAGTGTGACACATGGCCACATGTAATCTGTCAAAGACATGACTTGTGGCCATGTGTCACAAGAACTAGCCTTTGCAGTGACATCTGCAACAGGCATAAGTCATTGGCTGTCATCTCAGATTTGCTGCATTTGCTTTAGATGAGTGCTTCTCTATGGAGCTCCGTGCTGCAGTGTATAGCTGTGGGTTTTAGTGCAATCCTTGTACTTCTAAAAGCAAAAATAAATCAAAACACTTACTAGACTCAGTAAAGACATATCCTTTTGTGAGAAAGCAGTACATCATTCAGAAAAGGGCTTTGTTTTTTTTTTCAGGCAGCAGGCTTTTGTCAGGACCACGAGGAGCTGTCTGGTTCTCCTTGGCTGTCTGACAGCAATCTTTCATCTGGTTACCACTTTTACTACTTATGATACATAGCACATCTGTACATGTAAAATACTACAGCAGTGCATGAAAAGTAGAAAGAAAAAAGTACAAACTGCTTTATCTGCTCTGTTGTCATTCTGTCAGCAATCTGTAATTGTGACCACGTCGAGCACCCAGCTTATCTACAGAGTGCGATCCTGGTATTTCTGAGATAAAAAAATAAATCACAACACTTGCTAGACTCTGTAAAGACATACCTTTCATTAGAGCAGTAAATAATTCAGAAAAGGGCTTTGTTTAGTCAGGCAGCAGGCAGTTTGTTAGGACCAGGAGAGGTCATCTGGTTCTCATCGGCTATCTGACAGGAAACTTTCATTCCGTTACAATACTTTTTATGCTAAATAGCACAGCAGTACATATAAAATATTACAGCAGTACATGAAAACT
This sequence comes from Neoceratodus forsteri, assembly GCA_016271365.2. Lineage (NCBI taxonomy): Eukaryota > Metazoa > Chordata > Ceratodontiformes > Ceratodontidae > Neoceratodus > Neoceratodus forsteri. The sequence goes on along the minus strand of CM057454.1, from coordinate 1,219,366,041 downwards.
AGAAAGAAGAAAAGTAAATAGAAGCTGCTGTAATTTGTCATCTGCCATGTTATCATTCTGTCAGCAGTCTGTAATTGGAACCACGTGGTGCACTTGGTTCTGGGCTGCAATCTGACAGAAAACTTCTGCATTTTCAGCCCCTTTCAATCCTACCTCTCAAGAAAAAAAGCATAATAAATATCTGGCACTTTGTGTTTATTGAAAATTTATGTGAAAGCAGTACAATCTCAAACAAGCATTTGTCAATGCCGAATGTTGGCTTGCTGGCATTGGCATTGGTAGGGCAGGAGTTAGACAGATGCATCATAGGAATGGCAGTGAAGCATTGAACTGATGCCAACCCAACCCCACCCTGCAGAGTGTGACAAGCATTAGGGTGTCCCTTGGGGTGTTTGGTAGTGCAGTGTGGGAAAACATGTCGGGCAGGATGTGAGAAATGACAGCTGCACAGTTCATAAGGAGGTGTAAAAAAATGCCAGTGTTGAAAATGTGGCATGTAAATATACCAAATTTGCGAAGCTACTAGGGTGTGTGGGAAATATGCAATGCACGCTTGCAACACTGCCATTTTATGGGCATTCGGCAGCAAATTTTCAACATAGGCATTTTAGCACCTCTGCTCATGTACAGTGTCACTGTTATTTCCTCAAAGTGTCCCAAGAAGTGATTTCGCACAGTGACCACGCTATTCTGCGCTGGGAAGTGCGAAAACACATTTTGGGCACGATATGTCAAATGACAGCTGTACTGTTCATCAAGAGGTGTGGAAAATGGCAATGGTGAAAATCCAGACTGAAAATATCACAAATGCCACGATGAGTGACGGCGTGCGTGCAATCTCCAACGCATGCTTGTAACACAGTTATTTATGGAGTATCATCACCAAATTTTCAACATAGGCATTTTAGATCCTCTGCTCATGAACTGTGTCACTGTCATTTCATAATCTGGCCCAAACACTGATTCCCACAGCGACTGGCTATTGTGCTTGAAGTGAAACACATTTAGGACAGGATGTGGAAAATGACAGCTGTACTGTTCACAAGGAGGTGTAAAAATGACAATGCTGAAAATCCGGCGGTAAATATTGTGAATACCGCGATTCACGGGCATACGTAACAGCACTGCACAACCTGACGCTAAATAAAACAGGCATTTGTTGGATTTTTTCCACCAAATTTGGAACTTAGGCTTTTTAAGAGGGCACCTCATGAACACCGCCACTGTTATTTCATTAATGGGCTCCGGAAGGTGATTTCGCGCAGTGACTGCGAACTCACCTTTTGAGGCTGATAAACACCATGACAGTGACAGAATTCATGAGGAGGGGCCCCAAAAACCCCATGTTGAAAATTTGGTGCAAAAATTCCAAGAAATGCCTGAGAGATGCAACAAAGTTGAAAAAACCCTATCTAGCCCATTAAACAGCTTACCGTTATTTCCTCAGTTCGCGGTCGGCTTTGAAGAGTGCAGACGTGTTCCCAGTCCACCGAAGATCGTCGCGCCAGACTCCAGAAGTGAAAGTATGGGGTGGGGGTATGGGGAGGCATGAGTGCGCAGTGGGTGGAGTGCGGGTTGTGGGGGCAGAGAAGCACCGTGGGACCATTTTAATTTACAGGTTTAAAAAAAAGATAGCGGGATGTTTGCCACGCTGGGTGGGCTCCCAGCATGGCAGAAGGATGGCTGGGGGGGCGTGGAGCTGACAGGGGGTTGGGCACCCCCATCGGTCATGGCATCAGTTGCCACGCTGGGGTGAGCTCCCAGCATGGCACCCTGTACTCAGGGGGAGGACAGTGGAGCCGATGGGGGATTGGGCACCCCCGTCGGCCATGGCATCAGTTTCCATGCGGGGTGGGCTCCCAGCATGGCACCCTGTACTCTGGGAGGGGGACAGAGGAGCCGATGGGATTGGGCACCCCGTCGGCCATGGCATCAGTTGCCATGCTGGGGTGGGTGCCCAGCGTGGCACCCTGTACTCGGGGGGGGGGAACGGCACGTACGGGAGGTGTGTCATCTGTGCCGCTGCATGACGAGCTTGTCTCTGATTGTAGCGGCACTTTGTTTAGAAGTTATGTCCACTTTACATAATGTTGGTGTCAGCGCTAGCATGCTGGCTTATTGGGGAATGAGGGACACACCTACTGATGCATGCCCTGCATTCACCCAACAGCAGCCATGCCCCCAAAGCTGCACTCTCCCAATATGTTGACTTGCGCGCAAGCGCGGCAAGCCAACATACAAAGGGCCTTTGTTGATTCTGCCAGCATCAGCAGGCTGTAGTAAGGACCACAAGGAACCATCCTTTCTGATCTGCTGCCTGACAGAAATCTTTGTTTTCCATGTAAAATGTCTCCTTTGTTTGATGTAGGAGACTGAAATTACAACAGTACATGTAAAAACTGCAGAAAAAGTAGTTCTGTGTATCCTGACAGCCCTTATTGGGGATCACCAGTACTAAGTAGTAATTTATACCTGACTGCATCGTTTTCCATTGTTTACCATACAGTAACATAGAAACATAGAAACATAGACTTTGACGGCAGATAAGGACCGCTAGGCCCATCTAGTCTGCCCATTTCCCTACCTACAGGATAGGCCGCAGATCCTAGTTAACCAACAGCCTATATCTTCCTGCCCCCCACAAGAATTGCCTTATGTCTGTCCCATGCATTCTTGAATTCTCCCACAGTTTTAGACCCCACAACTTCCTCAGGAAGGCTGTTCCATGCATCCACTACCCTCTCTGTGAAATAATACTTCCTCACATTGCCCCTGAACCGCCCTCCTTCTATCTTTAAATTGTGTCCTCTTGTTCTTGCAAGTCTCTTTTTCTGAAAGATGCTACCCTCTTGGACTTTGTTGATTCCCTTGAGGTACTTGAAAGTTTCTATCATGTCCCCTCTCCCTTCTTTCCTCAAGGGTATACATATTAAGCTCCTTTAGTCTCTCCTCATCGGCTTCTCTTGCAGACCCTGCACCATTTTAGTTGCCCTCCTCTGGACTGCCTCTATCCTGTCTATGTCCTTGTGGAGATGGGGTCTCAGAACTGGACACAGTATTCCAGATGGGGTCTCACCAACTGTCTGTACAGAGGGATAACAACTTCCTGTTTTCTGCTGCTGATGCCTCTCCCTATACATCCCAGTATACCCGCCCTCCCTACTGCCTTCTCACATTGCTTGCTAACCTTAAGGTCATCTGAAATGATTACCCCCAGGTCCCTTTCCTGTTTTGTTGTTACTACCTCCCCACCCATTGTGTATTCTTCCCCTGGGTTCTTGTTTCCCAGGTGCATTATTTTGCACTTTTTTGCATTGAATCCTAGCTGCCATACGTCTGACCATTCCTCCAACCTTGCCAAGTCCCTTTTCATCCTTTCCACGCCTCCTTGTGTATCAACCCTGTTGCAGATCTTTGTGTCATCTGCAAAAGGCATCCTTTCCTTCAGTCTCTCTGCAATGTCACTGATGAAGACATTAAAAGGACTGGACCCAGTACTGAACTCTGCGGTGCCCACTAGTAACCACCCTTTCTTCAGAGTGGACTTCATTTACAATTACCTTCTGTGTCCTGTTGTCCAGCCAATGTTTTGCAGGCTACCACCCTGGGACCCACTCCCAAGCTGGTTAATTTGACTATCAATCTTTTGTGTGAGACTGTGTCAAATGCCTTGCTAAAGTCTAGGTAGGCCATGTCCACAGCCCTCCCTGGTCTACTACTTTGGTCACCCAGTCAAAGAAATCTATCAGATTCGTCTGACATGACCTTCCGCTGTGAACCCATGCTGCCTTGGATCCTGTGCTCCACTGACCTCTAGGTACTCAACTATTCTTTCCTTCAGAGTGACTCCATCACTTTCCCTACCACAGAGGTCAGACTGACAGGTCTGTAGTTTCCTGCCTCTGTCTTGGTCCCACATTTGTGAAGGGGAATCACATCTGCCTTCCTCCAGTCCTCGGGTACCACACCATCCTCCCATGATTTATTAAAAAGAGTAGCCAGTGGTTTCACTAGTTCCTTCCTTAATTCTTTTAGAATTCTGGGGTGAATTCCATCAGGACCCATTGCTTTGTCCACCTTCAGTTTTAGGAGTTCTTGCAGAACCCTTTCTTCTGTGAAAGGACTGGGATCGACCCCCTATCAAGAGTGCTTCTGTTATTGGATTAGGCACTTCCCCTCCTCTTTTGTGAATACTGAGCAGAAATATTCATTCAGTATTCCTGCTTTTCACTGTCCCCTCTGCCCACCACCGTTCATTCTATTCAGCCTCACTATCCCTCCCTTTGTCTTTCCTTCGCTGATGTACCTATAAAAGGTCTTATCCCCTTCTTTACTGAGTTGGCTATCTTTTCCTCAGTTTGGGCCTTTGCTATTCTGACTTCCCTCCTGCTTCTTTCTGCCTTAACTGGTACAGCTCTCTGTCCTGCTCCTTCTGTGTTTCCTTATACTTCGGAATGCTATCTTTTTCTTCCTGACTTTCACAGCCACCTCTCTTGAGAACCATAGTGGCTTTTTCTTTCATTTTGATTTGTTTATTTGCTTCACACAAAGGCTTGTTGCCTCTGTGATGGCAGTTTTGATAATTCCCCATTGTTGCTCCACACCTCCTTCTAGCCTGTTTGCTAGTGCTTTTCTGAGGCACTCTCCCATCTTGCCAAAGTCAGCCCTCCTAAAGTCCAGTACCCTCACTTTTGTATGGCTTGACTCTGTAGCTGAGTTTAACGTGAACCACACTGTTTGATGGTCACTTGTCCCCAGATGGCAACCTACTTCTAGATCTGAGATCCTCTCACTGCCCCATTTGAGAGTACGAGGTCTAAGATTGCTCCCTCACGAGTGGGTTCTGAAACTAGCTGTCTAATGCCTGCCACCTGTAGGGCATCAAGAATGGCCCTGCTCTTGGATGTGGCTGCAGCAAATGTGCTCCAGTTAACATCTGGCATATTCAGGTCTCCCATCAATAGTATCTCCCTTTCTCTGCCATTCTAGAATGCCTTCCATCATATCCTTGTCCATTCCATCCCCTGACATGGGGGTCTGTACACAACCCTGTGCGGATTGTGGTGCCCTTTCCAGTCTCAAGGTGACCCACAGTGCCTCCTCTCCTCCCTGTTTACTCTTTTGTTCAGTTGCCTTTATCCCTTCCTTTACATAGAGAGCTACTCCTCCCCCTTTTCTCCCCTGCCTGTCTCTCCTGTAAGTTATGTACCCTGGTATGTTAACATCCCAGTCATGGTTCTCTGTGTACCATGTTTCTGTGACTGCTACGATATGCAGGCATCCCTCTTCCATTAAGGCCACCAGCTCAGGGAGCTTGTTGCCCAGACTATGGGCATTGGTACTCATTACCCTCCATTTCCTGATGGCCTTACCCCCTTTTGCCCCATCCCTGTCCTTCTTGCTTTTGTCACTTTCTCCATTTACCCCTGCCCTTCTCCCTATCGACACCTCCATGTTGGTGTTTGCCACACTACTACCGTGATTGTTTGGGGGCTAGGATTTTCCTGCTCCTTTCCAGTGCCTCCCTTGGCTAGTTTAAAAGCTTGCCAATGAAGCATTTAAACCTATCACCTAGGATCCTGGTTCTCCTCCGGACAGATGCAGCCCATCATGCCAGTATAGGCTCATCACTCCAGGTGGACCCCCAGTCCCCAATGAAGCCAAATCCCTGAGCTCCACACCAGTTTTCAACCACTGATTGAATCCCATGGTACGGAACACTAGCCTCTCCTATGCCATAGATGGGTAGCACCTCCGAGAAGGTTACGTCGTGCTACTTGACTAGAGGCCCTCCCAATTCCACAAACTCTTCCTGCCTTCTCTAATCCCTTTCTTAGCCAGGTCATTTGTCCCTAGGTGGACAATGACATCCAGCTCCCTCCCCTGTGCAGCTGCTCCGGCAATCCTGAGGTTCGCTCCCTGTCCCTCAAGCCATGGCGCCAGGCAGGCACCTACCTCCCTCTCCCTTCCTTGCCCAGTTCTACCTTCCTAACAATGGAGTCCCCCACCAGGAGTTGTTTCCTTCCTGCAGGGCCCCTGACACCCTCCTGTGGGTCCCTTGTGGAGGTTCCCAACATCCTCCTTGGTCTCCACTGTAGCTGCCTCCATAGAGGAACCACACTTTGCCAGAATGGTATAGGAATTGTGGAGAGGTACAGCTGGAGGGATGTGCCTCTGTTCCACCCTCACCTCCTGGGCCCACTGTGGTCCAACCGCTCCTCTTTCTTGGCAGCCTCTGAGGCAGCGGCAGTGGCACTGGTGGTCCCTGGATGGAAGAGAGGTCCCACAAATCCTGGCCAACTCAGCCTGGAGATGAGCAACCTCCTCCCTCAGCCCAGAGAGGTGCCTGCAGATGGGACAACACCGCGTCCTCCAGAATATCTCCCGGAAGACTGCTGCTACACAGCCACTGCACTGCACCACTCCAATCATGTCTTATTTCTGACCCCTTAACTGTTTGCAATCCTTACTCTTTCGTCTGTTTTTTTTCTCTCTCTCCTTACTTTCTGCCTGTGTGCCCTATAAGCTCCTGATTGTCCTGTTCTGAGACAAGAATATCCTATATTTCTCAGTAGACCACTTACTTGTTCAGAGGCAGACCTCCAGACTAGAGGGGCAGGAGAGCTACTCTTGCCCTTCTAGGATGGTGGGTCCTTGGTGGTTCTGTGATCACTCACTTCCTGCCCTAAACAGGAAGTTCCTGTTGTCAGTCAAATCCTGTGCCTATAAAAATAGAACTAGCTTTGGGTGGAGGAGGAAAGGAGGGCAATATAGTCCCAGTAGAGAAGTTCAGTCACACAGCAGTCCTTCCTCTTGGTGTCTTCTGCCAAGCTATTAGAGAATCTTTCTAAGGCAGTCTTTAAATGTAGCTTCCTTCTAGCTAAGCCACTCCCCTACTTACCAGATCTTTCTACAAGTAATTTAAACCTCACAGCAGTTAAGTCCTTTCAGTCACCTGAGATTTACACTAGATGACTTTTCAGTTACCCATTCAGTTCAGTTAACCCAAACACACACTTTTTTTTTTGTTTTGTATGTTAGTTTTTTTACCCTAAATTAAAGGTCCAAATACAAAAGTTCTTCTATTTTAGTCCCAGCAGAGAAGTTCAGTCACACAGCAGTCCTTCCTCTTGGTGTCTTCTGCCAAGCCAGTAGCTCTCTGAAAAGCATTTTTGTGAGATTCACTCAGTCTGCTCTCGGAATGAGCAGTTCTGTAGTAGTTGAGCTTGTTTCCTGACAGCTAATATAGCCCATTCCTGAAACTGAAATAACTCTGCATATGTAACAAAGAAAATAAATAAAAGGGCAAATTTAGCTGTATCTATCCTGACAGCCCTTATTTGTGATCGCCACAATGAAGTATTCATTTACACCTTGCTAAACTAATACTGCATTTCATTTTCACTCCATCTGCAAAACAACTAAATAAGTACAGAATGCTTGAACAGTAGTAGTAGTACAAAAAATAATAGTAAATAAAGAAGTGTTTATTTTTTTTTGTCAGCACTAATTTGTAAAGACAAGGAGTCAGCATTAATTTTCCTCAATCCATCTAAGAGAAGTTTGTTTATCCCCTTTCAGCAATTTGTATTATCAGTCCAACAAGGAACCATCTAATAAATAAATACTGACAGCACCCAAACTCCTGCCATCTCATGTGTCTGGTGATAAACCTCAACTGACTGAACTGACAGTGGGCTTGATGTGGTGGCTTCGTCTAAAAAACAGCTAATAAATAAATATTGAAGCCTTGTGATAAAAAAGAACACTCTTTTTTCCTGTCAGCACTCAGTTGTAAGTACAAGGGAGTCAGCAATAGTTTTCCTCTAACTATACAAATCTGTCATTTCCTTCCAAGTCCATCGACAAAAACTTACAAAATAAATATTGAGGCCTTGTAGCAGTGAACAAATGAAAAACTTTTAGTGTTTGCCTGTTAGACCCAAGTTCGGTAGCACCAGGATTGTTTCTTTTGAGTCTCAGTAAATCTCCTGTGAAACTGATTCTGCCATGTCAAGAAAAAGGTTCACTGTGAATCATACTCTAGATGAAATATTTGCGGACAGAGACTCAGCTGGGGACACAAGTAATGAATCACACTGACTCATCAGAGTCATACCCAGAAGTCAGATTCCCAGAGAACAGCATAACTGCGCGAGGCAGGGGCAATACCTGTACTGCATACACCAGAGGTGTAGGGAGACGAGGCAGGGCAAATAAATTCAACCAAACTGTAAGAGGACCAGGCAGGCTGAATAAAAACAATATTGTTTGCACACCTGTAGGGGGGCAAGGGAAGGCAAATGATTGTACAATAAGTGTAACTGGATGAGGCAGGGCATACAAAAATAATACAGTCATGACAAGTGTCAGGGGGGAAGGCAGGATAAATCCTGACAAAGTCACAGAAAATGGAACATGTCAAGGCAGGGCAAATAAACAGGATAAAACAAACACAACTGTAAGAGGTAGAGGCAAGCTAACAAAATATTTCAGCAGTACTGAATGTGGCAGGGGACGAGGCAGGCAAAATGATGTAAGAGGGTGAGGCACAGTACGTGGCATAGAACAAATAACAGTTGAAAGTTGTCCATCAACATCTATTGAAGTGCAGGAAATGACGTTACAAGAGACAGTAGAAGTAACAGTATCAGATATTGACAGGCAATCTGGTAGGGAAGAAAGCACAGACAGTGAAAAAGAACAAAGCTCAGGGAGTGAATGGATACAGGACTCCACAAGTGAAGGAGAGGCAGTCTCAGTAGAGAGAAGGGATGAGGTCACAGGAAACAAGACTAGGGGTGTAATAAGTACCCGAGGGAGAGGAAGAGGCCGTGGAAGAGGAAAAGTCCATGGACAAGCCCAGCGAAATTTAGCTACAAATACTACTGGGGCAAATCAAAGAAGTGCGGATGAAATTATGTGGCATGAAAGTGAAAGAACCTTTTGAGTTCACAGGATCTCCAGGTATTAATGTCCCTTTGTCTGGAAACCCAACACCACTTGAGTGTTTTAAAATATTTTTCTCCGAGTCAGACAATGGTGATGACGGCATTATAAATTTAATTTGTTCAGAAACTAACCGTTATGCCGAACAATTTCTGATCAATGAAAATCAATCTGAATTCTCTCGTTCGTCTTCCTGGAAACTTATCAGTCATTCTGAGATGTATGTGTCCCTTAGTATTTTCTTATTGATTTGGGCTGATTTAAAAGAACACAACTGTCGGATTACTGGTCCACAAACCCATTCCTCTCCACACCTATTGGGCACTCACTCATGAGCAGGGACAGGTTCTTGAACATTCTAAAATTCCTGCATTTTGTGAATAATGACATAGTCATGGAATCACCTGACAAGCTAAGGAAAATAAAAAGTGTATTAGATTACCTACAGAACAAGTCTGTGACAGCATATACCCCTGACCGATACATTAGCATAGATGAATCTCTTCTACTGTTCAAAGGCCGACTCGGATTTAAACAATATATGCCATTGAAATGGTCAAGATTTGGCATAAAAACATATGAATTGTGTGAAAGCTATTCAGATAATGGTGGGATGGGAGGGTATGTGTGGAATTTCATGGTGTACGCTGGTAAAAATGTGCAAAATGTCACAGCTGACCAGACCATCACACACGTTGTTGAAGAAAATTTCGAACTGAATGCTCATCCACTTTCTTGTAATAATCTTGAGGTAACAGCAGGGATCAGGAATAATGCATCGACTACAATGACAGGGCAAACAACACATGACATTGTAATAAAGTTATTGGGTGAACTTGCCGGTCAGGGGTATATATTGTTCACAGACAGATTCTACTCTAGCCCTATGCTTGTTTGACACTTACAGGATCTCAAAACCAAGTTCTGTGGAACTGTCAACAAAGCCCGATTAGGACTGCCACAACAGTTTTGAGAGGCACAGCTGGATGTAGGAGATAGTATTTCACTCGTTGCGGAGGACTGTCCCAAAATGAGAGCCATCATGTGGTGTGCAAGGCCCAAGAAAACTTAGACTGTATACATGTTGACCACTGTGCATCAGGGGGCCATGGTGTTACGTGGCAACAAGCATGATGGAACCCCAAAGATCAAACCAGATGCTGTACTGCAGTACAATAGTAAGATGGGAGGAGTGGATGTTAGTGACCAGATGCTCAAAAATTATGCATGTGTCAGAAAAACAAGAAAATGGTACAAAAAAGTGTTTTTCCACTTAGTGGATATCTCAGTTTTCAACTCATTTGTGGTCTACAAGCATAAGGGTGGTAAAGGCACTCACTATCAGTATGTTGCAAAGCTCATAGAATAGCTTGCAGAAGCTTACTTGTGTAATACTACTGCAAATGTAAGATGTGTGTCGAGTGCAGAGACGGAGGTACGCCTTACTGGAAGGCATTTTCCTGCTAAAATTGCCTCTCACACCAAAAAAGAAGAACCCAACTAGACTTTGCAGGGCTTGCTCGGCCAAGGCCTCATGTGCTTTGACAGCCAGTGGATCTAAGCATAAGAGAGGATCACGGGGTAGAGCATCTGAGAGTCGTTACTTTTGTCCTGACGGTAATGTTCCACTTTGTGCTGGAAAGTGCTTCAAATTACTCCAAACGAAGGATTATGGAATCCCAGACAAAGAATCATCTTCAACTTCAGAGTAATGCAAAAAAGCACAGTTCAGGATGTGACAACCCACCTCTCCCTCTGGGCTGAAACAGCTTTTAGAGAGGTGTGTGTGTGTGTCCTCAGGTATTCGCTGCCACCAGCCGGACTTTCTTTCCGGCACCTCTTTCAAGTGTACAAACTTGAAAAATCACACGTGCAATTGCACAAGTTAAAGTCTGGTAGTGTGTCTCTTTCAGGTGGCGGATGCTACACAGAGTTTACCTTAGCCAGTGGAAAACCAAATCTTACCTTAGAAAAATGACATCAGAGTCACAACTGTTGAGCAAATAAATAGCTTTTACTTAACAGAAAGTGCAATGAGCATTTACAGGAAATGTATTTACAACACAAGAGAATAACACTCATACAGGAAAAGTAAACAAATGTTTTTAAACAACAGATGGCAAAGAAGAAGGCTATTACTGAAATATACTATCAATAAACTTACCCTTCCCTGTCCTTACAAGAGACACTGGACCCTGTTCTAACTGCCAGCTCCACGAACATACCAGGTAGGCTCCAAGCTTATGTTTCCCTCACAGCTTCCAGGGCAAGAGAGAGTTCTCTGTCTTACAGAAGCTTATATAGTCTATGGAGACTAGGTCATTCCTATTCTCCCCTTAAATGCACCAACCAACTAACATGTATCTATTTAATTGTCCCAATCAGAGTGAACACCTATTGGTGACCAATTATATTCCTTTTCACCTTAAGTTTATATTTGAATGATCAATCCATTCAAACTGCCCTGTGTCCGTGTCTGCAAGGTCTGGGTGTGTCTGGAGATGTCCACTCGAGATTTATGAATCAGCTCTTATCTAGCAGCTAGGAATTCCACAAGCTGGTTGCTGCTGGAGATTTCAGCCTCAGTGTATTTTCCACACTGCTAAAAAATAAGGCATCTACAGAATCCAAACCATTAACTCTTTCCTTCCATTTCTGTCACATCTCCCCCAGATAATGAAGGCGTGTCCTTGGGCTACCCCAAGTGACACAGCCGTTCATGCAATTACTGGGAAGTGCCCAAAGTATCCAGCCAGGCCATTAGCCCTGCCTAGATAGCCCATCCGCATTTGCATTTTGTTTGCCACTGCGATGCTGTATGGTCATGTTGTATGCCTGCAGTACCAAACTCCAACGTAGTAGTTTACCATTTGTCCACTGGACCTATGAAGCCAAATCAGAGATTATGATCTGTGACCACAGTAAATTCTCTCCCATATAGGTAAGGCTGCAGCTTCTGAAGGGCCCACACTATTCCCAAGCATTCCTTCTCAATTGTGGCGATGCCTCCTCTCTGGGCAAAGCCTCGGCTGAGGTACACAACTGGGTGCTCCTCCCCTGCTGAGTAACTGGCTCAGCACAGCCCCAGCCCATGATCTGAGGCATCCACATGGACCATAAACTTTAAACTATAATTGGGGCTAGCCAATACAGCTGGGCTGCTTAAGGCCTTCTTTAGCTCCTGAAAAGCAACCTCACAGCCTTCTGACCACTTCACTGCATCTGGCTTTCCCTTCTTGGTTAGGTCTGTCAGGGGCTTAGCCAGATCGCTATAGCGGGGAATAAACCTTCGGTAGTACCCTGCAGTCCCTAGAAATGCCCTGACCTGTTTCTTTATGGTAGGAGTAGGCCAGGCCAGGATGGCATCAACCTTGGCAGGCTCCGGACGGATGTGTCCACTACCCACCCGGTGCCCAAGGTAGGATACTTCTGCCATACCTATCTGGCACTTCTCTGCCTTGACTGTCAGACCTGCCTTCTTTAACCTGTGGAACACATCCCGCACATTCTTGATGTGCTCATCCCAGGTCTGGCTATATATGGCTATATCATCCATATAAGCCAATGCAAACTCACCTACCCCAGACAGAATCGATCTACAAGCCGTTGAAAGGTTGCAGGTGCATTCTTCATTCGAATGGCATTACCTTAAATTCATATAAACCAAATGGGTAACAAACGATGATCTTTCCTGGCGCAGGGGTCAGAGGTACCTGCCAATAGCCCTTTGTTAGGTCTATTGTGGTCAAATACTTAGCTCCCCCAGTCGCTCCAGGGTCTCATCTGTTCTGGGCATGGGATAAGCATCAGACTCCGTGCAGCTGTTAAGCTTCCGGTAGTCCGCAGAATCGTGTGGTGCCATCCCTTTTGGGGATCAGTACCACGGTGATGCCCAGGGCTACTAGATTCTGGATTACCCCAGTTCCAGCATCTCTTTGAGCTCCTCTTTCACAGTCTGCTTAACATGCTCAGGTACCCTGTAGAGGACTGTTTCAGGGATCCTGGGTCCCTGTATCCACATGGTGCTCTGCCATCGTGGTGTACCCTGGTTTCCCTGTGAACATGTCTTCAAATTCTCTCAGCACACCCTAATTTCTTGCACCTGGGCTGGTGTCAGCTGTTCCGAGAGGGTAAGGCTGTCCACAGAGGATGCACCCTGGCCTCCCAAGTAGGTCCACCAGTGGATCTACCTCAGTTTCTTCCTCTGGAGCACTGCAGACTAGCGAGGACCATTTCCTCTCTGTCATGGTAGGGCTTCAGCATGTTAACATGATACAGCTTTCGTTTGCATCTCCTGTCCGGGAGCTCTATCATGTAATTGACGTCCACTAACCTTTTGGACAATGGAGAATGGCCCTCCCATGCTGCCTGTAACTTATTCTGTCGGACAGGGATGAGTGCCATCACTCGCTGTCCCACCACATATTCTGGCTCGGGCCCCACGGTCATACCAGACTTTCTGCCGCTGTTGTGCAGTGGCCAGGTGCTCCTGAGCAAACCCCATGAGCTTCTAAGGCGGGTCCTGAAGTTCAGGACATACTCACAACAGACTCCCCTTGGGAGGCACGGTCACCCTCCCATTCATCCCGAATCAAATCTAGTGGCCCCGCACCCTATGACCAAACAGGAGCTCGAAGGTGAGAACCCTGTGGACTCCTGTGGGACTTCCTGTATGCAAATAGGAGATGAGGCAAATATTTGTCCCAGTCTCTCTTATGCTGGTTGGCAAAAGTCCTTAGCATGGTCTTAAGGGTTGAATTAAATCGCTCCACTAGACCATTAGCTTGGGGATGGTATGGGGAGGTTTTGAGCTGCTTTACCCCACACTTCTCCCACAAACTACTCATTAATCCTGACATAAAATTGGCTCCCCGGTCTGACAGTATCTCCTGGGGAAAGCCCACCTGGCTAAATATTTCCAACAGTGCATCTGCCACTGGTCCTGCCTCAGAGGATGTTAGGGCCACTGCCTCTGGGTATCTAGTGGCATAGTCTACAACTACCAGGATATACCGCTTGCCAGTGCGACTTGGGGTGCTCAATGGCCCCACTATGTCCACTGCTACCCTCTTGAAGGGTTCATCAATAATGGGCAGGGGCACCAAAGCTGCCTTGGCCTTGTCCCCCATTTTTCCTACCAGCTGGCACTGTGGACAAGTCCGGCAATAATTTTCCACATCCTTGCCAATACCAGGCCAGAAGAAATTGTTGGTGGCGCTTTTCGTGCGCCCTCACTCCCCAAGTGCCCTGAAAAAGGATATCATGTGCAAGGGCCAAGCTGCCGACGGTGAACCTTAGGGACTACCAGCTGCTGGAGTACCTCACCAGCTAGCCCTTCCTCTGTTGTACATTCTCTGTACAACAGCCCATTATCCCAGTAAATGGACTCTTTACCCCCTGAGAATGCTCAGCCCTATGAGCTATTTCCCTCAGTTTTCCAGGGTAGGGTCAGTTCGCTGTGCAGCACTCAGCTGCCCTCGTCTGACCTTCCCAGTGCCCTTCTGAAGGAAGTCCTGTGGGTTCCTCTATTTGTGACTGGGGTTCTGGACTGCAGCTTCTAGCCAGCCCTCCCTGTGCTGGACACTTCCTCAGCTGCTGAGGGTGTGGCTGGACCACCCAGAGTCAACCCCTCTTCCCCTTGCCCTTGTGCCTGACTCGAGTTACAACACACACAGTTTTTACTGGGGTCCAAATCCTTCCCACAATCATGCACTTACAGGTAGGTCCTCTACAACTCCCACCTCCTTTTCTACATGGCCCCTTCCCAGCTCAGGAAGACTCTAGCCATTGGTAATGGTACTGGTGGCCCTGTGAATGCCCGAACCTTGGAGTATTTCCCAGGCACGATCTGCTCTGCCCGAATGAGATCTTGCCTAACCAGGGAGATGTTGGCACCTGTGTCCCATAGTCCCTGTGTTACTATTCCATTAACTGTAATGGGACGCAGATTCTCATCAGAGGAGAGTGGTTCTTCAGACTGGACACACCCTACAAACACACCAGTGCCCTTTTGATCACCCCCACCCCAATATCTCTGCCCCTTAACCAGTTTCTGAGGGCAGTTATATCTCAAGTGTCCCTTGATTGCAAATATGACATTTCTTGGGACCTATTTCTTGAGTCCCTTAGAACCAGAGGGCTCTACTTTGGGCTCAGGTGCAGGCTGGTTTCCTTTGGGCTGCCCCCATGGGATCCCTTATACCCATGTTCTGCCCCCATACCATAAGACTTACGTTGTGTGTGGCTGGCTAGACAGATACTCACTCAGCGCTTCCTGCCACCTCTGTGGAAGAGGCGATGCCCTGTCTATGAGCCATACACGCATGTCCTCAGGTACAATTTTAAGGAATTGTTCTCTCACCAATACATCTTTAATCAGTTCCACAGTAGTTGCTTTAGCCCCCTCCATCCACCTATCAAGGTAAGTATACAGTTTAACCTGCAGTTCTGCATGACTGTCTTCTGGGCTTTTCTTTAACTCCCTAAATTTTCTTCTATAAGCCTCAGGAATTAATTCAAAACATTTCAACAACACTGTTTTTACTTTATCATAATCAGCATAGTCTTCATTACTCATTTTAGCAAATGCATTCAGCGCTCCCTGTCAGCAAGGGTGTGAGATAAGTTGACCAGGAAGCCTTATTTAATTGTAATTGATTACATACTCTCTCAAAATGACCTTAAAATAAATCAAGGTCATCTCCTCTTTAAACTGAGGGAACAATTGAGAATTCATTTGGCTTCATGAGGTAAACTCACTCCACCATTACTCACGGTTTGCTGACTGCGGAGGGTCATCATCTCCTTCTCGCTGTTGTCTCTGGAGTTCATGCTGTCGTTCTTTCTCTCTGTCTTCACGTTCTTTCTCTCTGTCTGCCAGTCTCTTTTCTTCAAGTTCTGTCTCTGCTTCCTGTCTTCTTGCTTCTGCTTCCAACCTTCTTCTGCTTCAGCATCCAGTCTTTTCGCCTCCAATGCCTTGTCTTGCAGCAATAGCTGCAGTCAAGTGCCTCAAGCTGGTTTGGGGGTCTGCTGCCTCAGTTCCTGACTCACCCCAGCGACAGTCTGCTTCAGATCATGTGCCAAGAGAGTAGCTATGAGGTCTGCCTTTTTCTTCTGCTTTAGACTTTCAGGCTGAATCCCTTTCCTGGCACCTTTCAAAAGCTGTGTTACAGCAAGTGAGTCATACTCCGTGGAGCTCATTCTCTACTGCTACACTTTACTGTGCTATCTAGAAACAAATAAAACTGTTGTACAAATGTATCCTCTTGTATATCCTGTTTTGCAATGCTAAGGTAACTGTTCCACTGGCAAACTCTGTATCTCAGTGTACTCATGAGTCCGCTATCATCACCCCACCACTGCCAACCTAATATAGACAACCCACCTCTCCTCTGGGCTGAAAACAGCTTTTAGAGAGGTGTGTGTGTGTCCTCAGGTATTCACTGCCACCAGCTGGACTTTCTTTCCGCACCTCTTTCAAGTGTACAAACTTGAAAAATCACACGTCAATTGCACAAGTTAAAGTCTGGTAGTGTGTCTCTTTCAGGTGGCGGATGCTACACAGAGTTTACCTTAGCCAGTGGAAAACCAAATCTTACCTTAGAAAAATGACATCAGAGTCACAACTGTTGAGCAAATAAATAGCTTTACTTAACAGAAAGTGCAATGAGCATTTACAGGAAATGTATTTACAACACAAGAGAATAACACTCATACAGGAAAAGTAAACAAATGTTTTTAAACAACAGATGGCAAAAGAAGAAGGCTATTACTGAAATATACTATCACTAAACTTACCCTTCCCTGTCCTTACAAGAGACACTGGACCCTGTTCTAACTGCCAGCTCCCACGGACATACCAGGTAGGCTCCAAGCTTATGTTTCCCCTCACAGCTTCCAGGGCAAGAGAGAGAGTTCTCTGTCTTACAGAAGCTTATATAGTCTATGGAGACTAGGTCATTCCTATTCTCCCCTTAAATGCACCAACCAACTAACATGTATCTATTTAATTGTCCCAATCAGAGTGAACACCTATTGGTGACCAATTATATTCCCTTTTCACCTTAAGTTTATATTTGAATGATCCAATCCATTCAAACTGCCCTGTGTCCGTGTCTGCAAGGTCTGGGTGTGTCTGGAGATGTCCACTCGAGATTTATGACCCAGCTCTTATCTAGCAGCTAGGAATTCCACAAGCTGGTTGCTGCTGGAGGATTTCAGCCTCAGTGTATTTTTTCCACACTGCTTAAAAAATAAGGCATCTACAGAATCCAAACCATTAACTCTTTCCTTCCCATTTCTGTCACACAGGACAGTAAAAAAACATAATTTTACTGACATTATTATCATATTCAGTGCCTTTACCACCCTTACAGCAGTCCACACCTGCAACACACATTTGCCTTGCATTTAACATTATTTTGCCTGGCTCTGCCCTTGCCACTTCCAGTGCTGTTTCAGCATATGACACAATTCAAATATTCGCCTAATTTTTTTCCAAAAATACACACAATACAGTGGTGTAGTGAAGTACAAAAATACATAAATATCAGGGAAATATAACTCTAATTTATTTAAATAACATCCAGACTATTAACTAAACCTTCATGTGACCTTCAGTTAGCTTTTATTCTCAACCTTTGTCTCATAACATATGAATAGGACACAAAATAAACATATTTGAAAACAGCTTTATTTTAGCTAAATATGCAAGATTTGGTTATTCAATTACCATTAACAGTGGAAAAACAAAATTAGTACTGGGTATAGCTATTGACCCTAACATCATACACATAAAATTTCATTAGGATCTCTAATACACAAATAAATATACAAGACTGTACTTTTAGGGTCCAAATTCCTGCAAAATTGCCAGCAGCAGGGGGTCAAAATTATTAAAAGTGACCAGCAGTTAAAGGGTTAAGTACACCATATACAGCAAGACTAGTAGGTAAGAACTTCTAAACAGACCACACTTCAGGAGATAAGTCATGTGTGAACATGCAGGGAGGGGAAAGAGGCGAAGGATAGATTTGTTAGTGGAGTGAGAGGGACAACTGCAAAAGAGAGGGGATTGTGAGTTCCACAGGGAGGGGAGGTGGTAGTTAAAGGCAGCCTTACCCATGTTGGAAGATGGAGTATAGAGTGCGAAGGAGTAAGAGTCTCTAGTGTGTAGACAGTACTTTGAGTCAGTGGCTGGAGACAGGAGGGACGAGATGTAAGATGGGAGTAGATTGAACCAGAATTTAGAGATGAAGGATAATGAGTGAATGAGGTGCCTGTGCACAAGCAGAAGTAGGCCCAGGATTGAGAGTAGAGAGCAGTGGTGAGTCCTGTAAGAAGAATTAGATGTGAAGAGACAGAAAGCATAGTATATGGAGTCAGTATGAGAGAGTGAGAAGGAGGGAGCAGTGCAGTAAACAGTATTGGCATTGTCCAGTACTGGCAATATCATCTTGGTCAGAAGTTCTCTTTGTACAGGGAGGGGTAGAGAGTCCCTGTTTTGGTAAAGGATTCCAAGCTTTGGGGCAGAGTTTAGAGGTTATATAGTCAATGTGAACTGTGAAGTTTCATTATAGATTTAACTGGAAGAATGCCCTAGGGGTCGTGTGGGAAAAGGGGATGTAGAGGAACAAGGGGCACATCTTAAAGAAGCCATAACAGAAGCCACAAGCCTTTGCATTAAGCAGATAAGTAAAACAAAGAGGAAGAGAAAGTCACTCTGGTTCTCACAGGAGGTGGCAGGGAGGGTGATGGAAAAAATACAGCATTCAGAAAATACAAAGAAACACAGAGAAAGTAAGATATAGGAATGTATCTGGAAAAGCTAAAGAAGGGCAAAGCAATCTGAAAGGCCAAGGCACAGACAGAGGAAAGAACAGCTAAGGCAATTAAAAGGGAGACAGGACCTTTTTTAGATAAATTCAAAATAAGAGAAAACCGGGGGGACTGTAACACTAACAAATTCTGGCAGAGCCACTATGGCTGCAAATGCCATTAACTTGATAAAAGTGTTTCATGGACTTAAACATAAACTTAAATTGAATTTAGTAAGGCCTACGATACCATTCTACACATGACTTGCAAGCAAGCTGGGCAGCCTGGGAGTGGGTCCCAAGGTGGTAAACTGTGTTAGGAACTGGTTGAATGATAGGAGATGGAGAGTCATGGTAAATGGTGCTCAGTCAAAGGAAAGGAGTGTGACCAGCAGGGTGCCATGGGGATCAGTACTGGGCCCAGTCCCATTTTATGTCTTCACA
Organism: Neoceratodus forsteri; assembly: GCA_016271365.2. Taxonomy (NCBI): domain Eukaryota; kingdom Metazoa; phylum Chordata; order Ceratodontiformes; family Ceratodontidae; genus Neoceratodus; species Neoceratodus forsteri. The sequence goes on along the minus strand of CM057454.1, from coordinate 1,219,346,833 downwards.
AATGAAACTGCAGAGGGGCTGGAGGGGAATGTGTGCCTGTTTGTGAATGACACTAAGATCTGCAACATAATGGACACTCTGGGAAGAGTGGAAAAAGTGAGAAGGGGCCTAGGAAAATTAGAGGAATGGTCCAAAATGTCACAGCCAAGATTTGATGGAAAAAAGTGCAAAATCATGCATCTGGGTTGCAGGAACCCAGGTAAGGATTAGGGGGGTGGGGGGGGGAGATAGGCTGATGGTCACCAAAATGGAAAGGGATTTGGGGATAATCATATTGGATGACCTAAAGGTGGCTAAACAATGTACCAAAGTTGTGAGGAGAGCTGGTGGAATGCTGTGGTGCATAAGGAGAGGTATTACCAGCAGAAGGAAGGAAGGAAGTGGTGATGCCACTGTGTAGATCACCGGTGAGACTTCATTTAGAATATGGTGTCCAGTTCTGGAAGCCACATTTCCATCATGCAACTTTAAATCACAAATGGGTTAAATGGTTCCATTCTAGATTTCTATCCCTTTACCCTACTGCTCCCACTGGTTAGCCTTATGGAAGGCAACCAGAACATATCTTGGCTAGCATGATGATTCATCTACACAAGCTGCTTCTCAGTCTACATCACTGTCTTTTTAAAATGTTAGCTTCTTGTTGAAAACATGGCATAATCTTACCATCCATGTTATTGCTAGACATACTGTAGGTAGCTTGGCTTGAGGAAGGGTGAACATGGTCAGGACCTCTTAGCAATTGAGATGCATATGCAGCAAAGAAGTCCAGATGCACTAACTTACCCTACGACTGTTAAGTTTCACAGTCTGCATAATGCAGAAGACTTACAGTGATGAATCTTCATATGGTTTGGCTGGTTTGGGTTCTGATGTAACTGCACAATAGCTTGTTGTTGCTTTTGTCTGCAGTTCCATTTTCTTTTTCAAATGGTTACTTTTGCATGTATGTTTCTTTTAAAATGTTTAATATTCTGATCATGTGGTTATGTCATGGACTATAACTGATCTCCAGCCTTACCCCCCCCCCCGTGCTCCAGCCCTGTTACCAAGGTCCTCCTATGTGCATCCCATGCATGTTTGAAATTTGTAACGATTTTGGTACCCATTACCTCTGTTGGCAGGCTGTTGCATGTGTCCCCCACCCTACCTCTAAAGAAGTATTTCCTTGTATCCCCTCTAAGTCTTCCCCCTTCTAGTTACATATCATGCCCCTTATCCTTGAACATCTGTTTCTCAGCAAGATTGAACCTTTCTGTACCTTACTGATACCTTTGAAACATGTGAATGCTTCTATCACGTCTCCCCTTTCCCTCCTTTCCTCTAGAAAATACATACTTAACTTCCTGAGTCTTTACCCCACAGGCTATAGTTCCATCATCTCTCATCTAGAGTACAAGTTTAAAATTCCTGGCTTTACCCATTCTTACATGCATAATGTATCTTACAGCTGGTGCCAAGAAAATTACTCCACACAGCTAAAGAGATACAGCTTCATCCCCAATTGATGCAAACTGGACATGTCACGTTATTGGTCATCTAAAATAACACAAATGTAGTTTCACATTCTTACTATGAGGGAAGCAAGCAAGATCAACCATCTCAGTTAGCAAGTACAGTAATTGACACCTGTGAATGAGTCGGAAGGGGGATACCACAAAAACAAGTTTCTCAGTTTGCAAATGGCACTGAAACTTAACACAGAAAGAAATACCTATAAAACACTATAGACACTATAGAGGAGGTTTCAGCTTGCAGAAAAAAAAATAGACGCAGTACTGGTGATAGTTCAATTAAAGGAAAACCAAAGGAAAACTACATGTTAAAATCAGGAAAATATATGTATTATTAACTGTGTGTTCTAACTTAATTTCAGTGTTTTTTTTATCTAGAAGACTTGGTTTGCTGGCCAAGGCACCTAGCTTCACCTGAGCTCTTTCCTTCTAAGACTGCTTGAAAGGCAGAGTAGAGAAACTTGCCAGAGCAAGGGAGAAGGATTAAGACTTAGTTTGGCTAAGCAGATTTACTGTGTGGTGGTGTTTTTATTTTTTACTCACAGGGATTGCTACTGTTTGTTGCTAACATTTCATTGCTTTATTTTTTCTCTGATTCAAATTGTTGTTGCTGGTATACCTTCTTCTGCATTATTACAAGGTGTGCCTACAGGTGTGTGCTAACAGATTACTGCTGTAATCTTCTGATTCAAAGTGTCTTTTGCAAGGTATATCTTCTGTTACTGCTTTATTTTTCTCTGGAGCAAAGTGTTTCTTACAGGGTATATCTTCTCTGAAATTATTACAGGTGGTGCTTTACAGGTTTTACAGTTTTATCTAACATTAGGATAAGCTTTCAGGGTTACTGCATTTGTTGTTGACTGATTGTTTCTGCTCTTACCTCCTTGTTCTTTCGTCCGTGGTTCTTCTTTTTAGGCAGGGGAAGGGCCCAGCCACCCACCCCATCTAACCACCCCGCTACACTCCTTTTATAGGGTACCACAGTTGTGACATTTCCTGTGGCAGAGCAGGAAGGCGGATCAGTGGGCCCACAAGGTGATCTCATTTACAGGGCACTAGTAATTTAACTTGTTATAACAAGTTAAACAAAGCACAATTAAACCATTACTTGCATTTTTTTTTCCTTCTAATTACTCTGACTAGGTTACAAACCCAGCAACTTATTTGGAATGGATTTCATTAACTGCAGGTACTGTGGAACAATTTTCAGAAGGACAGTCTTACAGGATTTAGGACACTGTCCTACATGCTGGGCCTTTGGAGATCTTAGGTCTCAGCTCCGGGCAGCACGGGCAGAGATTGCACGCCTCAAATTTCATATTGAAGAGGAAATACATTATAAGAACCACCCGCCATTTCCCCAGCATCCAACAGAAAAACCTCGACCGCAGAGGGTAGTTGGTCCAGAAGGTTGGCAGGTGGTTAGGAGGAGCAAATCAGGTGCCCCATCACTCTCTGCTCTCCAACACATTACCTCCAAAAACCATATAAACACTACAAACAGGTATCTGCCTCTATCTCTGAAATCAAATAAAGAGGCAGAAGACACTGCAGAGCAGGACACTGCGGCACAGGAGCTAGCACAACAATACTCACCCAAATCAGGAACCAAAACTAAACAAGCACAAAGGAAATCCAAAAAACTTCTGATCATAGGAGACTCCATGATTCGGGGAGTTGATACCCATCTCCAGCCAGGGGTGATGGTCAGATGTCTCCCAGGTACATCAGCATGAAGAGACACTGACCGCATTGCTAAAATTGTTCACAAAGCAGGAGAAAACATTGATGTCCTAGTACACATAGGGACTAATGATCTCGCCAGCCGGTCAGTTGTGGAGACCAAGGAACACCTGACTAGGCTGGGTGACAAACTATCATCTATTTCAGTCCGCATCTCCTTCTCTGAGATCCTGCCAGTCTGGGAGAAGGGAGCAGATGGACGGAAGGTCAGAAAGGGAGATAGGGGAGCTAAACACGTGGCTCAAGGACTGGTGCCAGGAAAAAGGACACAGATTTGTAGGAACTGGCAACAGTTCTGGGAGCCAGTTCTTTAAATTTGATGGACTGCATCTGACTAAAGAGGAGTCAGTGCATTGGGGCAGAAGTTTGACGCCTTTGCAGAATATTTAAACTAGCAAATGGGGAGAGGGTGCAGCACCCATCACGTCGAATGGGAAGAACACCTCCCCTCAGCTAGTGGTCAAACAGGAATTCAGCGTGTTTGCCGTTCATTTGCATCACCAGGTAAGAAAAAGGTTTGTCTCCCACACGATGCACAGGGGTAATGCCAAACTTCACTCAACAACTAACACACCAAAATCTGGCCAATGGAAAATCATGTACACAAATGCTCACAGCCTGGGAAATAAGATCCCAGACCTGCAGGCAATAATGTCAAGGCTAAACTGGACATAGTAGCAATTAGTGAGACGTGGTTTACCAGTAACCACACTTGGAGACTTCAGTACCAGCTATGTATTGTTCAGAAGAGACCGAGGTGCAAAAAGGGGGAGAGGTCCTGTATGTTAATGAAAATATCAAAGCTACAGAAATTCAGAATACACATAAGGAGCCAAAAGAACTGTGGGTCACCCTGAAACAGGAAATGGGACAACCATAAGAACTGGGGTTGTCTACAGGCCCCCAGACCAGAGGGAGGACATAGACACATTACTGTTAGAAGATATACAAAACATGACAGCTAAAGGGAGGTTCTGATAATGGGAGACTTCAACATGCCAGATACAGGTTGGTCAATACCAGCAGGAACATCTGCCAGAACTAGACTCATAGTGGATTCCCTGCAGGGAGGGCCTCAAACAACTGGTACAGCAACCCACAAGAGACAGGGCTATCCTAGATCTAGTACTGACTAACAAAGAAGGGATCACAGATCTCCAGGTAGAAGGTCACCTGGGGCCAGTGACCATCACATGGTATGGTTCAATTTGGCTACTACATCTAAATCATCCCATTCCAAGGCAAAAATATGGGACTTCAGAGGAGCTGACTTTGATAAGATGGCCAACAGAGTTAAGCTAGCCCTGGCAAAAAGAAACACAGGTGAGGAGGTACAGGCAAAGTGGGCACGCATTAAGGATACAATACTTGAAGCAACATCCCATTGTGTTAGACAGAAAAGGAAGTGCAAAGAAGAAGTAAACCACTTTGGTTCTCAAATACAGTAGCAGAAAAGGTCAGAGCCAAAAGGCCGGCCTTCAGAAAATATAAGGGAACACAGCGGGATGAAGATAGGGAGGCATACCAAACTGCCCTAAGGGAAGCAGGTAAGCAGTAAGGCAGGCAAAGTCCCAAACTGAGGAAACACTAGCACGAACAGTAAAAGAAGGTGACAAGACTTTCTATAGATACATTAGTGAAAGGAGAAAGTCCAGAGGGGTATTGCTAAGCTAATGGAGAAAAGGGAGCATGTGAGGAGGAGGACCCTGTAAAGGCATCTATCCTAAATAGATACTTTTGCTCAGTATTTACTGAAGAGAAGGTAGGGCAGGGCCCACAGCTCAGCATCATGGACACAGGGGAGGAGGTGAGCACTACTCCCTTCACAAAAGAAAGGGTCCTACAAGAGCTACTAAGCTCAGGGTGGATAAGGCAATGGGACCTGATGGCATACATCCCAGGGTACTTAAGGAGCTAAAGGAGGAACTAGTAGAGCCATTAGCAGAATTGTTTAGTGAGTCTCTGAGCACAGGAGAGGTCCCAGAAGACTGGAGAAGGGCTCATGTGATCCCACTCCACAAGAGTGGTAGCAGGGAGGAGGTGGGGAACTACAGACTGGTCAGTCTTACCTCAGTAGTAGGCAAGATTATGGAGGCACTCCTTAAGGAAAGGATAGTGCAACACCTGGAATCCATAAGGGCTGGATCCAAGACAGCATGGGTTTACAAAAGGAAGGTCCTGTCAAACTAATCTCATAGATTTCTTTGACTGGGTAACCAGAGTGGTGGACCAAGGGAGCAGTTGATGTCGCCTACCTTGACTTCAGCAAAGCTTTGACACTGTTCCACATAGAAGATTGATGAATAAGCTAGGTAGGCTCGGGTGGGTCAGAAGTTGGTCAACTGGGTGGCAAACTGGTTGACTGGCAGAAAAGAGAGTGGTGGTAAATGGTATACAGTCAGAAGAGATGCAAGTAACAAGTGGGGTACCTCAGGATCAGTCCTGGGGCCAGTCCTATTCAACATCTTCATTAGTGACCGCAGATGGACTAGAGGTAGCTCTGTCTGTTTGCAGATGACACCAAGATCTGCAACAGAGTAGATGATCCAGATGGGGTGGGCAGAATGAGAAGAGATCTGGATAAACTAGCAGAATGGTCAGAAGAGTGGCAACTGGGATTTAATGCAAAGAAGTGCAAAATCATGCACATAGGAAGAAAACCCTGAAGCCCACTATAGGCTGGGAGGGGTTGCTAGCAGTCAAGGAAGAAAGAGACTTGGGCATCATCATCACTGATGACCTAAAATCATCAAGCAGACCTCTAAAGCAGTAGGTAAGGCTAGGGGTGTTAGGGTGTAGTAGTAGAGGTATCACAAGTCGTAAGAGGAGAGGTAATACCCTCTGACAAGACATTGGTTAGGCCCCATCTGGTACTAAGTGCAGTATTGGAGGCCACACCTTCACAAGGACATTAACCAAATTGAGGCAGTCCAGAGAAGGGCAACCAAAATGGTGCAGGACTGCATCAGAAGACATATGAGGACAGATTAATGGAGCTCAATATGTATACCCTTGAGCAAAGGAGGGAGAGAGGTGATATGATCGAGACATTTAAACACCTTAAGGGCATAAACAAGGTGAAAAGAGTCTAACATGTTTAAATATAAGAAAAATAGCAGGACAAGAGGACACAGCATGAGATTAGAGGAGGCGATTAAGGGGAATGTGAGGAAATTCTTTTTCACAGAAAGGTGGTAGATGCATGGAATGGCTTACCACAAGAAGTGGTGGCTATGAATACAGTGCAGGGCTTCAAACAGGCATGGGATAGGCATAAGGGAGCAATACAAATGACTATGAATAGATAGGTCACTGACAGAGCAAAGGCCGATGGCACATTTATAAGGTAGAAAAAGAAATGGGCAGACTGGATGGACCTTGAGGTCCTTATCTGCCGTCAACTTCTATGTTTCTATGTTTTTAGTTCTGGCTGCGAGAGAAGTTTTTTCTAACATATGTGGTCGTTTTATGCCCCCTTGAACCTGCTATTCAGGTTTTTTTTATTGCATCTTGTCCCAGACAATCTTCCCAGAGTGCCCGTTGCTCTCTAATGTTTAATAGCCCCTGCTGGAGGCCAGTGTCTTCTTACGTTGTCTTTTTATTTCAATTTAACACAGAAGAAGAAGCAAGGCAGCCAGAGGAGCCGCACTGTGTGTCTCAGGGTATGTACAGCATAATTAATAAGTTTCGTAAATATTAGTACTTTATCCAGCTGTGGTGTGTGTGTGTAAGCATGTGACTATTTAAAGTAGTTTGTCTGCATTCCTGTTGCTATCCCCTCATTCCCTTTCATTTTTTTAACCAGTACCAAGTAGCAGAAATGGAGCATCGCTTTACAGTTTGTTACAGTAGGCCATGAATGAAATACTATATGCAGAATTGGAACGGTTTATATAAAGTGGTTTGGAAACAACATGGAGCACATCTATTTAAAAAACAAATCTGTGATTGCTCCTCAACAATTCTACTTAACACTCCCCCTCCCCCACTGCATGGCAAGGGGCAAATCAGTTTATCTCAGCAGCAGTTATTACTGCCTGCAACCTAAATAGAAACTGTGTCATTTTGCCTAAATTCCTACTCTTCCTGTTTTGACCAACACGTTATGGACATTTGATTAAATTGTTTGTGTCTTCCATAAAGGACAGTGCTTGTAGACAAATCTAATCATTTTGCAGCTGTGGTCATCCATTGGCTATGTAGGTTTTGTGATTGATTGTTTGTGCCGGATATTCAGACTGCGCCGGGCAGTGGCACAAGCCTGGGTGCAGCGTAACTGGGCTGCGCCGGGGCCAGGACCAGGAGATATTCAACAGTTCTGTGCCATGGCTCAGCACTGTTGAATATGGCATGGTCAGTGCACAGACTGCACATGGTGCAGTGGTACTGCATCAGCCACAGAGAGGAAGCATGGGGAATGCACTAGCGCAAGTACTGTTCTGCTAGGTGCATCACCGGAGATATTCAGCCGGGGGCATGCAAATGAGGCCATAATCTATGCAAGGTGCAAATGGGGCCATTTGCATGCGATGCACTGGGCATCTTGGCAAATTGCACCTGGCACCCTGCCAAGCTGCTGACATCGGAGGTTGGCTCCCTGGCAGGCTATTGCAGCCCCCCCATATGCCCGAATGCAGGTAGTAGTAGGAAATACCAAATCCCTATGCCTGATCGCGGGTGGTAGCAAGACTAACCTAATTCCTGGTGGTCTAGTGGACCTCCCTCACTCCCCATATGCCCAACTGTGAGATGTAGCAATAATGAACTGATCCCTATGCCCGATCATGGACAGTAGTAGGAAATACCAGATCCCTATGCCTGATCATGGGCAGTAGCAAGACTTATCTAAATCCTGGTGGTCTAGTGGACCTCCCCTCACTCCCCATATACCCGATCACAGGCTGCAGCAATATGAGTGAGCAAGCTGGTGGTTCATTGGTACGCCCCTCCTCACCCACCCACAGAGGCCGTGGCACCCAGCACCCCATCATCGGCGGGTGGCAGCATCCCGCCCATGTACTCTTGACCACCCGCGAATGACTATACATTATGTTCTGTACACCCATTGGGCCTGATGTGTGGACCAATGGGCTTGCGACAATACTGTACTCATAGGACCAGAGATGTGAATGAACATGTTCATTCACATCTCTGATCCTATATATCAGCTATCATTGGTGACAGCCCATTAATAGGCGCCTAGATACATGCAACACTGTACTGTCATTTGGTGAGTGACTGTGGTGGTACATGCAGGCAGGGTGCTGCTGCCCCCAATGACGGGGTGGTGCTGGGAGGCAGGGGGCCTCTGTGGGTAGGGGGGAGGGGGTACCACTGGACCACCAGGTTGCTCACTCATATCGTTACAGCCCACGATTGGGCATACGGGGAGTGAGGGGGGTCCACTAGATCACCAGGAATTAGATTAGTCTTGCTACTGTCCACAATCAGGCATAGGAATTAGTTAATTAATGCTACTGCCCATGATTGGGCATTTGGGAAGGAAGGGGGTCCACTAGACCATCAGGAATTAGATTAGTCTTGCTACCACCCGTGATTGGGCATAGGGATCTGTTACTTTGTACTACTGCCCGTGATCGGGCATAGGGTTATGTGCATTGGAACTACTGCCCACGATCGGGCATGCGGGGTGGGGGGTGACCAGGTACTTGTGGATGGTGTTCCTGCTGGTCGGGTGGCCAGCCACAGCTGGCGGCTGTTGTGCTGCACCTTGCAATACAGCGGCCTGCCTGTGGGTGGCCAGCATTTGAGCCTAGGTTTTATGGCTCAACTTTGAGCGCCTGTGTGCGGCGCTGGTAAGAGTTGCACCAGCATATGCGCCACACATCTTGGGCTGAATATTGGGATGTGCCGCATATGCATAGGCACGCCCTCTGTATCTGCACTGCAAAGGATTACATTGCACCCTGGCACATTGGGATTTGTGCTGTGCCAGGCAGCCTTTTCAATATCCCACTGGGGCGCAATGCGGGGTTTTGCCAACACAACTCTGTTGCGCCAGGCACAACCCCTTTGAATATCCCTGCCTTTGTGTTTATGTGCATTCCTGATAGTGTACAGGGGCAGTGGCCTGAGTTGTGACTGGGTTTGAACAAGGAACACAAATATTTGGTACATTGCTTTGCTATCTCCAATGAATTTTTAATGTTTCTCCGCTATTAATAATACTTATTATGTTTTGTTGTTGTTTGCTTTGGCAATTTTTTTTTATTTTGATCTCAGATTAACACGTTTTCTTTATTTATATAACTGCAGAATTACTTGCTGTTGCTTTTGCCTACATCTTTTGCATTTGAGTTCCATTTTTTTAAATGGTTACTTCTGTTTTTATGTTTCTTTTAAAATGTGTAATATTCTGACCATGTGGTCATGTCATAGCATTTGTTTTCAGAAATTTTATTGCACGTTTAGCTTTTTTTTTGTTGTGGTTAACTTTTTTAACATCTTCATTTAGCCATCTTGCTTGTCATCCTTTGTTGCTATATTCCTTGATCATTTTAATGTAAACTGTTGCAAATATGTTGCCCTTTATCATCTGCCAAATATCAATCACTGTTTTATTATTTTAAATTGTACCATTCATGGTTTTGTTGTTTTAAATTTTATGTCAATCTGTTTCTTTGATTTTTTTTTTTCCAACTGCATCTGGACCCTTTCCATTCCTTTTTACCCTTTTCAGCTGTTTTCTATATTTGAAACCTGTATTTTATTTGAACTTTTATACTTTCACAAGTATAACAAAAGTGCATTTCAGTGCTGCTCACTTGCTTTATACATACTATTACCCCCCCCCATTGCTTTTGCTTATTTTATGTGCAGTTTACTTTTGTGTTTATTTTTTCTCATTTTCTTTATGGTTCTGACTGCTACAGAGGTAAATATTTTTGATTTAAATTGACAATAGGTTGATTCCATGGATTTTGAATATTTGAGTAGTAGTTGTTTATAGCATTGTGTTACTGGTACCATAGGCTTTATATTTAACATCTTAAAATTAATGTCAACATGAATGTACAGTGTAATGCACATGTACCAGTTATTTACTAACACAGAAACACAGAAGCTGGGCTAGCCTGGTGGCACAGAGGGTTGAGGCATCTAGCCTTAACCTCACATCAAGCCAGTAACCCCGGGTTTGGGAATGATCCCGGGTTGTCGGGGAGCCAGCCGGGGGGAGGGGAAGGAAAAGGATAAAATTAATGGCAACATGAATGTACAGTATAATGCACACGTGCCAGCTATTTACGAACATAGAAACACAGAAGCTGGGCTGGCCAGGTGGTACAGAGGGTTGAGGCATCTAGCCTTACCGCACATCAAGCCAGTGACTTGGGTTCAGGAACGATCCCAGTTAGTCAGGGAGACAGCCGGGGAACAGGCAAGGAGCAGGATTACATCTCCTGGGGTGGATGCTGTCCCTTCCGTAGTCCTGTCCCACCAGTTGGAGGTCTGGTGGTGGTGCAGGCAGGAGGACAGCTAGCAGGGTGCGGTGCTCCACAGTGCCTGAGGTGCACATGCATCCACATACATACGTTCAGTACCCTGGATACGCATGGGGAAAAGGGAAAAACCACAGAAAATTGTAAATGAAAAAAATCTACATATAAACTGTGTCACTTTGCCTAAAATCCTGCTCCCCCTATTTTGATCAACATGTTATGGACTTTTGATTCAATTGCTTGTGCCTTGTGTAGAAGACAGTGCTGTAGACAAATCTAATCATTTCACAGCTTTGGTCATCCACTGGCTAAGTAGGCATTGTGATGGTTTGTGTTTATGTGTTCCAATCGTTACTTAGTATTTGGTTACTTTACTGATGTCTCCTACTGAGAGGCTTAAAATGTGCAGGATAGATTTTTAGCAAATTCAGAGAAATCACAGAGGCACCAGACTTGGAATTTGGGAGAAGTTGTCCTTTAACTTCTCTCAAGCCAGAGAAAAGCACCATAAAACACTATGGAGGAGGTTTTAATTTGCAAAAAAAAAGCAGTACGGGGAGGGCAAAACTTAAGCACTGAAACTTATCAAACAAAGAAAAGGCACATAAAACACTATTGAGGAAGTCTCAACTTGCAAAAATGGCAGTACCGAGGAGGGCTCAATTCACTTCTCAAACCAGAGGAAAAATGGTGCTCTCCAGCTGCCATACATGTACTGACAGTGTAATAATGAGGCTTCAGTGGAAGACACTATTTTTTTTTTAATGCTCCCCCTCTCCTCGCAGCTCTCCCCCTCTTCGGGAGACACCTATGGCCTTTTTAGCCCTCACTCACCTACCAGGTGACTGGAGCAGTCCGTCCCCCATGCAGCCATGGCTGTACCCCCCAGGCGGGTATGGGGCAGGGGCTTCACACCCAGAAACATCTCTTTATTCATTGGGATGCTGTCTCCAGGCCTGGTAGGGGCATTGAGGGTCGGCGCCTGGTGCTCCGATCTACCAGGAGGCTGCGAGGCTTTTTCCTGTTTTCTCAGACGTGCCATGTCCCCCAATGTCAAGGCGCTGAGGTGCCAATGTCTGGCACGTCGCCCCTCCATTCGGCATCGGACTTGCTGTACCTCGGGTCTCCACCCGGAGCCAGACAAGAGCCAAGCTCTGGCACCCCCTCCCCTGGAGAGGACGAGGCGGTCCCTAGGACGCAGAGTCCTCTCCCCGCCACCCTCCAGCTCCCGGGCTCGCTCCCAAACTCCGGTCACTGGCGCCGCAAGGCAGAAACTAACCGTCACCAGCGGGCCGGCTGGAAGACACTATTTTAACACTGTACCATGTTGTCTGGAAGGAAATTATGCAGGTAGTCCTTTTCTCAAAGAAAAACGTCTGCAAGGCTACGCCTGTTGCAGCCAGAAGAAAAAGGAAGGGAGGAGAGTCAGCAGAAAGGGACCATGTAAAAGCAGAAATCTTGAATAAATCTGTATTTTTCAGTTTTCATGGTCGAAGGGGATGGGTAATGGACCACAGCTAGGTGTAAGAAGTACCAAGGGCAGGCATGTAGATACCAGTACATTCACAGAAGAGGGAGTCCAAAAGGAATTAGAAAAACTGAAAAAAGATAAAGCAATGGGGCTGGATGGAAGATGTCCAAGAATTCTAAAGGAACTGAAAAAGGAGCTAGCAGGATCACTGACATCCTTGTTCAACAAACCATTAGAAACAAGTGTGGTTCAGGCAGATTGGAAGAGGGTGAATGTTGTCCCTCTCCATAAGAGCGAGAGCAAGGAGGAGGCTGATAACTATAGGACAGTCAGCCTAATAGTAGGAAAACGGATGGAATCATTACTCCAGGGAAGGATTGTGACATACCTTAAATGCAGCAAACAGCAGGATCTGAAACAGCATTGTTTCATGGCAGGCAGAAAGAGGCAGTAGATGTGGCCAACCAGGATTTTAGCAAGGTGTTTGATACCACCCCGCATAAAAGGCTAATAAACAAACTGAGCAGCCTGGGAGTTGGATCCATGGTGTTAACTGGATTAGAAACTGGCTGAGTGGTAGGACACAAGGGTGGTAGTAAAGACAGTTCAGTCCATGGAAAGGGAGGTAAGCAGTGGGTGTCTCAGTGATCGGTGCAAGGCCCAGTCCTCTTTAATGTCTTCATAGGCAACATAGCAGAGGGGCTGGAGGGGAAGGTGTGCCTCTTAGCAGATGACACAAAGACCTGCAGCAGGGTAGACAGTCCAGGAGGCAAAGCAGCTCACTCATGTCAGGAGTGTGCAAGACGTAATATGACCTTACTGCACGGCAAACAAGCATCAGCACACCTCCACTGGATGATACAAATGCTTTTGTTGTAAATAAAAGGACACCAACAGTGTATAAAAAATGGCTGGCAACCCGTAAGAACCCCAACCAGTTTTGTACGCTAGTACATCCTCAGGGGGTGGTTCCAGAGTAAGGGTCATAGTGTATTTAATACATAGAGAGATTTAAAGAGGCAGTGCAGCACAACCATCAGTAAAACACATTTTTTCTCTCAATGGTAAAACCAAAGCAGAAGCCCCTCAGCTAGTAAAGAGACAGTGCAACCTAATCAATATTAAAGTGCAATCTCTCAATAATGGAGCAAATTTCACCAGCTCCCTGGAATTTAAAGTGCAAAAAATCACCTATAATTAATAGTTTATTTATTTAGATTTTGATAACTGGGTAGACCCACTGAGACCTGAAGTCCCTTTTTCAGGGGCGACCAGGGTTACAATCACTAAGTATATGTGCAATATATATGAGCGTCTATGAGTGTCTAACCTAACCCAAAACTACAGAACCTATATTAACATTTGTAATACTATGCAGAATTAATCATATATATATATATATATATATATATGATGAATATATAGATAGGGGATACATGATGGGCATGGTGTGATATGGCAAATATTGTCACTCCTGCAGAGTGATGAGATATCCAAGCTCACGGCCTTGGGAGTGACAATATTTGCCATAAACACGATCGCCCATCATGTATTCGATATATATACAATAGGCCAAGAGTTTCGAAGTTTTTGTTATGCTGTCTTGTGTTCTGTTCCTGTTTATGTGTTTGCTCATTCTGTGTGTGAGCTTTTCTGAATGGGCTGGCAGTGTTTTAAACTCTGAGAGACACATGAGTGTGTTTTACAATGCTAAATGAGTTAGTTTTAGATAGGAGTTAGAAACATACTTTTGTGAAGCTGTATTGTTTAGCAGTCTGGCTGCAGTGAAGCTAAGAGCATGTAATTGTAATGAACTGAGAGGCAGAGTGTCAGAACAGCTGATACTGTTTTCAGTGGTAATTAAGTTAGCTGCAGGCAGAGTGCACAGTGTTCTGTAAATTGTGCTCTTTAGGATTCTGGCTGCAGTGAAGTTGAGATTGTCACAGTAATTGTAATGGATGAGAATCAGAGTTTGAAGAACAAGTGAGAGTGTGTTTCAGTGGTAGTTGAGTTAGCTGCAGGCAGTAGTTTAGACTGTTCTGTGAAGCTGTGCTGTTTGGAATTCTGGCTGCATCAAGTTGAGAGCATCACAGTAATGAGCTGGGAGTTGGGGGGGGATAGGTGTGTTTTGTAGTGCTCACTGAGTTAGCTGTAGGCAGCAGTGAGACCTCTCAGGTAGTTCTGCATTTGTGTCTATGGTAACAGCACAGGTGTTTCTTGCATGCTGACGGGAAAGTTGCCTAGGGTGATGATATCAGTGACCTTTTGTGACTTGTGTGTGTAAATGGCTGATATCATCACAGTAGAGCAGAGGGTAAAAATATCACACTTCAGTGGATGATACGCTGTTTTATCTCACTCATTTACCACTCACCCCATAGTGTATATATATATATATATATATATATATATATATATATATATATATATATATATATATATACTCAGAAATACATGTGATTAATAATTCTACGCACTATAATAACATCAATAGTAGCACTTCAACAAAAAAGTAAACAGTACTCATTTGCTAGCGAGCCCTGTGCTGGAATTCGACAAGACATCCATCCATCCATTCCAGAGTGTAAGAAATATATCCCCTGCCCTGGATCCCTTACTGGAGGCAGGCATGGCCATCCCTTCCAATTCTGTAAGAATGAAAAACAAGGCTTTGAGAAATGATGTGCAAGTGCAAGGCAGCATAAATCACATTATGAACTAAGCAGGGCATCAAATAAGGGGGTAGGCTATACATCATTTCTGTAAATATGTAATGCTTTACATTTTTCTTTTCTTTATCTTACTTCACATGTGGGCATATAAACTGGATTTAAAGGTAAACTCTTATTTGTGTTTCCATGGCATTAGTTCTATCTTGTCATTAAGGACTTGTGGTGCCAGAGCACCCAACATAAAGATCCAAAATGGCTCTCTCTGCTTTAGTTTGTTGTCAAGATTGACATCCCTAGGTTCCAAATAGTCTCTTTCCAAACTACAAAACTTAAAGGCATGTGTCATATACCCGAGTCTGGTTTCCCTACAGTGGATTGCTAATGCACTCCTGTTGTCATTATTATCTATAGGCCTCAAATGTTCTCCTATTCTGGATTTTAAAGGCCTAGTGGTCTTTCCCACATAGAAAGCCCCACACTGACAGGTAGCCAAGTATACTGCATCCTCCATGATGCATGTCATGAAATCTCTGATTTCACAATTCTGTTTACTGTTGCAGCTAATAGTAGTGAAGGTACTTGACTTCAAGATGGTACTGCAAAATTTGCGGTCGCCACAAGAAAAAGTACCATGAGGCAAGGGTGGATTTCTACTACCCTTAATAGATGCTAGGTCTGGCTGATAACTGTGTGCAAGTTTATCATGGAGGTTATCACCCCCCTTCTAAAAAAACATCCTTGCTTTTTGTTGAGTAACTTCTTAGAGCAGTGATTCTCCTGCCAAAATATACCAGTTAGAATATATTATATTCTGGATTTCTTTACAGTGTATGGAATATTTTGTTATAAAATTCATCCTAGGCTCACTTTGTTTGGGTATCCTATCAGTTAACAGACTTTCTCTATCTATTTCAAACACTTCATGTGGGCCTTATTTACAGTCTGTCAGTGGTACTCCCTTTCTTCAAATCTAGTGTACGTAGCCTGTCCACTAATCATGATGTCACCATTGTTACTGCAATTCCTACGAACTCTTAATAACTGTGCTTTGGGGATATTTTGAATTATGTGGTGTGGGTGGCAACTGGATGCAAGAAATAATGCATTCTGATCTGTCTCCTTTCTAAAAAAGTCCCTCCTCAGTGTGCCATCCGCTTCCCTATATATCATCAGGTCCAGAAAGGAGAAAGAGCTAGAATTGCACTGTACTGCAAATTTTAAATTTTAGTTACTATCCTCCAAATATTTTATGAAGTCCATAAGTCCATCCTTCGTGTCACGCCACACCAGAAATATATCATCTATACATCAACGCCAGACAGCAATCTTATCGTAAAAAGGATTGGTCTAGCTATCATAGACTGTTTCTTGCTCCCAAGGACCAAGGAAGCAATTAACATAATTTAGGGCAAATGTTTCCCCCATTACCATTCCCTTAAGTTGCAGGTAAAAAGAGTAATGGAGCATAAAGTAGTTTTTCCTGAGTACATGTTCCATACAATTCAGTAGGAAATGTTTCCATCCAATGTCTACCTTTGGGTTCTGGTCAAACCAATACTCAAGGGCATCTAGGACCCTTCATGGGGGATACTGGTATACAATGAATTAATACCCAGAGAGACCAATAGCCATTCTGTCTCTATATGCATATTACCCAGTATACCCAACATCTGGGAGGTGTCTGTAACATGTGAGGGGACAGCCTGAACATATTCTTTACTATGTACATCCACGTGAATTGATAAAGGTTCTACCAGGGACCATATTACCACTACTATTCGGTGGCCTGACTGGTTCATCAGATTTTTATGAATTTTGGGCAATCTATAAATACATGCCTAACTGGTGTCCCTACAATCAGGAATTTGGACTCATTCTGATCAATCAAACCATCACACTCTGATTCATAGATAAAAAGCATCTATGGCTCTCTTAAAATTATTAGTAGGGTCAGATGGAAAGCATCTCTGTTAGGTAGTTGTCCCATTATTTCTACATCATATTTCTGGGTGCACATCACTACAACTGAGCCCCCTTTATTGGCGGGCATAATTGTTATTTCTTTCTTTTCCTTTAGCTTCTTCAGTGCCACTGATTCTGCATGTGACATATTCAAATATCTCGGTTTTCATTCCCTAACAGAGTTTTAAACTGATCTTCACAGATTTTCTCAAAAACCTTCACATTATCATTGTAAGCAGACATAAAGGTTGATGGTGGTTTAAAACTCCTGCAGTCAGTACCCCATTTTCAGATGCACCACTATTCTGCATATCAGGATTCTCATGCAACCTTACCAACTCACCATTACACATTTTTATTTGTTCATAGTGAGCCTTAAGGTTCAAATTCCATGTAAAATGGTGAAGTTCAAATGGGAAATTATAACACAGGAAACAGTGGATCTGAAACCAAGGATCATAGATACATATATCTACATATCTATGATCTTTGGTTTCAGATCCATTGTTTTCTGTGTTATAATTTGGAGAGCTACTTCTTTGTTTCAAGATTGACTTTGGTTGACCCCCAGACTGATTCCTATTTCTGTTATAGCTCTTGTTATTAGTGTTCTTATTTTTGTTTTTACTCTGGTTCCACAACACAGTCATGCAGGTAATCCTGCCTGTCCCTTTCATATTTGGTCAGTTTTGTGTTTTTCAGTTGGTTAATTTCTTTTTTATAGTGTCTTTAAGTTTGTTTTCTAAAAGAACAAAGTCAGAGTAGTCTTTAAATTGTGCCACTATAGCTTGTTTTCCATGTATGTCAGTGGTTACTTCCTCTTTGTGTGATTTGTAGTCCCTTATGACTGTGTTTATAAGGGCATCTGTTCCCACTTGTAATGAGTTTTTCCAATCTGACATAAACAGGCCACGGTCCCAACCATACCCCGGTTTATTGGTGACCCTTAGGACCCGTGGTGAAGGGCTTACATGAAAGTAGGCATCAAGAGTCAATTTCCACCAATAATGTCACCTTCCCCTCAAAATGGCCCTCTCTAGGTTTGAAAATGCTTTTCTTATAGTGGGATCTATGGCTCAGTTTTAAGGGTTCATGCTAGTGCTGGCTGCCCCTTCAGGTCATGTTCCATCTGAATCTCTAAAGAGATCCTCCTCTACAATAGCAAGACCAATCCTTTTAATGGTAAAATTGATGTCTGGTATTGCTATACAGATGATATATTTCTGGTGTGGCATGACATAAGAGATGCACTTATGGACTTCATAAAATATGTGGAGGATAGCAGCCCAAATTTAAAATTTGCAGTACAGTGTCATTCTAGTTCTGTCTCCCTTCTGGACCTGATCATATATAAGGAAGTGGATGGCACACTGAGGATGGAGCTTTTTGGAAAGGAGACAGATTGGAATGTGCTACTTCTGGCATCAAGTTGCTATCTACACCACATGATTAAAAATATCCCCAAAGCACAGTTATTAAGAGTTTGCAGGAATTGCAGTAGCGATAGTGACTTCATGATTAATGAACAGGCTAAGTGCACTATATTTGAATAAAGAGGGTTCCACAGACAGACTATAAATAAAGCCCTACATGAAGTGTTTGAAATAGATAGAGAACATCTGCTAACTGATAGGACATGCAGACAAAGCGAGCTGTGACGGGAAAGGTCCCTGCCTTGGAATTTGACTCTTTTGTTTTATTTTAAAAACTCTTGGTTGCAACCTTTTCTTTCCTTAGCTATCTATCATTTCTAGTCCAGAAGGTAGGCCACCTTTGGGTGAACACTTACCTCTATTTCTAAATTCTATCCCTTTTCCTTTATATTCTTATATCTTCATGGGTCCAGCAGCAATAGCATGGGAGGTCAAGTTTTACATGACCTCCAGGCTTATGTAAGCCTAAATCTGTAAAGAAAGGCACTGTATGTGCATACTTTTCACCCTGCTATGTAATGAAGAAGTACCCAGTTGGCTTTATATGCCCTTTATAATTTATTGGTGTGACACTTGGACAGCTGGTTCTGATTACTCTATGATTTTTCTAATATAAAAATGTAGTGCGATTGTCTGTCATGAGAAATCCTGTGCCTGGAATGACACCCCCCGACCCCAGGTATCACTTAAACTGACGGGATATATGTTAAAAGAGCAGATCTCTGTAATGTGACTAACTTACAAAGACTCACATTTTATGATCTTGCTGTTGAGCTGTGCTCTTTGAAGCCAAAGGAAATGGAAATATCATTTTATGGCATCTTCAGAGGAAGCACAGTTAATAGCACCTGGTGTTGCAAAGCATATTACACCTCAGTGAGATCTGACAGTTAGTCATAAAAAAGTTCTTTGATGTCTTTGTGAAAGCAGGAAACTGCTCATGGATGAAAGAAGATACTGGAAAATCACAGACTTGATTAAGAAGTCATATGGGTAAACAAGTTTTTGCTGACATCACCTTATTTCATTTACTTTCTGAATGATGAGACATCCTGGTTGTATGATTTTCAATAAACAGTGGAGGAGCTGGGTGACATCATGGAGAAGGCAGGTTCAAGACAGTTTTTTAATTATGCTGTGACTGACCTTTAGGGACATTCATGTTTGGGACTCTGAAGCTACAACACCTATCAGCACTGTAAGAAGATAAGAATACATTAGACAGACAAGTCTAAGTGTATGGTTGATAGGTGTTTGCACTTTAAACTTTGTTCTTTTAAGTGAGTGTATGTTTTGTGATACTGTATATTGTTCTGTATTTACATTTTACATATTTGTATCCATTTGTAAAGGAAACCTCTATTTTAAGATACTACTTGGTGTGCCTTCGAAATTCTTTATTTGACAAGTGAAGCATATATGGTTAAAGTTGACACTGTGCATAGCTTACTGATTTACCAAACTAGGAAAAGGTAAGAGTTTATCTGAGGTCTTTCATAGAGTTTTAAGGGTTCATTTTGTACACCTGGTTAGGTGCGCATAGACAAAAGATATCTGGCATTTCCCCGAAGAGCAGAATTATCTGAGCCTGTACATTGGGTACGCTAGCAAGAGTTTCACAGTTTGAATCCCTCCAGAACTTGAGACCAAAGGTTGATTTGAACCCACAAAACAGATAGGAGGGTTACCCTGTTTCTGTTACCTGTGCACAAGACTGCGCTCGGAGGTTGACACTGTGGGAGTAGAGGGCCTGACCAGCCGAGTGGGGTTGTGACAATTGGTTACTGGTAAATAAGGGATTTGGAGGAGCAGCAACTCCATTTTTCTTTCTGTTCCATTCCCGTCCTGCTTCCTGTTTTATGTACTGGCACACTACAGTAAAATGCCTAAAGAAAGTGGCTAGGGAAAGGTCTTGATTATGTATTCCTTGCCACAGGGGTAAGTAAAGGGAGCCCCATGCTGTAAAATAGCTTCTTACCCCCCCCATCCAGTAATAAACAACTTTCTGCCACAGAGAAATAAAGAGAATGGAGAGGAGAGGTCTGCTGGAGAAGCACTATGTGAAGCACCTCCTCTCATTCCAAGGGTCCCACATATTAAACTAGAGGTACAGCAGCCTGGCAAAGGAAAATAAAATGTAAAAACCCAGACTGCCCCTACAATAAATTTTGCTGAGGCAGCTCAAAAGACACAGATCCCTCTTCAGGTAGCTTCCTGAAGGTTACCTGTGTCACTAGAGAAATAGCCCTTCCCTTGGCAAAGGGCCAGAATGACAAGAGAAGCTGACAGCTGAACTTTGCAGCCACCGGCAAGAAAGATTTCAGCTTTTCCAATAATAAAATAAATGAGGAATAGCACATAAAGCAGCTTGTAGCTCCTGTTTTAAAAACAAGCCATTTTGTTGCTAGCACTGTTAGCTATACTTCTAAGGTATCCTAAAGGAAGGTTTCATTCATTTGTAGCTGCTCTTTCTATCATTAATGTGGATAATGCTCTCTACAGCGAATATTGCCCCTGTAACAACTAACTCAAGCATGTAGATATATGGGCCTAGTAATACTGCAGACATAAAAAGCCTGTCTTACCTGTAGCAGTGAAGGCTGGTCCGAGTTCTCCTGAAGGCAGCAGTGGCCCCAGTGGTCCATATTTATATTAACAGAGCTGTCAATCTAGATAGTGATGTTTTATTTCCTTTCTGGGCTTATTTATTCACTTTAGACCTCATGACTGTGTGTAGAGTAGCTTTAGGTAGTCCTCAGCCATTATATAAATTAAAAAGAGGACGAAATAAAAAGGTTTTATTTGTTGATGATGCTGAGGTCACCTGACTATGAGGGGCAGATATAAAAAAATTCCTCCTGTTCTACCAAGCAGGAGATAGGGGTCAGTTGCTGCTGACTGTGCAGGCGATGACTGGGTGACTCTACAGTTGCACCAGTTGTTGTGGCAACAACGCTAGTTTGCCACATGTAGCCCTGAATTATTGTTTGTTACCTAATTGCTTTATTTGAATGAGTTATTTATTTTCCTCAGCAAAAAGTATTGCAAAGTTTATTTTATTTTTCTGTTGTGGAAAAAACAAACATCCCGCAAGAACAAATGGGTTGCATCTACAAATTGTTGTGTCTATCTGTTATCCCACACCTTCGAAAGTGGTGTTAACAGTGGGATAACAGCTGTTGGTGTCTTGCCAGGGATGGGGGAGACTACTACAGTGGATACCATCCCGTATCCTAAGTGGATACATGCTCAAGGAACAGACTCAACAGGCAGAGGTACCTAGATTCCTGACCCAAAGGATGGCCACTCAGACAGGAGCTGAGCTATTACCAGGCCTTGATACTGGTGCCTGTCCAAAAGTCCAGAAACAGCAGGAGGAAGAGGATATCCTAGATATACAGAAGGATGTGGAAGAAGATGCTGTCTGTCCAGATCTGGAGGACGCCCCCTCAAGAGGATGTAGGAGATGTGTTGAAGTGGCTCTGCATAAGGCAAGTACAGCTGGAGAAGGAAAGAGAGACAGAGAGGAGGTGCCAGAATGCTAAGTGGGCCAACACCATGAAGGTCCTCAGAAAGACAGAATACTCCTAGAGACATTAAGCTATCTACGTAAACAGACATTGACGATATCAAGGCATACTTGACAACATTTGAGCGAGTGACTTGAATGTGTAGATGGCTTTGGGAGCAATGGGTGGTACATCTGGCCCCTCAACTAACTGGGAGGGCACAGATTGTATATAGTCATATGGACATATGTGAGGCAGAAGGCTATGACAATGTTAAATGAGACATATTAAGGCGGTATGATATTAACACAGAAATGTACTGCCAACACTTCAGGTATCTGAAGATGCTAACCACCGACTCCTCTGGGGAGATATATGCTCGCCAAAAGGACTTGTGCTCTAAATGGCTTCAAACTGATACCAAAACTTTCCATCAGCTGCTAGAAGCTATAATCATTGAACAATTCACCAGAGTCCTACCGCAAGACGTTCAGCTATGGGTTCGGGAGTGTAAACCTGAGGGAGCTGAGAAGACCATAGCCCTGGAGGAAGATTTTTTGGCCACCAGACCAGCTAAACCACGGAACTACTAGGAAGGAATGACCACTACCTCCACCCAGCTGGTAAGAAACCCTATTTCTAATCTAACAACTGTTAAAAATGAATGGGGGCAGGAGAAAAAGGGAAGGCTGACCATCTCTGAAATAATATGTCATGGCTGCCAGAAGAAAGGACATTTAATTAGAAACTGTCCAAATATTAAAATGGAACAAGGATACTTGACATTTGCCAGTTGGGGATCATTTATTGCAGCAGTGGAGATGGGGTCGCAGCAAGTTATAGGACTGATACATTCAGGAAATCACCAGACATTAGTCCGGGCAGACCTGGTAGAACTACCAAGGAACCAGGGGAAAGGAACAGCAGTAACCTGTATTCATGGGGACACCCATCGTTATCCAACTACCCCTTTAATACTAACTGTCATGGGTAATACTTACGAGTTGGAGGTTAGCCTAGTACCACCCTTGCCTGTATTAATCATTATTGGGCATGACCACCCTGACTTTAAGAACTTCTTTGAGTGTCATGCAGGATGAGAA
Source organism: Neoceratodus forsteri (assembly GCA_016271365.2). Lineage (NCBI taxonomy): Eukaryota > Metazoa > Chordata > Ceratodontiformes > Ceratodontidae > Neoceratodus > Neoceratodus forsteri. The sequence continues at coordinate 1,219,323,966 of CM057454.1, read as the reverse complement.
CCCCTGGTGGCAGTTATCACTAGAGTACAGGCAAGGCAACAGGCCAAGTTACCTAATGTTTTCCCATTTGAGTGTGAACTTTTTGACTGTCCAGAAAAAGATCAGAAGGGGAAGGCAGTCAAGAGAAAGGATAAAAAACCTGGCAGGAGAAACAGGCTAAAGAAACAACACATGTGGACTGTTTAAAATAAATACCTTGCAACATGATCAATGTGATGATGTGTCTTTGAAAATGTTTTTTTTTTCACAGGTTGGAGAAGAATAGATGTCTGGGCCCCCAAATATGTGTTAAATAGCAGACTGTTGTATAGGGAGAGTGTGAATCCCAAGAGTAAAGAAATAATGACCCAGCTGTTAGTGCCTGAAAAATACGGACAGGAGATTATACAGCTGGCACATGCCATTCCACTATCTGGACACTCTGACAGAGACAGTTCCCTTAGTAGAATCACAGAGTGGTTGTAATGGCCAGGTCTCTATGAACAAGTGGCTACAGACAGCTGGTGAGACCCCATCTGGAGTACTGTGTGCAGTTCTGGAGACCCAATCTCCGCAAAGACATAGACAGGATGGAAGCTGTCCAGAGGAGGGCCACTAAAATGGTGCAGGGTCTGCACCGGAGGACATATGAAGAGAGACTTAATGAGCTTAATATGTATAGCCTCGGGGAAAGGAGGAGAGGGGACATGATAGAAACTTTCAAGTACCTCAAGGAATCAACAAAGTCAAGAGGGTAGCATCTTTCAAAAAAAGAGGTGTGCAAGAACAAGAGGGCACAATTTGAAGATGGGCGGCTCAGAGGTAATTTAAGAAGTATTTTTCACAGAGAGGTTGTGGATGCATGGAATGGCCTTCGGAGGAAAGTTGTGTTGTCAAAATCAGTGGTGGAATTCAAGCGCATGCATGGGATAGTCATAAAGGCAATTCTGGGGGTGGGGTAGGAAGAAGTAGGCTGGTTAACTAGGATCTACGCTTATCCAGTAGGTAAAAATGGGCAGACTGGGTGGGCCAAGCGGTCCTTATCTGCCATCAAATTCTATGTTTCTATGTTTCTATGTTTCTATGTTTCTATGTTTCTATGTTTCTGTCCTGTCCTCCTCCGCCTTCCCCTTTATTCAACTGCTCATGGACTCATGTTTTTATCTCAATTTATTATATACTGTACTATAGTTATTTATTTATTTATTTATTGAGTCACATTGGAAATGCATAACCTTTGAGTCAGCGACTCCTTTACAAAGGTTCCACATCAGTAGACAAAACAGTTGAACATAATAGACAGACATTAGGAATATATAACTGGTCACAGGCAAGAGTTTAATCAATTAATCAATCAATCACTCAATCAATATCTTTATTTAGCCTGGTAGAATGCCATTGAGCAAGGCTCATTTACAAGATGGGCTGGCTAAATAGGAACATACAACAGGAATGCAGAGCAGGTTTTAGGCATAGCTATACATTAGGAATATACAGCTGGTTACAGGCAAGCGTTATGCAATACAAAATGCTAAGTAGAAACATACAAATGAAATGTATAGCAGGTTTTAAGCATTGTTATACAATATAGGGTGAAAGTTAAGGACAGGGTGGGTTATCTAGGCAGAGAAAACAAGGTAGACTGTAGGCAGGATGTGAGTCCATTGTTAGGAGTTGTTAATTGGAGGTGGAACCTCCACAGACAGCTGGAGGTTGTTTATATATTGTCCATACCACATTGTAATCTGCAACTCGTGATTAATTCCCTGTTCCTTTTCCTTCTCTGTATATAAAGCATGACACAGGGTCCATTTTTTAAGACCCCCGGAGCTGTAACTTGCCATATGTATATAACTATGACTCAGGGTCTACTTTAAGACACCTGAAGCTGTAACCTGCCAGTTGTATATATCCCTGTATGGTATTACTTATGTATTGTATTGTATATGTTATGTATGTGTATTTTATTTTTCCTTCTACCGAGGAATGTTTGCAAATGAGTCTATGACTCAAAAGACTGTAATTCTGATTCTCTTCAATAAATACAATAAAATATGTAAGAAGCTGTCCTGAGTGCCAGAAAGTGGCCTGGATGGGACAAAAAGATAATGTGCCCCATTCAGATAATCCCTATAGTGGCACAGCCCTTCAATCAGATAGTGATGGATACAGTAGGCCCTTTGGAGAAGAGTTACAAAGGAAACTGCTTTATTTTGTCATTTGTGACTATGCCACTCGCTAGCTGGAGGCTATACCAATGAGAATGGTCATTGCCCCAAGGGTTGCAGAAGAACTGACCAAGGTGCTCAGTCATAAGGGAATACCCCAAGTAATACTGACAGAAGGGGGAGGAATTTCACTGCTACTCGATGAACTGAATTGTACCAATTGTTGGGGATTAATGCTGTACGTGCCTCTCCTTACCATCCCCAAACCGATGACCTGGCTGAAGAGTTCAACCAGATCCTTAAGAAAATGCTACAGAAATTTGTGAATGAGGAACATAAAAACTTGAACAGATACTTCCCCTACTTACTGTTTTCTTATAGCGAAGTACCCCAGGCTTCCACAGGTTTATCACCTTTCACACTGCTGTATGGGCAAAACCCCAGAGGGGCCCTTCATGTAGTGAAGGAATGTTGGGAGGAGGGCAAGATCATAGGACAGAAAACTGTATTGGAGTACATGTCCCAGCTGAGGAAGCACCTAGTGAGATATGTAGGGTTGACCCATCATTCCCTCGAGGAGAAACAAAAACAGCAGAAAGCTTATTACGACCAAGGGGTAGGGAGTAAAACCTATCTGACAGGAGACAAGGTGTAATTCTTGCTCCCCACATCTGAGAATAAGCTACTCATGAAGTGGCAGGGTCCCTATTCAATCATCCGACTGGTAGGGCCCATCAGTTATGAGTTGGAGGTACCAGGGAAGAGAAACAAGATCTACCATGTCAACCTACTTAAGAAATCACATAAGGCAGACCCAGTGTGTTACGTCCATCCTCAGAGTAAGGATTCTTAAATGGAAGTGGCCTAGCAATAGTTAGAGAGGATGTTAGAAGAAATCACAATAAACCCAGAACTAACCCCCCAACAAACAGGAGGCCTAAACAAACTCCTACTCAAGTATTCCCCCACATTTACCATTATACCCAGGAGGGCTGAGGGGGATTGAACATGACATTGTAGTAACTCACGAATGTCCCGTAGACCAGAAACCCTATCGCCTGCCCCAAAGGTACGAGATGAAGTAGTCCAGGAGGCAAGGAAAATGGAGAAGATGGGAATAATAGTACCCTCAAAGAGTGCATGGTCCTCCCAATAGTGGTGGTTGGGAAGAAAGAAGGAGGCATTAGGTTATGCTTGGACCATCAAAAGATAAATGCTGAGTCCCTTTTTAACAGTTATCCTATGCCGCGTATTGATGACATCATTGACCGGCTAGGCCAGGCAAAGTACATTTCAATGTTAGAGCTCACTAAGAGATACTGGCAGATTCCTGTCACCTGCCTCTAAGAAGAAGACTGCTTTCAGCACCCCTGTGGGTCTACTTCATTTTGTTACCATGCCATTTGGTTTGCATGGGGCACCAGCCACCTTCCAGAGGTTTATGGAACAAATGCTGAGGCCACACACTGACTACAGTGCTGCATATCTTAAAGATGAGGTGGTGTTTAGCCCTGACTGGGAAACCACCTTCAACACCTAGAAAACATCTTAGAAGCCATCAAGAGTGCAGGGGTGGCCATCAACCCAGCCAAATGTGCATTGGCTAACACCGAAACCAAGTACTTAGGATTCATTATTGGCAATGGTCAGGTGAAACCTGAACAGAGCAAGGTCACAGCAGTAGTGAATAGCCCTATCCCTGCAACAAAAAACCAGTAAGATCTTTCTTAGGATTAGCAGGCTACTACAGGTGCTTCATACCGAACTTCTCAGGTATAGCCTGTCCACTAACAGATCTGACTAGGAAAAGGTGTGCCAGTAGGGTACAATGATCCCCTCAGTGTGATGAGCCCTTCTGCACCATCAAAGCCATTCTGTGTATATCCCCCACACTACAAAGTCCCAATTTCTCGGATACCTTTCAAGTGCATAGAGATGCATCCGGAGCAGGGACTTGGGTAGTACTGACTCAGAAAATAGGTGGTGAAGAACACCCCCATTGTATATATAAGCAGAAAGCTTCATGAGAAAGAATGCAAATATGCTACAGTGGAGGAGTGCCTTGTTCTTAAATGGCCAATCGAATCCCTTAAATATTATCTTTGGGGCACTGAATTTAAAGTGGTCATGGATCCCAGTCACTTGTGTTGGCTACACCAGATGTGGGAGAACCCCCCCCCATATCATGCGCTAGCATTTGGCGTTGCAACCATATTGGTTTACGATTGCCCATAGAAAAGGCACAGTGCATCTTAATGCTGAATAGCTGTCAAGATATGGGGCAGGTATAGAAGATAATGAGGTTACTGATACTGAAGAGATGAACCAGCAAATGTTTCCATGTATAGAATGTTGAAGTCCCAGGGTAAAGATACGAGTATGTTTATGTTTGACCTAGATGAATAGCACCTAGGAGGTTATTCTTTGTACAAGGTTAATAATTTCTGATTAGGGACCCTGGGATGGAGCTTCATGGACAGAGTGGGCCAGAGCTCTAACCCCTTCCAAAGTTAGGTAGGTGGTTAGCAGATTCTGCTGTTGTTTAAAAACCTGTTTCCCTCTTAAGGGGGGGATGTGTGACATGGGAAGGCCCTGCCACCATGGAATTGGACCCTTTTTTTATTTTAATAACTCCTGGTTGCAACCTGTCCTTATCTTTCTCTATCATTTCTAGTCCAGAAGGCAGGCCACCTTCTGGCAAACTTTTCCCTCTGTTTCTAAATGCTATCCCTTTTCCTTTATATTCTTATATCTCTTTGGGTCCAGCAGCAGCAGCAGTAGTATGGGAGGTCAAGTGCAACATGACCTCCAGGCATATGTAAGCCTCAATCTGTAAAGAAAGGCACTGTATGTGCATACTTTCCCCCCTGCTATGTAATGAAGAAGTACCCAGTTGGCTTTATATGCTCTTTATAATTTATTGGTTATTGGTAAATAAGGGATTTACAGGAGCATCAACCCCATTTTTTCTTTCTGTTCCCTTCCCTTGCTGCTGCCTGTTTTATGTACTGGCACACTGCAATAAAATGCCTAAAGAAAGTGGCTAGTGAAAGGTCTTGATTATGTATTCCCTGCCACAGGGGTAAGTAAAGGGAGTCCTGTGGTGAAAAATAGCTCCTTATCCCCCCCCCATCCAGTAATAAACAACTTTCTGCCACAGAGAAATAAAGAAAAAGGAGAGGAGAGCTCTGTTGGAGAAGTGCTGTGTAAAGTGCCCCCTCTCACTTCAAGGGTCCCACATATTAAACTAGAGGTAGGCAGACTGGCAAAGGAAAACAAAATGTGAGCCTAGGATGAATTTTGTAACAAAATATTCTAGACACTAAAGAAATACAGAATATAATATATTCTAACTGGGTTATATTTTGGCAGGAGAACCTCTGCTTAAAGAAGTTACTCAACAAAAGCCAAGGATGTTTTTTAGAAGGGGGGCTAACCTCTGTGATAAATGTGTACACAGTTATCAGCCAGACCTAGCATCTATGGAGTGTAGTAGAAATCCACCCTTGCCTCGTGGTACTTTTCCTTGTGGCAACTGCAGATTTTGCAGTACCATCTTGAGGTTGCATACCTTCACTAGCTGCAATAGTAAACAGAATTGTGAAGTCAGAGATTTCATGACATGCATCATGGAGAATGTGATATACTTGGCTACCTGTTAGTGTGGGGCTGTCTATGTGGGAAAGACTACTAGGCCTTCAAAAGATAGACTAGGAAAACATTGGTGGTCTATAGACAATAATGACAACAGGAGTGTATTAGCAATCCACTGTATGGAAACCAGACTCAGGCATACCACACATGCCTTTAAGTTTTGCGGTTTGGAAAGAGTCCGTTTGGGACCTAGGGTTGGCAACCTTGACAATAAAGTAAAGCAGAAAGAGTAATTTTGGATCTTAACATTGGGTGCTCTGGCACTACCAGGCCTTAACAAGACAGACTAATGCTATGTATACGTAAATAAGAGCTTACCTTTAAATCCACTTTATATACCCACATATGAAGTAACAAAGAAAAGAAAAATGTAAAGTGTTGCATATTTTCATGAATGATGTATAGCCTATCCTTGAATTTGTTGCTCTGCTTAGTTCATAATGTAATTTATGCTGCCTTGCATTTACTCGTCATGGGGCCAATTCCAAGGCGAACGGCGTAACTTGCACGCAGTTGTGAGCTACGCCATTTGCCCCTACGCCAAGAACCCTACACCACATTCCAGGAGCGGCAGGGTCCTGGCACTTGCAACATGCAGGATATGCACATCCCGCCTTTCACTGGAGTAGCCTGTCTTGGAATCGGGCCCCATTTCTCACAGTCTTGTTTTTCATTCTTACAGAACTGGAAGGGATGGCTGTGCCTGCCTCCAGTAAGGGATCCAGGGCAGAGGATATATTTCTTACACCCAGGACTGGATGGATGCCTTGTCAAATTCCAGTACAGGACTCATGTGCAAATGAGTACTGTTTATTTTTTTGTTCAAGTGCTACTTTTGATGTTATTACAGTACTTAGAATTATTAATCACATGTATTTCTGAGTATACATTTGATTAATCCATAGAAACATAGAAGTTGATGGCAGATAAGGACCGCAAGGCCCATCCAGTCTGCCCATTTCTTTTTCTACCTTATAAATGTGCCATTAGCCTTTGCTCTGTCAGTGACCTATCTATTCATAGTCATTTGTATTGCTCCCTTATGCCTATCCCATGCCTGTTTGAAGCCCTGCACTGTATTCATAGCCACCACTTCTTGTGGTAAGCCATTCCATGCATCTACCACCTTCTGTGAAAAGAATTTCCTCACATTCCCCTTAATCGCCTCCCTCTAATCTCATGCTGTGTCCTCTTGTCCTGCTATTTTCTTATATTTAAACATGTTAGACTCTTTCACCTTGTTTATGCCCTTAAGGTGTTGAATGCCCCGATCATATCACCTCTCTCCTCCTTTGCTCAAGGGTATACATATTGAGCTCCGTTAATCTGTCCTCCTATATGTCTTCTGATGCAGTCCCTGCACCATTTTGGTTGCCTTCTCTGGACTGCCTCAATTTTAGTTAATGTCCTTGTGAAGGTGTGGCCTCCAATACTGCACGCAGTACTCAGATGGGGCCTAACCAATGTCTTGTACAGAGGGATTATTACCTCCCTCTTATGACTTGTGATACCCCTAATAATAAACCCTAACACCGCCCTAGCCTTACCTACTGCTTTAGAGGTCTGCTTGGATGATTTTAGGTCATCCGTGATGATGATGCCCAAGTCTCTTTCTTCCTTTGTGACTGCTAGCAACTCCCCTCCCAGCCTATAAGTGGCTTCAGGGTTTCTCTTCCCTATGTGCATGATTTTGCACTTCTTTGCATTAAATCCCAGTTGCCACTCTTCTGACCATTCTGCTAGTTTATCCAGATCTCTTCTCATTCTGCCCACCCCATCTGGATCATCTACTCTGTTGCAGATCTTGGTGTCATCTGCAAACAGACAAGCCTTACCCTCTAGTCCATCTGAGAGGTCACTAATGAAGATGTTGAATAGTCAATCCTGCATATTATTATAAATTTTACTCTAGGTTCTGTAGTTTTGGGTTAGGTTAGACTCTCATATATATTGTACATATACTTAGTGATTGTAACTATTAATTATAGTTTTTTTGCACTTTAAAATTTGGGGAGCTGATGAATTTGCCCCATTATTGAGAGAATGCACTTTAATATTGACTAGGTTGCACTGTCTCTTTAGTTGCTGAGAAGTTTCTGCTTTGGCTTTACCACTGAGAGAAAAAAATGTGTTTTACTGACTGTTGTGCTGCACTGTCTCTTTAAATCTCTCTATGTATAAAACGCACTATGACTCTTATTCCGGAACCACCCCCTGAGGATGTGCTAGTGTACAAAATCAGTTGGGGGTTCTAAGAGGTTGCCAGCCATTTTTTATATAGTGTTGGTGTCCTTTTATTTACAATAAAAGCCTTTGCATCATCCAGTGGAGGTGGGCTGATGCTCGTTTGATGTGCAATAGGGTAGACACACTGGGGGAGAGGAGAAGAATAAAAAAGGATCTGGGCAAGCTGGAGGATTGGTCAAATGTATGGCAGTTGAGAGTCAATGCAAAGAAGAGCAAAATGATGCACTTAGGTCTTGGGAACCCAAGAGGAGTACTCAATGGGGGGAAGAGTACTGTCAGCCAGCAAACAGGAGAGGGATCTAGGAATAATTATAGCAGAGGACCTAAAGATGGCTGGACAGTATAAGAAGGTGGTTAGAAGGTCCGGCAGGATGTTGGATTGCATATGGAGAGGCATCACAAGCAGAAACAAGCTCTAGCCAGAGCCGGTATGGCTGTGGTGAGCTTCAATAGCTCTGGACAATGAGCGCCAGAGTGCCATCTCCAAGATGGAGGTGGTGACGTAACAGTGCATGCGTAGCACTCGCGCATGCATAGTTGCTGTAAATGGCATTTTGCCATTCCAAAGATGGCAGCACCGGCAGAACTGTACATGGATGCAAGGTGCTCATGTGCAGTTCTTATCCCAGAATGCAGAAGTAACAGACGAAATAATGCAGTTGTTACTCCATAGCAATCATCCATGGTGGAGTGCTCCAAGTTCTGCTGAACTTTCAGAAGGATACTTCCAAAAGTTCAATGGAAGCATGCCACAGTTGGCTGTTTTAGAAGCAACACAGCTGTAGGCTTTGCCCGCAGCCGTAAAAAGGAAGTGGTGATGCCACAAAACAGATCATTAGTGAGACCTCATCTGGAGGACAGTGTCCAGTATTGGAGATGGCATCTCAGGAAGGACATAGGGTGGAGGCAGTCCAAAGAAGGGCTACAAAAATGGTATAGGGGCTGCACCAGAAGTCATATGAGAAGAGGCTGAAAGACCTCAAAAAGTATTCTCTAGAAATCTGAAGAGAGAGGGGGCATGATAGGGCTGCATCATACCTTAAAGGACTCAATAAGGTACAGGAGTGTAGCATCTTTCAGAAAAGAAGATGGACAAGAACTAGGTGACATGAGATGAAGTTGGAGGGATGAAGAATCAGGGGTAATGTGAGGAAGTATTTCTTTATCGAGAGGGTGGTGGGTGCTTGGATTAGCCTCCCGAAGGGGTGTTAGGGGGAAAATGGTGTATGAATTCAAAACTGCATAGGACACACCCTAGAAGAAGGGAAGAGTAGGAAAGCCTTAGAACAACTACCGTCTGTAGCACAAGTTAAAAGGTAGAGAAAATGGACAGACGAGATTGGTCAGGCAGTCCTTATCTGCTGAAAAATTCTATGTACTTATGTAGTCAATCCACAGTTCCTATCAGTACTCAAAAATGCTGTATCATTAGCATCTTCTGAATCCTTTCATGAGTCATATTTCAATTCACTATACTCTGTTCTACTGCATGTATTTTAAGTGATGTTTTTTCCACTTGTCTGTCCAAGTCTTTCAGTCAGTGAAGTCAAATACATAGCCTCCATGCTGTATCCCTTAGTTATGTAGGGTAGATCACATTTAATGGGATATTGAATACGAGTTCTCATTTTCTGCCATCAAAACTTTTTTTTTTGCCTTTGAAGTGTGACATAGCTTAAGTTTGGGAACATTAAAATCCTCTTGGCAATCAACCACTTTGTCCTTCACTTGCCTGACAGCTTTAAACATGGCATCCCATTGGAGCACTGACCCCAGCTTAAGTAACAGCACACAAGGTGTTGATTCTTCAACTCAGTCAATACTGCGTTAGTCTAGTGTAAGTGCCTTCCCCAACCTTGGCAAAATTGTATTAGATGGAGAAGACCTCCGCAAATTCCTCAGTGAATCCATTCACACTTACATTTTCTTCTTCATAGTAAATTGTCCAAGTGTTCTAGGTGAGATGGTAGCAACTGATTTTATTTAACCAACTAAGGATCTAAAGTTCGAGCAGACTCGATAGACCGTAAGGCCTAATCTGCTGGCAAATAGTATGTAAGTCTATTGACACAGCTAATGTCCTGCACACATTTACTACATCAGTGACACCCATGCTGTGGGACTCCACTCTATCAGTTGTATGGCTTTATGCAGTTTCTGCATAATCGACTGCACTGAGGGTAGGGTTACCTACCATGAGTAAGTTTCAACGTTTATTGTTCAACATTTGGCCTTTACAAGAACATTTCAAAACATTTAAAATACAAGGTTCACAAATAACACCAATTTGTACAGTTATGTTAAAAGTTTTCAAATTCACGTAATATCTCATTACATCATAAAATTGGTTAACAGGTTCTGTTTATATAACAAATTATCTTCAAGGACCATTCTCAAACAAGCACACTCTCAAGGCCAGTACCAATTAGAATATAACACTGAATAATTTAAATATGCAGAAAGATCGGCAAAATTACAATCAGGGTAAAGGTAAATGTAATTTTAGATCATTATTTTAAAAATATATACCGTATATAATGACTTAAGGATAAGGGAAACACAACAATCTGTTATAATGTGCGACTAATCAGCTAGATGTAACATTCACAAAAATGGGAAATCTCAATCTGATACAAACAGCATCTGAAGATTAAAGCATTTACCCATAAATGCCACAACAGATATATCCAAGTATATCAATGTAATATTTAGAACAAAGAAATAGGAAAATAAGGGGACAGAGGAGGCAGCAATCTTAAAGAGGAAGAAGAAGAAGAATCAGCATTTATATAGCTCTTTTCATACACAGTATCCCAAAGCGCTTTACAAGCAATGCTAGACTGGTAGTGAAGTGACTGAATGTGTGGTGGTGGCCATATCGCACATCTTGACCCACGCACAGCCTGGATAATTGCATGAACCGGTTTATGGGAAGGGGAATGTTGGCCAGGACACCAGGAATGTTCCCTGCTCTTTGTGAAGAGTGCCCTGGGTTCTTTTACTTCCATCTGGACACCCACCAGGACAACACCAGGATGAGCAGAAGGGACCTCGGTTTAACATCTCATCTGAAGGATGTCACACCCCAGCAGTACTGCACCCCCCAATACTGCACTCAGATACCAGCGATTTTTAGGTGCAAGTCCAATCCCAGTGTGGGACGAGAACGCACGACTTTCTGGTCCAGAGGCGGATGTGCTACCAACTGAGTCACGCTGACAACAAGAGTAAACAGGCCTTGGATGGGTTCAGATCTGGCTACGTACACCCCCATCCAAGTATCATGCCCGTAGTCTCGAAATTCCATAATATAAAAAAAAAATACTACTGGATATTAGGAAAAAAAGCCAGTTTAAGGCAAAAAAGAAACAAGTCCTCTATGTCCCTTATAAAGTATATTTGTTTAAATTATTAGTTACAGCTTCAGAGGTTACAAAAAGCCAGATAACCTGCATAAAGTTGACACATCTCAAGTATTGTACAACACTGGAATTAACAGATTCAAAGGAAGACTGAGGTCAGCAAGTATAGGGCCTAACCATTCACCTCTTTTCTTTGAATTCAAGGGGAATATAAATGTAATATGCCTAAGGTCATCTACAGCCTTCATCCCACATTTACAGTGGCAGGTTTTAAAGTCGGATCATCTCTGTTTGAAATGTATATAATTTGCATCATAAAGTTCCATTCCGAACCTAGTAGGAAGTTTCCCAAAGGTTCGAGATTTTATACAGTTTTAAGCTGCTTATACCATTTGAAATTTTGAAGAGAAGAAACCCAGAGAAGGAGCTGTATCTCTAACTAGGGTTACCACCTTTAAGGAAGCCCAAAATGGGACATTTCTTACTGAAACATGATTTTTCACAGGAGAATATGTAACCTCGACCAATGCATCAGACTTGTTTTCTCTAAATAATCAGAATTAAGACTTGGTGTTGTAGTTGTTTAGTTGTTTCTTTTGTTTCTTATCATTTCAAGATCTTTTAAGTAAGGTATTATAGTTTTTTGCAACATTTAGAAGAAAGTCAGAAAATATTTTTTCTGCTATAATAGCAGGACATTTTGTATTTTTCTTGTTTTTTTGCAGGACACAGCTGCAAAAATCAGGACAGGTGGTAACCCTACCTCTAACCCTTTTCTTCAAAAGTTGGTCAGTAATAAATTTCATATAATAAATGTCCCAACTTCAGCATAAATAAGTTATCTTTAATAGTTTTATCCACTGGACAAGTGAAACATTTCATCAAACATTCAATTTCTTCTTCCATACATTGCCTAGGGAGCCTCTCTTAGTCATTGTGGCATCCAGACATGTGAACAAGTCTATCTGTATACTTGCAAATGAATGTCATACTCCCATTTCTTCTTAAACCAAACTAATTTTTAGTATTCATGTAGTACAAACTCAGTGCAACTTATCTCTGAAACAAATTCAAAGTAAATAAAATGGCAACAAAGAACAAACAAAAAAAAATAGTGATGTCACTGTACCAGTCACCATGCTTTTCTTAGGTTGACTGCCAAATCCAGGGTACTACAAAAAAAAGTCTCTCCTGGCTCAATTGCCTACATCCAAAAACTTTCTCCAAAGGGAGCTTCTGCAAAACCTAACAGGAGCCAAAGGTGCAAATCACAAAGTTCGTCTGACCACAGCCTCCAGGACAAACAAACTCCCTGCATGTTGTATATCTGCCTCTTAGATTCTCAGGATAGGGGCATCAATGAGCTATAGTCTGCTGCTGAATCTGTCCAGGTGCTTGGTCAGCCTACTGTACATCCTCTCTTCAGGCAATTGGAAAAGATTAAGAAAAAAATCAGATGCCTCTCTGTGACAAGAATAGGGATTGAGAACTGGCCAAGTTCCAGTTTCAGGACCTCTACAGGAACTGGCTGAGGTACAGACCATACATAGCAAAGTATCTTATTTAATACAATCTACAATGATTTTTTGTTAGAGAAGGCCCAGATTTCAGCTTCATATAGCACAGCAGTTTTTTTTTTTAAATTTTGGCAGTAATAAATGTGAGTATCCCTGAACTGTACCTTTCCCCAACCTATAAATAAATATTTTAAATGCATTAAATGCCATTTTTTATGTTGGCTCGCGCTTGCGCGCTAGCCAACATGTTACATTAGTAGCAGATTTAGAGGCGTGGTCACTGTTGGGTGAATGCAGGACATGCATCAGTAGGTGCGTCCCTCATGCCCCAATAAGCCAGCATGCAGGTGCCACACCAGGAATACATAATGTGTGAGCACATCTAAGAAAAGGTCCACTGCAATGAGAGCAAAGCTAGTCATATGCAGCAGCACCTCCTGACGTGCCTTTCCTGGTGAAGCATTCTGTAAACATGGCGGCAGTGACTGCTGTCACCGCCTGCCACAATGCCAACTTCGGGGGTGCCCAATCCCCCTGTCGGCATGCCCTGACCCTTCGTGTACCAATGGGGGAGCCCACTCCCTGTCAGCATAATGCCCCCCATTTGTTGTGTGCTGAGGGGGGGTGCCCAATCCCCCTCGGCTGTAGCCCCCTCTTCGGTATATGCTGATGGGGTGCCCAATCCCCCATCAGCCAGCCCCCCCAAACACTCAGGTGACATGCTGGGAGCCCATCCCAGCATGCCAAATGCACCTGTAAAAAAACATAAAAGTCCAGTGGTGTTTTTTATTTAAAAAAAAAAAACTGTAAAAGAAGAAAACGGTCCCTTACAGTCCCCCCCACTTCAGTATGTGACGGCAGGGGTGCCCAATCCTCCATTGGCTAGCCCCCCCAAACAGTCAGGTGGCATGCTGGGAGCTCACCCCAGTATGCCAAATGCCCCTGTAAAAAAAAAAAAAAAAAGTCCCATAATTTTTTTTTTAAACCTCCAAAAGAAGAAAATGGTCCCTCACGGTTTATCCTGCTCCCTCCCCAGTCCATGCCCACCTTCTGCACACCCTGCCTCCTTCACCCTATACTTATCTCCGAAGTCTGGCATGATGATCTTCGGTGGATCGGGAACATGTCTGCACTCTTCAAAGCCGACCACGAACTGAAGAAATGCTGGTAAGCTGTATAATGGCATAAAAAGGGTTTTTTCAGCTTTGGTGCATATCTCAGGCATTTTTAGGAATTTCAGCACCAAATTTTCAACATGGGGTTATCGGGGGCCCCTCCTTATGAATTCAGTCACTGTCATGGCATTATTCAGTCCTGAAAGGTGATTTCACAGTCACTGCATGGAATCACCTTTCGGAACTGATTAACGAAATGACAGTGCCACCGTTCATAGGTGGGCTCTAAAAAAACCTATGTTGCAAATTTGGTGAAAAAATCAAAAACATGACTGTTTTATGAGTGTGCATTGCTCAGTTTCCACGCACACTCGTAACTTCGTGAATTTGTAACATTTTCACTCCAGATTTTCAACATTGCCATTTTTCCACACCTCCTTATCAACAGTACAGCTGTCATTTTACATATCCTGGCCGAAATGTGTTTTCGCATTTCCAGCCCAGAATAGCACGGCCACTGTGCAAAATCAGTTTTTGGGACAATTTGAGAAAATGACAGTGACACTGTTCATGAGCAGAGGTCCTAAAATGCATATGTTGAAAATTTGGTGATGAAAGTCCATAAAATGACTGTGTTACAAGCATGCATTGTGCAGTTTTCATGCACCCTTGTAACTCCGCAAATTTGCAATATTTTCAAGCCAGATTTTCAACACTGGCATTTTTTCACACCTCCTTATGAACAGTACAGCTGTCATTTTTCACTTCCTGCCCAAAATGTGTTTTCACAGCTGTGGCACAGAATGGCGTGGTCCCTGTGGGAAATCAACTTTTCAGACAGATTAACAAAATCACAGTGCAGCTGTTCATGAGGGGAGGTCCCAAAATGCCTATGTTGAAAATGTGTTTCTTCAGGGTGGGGGTGAGGTTGGTGTCAGTTCAATACTTCACTGCCATTCCTATCATGCAACTCTAACTCCTGCACTACCAATGCCAATGCCAGCGAGACAACATTCAGCATTGACAAATGCTTGTTAACTTAGCTTCAAACAGTGAAAGATGCCTATTCCAGCAAAAATTGTTCACAAATCTTTCTCCCAGGTAATCATAATAATTTTGAGTTTTGATATTTAACTTTCCATAAATAGGCTTGGAGTCTATTTTTATTGCCAAAAACAACTATTTTGGTTTTATCCATATTAATAATTAGTCTGCTAATGATTCATTTTCCTTCATAGGGCAAGTAATGATGTAGAAATCAGTGCAATATCATCTGTGTAAGCAAAGCAGCTTACCTTTCTATTTGACACACTTGAAGAATGAAATTCAGGAAGATCCAACTATTCTATTATAGTTTTGGTATACAAGTTAAATGGCGGGGGGAGGAAGACTCCAAGTTTAGCTCTAACAGATGTTAGCCCTCCAGACCAGTTGCACTGTACTCTTACCCAACTGTTTTGATGTAACCTTATTATAATAACTGGTGACCCCCATTATCAACCCGTTTTCAAGTGCTGTAAAAAGTCGTATCAACCCGCAGGTTGATTCGAAAAAATCATATCAACCCGCGGGGTTGATACGACTTTTACAGTCTCGCGCCGAGAAGCCGGCAGCGGTCCACACAGACTAAGGCAACAACAGATGATTCTCCGACCACAGATTGTCACACAGCATGACCTCCATTTTAACAGCAACATACAGAGCCAAGTACAAAGTATAATCATTTATTCAGTCATTCAGAATTATTTATTTACCCTGCAGGAAGTCTCTCAACTAAAAGCATACTTTCAGGACTACACTTATTGTTTCCACAGGCGGCATGAACTTTCACCTCTGTTCCACAGCGACTGTAATGACCCGACCCATCCAGATGATGAAACAACTCACACTGAAGCTAAAGGACTTGGGTAAACAATATAAAAAGTAGAAAATACATTTTGTTTTTTAAGTTTTATTTTTTTTTACTTCATTCCTAAGATCGTGATTTACTTTACCCGACGGCCATCTATTTGCACCAGTTATTACAAACAATAAAACATATGTAGGTGGTTGCTATTCAGTTTTTTTACACTCCCTCGGTGTGTGATTATAGAGAAACCTCGAGAGCGAAGCCTTGGGTGTGTAAAAAAACTTCATATCAACCTCCTACATATGCATTATTCTATATATAATATCCAACAGGAAGGCATCTATATTATTAGCTTGCAAGTTCTGCCACAATAATGTACAGCTAATACTGTCAAAGGCAGACCTGAGGTCCATGAAACAACAATAAAGTTTTGATTTCTTACTACATGTGTATTTATAAATAAGATGTAACAATGTTGTATAGTAGAGCGTCCACTCCTAAAACCCTTCTGTGTCTCATTCAATAGCTGCTTTCATGGATCCAGGGCTGTAGCCTCTGCAATAATATTTTATAAAATACCTTCTAAAAATGCATTGAGACTAGTGGGTATACGTATACTAGGATCAGACACTTAAGCTTTTTTATACATAGGAAAGATTGTACTTCCCTTCCATCTATCTGGAAAATTATTTTCTTGGACAGATCCATTAAATACTACTAAAAAGTTAGGAAGGCACCAATCAGGAAACATTTTGTAAATATTAGATAGAATTCGGTCTGGACCTGGAGCTTTATCAGATGCAACTTGAGCACAAAACCTGCTTAATTTCCTCCCAATATATATACAGAAAGGCCTTGGTGAGAAATGTAAGAGAGCTTCATACCTCATACCTCAAGTTCATTAAAATTTAAAATGTCCAATATGTTTTGTATGGAAGAAGTAAAGAGATTGAAAATGCTCCTCCCATAATTGCAGTGTAATATATGCTCCCACTTCCCTTGAGTATTGGGTATATCCATGGCTATACATTCCACATACTTTTCTGACATTTTTCCTTCTCAAGGTCCAATAATGTCCTATATTTCGTCCTTGCTTTATTAGGAGAACTAAGATTTTTCCTGCATTTATGTTTTTTACAGAATGCAACGTGTCTGTTTAACTTATGTTTAGCTATCTGGCAGGTCTTATTTAACCATGTTGGACAAAAATGCTCCCTTATCGAATTAGTTCTAAATAAGGGTTTAATGTAATTGTTTATCTCTAGACATTTACTGATAATTCGGCTATTATCAGAAGCTGAAACAATGTATTTGTGCAAAGATAAGAAGGGATCAATGTAAAACAGTTCTGAAAATAGATTGATAGCTTCATTTTGCAATCAGTCTTCTAAAATTCATTATTTCCAGATCACATGCATTATCAACAAACTGGGCAAAGTTACTGCACATTCTTGATGTTTGAAAAGTTGTAAGTAAAGGCGATGGGCTGCAAGCGGGGGAGAGATATGGTTTGGTAGAGAAAGAAGTAATGTGTGCAGTAAGGGAGGTTAGTGGTGAAACAGCAGAAGGCATGAAGCAGGGGATCTAGCTTGTCAAGGGCTGATTGAGCAGTCAAACTATATACCACATGACCCATAAATGTAAATTCATCCTCAGGATCACAAGGCAAATGACCATTTACCAAACATGAACTTAAACCTGACATTATATTACACAGTATCTTACTCTGATGATTACGTTTCTTATCTTTGGAGTTTCTAATATTACTTACTTTAGGTTTTTTTAAACATTTAATAACTGGAAAAAGCACACTGAGCCAAGGATCTATTCCAGGTGTGACCCGGAGTTGAGGGGGAGTTACAACAGTATACTTACATAAATAGATACATGAGAATGTTACATACAATCACATAATCTTGTACAAATGAGTTATTTACATTCAGTTGCATATATAGTTATTTATAGTCAGTTGCATGACTACAATATCATACAGCACAGAGGTTTTGACATTTAAACCATGTTCATTTGCCTAAAGACAGACTAGTTGAAGTTACAGGTGGGGAAGGGGAGTTGACAAAGTTGAGATTTAATAGAGTTGTGTGAGGGTGAGTTTCTGAGGGGCAGGGGAATATGGTTCCATAGGTGGGGAGACAGTAAGAGAATAAAGATTTTCCAGTTGAGGATGGTTTGGGGAGGGAGAAGGAACACGAGTCCCTACAGTGCAGCGAGTAAGGAGAAAAGGCTGCAGGGGTTAGTTTCTCGACCAGATTGGGGGGGGGGGGCAGAAGGTTGAACCAAAATTTGGAAATAAAAGAAATGGAGTGGCAAAAATGTCCATGGGAGAGGGGTGTTAACCTGAGGGAGGAAAAGAGCATGCTGTGGTGTCACAAAACAGCAAAAAAGCATAGAATAAGGAGTCCAGCCTGGATAGCGAGGTGTGGGGGGGGGGCAGTGCTGTACACAATGTTCATATAATCAAAGATGGGAGTGATCATTTTTGTTAGATGCACACTGCTAACAGGTGTTGGGAGGGAGTCACAGTTTCTGTAAAGAAGACCAAGCTTTGGGCGGCGCTCTGAAGTGATGGCATCTCTGTGGGTTGAGTAGTTTAGCAGGGGGTCTAGCCATACTCCTATGTATTTATAGGAAGAGACTGTGTTTAGTGTGTTTCTATCCAGGGTGGTGATTAAAGGGGAGCTGGGTGTTCTTGCCAGTTTAGGGGTGGACCCAAAGGTCATGAAAACAGTTCTGAGGTATTTTTTTTTGAGACTGTTTGCATGAAACCAAGACTGCATGTTGTTGTAGTTGTGCTGTAGTAGAGAGTGGATGTCACTTAGAACAGAGCTGGATGTGAAAAGTATAGTGTCGTCTGCACACACATGGATATGGGACCTTGTGCAGACTGTGGGAAGATCATTGATGAAAAGTGAGTATAAAATTGGGCCTAGGATTGACCCTTGGGGAACACCAGCGAGGATGGGGAGAGGAGGATGTGCAGTTGATGATCCTGAGTGACTGTTGCCTATTTTTGAGGTAGGATTTCAGCCACTGTACTGCGGGGGGAGCAATTCCAGGTCCCATGGGTTTGCTAAGGAGCAGGGGGTGGGAGAAAAAGTCGAAGGCCTTAGCTAAATCAACAAAAATAGCAGCAGTTAGTTGGCCTTGGTCAGACGCAGACTGAATATGTTCAGTGATGCAGAGGAGGGAAGATATTGACGAGTGATGTTTCCTGAACCCAGACTGGTATGAAGAAAGGTAATTTGTGGACCTGAGAAAGTCAGTTAGTCTGGTCTGGACAAGAGACTCTTGCAGCTTGGCAAGAGAGGGGAGGAGGGAGATGGGACAGTAGTTTTCAGGGATGGAGAGGTAACCACCCTTGTGGAGAGGGATAACACAGGCTGATTTCCATGCTAGGGGGATCTTACCAGACTAGAAGAACAAATTTAGTAGGTATATGAGAGGAACTGCTATAGCTGGTGCTGAAATAGTGTAGAAGCTTGTGGTGGATGCTGTCAGGCCCAGATTCGGTGATGTTTAAAGAGTAAAGAGCATTTATACTTCTTTGGGAGATGTGGGACTAAGGATGAAAGTGTTTTGGGCAGGGCATTGGGGGAGTGAACAATGACCTGGCGGTGAGGGAAGAGGATTGGTCAGGAAGAGTACATGTGGTGAAAAAGTTGTTTAGGGTTTCTGCTATTTTGATGGGATCAGAGATACTTTGATCACTTAGCTTGAGAATAATGGTGGAGGTCTGAAAGGGGGTGTCTATAAAGGAGTGAACCGCCTTCCAGGAGGAGGAAGGTAGGGCAGTATTTAGGTGGGACTTAAAGTAATCTACTTTAGCTCATGTTATCACTTTGGTGCAGGCATTTCTTGTCATATTGTAAGTCTGTCTGGTTTGGGGGAGTCGGTGAGGATTTACAGCAGGACCAGGCCCTATCATGGGCTTTTCCGAGGGCAATTAGGGTACTGGAGATCCATGGGTGGTGGTGCCTTTTGACTCTGGCTTTAACCAGGGAGACATAGGAGTCCCAGATCTGTTTAAACATCTGCAGGAAACTGGACAGGGCTGAATCAATATCGGGTGCAGTGTAGACAGGGTCCCAGTCTACAAATTGTAGGTCATGAAGGAGGGAGCGTGTGTTCAGTGAGTTTAATAGTCAGGTATTAATATATTTTGGGGCAGATTTTGGGAGTTGAACTTTTCTGGCACAGTGGGTAATGCAGTGATCACTTAGGGCAGTATCCATTACACCAGCTGTGGATATTCTGTCTGGATGGGAGGCGGAGAATGATTAGATGAGCATTAGTTGTAGCAAGTGGGCTCTGTAATTAACTGTGTAAGATTGAGAGGCTCAGTTTTGGATGTGGTTGCTTTTGCGGAGGGGGAAGCTAATCCAGGTTGCAATCCCCCAGAAGGAGTAGTTCACCAGATACTGCAAGAAGAGGAAGGGAAGGCACGCAGGAAATAAGAAGTCCTGGGCTAGACGCAGGGAAGCATAGATCACTCCAATGTAGATAGGCAGGGAAGAAGGGAGGTTGATTTGGGAGAGTATCAACTCATGTGAGCAAGGGCAGGATTCTCTCTTGATAACTGAGCACTGGAGTGGCTGCCTGACATAAATCGCTACTCCTCCACTTCTTTTGCCATGGTTCTGGCAGAGGAGGGCATAATCAAGGATGGATATGGAGGAGTCAGGAGCTTTAGCGGAGAGCCATGTTTCCATGAGGCAGAGGATGTCAGGAGCATTTTGTTTTACCCAGCAGCTAACTTGGTCTAGTTTAGGTAGGAGACTCCTTATATTCATGATGTTTAGGCCTTTCTGGGGGAGAGATGGCTTATGCCCAGGTTGGGGGCCTGGGTTTAGTTCAACATCCCCTGCTAGGAGTAGGGTGATAAAGAAAATAGAAAAGGTGGCTAGAAGTTTGCACCCCTTGGTGAGCAGAGGGGATCTGGGCGTGGCACGAGAGCACCATAAGGGGGTTGTTCAGGATGTCCACAGAGGGGCAATGACACCTGATGATATTTGGTGGAAAAAGGGATGGGACTAGGGGTAGGGAGATAGGGGGCAAATGTAGGCTGGTTAGAGAAGGCGTGGGGGGCTGGGGTGGAAATGGATGGGGCTGGGTATATGTAGCTAGCATGGGTTAATCATGTTCAGGCCTGGAAAGACTCACTATAAGGGCTTTCCATTAGATTATTGCCTTGAATTCTGGCATTAATCAATAACACAGAAAGCGAAAGGTTCATATTTAGCTGTTAAATTGTCTAATAATTCAGAAAATGGCGACCAGATTGTAGGTGAATAAATGCAATTAGCTGTATGGGGAAAATTTTCATTAAGAAGAATTATTTTATTATTAATGCTCTCCAATTGCAAAGGAAGTATTAATGATAATTGACAACCCAGAACTGTAATCCTTTAATTTAGGGAAGTCTTAAGATATGTAGCTATACCAGCCTGATTTCTGTCATATTTCTTTTTTTTTTTTTGGCTGGAATAGCAAAAGTTGTGTATCTAGGGACCAGTGGAGGTGTGACATCCTGCCATCATGTTTCCAGTAGACACGAGATGTCCGCAGAGAGGGACAGTGAAAAAGCAGGGAAACTGAACGAATACTTCTGCTCAGTATTCACAAAAGAGGAGGAGGGGGAGGTACCTAATCCAATTAACAGAAACACTCTGGATGGGGGAGGTCAATCCCAGTCCTTTCACAGAAGAAAGGGTTCTCAAAGAACTCCTAAAACTGAAGGTGGACAAAGCAATGGGGGCTGACGGGATTCACCCCAAAATTCTCAAAGAATTAAGGGAAGAACTAGTGACACCACTGACTACCCTTTTTAGCAAATTATGGGAGGATGGTGTGGTACCTGAGGACTGGAAGAGGGTGGATATGATTCCCCTTCACAAAAGTGGAAGTAAGACAGAGGCAGGAAACCACAGACCTGTCAGTTTGACCTCTGTGGTAGGGAAAATGATGGAATCACTTCTGGAGGAAAGAACTGTTGAGTACCTAGAGGCCAGTGGGGCACAGAGCCCAAGGCAGCATGGATTCACAGCAGGAAGGTCTTGTCAGATGAATCTAATTGATTTCTTTGACTGGGTGACCAAAGTAGTAGACAAGGGAGGGGCTGTGGACATGGCCTACCTAGACTTTAGCAAGGCATTTGACACATTCCCACACAAAAGATTAATAAGCAAATTGGCCAGCCTGGGAGTGGGTCCCAAGGTAGTAGCCTGGGTAAAACACTGGCTGGACAACAGGACACAGCGAGTAATAGTAAACGGAGTCCACTCTGAAGAAAGGGGAGTTACTAATGGGGTACTGCAGGGTTCAGTACTGGGTCCAGTCATTTTCAATGTCTTTATAAGTGACATTGCAGAGGAACTGGAAGGAAAAGTATGCCTCTTTGCAGATGACACAAAGATCTGCAACAGGGTTGATACACAAGGGAGGGGTGGAAAGGATGAGAAGGGACTTGGCAAGGTTGAAAGAATGGTCAGAAGTATGGCGACTTAAATTCAATGCAAAGAAGTGCAAAATAATGCACCTGGAAAACAAAAACCCAAGGGAAGAGTACACAATGGTGGGGGGGGGGTAGTAAAAACAACAACAAATGGAACGGGACCTGGGGTAATCATATCAGATGACCTTAAGGTTAGCAAGCAATGTGAGAAGGCAGTAGGGAGGGCTGGGGGGATACTGGGATGTACAGGGAGAGGCATCACCAGCAGAAAACAGGAAGTTGTTATCCCTCTGTACAGACAGTTGGTGAGACCCCATCTGGAGTACTGTGTCCAGTTCTGGAGACCCCATCTCTGCAAGGACATAGACAGGATGGAGGCAGTCCAGCGGAGGGCAAATAAAATGGTGCAGGGTCTGCAAGAGAAGCCATATGAGGAGAGACTAAAGGAGCTTAATATGTATACCCTTGAGGAAAGTAGGGGGACATGATTGAAATTTTTAAGTACCTCAGTGGAATCAACAAAGTCCAAGAGGGTAACATCTTTCAGAAAAAGAGATGTGCAAGAACAAGGGGACACAATTTGACGATAGAGGGGGGACAGCTCAGAGGCAATATGAGGAAGTATTTTTTCACAGAGAGGTGGTGGATGCATGGAACTGCCTTCCTGAGGAGGCTGTGGGGTCTAAAACTGTGGGAGAATTCAAGAATGCATGGGACAGACATGAGGCAATTCTTGTGGTGGGTAGGAAGCAATAGGCTGTTGGTTAACTAGAATCTGTAGCTTATCCACTAGGTAGGGAAATGGGCAGACTAGGTGGGCCAAGCTATCCTTATCTGCCGTCAAAGTCTATGTTTCTATCAAAGATCATTAAAAACTCTTTAATTTCATTATCAGCCAGTTTATATGCTAAGCCCTCTACAGTATGTTCCAGGATAAAATAGTTAGCATTCCCAATGATTTATCAGTCATCTGAACAATACTTAAACTAGATTACTGTCATTCAGAGGTAAGATTCTGAAGTACCGAAAAATGATTGCTATCACTATTTTGGAATGGTCCTTATTTATAAATCTATGACTATTTGTAGTCTTCTCTGGTAAACTCTTCTGTGAGCTATTTCTGGACGCAGCTTGTTTGTTAAACACCATAGTATCTGTCAGTTAGAAGAAGTTCAGTGACCACTACAGTGTCATAAAACCCCCTGTGTGACTGACGGGGTGGGATAAAGCTGCTTGAAATATTTCCCCTATTATCCTTCCTGTCTCTGTCTATTGCCTCAGATCAACTCAGCCTGTCAGCACCAGAGGGTGTGCTATTTAGACATGGTACAACACTCATCTGCATAACTCCATGAGGGATCCTGCCTGTTATACATGTCATCTGCTGAATACATCTAGAGATGCAGACTGCAATTAATTGGGAATTGTGCTCATTTCTGGACATTTCACTCTGACAACTGTGGGCAGTGATTTGTGTTTTCCCGAGGAAGGGGGGCTCGGTGGTGAGCTAATCACCTAGCAGGTTGTCATCAGGGAAGGAGCCACAGCTCTTTAAATCTTCGAGCTGTGCTAGAGCACGAATGCTGGGTGCGAGCATGAGTGCACTCCATAGAGATATTTTCAGACAGTATACAGAGGGTGAGTGGGACTGTAGTTTTGTTTAGATTAAGAGGTTATCATTTATTTAACAATGGGTGGGTACCTCTACATTTTAACTATTGTTTTGGCACTTAATTGCATATCATGGCAGGTGGATTTATATGTTCACCCTGGGATATACAACTGAATGGCTTGGTGCTGGAAATGCCAAACACAAGCACTGACTGTACAGTAGTTCGACTACTTTCAGTCACTGCTGTTTGCCCCACAAAGATAATTTAATCCCAGCTCAAGCTAGTCATTGTTTTAACTCTGTTTTACTAGCAAAAACCCATTTCTTAAAGACAGGCCTAGGTTGTTTTTTTGGCAAGAAGTTGTGTTGTTTGATAAAATGTTTATTAACTTGTTATATTTTGTAATAAGTTTACCTTCCAGGACCAGTATATTGTAATGGTTGCTCTTGTGTGGGGATGTTTCCCCAAACCCAGGGCCCATGTCACTATGCTTTAAAGACAAGAAGGGTATATCCCTCTTACATGCAAATGTGAGAAGTATCTTGCCTAAAATAGACTTTATTAGGGATTTTGTAATTGCTAATAATCCTGATTTTATGCTATTTTCAGAAACCTGGCTATGTGCACAAACTGATAATGTGACGTTGGATTTACAAGGATACAAGCGACGAGGGCTGATAGAAATAAAAGGGGTGGGGGTTGATATTTTAGATACTCAGTTTACTTTTGATTCGCACATTCAAAGCCTTAGGAAAACTTTGCATTTAAGGTTGGGTACCTTGTATCGGATTAAGCCATGTTTGACTTCTGAATACAGAAAACTTTTGGTTCATAGTTTTCTGTTCTCGGTGTTGGACTATGGTATCCTGATTTACACCTCCTCTTGTAGTAGTGCCTTGAATTGTCTTCAAGTAACATATCACTCTGCTCTGAGATTTTGGCTTAATTTGCCTTTTCGATCCCATCGTTCTGATCTGTATGAACAGTCTTATACACTATCTCTTGAAGATCGGGTGTACCATAAAATGGGCACTTTTTTATATAAAGTAAAAATTGGATTTCTTCCCATATCTATTTCATCAATGTTTCCCAGGGCTTTGAATGTTCTATTTACTAGATCTCAGCCTGAATTTACATTTAAGATGCCTTTATTTAAGAAGACTTTTGGGCAAAGATCTTTATTATTTAGATCTACAACTTTTTTTAATAAGATACCAACTGAAATTGTCAAAAGTAATTCTATTCAGTGTTTTAAGAGAAGTCTAAAATACTGGCTTTTCTCTAGAAAATGAATATTTTTGTAATATTCATTCATTGAACAGCACATGCATTTTATGCGGATTGAGTGGTTTGCTCTGTATTTTTGTATTTAATATTTTGTATTGTACTTTAGATATGACTTGTCACCTGTGAAAACGGGCAGCATTGCTCATCTGGTTTTACAAGAATAAAAAATAAAAATGAAAATGAAAAACATTTTACTATTTAGAGAAGTTTACCCCCAAAACATTTATATCTTAAGGCGGGCCCCAATAGCTGTGAATATTTGGCAATTGAATTACAACATGGGAAAACCACTATTGATTTTTGGTGGGTATAGACCTCATTTTCCAATCCAGCAAATGTCATCTGTTTCTGATGTTCTTTCCCCCTTTATGTTGACCCATGAACTTCTACTTCTAGGAGACCTAAATGCAGATTGGTTGAGCCCTCAAAAAATTAAGCATCTAAAATCTAAAGCATTAGACTTAGGTCTAATGTAACTTATATGTGAACCCATTCTAGTAAATATTAAGAAACCATGAGATTTTTCCCTTCTGGATATAATCCTAACTAATTCACCACATTTTTATAGTGAGGCAGGTGTTACAATAGACATGTTTAATGATCACAACATGGTATACTGTATTACGGGACTTAGTATAGTAAAAGGACCAGCTAGATATGTTACATCTTGATCCCTAAAAAAATTTGATTATCTTGAAATTATGTTTAATCTGTAGAGAATTAATTGGGATTGATTGGAATTAATTCCAGATCTAGACCTAGCATGGGAGTACTTCCAGGATGAACTGTTAAGGGTTTATAATAGACATGTGCCAGAAAACGCTAAGAGGGTCAAGGTAAATTCAGCTGCTTGGTTCTCTTCCTCTTTGGAAAAACGAAAAAGAGACAAAAATAAAGCATGGAACATCACCCAACAGACTGGCACTACTTAAGATTGGCAGAAATATCAAAAAATGAGAAATAATTATGTGGCAGGTGTTAGAGCAGCAAAAGAACATATTTTCAGACAAAACCATCCAAGAATAAAGGTAATTCATCTAAATTTTAGTCTTTAAAAAAAGACTTAGATGGTACTTCTAAGCGTACGCATAATATTAAATTATCTTCTGAGGAATTATTTAAGCCAGACTGTAATGATGCTGATAGGCTTAACAGATTCTTTTGTGAACCTGGAAACATTTTTTGGTAATAATGTCAACCCCCTGCATGTCCCAGATACCCCTAACCAGGGCATTTACTTACCCTTTTTTTCCCCTTCAAAGAAATTGAACAAGATGAAGTGTTGGATAAATTGTTAGGTCATAAGAACAATGGAGGCAGTTGTCTTGATGGCCTTTCTACTAAAATGTTGAAATTTTCTGGTTTAAACATTGCCCAACCCTTGGCCCACCTGTTCAACCAGTCTGTGGTCCTTGATCTAGTCCCACAAGCTTGGAAGAGTGCCAGGGTTGTCCCTATTTTTAAGGGTGGCAACCCTGGTTAACTTTCCAATTAAAGACCAATATCTCTTCTCCCGATTGTTAGTAAGATCTTGGAACGTATACTGGTGGAGCAGATGGTTGATTATTTGAATGGGTGGAATCTCTTTGATGAGTTCCAATCCGAGTTTTGCAGGGATCATGGTACGGTGGTCTCCATGCTGAGGGTCTTGGACATATAGCCAGAGCAAATGATAAACAGAAATACACAGGAGCTGTACTGATAGATCTGCCCAAGGCCTTCGACACAGTTGACCACCAGTCCCTGTTGCACCAGCTATCTGAAATAGGGATGAGTAGATCTGCTCTGACTTGGTTCTGCTCATATTTGAGTAGTCAACACCAGTTCACTAGGGTCAATGGCCAGGATTCATTGTCTTTGGAAGTGGTAAGGGGAGTTCCCCAAGGCTCCATGCTGTGGCCACTCCTTTTCCTGATTTATCTAAAGGACATTGGTAAGAGCATGGAGGGGGTGAACTATCACCTGTATGCGGATGACATAATTCTCTATTATTAGGATAGCTCACTCAGGGACACACAATCTATATTACAGGCTAGATTTGAGTTAGTACAAAAATATTTTTGTTAACTGAAAGCTAAACACATCAATAGCAAAAACATTATTATTTGGACCATCATCCAAAATAAAATCAGATGTTACATTAGAGATTCTGGACTTATCAGGTACATGTTTGAAAGCAGTTAAAATATAAAAATACTTAGGCTATTGGCTGGATCAGCTAGGTACGGGGAATGAACATGTTGACAGACTGGTTCTACAGGTGGGCCGAGGGTGGTCTGTTTGTACAGAAATAGAAAATGTCTTGATTCTGATGTTATGAAGAATATAATTCAAGTCCAGATTTTACTGTTAATTGAATATGTTGACATACTGTATGGTAATGCTTCTTTAGATAGATTACATAAACTAGATAGTCTTTATAACAAATTGGGTAGATTAATTTTGAATTGCTCTACAACTATACATCACTGCCACTTATACTACTCCTTAGGCTGGGTCTCCCTGGCTGCCAGGAGAAACATTCATGCAAGTTTTTTTTTTTTTTACTTTTTGCTTCCAAGCCCTGAACTCTCTCAGGCTTCCCAACTCACCTGGTCACTTCTACCGCCCACCATGTTCCTGTCTCCTCAACTATATTACTGCCTCCCTGTGACTTCCGCCAGGCAGACCCAAGCTCTGGGCACCCCCCCAGGTCATGGCACTCCAAAGCACCCTGCCCGAGTCTATGGGGAGACCAAAGGGGCGGAGGCAAGGAACCGGTGTTGGGCATGTGGTGCTGGCACTGTGGGAGCTGTCACCTATCAGGGTTGGGGGGAGTTTCTTTGTATGTTTTGTTCCCTCCCTCCCATGGAGCTCGGTCATGTAATGATGACCAGCATCCACCGAGCTCCATCCCCGATGCCATATGGCGGCGAAGCTTGTTCCAGGCTACCCCGACAGCTGCCAGGGGTTGCACAAGAGTGATGCGATACCCTACATCCTCCTGGGAAGGAAGAGCCATCCTTTGGATGCTCGAATCCTTCCCTACCCCTGCTGACTCCTGATGGCCCGGGCTCATTCCTGAACCTGGGTTGCCGACGTGGTGCGAGGTGAGGTGACTAGTGTCTTAACCCTCAGCACCACCAGCCAGCACATTCATGCAAGTTTGCTTGCACATAAGTCCTACCTGGAACTAAGTCCAAAGCATTTAGGGGACAGACTGACTTTCAGGAAGATTGATTCCTCCCTGAGAAATTCTCAATTTTCCCAGTTAATAGTACCCAAGCTTTATACTAAAAGGTCTTCATATGGCTTTAGTATTATGGTCCCAAAACTCTGGAAGAAACTCCCTTTTTATTTTAGGGATCCTTACTCTAAACCCTTGCCAGTTTCTGTTTTAAAGAATCACCTACTTTCCATTATTAACCATGTGAATGTTTTAATTGATTGTGGTAATTTAATATCCTGTTCATTCTATATTTGATGTTTGTATGGAAATGAATGATTAATTGCTGAAACAGTTTTTTACTATTTGTTTATATGTATTGTGTATTTGTGTAATAGGTCACCATTGTGAATGAGCATAAGTTCAATGGTTATACCTAAAAATAAACAACAAAGAAATCCAGTGCTGGGGAGGCATCTAACACTGATGCCAACAATCTAGGATTTCTAAAAGCAATATCAATTTCTGGACTATCCATAATCCCATGATGTATTGCGATCCACTCAATTCCACTTCATTTTCTGTCTATTCTAAAGGCATAGGTCAAAAATGAAGAAATATCACATCAAATTAGACCAACTGTCTCATTTTTAGAGACTTTCCAACCAAAAAGTGAAGGTTTTAGTTTCCCAAGTTTGTGAATGAGCCAATGTAAATTTAAAAATGACCTCAGAGACCCTTCTTGCCCTTCTAACATCCTTCTCCTCTTGATCCCTGTCGCATATCATACATGCCCGACTCGCAGATTTAACTGGAACTTTCTGAGGGGGTAAAATATTAATTCAATTTAATTTAAGCAGTGCTTCTTGGGACCAAATGAAACATGCTGTACTAAAAGATCTACTGTTAAGCAAAACACAATCAGGAAAATGTACATTAGGTGGACAAGTAATAAAATACCATCAGACATAGAAGGGATTTGTAATCTATGACAAATCCATTTTGTCAATTTTTCAAGAGCTTTGTTATCCGATTTATTAATGCTGTAAATTTCAAATAAAAACTCTAGCTCTATCTCAGGCTGATTGTTGGCAAAACCAAACAAAGTAATAGCATAATTTCCAGACTTATCAGAACACTTCTATTATGAGGAGATTGCTCATTTCTGGCATATAAGTCTCAGAGAAAAAAAGGAGGTCATTATTCTTTATTTCAGCCATAACTGAATGAGCTGATTAATTGATATGAGGTTGTACTGATTCCATATTAACACCCCATACCAAATCACATTTGTTAGATTCAGGGAATTTGTCCCTGGATTTAGTACCCTGTTTTTGTGTTGTATTAAACATAGAAACATAGACTTTGGCAGCAGATAAGGACCGCTTGGCCCACCCAGTCTGTCCATTTCCCTACCTGTTGGATAAACAGCAGATCCCAGTTACCCAACAGCCTACTTCCCTAACCCCCACCAGAATTGCCTCATGTCCGTCCCATTCATTCTTGAATTCTGTTTTTGACTCCACAACCTCCTCAGAAAGGCCATTTCCATGCGTCCACCACCCTCTCTGTGAAAAAATATTTCCTCACATTGCCACCGAGCCATCCCCCCTCTATCTTCAAATTGTGTCCCTTTGTTCTTGCACATCTCTTTTTCTGAAAGATGCTACCCTCTTGGACTTTGTTTATTCCCTTGAGGTACTTGAAAGTTTATTTCATGTTCCCCCCTTCCTCTTTTCCTCAAGGGTGTACATACTAAGCTCCTTTAGTCTCTCTTAATATGACTTCTGGTGCAGACCACGCACCATTTTATTTGCCCTCCTCTGGACTGCCTCCATCCTGTCTATGTCCTTGCAGAGATGGGGTCTTCAAAACTACATGCAGTACTCCAGATGGGGTCTCACCATCTGTACAGAGGCATAACAGCTTCCTGTTTTCTACTGGTGATGCCTCTCCCTATACATTCCAGTATCCCTTCAACCCTCCTTACTGCTTTCTCACATTGACTGCTTACCTTTATGTTATCTGATATGACTACCCCCAGGTCCCTTTACATTTTTATGGCTGCTGTGGGTGTATCCTGCAGATGTATTGCTTTGAGAAAAGGACTACCTGCATAATTACCTTCAAAACAACATGGTACAGCGTTAAAAATAGTGTCCTCCACTGAAGCCTCATTACTATGCTGCCTGTGTGTGTATGGAATTTAGAGAGCACTATTTTTCCTCTGGCTCATGTTCCCTCCCTACTAGGCATCAAAAGAGGCTGGACTTTGTCTAGGGGCATGTCCAGGACACCTAGATGGACAGGTTTGGGGGAGGAAGGCAAGCAGGTGCCACCCACTAGGGGCAGGCAGGTGTTCCCAGGGCAGAGGGAACTTGCATCCAGGAATAGGGAGGAGATACCTCATCATTTCTACCTTTCCTATGTTGCAAGAACAGCCTGAGAAGGAAAATCAAAATTTTTGACAAAGAAGACACATTAAGGCAACAGCAGAATGCAGATCTTGCATCTGCCTGCATCATAATGTGATATAAAACTAAGTCAGGTGTTCACTGTAACCAGCTTAATGTTCCCCTTTCAATAATGATGTACTAAATTGTCACCTTACTTTGTCACTTACAAATCCTTTTATTGTCTGAAGTTCTTATCCTAAAACAGTGTCTTTACAATACAGAAACATGCTTTATTCAAAGTATAAAAAGAGAAATAATCAGATTACTCTGCATCTTAAATGCAGTTGGCCAAAATTGTAACTATAAAAATAAATAAAAAATGTTCACTTCAGTTAGGCATCCAATGTCAAAATGAATATGTTTAGCATCTTGCTATATATTGTAGTGTGGTCAGTTACTGACAACAAGGTGTAGTACAGGACAATCATATGCAGACTGTGACACTCAATAGTTTTAGGGTAAATTAGTCCATCTTGACTTATTTGCTGCATATGCATCTCAGTTGCTAAGGGGTCCTGACCATGTTCACCCTTCTTCAAGCCAAGCTAGCTACAGTATGTCTAGCACTAACACTGATTAGCAAGAATTTCTTTAAATAGCCTTTTTTGTCAAATTGAAATCTCCTCCATAGTGTTTTATTTGGCTTGCCTCTGGCTTGAGAGAAGTTAAAGGAAAACTCCACCCAAAGTCCAAGTCTGGTGCCTCTTTGATTTCTCTGAATTTGCTAAAAAAACCTATCCTGCACATTTTGAGTCCCTCCATAAGAGACATCAATAAAATAACCAAATACCACACACACACACACACACACACAGCAGAACACAGCTGCAAATGATTAGATTTGTTTACAAGCACTCAAGCACTGCCTTCTACAAAAGATTCTCACAAACACTCACACACAGCAGAACATAGCTGCAAAATGATTAGATTTGTTTATAAGCACTGTCTTCCATGCAAGACACAAGTGATTGAATCAAAAGTCCACCCCATGCACGAACACAGCAGAGTACAGCTTCAAAATGATTAGATTTGTCTAAAAAAACCTATGCACAATATTATTACTTTGTTGTGGGAGTATAGCATATCTGAACACGGTGTAGGTCATGGAAATTAATTCTACAAACTATGAACATTATTATTAAATGTCAGTGTGAGTGAAGCATATCTGACCACTAATGAGTAAACAGACCTGCACTCAGCAGGGAGGGTAGCCTGTAACAAAAAAAAAAAAAACAGTAACTGGAGGTTTAAAGTAAAGGTATACTGTAGCGAAGGGTACTTAATATATGAAGGTCCACACTAATGTTTACCAGATATTTTCTCCATGTAATGGTCACAGCAAACATTACAGGAAATGTTCTTCACAATGATCTTTCCCTGCCCAAGTGGGTCATGTAGTGCTTGTTTTGACCATTAACTGGAGAAAATATTAAACATTATTGTGGATCTTTATTAAGTAACCTGAGCCAGGATTGATCTGTGCCTTTAAGCCTCCATATAGCTGAACACTGGTTATGTCATAGAAAAGAAATCTAGAATGCAATTGGCAGTATGACCCAGATTAAAAGATTAAATATTACTCTGTTTTGTGAGTGGAGCATATCTACATACTATGAACATTATTATTTAACTTCAGTGTGAGTGAAGCATATCCGGACACTAATGAGTAAACAGATCTGCACTCAGCGGGGGAAGGAGGTTACCCTGTGACAAAAAACAAACAGTACCTGGAGGTTTAAAGTCAAGGTACAACCTAAGGTGTATAACCTTTTTCACAGATCAGTGACATCCCTGTATCAATGGCCACAATTACTGCTAAGCATTGAAAGCAGGCAACAGACAATATAAGCATAAAACATGGACATGGAGAAATTATTATAATTTTCAGGATAGAATATTGGGTTGATTACTGTACTGCAGTTTTTTTTCCCCTTGTGTTTGCTGTTTTGCTAGCATATACTGCACCAGTGAAATTGACCATCACAGTCAAAAGTTTGTGCACTGGAAAGGCTCTGCTGCCTGCAGAGTCCTTCCTTCCCTGACCCCCCCCCAAGAATCATTAGTGTTCAGATATGCTTCACTCACACTGACGTTTATTACATGAAAGTAACTACTAAAATATGAATATAGCCCTTGAGGTTGTAAAGGTATCCTGTGAACATTTTTAAATATTATAAATACATTTGCAAGTACCTAGATAATGAAATTAATGTGTCTGAATAGTACACGAATAAAAGTGTAATTATCACCACTGTGTAATAATTACATGAGATTGGATTTAATTTTTCTGCCCTGTAAGTTTGGTATCTTGGATCAATAATTAATGCAGGTTATAGAACATTAAAAAAATGACAGTACATAAAAGGTAGTAAATATAACAGGGGGTGCATGGTATAAAAGGGGAAAAAAAACTAACCAAAGTTGGTACAGAAATGGAAATGTTAGTCCTGTGATTGAAATAATCCAACTTGTGAAGAAGTGGGTAGGAAATACACAGAAGAGTCACTTATTTTGAGTTGATCCATGTAACAAGGAAATATTTCAGTTATAATACATCAGTAGCAGTAGCAAGTTAACTATTAGCCGGTCGCTTTCAGTCCATAGATCCAGACTATACGGGTCTGGTTTCTTAGCAGTAATTTAAGATTGCTTATCTCCAGCAACCTCAGAAGCAAGTGTTGGATGTGATGTGAGGTCACACCTGTAAACAAGCTTCAGCTTAGTGCGTCTCTCCTGGTTTATATATATATATAAAAAAGTAACACTTTATAGGCACTAAAAACAAAGGCCTTGCTTAAGTTGATATCCTTTGCATGGAAAGTGGATTTGACACCGTCCTATAAGATTCGCCCAATGTGAATTACTGGGAAAGGAATTTAAAGTCACCTGCATCTCAGACAGAAAGTCTGGCAGTTTTCCTATAGATCCTGGCACCTGACATTTACCACTATTGTGTGAAGTGACTGAAGGCTTGGGGATGTTAGCATATAAAACATGTTTTGTGCTTTGAAGTTTAATATATAGAATGTGATAATGTCAAGGGCAGAGAAATAGGATGAAGTCTGTAGGAAAAGGGGCTTTATACGAAATAATTTATTACTCTGTTGTGTGAGTAAAGCATATCTGAACACTGTGTAGGTCACAGAAATAAAATCTACAAACACAGTATGAACATTATTAATAAACGTCAGTGTGAGTGAAGCATATCTGAACACTAATGAGTAAACAGACCTGCACTCAGTGTGGTGGGGGGGGTACCCTGAAACAAAAAAAACAGTACCTGGAGGTTTAAAGTAAAGGTACAACTGTAGCGAAGGGTACTTAATATATGAAGGTCTACACTAATGTTTTCCAGATATTTTCTCCATGTAATGGTCACAGCAAATATTACAGGAAATGCTCTCCACAATGATCTTTCCCTGGTCAAGTGGGGCACGGGTTGTTTGTATTGACCATTAAATGGAGAAAATATTAAACATTATTGTAGATCTTTATTTATTAAGTAACCTGAGCCAGGGTTGATCTGTGACTTTAAGCCTCCATATAGCTGAACACTGGTTATGTCACAGAAAGGAAATCTAGAATGCAATTGGCAGTATGACCCAGATTAAATATTACTCTGTTGTGTGAGTGGAGCATATCTAAACACTGTGTAGGTCACATAAATTAAATCTACAAGCTATGAACATTATTATTAAACTTCAGTGTTAGTGAAGCATTAAAGTTGAACCAGCATAATATTCTGTAGTGATTTGCATATACAACCCATGATACTTTGCATTATGGGGGTATGTGTGATTTTGTATATCCGAACACTAATGAGTAAACAGGCCTGCATTCAGCGGGGTAGGGGAGTTACCCTGTGACCAAAGAAACAGTACCTGGAGGTTTAAAGTCAAGGTACAACCCAAGGTGTATAACCCTTTGCACAGATCACTGACCTCCCTGTGTCAATGGCCACAATTACTGCTAAGCATTGAAAGTGGGAAACAGACTATATAAGCATAAAACATGGACATGGATAAATTATTATAATTTTCAGGATAGCATATTGGGTTGCTTACTGTACTGCAGTTTTTTTCCCCATGTTTGCTGTTTTGCTAGCATATACTGCAACAGTGAAATTAACCATCACAGTCAAAAGTTTGTGCATTGGAATGGATCGGCTGCCTGCAGAGTCCTTCCATCCCAGACACACACACACACACCTCCAAAGAATCATGGCGCGGTGCCCGTTACATGAAAATAACTACTAAAATATGAATATAGCTCTTGAGGTTGTAAAGGTGTCCTGTGAACATTTTTAAATATTACAAATACATTTGCAAGTACCTAGATAATGAAATTAATGTGCCTGAGTAGTACATGAATAAAAATGTAATTATCACCAATGAGTAATAATTACATGAGACTGGATTTAATTTTGCTGCCATGTAAGTCTGGTATATTGGATCAGTAATCAATGCAATTATAGTACATTAAAAAAATGACAGTACATAAAAGGTAGTAAATATAACAGTGGGTGCATGGTATAAAAGGAAAAAAAAACTTACCAAACTTGGTACATAAATGGAAATGTTAGTCATGTAAAGGACATAACTGAAATAATCCAACTTGTGAAGAAGTTGGTAGGAAATACACAGAAGAGTCACTTACTTTGAGTTGATCCATGTAACAAGGAAATATTTCGGCTATAATACATCAGTAGCAGTAGCCAGTTAACTATTAGCCAGTCACTTTCAGTCCATAGTTCCAGACTATATGGGTCTGGTTTCTTAGCAGTAATTTAAGATTGCTTATCTCCAGCAACCTCAGAAGCAAGTGTTGGATGTGATGTGATGTGATGTGAGGTCACACCTGTAAACAAGCTTCAGCTTAGTGCGTCCCTCCTGGTTTATATATTTATGCAATGGGGGTGAGGATAAAAATTGGCAAATAACATCAGTATTTATGTCTGTTCAGACCTACAGTGAGAATATTTCATTTATCCTTACTGTAGGTCATTTATCCACACTGTAGGTCATAACCAGTCAGGAAGTGCACATAAGCACAGGTAAGAAAATGTTTCCCTATTGGTCAGACAAGGGCTGCATAAGCCATGAGCCCACCAACCACAGTCACACCTCTCCTCCTTATTGTCAATCATTAATAGCACAGCAGCATGAGCACTCCTTTCATGAACGTTCAGCAGCACCGTGCAGGTTTCCAGTCAGAAACCAACCATCGACAAGTGCACAACTAAAGCGCAGTAAAAGCCACAGCTAATAAAGTCTTTTTTTTAAATGAGTAAAGCAGACATCAGCTTTGACGCGGAATGTGAAGACCTAATAACAGCCTTCACACAAGATAACCCATTTCTGGAAGAACAAACCGTGGAAATAACTGAAAGCATTAACCAAACACAGCACACTGCAGTAAGAAATGTTAGTGACCTAGCAACAATAGAAATTGAGGCATACATAAATGCCAGTAAAAACAAAAACACCACAAAAAAACATTGACTGATGTGGCAATGATACAGCGCTATCTAGCGGACAACTACAGAGAAGAACGAAGCCTTGAAAAATTACCACCTGAGGAACTAAACACAATACTGGCATGATATTTTATTGAAGCAAGAAAAAAAGACAACACCCCATATGAGCCCTTAACGCTCCGTTCCCATTTCCAGAGTATAGAAAGGTATCTAAAAGCCCACAGCTACCAAGCGTCACTATCCACTGACCTACTGTTTGAGAAAGTGAGACAAGTCTTATCTGCAAAACAAAAAAACCTCAAAGACCAAGGCAAGGGCTGTAGAGAAAATGTAGCCAATGAGTTAACTGACGACTTAATCCAAACACTATATGACAAAGAACAGCTAGGTCCATATAATCCGTAATCACTCCTAAACACTATGTGGTTGGTCTGCACAACATTCTTTGGCTTGAGAGGAAACACAGAAGTAAGGGACTTAAAATGGGGAGATATAACACTCAAGAAAGACACAAACAACGTAGAATACCTTGAAAACAGCCGAGAAAGATGTACAAAAACAAGAACTGGTAAAAACCCTAAAGACATTCGTCGAATCAAACCACGAGAATACAGCAATACAGCAAAGCCAATCAAATGCTCAGTGTCAAACTACAACGTATACAAAGGACAGAGACCAGCAAGCTGTCTACATTAAGAATCCCCATTTCTTCTGTCCATCAATGCCAACCAAAAACTGTACAAAACATCTACCACCTGGTTTAAGAATCAGCCCCTGGGCATCAACAAAATTGGTACAATAATAAAAAAAATGCTGGCAGACAACGAAATAACAACTGAAAAACATCTCACAAACCATTCGGCACATAAACATCTAGTGCAGAAACTGAATGATGCAGGAGTCCCCCCAACTGAAATAATGCAAGTAACGGGTCACAACAGCATAGTCAGCATTAATGACTACTGCAAACTTAATGATGATCAACAGAAAAAAATCTCCACAATACTGCACAACAGACTTGACTAAGCAGGGACATCTTACCAAACCACCACCAGCAACCTGGCATCCTCAAACAAGTACTCCAGCAGGCCCAGAAACAGCCTAGAGACCTACTTCACCAATCCGGTCTTTAATGCACACAATATCACCATACAAATAAATCACGGTAAGTGGCATCACCCCCCCATAGCAAACTGATTCCCATACTTGCAATGTAATTCACAAACTTACTTCCACCCCACAGATAAACCAAAAACTCAAAAGAAAAGAGTATATGTTCTTGAAGATTCCAGCAGTGACACAGATTGAAACACCATGGTAAAGAAATCCCCAGTACACATAAAAAAAAATAAATTAGCCATAGAAGTACTACCCCCTCCCCATCTAAAACCAGATTCTTATTCTGATTTTTTTTTCCTTCTCCACAGGTCAACGCAACATGAACCAGCAGATGAAATGCAGAGTTTGAACATCAGCCACAACAGAAGCCCAAGGGAAAATGAAAAAGAAAGCACCCTTTGAATAAAAGGAAACCCAAGCAAAAAATAAAAATTAAAAAGGACTTTTTAAACCATACAGTTAAATAAACTATTGTTAAATGCTTCAGTTTTTGAGTAAACATATTAAACTAGATACATAAAAGTTTAATTAATAGCATAATAGTTCTTCTAACTAAAAAAAAGACTGCAAACTACTGAGTTGAGCAAAACCTTAAAAATGCTTTGTACCTGTGTTAGTGGTCAGTTGAACAGTTAACAAGTTAAAAAGCCTCCTTTACTAGCAACCTTCCTTAATCAAATGTTTTTCAAAGTCTCTTACCTTGCAGATGTTTCATGAATGAGTAATCCAAAAAATAAAGGTTGTCCTTTTCTTCAGAAGTCCTTGCATTTCTTGAAAACATCAGTCACCAAATGGCACTGTCATAAAGCACAACCTTCCAACCCCAAATACATCCAAACATGCCCGATTCTAAAATAAAATAAATAAATAAAAGACACAAAATCCGGACACTTAACCAGAAAGTACAATCCAAAAGAGGTCCAGATACAGCAGTACAAATCCCATGAAGAAGAGGACTCCACCTGGAAAAAAGTACTCCAACAGTAGTCCCAATGCACCAAACGACTCCAATGCTAGAATGAAGACGCCGCTCCTGCACGTCGCATCCACAGACTACACCCGAACACCTCGCACCCCAAACGGTGAAAGTCCATGATGTTCCGCTGCTCCATTGACATCCATAAAGGCCCAAAGATTGATGGCATCATGCAAAATCTCCAAAGCATGTGCAGGCACACTCCACAAAGCCCTACGGCCGCCAACTGCACTAACTGCGCAAACTCCAAATTTATAGACCGCCATATAGCAAATAAGCCAATCATCAATGAACAGTAGAAAACAAACAGTGCAACCAACCAATCACAAGCCGAATCGTCCTAGCCAATCACAGCACATACCCGCGTGGGTCACCGCCAAACTATCCAATAGTATACATTTTCCCATGGAACAGTACCCAATCGGAAAACACTAATGCAATTCTATGGGCAAAATAGATAAAATGGCAAGCTACACAAAAAAATAATACATTACACCATTCCCTACATTTTAAAAATATCCTAACGACCACAAACAATCCCCATTGCATAAACTGAATACTCCACGGGTCCATCTGAGATATCTGTGATATCTTTCCTCATGCTCTGTGAATCATGCTATCACTCGTGGCTTCACCACTCGTAATGATAATTCACAGAGCACTCAGAAAGATATCACAGATAGACCCGTGGTATATCCTATATATATATATATATATATATATATATATATATATACATACATATATATATATTTATATACTAACACTGTATAGGCACCAAAAAGGCCTTGCTTAAGTTGATATCCTTTGCATGGAAAGTGGATTTGACACTTGCATGGAAGATTCACCCAATGTGAATTACTAGGAAAGGAATTTAAAGTCACTTGCATCTCAGACAGAAAGTCTGGCAGTTTTCCTATAGATCCTGGCACCTGACATTTACCATTATTGTGTGAAGTGACTGAAGGCTTGGGGATGTTAGCATATAAACAGGTTTTATGCGTTGATGTTTAATATATAGAGTGTGAAAATGTCATGGGCAGAGGAAGAGGATGGAGTTTGTAGGAAAAGAAGCTTTATACAAAATAATGTATTACTCTGTTGTGTGAGCAAAGCATATCTGAACACTAATGAGTAAACAGACCTGCACTCAGCGGGGGTACCCTGAAACAAAAAAACAGTACCTGGGGGTTTAAAGTAAAGGTACAACTG
This sequence comes from Neoceratodus forsteri, assembly GCA_016271365.2. NCBI lineage: Eukaryota > Metazoa > Chordata > Ceratodontiformes > Ceratodontidae > Neoceratodus > Neoceratodus forsteri. The sequence goes on along the minus strand of CM057454.1, from coordinate 1,219,284,322 downwards.
TAGGGAAGGGTACTCAATATATGAAGGTCCACACCAGTGTTTACCAGATATTTTTTGTAATGGTCACAGCAAACACTACAGGAAATGCTCTCCACAAGGATACTTCTCTGGCCAAGTGGAGCATGTAGTGTTTGTTTTGACCATTAAATGGAGAAAATATTAAACATTATTGTGGATCTTCATTTCTTAAGTAACCTGAGTCAGGATTGATCTGTCACTTCAAGCCTTTACATATCTGAACACTGGTTATGTCACAGAAAGGAAATCTAGAATGCAATTGGCAGTATGACCCAAATTAAATATTACTCTGTTGTGTGAATGGAGCATATCTGAACAAATCTACAAACAAATTACATACAGTATTACTAAACTTCAGTGTGAGTGAAGCATATCTGAACACTAATGAGTAAACAGACCTGCACTCAGCGGGGTAACCCTGTGACAAAAAAATAAATAAATAAATAGTACCTGGGGGTTTAAAATCAAGGTACAACCTAAGGTGTATAACCTTTTACACAGATCAGTGACCTCCCTGAGTCAATGGCCACAATAACTGCTAAGCACTGAAAGCAGGCAAAAGACAATATAAGCATAAGACATGGACATGGAGAATTTATTATAATTTTCAGGATAGAGTATTGGGTTGTTTACTGTACTGCAGTTTTTTTTCCCCTTGTGTTTGCTGTTCTCCTAGCATATACTGCAACAGTAAAATTAACCATCACAGTCAAAAGTTTGTGTAGTGGAAAGGCTCAGAGTCCTTCCTTCACATACACACACACATGTTCCTGCAGTGTTATTAATTTTACACACTTGGCAGCAGACCAAAAAAAGTTCTCAGTAGAGCTGCCAACCTCTGGCAGTTACAGGACTGCAGAAGCTGATCAATCCACATTGTAGTTTAGGCATGCTTTTCATGTTTGCTTGCGCGCAAGTGCAAGAAACATGTGACAACTTGCAGGAGTAGCAGTTTGTGGATGTGCTGTCGTGTTGTGTCTAATGCCCCCACTGCTTTGTGGGGCTTGTCTTTGTGCAACAACAAATGAGCATGCTGTCTATGACAGCAGTGAAAAAAAAAATGCTACCAACTTGAAAGAATTTCACCGCTGCAATGAGGGAGCACCCCCTCATTGCAGGGCATGCCTTGTCTTGTGTAACATTTCAATAAACATGGCGGTGGCTGTCACTGTCAACATCTGCCTCTAGTCCCCAGAAAGCTGATGTCGGGAGTGCCCAATCCCCCCTGTAGGCATGCCCCCTCCCCAGTTCATTTGTTGATGGGGGAGCCCAATCCCCCATCAGCATAATGGTCCCCTGTCTAATAATCTGTCTGCGGGGGCCAATCCCTCGACATCATACCCCCAAACAAAGACCCTTTCTTCTTTGCCGATGGTGTGCCCTATACCTGTTGGCTCCAGTTTCCCCCCCCACAAAACACCTAGGTGGCATGCGGGGAGCCCACCCCCAGCATGCCAGATGTCCCTGTAACAAACAAAACCTTTCTGCAAGTTTTTTTTTATTTTGTTTAACCTGTAAACAAGAAAATAGTCCCTCACTGTCTTCGGTGCCCACTCCCCCAACCTTCACCCACCCTCTGCACATCTCACCTCCCCACCCACTCTCACCCCATACTTACTTCCAGAGCCTGGTGTAATTATCTTCAATGAAGTGAAAATGTGTCTGCACTATTCAAAGCCAGCTGCAAACAAAAAAATGCCAGTAAGCTATATAATGGCATACAGTAAATGTTTTTTTTATTTTCAACTTAGGTGGATATCTCAGCCAGTTTTGTGACATTTGGCACCACATTTTTAATATGGAGTTTTAGGACCCCACCTCATGAATTCAGTCACTGTCATGTCATTATTCGGTCCCAACGGTTGCTGTGTGGAATCACCTTTTGGGACTGATTAGCAAACCAACAGTGTCACTGTTCATGAGGAGGGCTCCCAAAAAGTCTATTTTGCAAATCTGATGAAAAAAATGACTGTGTTATGAGTGTGCATTGCACACTTTCTACCCTCGCTCATAACTTCAAGAATTTTTTATATTTTCACTCCAGATTTTCAACATTGCCATTTTTTCACACCTCCTTATGAACAGTAAAGCTGTCATTTTTCACATCCTGCCCAAACTGTGTTTTTGTATATCTGGCCCATAATGGTGTGGTCATTGTGGGAAATCAATGTTTGTGGCAGATTAAGAAAATCACAGTAACACTGTTCATGAGCGGAGGTCTCAAAATGCCTATGTTGAAAATTTGGTGATAAAATTCCACAAAATGACTGTTATGAGCGTGCATTGTGCAGTTTCCATGCACACTTATAACCTTGAGAATTTTTAATATTTTTACTCCAGATTTTCAATATTGCCGTTTTTGCACACCTCCTTATGAACAGTACAGTTGTCATTTTTCACATCCTGCCCAAAATGAGGTTTTGAACACCTGGCGCACAATCACTGTGTGAAATCAATGTTTGGGTCAGATTAAGAAAATCACAGTGCCACTGTTCATGAGCAGAGGTCCCAAAATGCCTATGTTGAAAATCTGGTGTAACAAATCCCCAAAATAATTGCATTATGGGTGAGTGTTGTGCAGTTTCTATGCAAGCTCATGACTTCATCAATTTTTTAAATTTTCATTCCAGATTTTCAACATTACCATTATTTTTACATCTCCTCATGAACAGTACAGCTGTCATTTTTTACATCCTGTTCAAAATCTGTTTTTGCACCTGTGGCACCAAATGGCACAGTCACTGTTCAAAATCACCATTCAGCTGATGAACTGATGGTGTCACTGTTTATGTGGTGGGGTCACAAAAAGCCAATGTTGAAAACAAGGAGTGAAAATACCAAGAAATGCTTAGGGTGTTAGGGTTCCTGACCATAACACCCTGCCCTGTAGGGACTGACAAGCATTAGGGGTGTGACTTGGGAGAGACAATAGTAATGCTCATGTCATTCCACTCCCAGTCAGTGACAGTTATCAAGGTGTGCCTTTGACTCTTCAGCCCCAGAGTTCACTCCATTCTCTTATACTGCACCCATTTTAGCATATTTCCTTATGGAATGGTGAGTGTAAAGCTTAAACACCGAAAGGCACACCTCGACACTTGTCTGTGTCTACAGGGTAGGGTGAGGTGAAATGACATGAGCGTTATGGGCGACGACTCAAATGCACACCCCAATGCCTGTCCATCTCTGCAGGGTGGGGGTAAGGTTGGCATCACTTCAGTACTTCACTGCCATTCCTATTCTGCCTGCCTGTCTATCTATCTGTCTTTGTAATTATCTATCTTTCTATCAATTGCATGTATTGCTATTTTTATCTATTTGTAAAACAAACCTGCATATCACATTTGCCTGCACTCTGAGAACATAGTTATGAAACTCTGCATATTTGTACTCCGCTCCTGCATAGACCTCATACTTTCCTAATATCCCCATTATCACAAGCATAACAACCTTAAAGTTATCAACAGTGACCGCCTCTGAAAGTTACTATCACATTTTCTCTGCTAACAGTCCATCATTATACATGTCTGCCTGACATCAACACATTGATTAAATATAACTTACATCACCTCATGGACAAAACCCTTGTTTCTCTAAAACAAAAAACTGTGTAAATAATCCGAAGACTGAACATATGCCAGCTATTACTTTTTCATATACTGCCACCTTCTGTACTATTATGGGAAGTTGCAAAAGTTTCCCATGAAACTTTGTATTATTGGGGTATGTGCAACTGTGTTTTCTTTAAAATTTGGCTGTATGGCCAATATCCTATGGGATAATGCATACCTCAGTGGCATTTTCTCTGGGGTTCTTTTGTAAACCTATATTGCTTACTATTCCTTCCATTAAAATGTACATCTCCATATATTTTCCTAATAATGTGTATGCTTTCCTTAGAACAGAAACTAACACAAATCTTACTACTTACAAATCATTGTGTTGTTTCTCCATGCCCCCTTAACAATTCCACAAAACTTCAGTAACTTCATTATGTAGCCGTGGTGGATCTGACAAGATTTTGTTTGTTGTTAGTACCTCCCTCCACATTGTACACTCTTCCCCTGGGTTTTTGCTTCACAGATGCATTACTTTGCATTTCTTTACACTGAATCTAAGCTGCCATACTTTGTACCATTCCTCCAACCTTGCCAAGTCCCTTCTCTTCCTTTCCAGCCCCGTGTATCAACCCCGTTGCAGATCTTTGTGTCGTCTGCAAAGAGGCATACTTTTCCTTCCAGTCTTTTGCTTCCATATTTTTTTTCTTCATAATTCTCCTAGGATTTTTTTTTATTTTTCTTTCATATTCTGGCTTGATTTTGAATCTAAAATTACAATACACCATTCCTTTGAAAATGTTGAAGGAAGTTTAACCTGAATACCTTTATTTTCACTAGAGGTAGTTGGGGCTACCTGGCAATCCTCAGTAAAGCTCTCTGTTTGTGCCTGAGATTTACTCCTAAGTTGCATTAACAAGGCTTGATTATGAAATACATCTGTTCTGAAGTTTGCTATTTCCTCCTTCAAAGCCAACATATTCTTCAGTATTATTACTTTAGCAGAATATGGATTTTTTATCATTTCCATAATTTGCTTAGACAAAGAAGAGGATGATATGAAATCTCCCTCATTTGTGAAATGTCTCTTATCGTATTCCACTGAATTTTGAGGTAAAGCACAGCTTGATCTTACTGGCACTACCTCTGGAGTTATTGACAGATTGTTTATGTTCCTGGGTCCAGATTCTCTTACATCAAGCAAGTTAGCTGGCACCAATTTCTTTAGTCCCTCAGCTCCGGGAGTGTATGACCATTGGGTGCTTTAAACAGGCACTGAAAACATTTTTGTGGACACTGGCATTCCCAGAAAAAAAATGGATTTTACTGTTTTATATTTATTGTAATATTTGTTGATCAAGTTTTCTAATGTAAGGCACCCTGATATTTGAAAGGCACCCTATAAATAAAGATTATTATTATTATTATTATTATAGTGTTACTAAGATCTTGCATTACTCAAGTTAAAATATCTGGATGTGAAGATGATGTTAAAGTAGTTAATTTTCCCTTCACCCTAGATCCTAATGGTGAGGAAAAATCTACCTGCCTCATAGAAAGGTAAGAATGAATCATCTGTAGAAGATTCTTGAGGGGGGAAAAGTACTTAAATTTGAGTTTGATTTTTTTACCAATACTGAAGAGCTATAATCAAGGGGCTCCACGGAGATTCCTAATCAAAAGGTAATATAGATATTCCTTCCACTGCAGGGGAACTAGGAAGGATCATTTAGGACCTAACTTCCCCTATATTTTAGATATATTAACAGACTCCTGTGAATTAACAGTAGGAGTCGAAAGGGCAGTTGGAGTGGGAGTCGGACCCCCCCCAAACATCCATTTTCCTGGGTTGGGTTAGATCTCCCTTAAAGGAAAACTGCACCCTCATATCTTCTAAATGTTACTTGTTTCCATGTCAACAGATAATTCTTTTCATCTAGCTGTTAAAAATGTATGCAACTGCTTCAGTTAGTTTTCATACTTCATATTAGGCCCTGTCACTGTCCTGGGAGGGTCCATTTCACTGTTGTTGAAATCTCATTGTCCCTGAGAGCTGCATTAGCATATGAGAACATGATGTCAGATCAACCATTTATATCATGTATCTCTATGCTGAAATAACAAATACCCTGCAAAAACTGTATGGAAACTTACACACTGAATGGTGTTTAAAAGGGAAAAAAACTGTATTACGACTCAGATAGCTTGTAAAACTCACTGAAGGTAAATGTGGTATTTCACACCTTCTTGCAGCTTGCTTCTTTTAAAACTACTTAAGCAGACAGGCATACTGGGGAGTTTAAAGGTTGATTATGCATCACATTCTTATATGCTAATGCAGCTCTCAGGAACAATGAAATTGACCCTCCCAGGACAGTGACAGGGCCTAGTATGAAGTGTGGAAACTAACTGAAGCAGTTGCATACATCTTTAACAGCTACATGAAAAAAGTTGTCTGTTGACATGAAAACAAATGACATTTAGAAGATATGAGGGTGCAGTTTTCCTTTAACCAGCCCCTTGTCAGTGCCTAAAGACTGAAACCTTTTTAGCTTTTTACCCCTTTGAGTTTTACTACTTTGAGGAGAACTAATTATCAAAGGTGGAAAACTGTTTTTTTCCACTTCTAGTGCTGACCACTGTGATCTCTAAAAAGGTTAGTCCACAAAATAAAACCTATAAATATTATCTAAGGTGATACTGTATGTTAAGAACCAGCACTCCAGACACCAGTAATTCAGTGAAGAATAATTTCATTACTTAGTTCAAGTACTGTACTTACACATAGTACAGTGATTACAAAATCGCAGTGCAAATTTCAGCTCCTCACACCGCAACTAGGCTCAGTGCTTTGGGGCTCTCAGACCCTTTGTCAAGGGTCTAAGGTACTGGCTGGAGTGTTTTTGATTAATTAATTAAGCTAAACAAGGGGAAGGGGTCAGGTGTATAACAATATATCCATTTTCTTTCTTTAAAATCCTGTAGTCACTGTTAGTTATAACCAAATGAGTGGCACAAAAAGAAGACACGTTGGGCCACTCTACAAATACACTAAAAATATAAAAAGGAATAACAACAGCAGTAACCCATTGTAATGTATCTTGGTGTGTCAGTGATACAATTTTAAAATTTGTAACTATTTATTTAAGATCATTTAGAAGTATATAACTATTTGTCTTAATTTACAAGAGACTAAAACAACATAAAATAAATGCTTTTCTGAAGCTGTAGAGTCTAAAAATACAGCAATAATCTTATCACATCAAATTATTACATCTTATACTGTAAAAACCAGTAAAACTGATTGAAATAGTAGAAATGGTCAAAACTGGCATTGTCTGTTTCACACACTCACAAAAATCACCACAAACTTATAATAATAATAATAATGTCAGGTTTAGCTGTCAATTTCAGAAACCTTACAATAATTGGTTAGGTACAGGGTGGGTGGGCTAGTTCAAATAAAACATGCTAGCTTGAAGACTGAAGAGCATAATGCTGACAGGTAGAAAAAATGCAGGCTGGAAACCAGAACAACTCACTCAAGAGTCCCAATGCAGTGAATGTCTGTCTGAAACCACGTGTAAGAATTTGAGGCCTCCCTCAGCTTACCTGCACATTTTGGCTGAGATTTGAGTTAGAAAAAATCCTGTGAGCACCCAGCAGTGTTTCTAGATTTTTCCATTGTTGGAAATGCTTAAAATATGAACACATACGGCTCAGCCAGTTCATCTCCAATTCTGTGAACTTTAAACAAAATCAAGATGATAAAAAGGAAGTTTTAGCACTTAGTTCCTTTCTATAAGCAGGAGCTGTAAATAATGTGACAGGATGCTCATTCTAAACCCACTTTTCCTCTTGTTAACCACGGAATGGGTCAGTTCTAGATCGATATGGGGTTGTTAAAGCAGACCCATGTATCTTTCACTGCAGTTATGGTCTCTCCAGTTGTATTTCTGTTGCTATTAGTCTTTCTCTGTAAAAGCTTTCTTTTACTTCACTGCAAGTTCTGATGCTAGTTGTTCATGTTTACTGGTAGAATTTCATTTAGAGTTGTTCCTCTCCTGAAGGTTTTACCTAATTTTGTATTGCAAGCTGTCAAATGTTTATTTTCATGATATACTGTAGAACTCTGACTACATTTCTGCCCTGGGATGTTAATAAATATGCATGTAGTCCCACAATTTTGGATGCATATGTGTAATCAGTCTTAAAGGGACACTGTCAACCACCTTAGGCCTCAAAGTGCCCCGAGTTTAGAAAAACACATTTTATGATCATTTACATTCTTTAGAGACTATTGATGTAGTTGGTAGTTTGATTCAGATCCCTACCCCCCTTTTTTAAGTGAAAAACTGACTGCCCACGATACTGGTGCTACCACACCAAAACAAGTTTGTTTACATTTCTTGTCCAGCTCCCACTGCATCTTTACTGGACTCAGGAAAACCCCCAACACAATCTAGCCATTTGTTATAAAGGGGAACATTGCTAACCAGGAGTAGCACATTAAGCCAAAGCTTGTTTCCAGAAGTGACCTGGGAGCACAAGGAAGTTAAGTGACTTGCTCAGGATCACACAGTATGCACCTAGGCAGCTGTGGGATTCAAACCCATGTCTTCATCTACAGTTCAGAGCCTTAAACCACTGCACTATACTGCCTCCTTATGTAGCAGGAGTAGAGAAGACTATTGTATCATGAGTGGTTGCACTATTTGAGGGTGTTTCTAATGTTCAGGAAGTTTTCATGAAGAGTAGTTCAATGTTCTGAAGCAAAACAAAGCTGGGTATAGCTATACATTACCATGCATTTTGGTTGCAATAAGCAAGGAGGCAGATAAAACAACCAGCAACATCAATAAACTTTAGAGACAGTAAGCAATCATAAAATGTGGGGTTTAACCTAAAAATAATATGATGCAAAAAGGTTGACAGTGTCCCTTTAAGAAGGTCCATACCTCCTTCAGGCCTTGAAATGTATAATCTTGGCATACACTAAGTTCTGTAAATTAGTTAAGATGTTTCTTGTTTTTCTGTCCAACTGGTCCAGTTCATTCTGTGACCAGTCAATGACACCAAACCTGTATGAGAGCACAGGAAGGGCAAGTTGATTTACAGCTTGTACTTCACTCTGTGTTATCAAATTTCCAGTACATGTTTCAGCCACCTAAAGCATTCCTTGCTGGTCTTTTCTCTCATTTGCTCATGTTGCATTGCTGCTCCTTCATCTATACCCAGGTACTGTACTTGCATAATCCCTCTTGCTTAAGGTCCTTTATACAGTCCTCGTTCAAACTGACATTTTCAGTATAGGTTAGCTTTCCTTTAATGAATATTGCTCTAGCACACTTGTGTACTCAAAAATGTTATCCAGATGTCATCATAGCAGGACTTAACAGTTTACAACTGCTCTTTCTGGTGTTTGTCACATGAGCTATAAAGTTTTAAGTCATCTACATAATGAAGATGAGATACCGATTGATCTTTTTATGTCTGGAGTCCACGCTATGCCCATACTTTAAGTTATTAATGATGCTGCTCAGTGGGTTTAAAGCAAGACAAAATAGGAGTGGTGACAAGAAATATTCATGGAATATCCCTTGCTGTATCTTATTTGTTTCCCATGTGAATTTGCTGATGCCTTATTAGATTACTCTTCCATATAAAACTCTTCTCACATTTGCCACATTTATATAATGACTCACCAGTGTGAGTTTGCTGATGTGTTGTCAGGGAGCTCTTGTGTCTAAAACTCTTGTCACATGTGACACATTTATACAGTTTCTCACCAGTGTGAGTTTGGTGATGCCTTATTAGATGCCCCTTCTGTGTAAAACTCTTGTCACATTTGTTGCATTTATATAATCTCTCACCAGTGTGAGTTTGCTGATGTGTTACCAGGGAGCTCTTGTGTCTAAAACACTTGTCACATGTGACACATTTATATGGTGTCTCACCAGTGTGAGTTTGCTGATGTATTACCAGGGAGATCTTCTGTGTAAAACTCTTGTCACAAGTGTCACATTTATATGGTTTCTTGCCAGTGTGAGTTTGCTGATGTGTTACCAAGGTGCTCTTCTGTCTAAAACACTTGTCACAAGTGTCACATTTATACGGTTTCTCATTAGTATGAGTCTGCTGATGTCTTATTAGATGACTCTTCTGTATAAAACTCTTGTCACACGTGTCACATTTATATAATCTCTCACCAGTGTGAGTTTGCTGATGTGTTACCAGGTAGCTCTTCAGTATAAAACTTTTGTCACATGTGGCACATTTATATGGCTTCTCACCACTGTGAGTTTGCTGATGTTTTACTAGGTTACTCTTCTGTGTAAAACTTTTGCCACATCTGTCACATTTATATGGTTTCTCACCAGTGTGCATTCGCTGATGCATTACTAAGTAGCTCTTCAGTTTAAAACTCTTGTCACATGTGGCACATTTATAGGATTTCTCTCCAGTGTGGACTTTCTGATGTGTTACCAGGTAGTTCTTCCGTGTAAAACTCTTGTCACATGTGGCACATGTATATGGTCTTTCACCAGTGTAGACATTCTGATGTGTTACCAGGTAGCTCTTTTGTGTAACACTCTTGTCACATGTGGCACATGTATATGGTCTCTCACCAGTGTGAATTTGCTGATGTATTCTCAGACAATTCTTGTATGTAAAACTCCTGTCACATGTGGCACATTTATATGGTCTCTCTCTTATGTGAATTTGCTGATGCCTTATTAGATTGGTTTTCTGTGTAAAACTCTTGTCACATGTTAAACATTTATATGATTTTTCACTAGTGTGAGTTAGCTGCTGCTGTACAAGCTTACTGCGAATTGTAAATTTCTTGTTACAATTGTCACATTTATATTGTCTGTCTCTAGTGTTGACTTGCTGATGTGTTACCAGAAGACTTTTTTGTGTAAAACTCTCGTTGCAGTTGGCACAGTTATATGACCTCTCTTCTTTGTGAATCTGCTGTTGTTCAGAGATGAGGACACAGAAAGTGTTCTTGTGTTGAGGACAATGACACTGTTTCTCTGCTTTGTGGCACATTTCATGTGTCTTAGGTGGTAATTCCTGTCTCAGACTCTCACTGCTCTCAGCTCTCCTGTTGACTAAAAACAAATATGTATTGTATTTACTTACAGTGAGGCAAGAAATATATTAGTTTTCTTTTTTCTAATCTTTCCAGGGGTAATTTAAACTCTGCTGGTATGTAATATTAGGCATGTCAGTTTTTCCAAACATCACTTGTTTCCACAAAATTGCAACTTTCAGGTGTTTAACACTGGCCATTGTGGACATAAGATAGATGATGATCTAAACAGGTACAGTGCACTCCACTTATAATGGACACTGTTATAATGAACAATCGGTTATAGCGGACAAAAAATTATTTCTCAATCCAAATATATCAAATCCAGTGCATTTTTCTTTGGTTATAATGCACAGAAACATTGTTTATAACAGACACTATGAAGCTTTTCTGGGCATCTGTAGTACTTTTTTGGGGGAGGGGGCTGTGCGGAGCAGGCGAGGAGATTTGGCAAATGTAGAATTAAGAATGAGGAGCTACAGAGATAACATTTCTAACAAAATAATTCTACACAAGCTGCATAAACTTTCATTAGTAAATTAACTAAACTAAAAGTAAATGGTTTTATATTTCAATAAACCCCTTATAGTGTACTTGCCTTTGTTCTTAGTATCCCAGAATCCCAACATCCAGCCACTGGAGTTATTATCTTCCTCTTATCTTCTGCAATAAACTTCCTTAACAGAACTCATGCTCCCTGACAGTTAAATAACTTTAAATAAACACAAATTATACATAAACATATGCTAGGTAGTATTCTAGGTAATCTGTTACATTTTATAATAAGTTCTCATTCACTCTGAACCCATGCTCACACACATCGACACACCTAACACATAGGCCACACCTCCTCTGGATATAATGGACACTGGATATAACAGACAAATGTTGTGTGCATAGATGTGTCAGTTATAACAGGCTTGCACTGTATTGCTACTGAGAAGTTGTGAATGTCTTTTTAAGGACATGGCTGCTTGCTTCCATTAGTTATTCTTATGTTTTTATGTAAAATTTGGATTAAACTGTTCTTTCTCTGGAACATCTCAAATATATTTTTTAGTGCATTATTTTAGTAATACACTCTACTTGGCTTTATTGGTTATTTATTTCACGAGGCTATGTGTGAGGAGAAATATGGTGAAACTAACCATCAACTAGGAAACTTTAACATGAGACAGAACAGACACAGGACAGAATACTGAATAGGGAGTTAGGAGTAATGAAAAAATTTTCTTAAAGAAAACACAAATTGCATATACCCCAATAATGTAAAGCAACATAGGAAGCATATGCAAATGCCCATTAATTAATTTGGACTGGCTCAACTTTAAGCCAAATTGCATGGTTCCAGAAGGCCTCACAAGACAATCAGCAAAGGCTGAGAACAGCAGACACAGACACATGTTGCGTCCTCATTTGGACTCATCAGTGTGCTACAGCTGTACCTCAACCCAGGGAGAGGTAGCCAGTCACTCTATAGGGGATCTTATTGGTTTGGGTCATGAGCAGCCCAAAGCAGAGAGAGAGGAGAACAACAAAAGAACCCCAGAGCAAATACACTGGGGCAAGGGTTATCCCAAAGGATATTAGCTATACAGCCATATTTTTTAAAAAACACAAATTGCACATACCCCAATAATGCAACACATGATGGGACGCATATGCAAATGCCCATGAATTCATTTGGACTGACTCAATTTTAAGCAGCATTGCATGGTGCCAGAAGGCCTCAGAATACAGTCAGCAAAGGCTGAGAACAGCAGACACGTGTTTTGTTGTTCTCTTCTCTCTCTACTTTGGGCTGCCATGAACCAAACCAATAAGTTCCCCTGTAGGGTGGCTGGCTATCTCTTCCTGAGCTGAGGTACAGATATGGTACACTGATGAGTACAAATGAGGACAAAACACGTGTCTGTGTCTGCTGTTCTCAGCCATTGTTGATTATATTGTAAGGCCTTCTGGCACCATGCAATTCTGCTTAAAGCTGAGCCAATCCAAATGAATTCATGGGCATTTGCATATGCTTTGCATTACTGGGGCATGTGCAATTTGTGTTTTCTTTAAAATTTTGCTGCATGGACAATATCCTTTGGGATAAACCTTGCCCCAGTGCATTTGCTCTGGAGTTCTTTTGAGAATTACATTATAAGTAATACAGTATCACAGAATTAAGCCTCACAGTTGGCAATTTAAACAAACATACCACATCCATTGAGTTAAATGGAAATACATTTTTAAGGTGCGGAGGCCACGTAGGGCTACAAAGCTGTAGGGAAGAGAAGGAAACAAAAAAGTGGGGAATGAGTGCAGATTAAGGGAAACAGAAGGAAAGAAAAAGGGAAGAAGGAATTGAGAAAGGGCAAGTATCAGAGGCAGCTGCAGGAGTGAGAGGTGAAGTCATGGAGTAGTGAGGAGAGAGTTTTTGCAAGAGAAGAAGTGAATGGATACGGGAGCGAGTTCCAAACTTTAGGGAAGCAGTAGAAGAAAGCAGCCTGGCTAGTGAGGGTTTACTTAGAAGGGAGCACAAAGGATAGATATCTATGGTTACACAGGGAGTATGAGGATGGTGGTGAGGGAGAGTGAAGTAAGGTAAGAGGGGAGGGAGGCCAGACAGAATTTCAAGATAAAGGAGGTACAATGAGCTAGGCATCTAGCTTCAAGGGAAGGAGAGGGAGGAATATAAAGAGCAGTGGTGAGTGCGGGGCAGATAATTTAAGACAAATCAACAGAGGAAGTAAGAGAGGGGTCCAATTTAACTTGGGTGGTTTTTGGCACAGCACTGTAGACAATGTCACCACAGTAAAAAGTAGAGAGAATCATTTTTGAATAACAGCTTGGCGAGCAAGGGAGAAGGGTGCAGCCTTTGTTCATGTATAATGGGCCAAGCTTAGGGTGGATATTTTGTAGATGGCATCCACGTGCACCGAACGGTCTAGGTGCTGGTCTAGCCAGACTCCATGGTACTTAAATGAGGAACCATCAACTTGAGACTCAATCTAAGATGTGGAAGGGGGGAGAGGTGAGCATGCAGAGCTTCTGCTTAGTGTTAAAGGTCTTAGAACCACGTTTCTTGGCCTTTAAGGATAAATCATTTGACTGGAACCAGTGCTGAGTGTTGCTGAAGTCCAGCTGAAGCCTGGCCATCAGCTCAGTGGAGGAGGAAACAGAGGCAAACAGGACTGTGTCATCTGCATACATATGAATGGTTACAGAAGAGCAAATAGAGGGAAGGTCATTTAGGAAGACCGAGAAGAGTAAAGGGCCAACAACAGAATCTTGCGGAACATCAGTGCTGCTAGGAAGTGGGGGGATAGAGAGTAACCAATTCTAGCAGACTGGGATCTGCCCTCAAGGTAGGAGTGAAACCAGTTAGTTGCAGAGTCAGATAGCCCCACAGCCTTGAGCTTGTCAAGCAGGATGGGGTGGGCAACAGTGTTGAAGGCTTTGGCCAAGTTGACAAACATGGCAGAGGTGACGAGGCCCTGATCCATGCCTGACAGAATAAAGTCAGTAAGCTGGAGGTGTTTGAGTGGTGTTTAATGAAGACAGACTTAAAGGGAGTGAAAAAAGAAGAAAATCAAGGAAGGGGCAGAGTTGAGATATCATGGTGTGTTCCTGAAGTTTAGCTAAAGAGGGGAGTATGGAGACAGTGCAATAGTTGCCAGGCATGGAAGAGTCACCCCCTTATGGAAGGGGTATAACAGTGGTATGCTTTCAGATGTCAGGGACAGAAGCAAGGGAGGAAGAAAGGCTGAGAAGAGTGGTGACAGAGAGAGAGATCAATGACAGGGCAGAGAGGTGTAAAAGTTTGGGGTCAAGCCCATCAGGGCTCCTGCCTTTTAGAGGGTTTAGAGCCAAGAGAGAAGGAGGCTTAAGTTAACATGCAGAGTAGCTACAGTATTTCAGCTCAGTATTACCAATGGGAAGAAATGGGTCTATTACCCAAGAGCAAAAATTGATGGTGTTTGGGATAGACTGGTTGCTAAAAACATTACTGAGGGTACAGTCCTGATAGCACCTTGTGTACTAAATTTGAACAAATCCCCAGAACCAGACAAGCTACAGTATACCCAAGAGTACTGAAAGAATTGGGAAGGTCACTAGAAGCACCTTTCTCAGACATCTTAACAGAGTCAATACACCAGGAACCAGCAGACTGAAGGACTGCATATGTGATCACCTCAAAGAAAAATGGGGATGAGGGCAGCCCTGGCAGCAATCAGCCAGTAAGTCTAAAATATGTTCTAGAAAGGCAGATGGGAATCCTGACTTTTTTATTTAGATGTCCCAAAGAAATTTTATTTCTAATACACCATTCCAGTACTCAAGATTCTGTACAAAATGCTGCCTAGGATTATATAAACACAAAAACGCAGTGTTCACATATGGCTAAAGTACCAAATAAACAATTATGGCGTCATGGGCTGAGCTCCACAAATGTTCTGCCATCACTGTAGGAGAACAATGGGGCTGTGTCCAGAACGCAACCCTGTGTTCTCCTACAGAGATGCAGCAACGTCTGTACAGCACTGTCTCCACTGATGCTGTCCTCCACAGATGGAGCTCCCCTCTACAGCACAGCTGCCCCCTCCCCATGGGTGCACTACTTAGTAAGCACAATTCTGTGAAAACTATGCATGTGCAAGTATTGTGCATGCACAGTTCTGTCGCTGCTGCCATCTTGCGAATGACACACCGCTGCCACTCAGACAGCTGTGCCATCTGTTCCAAAACCACAGATGCTCTGATAGCCATTTGCCAATGCCGCTGCTCCAATAGCCATGCTGCCACTGCAATGCAGGTAAGACCTCTATGCAGCAGTATCAGCTCTGACCAGAGTTTGTTATAGTGAACAGTGCTCCTGTGAAGATGTAACTGCTTGACAGTTTCTTCTCAAACTTATTATACAGGAAGGCGGTATCTGTCAGAACCAGTGTATGATGTATGCGAGACCAGCCTGTTCTGGCAGTACCACTCAGCTGTAACTTTGGCCAGCAAAAATAAAGTGAATGCTTTCAAAGTTTTTAATGTCAGCAGAAATAAGTTACATTATTATAATATACTAATGCAACAGCAGCACATAAAGTGCCCCCCTCTGCATTGGCACATTTCAAAAGCCACAATATTGTCACTACACTAACCTGCATGTCTGAGATATTCCAACAGTGGTATCAGGATTTATTTTGGATAGAAGATTGGACATATCTACACAGGTAGAGGGGGTGAAGCATTCCTACTCCTGAAATATGTGCCTCACTCACCCCTTGAGACTGAGCTCACATCAAGGGATGGGAAGATAAGAACAATGTTTCTCCCTAAAAATACAACCTCACATACAGCCAACATGCAGACATTGTAATGACTTTCAAAGTGCACTACCAAAAAGCCTCCTCATTAGTAACTGCAACAGGAGCAAAGTTACAGCCTCCCTTAAAGATGTTGCTCACCAAGCTGGAGAGGCATGGTCCAAAGTGAGTGAAAGTACAGTACACCACTGGTGGCTGGCAATACTTTGAACTGTATTCAAAAGTCAGCAAGTGCAGGAAGATATTAAGGATATTGTAAAGAAGGACACAGAACAGCTTATGAAAATCACGGCTGTCGTAAACTTTAGTTAGGCTTCTTCTGATGCCGCAGCCTTCATTTACAGGACAGCATGCAGATACACGATCAGCTGATGGATGGACAGATTGTGTCTGCAATTACGAGTACTGTAGGTGACCAAGAGCAAAAGGACACAGAGGAAGAACACACTGTGCCTCTACACATCGATGCAGTGGACTTGAGAGAGGGTTAGCATGGCTTGAATGCCAGGAGACTGACCCAATAAAGTTACTTTAAGTGACAAGTACAACACATAAACGCGTACTGGAAAACATTTGCTGGCAAAGAGAGTTCATGGCAGAGCAAAATTACAGAATTTTTCAACAAATCAAAGTAGCAGTATTTGTTAGGAAAAAAAATCATCATATAGTATTTAAGCAACAATGTATCTTCTGACATCCTCAGATTCATCCTCTGTGTATTTTTACTTTTCTCAACAGCCTTTAAAGCTAATTCTGTATTAATGACTCACGTTATTAAAGATGGCTGCTGTAAAAAATTACTAAAAATCTCTTCTGTTGAGGTTAGCTGTTGAATGTACATATAGATTGATACTGTGGATGTACTAGGATAGTGCTACCACATGTTTCTGATGTAAACAGTGCAGTACTGTATTATGCTAACATATTTAATTTTTTTTAAAGCGGGCATGGAGTGAGGGGTAGAAGTTTTATAACTTAAAAATCTGGTATCTTCATTCAGGACTGAAAGGCAACAACTAGAAAAATGAGTATGCTGATTATTTTGATAGAAAAGTATTCTTGCCAAAAGAAATTATATGATGATTAACAAATACTGCTGCAAGTTTTATATCCGAATACCTGATCTGAACATATTGATTAATTACTGCTAACCACTCTGTTACTAATTTTGCATTGTCACGCAATATAACAAACACAGAATTATAATGAACACACCCACTTGCTCCTCCTATGTTCACCATAGTAAGGGACTGCTGTAATTTCCATTCATGACCTCTCATCACAGTATCCTCATTCCTAATGAACAGTTCACTCTAGTCCAACCTTTAGATTCCCTGCTGTACTGTTCTCTGTAGTTTACCTCAAAACAAGACCACTGGAGTCACATCTTCTTTTCTAGCACTATTATGTGGCCTTCTTTCCAGCATTGCTCTGTGTTTGCTGCAAGCTTGAAGCAGTCCTAGAAGCTATATACTGTCTCTCACTTTCTACTTAAACTGCTGCCATTGTGAATACTAAATAAGATTAGTTTAAGGAGACAGAACCACATTTCTCTAAATACTACACCTACAAGTACTTATAAGGCATGCACCAGCACCCAACATGTCATATGGGCTAGGGGATGCCCCTTCCCCATCATCAGATACCTGGTTGGAACTAGGAAACTACGTTACAAGCACCACAAGTGACACAAGTTGCAAAATTCCACGAAGATGTTCCAAACACATTAGAAACGTAAAATACACTAATGCGACAAAAAAGGAAACATGGGGATTGTGTAGGAAGCAGGATAAACCAGGGATGAAAGGCGATGTGCATTAATGCTGGTAACATTCCAAACAAAATCTCAGATCTCACTGCCATGTTGGTTTAATCCAACCTAGACTGAGTGACAGTCACGGAGACTTGGTTCTCTCAGAACCACACCTGGAATGTAGCTATCCCTGAATACACGCTCTTCCAGAGAGACAACAAGGGAAAGAAGGGAGGGGTGGATATGTATATCAAGGACAGAATCAATACAACTGAAATCCAGGGAGTGCATAGCGAAGCAGAGGCTCTGTGGATCACTCTGGGAGCTGGCAACAAAGACTATCAGGGTAGAAGTTATCAACAGACCCAGGAGATTGCGAAGGATAAAGACCTCCTGGAAGACATACTGAGGATAGCCGACAAGGGCAAATTATTACTGGTTTGGGACTTCAATGTACCTGACATAGAATGGTCCACCTTTATTGCCTTCTCAGAGAGGAGTAGAGAATTCCTCTTGCCCTACATTGCAGGACTTAATCAATTGGTAGATTCACCCACTAGAGAATCAGCTATCATGGACCTGGTACTCACAAACAATGCCAGGGTGTCAGACGTTCAAGTGGGGACCAATGTGGGAACCACTGACCACAGGTCAGTCTGGTTCTTGATTAACAAAGCAGAGGACCCTTGTCACACCAAACTTAGGGTGCTCGATTTCAGAAAAGCAAATTTCAAAAAATGAAGGAAATTATTAAAGCACTGCTCGAAACCGATACCACAGAGAATGTAGAAGACTCAGGATAAAACTGAAAAATGCTATAACTATTGTCATGGCACAATGCACAAAACAAATCAACAACACAAAAAGTCAAAGAACCCACTCTGGTTTTCCAAAGAGGTGTTGACTATAATTTGAGAGAAGAAAGCAGTTTTTAGAAAGTACAAGGAGCCGAAATCAGAGAAGGATAGAGAAGACTATAGGGTTAAACTCTGGGAAGCCAGGAAAGCAATTAGAGCCACAAAGGCCCAGACAGAGGTAAAAAATAGTGCAGGGAGTGAAGAGGAAGGACAAAACATTTTTTATATATATATATATATATACATGGAAAAAAGAAAGCGTAAAGGAGGATTAACCTGCCTGGCAACTAAGAATGGACAGCTGGTGGAGAATGACAAGACAAGGCAGAAGTTCTCATAAAATTCTTCTGCTCGGTCTTCACTCACAAAGATGTTGGTAATGGTCAAGAGCTGCCCAAGACACATCACCACACCAGTGGAGTAGACACCAGCCCCTTTACAAAAGAAAGGGTTCATGAAGAGCTGTCTAAATTAAAGGTGGACAAGGCAATGGGGCCAGATGGAATACACCTTGGAGTTTCTTTTTCTTTCTTGAGCTGTTAGGCCCCTTCATTGCTGCCTCACTCCCACCTAGCAATAGGGGGCACATGCTGGCTCTAGCAGGCAGCTCCAATCTCGCCCTTGGAGGGACTCGGTCCCAGGACCCCACCTCGTGATCCTGACCCACCCAACAATCCCCCCCAACCCCCATGGCAGGGCTGGGGATGAAGGGTCAACTCCCCGAGACCAACATCTAGACTGCGGGGGGCTGGATCAGGAGGTGTGAGAGCCATCACAGAGTCTGTCAGCTCCATTTTTTTCACTAGTTTTTCTTCTTGCCCCTTGCCGTGGTTGCCCACAAGCAGCAACTTGATGCACCCTCCCTATTCGAGTTGCTCCCCGACTGCACTACCTCTGTGCCTCCACAAGTGGACAGTCCTGCAGCACAAGCGGCTGGGTCCCCATCTGAGAGTGGAGAGCTGCATGCTGGCTGCTCAATCCAGCTCCTAGCCCGGGCTTGTTCCCAAACCCAGGTAGTCAGCATAGTGCAAGGTGTGGCATCCAGTGCCTCAAAGCTCAGCACCACCGGGCTGGCACACCCTAGAGTTTTGAAGGAACTTTAAGAGGAACTTACTGCCCCACAAGCTGAACTATTTAAACAAATCACTGGAATATGGTATAGTGCCTCAGGACTGGAGAAGGGCCACAGTTGCGCCACTGCACAAGAGTGGGAGCAAGGAGACAGCAGGAAACTATCACCCTATCAGCCTGACCTCAGTGGTGGGCAAAATAATGGAGTAATTTCTTAAAGAAAGGGTGCTGGAGTACCTAAAAGTGAGTGGAAGACTGGCCTAAAGCACCATGGCTTCACAGCAGGATGCTCGCGCCAAACAAATATGACAGAATTCTTCGACAGGGTTATGAGAGGAGTAGACCAGGGTGCAGATGTAGACATAGTATACCAGAACTTTAGCAAAGCCTTTGATATGATTCCACACAGAAGGACAGCGATTAAATTGGAGAAAGAAGGTGTCGGTTTCAAAGTAGTTGATTGGATTAAAAGCTGGCTATAGGACAGGACACAGAGTTATGGTAAATGGCACATTGTCACAGGAAAGGAGAGTTGCCAGTGGGGTTCTGTAGGGATCAGTGCTTGGCCCAATCCCTTCAGCATATTTCTCAACAACATTGCTGATGGACTGAAAGGGAAGGTCTGCCTGTTTGCAGATGATACAAAGCTCTGCAACAGGGTGGACACACAGGAAGGAGTCTCGGGTATGGAAGCAGATCTCAGAAAGCTAGAGGAATGGTTCTAGAACTGGCACTTGAGATTCAACGCCAAATGTGTAAGGTAATGCACTTGGGTAAGAGGAACCCAGGAAGTACATATGTCCTGGATGGGCAGTAATTGAAAGAGACAAAGCTGTAACGGGATCTAGACGTTATGATATCAGACAATTTAAAGGTAGGAAAGCAATGTGAAAAAGCAGCACTAAAGGCAAGTAGCATCCTTGGATGCATACAGTATGTAGGGGCATTACTGACAGAAAGAGTGAGGTAACAGTCTGGCTCTATAGGCCCTTGGTGAGGCCACACTTGGAGTACTGTGTACAGTTCTGGAGACCTTATCTAGAAAATGATATAGACCTGTTGGAATCCATGCAGAGGACAGCTACAAAAATGGTGCAGGATCTGCACCACAAATCCTATGAAGCTAGGCTCACCCAGCTGAATCTATTCTCCCTAGAGCAGAGATGGAACAGAGAGGACATGTCGAAACATTTAAATTTGTTAAAGGAATAAACACAGTACAAATCAGAAATCTCTTACAGAAGAATAGGACTGTGCGTACAAGGGGGCACAACTTGCAACTAGTAAGTGGTAAATTCAGAACCAATGTTAGGAAGTACTTTTTCAGAGAGGGGGTTGTGGACACTTGGAACAGCATGTCACATGATGTGGTGGCAGCAGAGACAATCCAGCAATTCAAACAAGCATGGGATAGTCAGTGTTGTCACCTCAGCAAGATTAGTAGATGGGGGGATAGATATCTCTGGCAGACTAGATGGATCACATGGTCTGCTCCTGCCAGCAAACTCTCATGTTCTTATGTTCTAAGTCATTAACATGTGCCCCCGATTTCCATTGTAGACACCAAGGGCCAGATTCACAAAAGGTAATGCAGGACGCAGGGCAATTGCATCAGAAAAAATGGTGTAAGTAGCAGTTGTGTCCTTCGTTTCACCATGTTACGTATTCAAGAAGGCGGCTGGCAACATGCTGCAGGCTGCCAGTGCCAACTGCACCAACTTGCCATAAACCCCCTTGTGACACGGCGTAAGGAGGTTTATGGCAGCATTTGCACCTTATTCAGGTAGTGTGGCAGCTAAGTCCCCAGATCAGGATTCAGAGACAATCACTGGTGGACATCTGTCAAAAACTATTTACACCAGCTAAAAGCTGGTGTAAGTGGTCTTTGCCGTCTACTGGGGGTTGCCACTGTGCCACCATTGGAGCACCAGTGAGCCCCCCCGGGCAACAGCTCCCGGAAGCCCTGTTCCCAGTTATCCAATCTCCCCCTTATGCCCACACCCCCCCATGAACTGACCCCCCATGCCCCAATCCCAACCAGTAGAGGACAGAGGTGCCAGTGTAGGCCTTGCCTCACCCAGTCCAAAGACACAGGCCACATACATTGGCCCTTATGGGCTTTGGGCCCAGTCACCCCTCAGATGCCAGCCCTGCATGGTATAGCAGGAACAGACTACCCTTAACTGCTCTGGTGGCAGTAGCTTCCACCCCCTCAGTGTTTGCCACCCCCATACACACACCGGCAGGTGGTCGATGACTGGCACAGCCCACCTCTCATCACCATGGCGAACCGCCAACTGAGCTTTGCCGGGAGCACTACAGTAAGTATATGTGCTTTGTGAACGACAGCCGCTGTCATTCACAGAGCATGTATAATTACTGTACATGCTCCCGGCAAAGCTCAGTCAGTGGCTGGCCATGGTGGTGAGAGATGGGCTGTGCCAGTTATTGACTCACCCGCCAGGTGTGTGTGTGTGTGTGTATGTGTGTGTGTGTGTGGGGGCTGGCACTGTTGTGTGGGGGGCCACTGGACCACCATGGAGTTATCGGGCAATGCCTTTCCCACAGTGGGGAAGGGGGGGTAGGCACTGTGGAGTGCTGGTGATTGGGCATCGGGTGGGAAGGGGGTGTTACGATAGCCCATTGGGGCATGTAGGATGGCACTATTGGGCTTTGGGAGCGGTGCCCACATTGGACTTTGGGATCAGGGGAACTGTGGGCATGGGGGGCACGGACACATGCCAGGCTTCCTGTAGTGGGCGGATCTGCCACTTGCCTGTCCCATGGCTTGTGGCATTCCTGGGACTGCGTCCTTCCTTGGACTGATGCCGTAGGATGCAGGCTCCAGAACCTTGTCTGATACTGAATCAGGGTACAGGGATGGTTCGCGCAAGCTGCCATTGTCACAGCTTATGTCCAACCTTTGTGAATCCAGCCCCAAGTCTGTAAATGCAAAGCAAAGCTTGCAAACCTCTTTATATGCTTGCACTTGCTGCTCTAGGATCATTTGTGTGGCTGTCTGGACAGACTCCAGATAGTCCCCGGCCTTTTCTAGCTGCAGATTCCAGAACTGTACACCCATACCTGAGGTGTGGCCTCACCAGGAATCAGTGCAGGGGCAATATCACCTTTCTTCTTCTACTGGAACCCTTTTCCTTTACACTTGAGCATCCTATTAACTTTACAAATTGCTTTGTTGCATTGGGCAGTAGAACTGAGTCTGTCAGTTATGATGAATCTGAAGTCTATTTCCTCAGCGGTCCAATCTACCCCCCCCCCAAACCAAAACTCTGTTTTGGGGGTTTATTGCCATGGGGTAAAAGTAAAAATCTTTTATCTTATAATCGTTAAATTTGTCGTCATTAGTGTTGTGCGAAAGTGGAAAATTTCGCCCAGCGAAATTTTTCGCATAATTTGGGCATTATGTGAAATATTTTGCCGGGCAAAAAGCAAAATTTCATCCTCAAGCCACAGAAATTTTGCTGTGCCCGGGTGAAATTTCACCACCCGCAGGTGAAATAGTGGTCGCCCCCCACCCAGATGCTCACCGGCCCAAATTTCAAAATTAATTCCACCAGGTGTCTAGTGGTCCCCTCAGCTGATCACCGCCCAAACTGAATAAAGAAAGCCCCCATTTACTCATTATTTTCAGGATCCCCCTCCCAGACTCCCAAACCTAAAAAATAAATAAATAAATAAATTCACACTCCTTGATGTCTAATGGACCCCTCAGCGATCACCAGCCAAAGTGAATAAAAGCCCCCATTTACTCATTATCATCATGATCCCCGCGACTCCCAATCTTATTAAAAAAAAATCATTCCCCACTCCCTGGTGTCTAGTGGGCTCCCCACCCCATTGTCATCAGATAGCACCCCCTGCTCACCCAGAACCCCAGTCAGGCCACTGGAACAACCCCCACTCACCTCCATGGCTGGCAGCCTGACTGGGCAGCTTCAATGAAGAGCACATGCGCCTGGCCTGCGCTCATTCATTGAAGTAATTCTGAACTACCGACCATGGAAGTGAGTGGAGAGATACCGTGGCCTGGCCGAGTACTGGGAGTGAGGTGATGCTATCTGATGACAGGGGTGGAGGGCTCTACTAGACACCAGGGGAGTGAGGAATTAATTTTTAGGATTGGGGTCCAGGAGATCCAAAAATAATGAGTAAATGGGTGGGGGCTCTTTATTCACTTTGGGCCGGTGATTGGCTGGGGGCCACTAGGCACCAGGAAAACATTCAGAATTCATTTTAAAATGTGGTCTGATGAACGTTTAGCGGTAGGCAAAATTGTGGGTGAAATTTCGTGAAACATTTTGCACTGCGAAATTGCCGATCTTGCTGCAATTTCATGGGGGAAATTTTATTTCGCTGCATCTCTAGTCATATCCTGGACCACTTTTTTATCCTTTCCAAATCCATTTTAATTTCCCTTTTTCCCTCCTCAATATCCACTCTGCCACAGATCATGGTGTCATCTGCAAAGAGACTGATCAGATTTCCTCCCCATATCTGAGGTACAGTATGTTGCCTAGGACTGATCCATGTGCAACCCCACCTGTCACCACTCTGAGCATGGAGTACTTCCCATGCATAAGCCAGATGCAATGACCACTGGCTACAGCATGGTGCTTGTAAATCCAAAAGCACAGCAAACAGTCACAGGATCCCGCACTCCCATCTGTATAGAACACCTTACACTGTGGGTGACTCTTCTGAATCTTCAGTTTCAACTTCAAAATAAAAATGTCACACAGGCTGACTCACCTGAATTTGGAAATTTAAAGTGTCATTTGAAGCAAGCTCTACAGAAGTTGGGCATACATATAAAATCATGTACAGAATATGTTTATAAGAGATGAAAAAGATTTTCCAAATAATATAGTGTTCAAATGGACTAAAAGCCAAAAATCAAGTCTTGAAAATGTGATCATATCTAACAAAGTGAAATCAGCTCTGGAGATTCAGCCAGACAATCAACATTTTTTTTTGAGGATCTGCACCCTTTCATGATCCAGATGCAAGGGTCACTGGCTATGGCACAGTGACTGTAAATCCAAAAGCAAAACAGAGAGCTAAAGGATCTAGCACTCAAGTCTGTATAGCAGAATAACATATTTCACTGTGGGTGACTCTTCTGAATCTTTTATTCAGTTTTAATTACTAATTAATAATAATAAATCACATAGGCACAGCAAAAAACATCAGCACGGAGCACCACTGGAGCCCCAATGTTTTGTGCATGAAGTCTATTTGCAGCCCCCCTGTGTCTTCACTTCCCCAGCCATCTCCAGAACTGTAATCCAGGCCAGGGTACACAGGAAATGCCTCAGAGCCTCAAAGTGCCTATATTGTCTGCTGATGGCGAGCCACACACAAAGTTCCCTTGGGAACAAAATCAGTCACCCGGGAATGTCCCCATTAACCATGTCCCAATTAAGTGTCTTTTGCATATCACAGTTCATTGCACTCTGCTTCATATTCACAAATCCTGCTGCTGTTAGTGGTATTAACCTCTCGTGTTGAACTGAGCCTGCTTATGCTGCCTCTTTCGTAGCTCCACCCATTTGTTCTCATCCCGTCTGCAACTTCTTGTTGTGCTCTAATTGGCAGATTTATTGGACTGCACAGTGGGTGAGGTAAGGGGAAGAATCCTCTTCAAAAAAAAATTATTGATTGACAATCTCCAGAGCCAATATTACCATGTTCCGAATTGCCACATTTTTTAAGAACTGATTTTGTCTTTTGCACATTTCAACACTGTATTATTTAAATTATAATTTTTTATCTCTTCTGAATGTCTTCTGTGTACTTGATTTTATGTTCAACTTTCCTAGGTCTTGCTCAACATTGTGTTTTAAGTTCCCAAACTCAGTTGGGCCAGTGAAGACCTAAATTGTGCTCCTTCTATTTCTTTTTCAATTCCTTTGTTAGTTCTTCCTGTACCAATTTGTGGTGTTCCTTTCAATGTGAACTATATAAGGTGCTCAACAGATGAGGACACACCTGAAAAAAAATGCCAGGTAACATAAGGGTGAAACGCTGGGGCTCCAGTGGTGCTCCCTGCTGATGTTTGCTGCTGTGTCTATGTAACGTTTTAAATGGAAATTAAAAACTGAAGAAAAGATTCATCCACAGTACAAGGTGTTCTTCTTCCTTATGGACTGGAGAGCTAGGCCCTTTGACTCTCTATTACCTATTTATGACCTTCCTCTGAGTCCTTCTACCCAGTCAATGTCCCAGCCACCTGATCTGCTTGTCCTTCACCCATGAGTCACCCAGCTTTTATATGATCCTTCTGTGGGGCACAGAATCAGATGTTTTGCTAAATGTCTAGCTATATCTAATGGCTGGCTCCTGTCTAATGGCTGCAAAATCTGCACTGTAAAAAATCCATCAGTTGGGCTGGTCCACCAGAGCAACAGTAGAGTTACAGTTCGCAACACTGTCCACTCAGATTTGGGAATGAGCCCAAGTTGTCATAGGGCCAGCCGGGTGAAGGTGAGCATAGCATCTGAGAGGATGCTCTTCACCTTGAGGTGGGAGGGAGTATGGCTGCCAGTGCATGAATGCCCCTTGGGTGACCACAGGTGATGGTGCAGGCATCACCATCAGATTAGGGTGGGAGGATGTCAAAGTCCATCCAGAGCATGTGCATGTCTCTGCACGCACGAAGTCCTGGCAGGAGAAAATCAGGGGAAAAAGTCTGACTGTGTCATGAAGACATCCACCTTGCATCACAGGCCCCACACCACAGACCATGGCACTGGATCCTGACGTACTGACTGAGTCTGGGCCAGGGGATAGGGTGCCCCCAGTGGCCCTGCCCTGGTGGGCAAGTCAGGATGCCCAGAGAGCTGAGGTAAGTACTGGAAGGCAGATGATGAGGCTGGGCATGGGGTCCCAATCAGTGGGGGCTGGTCGACTGTTGAGGGAAAAAAGTACACTCATTAAAACAGAATCACTCAGTTCTGTCTGGCCCAATCTGCATACCACTATCCGATGCTGCTTACTATAACGATAAAAATATAAACACACAGGTGACTAAGATCAAAGTGCTGGTGCTCAAACAAAATTATTCACAGTAAGCTTGGCTTCACAAACCAGGATACAGCAGAAAAATACCCTTGCTGTCCTGCAAGATAATGTCCATCAAAAGATTCTTCATTTCTCAGTAACAGCAGTAAATGTTAAAAGAACCCCCCCCAACCAAGACTAGTAAAATTATTTCACGGGTGAGCACCCAACCAGAAATGATCAGGCAAGGAGGTACGATTCAGTGTCTGGTCCACAGGGAGTAGGGCCTTGGCCCAAAGCAAGTGTAGCTGTGCCCTTATTAAGTAAATTGCCTGTGAGGGGTTCAGTTCAGACTTGGCTGGACTGACCAAAAGGCCCAAATCTCTGCAGGTCAGGATGGCCAGGTACATGGACCATTCTACTGCATTTTTTAATGGCTCGGCAATCAGCCAGTCATCCATGCAGGGATAAACCCTGACTCCCTGGCACCACAAGAATACTACCACCACCACCACTGCTATTCACTTGGTGAAGACCCTGGGCACAAAACAGAGGCTGAATTGCATGCCTGGAACCAGTCGAGAACAAAAGTGTGGTACCACCAGTGGGATGGCAGACAGGAATGTGGAAGAATGGGTCATGGATATCCATAAAGTAGAGCATGCTTTGCTTCAGAGATGGTAATATCTGGTTCAGCATGCCCATCCTGAACTTGCGATTCCTGAGAAACTGATTATGATCGTAGAGATACAGTATGGGTTGCCAACCCCCTGTCCATTTCAGGGCCAGGAAATACCTGAAAATGAAGCCCTTACCAGCCATGGAGTGGGGCACAGGCTTTGTCTCCTTTTTTCAGGAGCTGAGCAACATCATCCCTGAGGCAGACAGCATGTTCTGCAACACCACAGACTTCTGAGGTGCATGAGTTTAGTAAGGCAGGATAGCACTGAAGTCACGAGGCAACCCTCAGACCACCACTTCTAGAACACAGTTGTCTGAGGTAATTATGGACCAAGTGTGCCAGTGGTGGTGCAGCTGACCCCCCCCATGGGAGCTGGGACAGGAATTGGACAGTTGGGAGGTATAGCCCCCAACCAGTCACTGGGCAGCTTTGCAGGAGAAAGCAGCACCTGCTTCCAAACAGCACCACTACCAGTACCCTTGACCTTTTTGGGGTCCTTAACCATGGAACTTGGTCTGGGGGTACCAAAACTGAGATAGCCCCTGCTAAGGCTACTGCTGCCTAGGCTGCTGTGACACAAAGTGCCAAAACAGAAAAACAAACACGAAAAAAAACCTTTCTTCTGTTTCTGCCCAATCAAGTCCTTCTGACAGGAAATCACAGAACTCAATCATGGTGAGGTGTCCTTCCACCCCAGGGCAAAAGAGAAGTAGGTGCTCAAGAAGGGGATATCTGCCAACTTTTTCTGGGTGTCCACTGTAATAAGCAGCTAGGCTCTGCAACACATCGTGATGGCAACTGCCATGACAATGGAGCAGGAATCACCAACATCCAAGGCTGTCTGAAGCTGGTCTTTTGTCAGTGCTTGACCTTGGTCTTGGACCACTTTCACTGCCAGCTGCTTGACAGCATAGAGGTATGGAACAACATGATCCAAGACTCCCATCAGGGAGTGATTATAGTGGGCCATCATCAGGGCATTACTCACCTGACACAGAAAATGAGAGGATGCAGTGAAGGCCTTCTTTGCTGTTTGGTCAAGCTTTTGGAGCTCCTTGATAAGGTGACTTTTCCATATCACCAGTGTTACCAAACTTATGGAAGATAGATTCTGCAACCAAATCCTCACCCAAGAGGTGGTCTGAAAATCCAAACAAGATGCTGGTAGGGACTGCACACCTGTGGACCATATGAGCAGGGGGTGCCAAGCAAGCAGCTGGGTTTTGCCAAACCTCCAGCACCAGTCCCATAATGGCCATAGCCATGGGGATGGCAACCCTGGGGAAGTCATCCCTTTCAAGGATCTCAGTAAAGGGATATCTGGTCATTTCTTTGTTGGCTCCAAGGGAACCTTCATGGACACAGACATGAGCCTGAGAAGAGCCCCAAAGGATACTGACCCATGGTCGGTAGCCAACTCTTCAACCAAATCATAGTCGAAAGCACGAGTCCTCAAGGATTGCATCAAGGACCCATCAGACTCATTGAGGAATCTTCAAAAATGGCCCATGGCCATTTGCCACTGTGCACCACTTGGGAGAATCAACCTGGCAAGCCAGTAGCCGGTAGCTGGCTGTCATGGAGGCAGTTCCATCTGAACTGGTGGAGAGGCTTGTGTTGGGAACAGCTGTCTCGGCAGGACCAGTGCAGGTTCAACTAGTGACAAACAGCTGATCATGGGGATCAACAGTAGAGCCCTACCATGTCTAGTCAAGGCCCACTGCTGCCAGAGGAGCTCTTTGTAGCATGCCTGCATAAGCTTATGGAGCCTGAAGAACAGCATTAGCAGCAATGTCTCCCACTTGAGTGAGACCAAGAGTGTGAGGAATTCCTCAACCTTCGTCTGGATATTAAACATCAACATGGTCAAAGACAACAAGGAGATATGGCCAGAAGGGCAATATTAACTACCCATATTGGGTTTGACCATTTTATCCCAGAGGGAGGCAACTCCTGAGAGGAGACAGCTTGGTTCACTGAATGCTTCACTCTGTGAAGCCCTACAGGACTGGAGTCTTGGAAATCGAATTGTCTTCAATCCCCTCTGACAATGGGTTGACAGGGTCAAGAAAAATCCTAACCATCTGTTTGACCTCTGTTAAGGCCAACAAGCTCAACAGCAGCACTGTGGATTCAGTGGACTGTCCCTTGCCCAAGTCAAGTTCATCTAAAGCCAAGTGTCTGACAGCCCTCAAGCGGTCTAGGGAGTCAAAGGAGTGGGAAGAGTGCACCCTTTCCTCTTCCCACAACCGATAGTGGGACTTCATCAAATTGTTTACCTGACTGTGGTGGGCAGGGCTCTCCTTGAAGCTCTGGAGGATCTTGCACACTTCACTGAAGTTACCTGTGAATATTGTACTGATGTTGCGCCCTAACAGCACAGAGAATGATATTGTGCCTTGTTGTAGGACCGCTTGATCAGGAAACAAATTGCAGGCAGATAACAAAATCAGCGCATAAAAATGCCAGGTTAGCATTTATCATTTTATTTTCTCTCCATAAAATGATTCAGGATATCACAGAAAATAAGAAAATTGTCATTAGTTCTGCAAGGATACAAGACTTTCTTGTCTGTAGACACATGCTCTGCCAGCTTAAGGTCTTACACCTCGCACAGCCAGCTCTAGACTGACTCCCTCTATCTAAAAAAAATCTACCCTAGTGGGATGCTTTTATATCCATCTATTATGGACATCACTGTCATGTGACATCCAATCATCTGTAATTAGTACATCCTAGGCTCACAACCTGCACCTATACGTAACATAAGCCTTATTACTTTAGTAATCATTTCTTTCTAACAGTAATAGCATTCAACATAATCCTGTTATTAAAATGGTTCTATATGCTTAATTATCCTCAATTACTGTAAGCTCCTCCCCTCTGAGAAAAAAGCCTTGCTTACAGTTTAGTATAAATATAGGCCACTAGAGGATGTTGCTTCCCTATAGCCTTCAGACATTCACTATGAGCTCCCCTGCAAACAGATAAGACACTAGGCCTTTGGTTTCTTTCCTGTGTTAGTTGCAGTTTACCAGCCAACACAGAAGGACCCTTGAAACAAAAGTTACTAACTTCTTACTTGTTTTAATAGGAATGGCTAGGCTGCTTATGTCTATTACTGCAGCTCTCAGCCCTTTATCTTTATTTGTATAAAACAGCTCTTTATGTTTGTTTGTTTATTTGCAAGAAACAGCCCTCCATTTTCTCTCATGGGGCTTTACCTTTGAGGGGAAAAACACCTTCGAGACACGCACTGTCTCAATCCTTTTTTTTTTTTTTTTAAACAGTGATATATGTGACAGTCTGTCACCTGCTTATTAATATATGTATGACATCTGTATATAAATAAATGTGTATGTGATTGTCTGCCTAAGACACACCATTCAGCAAGTATGCTTGGCCTTTGACCTCAAAAGTGTCACTGTGAATAAAGCAGCAGGATGTCATAAAACTGGCCAGTGGAGAAGCACTAATTAAAGACTTTCTGCCCTGTCTTACACACAGAGCTTCCTGCCAGATGCCAGGTGATATGATATCGTAAAATATACCTTTTGAAAGCTAAAAGTTTGAATTTTATGATCCTGAGGGAAAGAGGCAACTTTGTAGCAGACTTGTGTGAAAATGGAAAAACTGAAATCATTCTTGCAAAACAGGAAACCAGCAGAGAGATCAAAGGAGAGGCTTTAATGAAAGAGACTCATTTTTTAAAAATTGCTAACTGTTGATTTCCACTGTAGAAATTAAGTTATGGCAGAATCTAACAGTGACATGTATGATGTGACATCACCAGAAGGTGGAGAAAAGTGACTTTTGAATAATGCCTGCATCTGTGAAACTAGTGCAGAAGGACTCCCTGAAAATCTAAGACACACTTAGTCTCTGGACTGGTAACTAGGCACTTTAGAAAGATATAATTCAGCTGGAACTTTAAAGCAGCAATATTATGAAAAAAAAAATGTGCGCTTTTTTGACAATTTATTCCCTGTCCTCTGCTGATCATATACCCGGTAAACTTTCCCACCGGCATTGTACTATCACAGAGTAATTTGCTCAGTTATCCTCTGCCTTTTTTTACATTTCTGCCACCAAGCATGTTGCACTGGAACCCCTCTGCTGCCAACTGCACATGTGTATGACTTGCAGGGACATCGGGAATGGTCAGCAGAGGGTCCCACTGCTGTAGTCAAAAGACGAGATGTGACCTGAAGGAGAAGCACAGTTGAAAATTAGTCAGCCACCATATTTATTGTAGCACCATAACAATTCAAATAAATTGTAAATATCTAAAAGAACTAAAGAAGACTGAAAAAAAAATATTTGCAGGTATGGAAACTGAAACTTTGGCCACATGCTTACAGCCAAAAAGCAGAATTTTAATAGATCACTTCCTGATTTGGTAGTACTGCTGCTTTAAAGTATTTTGCAGGATTTTTTTTTTGTTCTATTTCCCCATTTATTTTGTTGACTGTAAGCATTGATGTTATATGTTCTGTGTTTGGTATTTTATCTATTTTACATTTTTAGTAAATGCTATTTCCGTGGCTTTTAAGTTTCTTTTGCATGTGAATGCTGGAAAAGTGTTAATCATTCCGATTACTGTTAAGTGCTGAAGAAAAGGGTGTGTTACTACTTTGCTAAAGGTAAGAATACACCTAGGTCTCATACTGAGTAGTGAGGGTACATTTGGAGAACCTGGCTGGGTGCCACTGGGTGAAGGATTGTATTGCATTACCCTGAAGAGAATACATATTTGAGTCTGTTAATGGGGTGCACTAGCATAAGTTTCACATTTGACCCCCAGGACTTGAGGCTGGTAGGTGATTCTGACCCAAAAACAGACAGGAGGGTTAATCTGTTTGTCTCCTGTTCACATTATTGCGCTTCAAGGATGGCACTGTGGGAGCAGAGGGCCTGACCTGCAGAGCGTGTTTGTGACAGTATGTACTTATTTTCATTCTTCTCTCCTTTTATTTGCTTGGGTGAACTTTCCTAAATAACCCACGATATAGTAATACTTTAGCTAAGCCCTTGCTTCATGGCTTTAAAGTACAACCTTTTTCTTTTTATTGTTTTAATCAACAACCTTAATTACATACTGTATATTCCACAGCTGGAAATTCAGCCCGACAACTAACTTTTCATTGTGGCCCTTAATTACTTTTTCAGCCTTCTCTTTATTGTGCTTTATTTGTGTCTTTTCTTTTTAGGGACTTCCCTGTCCCTGTACATGCAAGTGTTTGCTTATGTATTTATTTAGACCCACAAGGTCTTTTCTCTTGCAACCCCTTGGTTGTTTCCTATATAGCATGACCTGCGCATCTCCAGTGAAACAGGGGCATATGTTATTTTAACTATAAAGCAGGGTGGCAAGAGCCATTATAAAACCTTTCATTGTGGCTTTCTTTATCTTAAAACCACTGGACAACGAACAGCAGGGAAAGGGGTACAGAAAATAACAGGATTGCTGCTCCTGTCCTGAATTCAGTTCTAACCTGAATACAGCATGCATATTGCACATAATTATACTGAGCTCCTTTTGTTAAATATAGTAGCATATTTATGGACATTTTAAATGCCACAACCTGCCTTATCTTTCTTGTACCTAGTACATTCCCTTAGGCACTTTATTATTTCTGGGGGTTGTAGGAACATCAGGGTACCCAACCATGACAGGGGTCACCCTGTCACATGCCTGCTGAAGCCTTGGCCGTCACCTATTACATAGCCGACAGGTGGGCTTTGGACCCTGCAACTGTGGGGACTGCCTTGCAAGCTTCCTCAGATTTCAACACAGGATTCCATTCAGCTGGCCGGCCAGCCAACCAACCAAGGAGAAGATGGGCATAGCAGTCTTGGAGGGAAGTGAGAAGCATATCATGACACATGCCACCACATTGTGTTGTTCACCTAAACGGCAAATCCATGTTACATGCGGATCCATCTGTGGCAATTTTTGCCTGCACTTGATGTAGCTCTTGAAGCTGGGAGCCAGTTTAGAATCCCCACAGTCCAACTGTATGCATTGGAAGATGAAAACAGAACTGAGAAATGTATCCAAATTACAAATGGGAAAGACATTTGAACAAGGTTAGCCAAATGGTGCAGTATGAATAGTTTGGACCTACACCGCAAGCAAAGCTGCAAAGGAGGAGACCTTACTCTTCCAGCTGAAAGGATGATCCAACATCACAGGGTGGAGCCAAGGGATGTACCACCCAGGTGGTGGGAGGGGCATCTCTTAACTCATTCACACCACAAGAGCTCTTTGAGGCTTCCACCACTTGTGCCCTGTGTACTCTTAATACCGCATCCTGGGTCTTTCTAAGCAAAATCAAGCCATAATTAGCATGCCACAAATAAATGAAAATACCTCTTGAATCATAAGAGCTACACACAAAGTACGAGTGGCAAAGTTGTTTAGCACAAAATTACCTTTCCAATGGTGCTACGCAACCAGTTGTAATTAATTTCGTTTTTATTTTATACTAGCTGAAATACTAAAAAACTGTGGGGGGGTTTCGGATTTATTCAAGGTGCTTACTGTAGGTGAGACTTAACATAGAAACATAGAATTTGACAGCAGTTAAGGATCGCTTGGCCCACCTAGTGTGCCCATTTCCCTACCTAATAGATAAGCTGCAGATCCTAGTTAACCAACAGCCTACTTCCTCCTACCCCCACTAGAATTGCATTATGTCTATCCCATGCATTCTTGAATTCCCCCATTGTTTTTGACTCTATGACCTCCTCAGGAAGGCTGTTCCATGCATCTACAACCCTCTCTGTGAAGAAATACTTCTTCACATTACCTCTGAGCCACCCCCCCTTGTTCTTGCACATCTCTTTTTTGAAATATGCTACCCTCTTGGACTTTGTTGATTCCCTTGAGGTATTTGAAAGTTTCTATCATGTCCCCCCTCTCCCTCCTTTCCTTGAGGCTATACATCTTAAGCTCCTTTAGTCTTTCTTCATATGTCTTCTGGTGCAGACCCTGCACCATTTTGGTTGCCCTCCTCTGGACAGCCTCCACCCTGTCAATGTCTCTGCTGAGATGGGGTCTCCAGAACTGTACACAATACTCCAGTGGTCTTACCAACTGTCTGTACAGAGGGACAACAACTTCCTGTTTTCTACTGGTGATGCCTCTCCCTGTGCATCCCAGTATCCCCCCTGCCCTCCTTACTGCCTTCTCACATTGCTGGCCCACCTTTAGGTCATCTGATATGACTACCCCCAGGTCCCTTTCCATTTTTGTTGTTGTCAGTATCTCACCCCCCCACCATTGTGTACTCTTGCCCTGGGTTTTTGTTTCCCAGGTGCATTACATTACACTTCTTTGCATTGAATCTAAGCTGCCATACATTTGACCATTCCTCCAACCTTGCCAAGTCCCTTTTCATCCTTTCCACCCCACCTTGTGTATCAACCCTGTTGCAGATCTTTGTGTTATCTGCAAAGAGACATACCTTCCCCTCCAGTCCCTCAGCAATGTCACTTATAAAGACATTAAAAAGGACCGGCCCCAGTACTGAACACCGCGGTACCCCACTGGTAACCCTCCTTTCTTCACTGTGGACTCCATTTACTATTACCCACTGTGTCCTGTTGTCCAGGCAGTGTTTTACCCAGGCTACCACCCTAGGACCCACTCCCAGGCTGGCTAATTTATTTATTAATCTTTTGTGTGGGACTGCGTCAAATGCCTTGCTAAAGTCTAGGCAGGCCATGTCTACAGCCCCACCCTGGTTTACTACTTTAGTCACCCAGTCAAAGAAATCAATTAGATTTGTTTGACATGACCTTCCTGCTGTGAATCCATGCTGCCTTGGTTCCTGTGCCCCACTGGCCTCTAGATACTCAACAGTTCTTTCCTTCAGAAGTGACTCCAACATTTTCCCTACCACTGAGGTCAAATTGACAGGGCTGTAGTTTCCTGCCTCTGTCTTGCACTCACTTTTGTGAAGGGGAATCACATCCACTCTTTTCCAGTCCTCAGGTACCACACCATCCTCCCATGATTTATTAAAAAGGGTAGTCAGTGCTGTTACTAGTTCTTCCCTTAGTTCTTTTAGAATTCTGGGGTGAATCTCATCAGGCCCCATTGCTTTATCCACCTTCAGTTTTAAGAGTTCTTTCAGAACCCTTTCATCTGTGAAAGGACTAATATCAACCCCCATCCAGAGTGCTTCTATTGACTGGATTAGGTCTCCCCCCCGCTTTTCCATTGTGAATACTGAGTAGAAATATTCACTCAGTATCCCTGCTTTTTCACTGTCACTCTCTGCCCAACCACCTTCCTCTTTATTCAGCTTCAGTATCCTGCCTTCGTCTTTCTTTGCTCCCTAATATACAGTACCTATAACATAGAAACATAGAATTTGACAGTAGATAAGGACCGCTTGGCCCACCCAGTCTGCCCATTTCCCTACCTACTGGATAAGCTGCAAATCCTAGTTAACCAGCAGCCTACTTCTTCCTACCCCCACCCCCTAGAATGGCCTTATGACTGTCCCAAGCATGCTTGAATTCCACCACTGATTTTGACTCCACAACCTCCTCCGGAAGGCCGTTCCATGCATCCACAACCCTCTCTGTGATAAAATACTTCCTTAAATTACCTCTGAGCCATCACCCTTCTATCTTCAAATTGTGCCCTCTTGTTCTTGCACAACTCTTTTTTTGAAAGACGCCACCCTCTTGGATTTTGTTGATTCCCTTGAGGTACTTGAACGTTTCTATCATGTCCCCCCCCTTTCCTTGAGGCTATACATATTAAGCTCCTTTCGTCTCTCTTCATATGTCTTCCGGTGCAGACCCTGCACCATTTTAGTTGCCCTCCTCTGGACAGCTTCCATCCTGTCTATGTCTTTGCGGAGATTGGGTCTGCAGAACTGCACACACTACTCCAGATGGGGTCTCACCAGCTGTCTGTACAGAGGGATAATAACTTCCTGTTTTCTACTGGTGATGCCTCTCCCTATGCATCCCAGTATCCCCCCAGCTCTCCTTGCTGCCCTCTCACATTGCTTGCCCACCTTTAGGTCATCTGATATGACTACCCCAGGTCCCTTTCCATTTTTGTTGTTATTAGTATCTCACCCCCCTATTGTGTACTCTTCCCCTGGGTTTTTGTTTCCCAGGTGCATTACCTTGCACTTCTTAGCACTGAATCTAAGCTGCCGTACATTTGACCATTCCTCTAACTTTGCCAAGTCCCTTCTCATCCGTCCCACCCCACCCTGTGCATCAACTCTGTTGCAGATCTTTGTGTCATCTGCAAAGAGACATACTTTTCCTTCCAATCCCTCTGCAATGTCGCTTATAAAGACATTGAAGAGGATTGGTCCTAACACTGAACCTACGGTACCCACTAGTAACCCTCCTTTCTTCTGAGTGGACTCCATTTACTATTACTCTCTGTGTCCTATTCTCCAGCCAATTCTTTACCCAGGCTGTCATCTTGGGACCCACTCCCAGGCTGGCTAACTTGTATATTAATCTTTGTGTGGGACTGTGTCAAATGTCTTGCTAAAGTCTAGGTAGGCCATGTCCACAGCCCCTCCTGATCTACTACTTTGGTCACCCAGTCAAAGAAATCTATCAGTTTAGTCTGGCATGACCTTCCCTGTGAATCCATGCTGCCTGGGGTCCTGTGACCCTCTGGCCTCTAGATACTCAAAATTCTTTCCTTCAGAGTGATTCCATCATTTTCCATATCACTGAGGTTAAACCTAACAGGTCTGTAGTTTCCTGCTTCTGCCTTGCTCCCACTTTTGTGAAGAGGAATCACATCTGCCCTCCTCCAGTCCTCGGGTACCACCCCATCCTCCCATGATTTGTTAAAAAGGGTAGTCAGTGGTGTCACTAGTTCTTCCCTTAGTTCTTTTAGAATTCTGGGGCTAATCTCATCAGGCCCCATTGCTTTATCCACCTTCAGTTTTAAGAGTTCTTTCAGAACCATTTAATCTGTGAAAGGACTAATATCAACCCCTCCATCCAGAGTGCTTCTATTGACTGGATTAGGTCTCCCCCGCTTTTCCATTGTGAATACTGAGTAGAAATATTCGTTCAGTATCCCTGCTTTTTCACTGTCACTCTCTGCCCAACCACCTTCCTCTTCATTCAGCCTCAGTATCCTGCCTTCGTCTTTCTTTGCTTCCTAATATACAGTACCTATAACATAGAAACATAGAATTTGACAGTAGATAAGGACCGCTTGGCCCACCCAGTCTGCCCATTTCCCTACCTACTGGATAAGCTGCAAATCCTAGTTAACCAGCAGCCTACTTCTTCCTACCCCCAACCCCTAGAATGGCCTTATGACTGTCCCAAGCATGCTTGAATTCCACCACTGATTTTGACTCCACAACCTCCTCCAGAAGGCCGTTCCATGCATCCACAACCCTCTCTGTGATAAAATACTTCCTTAAATTACCTCTGAGCCATCCCCTTCTATCTTCAAATTGTGCCCTCTTGTTCTTGCACACCTCTTTTTTTGAAAGACGCCACCCTCTTGGACTTTGTTGATTCCCTTGAGGTACTTGAACGTTTCTATCATGTCCCCCCTCTCCCTCCTTTCCTTGAGGCTATACATATTAAGCTCCTTTAGTCTCTCTTCATATGTCTTCCGGTGCAGACCCTGCACCATTTTAGTTGCCCTCCTCTGGACAGCTTCCATCCTGTCTATGTCTTTGTGGAGACTGGGTCTGCAGAACTGCACACAGTACTCCAGATGGGGTCTCACCAGCTGTCTGTACAGAGGATTATAACTTCCTGTTTTCTACTGGTGATGCCTCTCCTATGTATCCCAGTATCCCCCAGCTCTCCTTGCTGCCCTCTCCATTGCTTGCCCACCTTTAGGTCATCTGATATGACTACCCAGGTCCCTTTCCATTTTGTTGTTATTAGTATCTCACCCCCTATTGTGTACTCTTCCCTGGTTTTGTTTCCCAGGTGCATTACCTTGCACTTCTTAGCACTGAATCTAAGCTGCCGTACATTTGACCATTCCTCTAACTTTGCCAAGTCCTTCTCATCCTTTCCACCCACCTTGTGCATCAACTCTGTTGCAGATCTTTGTGTCATCTGCAAAGAGACATACTTTTCTTCAATCCCCTGCAATGTAAACATAAAGACATTGAAGAGGATCCAGTCTAACACTGAACCCTATTTGCCCACTAGTAACCCTCCTTTCTTCTGATGGACTCCATTTACTATTCTCTCTGTCCTATTCTCCAGCCAATTCTTTACCCAGGCTGTCATCTTGGGACCCACTCCCAGGCTGGCTAACTTGTATATTAATCTTTTGTGTGGGATTGTGTCAAATGCCTTGCTAAAGTCTAGGTAGGCCATGTCCACAGCCTCCCTGATCTACTACTTTGGTCACCCAGTCAAAGAAATCTATCAGATTCATCTGGCATGACCTTCCGCTGTGAATCCATGCTGCCTAGGGTCCTGTGACCCTCTGGCCTCTAGATACTCAACAATTCTTTCCTTCAGAGTGATTCCATCATTTTCCATATCACTGAGGTTAAACTAACAGGTCTGTAGTTTCCTGCTTCTGCCTTGCTCCCACTTTTGTGAAGAGGAATCACATCTGCCCTCCTCCAGTCCTTGGGTACCACCCATCCTCCCATGATTTGTTAAAAGGTAGTCAGTGGTGTCACTAGTTCTACCTTAGTTCTTTTAGAATTCTGGGATGAATCCCATCAGGCCCCATTGCTTTGTCCACCTTCAGTTTTAAGAGTTCTTTCAGAACCTTTCTTCTGTAAATGGGCTGGTATCAACTTCTGTATCAGAGTCTTTCTACTGTTTGTTTTATGTACCTCCTCTTCATTTGTAAATACTGAGCAAAAATATTTGTTTAGTATCTCTGCCTTTTCACAAGTCTCCCTCTGCCCACCCTCCCTCCCTTTATTAAGCCTCACTATCCTCCTTGGTCTTCCT
This sequence comes from Neoceratodus forsteri, assembly GCA_016271365.2. Lineage (NCBI taxonomy): Eukaryota > Metazoa > Chordata > Ceratodontiformes > Ceratodontidae > Neoceratodus > Neoceratodus forsteri. Next base: position 1,219,245,010 of record CM057454.1, on the reverse strand, counting down.
TGCTCCTGATGTACCTATAAAGGTTTATCCCCATCTTAACTGAGTTGGCTATCTTTTCCTTGGTTTGGTCCTTTGCTGTTCTGACTGCCTTCCAGCCTCCTTTGCTTTAACTGATACAGTTCTCTGTCCTGCTCCTTCTCGATTCCTTGTACTTCCTGAATGCTTTCTTTTCTCTTGAACCGTCACTGCCACTTCCTTTGAGAACCATAGTGGTTTCTTACATCTTTTGTTTTGTTTATTAAAACAAACTGGGTTAGCTATCTTTTCCTCAGTTTGGGCCTTTGCTATTCTGACTGCCTTCCCCACTTCCTTCTAACTTAGTACAGTTCTCTGTCCTGCTCCTTCTGTGTTTCCTTATACTTCCTAGATGCTATATTTTCTCCCTTACCTTCCTGCCACTTCTTTTGAGAACCATAGTGTTTTTTCTTTCATTTTGATATGTTTATTTGCTTCACACAAAGGCTTGTTGCCTCTGTGATGGCAGTTTTGATGTTTCCCCATTGCTGCTCCACCCCACCTTCTTGCCTGTTTGCTAGTGCTTTTCTGAGGCACTCTCCCATTTTGACAAAATCAGCCCTCCTGAAGTCCAGTACCTTCACTTTTGTGTGGCTTGACTCTACAGCTAAGTTTATCGTGAACCACACTGTTAGGTGGTCGCTTGTTCCCAGATGGCTACCCACTTCAAGATCAGAGATCCTCTCTCCTTCCCCATTTGAGAGTACCAGGTCTAAGATTGCTCCCTCCCGAGTGGGTTCCAAAACTAGCTGTCTGAAGCATGCCACCTGAAGGGCATCAAGAATGGCCCTGCTTTTGGATGTGGCTGCAGCAAAGGTGCTCCAGTTAACATCTGGCAGATTAAGGTCCCCCATCAACAGTATCTCCCCTTTCTCTGCCATTCTAAGTATGCCTTCTATCATTTCCTTGTCCATTTCCTCCCCCTTAGATGGGGGTCTGTATACAACCGCTGTGCAGATTGTGGAGCCATTTCCAGTCTCCAGGGTGACCCACAGTACCTCCTCTCCTCCCCATTTACCCTTTAGTTCTGTTGCTTTGATCCCTTCCCTTGCATAGAGAGCTACTCCTCCTCCTCTTCTTCCCCCCTTGTCCCTCCTGCAGATTGTGTACCCTGGAATGTTGACATCCCAGTCATGGTTCTCTGTGTACTATGTTTCTGTGACTGCCACGATATCCAGGCATCCCTCTTCCATCAAGGCCACCATTTCGGGGTGTTTTATACCTAGACTACGGGCATTGGTACTCATTACCCTCCATTTTTTTCTGCCTTTATTTCTTTTTGCCCCATCCCTGTCCTTACTGCCTTTGTCTTTTTCTCCATTTACCCCTGCCCTCATACCAATCAACTGCTCTGTGTTGGTGTTAATTTCACTAACTACCCTGACTTTTTTTTGAGGGGGGGGCTAGGATTTCCCTTCTCCTTTTCAGTGCTTCCCCACTTGGCTAGTTTAAATTCTTGCCAATTAAGCATTTAAACCAATCACCTAGGATCCTGATTCCCCTCCAGGATGGATGCAGACCATCACACCTGTATAGGCCTGCATTCTTCCAGGTGGAGCCCCAGTCCCCAGTGAGGCCAAATCCCTGAGCTCTGCACCAGTTTTCAACCAGTCATTACATCCCATGGTGGGGAGTACCCTAGCCTCATCCATGCCATAGACAGGTAGCACTTCTAAGAAAGTTACCGTGTGTGCTACTTGTCTAAGGCCCTTCCCCAACTCCACAAGCTCCTGTTGCACTGCTCTGATCCTATTCTTAGCCAGGTCATTCGTTCCTAGGTGGATAATGACATCCAGCTCACCCCCCCTTTCAGCTGCTCCCATGATCCTGAGGATTCATTTCCTGTCCCTCCAAGCCATGGTGCTAGGCAGGCACCTTACCTCCCTTTTCCTTCCCTCCCCTTCCCCAGTTCTACTCCCCAACAATCGAGTATCCCACCAGGAGTTGTTTCCTTCCCCTGTGGGGTCCTGTGCCACCCTCCTGTGGGTCTCCACTGTGGAGGCTCCCAGCATCCTCCTTGGTCTCCACTGTGGGTGCCTCCACAGAGGAACCATGCTCCACCAGATTGGCGAATGAATTGTGAAGAGGCACAACTGGAGGGATGCACCTCTGTTCCACCACTATCACCCTCCCTGAACCCACCGTGGTCCAACCACTCCTGTTTCTTGGCAACCTCTGAGGTAGTGGCAGTGGCCTGGGTGGTCCCTGGGTGGGGGAGCAGGTTTTCCAAATAATTGCCAGGTCAGCATGGAGACAAGCAACCTCCTCCCTCAGACCAAAGAGGTGCCTCCAAATAGGGCAGCAACGCAGTTTCCAGAATGTCTCCCGGAAGACTGCTGCTCCACAGCCAGTGCATTGCACTACTCCCCACATGCCTGTGTCCCTTTCTGTTACAGATGCTTTTCTTTTGTTGTTTTTTTTGTTCTTGTTTTAGTGTGTGCAAGCTTGTGAGTGTCTCTACCCCTATTCAGTGTGCTATGCCTTTAAGGATATGAACAGGTGTATGTTGTTAGCAGTTTTGGGGAAGTGATGTCAGAACCCCTGCTATAAAGGAAGTTATGCGCTTTGGGCAGGTGGGGTGTGGGGAATGGTAGGAGGGAGTAAACCTATGCCGTCCAGAAACAATCAACTACAACTCTGACCCTCCACCCTGGGAGTTAGTTCCTTCCTTCCTTCCTTCCTTCCTGACACCTATTTATCTTGTGTGTAACTTCAGAAGGATTTAAATACTGCATTTGGGTTGACCCTTGGAGGCAGCTAGATTGTCTACTAGGATTTTCTGACAGTTAAACTATTTTTAAATAAATTACAGGTGGCTGAGGAGTTGAAGAAGGAGCTTGCAAACTCTGCTTATCTTGGAAGTAACTTCATAAGGGTTTAAATAGTGCATTTTGGTTGTCCCTTGGGGTAGCTGGATTGACTACTAGGATTTTGGGACAGAAACTATTTTTAAATAATTTACTGGTGCGTAGGATTTTGTGTTAATTTTAAACTATTTTTAAATAAGTTACTGAAGGTTAGCCGAATTACTATAAAGGGCAGTACTCACCAGGGTGGTGGAGCAGTGGTGTACTTGATTGTTTCTAACAGTCACCAGTGGTTGTGGACTACCCACCCACCCTTCCCCACATCCCACCCCCAAGCATGGCATTTCCTTTATAGCCAAACTTCTGACATCACTTCCTCAACAGGTCTTGGGGCAGAACTGTCATATTCTTATATTAGCAGGGCATAAAGGGTAAGTACACACCAAAAAAAATATATATATGTATATATTTATATGTGTACATATTGTATATTATAAGGGAGAGGGACATGTGAGGGACTGGTGCAGTAATGCACTGGCTGTGGGGCAGCAGTTTTCTGGGAGACATTCTGGAAACTGCATTGCTGTCTATTTTCAGGCAACTGTCAGCTCTGGGGAGGAGGTTGCCCACCTCCAGGCCTGAACTGGCAAGGACTAAGGAGGCCTCCCCCACCCAAAGAGCACCACTGCCACAACCACTGCCTCAGAGGTTGCCAAGTATGAAGAGCAGTTAGACCACAGTGGGTTCTGGGAGGGTGCAGGTGGTGGAACAGAGGCAAAGCCCCCTAACTGTACCTCTACACAGATCATATGCCAGTTTGGCAGAGCAAGGTTCCTCTATGATGGCACCCTCAGTGGAGACCAAGAAGAATGCTGAGGACATCCACAAGGGAGACCCACAAAAGGGTGGCAAGGGACACCACAGGGGAAGGAAACAGCTTCTGATAGGGGACTCAATTGTTAGGGGGGTAGACCTGGGGAAGGGAGAGAAGAGGGAAGTAAGGTGCCTGCCTGGTGCCATGGCTTGGAGGGACAAGAAGCGAATCCTCAGAATTGCAGAAGCAGCATCACAGGAGAGGGACCTAGATATCATTGTCCACCTTGGGACAAATGACATAGCTAGGCATGGGATCAGTGCAGTGCAGGATGAATTTGTGGAGTTGGGGAGGGGCCTCAGACAGGTAGCAGTTACCTTCTCAGAGGTGCTGCTAGTCCATGGCAGGGGTGAGGCTAGGGTACTGCACACCATGCAGTTTAATGAATGGTTGCAAAACTGGTGCAGAGCACAGGGCTTTGGCTTCATTGGGGTCTGGGGTACACCTGGAGAGATGAAGGTCTACACTAGCAGGATGGTCTGCATCTGTTCACAAAGGGAACCAAGTTCCTAAGTGACAGGTTTAAATGCTTCCTTGATAAACTTTTAAACTAGCCAAGGGGGGGAGGTGCTGATAAGAGGCAGGAACTTTCAAGCCTCCCCCACAAAACATGGCAGGTAGTAAGGTGAACACTGAGGTACAGAGCTCAACACAGGGCAGGACACGGGTAAATGGAAAAATAGACAAGGGCAATAAGAGCAGGGATGGGGAAAAAAGGATAAAGCCAACATTAAATGGAGGGCAATGAGTACCAATGCCCGTAGTCTGGGAAACGAGCTTCCTGAGCTAGTATCCTTGATGGAAGATGAACAATTGGATATTGTTGCAGTCACGAAAACATGGTACATGGACAGCCATGACTGGGATGTCAACATACAGGGGTATACAGTCTACAGAAGGGACAGGGAGGCTAAAAGAGGAGGTGGAGTAGCTCTATACATAAGGGAAGGGATCAAAGCTACAGAACTAAAAAGTAAAAAGGGAGGACAAGAGGCACTCGGAGTCACCTTGGACACAGAGAATGGCATCCACAATCCTCACAGGGGTTGTATACAGACCCCTGTCTCAAGGAAAAATGGACAAGAAAATGATAGGACATTCTCAAAATGGCTGAAAAGGAGATACTGTTGATGGGGACCTGAATATGCCAGATGTTAACTGGATGACATACTGTAGCCCATGTCAAAGACGCAGGTCATTCTCGAGTGCCCTGCGAGAGGCGGGCCTTAGACAGCTAGTGTTGGAAACCCACTCGGGAGGGAGCAATACTAGACCTGGTACTCTCAAATGGAGAGAGGATCACAAATTTAGAAGTCAGTAGACATCTGGGAACAAGCAACCACTGCACAGTGTGCTTCACCATAAGCACAACCATGGAGACAAGCCATACCAAAACAAGGATACTGGACTTTAGAAGGGCTGACTTTGGCAAAATGGGTGAATACCTGAGGAATGCACTAGCAAATGGCCAAAAAGGAGGGGTGAAAGAACAATGAAGAAAAATCAAAACTGCCATTACTGAGGCAACAAGCCTTTGTGTGAAACAAAGAAAACAAAGTGGAGTAAAAAATCACTACGGCTCTCAAAAAAGATGGCAGGGAATGTTAAGGAGAAAAAGGCTGCATTAAAAAGTATAAGGAATCACAGAAGGAGCACAACAAGGAACTGTATCAATTAAAGCAGAAAGAAGTGGGGAAGGCAGTCAGAATAGCAAAGGCCCAAACCGAGGAAAAATAGCCAACCAGTTAAGAAGGGGATAAAACCTTTTATAGGTACATTAGGAGCATAGAAAGGTTAAGGAGGATGATGAAGATTAATAAGGAGAGGGAGATGGGCAGAGAAGGCTGATGAAAAGGCGAGATACTGAATGAATACTTTTGCTCAGCATTCACAAAAGAAGATGAGGAGGAGTTACCTAAACCAGACAATAGAAGCACTCTGGGTAGGGGGGTTGACACCAATCCATTTACAGAAGAAAGAGTCCTGAAAGAACTCAAAAACTCAAGGTGGACAAAGCAATGGGGCTGACAGAATTCACCCCAGAATCCTAAAAGAACTAAGGGGAGGACCTAGTGACACCACTGACCACACTTTTAACAAATCATGGGAGGATGGGGTGGTACCTGAGGACTGGAGGAGGGCAGATGTGATTCCCCTTCACAAAAGTGGGAGCAAGGCAGAAGCAGGAAACTACAGACCTGTGAGTTTGACCTCAGTGGTAGGGAAAATGATGGACTCACTTCTGAAAGAAAGAATTGTTGAGTACCTAGAAGCCAGTGGGGCACAGGATACAAAGCAGCATGGATTTACCCAAGGAAGGTCATGTCAGATGAATCCAATTGATTTTGACTGGGTGACCAAAGTAATAGACCAGGGAGGTGCTGTGGATATGACCTACCTAGACTTTAGCAAGGCATTTGACACAGTCTCGCACAAAAGATTAATAATCAGGTTAGCCAGCCTGGGAGTGGGTCCCAGGGTGGTAGACTGGGTAGCAAACTGGCTGTACTACAGGACACAGAAGGTAATGGGAGGAGAGCATGATTGGAGAGAAACTGGGAGACAAGGAGGTGGGAGAGGACCCCCCTTCAGCAGGGGGGTCAGTACCAAGGATGGGGCCCTAGCTAAAGGGGACCCACAGAGAGCCTCTGGAGGCAGGGTACTATTACAAGGGGAGGATGTCGAGTGTGGGGGCGAAACCATCAGGGCCAGGATAAATGGTTCGGATAAGAGAGGTTAAAGGGACACCTATTCAGAGGGGTTTGAGTTAAGTGGGCAAAATAACGAGGAAGGCAGAAAGGGAGGGTGACAAGGGGTCTTTAATAAGGCAGGAAGACTCCCATGGAATTGAGATCATGAATAAAGGGGAAGGGGACTGAGAGGGCATAGTGGAGGTAACCATAAGGATGATGGTGGTGTTAAGGTTCTGTTATTGGAAGACTCATGATTAGAGGTATCCAGTGGGAGGGACAGGGGTGGATGCCATGAACAGGTGAAAGTAGTGAGTATCTCTGGGCTGACAGTGCATGAGAGCAAAGTTCATGGTGTATGAAATGGTTAGGGATTGTGGAGAAACCAGATTTCCTGGTGCATTTGGGAACTAACGATCTAGAGGAAATAGCATTTTGGAAATCCAAGCAAAGGTTCCAAGAACTTGCCAGAGTCTGTCGGGATAATGGATGCAACATTTCCTTTTGGAGATATTGCCAGTACCAAAGGCCTCAGTGGAGAAAAAATGAAGCTCACAGAGGTTAATGACTGGCTCAGGAAGTGGGGTGAAGAGTGGGTTGGGGGTGTTAGGGAACTGGATTGGAGTTTGGGAGGATAGGGACAATATGCCAAGGACAGGCTTCATCTTTGCCCCATGGGGAAGGAAGTCCTTAAACAGGGGATGGCTGACTACATTCAAGAAAGGTGGGGTTTAAATTTGTGAGGGGAGGGATAAGGAGGGTTGACCAGAAGCCCTCTCTCAGATGAGGGAGTAGCCTTCAAGCCCAAGGGGAGGAAACAGACTGGGGTGGAGGGTTTCAGGAGGAGCAGAGGAGGATGGAAGTATAAGGAATCTGGGTGGGGTTCGACAAAGAGGATCAGGGATAAGGGGTGGGGGTTGGTGTTAGTAAATGCCAGACCATGCTGTTGGGGGGGGTGGATGTGGCGGCGGTCATGGAGATGTGGGCCAACGAAAACCATGACTGGGACCTAAACGTACGGGAGTACACTATGCTTAGGAAGGATAGAAAGTAGGGCAGAGGGGGTGGAGTGGCTATGTTCATTAGAGATGACATAGAAATTGCTAGGGTAGAAGAGGCAGAGGGAAACATGGAGGACTTATGGGTCACCTTACGATCCCCAGCAGGAGATAAGTTCAAACTGGGTGTAGTATATAGGCCCCCGGGATGAGTGATGTTCTAGAGGATGGTTTGCTGGACAACATCATTGCCAGTGTGGACCAAAAGGGAAGGAGGTGGTTGATGGGGGACCTTAACATGCCAGGTACAAACTGGGGAACCATGTCCTCTAAGGTGGCCAAGGGGCAGAGGCTGCTGGACGGCTTCCAGGATGTGTTCTTAACACAGCATGTGATGGAGCCCACAAGGGAGGGGCCTGTCCTGGACGTGGTTCTGGCAGATGGGGATCTGGTAAGGGACATGGTTGTACAGGACCCCTGACTGGGAGCGACCACAATACTGTCTGGTTTCAAATAAGCATGGGGGAGGGGTGAGATCTAGGACACTGGCAGTGGACTTCAGGGGCAGACTTTGTGGGCATGGGAAATATTCTCAAGGATCACTTGAAGGGATTACATCAATGGCAAGTGTGGAAAGGAGATGGGAGGTCATAAAGCGGGGCTTCATGAGGCAGTCAGGATCTGCGCTAGTTGAAAGCGTAAGAGGCAAGGTCACATAAACCATGCTGGTGGTCCAGTGAGGTACAGGTAGCAGTCAGAGAAAAGAAGGCGGCCTACAAAAAATATAAAACAACAAGAGGGGATAGGGATAAGGTAATGTACCATCTTGCATCTAGAAAAGTCACCCGTATGGTGAGAGAAGCAAAGTCCAGTAAAGAGCAGCAGCTGGCACAGGGGATACATGGATGGGAAAAGGAGTTCTTCCGGTACATTGGGGAGTGGAGAAAAACTAAGGGCCATCTCAGCAGATTGAGATCAGAAGGAGGGTGGGTGGAAGAGGCGAGGGACCAGGCAGAGGTATTTAACGAGTACTTTGCCTCTGTGCTCACTAGGGAGGGGGATGGGATATGTACAAAGCAAGGCATGAAGGGGATAGAAGCGGCAGTGAGTGGGATCAGGGGAGCAACAGAAATGGAGCAAGAGGGAGGGAGAGGTACCCCAAGGGTGTCACATCTGGATAAGGATAAAAAGGCCAGTAAGGTGGAGGGAGCGGATGATGCTATCTCTGCCAAAAAGGTGTGGTTAGCCCTCAAGGCCCTAAAGAAAGACAAATCTCCTGGGCCGGATGGCATTCATCCAAGAGTACTATGGGAATTGGTGGACATACTGGCTGCACCCCTGGCGGAGCTCTTCAACAGGTCACTTGAGATAGGTAGGGTACCTAGGGATTGGCGAGAGGCACATGTGGTGCCAATCCATAAAGAGGGGTTGAGGGAAGTACCAGGTAACTATAGACCCATCAACTCAACCTCGGTGGTGGGAAAATTAATGGAGAGTATACTAAAGAAACGATTGGGGGTGTACTTGGAGGAGGTGGGAGGTCTGGATAGTTGGCAACATGGGTTTGTGCCAGGTAGATCATGTCAAACCAATCTTGTGGAGTTCTATGAATGGGTAACATCAGAACTGGACAGGGGAAAGCCTGTGGATGTATTATTCTTGGACTTCAGCAAGGCTTGACTCTGTCCCCACAATGGTCTGGTGGAGAAACTGATGGGGTTAGGGTAGGCCTTTGATGGTCAGATGGATTGAAAACTGGCTAGCTGGATGCACCCAGAGTGTAGTGGTCTGTGGGGAGCTCTCGAACCCTGAGAGGTTGGTAGTGGGTACCGCAGGCTCCGGTCCTGGGTCTGATCCTGTTTAATGCATACATATTGGACATCAGGGAGGGTATAGGCTGTGAAATGAGTCTCTTCGCAGATGACTCCAAGACTGGAGCAGTAGTTGAGGGAGAAGAGGGGAGGTTGGCCCTGCAAGGGGACCTGGACACCCTGGAAAGCTGGGCTCACACATGGAAATTAAATTTCAATATCACCAAGTGCAAGGTGTTGCATCTTGGTCGGGGAACCCTAAACACAGGTACACCCTGGGAGGGGAGGCGCTGGAGGCCTCAATAGGGGAAAAAGACCTAGGGGTCATGGTGGATGCATGTATGAATAACTCTGAGCAGTGCAGGAGAGTGGCTAGCAAGGCAAACAGGATGTTGGGATGCAACGTAAGGGGATCACCTCTAGGAAGCAAGGAAGTGATTCTGCCTCTGTACAATGGACTGGTTAGACCACACCTTGAGTACTGTGTACAGTACTGGAGACCACACTTGAAGAGGACATAGCTCCTGGAGAGGGTACAGAGAGGGCAACTAAGATGATACGAAGGCTAGGGGATTTGACGATGAGGACAGACCTGAGGAGCTCTGCCTGTTTTCATTGGAGGAGAGGAGAGACCGGGGACATGACTGAGGTCTTCAAGTACCTCAAGGGAATAAATAGGGTAAACATGGAGGGGATCTTTAGACTAAAGCAGGGAGGTATTACCAGAGGGCATGGTTTGAAGTTGGAAGGTGGAAGGGTGAGGGGTGAAAAGAGGAGGAGGTTTTTCACTGAGAGGGTGGTGGACCCTTGAAATGCAGTGCCTGGTGAGCTGGTTCAGAGATCCACAGTGGAGGGCTTCAAGAGAGGGTGGGGCAGACACAGAAAGTGGATGTTATCAGATGATGGCCTGTCCCAGGGGGGTGGGGATGGATGATAGGGGTTTCTGGAGCACAAGGGATGGGAGGGCCTCGGCACCCAACTAAGGATCTAAGGTTTGAGCAGCCTCGATAGACCGTAAGGCCTAATCTGCTGGCAAATAGTATGTTAGTAATAGTGAATGGAACACATTCCGAAGAAGGGTACTAGTGGAGTACCTCAGGGCTCAGTACTGGGTCCAGTCCTCTTTAACATCTTTATAGGTGACATTGCAGAGGGTCTTGAGGGAAAGGTATGCCTCTTTGCAGATGACACAAAGATCTGTAACAGAGTTGATACACAAGGTGGGGTAGAAAGGATGAGAAGGGACTTGGCAAGGTTGGAGGAATGGTCAGACATATGGCAACTTAGATTCAATGCAAAGAAGTGCAAAATAATGCACCTGGGAAACAAAAACCCAGGAGAAGAGTACACAATAGTAGGGGAGGTACTAACAACAAAAAAAAATGGAATGGAACATCGGAATAGTCATATCAGATGACCTAAAGGTGGGTAAGCAATGTGAGAAGTCAGTAAGGAGAGCTGGGGGATACTGGGATGCATAGGAAGAAGCATCACCAGTAGAAAAAGGGAAGTGGCTATCCCTCTGTACAGACAGTTGCTGAGACCCCATCTGGAGTACTGTGTGCAGTTTTGGAGACCTCATCTACGCAAGGACATAGACAGGATGGAAGCAGTCCAGAGGAGGGCAACTAAAATGGTGCAGGGTCTGCATCACAAACCATATGAAGAGAGACTGAGAGAGCTTAATATGCATTCCCTTGATGAAAGGAGGGACATGATAGAAACTTTCAAGTACCTCAAGGGAATCGAACAAAGTCCAGGAGGGTAGCATCTTTCAGAAAAAGAGATGTGTAAGAACAAGGGGGCACAATTTAAAGACAGAGGGGGGAGACGGCTCACTGGTAATGTGAGGAAATTTTGTTTCATGGAGAGAATGGTGGATGCATGGAACTGCCTTCCTGGGGAGGTTGTTGGGTCTAAAACAGTGGGGGAATTCAAACATGCATGGGACAGACATAAGGCAATTGTAGTGGGAGGTGGTAGGAAGTAGGCTGTTGGTTAACTAGAATCTGCAGCTTATCCAGTAGGTAGGGAAATGGGCAGACTGGGTGGGCCAAGTTGTCCTTACCTGCCGTCAAAATCTATGTTTCTATGTTTCTAGAGGTTAAGTACCAGGTCTAGTCACAAATGACTGCAAATATATCCCAGCTACAGTTCCTCCCTGGCAAATTAAAGTTAAAACTAAGACAAGTCAACCCCAAAAACAGAATCAATACTAGTTACACAGGTCCAAAAAGTAATAATTCAGTTCAGTGTAGTCTAGAATATAACCTCCTTGATTTAAGAAATCTCTGGCTGCTTTCTCTCTCTCTCTGTGTCTCAGCACAGAGAGAGACAAATGCCAGCCATACACAACATAACATAAACGAATGCGAATAACTCCTAAAGTATACATGATAGACACACAGTATCAGCAGCAAAGCTGTTCAGCACAAAATTACCTAACAGTGCTATGCAATCATCTGTAATCAATTTGATTTTTATTTTATACTAGCTGAAATACCAAAAAAAATGTAGGGGGGGTGGATTTATTCAAGTTGCTTAGGTGAGGCTTGAGAGATAAATGTCAGCCATGCACATCACACCTTAAACAAATGCAAATAACTCCTAAAGTATACACTATAGACACAAAGTATCAGTGGCAAAGTTGTTCAGCACAAAATTACTGTTCTAATGGTGCTATGTAATCAATTCTAAGCAATTTGGTTTGTTTAATATTTAGGTAAAAACTGCTAACTTCCTTAGATGTTTCCAGGCCTGAGTGAACGTCAGTTGAGTATGTCCACAGTCGTTATTGGCCTGAGTGGCTATACTTTCAGACACTACCTACAGGTGTATCCTGGCCTGAATGAGTTATAGATAGTCCATTACTGCTAAGAGTTTGCTAGGCTCCAGATTACCTTTAGGACTGTAATGAACCATCTCCATAGCAGGGTGATTTCAAAGCCAGGACCCCAACACAGACATGTAAGCACATATTTAATAGGTGGGCGGTATTGGGCACACCGGACTGGCCAGGGCGAATGAGGCCCGACGCAGCAGGCAGAGGGTCTTATAGCCCTGGTCGGGTCTGGTATTGCCTAATACCACCCACCCTGGAGGGTATTATTGTGCTTAGAAAATGGGCACTAAAAAAAAAGTTTAATAAAAAAAAGTTAATGAAAAATTAGTTTAAAGTTAGTTTTGTAATAAAATAGTTCCTCTGCCTGCACTAGAATGATGGTTAGAGGACTGTACTGTGTTCAATAGTTTTGTTTTATTATTTTTCTTTCTGTTGTCTTTTCAAAGTGTACCCCCATACACATAGACACACACACACAGAGGCAAAAAGCAAGAAAAAGGACCATCATTAAGGTATTGTTTATATTATTTTGTTGTCTGTAGCCAGCACTGTTGTGAGTGAGCACTACTGAGAGTGCTTTTAAGACCAACTGCTGAGCGGTTATTAGAGAGGCAGTGCAGTATTTGAAGTTCATCCCCATCAAGGCCTTTCTGAAGTCCAGTTCTAGTACAGCTGCCAAAACTACCTTCCCCTCTCTTCAGTCCTGATTCTTAGACTGTCAGTCTTGCAGCACAGTTAACCTGGAAGTCTCTAAATAATGACAGGCAGCAGAGCAGAAACTTTAGTTTTATATATAGATAACACAGACTGCGAGAATGAACATTTTTTTTTTTACATGCCTGTCCCTGATGGAACTGCACAGTAATCAGGAGAGATAGGAGGGCATTGCCAGCTGAAAGGGAACAGGATGTTAGAAGAGCGCCCCCGTTCTTAGCCTGCTATTAACCCATTCAGTTCTGCCGCTCAGTCAGCCACAGAAGTCACTAAATAACAGGCAGCAGTGCAGCAACTTTATTTTTTTTATTAAAAGTTGCATGAGAACAAGTAAATCGCAGCTTTGAATTGTGTAAATTCTAGTGGAAAGCCATTCTGCTTCAAGCCAGAAGCTCATAAACCATGTTTCTTTGACCAATTATTAAAAAACAAAGCCCAGTTAAAAGTTTCTGATATGCCATACTATATTATGTGCAGAAGGATTTTTCTCAGTGAAGTCTACTGACTATTACCTGACCATGCAGCGGTTTTACAGGACGTTGCATAGAAGGGGCATATATTTTAAACGGAGGTTATATGTGATCAAATGATTAATGTGTACAGTTTTAGCACATATTAATGCATTATATACATAATATTGATTGATGCAGTATAAATAACGATGCATGCAAAAATGCCACTCTAGAGTACAATGCAGTAACACCGAGTGCGCATTGAAACTGATGGAGAAAGCTCATATCTAACAAACATAGAGAGTTGCGCTGTGTTGGGACCTGTTAATAGCAAGGTTGCCATTTGGAATGTTTTTTCTTTTCTGGGAATTGCCACATAACTGTCAAAAGTCATGTAAACAGCAGCTTTTGCTGAGGTAGGCTGTAGCGTGCACCAGGATGATGGCTCACACAAGAGCCAACATTCCATCTGAGGAGGAGAATGACTAATTATCGTTATTTATTTGGTGTTTGATTACTGTGTAGGTTCGCTATACAGTAAATTGCCTATTTAGCGGCATGACTCGGGAGAATACTGTCTCAAGGACACCATGTTGATCAAATGAAATACAGTGACTCTGGTACACGAAATGATAACGCAGTACAATAGAATAATTAAGCAATCAAGATGCTAGCAATAAGGTAATAAAACGGTATACAAATAAAAACATAGTTTCATAATATTACAGAAGCAGAAGTCAGGGAAGGCATGTACAGGTGAATATGTCTAAGGAACTTAGGTCTATAGATGATGATTGCTTATTTTGTAATACACATGAAAGCCATCTTCAGCTCAGCATGGCTTTCCTGGTCACCAACTTTTAGATAAATGAATGAATGAATAATGGTGCCTGGAGCTGAAATTTACATGAGTGCTACTTTTAATTGCAGCTCAGTCAGTCAACTCCAGTAATGGCAGGGGTTATGGCAACGGCAGGCACAGAACAGCTGACAGGAGTGTGAGAGACAGAGTGGAGAGATAAGTTGGCAAGTAAAAATGTATTTTAAACATTTTATGCTTCTGTGTCTCAGCAGCTCCTGCAGGCAGATGAAGCATCTAAAGACAGAGTGGGCTGGTAGCGGGGATATGTCTGGGACTGGCAAAATGACTGGTGAGGGAGAAAAGATCACTGGTGTTAAATTGTAAAGAAACGTTGGAACCGCTGAAGGCTTAACAGATGAATGATTAGTGGGCATGGGGGAACCAGATCGGCATGGCTCCAATGTTGTCAGTTTAAAGAACAAAAATGTGTGGCTTTCTGCTCTGTATGAGCTGGGGAAGTGACTGTTGTGCTTTCTTGTCAAAAAGAAAAAAAAAATCAGGATGGCTCCTTCTTGTGTCATGTGTTGGTTTGGTTGCTCACTGACACAAAGGGGGGGCTGACAAGGTGGGTAGCGGTCTGAAATATGTTTGATACATGCTACAAGTGGTCAATTAAAATAAAAAAAATGTGGCTTGCTGAATAGTTTTAAATTATAGAGTCTTGTTGTTACAGACTGTATAGAGCATGGGAAGTGACTATTGCTGTGTTTGCTTGTCGCTAAGTGTGTGGAGAAAATGGCGTCAGTTTGAAATTATGTGCCCGCTGTTTCAGCCAATGACAAAGCAGGCTGGGCACAAGGCTACTTTACTGGGCATTTGGCAGGTTTGGGCTGGGACTTTTTATTTGGTGGGCATCTATTGTCTGATAGATGCCCACCTAAATAAGTGTCTCAGCCAATCAGAAAAGAGAATTGTCTTTGACCATTTTCTAAGAGATGATAATCTGACCAAATAACCTGATAACCTACCTCATCTGGAGTTGTTAAAGGTTCTACAACAAATGGGTATCCACGAGAGTATTATAATATGGATCGACTCATGGCAGACAGAAAGGAGGCAGAGGGTCAGAGTTAGGAGGTTCAACCAGATTGGATAGAGGTTACGAGCGGGGTGCCCCAGGGATCTGTGCTGGGCCCATGCCTTTTTAATATTTACGTATCATCCTTTCAATATGAACACCAGAGTGTACTGTTGACAAAGTTTGCCGATGATTGTACAGTCAGGGCAAGCATTCAAAATGCTTCGGATGTAAAAATACTTCAAGATGCCCTAAACCACATTTATGGGTGGTGTAATAAATATAAATTACACCTAAACACTGATAAATATGCAATTATGCATTTAGGAAAGAAGAATTTAAGGCACAAATACTACCTGGGTGATAATATTCTTAAACAAGTAACTGAGGAAAAGGACTTGGAAATTGTGATAACTGACAATTTGCAGTTTAAGGTACACTGCAGAAATGTTAGCCAAAAGGCCAAAAGGGTTTTAAATTGTATCTTAAAGCATATTTCTAGTAGGGAATGAGAGGTAATTATGCCCTTGTACAGGTCTTTGGTTCAACCATTGCTGGAGTATAGAGCACAGGTTTGGTCACCATATAAAGTGACAGAGAAGGATATGTTGGAGAGAGTTCAGAATAAAGTTACACATGCCATAGGGGCAAAGGGGGAAGGGCTACCAGGCTAGATTATTAGACTTGGACCTTTTTTCACAGAACTACAGAACAGACAGAGGAGACATGTGTATGCTTTTAAGGTATTTACTGACGATGACCTATGGGATAGATTAGGTTTAAATTTAAGACAGCAGACATGCAACAATAGAACTCATCCATTACAACTAGAAGGAGAACAGTGCAGAACCAGTAGGAGAATGAACTGGTTTGCCCAGAAGTTATATTACCCTGGAATGGTCTATCAATCAATAAATCAAAATTTTATTTATAAAAAAGTGCCTTTCTGCAGCCAAGGTGCTTGTACATAAAATGAGAGCATAAAAACATCATAAAACACAGCAGCACTATTAACTGAAAACCCCAGCAATTTAAACTACATACACTGCATAGGCAGCTTAAAGACCAGAAAAGGCCAGGCTAAATAAATGTGCCTTCAATGCAGTTTTAAAACCCTGAACAGTCAAGCAGCCTCACACCCGATGTGGTAGAGAATTCCACAGGGTCAGGCCACAAAACAAAAAGATCGTGCCCTAGATGTCTTTAAACGGACCCTGGGAATCTATAGCAATCCCTCATCGGTGGATCGGAGAGGGTGTAGGGGACAGTAAGGGTGAAGAAGATCTTGCATGTAACTAGGTCTCTGATCGTGTAGGGCTTTATTGGTCAGCAAACTGACCTTGAAGGTGATCTGCCATTGTACTGGCAGCCAGTGCAGTCCACGGAGCACAGGCATTAGATGACTAGTCCTAGAAGTACCAGTCAATAGCCTGGCTGCCGCATTCTGCACTAGCTGCAGGTGGCGGATATCGACCTCTGGTAGCCCTCAGTAAAGGGCACTGCAGTAGTCAAGGTGGGAGGTAACGAAGGTGTGGACCAAAGTTGGAAGATCCTCGGGAGGATATTTTACTTTCTAGGCAATAAACGAGCATTATGGATGAAAGTCTGTTCAGCTCTGAAAACCTATGAAACCTATGAAGTCCCTACAAGAAGACTAGGCCCAAGACGTAGCCCCGAGGATGGATTTCAGAGGCACTTGCCAGTACAAGGCCCAGTAATGTCATCAGCTGGTGGAACTGTTGACCAAAAAGTGTAGCTTCACCATTGACCCAGGCAGTCCCCAAAACCAACACTCTGAGGAAGACTATGACTAGATCTATAAAGTTTGCCAGCTCTTAGCTCCAGCAATTTATTTATTGAAATTTGTTGACACAGTAGGCCCACTGAGACTAGAAGTCCCTTTTTCAGGGGTGACTGGGGGGGGGATACAGATGGGAACCAACTGAAATTGAATCAGATTAAGCTGTTGGTGGTATTTTTAGTGAATAATGAGCAATAATTTATTCCTGTGTCCTAAAGGCTGGTATATGTGTAAGATCCTGCAACCTGCACCAACTTTTTTTTTTGTATTATGCTTTTTACCGTGTCCACTAATCCAGCCGCTCCACTCCTTCAGGCAGCCGTGCCCCACCATACCACTCCTCTGATCACCATCCACTGCCCCTCAATGTGTCACCATCCGACTGACCCAGCGTATCCCTTCGCCAGGGGTCCCCCATACTGTGGCATGGACCAGGAGGGAAGACTTTTGTGTCCTCATAGACACAACCTTCAGTCCTTGCTGGGGGCAATAAGAGTGCAACATGGGACTATCCCGGGCTTTTCAGTGATAGGAGGATGGGCCACCGTCATCTGGGTGGCATGAGCAGCCATCTTTTCCATGTTTTCTTGTCCCTCCCACCTCCCAAGATGGATCTATGTGATGGCGACTTGGGGTGGGGATGCACAACAGCGTGATGAGGCAGCATGCTGCCTAGTATGTCTTCCAAGCTACTGCCAAGTACCAAAGGTCTGCCCACCCCCAGGAGGGAAGCATCTAATAGTTGCTTGTACTCCTTACCATCCGGTCTCCGCTCCTGGAACCCAGGCTCAGGCGCAAACCTGGGTCACCAGTGTGACAAGCAAACCCCTTCATGTGTCACCATGGAGACACCTAACCAACTTTTAATGCAACATATTACAATGGCCTGGCCATTCCTGTGGAACTAATACGCCATCTCCATGAACTCTGGCACCTGGCAGCAACCAACTAGAATCCAGGATATACCAGTCTTCACAATCCTAGATGGCTATCAACTGGAAAATCTCCTCCTTAAAATACTGTGTCTTGCTGTCTGGCTTGACAGCCATCTTGATTTCCCCCGCCAACTGCTCTCCAAGATCAGTGTGCTCTACACATTATATAGACAGATAGACAAATGATTTAATATGCCACCCCATCCCATATAGTGCCCCATCCCAGAGGCTTGGGTGCTATAAATAAAACCATGATCAGCAATTAACAAGCAGAGATTTAAATATCAAATACAGTAAATAAATAAACCACCTAAACATACTCACTAAAAATCATTACATTTATTCAGTAACAAAGCCTATATCCCAGTCCCTGCCCGCTAGGAAATCATGACAGTGATCTTCCCTGCATTAACATGAGGATCTAGTGTATGTACTACCACAAATCCAAACTCACCAGAGTGGTCTCCATTTCAACTCCTTCTGCTGCTTTGTTCTCAACACCCATCCTCAACCTTAACACTGCTGCCATTTCTCCTCCCTCTCACACCCATCTCTTGAGGAAAGGTTCCTCTCTCACAATGGCTCCCTTATTTTCATATTCTGGTATGCATCACTCCTCTGTTATCTCAGCTCCATCCTCTCTTGCCCCTGATAGTGACTACTGTCCCTCCCTCCACTCTTCTGACTCACAGTCTTTCTCCCTACCCCGTGCTAAAAGCTCAGCAGAGTAGTCTTACATTTCCTATCAGCTACAGGTTCTCTGGTATAGCCTCCCCATCTGTTTCTTTTTTAACCCCCCAAGTCCTTCCTCAGTTCAGAAATATCTGCTCTGTGACTAAAATTCATGTTTGCTCCTGTACCTACCTCAGTCTCCATGTGACTTCCTCAACTCACTCACATACTTTACATATTCTCCTCTCCCAGTTTTCAATCTCCATCCTTCAATGATGCCCCTTCTCCCTACTACCGAGTCTCTTACTTCCTGTCTGCTTCTTTCTCTCCGGCCTAACCTGGAAACTCTAGTCCTTAGCCCAACCACTAGTCCCCAAAATACATATATGCTCCCCCTCCTAACCTCTTCTCAAATTAATCACTGCTCCCATTACTCCTTCCTGTCCCACCCCCTGGGTACAGCACCTGTCTCGTAGTGCTGCCATTATTCTCAGGTTCTGGTATGGATCCCTTCTCTGCTATCTCAGCCCCCTTATCTCCTGCCCTGCATGGTGTTTCTTGCCTCCTTTCCTCCACTTTTCTGACTCACAATCTTTCTCCTTACCCCCTGTTAAAACATCAGTACAGCAGTCTTATGTTTCTTATGGGATTCTTTTTCTCTGATCTAGCCTCCCCATCCATTCCTTCTCAAAGACTTTCCTCCATTAAGAAATACCTGCTATGATTCCACTTCTCATTTCGCTCCTTTACCTAACCCCTTTTCCTGTGATGTCCTCAACTCACTTATACTCCTTATTCTCGAGTTCCACATTTTATACTCCCCCTTCACTATTACCACCCCTTCCTTCTATTGATTCTCTTACTTCCTGTTTGCCATTCGCTCCTTCCTAACCTAGTACCTATCCAAACTCACTGTCCTCAAAATATATATATGACATTGCTGGACCACCTCCTAGCCCCACTTCATTAAGTCAGTACAGCCAAGGTGGACAACAGGGGACAGGGGTGAAGCAGTCTGCATCCTTGCAACACTAGGCAGACTGCCCCTTCCTCATGGTTGCATGCCTGCTTGCTCCTATGCTAGAGTGAATCGATTACGGAATTGATCACACTCCCAAGAGGAGGCTGCAGTAATACTGTAATATTATCACAAAATAATGCAGTACACTGCAGGGAACAGTGTAATTCAGTGGCAATTAATCCCTCTTGTCATGCAGCATTTTGTGACGTGCCAGTACCTGTAATTAATGCATCGCATTGTGGCTGGCCCCACTGTATTTTGAAGAATATGGACAACTTAGAAAGTGGGATGTGGGAAAATATGATCTGCTTTGAGCCCTGTGCCAGGATCTTGCACTGTTTCAACATATCTTTAAGAAACATAGACTTTGATGGCAGATAAGGACCGCTTGGCCCACCCAATCTGCCCATTTTTCTATTTCTAGTATCCTGTATCTTGCAGCAGCTAAACCTGCACCATATAATGTTAAGTAGGGGCACGGGTTAGCCTGCTGTCAGCACCAAATATTAAATAAGACACTACTTTCAGATGTTGTAATTTATTATGCAACTGTCCACTAATACACTTTCAAGCTTATACCTTCACTTGCTCCTACCAAAGAGAGACCCATCAAAGGGGTCATGCAGGAAAAGATGCAAACGTGCAATCCACTTAAGAGAAGACAGGCCCTTTAACCATCAAGATGTTGTAGCAAGCAGCCTGTTTTTTAAACAAAAATGGGTCTGGGAGAAGAGCAAAGGGGTGGAGGGTGAGAAATGACTGGAGTGGGATGTCAGTGGCCACAAACTCCCAGATTACATGGGAAGCCTAAAGTTTTTAGAAACATAGAAGCAGACACTGATGGCAGAAAAAGACCAGTGGTCCATCCAGTCTGATAGAGTTCCATATTTATCCCTGGGATCTACTGTCCATCCAGGGTCTTAGCCATCCCCACGTAAGTTTGTTCCCCTAGTGATTACTATACGCTTCACCATGTCTCCACAATGCTTAAAACTAGCAACTGGTTTAGCACTCGGCACATCTTCTGATAGACTGCCCCATGGCTCCACGACCCTTTCTCTAAACTAATACTTCCACATATCTCTCCTCAACCTCCCTCCTGTCAATTTCCACCCATGCCCTTGTGACCACAAACTAGCATCCAAGCTAAATAGTTCCTCACAGTTCTCCTTGTTCAAATATTTTAGGAACTTGAAGACCGCTATCATATCTCCCTGCTCCTTTCTGGTCTCCAGTAAGAAGCTTAGAAACATACAGAAACACAGAAGCTGTTGGCAGATAAGGACCTCCAGGCCCATCCAGTGTGCCAGACAGTCCTACACTAGTTTGTTTCCACTGACCCTACCTAGTCAATGGTCCCCCCCTTCTTTCAACCACCAATGTATGCTTATGCCTGTTCAGTGTATGTTTAAAATCCTCCGCTGTGTTTGCCCCCATCACCGCCTGTGACAGTTTATTCCATGCATTCACCTCCCTCTCTGTGAAGAAAATTTTTTTCACATTTCCCCTCAGCCTGCCACCCTCCAATTTCATGCCATGCCCCCTTGTTCTTGTACATCTCTTATACTGGAAGATGACTCCCCTGGCACCTTGTTTATGCCCTTAAGGTACCTGAATGTTTCTACCATATCCCCCCAATCTCTCCTCTCCTCCAGTGAGTACATATTGAGGTCCTTTAGTCTCTTGTCATGTTTCCTGGTGCAATACTTGTACCATCTTCGTGTACCCCCAAAATGGGGGTTCCTAAAGTGTCTTCCTGGGCTTGCGTAATGCCAACTGCCAGGCTGGTGTTCTGTGTCCTAGCATTTTAAGTGTTGCGCATGTGAGTGCCTAGCTAGCCTCCTTAAGTGGCATCACTTTGTGGTGTATAATTAATCTGGGTAGGGGCAGAGTGTTTCCAGGCTTGAGTCCCACCTGACCTGCCGTAATACTGTTCCATTCTGCCATCGCTAATTGTGCAGAGGGAGCCCTGTTAGAACTTGTAACTGTTTGCTGATTAGCTGCTCTAATAATAATGCTGTTACAGTTTGTCTAACCTGCCTTTCTCTACAGCATGGATATTTCTGTATTGCTCCAATCAGTACCTTTTGGGGACACTAAAATGGAATCTGTCCCCAGGAGTATTGTGGTAGTGAATTTCTGTAAGAATTGTAGTTTTTACATGTTGGCACCTAAATGGACCTGGAGGGGGAGCCCTTGCTTTGACAGACAGATTGATCAACCAACCGAACCATTTTTGGATGAGAAGGAAGTCCTGGTGCTGCCTGCAGCAGACATCAGTCTGAGTTTGGAGTTGAGAGAGTGAACAACTCGAGACATTCGAGCAGCTGCTCCTGCAAAGTCGCATAGGAAACTGGTGGGGAGGCTGTGTTTGGCTTGCCTCCCTATTTGTCCCTCATGAGGGAATCCTTTAGTCTAAATTTAAACCGGACACAATCCAAATAAGTTTGTGACCAGATCTACTGAGTTGTGACTGCCTATTTGCTTGAAGAGGACCGAAGATTTGCTCCACGTGATTCAGCCTGTCAGGACGTTTGAAACCACTGCAGAACATACAGTTTTGAACAGAGACACTGTAATTGCAACCGGACTGTCATCCAAACTGTGGTACTGCTTTTCTTTTATTACAAGCGTGCTGAATGCTGTTAGTGGGTCGCAATTTGGTTCCCCACTGCCTGATTTTGTCACACTTGCTGAAAGCTGTATCCAGCACTACTGGACTGCCATCCGAATTGTTCACCTGGCCTGGGCTCTGCCAACCTGGCCCAGCCAGCTACTCATGCCACAAAGAAGACCATCGACGAGAGACCTGCCTGGGGATCAGCCCCCTGCTCAACACCACGAACAGGAACAACACCTCGGTGATTCGTGTGAGCCCTGCTTCTCCTGGCATACCAGCAAGTCATCCTGAAATTTCCATTTCGTCACTCCTGTGTCCTGTACTAGGTAGTGTGAGTAAACACCAGGGTAGCTCCCCGCAACAACAGCTCAATCAAAGTGTGTCATCTGATTTAATTGTTTGGTTTGATTATTATGATCCGAGCCTCCTAGCTCCGAATTACAAATTGTGGGTTATTGTGCATGACTTGTCTTTCCATCATAGGGCCCCGACCAGCTGCAACGTCGGCCTACCCCAGGCAATGTGGCAGGCTACCCTACTTCGCCGCTGGGTATCCAGAGTGTGTGTGACTGTGTTGAGGGACTCTAAAGTGCATGCCTTGTAGCTTGACTGAATCAGTACCTAAACCAATCAACTTGATTACGCCCCTTCCTTGTTCATTTCCCCCCCTGAATAAATCAGATCTGAATCATTTTGCACTTAACCTGCCTGTGATACACTTCTGTACAAATAGCACTGTGGTACTATTGTTTGCTGCATTTAACTTTACTTTACAGGGGGTCTCCAAGGCTGAACAGGTGGAACCAGCCCTGGTGGTAAGTGCAATCAGACTGGTGATATACCTGTTGTTTTGGGGCTATTGTACCTGTGAGTTCTGTTCATTGTTTAGGCCACTAGAGGGGAAAGAGGGGGGTCACAGTGTCCTGGAGGGCTGTACCCAGGTCAGCTACACTACCACTAACCCTGTCCTCTGGGTACAGGCCCCTTAACCTGCACCTAGTCACGCAGGCAGGGGTAGTAGCCCTTGGGATGGCACCACTCAGGGGTTACATTAGTCGCCCTTCTCTGGACTGCCTCCACCCTTTCAATGTCCTTACAAAGGTGTGGCCTCCGGATTTGTACACAGTACTCTAGGTAAGGCCTCACTAGCTCTTTGTACAATGGCATAACCACCTCCCACCTTCTGCTTGTGATACTTCTACCTATGCATCCCAGTATGCCACTGGCCCTTCCTGCAGCCTTTGTACTCTGCTTAGACACCTTTAGGTCATCAGGAATGACAACCCCAGGCCCATTTCTTGCTTTGTAATAACTCTCCTCCCATTCTGTAGCACTCCCCAGGGTTCCCTCTTACCAGGTACATTATTTTGCACTTCTTGGAACTGAATCTTAGTTGCCACACTTCAGACCATTTTTCAAACTTCTCCAGGTCTCTCCTAATTCTCTACTTCATCCGGAGTATCCACCCTGTTGCAGACCTTGGTGTCATCTGCAAACAGGCAGACCTTTCCCTCAAGTCCTACACTGTCACAGCATGTGGGAATAAACTTCAGGTGAGACAAATTTACAGGTTTAAAGCACACCATGGTGTGATATTTATCTTTCAAAAGTAAGAAAAATAATAAATGAAAACAAAAAAATATGCAAAGAAAATTACTATTTGGTATCAGTAGTTTCTCACATAATACAGTCCTGGATCTTAGAGCTCCTAAGACCCTTCTCATCTGCATTCAACAGCTTGTCTACAGTAACACCTCTCTCCTGCACGTTACTGGACTGACTGAAGTGAACTCAGCGAGGAGGTGTTATGTCATTTGGTGGGGTCACCTGACTGAGCCCATTCTATTTTCATGTCTGGACATGCTGTTTCATGTCTGAACATGTTGCTTCAAAACTGGGGAGTGGGGGTGTTGTTTTAAGGGACTTCCTGGTTCGGTTAAAGGTACAGTGTATATCTCCACAGAAACTGACTCTCTGTATCTCTGATCCACAGTGACTAAGCACTTTTATAAAGCATACCACATTCTTTATAGTGTGAATTTATGAAAATACATTAAGGATTTCTTATAACTGTACTAATCATGAAATTATTATTGTTTTATACGGCGTCTGAATCCTTTTTATTTAAGAAGGCTTTATTAACGGTATGTATTCTTATTTAAAATAACATTCACGTTTTTTGTACACAAAATGCACTTATGCACTTTACACAACATCTCTCCGGGTGTTTGGCATCATTCCAGGGACTGGATGGATAGAAAAGGAAAAAGAATGAAGAGACAGAACAAGTAGGAAGTTTAGTAGGGATAGTAAAGAGTTACGCTAGGTGGCCAACCTAGGGTAGAGGGAAAAAAAGAAAAGCATTAACTGTTGCACAACAGAAGTTTTGATAGCTAGGAAATGAGCTAGAAAAGTGGTCCATCAGTTACAGCTGAGGGTGTAGCCTATTCCGCCACATACATCAGTGTCACTAATGAAGACATTAAACAGGACTGGCCCAAGGACTGATCCCCGAGGTACCCCGCTGGTCACCTCCCTCTCCCCTGACTGGATCCCATTTACCACCACCCACTACTTTGTGTCTGCAAGGCAATTTCTAACCCAGTTTACCACTGTCTGCCCCATGCCCAGACTACTCATTTTGTTGACCAACCTTTTGTGTGGGACAGTATTGAAGGCTTTGCTGAAACTGAGGTAGGAGACATCCACCCACCCACTCCAGATTTACTTCCTTCATAACCCAATCAGTCTATCAGATTCATCTGACACAAACGTCCTGCTGTGAATCCATGCTGCCTCAGATTCTGGGCCCCGATGGACTCCAGGTGCTCCGCTATCCTTTCTTTAAGCAATGCCTCCATGATCTTGCCTGTTGATGAGGTGAGACTGGTGGGGCTGTAGTTCCCTGCATCCTCCCTACTACCACTTTTATGTAGAGGGACTCTATGTGCCCTCTTCCAGTCCTCTGGAACCACAACTGTGCTAAGTGACTAGGTGAACAAAGCTGACAGTGGCACCACTAGCTCCCCTCTCAGTTCCCTTAATATCTTGGGATGTATGCCATCTGGCCCCATTGCCTTGTTCAACCTTAGTTTTGTGAGCTGCTTCAAGACTCTCTTTCCACCATGAATGGACTAGTGTTTACCTCTCCATCCCCTTTGTTTCTGCTACTCAGTTGTGGTTCTTGACCCTCACCCTCCTCAGTGAATACTGAGGACAGAAGTTCAGTATTTCTGCCTTTTCTAGGTCTCCCCTTTGCACTCTCCTGTCACCCCTCTGAGCCTTACAATCCCCCTGCCAGGCCTTCCTTCATTCACTGATTTACTGAAAAAACACCTTGGCCCCTTTTTTCACTGCTGGGCTAGTCTTTCTTCAGTCTGCACCTTTGCTCTTCTTACAGCCTTTCCTGCTTTTCCAAGAGTCTTTAGGTACTCTTCTGCATAGCTCCCTTTGAGTTTCCTTGTAGTTCCTGAAACTTGCCCTTTTGGCCCTTACTTTGCCTGCTACCTATCTCTCGAGAACCATAATGGTGTCCTCCTTTTCCTGCCTTTCCTAACCATCTTGATGCTCTGATTCATCACCTCTTGTATGGCTCCCTTCAGGCAATCCCACTGCTCCTTGACTCCCCCTCCTATCCCCCATCCCGCTAGGGCCACTTTGATACACCTCTCCATTTTCTCAAAATCTGCCCTTCTAAAATCCAGAGCTCTTGCCTTAGTATGACTAGACAGTGTATCTGTCCCCATGTTAAGCCACACTATGTTGTGGTTGCTGGATCTAGGGTTGCCACCTTTGGATGGGGCAAAAAAATGGATCCTAAGCTCCGCCCCAGCCCCGCCCCTTTTCATGACTCATCATGCATTGTTTCTCCTAGAAGACCATTTGTTATATCAATAAAGGACAACACTTAAAGCAGCAGTTCAACAAAAATGTTAAGATGCTGTACTGTACCTGTTAAAGTTACTTTCCTATGTTCTTCCTAGTCATCCATTTACTTATGTATTTATTTATTGACATTGGTTTACCAAATAAATATACAGAGATAAAAGAAATATAATTTACAGATATGATCTGGGGGGAGACAAGGGAAACACGGTAAATAGCACACAACATTCTACATGGTCTATAATAATACATAATAAATTGTTTCCTGTAATGTATACGTTATATATCTTTTTCTGGCACCTTTCCGTGTTCATGTCCACAGCACTATTTCAAAGCCAAAAGAGTGACCATACCATTTTCTTGAGAAAAAAAAAATAATTTAAAACATTTAAAAATGTCTACATTCTGTTAGAGATGAAAATGTTTACCAGCAAATGAAACTGGAAGACAACTGGCTCTGTTACTGTTACAAAAGGTGGGGGGAGTTGTACTGCTATTCCACTTTAAGGTGTAGAGGAAAATATTAGGTTAAGTAAGTGCTAATGGCAATACTTTATTTATTTATTTATTGAATTTTGATGACTGGGTAGGCCCACTGGGCCCCGGAGGTCCCTTTTTCAGGGGCGACCCGGGAAGCGACAGTACATGACATAAAGGACAATGGAGCAATTTACAGCAATGTACAGCAATATACAGGCTGAGGTTTACAATAAGCAGCAGCTTACAATCCATGAGGTATAGCTTTCATATTTATGGGTCAAAAATGTCATAAGTGTCTAGCTGCTAATCCTTTTGTGCATTTGCTCTTGCTACAGCGACATACAATTGATGAGACAGTACAGAGAGTTCAGAGAGCCAGGAAACATTCCTCCAAGATAGATAGGTTACTTTTCTATGAGCATGAAATGGAGTAAGTGCAGACTGTGCAGTGGGTAGAGCTTAAGTGTGGTAGAGAACGCTGACGCAGATCATTATTTTAGAGTTGGGTACCGTAACATGGGCAGTTACTCACTGACAGTAGGTAGGCCTCGAGTCTAGTGCAGAAGCTCGGTACCGAAGGGGTCTCCCGCACCTCCAAAGGAAGGTTGTTCCAAAGGGAGGGGGCAGCATGTGTGAAGGATTTACAACCTGCCTTGGTCCTGACCTTAGGGACCTCTAGTAGCTTCTGATCAGAGGATCTGAGGTTCCGCACATTTTGTTTTTCTGTGAGGAGTCCATCGAGGCTTGGGGCATTGGGCTGATTAGTTTTTAGCCAGACAGAGTACAGGGTACTTGAGCCAGGCTTCAAAGGATGGCCAGTTGAGCCTCGCTAGGGCCTCACAGTGGTGGCTCCTTGAGTGGGATGAGGAGGCAAGCGGACTACCTTATGGTATAAGTCTGTAGTCTCCGTATTCCAGTTTAGAGACTCCCTGCAGGACCGGGGCAGCATACGTTAGTGTGGGGAGTAAGACACTAGTAGCTATTGCAGTCTAACTTGAGGGTTAGCTGTTCCTTAGCCGATACAGTAATCCGAGTTTGGTGTGGATTACTTTAGTAACTTGGTCTACGTGTTGCTTGAAAAGTGAGACCTTGGTCGACGTAAGGCCAAGGTACTTTGTTGAGGAGACTACTTCCAGTTTGTTGCCCTCCAGGGACATAATTTGGAGTGATTGTGATCTATCTAGTCCGAGGGTTTTTGGGCCAAACAACATAGCCTTAGTCTTATTGGTATTCAGGACCATTTTGTTCCTAGTTAGCCATTCCTCCATAACACGGATATCGTGTTGGAGGGATGGTCCAAGGTCGTTCAGGTTGTCAGAGCCTTTGTAAATAACAGCATCATCCGCATATTGGATTATCTTGCTGTTCCCACAGTGGTTGTGCATTTCATTAATAAATAGTGAGAACATTAAAGGCCCTAGTATTGACCCTTGTGGGATGCCCTCCTTTAGGGGTAGTGGTTTGGAAAGTTTATCTTGCCACCTGACTCTTTGGGTGCGACCTGACAGGTAGCTTTCCACCCATTTAAGGGTATGGGTATCTAGACCTATGTGGAGGAGTTTACACCTCCCAGGCTGACTGCTTTCACAAACAAAGAGCTATATTGGTAAGAGAAAATGTCTGTAACCTGGCTATGTAGCCGAAACAGTGAATGATATGACAAAATCTGTTTCAAAAGTATATGAGTACTCAAAATGGCTCAAAAGCCTGATCAGCACAGAGTAAAACCGGATTACCCGATAGAGACCCTGAAAACCTGATCACCAGTTAAAAAACCTGACAGGTGGGAACTATAGCTGGATCCCAGCTGCCCTTCCCTAGGTGTCCTAGGTGTCAGCGTGGCTCAGTTGTTAGCACATCTGCCTCTGGACCAGAAGGTCGTGGGTTCTCGTCCCACACTGGGATTGGACTTGCACCTAAAAATCACTGGCATCTGAGTGCAGTATTGGGGGGTGTTGTACTGCTGGGGTGTGCCGTCCTTCGGATGAGACGTTAAACCGAGGTCCCTTCTACCCATCCTGGTGTTGTCCTGGTGGGTGTCCAGGTGGAAGTAAAAGAACCCAGGGCACTCTTTGCAAAGAGTAGGGAACATTCCTGGTGTCCTGGCCAACATTCCCCTACCCATAAAACTGGTTCATGCAATTATCCAGGCTGTGTGTGGGTGATGATGTGCGATATAGCCGTCACCACATATTCAGTCACTTCACTACCAGTCTAGCATTGCTTGTGAAGCGCTTTGAATGTATGAAAAGTGCTATATAAATACTGATGATTCTTCTTCTTCTTCTTCCACCCAGACATCAGAGACACTGTCCCCATTAGTCAGTACCAGATCTAGAGTCACCCTTTCTGTTGTGGGATCCCCTACCAGCTGTCTCAGTTCTGTTCCCTGCAGTGAATCCAGGAAGTCCCTGCTCCTGGTTAAAACAGCTGCTGGGATGGTCCAATCAATGGTTCCTTCTATGCCTTGACATGTTCCTCGTAAGACTTGCCCTGTTGGTCCAAAATCTCCAATGAGTACATGTTTAGTGCCTTGAGGCACTGCACATAAGATCTGTCCTGTTGGTCCTGAATAATTTTTGTTACCCTGCACTGCACCGTCTCCAGTCTGTCCCTATCCTTCCTGAGGAGTGGCTCAAGAACTGGGCACAGTACTTCAGGTGCGACCTCACTGAAGATCTATTAAGGGGTAGTATCTCCTTTCTCCTGCTATCAATACCCCTCCCTATACACCTCAGCTTCCTACTTGCCTCACCATAGATCTTGTTGCACTGGCTTGGCTGCTTGAGGATGACATTAATAAGAACCCTTTGGTCACTTTCCTTAGCCATATTACTTAGCCTCACCCTTCCCATCCAGTACTCTGTCTTGGGGTTCATACTCCCTAGATGCATCACTTTGCATGTTTTGGTACTGAATTTCACTGCACTTTTTTGGCATTCCATTTCTACTGCCAAACCTTAGACCACCCCTCTAGCTTTTTGTAAGTCACTCTGCTTTTCCTGGATTCACTCATTGCTATCCATCCTCTCACAGAGCTCAGTGTCATCTGTAAAGAGATAGGAACTGCTCTGGATACCTTTTCCAATGTCGCTGATGAACATACTGAAGAGGACCAGGCCAGGGACAGATCCCTGTGGCAACCCACTTGTGACTTCCCTCTTTTCTGATTAGACCCATTGACCACAACCATCTGCTGCCTACCCTTTAGCCAGTTTCCTACCCAGTTGACTATGTCCTCAGCCGCACCTATATCCTCAATCTTTCTCAGCAAGCATCTGTAGGTTACCAACTCAAAAGCCGTGCTTAAGTCACTATAGAACAAATCTAAGGCATGGCCCCAGTCCAGTTCTCTTGTCACCAACTCAAAGAAAACTATCAGGTTTGCCTGACAAGATCTCCCTACCATGAACCCATGCTGTTTACTATCCTGGAGACAGTTGCTCACCAGGTAGCCTATGAAGTCTTCTTTGATCAGTGACTGCGTCTGCTCTCTACAATGGAGGTCAGACTGACAGGTCTATAGTATAGGTCATGTTCCTGGTCCCCCTCCCCCTTATGAAGCAGAATGATGTCCGACACCCTTCAGTTGTATAGAACCACCCCCTTCCTTAGTGAACTGGTTGAATAGTCCTAACAGGGATTCAGTGAGTTCCACTGCCAGTTCCCCGGGTATCCTCGGATTCAACCCATTTGGTCCTGTGCTTTATGTATCTATAGGGCTGCCAGCCTTTCCATGACCATGTCATTTGTAAATACTGGCTGCCTCATCTTCTGGACCCCCTTATTGATCATTATGATGCCACTTGAAGACACGGCCCCACATTCCTCTGTGGCAAAAAGTAAGCAAAAATAATTATTAAGGAAGGCAGCCTTTTGCTCATTGTTTTCTATCACCCTGCCCCAATTGCCTACCAATACAATTCATTCAACTGAAGTGTTGTACTGTCTCACAACTTCAGCATCGCCTTTCTGGAAAACAAATTGCAGGTTACGGACACTGACGTCTGGTTTGGTTTTGACTCACTCCTCAAGTATATCAAGAGCTAGTGTCTCGATGTCACCTTTCTTCTATTTCTTGCATATATCCTACAAATCAGCTTGAGACAGTTCCTGGGTTGTTTCAAGCTGTTCACCTGTGAAGGTAACTCAGCTACAGTTAATATAATGTATTACACCCATGAGCAAATGTGATGTGTAAATCACAGTTCACTGATACTCTTTGAGGACACTGGTTTTAACATAATCTTTCCCATTAAATAGGGAGAATGTATTTAGTGTCTTTATTCTTTTGTAAATGCTGTAAGCTTTAAAGTTTGCAAAAGGAAACAAGCAATGTTGATTTCTTCCTATCCTTAACTTTCAACCATTTTAGGAAAAGCCCCATACATGCCATCTACTTACTGTTGGGGGTGTCTTCAAGATGATCCTCCTGCTGCTGAGTTTCTTCTTCCTTTACATCATCGATGGGGAGTTCCTCAACCCTCTCAAACAGCAATAACAAGTGCTCCTTTGGGATACTGTACCCTGCACATTTATTACAAAAACAGAAACAAAAGTTAATGAGTGTCTTAGTAGAAACATATAAATCTGTTGGCAAAAAAGGACTGCTGGCTAATCTAGTTTGGCCCTTTCCCTCCCCAATAGGCTTCTCTGTCCTTTACCCTACTCCCCACTTTTTTGCCCCCCATCAGTGCAGTCTCCATTCTCCCTTTTACCGAATGTATTTGTACCCTTTCATCTCTTGTTTAAGCCCATGTATTTATCCCATGCCCTCTTGAACTCCCCCACTGAGTTTACACCTACCACCCATTCAGGCAGCTCTTCCCAGGGACCCACCACCCTCTCAGTGAAATATTGCCCCCTCACATTTCCTTTGAATTTACCCACCCCCTTTAAGATGTGCCCCCTAGTTATTGTGTTTTCCCTCATCTTAAAGATGCTCCCTTCTCTTACCTGGATGAATCCCCTCAAATATTTAAAAGTTTCTATCATGTTCCCCCTTTTTCTACTTGTTTCCAGTGTATACAGAACAAGCTCTTCCATCTTTTCTTCATACGATCTCTTGTACAAGCCCTGCACCCTTCTGATTGCCCTTCTCTGCACCCTCGGCACCCTCTCTATATCTCATTGCAAGTGAGGTCTCCAGAACTGTAGTCCATACTCCAGGTGTGGTCTGACCATGGACCTGTACAGTGGCATGACCAAATCCCTCCTCCTACTTGTAATACCCCTCCATATACATGCCAACATTTTGTTTGCCTTTCCCACCACTTTGTTTCTTTGGTTTGCCACCTTCCAGTTATCCGATATGATAATCCCCAGATCCCTCTGTTGTCTCAATCTCCTCCCCTCCCAGTGTGTACCTGGCCTTTGGATTTTTATGCTCTATGTGCATTATTTTGCATTTCTTTGCATTACAGCCCAACTGCCACCTCCCTAACCGCTCCTCCAGCCTGATCAGATATTCCTTCATTTTCTCCATCCCCTCAAGTGTATCCACCCTAATGTAGATCTCTGTGTCATCTGCAAATAGGCACACCTTCCTATTTAGAGCCCCTGCTATATCCCCAATGTAAATGTTAAACAGTATTGGTCCCAATACTGAGACCTGGGGTACCCCACTTTTCACCCTTTCCTCCCTGGAGTGAGCCCCATGACAATCACTCTTTGAATTCTGCCTTTTAGCCAGTTTTCCACCCAGTTTGTTAATTTCCTCCCTACCCCTAAACTGCCCAACTTATTCACCAGCCTTCTGTGAGGGACGGTGTCAAAGGCCTAACTGAAGTCTCGCTAGGCCACGTCCACCGCCCCTCCCTGATTGCATACCTCCATCACCCAGTTAAAGAATTCGATCAGGTTCATTTGACATGACCTTCCCTTTGTATACCCATGCTGACTGTTGTCCTTGAGTCAGCCTTCTGTCAGGTACTGTACTAATCTTTCTTTTATGAGTGCCTCCATCACCTTACCCGCCACTGAGGGAAGACTGACTGGATGACAGTTACTTGTCTCCTCCTTCCCTCCGCTCTTGTACAATGGCACCACATCTGCCTTTTTGCAGTCCCCTGGGACTCTCCTGGTGTCTAAAGATAGATTAATTAGCTTTGTGAGTGGTGCCACAAGCTCCTCCCTAATCTCCCTGAGCACCCTGGGATGTAATGCATCAGGACCATTGCTTTGTCCACCTTAAATTTACCCAATTCCTCCAATACCCTACTCTCCATAAAAGGACTTGAATCCCCCTCCCTGCCCTCAATTCCACTATCCCGCTGCTCTTGTCCCTTTCCCTCTTTTTCAACTGTGAAGGCTAAAATGAAGTACTTATTTAACACGCTCACTTTTTTATTGTCCCTCTCAATCAGAACTCCCCACTCTCCATTTAGTCTTGTTATACCCTGCTTGTTTTTTCTTTTCTCATTTATATATCTAAGAATTTTTTTGTCCCCCCCCCACAGGCCTCTCTCACTATTTTCTTCTCTGTATCTGCCTTTGCCCTCCTGACTGTTTGCCCTGTCGCCCTAAGCTTTTCCCTTTATACCTCACTTTCCACCATTCCTTGACAAGTTTTGTATGCCTTGAATGCTTTCTTTTTTTCCCCTATTGCTCCCGCCATCTCCCTAATGAACCAAAGTGGCTCCCTTCATTGTTTATTCTTGCCCACCATCCTAATGCACTGTTCCATGACTCTCAAAATACCCCCTTTACTGCCTTCCACTGTTCCTCAAAGTCCCCCAGATTTTCCTTTCCTTCCATTTCCCCCTTGAAAATTTCCCTCATTTTCTTAAAATCTGCCCTCTGTAAGCCAATTACCTAGTAGTGGTTCAACTTGCTTCTGTCCCAGTCCTAAGACTAACCCTAACTGTTCTGTGGTTGCTAGCTCCCAGATTTTCCCCCTTTGACCTCCTCCTCACTGTCTCCACCATTTATCATTATAGGGTCCAATGTAGCCTCCCCGCTACTCGGTTCTCTGACTAGCTGGTATAGGGAGTGCCTTCTGTATGGATTCCAATATCTCCCCACTCCTTTCTGTTGCTGCCACTGGAATCACCCAGTTCACATCAAGGAGAAGTCCCCCATCAGCAGAAGTACCTCCATTTTTGCCAGCCTTTGTATCTCTTATCAACTCCCTATCAACTTCCTCCCCTTGATTTGACGGTCTGTATACCACACCCATATGTACTGCTTCCAATGTTCTCTTGGTTAGCATGAGGACCTCCACCGACCCCAGTCTTTCCTGCCCTACCATCACCTTTATCCCATCCTTTACATATAGTGCCACCCCTCCCCCACCTTTTCCCCTTCCTGTCCTTTCTAAAAAGGCTGTGCCCTGGCATTACCAGCTCCCAGTCATGGTTTTCTGTCCACCATGTCTCAGTTATGGCAACCAGGTTCAGTCTCGCTTCCACCACTGTGGCCTCTAAATTCCCCAATTTATTTCCCAGAGTCCTAGGGTTTGCCAGCATACCCTTCCATCTGTTTTCCCCACTGCCCATTTTCTTTCTCTCCTACCCCCTTCTGTGGGGGAGTGCAAACTAGGCAAGACACTCTAGTTTCTACTTTCAGCCCTTTCCTAGTCTCGTACTCCCCCTTTAGTTTAAATCCCTACCCAGGATCCCTTCAATATATCTTTGTCATTTTCCCCCTTAACACTCTAGCACCCCCCTCATTTATATGCAGTCTGTCCCTTGCAAATAGGGTTTCCTCAATGCAAGTGTCCCCCTACTCTCCTATGCATGTGAAGCCCTCCCTTTGGCACCATTTCCTTAGCTAGTGGCTGAAATCTTTTATTCTCAGTTGTCTAGCCATACCAACGCAGTGAACTGGCACGACCTCTGAGAATGCCAGACAGCTAACCTTTTCTCTGCATCAGGAAAGCAGGAAATGCTGGCGCTCACAGCAAGAAGTGAGGGGTGCAGCAGAAAGTCCAACAAAAGTCGAATTAAACACAAACAGAATGCTGCGTACACCTCCAGAAAAGAAAGTACAAAACTCAGTGTTGGTATGCAAAATGAAGTGCTGGGTGCTGCATTATTGTCACAAACTCATGGAGCCAAAGGTTAAAACTCGAACAAAATTACTCCCCGATGCTTCAAATCTCAATGATTCTTCCTTGGGGAGGGGGGATTCTTTCTCTACATCCCCTGGCTAGCTCCCTAATTAACTAGCTCCCTATATAGTAGAAGTTGGTCACATGATGCTCCTTGGCTGAATGGATGTGTCTGCATCGGCTCTGCACACCCGGCTAATTATTTTATACATTTAACTTATAATATAGCCGTTTTTTACCTTGTTCTGTTTCTTACCATTTTTGTGCTGCTATGGAAGAGCTCGATATGCAAGCTGTAGATATGGAACCTCCATTTGCACAACACACTTCAGAACAACCTGAAACTGCATCAGCAGTGTGGCCTAAAATACACAGAAAGCGTCTGACACCCAATACTCTTGACCCAGAGTCTGAAGCCGACAAAATGGACTTATCGCTGGCTGATATGGCTGGCATGATGGTGATTCTGGCCAAAATCATGGTAGTCCTTCATCTTCTAAAACCAATGCTAGAATCCTTTTGCCAGCGTATTGGGGATGTGGAAGTCTGCATCAGTTCATTAGAGGATATACAAGTGTGGGAGGAACAGAAATGTCAAGATTAACTAAACATGTGTCTAAACATGAGCTTAAAGTGGATGATCTGAAGGCCAGAAGTTGTAGCAACAATCTAGTAATAGTGGGCATCCTGAAGGCAGGGAGGGTGCTGATATGCTGGCATTTGCCCAAAGACTGTTGAAGGAGATCTCCAGTCCCCTGACAATGGGCTCTGATTATTTAATTGTTGGTAGCATTTCTCACTGCACCCTCAGCCCCCATGGCAAACCCAGAACTATTATCTTGCGGTGCCTCTACGTCCCTGATAAAGTTCAAGTCCTACAGCAAACTAAAAAGAAGGGACCATTACTGGGGCGAGATAAGCCAATTCTCTTCTTTGAAGACATAACTCCACCAGTGAGAGAGTGTCAGCTTGCTTATTGGGATGTAAAGAAGCCTGTTTCAAGCTGGTATAAAATTTTACTCTTGATATCCCACCCGCCTCTTGCCTTGGGGATACTGGAGTTCCAATCCTCAGAAAAAGTCCAAGTGGAGCTTAAAAAACATTTTCCCCATTTGCCACTTTCGGTGGTTAAGACCCCAGCTACCCGAAAGCCACGACTTTACCGGGGATACTGCTATTCTTTGCACTCGAGCTTCACTACGTTCTTAAAGCTTACCTTTCCCTCCACTCACAGATGCATAGCAGTTTTATTTTGCCACTGCAGTGAAGTAGCTTCCAGTCAAACTGAATTATCTGGTTTCTTTATTTTCTGTAGCTCTGTATGTGCCCTGGTGATATGACTTCTATGTGTCACTGGATTTTTGATTTAATATGGAACTAGATGATGTTTAGGACTTGCTGCTTGTAGTCATACCATGTGGATTTTAGTGATCTAGACATCAGTTGGGAACTCGATTATACTTGGATTTGCTGGATCTCACTTGCCCACAATTTGAACTCCTGTTTTATAATCTGTCTCATGATCCTTGCCTCCTAGTTCCATATACTAGTACCAGCTAGCTTTGGTTGAATTTGAGTAAAACAGAGGTATTGGTGGTGGACCCTGGTTTTAAGATGACAGGGGCATGGACGGGGAAACCCTCAGGTTTATACCTTGGGGGGAACCCGCTTATGGCCTCGGGCCAGGTGCGTAACCTGGGTGTGGTATCTGATGAGGGCCTGACCCTGAAGGTGCAGGTGTCGGCTGTAGTCAAATCCTCCTTTTTCCATCTAAGGAATATAGCCCGGGTGAAACACTTGGTCCCACCCAAAGATCTTCCTACCTTGGTCCACGCTTTTGTCACCATCGTTTTGATTACTGCAATGCCCTTTATCTAGGGCTACTGGGGTGGATATCCGCCGCTTGCAGCTAGTGCAGAACGTGACGGCCAGGTTGTTGACTGGAATCTCTAGGTCCAGTCATATAACACCTGTGCTGGGCAAACTACATTGGCTTCTTATACAGCGGCGGATCATCTTCAAGGTCGCATTGCTGACCTACAAGACCCTGCACGAGTAGGGACCTCACCACCTGAAAGAACTCCTGTCTTACTACTGTCCCTTCCACTTACTCCAATCCTCTGGTGAGGGATTGCTAGAGATTTCCAGAGTATCCCTGAAAACATCTGGAGGAAGATCTTTTGCCTTTATGGCACCTACCCTGTGGAATTCTCAACCTCGCCAGATACGAGATAGCTTGACCACAGAAGGATTTAAAAAAAATCCTTAAAAACATATTTACTTAGCCAATCATTTTTAGGGTTTATTGAGTGACTGCTGTTGAATTGTTATTCATTTTATTGATTTTAATCTGTTATTGTATTGTAAAGGCACCCTGAGCTCAGGAAGGGTGCCTTATATAAATACATTTTACTTTACTTTACTTACTTCTACTATTGGTCAATGTCACCAAGCTGGGCATTTACTTTCTTTGATCTACATAGCTGATGGATCACAGAAGCGACCTAGGGATTTAGGTGCAGGGTGTGATTTCATCCTTCGACTTCGAGGAACCACAGAAATGACCTAGCTCCCAGGATGCTGGGAGTAACTCTCTCTCTTCCTCCTCATTTTTTTTTGTTGTTGTTGTCCCTCATGGTCATTTTGTACAGCTTACTGTTTTCACTGAATGTGTGATGTGGACTCATTTGCAGCCTCTCAGAGTACAGCATACCGGTTACAATCCTGGTATTAAATTACTAGGCAAAGTTTTCCTTTTTTGACCTCCATTAGATCATTCTGGTGTTTCTAGTTTGGAATGTAAAATACTACTTGATATCTTTACATGGTACTTTCTCTGTCAGTTAGGCGAAGGTTGCTATAGCTTACAGGATCCAGGAGAAACAACAGGAAAGAGGGAAAAATATATTATTTGAGGAGAACTCTCCAAGCTTTAAGCAGAATGTTAGAGAGACATTTAAGTGGAGTCCCCCCCCCTTTTTTTTGCAGTATGTTTTACTATTTGAGACTTGAGTTGATTGGCCGGGTGGTGCTTGCTGGGATCGATACTATGTTCACCAAGCCATCAAGACCAGCTGCTTGGGGTGGTTCCACATTGCCCACTTACAGGGTGTGTCCCCTGCCCACTTTCCATTTTTTATTGAAAGGATCACAGGGGAAAGAATGTTGTTTCCATTTTCAAATAATAGATGGCCCTGTTGGCCTTTTTCTTATATTGCTGTTTTGATTTTAAAGGATTCTCTGGGATACAAACATTGAGTTTGATTGGACTTACAGGGTGGATGTATTATGGTTCCCATGTGCCTTTTATTCAGATTTTACAGAGTTCTTGTTGACAGAAATATTCTATATCACTTCGACGAGGTCCATTCATTTCAATATTAGGCCCAAATCTATGTTTATTTGTATATTATGGCCACATCTTCCCTACCTTGTGCGACGTGGAACATTAAAGGGGGCAACGCTCCACAAAAGCAATTACAAGTTCTCAAACATTTAGCCCCTTTTAAGCTTGACCTAGCATTTCTTCAGGAAACACATCTACGGGCCTCTAAGGTGCATCCGTTTTGCAGGTTATGGATGGGTGCTTCCTACGGAGCTGAATCTAGCTCCCGTAAGATGGGGGTTGCTATCTTTTTTTTTTTTTTCAGTTATACTTTATATCACCTCTGCAGCTGGGGGGGGTGTTACCTATGGATCCCCCCAGTCCGGCTTGACCTCACAGCCCCACTAGAACCCCAAGCCCCAAGCTCTACCTCTTCGTCCGGTCCTGCACAGTGGTCCTTCTCTTGCAGCGGGTACACAACCACCACTGCAGAAGCTGGGGGGGGGGGCCAGATCAGGGGGAGCATCCAGAGTCTGAAGCCAGGCAGCGCTGCCAGACTGGCCCTCATGTGGCATGCCAAAATGTGTTTTTGATGCTTGCCCCCTATGCGTGCGGCCGTGCAATTATGTCAGCATGGAGATATCCATAGACATCAGACGCACGCGTCCCCAATGTGCTCCCAGCGTCGGTGGTACCTCCGGCCTCCACTGGAGGTCACTATTGTACCGGGATGCCCCTGGATCCCACCCCAGGGAGAGGAGAGCTGTCCTCTGGAAGCTCAATCCTGCTCCCTCCCTGCCGACCCCCAGCACCTGGGCTCATTCCTGAACCCAGGTCACTGGCATGGCATGAGATGTGGTGTCCAGCGCCTCAACCCTCAGAGCCAATGGGCTAGCATGAGGGTTGCTATCTTGATTTGTAAACACCTGACATTTCAGGTCATCTGGGAACACACTGATCCTGCAGGTAGATTTCTTATACTACATGTTAGAATCAGTGCCTGGGACCTCTTACTCAATAATGGATATGGCCCTAACACAGATTCCCCAGTATTTTTTTAATGGACATTATGGCGTTGCTCTCTAAATACCCCTCGCTGCCAAAAATCATCATGGGAGATTGGAATATTATGACTGACAATAATATGGATAGATCCGGTTCTAGGAGAAAAGGCCTATCTCGCTGCCGGCCCGGTGGCACCAAGGGTTGAGGTGCTGGACCCCACACTGCGTGCCACACCGGCAACCCGGGTTTGGGAATGGACTTGGGCTGCCGGGGGTTGGCAGGGGAGAGGGAGGATTGAGCATCCCATGACTGCTCTCCTTCCTCTGTGGTGGGTGGGGGAACTGTATCGCTCTGCAGCGGCAACTGGCGTCAGCCAGAAGCACTACATATAGCATGCATAGTGGCTGGAGTGTGGTGGGCGTCAACTCCTCTGTGCATCAATGCCACTACACAGCTGGCTCCAAGGGGAGAAAAATGGTAGAAATTGTGGGGCGAACATGGCAGCTGATGGCCGTGCCTGGCACCCCCAGACATGAGAGATGCATCCCCCAGGTATCAGGTTCCAGGTCCCCATGGGGGGACTCTGCAAGCTGGCCTGTTGTGAGGAGAGCAAGTCGCTGGCCAGACCTGGTCTGGGGGTGTGGGTGCTGGTGGCCAGATGACTTGCCACCCGCTCTGCACTGCAGGAGTGTAAACAAAGTAGTGATGATATAAACAAAAATAAATGGCCTATCTCCGGCTCAAAGAGCTATAGTATATGAGATCTTTTAGGACTGTTGTGGACTGATTGATTTATGGTGAATACTCCACCCTTCAGGAAGAGAATATACATTATCTTCCCCTGTGCATCATACTAGTTCCCCATATTGATTTTGTATTGGATAGCTCTGCTGTTTTGTAGATGGTCCGTTATTGTGAAATTCACAGCATTTTGATTTCTGACAACACTTCGGTCTCCCTTTCAGTGGGGTTATCCCCTGTCATTGAAAAAGACCAGTGGTATAAAATCAATAATCATCTTCTTAAAGATGAATGGTGATAAAACAAACTAAAACAACTCACATCTGATTTTTTCCGGGGAACAGATAAGAGGAGTAAAGGAGAATTTTACTACCATTTTGGACTGAAATACTCCCACTTTCTGATTTTACGAATTTGTTTCCCACCCTGCAAATTTACAATATGTGGTACACATGTACAAAGCTGGCAGTACCATGAAATGCTAGCAGCCATGGCACTGCACTGAAACCCATATGGGCGTGGGCAGAAGTTGCTCATTGCCTGGTTAGAAAGACTGTTGCAACATGAACATGTTAAAAATAAGGTCACAATTTGACTCCATAGCAGTATTAGACAGTCAGTGACTGCAGGCGTCCAGTGGGATTGAGACTTGGTTTAGATGTGGGGGGGTGGAAGATGGGTCAGTGGATGACAGTACTACCATTTGGATGAATATATTACCAGGTGTAAGATGGTAGTAGTAAATACTTCCCAGCCCTAAAAATTATCTGGACCACTGTTTTTTGGCCATCCTCCTTCAGTTCACTCCTTAGCTACCTACTGGAGCACATATAAATGTGTTGTTCATGGATAACTTATCCACATGGCTTCTGTGCTACTTAAAATGCAGACAGTGTCAGACTCAGGATCTCCTACAAAAATTTAGGACCCTGGAGAAGACTATCAACTCAACCTTGCTTGAGCAGGAGTTGCTTCCGCTTAACAAACTACGTGCAGAATATGCGGAATTGAATAGGGAGCAGACAGAGCATGTGACATTCTGCTCCAGACTCCATTATGAAGCATGTGGGAAGAAAGGAAGTAAATTACTGGCCATGCATGTTAAACAAACAGAGATGGCTCATTTAATCCCAGGAATCCGCTCCCTCTCTGAAACCACTCTTTTGACATCTCTCAGAGATATTGTTAAAGAATTTCAACACTTTTACTCTAACCTTTATAGTACAGACACAAGTCCCCCAGATACCCAGGCAAAGATTCAAGTAAACTCTTGGCCATTAAGCTTCCCTGCCTACTGTACCTTCCAAATTAACTCTCCCTTTGTCCACTCCGATCATAGTTTGGAAGTAGAGAAAGCCATTTTTTCTCTTACTCTGGATAAAGCTCCAGGCCCGGATGGCTTTTCACCCAACTTTTATGCTATTCTAAAGTCGGAATTATCCCCTTTTTTGGCAGATATTTACAATTTCTGCTATCAAAATAATGCTTTCCCCATGGGGTATTTGGAGGCATTCATCACTTTAATACCCAGGCCTGGAAAGGACTTTTCAGAAGTTGCTAGTTATCATCTCATCTCGTTACTAAATGTTGATGTTAAAATACTGTCCTCCATATTAGCTGATAAGATTGGCCCAGATTTGGCATCCCCTAATAGGTATGGATCAAACTGGATTCATGAATGGCAGATTGGTTTCAGACTATATTTCATTTGCTTTCAGCTTCCAGGTAACCCAACGCCCCTGCAGTGTTGGTCTCCCTGGATGCCGAAAAAGTGTTTGATCATGTTTCCAAGCCCTTTCTGTTTTTTACTTTGGCAGCTTTTGGAATCCCTGAGGCATTTATTAAGTGGCTCAGACTATTATACTCTACCCCCATGGCCCAGATTTTTTGTAACGGAGTACTCTCAGAAAGTTTCCATCTTCAGAGAGGTACGTGTCAGG
Organism: Neoceratodus forsteri; assembly: GCA_016271365.2. Lineage (NCBI taxonomy): Eukaryota > Metazoa > Chordata > Ceratodontiformes > Ceratodontidae > Neoceratodus > Neoceratodus forsteri. The sequence goes on along the minus strand of CM057454.1, from coordinate 1,219,203,452 downwards.
GATGCTCCTTTCCCCTTTCTTATTGAATTTGTATCTGGAATGCCTTACAAGACATTTTGAACCCCATCATTACTGGCATTTCCACTGGTCTGCATGTTTTCAAGCTTTCTACCTACATGGACAACATTCTCCTTCTCTGACCACTCTTTCAGTTTCTCTCCTCTCCTCTCTGCACTGCAAGGCCTGCAGTTATTTGGTGTCATATTGGGATACAAATTAAATTTAGCTAAAACTGTAATCTACCCTTTAAATTCGGCTACACACTAAAGAGTTATACCATTGGAACTACAAACATGCTGGTCCACAACAGGCCTTAAGTACCTTGGTATTCAACACTCTCAAAATAAAGGAAAACTGATTGACTGTAATCTTCGGGCTTTGCTTAATGCTGGAAAAGCAGATCTGGCATGTTGGCAGCTCGTACTCCTTTCTTGATGGGGTAGAGTTTCGGTAGTGCAGATGAATATCTTACCGAGGGTTCTATACCCCTTATGTATGATTGGATTCCCACTCCCTCAGTTCTGGTTCATGGAACTCCATAAGCTCTTACGTTTCTTTCTCTGGAAAGGTGAAAAATCTTGTATGGCGTATTCAAAATTAGTCCTGGCAAAGTGTCATGGAGGCCTTCAGTTACCCCAGTTTTACTGGCATTATTTGGTTTCTCAAGCAAGTAAATGTCTGTGTTGGGGCCTGCCCAATATGGGGACACCTGTGAACCAGGTTCACTTCCTATGGAAGGAGACAGAGTTACAGTGGCGTCCCCCAGGATGAAACCCACTTTTAAAGCACTCTGCAGTATGCTGCAGCAGACCTACTGAATAAAGCAATGTAATTTCAATGGCAATTAGTTCCTTTTGTCATGCAAGAAACTGTGGCATTCGCTTCATTCTGGCAGTGTCACATTTTCCTGAATGACAAAGGGGACTAATTGCCATTGAAATTACATTGCTTCATTCAGAAGGTCTGCTGCAGCATTCTGCAAAGTGAAGCAAAATACTGCAGAATTGGGTTTCATCCTGGGGGACATAACTGTATACTACTGCAAAACCACTGCTATTTCTCATTTAGTTTTGCCTTATATCCCATGGTCTAAACTCCCTCTAACTTTACGAGATACTTCCACAGGATGGCTAACCAAATTAATGCTCAATTGTGTCATCTCCTTTGTTTTGCTACATATAAAGATATACAACAACCTCTCAGGTCAAACCCTAACATTATAATTGATAATAAACCTATTCCCCAAGTTTTTTTCTGGCCCCCTCTCTTCAGAACATAGCAGATCCTTTTGTAGTGGGTCAGTTTATGGATTTTACTACATCTTGTCAGAAACACTCCTCGCCGGGTTTACCAGTCCATGCTTTTTTTCAGCTTAAACATGCTATGGCAAGCTTTTCAGGCCCTTGGCCCTGGGTTTTGGTAGATAATTCATTTTTTTGGCCGATAATGGAATTAGCCCCAGAGCTGCATTCTGTATCCCTGTTATATAGGACTCTCAGAGACAGTCATAGAAACATAGACTTTGATGGCAGATAAGGACCGCTTGGCCCACCCAGTCTGCCCATTTCCCTACCTACTGGATAAGCTGCAGATCCTAGTTAACCAACAGCCTACTTCTTCCTACCCCCCACCAGAATTGCTTTATGTTTGTCTCATGCACTCTTGAATTTCCCCACTGTTTTTGACCTCACGACCTCCTCAGGCAGGTCAGTCCATCTACCACCCTCTCTGTAAAAAAATACTTCCTCATATTGCCCTTGAGCCATCCCCCCTCTATCTTTAAATTGGGCCCCCTTGTTCTTGCACATCTCTTTTTCTGAAAGATAATCTGGGAATGGCCTCCCCACGGAAATGCACTTATTGGTCCAAATAATTCCCAGATTCTTCACCTTATTTGGAGTTCAGCACTCCTAGGGGCTGTATTCATAAATATCTTAAATTAGACAAACTGAAACTGATACCAGTCAAGATTTCTTGTAATGCATGGTACACACCCTCTTACTGGTTTGCAATAGGCAAGTTTGCATCACCTATGTGCAACTGCTATAAAACCCAAGAGGGCACTCTGAGACACACGCTCTGGGATTGCCACCATGTACAGACTTTCTGGAGTCAAAGTTGCATTTAGACTTGTTACTGGTGCTTCAAGAATGTTTTATCCCTCAAATACATATTTTTAGGGAGGACATTACACAGTTACTGGGACATCAAAAATACCATCTTGCCCTCATTATGTCCACGGCAAATTGATAATTTCACGGCACTGGGTTGATAACCAAATTCCTTCATACAAGGAATGCCATGACAAAATACTGACAATCCTACAAATGGAAAAGTCACTCGCTAGTCTTCGTCATAACCTTCCAGCCTACAAAAATAGATGGAAAAAAAATAGTTACTTCTCCAGATAAACTGAATTTATTTATAATTGGCTTACTTTTCAAACTCTGTCAACATGATTTTTATTGCAAGGTTGCATTTTTTTCTGTGCTGGTATATTTGATGTATGTTTATTTTTGCTAGACAGCTTCTTAGCCGTGTCCCCTAGTATTTTTCAATATGGATTCATTATTTTGGCTCCTAATGTTTCTTTTTCTAATTTAGATACTATATATTAATGGCTGGGTTTTCAGTTTAGTGGACATTGTTAGAATAGCAACTAGCCTTTAAATTTAACCTGCAAGTATATATGCTGGAACATATGCACAGACTGTTTATATTTATATTTGACTTGTACCTGACATTTGTGTATCCCGTGTCTATCTGTATATATGTTGTTTGCTTTGTTTTCATAAAATCTTTAATACAGTTTGTTAAGTTAAAAAATAAATAGTAGAAGTTATAAAAGAAATCTGATCCTTTCTTACGATAAACTGAGGGACAGATTTTGAAGAAAATAAAATTCATAGATTTGGAAATAAGACTTCTCAATTTATGTGGCTGGTTTGTCCTGTAACACTAGTTTCTGAACATCTAATTTGTCTACCAGCCTGGAGAACTACCCAGATACTTAAAGACGGTTTCCGAAGTGAACCCATCTGTGCGTCTGGTCTTTCATAACAATGTTTTATTTGTTACTAATATAAAACAAAATGATGTCAAATATCACCAAAAGCAAATTACTTATGATTTATAAAATGAGTGAAAGGAATTGTGTATCCATATTGGTCAGGACCTGTGTCCTCATAGGACAACCCTGCGGCTGGCACTTTTTAAGCTAAGCTGGATGCAACACAGCCCAAATATCCATGCCTGCAAACATCTGAAAAAAAAACAAAAACATTTCTGGCAGACATGGTGGTCATGGAAAAAAGCTGATGCCCATTAATTGCCATAGCTAAAAAAAAAATCCTAATCAACACTCCTAATATTTTTATAAAAACCCACCCCAGCCCACACCATATGGGTAGAAATCAAATAAAAATTAAATGCTGCAAGTACAAACTAACCTCTTTTGGAGACTTTATTCTGCTGGCCAGTAATCCACGGAGTGCATTATCATATCTGTATTACCCTACATGCAATGCAAGCTCTCTATCCCAACCAGACCCCACCCCCAGACTTCACCCGACCCATGTGCAGTGTTCAATGATAGTCTGTGATGATAAAGGGACTTCAGCTGAAATTAATAATGATATAATGGCAATAAAGAATGCTGGGCTCTCCTTGGACCGTCTGGGACTGGACTGTGAGGTTATCGCCGTACACCATCATGGATCTAGCCACAGCACACAGCAGACAGCATCAATCCTTAAGGGAATCACTTCACGAATCCCACTGCAGTAATGTCTGCTTGGCAGCCGCTTCAGTGATTCCGACCCCGCAACTCACCTTCACTGTCCCCAACTCGCTGTTGCCACCAGCCAGAACACCACAAGGTCACAGCAACCTCCTAACCCCCATCCTCACGCTATTCCCCCAAACAGGAAAAAATATTTTCAATTAAATAAGAAAAGCTGTCATCTGACACAGCATTTTGATTTCCCACTCAGTGGAAGTGCGAGCCTCTTTCAAACAGCCATGCTGCTGAGACAGAGAGAGTGAGAAAGCAGCCACAGCTTCCTTGAATCAAGGAGGTTATTTTCTAAACTACACTGAACTGAATTATTACTTTTTGGACATGTGTTAAGTAACTAGTATTAATTCTGTTTTTGGGGCTGACTTTTCTTAGTTTTAACTTTAATTTGCCAGGAGGAACTGTAGCTGGGAGATATTTGCAGTAATTTGTGACTAGACCTACTATTTAACCTCTGTGAAATAGGTGTCTGAAAGGAAGGAAGGCACTCCCTGGGGTGGAGGGTCAGAGTTGTAGTTGATTGTTTCTGGACGGCATAGATTTATTCCCTCCCACCTTTCCCCTCACCCCACCCACCCCAAGCGCATAACTTCCTTTATAGCAGGGGTTCTGACATCACTTCCCCAAACTGCTAACAACATACACCTGTTAATATCCTTAAAGGCACAGCACACTGAACATGGTGTAGAGACACTCGCAAGCTTGCACACACTAAAACAAGAACAAAAAAACAACAAAAGAAAAGCATCTGTAACAGGAAGGGACACAGACATGGGGGGAGTGGTGCAATGCACTGGCTGTGGAGCAGCAGTCTTTCGGGAGACATTCTGGAGACTGCGTTGCTGCCTTATTTGCAGGCACCTCTCTGGTTTGAGGTAAGAGGTTGTTCGTCTCCAAGCTGACCTGGCAAGGATTTGGGAAACCTGCTCCCCCACCCAGGGACCATCTAGGCCACCGCCTGTACCTCAGAGGTTGCCAAGAAAGAGGAGTGGTTGGACCACGGTAGGCTCAGGGAGGGTGAGGGTGGTGGAACAGAGGCGCATCCCTCCAGTTGTGCCTCTCCGCAATTCATTTGACACTCTGGCAGAGCATGGTTCCTCTATGGAGGCACCTGCAGCGGAGACCAAGGAGGATGCTGGGAACTTCCATAATGGAGACCCACAGGAGTATGGCACAGGACCCCACAGGGAAAAGAACAACTCCTGGTGGGGTACTCAATTGTTAGGGGGGTAGAACTGGGGAGGAGGGGAAAGGGAGGTAAGGTGCGTGCCCGGCGCCATGGCTTGGAGGGACAGGAAACGAATCCTCAGGATCATGGGAGTAGCTGCAAGGGGGAGTGAGTTGGAAATCATCATCCACCTAGGGACAAATGACCTGGCTGAGAATGTGATCAGAGCAGTACAAAAGGAGTTGGGGAGGGGCCTTAGACAAGTAGCACACATGGTAACTTTCTCGGAAGTGCTACCTGTCTATGGTATGGATGAGGCTAGGGTACTCCACACCATAGGATTCAATGACTGGTTGAAAAACTGGTGCAGAACTCAGGGATTTGGCTTCATTGGGGACTGGGGTTCCACCTGGAGGGATGCAGGCCTATACAGGCACGATGGTCTGCATCTATCCAGGAGGAGAACCAGGATCCTAGGTGATAGGTTTAAATGCTTCACTGGCAAGCATTTAAACTAGCCAAGGGGGAGGCACTGAAAAGGAGAAGGGAAATCCTAGCCTCCCCAAAAAAAATCAGGGGAGAAGGGAAATCCTAGCCCCCCCCAAATAAATCAGGGTAGTTAGTGAGGTAAACACAGAGATAGAGCAGTCGATAGGGAGAAGGGCAGGGGTACATGGAGAAAAAGACAAAGGCCATACAACAAAATTGCTCGCTTTGCCACAATGTCCCATCCAAGACGACATTACTGTGAAGCACTGGCCTCCCTGAACTGGGCATCCTTTTGCCACTGGCAACAATACTCCCTACTATGCAATGCATTCAAACTCATCTATGACCATCCTCCAGCAAGTCTATCTGGCCTGCTGGCCCCAAAACACTCAGGTAGACTGCTCTGCACCTCTGGAAGATGCCTCCTGGAAGAAACCAGGGTAAGGACCACAGCTGGTAGCAAATCCTTTGCACATGCAGCTCCCGTATCGTGGAACGAGCTCCCTGAGCGCCTTTAGAGCGCTACTGCCCCAAGTACCTTCCACAAGGGACTATGCGAGCACTTTCTAGACAAGAGTACTTCCTCCTACACCTGAACGCAATACAGCAGGACTATTAGTTACACCACAGACTCACAACCTAGTTTTCCTGTATCCCTAAAATGTCTCACAGAATCCAACACCAAGCAGAAAACATAGAAACATAGAATTTGACGGCAGATAAGGACCGCTTGGCCCACCCAGTCTGCCCATTTCCCTGCCTACTGGATAAGCTGCAGATCCTAGTTAACCAGCAGCCTACTTTTTCCTACCCCCATCCCCTAGAGTTGCCTTATGACTGTCCCATGCATGCTTGAATTCCACCACTGTTTTTTACTCCACAACCTCCTCCGGAAGGCTGTTCATGCATCCACAACCCTCTCTGAAAAAATACTTCCTTAAATTACCTTTGAGCCCCCATCTTCTATATTTTACTTGTTCTTGCACACCTCTTTTTGAAAGATGCTACCCTCTTGGACTTTGTTGATTCCTTGAGGTACTTGAAAGTTTCTATCATGTCCCCCCTCTCCTCGAGGCTATACATATTAAGCTTCTTTAGTCTCTCTACATATGTCTTCTGGTGTAGACCCTGCACCATTTTAGTTGCCCTCCTCTGGACAGCTTCCATCCTGTCTATGTCTTTGCGAAGACTGGGTCTCCAGAACTGCATGCAGTACTCCAGATGGGGTCTGACCAGCTGTCTGTACAGAGGGCTAATAACTTCCTGTTTTCTACTGGTGATGCCTCTCCCTATGCATCCCAATATCCCCCCAGCCCTCATTGCTGCCCTCTCACATTGCTTGCCCACCTTTAGGTCATCTGATATGACTACCCCCAAGTCCCTTTCCATTTTGTTGTTTAGTATCTCACCCCCATTGTGTACTCTTCCCTGGGTTTTTGTTTCCCAGGTGCATTACCTGCACTTCTTAGCACTGAATCTAAGCTGCCATACATTTGACCATTCTTCTAACCTTGCCAAGTCCCTTTTCATCCTTTCCACCTCACCTTGTGCATCATCTCTGTTGCAGATCTTTGTGTCATCTGCAAAGAGACATATTTTTCCTTCCAGTCCTCTGCAATGTCACTTATAAAGACATTGAAGAGGACGTCCTAGACTGAACCATAAGTTCCCACTAGTAACCTCCTTTCATCAGAGTGGACTCCATTTACTATTACTCTCTGTGTCCTATTTTCCAGCCAATTTTTACCCAGGCTGTCATCTTGGGACCCACTCCCAGGCTAGCTAACTTGTATATTAATCTTTTGTGTGGGACTGTGTCAAATGCCTTGCTAAAGTCTAGGTAGGCTCGTCCAGCCCCTCCCTGATCTACTACTTTGGTCACCCAGTCAAAGAAATCTATCAGATTTGTCTGGCATGACCTTCCTGCTGTGAATCCATGCTGCCTTGGGTCCTGTGCCCCTCTGGCCTCTAGATACTCGACAATTCTTTCCTTCAAAGTGATTCCATCATTTTCCCTACCACTGAGGTTAAACTAACAGGTCTGTAGTTTCCTGCTTCTGCTTGCTCCCACTTTTGTGAAGGGAATCACATCTGCCCTCCTCCAGTCCTCGGGTACCACCCCATCCTCCCATGATTTGTTAAACAGGGTAGTCAGTGGTGTCACTAATTCTACCCTTAGTTCTTTTAAATTCTGGGATGAATCCATCAGGCCCCATTGCTTTGTCCACCTTCAGTTTTAAGACTTCTTTCAGAACCCTTTCTTCGTAAATGGGCTGGTATCAACTTCTGTATCCAGTGTGTTTCTACTGTTTGTTCTAGGTACCCCCTTCTTCCTTTGTAAATACTGAGCAAAAATATTTGTTAAGTATCTCTGCCTTTTCACAGTCTCTCCTCTCCTCCCCTATTAAGCCTCACTATCCCTCCCTTGGTCTTCCTTCAGCTCCCTGATGTACCTATAAAGGTTTTATCCCCTTTCTTAACTGAGTTGGCTATCTTTCTCGGTTTGGGCCTTTGCTGTTCTGACTGCCTTCCCAGCTTCCTTTTGCTTTAACTGATACAGTTCTCTGTCCTGCTCCTTCTGTGATTTCTTGTGCTTCCTGAAAGCTTTCTTTTTCTCATGAACCTTCACTGCCACTTCCTTTGAGAACTATAGTGGTTTCTTACATCGTTTAGTTTTATTTATTTGCTTCACACAAAGGCTTATTGCCTTTGTGATGGCAGTTTTTATTATTCCCCATTGTTCTTCTACCCCTCCTTCCTGCCCATGTGCTAGTGCATTCCTTAGGCACTTATCCATTTTGGCAAAGTCAGCCCTCCTAAAGTCCAGTACCTTTGCCTTTGTATGGCTTGACTCTATTGCTGTGTTTATTGTGAACCATACTGTTCGATGGTCGCTAGTTCCCAGATGGCTACCCACTTCAACATCTGTGATCCTCTCTTCATCTCCATTTGAGAGAACCAGGTCTAAGATTATCCACCTAGGTACTAATGACTTGGCAAATGGGGAGCCAAAGGAAGTTCAGGAAGAGTTTAGGAAACTGGGGAAGGGTCTCAAGCAAGTAGCTACTTCTGTCACTTTCTCAGAAGTACTACCTGTGAGAGGCAAGGGAGAGCATAGGAGTGCATGCACCAGGAACGTTAACTCATGGTTGAATAACTGGTGCTGTGAGGAAGGGTTTGGATTCATTGGTGACTGGGGACCCACCTGGAGGGATGGAGGTTTGTTCAAGCCTGACGTACTGCATCCATCCTGGAGGGAATCAAGCACTCAATGATAAGTTTAAATGCTACACTGACAAGCATTTAAACTAGCAAAGGGGTGGCAGGCCAGCAGGACGGTACTACTTGCTCACCCCACAGCTAGTAGTGGAACCAGTGAACCAGAGGAGTGGCTATCTCTGCAAGCAGTGTGCAAAAGATGGAGATTAGTGTCCAAAAGGTGGATAAGCAGAAAAGGGGCAAATTCAGCAGAAGGGCAGACAGCAAGGAGAACCAGGGATAAATGACAACCAAGAAAGGGCTGGAGTAGAACAGTGAAGCAGTCTAGGGAGGTCAAATCATGGAAAGCCATGTGTGCAAATGCCAGGAGCCTTAGCAACAAGATGGAAGATCTGGAGGCTGTCATGGTACAGTCAGACCTGGACATTGTGGCCATCACTGAAACCTAGTGTAATGATAACCATGACTGGGAGATGGCCATACCTGGCTACAACATATTCAGAAGAGACAGAGCAGGCAGGAAGAGGGAGGGAGGGTGGCACTGTATGTGAAAAATGACATAAGGCCACACAGATCCAGGAGGAACAAAATGGGGAGAGATACTGTGGGTTAAGCAGGAAAGGAAAATGGGGCCAGCCATCCGCACAGGTGTGGTCTATGAACCACCAGCCCAGGAGGAAGAAACAGATAGGGAGCTGATGCTAGCCATCAAGGATGGCAGACAAGAATGAGGTAGTACTGGTTGGAGACTTCAATATACCAGACATGGACTGGAGCATCCAGCAGCAGCATCAACTAGACAGATTTATTCTGGACTCCCTTCAGGTACCTTCCTCAAGCAACTGGTCATGGAACCAACTCGGCAGAAGGCAATACTGGACCTTGTGCTCACAAACAGGGACAGTGTGATGGGGGTAACAGTGGGGAGCACCTGGGTAACAGTGACCACCAGTCATTGTGGTTTGAAATCACAGAAAGAGCAGAACCAAACCACACAAAACACGTATCCTGGATTTTAGGGGGGCAGACTTTGGGAAAATGGGGAGATACTTGAAAGAGGCATTAAGGGGAATGGGACAGGAATCAGGGGTTGAGGAACAGTGGGCAGTATTTAAAATGGGGATTATAAGAACAACAGAATTATGCATTAAGCAGGTAAGCTAATGGAGACTATCCTGAAGGAGAGGCTGGTGGCCCTCTTAGAGGCCAAAGGACTACAGGACAGCAGACAGCATGGCTTCATACGTGGCCGATCCTGCCAAACCAACCTGGTCGAGTTCTATGACTGGGTAACTAGGCAACTGGACAGGGGACATGCAGTGGATGTCCTGTATCTGGACTTCAGTAAGGCATTGACTCAGTGCCACATGGAAGGCTGGGAAGGAGTTAGTAGGCACAGGGGCAGGTGCAATGCTGGTGAGATGGGTAGGAAACTGGCTGCAGGGAAGGCAACAGAGGGTGGTGGTGGGTGGGAGCTCTCATCCAAGGGCAGTGACGGTGTCCCACAGGGCTCGGTGTTGGGACCAGTGTTGTTTGGGATATTCATTGCAGACATATCATGGGACATCAAGAGCAAGATCAGTCTGTTTGCTGATGATACCAAGGTTGTGCGGTGGTGGATGACCTAGGGGATGGCAGGGGTTGCAGGATGATCTGGCAAAGCTTGAAACCTGGTCAGACACCTGGCAACTGGCTTTAATGCCAAAAGTGCAAGGTGATGCATTTTGGGATGAAGAACCCAGGAGACATACCAGCTAGGGGTGCAGCTAGCCCAGACAGAGGAGGAGAAGGATCTGGGTGTGCTCATCACAGGGTCAATGAACAACTCGGCACAGTGTAGGAAGGCAGCTGCAAAGGCCAACAAAATGCTGGGTTGTATTGCAAGGGTATATCCTCGAGGAGGGAGGAGGTGATTCTGCCACTGTAGGTCATTAGTTAGACCACACCTGGAGTACTGCGGCAGTTCTGGCGTCCGTATCTGAAGAGGACATTAAGTTACTGGAGGGAGTGCAGCGCGAGGCGACAAAAGATGATCAAGGGTCTGGGGATTTATCATATGAGAAAAGGTTGAAGGAGTTGAACATGTACTCACTGGAGGAGAGGAGAGACAGGGGGACATGATTGAACCTTTAAATACATGAAAGGAATAAACAAGACAGGTACAGAGGGCTGTTCAAAGTAAGGAGGAGGGCCACCAGGGGCCATGATATGAGACTGGAGCGAGAAAGGTTCAGGAGGAGATGAGAGACACTTTTACAGAGGGTGGTGGCTGGGTGGAATCGTTACCTGCAGAAATGGTATGCAGTAGAACAGTGGACTGCTTCAAGCGAGGATGGGACAGGACAAGGTGGAGGGTTAATGAAGGGAAGGATGGAAGGGGGCAGCTGCAGGATAAGGGGTGCTAGCTGCACATTCGAGAGACTTGATGAACCTCTAGGCCTTTATCTGCTGGCAAATTTCATATGTTCGTTGTTAGCAAGAGGAAAAGAAGAGGAGACCATTATGGTTTCCAAAGAGGTGAGCAAAAGTGAGAGCCAAAAGATTGCATTCAGGCAATACAAAAGACACAGGCAGAAGGGATAGGGAGAAGTACCAGGAGAAACAAAGGCAGGAAGTCAGTAAGGGAAGCCAAAGCTCAGACAGAAGAACACATTGCAAAATCAGTGGGTAAAGGGACAAAACCTTTTACAGGTACATAAGTGAAAAAGAAAGACAAAGGGAGGGATAGTGAGACTGAAGGGGAGGATGGGAGCAGCGTGGAGGATGACAACAGTAAAGCTGACATATTGAACAGGTATTTCTGCTCAGTCTTTACTAAGGAAGAGGGGTAATGGGTCTGAAGGGAGTACAAAGGGTGAGAATGGTGCAGAAATGGACACAAGGCCCTTTACACGAAAGGGTCCTGAAGGAACTGGAAGTAATAAGAGCTGATAAAGCAATGGGGCCAGATGGGGTGCACCCAGGGTCCTTAAAGAACTAAGAGGTGGTGGCTGAATCTCTGGCTATCCTGTTCAGCCAATCACTGGAAACAGGGAGGTACCCAAAGACTGGAGGACAGCAGATGTAGTCCCCTTATACAAAGTGGGAACAAAGAGGAAGCAGGAACTACAGACCAGTCAGCCTCACCTCGGTAGTGGGAAAGATCATGGAAGCACTACTGAAGGAGAGATTGGTGGAACATCTGGTTGTCAATGGACTACAGGACCCAAGGCAGCATGGTTTCACCAGGGAGGTCATGTCAGACCAACCTCATTGAATTTTTGACTGGATGACTAGGGAGGTGGATCAGGGAGGGCAGTGGACATGGCCTATCTGGACTTCAGCAAGGCCTTTGACACTGTGCCACATAGAGACTATTACACAAACTGGGGAATATGGGTGTGGGCAGGACAGTAGTGTGGTGGGTAGGTAACTGGCTGGGTGGCAGGACACAGGCGGTGGTGGTAAATGGCTGTCACTCCACAGAGGGAAGAGTGACCAGTGGGGTACCACAGGGATCAGTGCTGGGACCGGTCCTATCAACATCTTCATCAGTGACATTGCACAGGATCTAGAAGGCAGAATTTCACTGTTAGCTGATGACACAAAGCTCTGTAACAGAGTAGACACACCAGAGGGTGTAGACAGAATGAGAAGGGACCTGCAGAAACTTGAAGAATGGTCCAGGGTTTGGCAGTTGAAATTCAATGCAAAGAAGTGCAAGATAATGCATATGGGGCACAAAACCCTGGCACAATATATCAGTTGAGGGTGAGGATATAGCATGCACCAAGCAGGAAAGGGATCTTGGGGTTGTCATCTCTGATGACCTCAAGGTAGGAAACAGTGTGACAAGGCATCAGGTAAAGCAAATAGGATGCTGAGATGTATAGGCAGGGGCATCACCAGCAGGAAAAGGAGGTCATAATTCGCTATACAAGACACTAGTGAGGCCCCACCTGAGTACAGTGTACAGTTCTGGAGACCATACCTACGTAAGGACATAGACAGGGTAGAGAAGGTTCAGAGGAGGGCAACAAAGATGGTGCATGGGTTGCATCACAAGTCCTATGAAGACAGGTTGAAGGAACTGAACATGTACTCCCTGGAGGAGAGGAGGGAGAGAGGGGATATGATAGAGACATACAAGTATCTTACAGGGAGGAACAGGGTGCAGGAAAACACTATTTTTAAGCGAAAAAGATGTTTCAGGACTAGAGGGCATGGGATGAAGTTGGAGGGAGGATGATTCAGAGGAAACATGAAAAGAATTTCTTCACAGAGCGGGTGGTGGACAAGTGGAACACCCTGCCAGAGGAAGTGGTGGGGCTGAAACAATCACGAGATTTAGACGCATGGGATAGACATAAAGGAATTCTAGAGGTCAGGGGTAAGGGAAATAGACTTCTAGGAAAACAAACTGAACTTACAAGCTCAAATGGGCAGACTAGGTGGGCCATAGGCCCTTATCTGCGACACTGTCTATGTATCTATGTATCTATGTATGTATGCTATCTCTCTCGAGTGGGCTCCAATACTAGTTGTCTAAGGCATGCCCCTGTGGGGCATCTAGAATAACCCACTCTTGAAGTGGCTGTGGCAACTGCACTCCAGTTAACATCTGGCATATTCAGATCACCCATCAGCAATATCTCCCTTTTTGCCATACTAAGTATACTTTCTATCATTTCCTTGTCCATTTCCTCCCCCTGAGAGAGAGGGATCTGTACTCTAACCCCTATATAGTATTGTGGTGCCATTGCCGGTCTCCAAATTTACCCACAGTGCTTCTTCTCCTCCTGTTTTCTCTTTTGTTCTGTTACTTTCATTCCTTCCCTTATGTAAGAGCTACTCCTCCCCTCTTTTACCCTCCTGTCCCTCCTGTAGATAGTGTATCCTGGTATGTTTATGTCCCAGTCATGGTTTGTCGCGAACCATGTTTCTGTGACTGCCACGATATCCAGATGTTCCTCCTCCATCAAGGCCACTAATTCAGGAAGCTTGTTACTCAGACTACGGGCATTGGTACTCATTGATCTCCATTTTTGATGGCTTACTTTCTGTTGCAGCATCCCCACTGACCTTTCTACCTCGGTCTTTTTCTCATTTAGTACCCTGTTTTGTAGGGAGAGGCTAGGATTTTCCTGCTGCTCATCAGTGCCTCCCCTTGACTAGTTTAAAAGCTTGCCAATGAAGCATTTAAACCGATTGCTCAAAAGACTTGTTCCTTCCTGGACAGATGCAGACCACCTGCCAGTATAGGCTGTTGTCCCTCAGGTGGAACCCCAGTCTGATGAAGCCAAACCCTGTGCTTCACACCATTTTTCAACCACTCATTAAACTGCATGGTGCATAGTACCCTTGCCTCACTCATGCCATTTACAGGCAGCACCTCTGAGAAGGTTACTGTGTGTACTTGTCTTAGGCCCCTCCCAGTTCTAAAAGTCCTTCTGCACTGCTAATCTCATGTTGAGCCAAGTCATTTGTCCCTAGGTGGACAATGACATCCAGCTCAGACTCCCGTGCAGCTGTTCTCGTGATCCTGAGGATGCGCTTCCTGTCCCTACAAGCCATGGCACAGGCAGGCACTTTACTTCAGTTTTTCCTGCTCCCCAGTTCTATCCCCTAATAATTGAGTCCCCACCAGGGCTGCTTCCTTTCCTTGTGGCATCCTCTGCCTCCCTCCTGTGGGCCTCCCTTGTGACAGGTGTCCTCAGCCTCCTTAATCTCCTCAGTGGGTGCATCCATAGGGGAGCTGTGCTCCCCAGAATGGTGTATGGCTTGTAGGTGGAACAACTGACTGGGTGTGCCTCTGTTCCACCCTCCTCACCCTCCCTGAGCCCACTGTGGTCCAACTGCTGTGCTTTCTTTGCAACCTCTGAGGTATTGGTGGTGGCTCTGGTGCTCCCTGGATGGGGGGGGTTCCCTTCCTACCATCAAGTCTGGCCTCGGGGAAGGTTCTCTTACTGCTGTCCAGTGTGGCCTGAAGATGAGCAACTTCCTCCCTCAGGGCAGAGAGTTGTCTGCAAATAGGGCAGCATCTCAGCCTCCAGAAAGACTCCCGGAAGACTGCTGCGCCACAGCCATTACATTGCACTACTCCCCACATGACTATGTACTTTTTTTTTTTTGCGTGTGCTTGTGTGTGTGATTGGTTTGTTATATAGAAATATATATAGATATATATATATATATATATATATATATATATATATAATATAATGTGTATGCGTATATTTTCAGTGCTGTGTGCATAGAGGATATGACATTGATATACCTTGCATTCTTGAGGAAATGATGTCAGAACCCTAGGTATAAAGGAACTATTTCGGGGGTGAGGGTGGGAAGGGTTGGGCCTAAACTGTGCCCTCACAAAACAATCAGCTAAGAGCTCTGACCCACCGCTGCAATGAGTGCCTTCCTGTCTGCAAGTCTAATACTTCTAACCAGAAAGCTAGCTACCTGTTCTCGTGTTCTGTACTAACCCTCCCTAGGCTGAAGATCTAGTACCAGTGTGATTGAATGATGGACTTACCCACAGGGAACTATCTGATACCCTGTTGTGAAATGTCTTGAATGTAACAAAATGAATGGACTTACCCACAGAAAACTGTCTGATACTCTATTGTGAAATGTCTCGAATGTAACCTAATGTTGTCTGTCACACATGTACTGTATTTTTCGATAAGATCTTATTTTATATAACTAATTCTGGATTATCCCCAAAAAAGAGACCCTCAGGGCCCAGTGGGCTTATCCGGTTATCAAAATTGAATAAATAAATAAGTGAACAGCAGTGTTAGACTGAAGTGCCAATCGTAACCATAGAAAGCAGTTTATGGACCAAAACAATTGTAACCTCTATTTTTAAAATAATTCTGCCTTCTCAAATTGAAAATTCAATAAAGCATACTATGTTTAAAAAAAATAATTCTGCCTTAACAGAATTAGTTTGCCGACTGCTAGAAAAGGATCTAAGAACAAACCAAGTATTTGTAGGAACTCACCATAGCCATAAAAGAAAACTACTGAATGGAGCGATATAGACCAATCTGAGCCCAGCCATTCTTAACGGAAACGCCATATGGGGTGAGAACCATCCTATGCTTAACCTGACTCAAAATGGCCACACAAGACAGAATGAGTTAAAACACCAGTGAAACTGAAGATTCAGAGTAATTATAACTGAAAGTAGGGCTCGCACAAACTCCAAACAAATGTCTGGGAGATGTCTCAATGCTGTCATCAAGCTGATTATTAACAAAGTTCTATTAAAGTTTGGATGTTATTATCTGAATCGACATTTGTATGGAGTTTGACCCATTTTGTGCACTGCCATTTACAGTAACACCAATATGGTAGGCAGTCAGTTTTTCACTCTTAAGAAAGAAAAAGGAATCAAAACCAACTACCAGCCACATCATCAATCTCTACAGAATATGACATATGACATGTGTTTTTTCAAACCGGGAGACACTTTGAGGCCGAAAGGAGTTGACAGTATTCCCTTAAAATCATAAATGTGGTTTTAAAACTTTCTTTTTCATGTGTAGTTTCTCCCTCTACTGCCAACAAAGAGTGACACAAATGGAGACAGAGAGTAAAGCCTAATATTTGTCACATGCTGCTTCAGTTTTCAAATAAGCAAGCTCAGTGACTCAGCTATGTGGGATGAGGGTGGCGGGATGGTGCTATTATTCGACACCCACATAAATCAGAGAAAGAAAGCTGCAGGGTTGCCCGCATAGGCCAGAGTACCATATAGCAAAGACAGCTCTTCTCTTGGTATAGGGCCCTGCACCTCTGCACCCGTAGGTGGCAGAGGGCCCTGTGCACTGGCTAACAGCTAAAGTCTTTGCCCCGTGAGTCTGTATATTCAGCTACATGAAAGTGCAGGGACAAGAGGGCCCTGAACAACTGCAGCCCGCTAGACAGTCCAATGACTGCTTGACTTCCACTGGTGGACTGAGTCTTCCTAATGCCCATCACATTCCCAGAACAAACTTTGTCAGACTTGATTTCCAGCAGGGCCCTGCATGAAGAAAGCTACAATAAATTGTGCTGGCAACATGTGGCGAGACATACTTCTCTATCTTTGAAGACATACTTCTCTATCTTTGAAGAGTGTTCACTATGAGGCACTGGCGTGGATCTGTACATTCTGCTTTGGACAGGGGGTCTATTGGCGAGAGGGGGGAACATTAGGGATGACAACCCCAAGGAAAACCACCACCATATTCACCGTGGCTCTGGAGCCAAAACCCTAATGTATTTGCCTTTTGTTGCTTGAAGCTGGGGGTGGAGAATTAGGGTTGGAAAACCTAGCACAACATTCCCCTACTTTTGTGGCATAACTTCAACCCTAACTGATGCATTAACAACGTTTTTGCAAAGAATATATATTATAGGTCCTACATCTGACATTAACCAATCACTATGTTTCATTTCCTAGCTCATGAAACACTCTTCCTAGCTCAAGAAACACTCTTATACTGTGACTAGCATTTCACAAACTACGTAAAACGTGTCACAACACTCCATACTTTTTGGATCATATTATTTCAAGTTAAAGACCCACACTTTATGATTATTTAACTTCTCTAAAATGTGTTAATGTTGCTGGTTGTTTGGTAGACTTCTTTTCTTACTAGAAATTAATTGTATGTTATTGTGTAATTAAACCCAGCTTTGTATTCATTCACATCCTTGATCTACCATTACTGCATACTTCTTGAACACCAACAACACTGCTAAACAGTGTAGTAACTAATGATACAATAGTCTACTCCCACTGCATCATGAGTGGCTAGACAGAGATGTAGTGGGAACTGATCAGGAACTGTTAAACACATTTTTGTGTGGTAACACCAATATGGTATGCAGTCTGTTTTTCACTCTAAAGAAGAAGAAAGGGAATCAAAATCAAACTGCCAGCTACATCAGCAATCTCTACAGAATATGACAAATCGTAACTTTTTTTTTAACTGCAGATACTTTGAGGCCTAAAGGACTTGACACAGTGTCTCTTTAAAATCATAAATGTGAAGCCGACCTGGTGATGCTGAGGGTTAAGGTGCTGGATGCCTTACCTCATGCTGTGCAGGCAACCTGGGTTTGGGAATGACTTCAGGTCATCGGGGTGCCGGCATGGGGATGGTGGGAGGAGTAGGATTGAGTGTGCCGTAAGGCTGCTCTCCTCTACTGGGGGTGGTGGGTTGTTGCCCCTTCCATAGTCCTGTCCTCAGTGGGTGGCCATCCAGAGAGTAAAATGGTGGTAGGGTGGCAGCACGTAAGGAGGGAGGAAGGGGCTGAGCTGGCTTCCAGGGTGCGTGCATGCCTCCAAGTGCACGTAGTGCCATGTGCCTCAGGGGAGGGAGGGAGAAAACCCAGAAATACCCACAAAAAGTATAAATCTAAAAAAAATCATAAATGTGGTTTTAAAAACATTCCTTTTCATGTGAAGTCTCTCCCATCACTGCCAACAAAGAGTGACACAAATGGAGACAGAGAGGAAAGTCTAATATTGTTCACATGCTGCTTCAGTTTTCAGATAAGGTACAAGAATGTTGTGACAGGCCCCTAAACCCATCTGGTTACTCAGACACACTATCAGACCTGAAGTTGGTAAACCCCCATTCCCCTAGCCCTACCTACTGAAACCATGGTTTCATAATTCTGCACCATCACTTCCCTGTGTAGCTCCTTCTCATGCTTGCTTAACATCTTCCACTCCTCTTCTGAAAAGGCAACTGCAACATCTTCAAAGGTTTCTGGTACCTGAAACAATGTGAGATGTATTTTATTCTTGTTTTTCTTAAACACATTGATAAATCTACAACGTTTTAACCTAACTGCACAGTTTTCTTTCTGTATGAATTGTTTTTTAAATGATGTTATTTTTCCTAATTTGTTATTGATCTCACCTACTGCAGTGCAGTTTGTTTTTCCTGGTATACTGTCTTTACTTTTAATTGTAACTGAGTTTTCCAGCAGCATGTACTTGTACTGTTTTGCTCTGCACTATCCTGGGTTGTGCCTGAAAATAGGCATTTGTATGTCTAGAGCACCTACTCAGTCAACAAAAACAAATAAATAAACTCAAAGGGGACAGACAAAGTTCAGACTGACAGCTAGCAAAGACCAACAAGTCCCAGATCCATCAGTATTTAACAGAATGGAGTCAGATCAAATCCCATCCCCCAGCTATCCTAGCAGATGCTTCCAGTGACATTATCACTCTTTTATTATAATTAAATTTTTATGCTCCTACACTGTTCTGACCCACTTCCTCTTGGTCAGCCCCAGCCCCCTACTACATCTTTTCAGCTCCATGAGACTGCCCCCCGGTGGGGTCAGGCTGAGGCAGATTCACTTTCCACCCCTTCTGTGTGCAGAGGCAGGAGTTCCTGGGCTGGAGGAACAGTGGACAGTGGTGAGGGTGGAGCTTAATTGTGCCTGGTCCATTCTGCACAGAATAGGGCTTTGCCATGTTCTGGTGCGGAGTCATGTCCCCTTTGGGATGCCTGCAACTAAGCCCTAATGTCCTACTTACTGAGCCTGCAGAACGGCGCTCCATCATCACCCCCTCCCCAGTTGCACTGTCAGTGAACTGCCACATGTGGTTAACAAGGTGACAGAGTTGTAGCTGTTGCAGCAACACTCCCTCACTAGAAGAAGAAAGTGTCCTATGGGATGTTCGATCTTCCTGCTCCTGGCCAGCAGTTGGTGACTTGAGCTCCTGCTCAAAGGGCAATTAACAGAGCAGACAAAACAGAGGCACTGGTGATCCTCAGAAACATCAACTGCCCAGGCATACTGTAGATTACATAGAAACATAGAAGATGATGGCAGAAGGAGACTACTAGGTCCATCTTGTCTAAAAGCAAAACAAAATGGTTATATTAAATGCATGCTGAAAATAGAAAATAGAGTTAAAAATCTACGTTTCGACCTTAGGTCTTCTTCAGGAAGTATCTAAAAGAGAAAAAAAAAACAGTTAGTGTAGAGGAGAGGAAAATAGAGATATATATATGGAGAAAGAAGAAGGGAGGCTAAGGAGAAGAAGTGATAAATGGTAAGGTTAAGAGAGATCTGTGAAACAAAAGGTGATGATGGGAAAGATAAAACATAATGGGAGAGAAAGAGCTGGGAAGTTCCCAGGTAGAGACTGATTAACAGGGCCTTGTAAGAAGGCTGAAAGGTGACAAATGTGTGAGAAGGAGAAAGAAATGGAGACATATGGTGAAGCTGAAACATAAAAATACAAAACAAATTGACTTTAGGAAAAAGGGAGGCTGAAAGATGTTAGTGGAAAATAAGTCTATCATTTTAAACCAGAGGGCTGCTGGGAGCCAAGCGGATGATCAGCTTGGCTTCCATGTTTTTCTATGGTTAGGATCCGGAAGCCCTGCTGAAGGACACAAACAGAAAGGTCATTGACATTGTGGTCCCTGGAGATAAAGTGGGATACAATGGGTTTAGCGTTCACCATTCCTGACAGCTCTGTAATGTTCCTGAAGCAGTCAGCAAAGGCGCCTACCAGTTTCTCCGATGTAAATAGCTGAACACCTCCTGCAAAGAATACAGTACACTACATTAGTGGAAGTGCATGAGAACTCCTTGGTGATGTGAAAAACACCTGTAGGCCCCCGAATCTCAGTTACACTGGAAATAAATTTGCAAGTGTAGCAGTGAGCCCTGTTGCAAGGTTTGGTACCTGTGGGGGAGGAACTGTTAGGAGTGGGTAGGCTGCTTTTTACCAGGAGATTGCGCAGGTTAGGTGGCCGGCGGTAGGAGGCAATAGGTGGTTCTGTAAAGGAAGCACCAATGTTAGGGTCAGTTTGCAAAATGGGAAAGTTACTAGTGATGATCCTGTGAAGAGAAGGTGTGCTCTGATGGAAAGGAAGAACTAGTGGAATTAGCGTTGTTCTTGTGTGACAGTATCCCTCCTGTGGGGTCAGGTTCTGAGGGCATGTTACTGACCGGGTGAGTGCTCTGTCCACTGTGCTTTTAGGGTATCCCTGTTGATAAAAACTATGCATTATTTGGGTCTGCTCAGCAAAATCATCCTCTTCACTGCATAACCTCACGAAGTCTAAGAAACTGTGAATAAGGCAGGCCATTCTTGACATGTTTGAGATGGAAGGAGCTATGGAGGAGGAAACTGTGAGAGTCAGTGGGTTTGTAATAGAGCGGATGTCTTCAGACCAGTGTTCTGGACTGAGAGCTGGATATCCAGGAAAGGCAGTGTAGAGGAAGATACTTCAACAGTGTACTGAAGGAAGGATGAGCCGTGGTGAACTTGTCGAGGAAGACTTGGAGGTCTCCCTGGAGCAGGAGGTGGCCCCACACAATCATCAATGTAGCGTTTGTAGAGTTCAGGCACAGTCCTGTGAATTAGAGAAAAAAACGTTCCTCCACCCAACCCACAAACAGATTAGCAAAGCTGGGACCCATCTTGGTACCCATGACAACTCCACTGACCTGCTGAAAAAAACTGTTATTAAAAGAAAAAGCATTGAGTGTTAGAACCAGTTCTGCTAGACGAGTGAGTGTGTGTGTGGGTGGCTGCTGGACTTCCCGCTTGTTCAAGAAACCATCTTGTCTGCCTGGTGTTTTTGTTTCTTTTGTGGCTTTGTGAAGTTCTGGGTCTTGTTGGCTGTGGCCCAGCTAGTATTTTGTGTTCCCAGGGAGAAGTTTATCCAGTTGTGGTCACTGCGTCTAGTCTGCCCGGTATTTTTGACTCTTTTTTTGGTTTCTTGGGAAGGGTAATGGAAGAACAAAGACAGGGTTCATGTCCAACTTCAACAACTGGTTCCTAAAGTAGCATGTCCAACAGAGGGCTAGATTCTAAGCTACCCTTGACCTAGTTCTCAGCAATGGGGATGTGGAACAGATATCTCCAGTGTGGACGTCAAGAAACCAGTGGGAGGCAGTGATCACAACTGGATAAACTTCTCCCTGGGAACACAGAATACTAGCTAGGCCACGCCCACAGCCAACAAGACCCAGAACTTCATAAAGCCAGTTTAAGGATAAATAATGATTTTTTTTTAAAATGTCAACTATGATTGGCTAACTGGTTCATGGTAGAACAATATCAGTACTTTCCACAACAATAAGAAAAAACTACTTTCATATTCTCAAGTTCCGCATATTTAGCATTCATTCACATAACACATGTGGAATTGGCACCCCGGCCATGATTACAAGAGAAATATCTGTATATAGGAAGCTGTAATGATTTTGTTATTTCACACAGGTCTACAAAAATTAGGAGAATCACACAGGATCCATGACTGGTCATCAAAAAAAATGTCAACCGACCAGACAGCGAAACCAGCAGGTCGACCGCATTTTGCAGTCAGCTGCCAGTTTCAAAGAAAACTAAACTAAACCACCACCACACCCCCAAAGATTATCAGCTCTGAGGCAGAACTGATTTGAGGACCCCCGACAGACAGTGGTGGGGTACAGCATGGACATATTGTGACGTGGTGCTGTAGTCGCTGTAGTGTTGCGCGCTGTCGAAATGTCGCGGTCAGGGTGGTATACCAATCACACACATGTTACGAGGGTGTAAGTCTGGATTACTGTGAAGGAGTAAAAGGTGTACTAGGGGAAAACAATATCCTCTACTCCTCTGACTCCCCTTCCTTCAGCGTTCTGGAGATATCCATTCCACATCCCCATGGGCTGTAGGACAGTAGACAGCATGGCTGTGTCACAGGCAGATCCTGCCAATCCAACCTGGTAGATTACTATGACTGAGTAACTAGGCAGATGGACAGGGGCTATACAGTGGATGTCCATATCCTGTACCTGGACTTCAGCAAGGCATTCCATTTGGTGCCACATGGGAGACTTGGAATAAACTTAAAACTGAACTTCTAAATTTTGGTTTGGAACTCTCCCCTCCTACCTCTCCTCCTTACTCTCTGCTCCACCTCCCTCCTCCCACCCTCTCAGATCCACTGACACATGCACACTAGCTATTCCTCATTGCTCTACCTCCACAGACGAGGAAACTTTCTCCTATCGCTGCCCAATGCCTTGGAACTTACTGCCACCTCCTTTCAGACTTTCCTCTCTCCCATTTTCAACCTCCTTAGCCCTTCATAATTTCTATTCCCCTAAATGCACTTGTTCTTAGCCCCCTTCAACCCTCCCAACCCTGGTGCATTATCCTTTAGCTCTACTTTACTTCTGTTCTCCTAACTGTATTTGTTACTAGACCCCCTTCGGAACCCTCCCTACCCCCGCACACTATCCCCTACTCCTCTATCCTTGACTTACCTCCTGTCTTCTAACTGAACCCTTCCTCTAGTTACTTCCTCACATGCTACCACCTATTATACCCCCTCCTCCCACCCTCTACCACAACCTACTGTGCCATTTTGACTCTCTATTACCATCCACAACCTACTGTGCTATTTTGACACCCTGCTGGACTGGGGAGATATTGGGATGTATAGGGAGAGCATCACCAGCAGAAAACAGGAAGTTGTTATCCCCTGCCAGACAGTTGAGTGAGGACCCTCACAGATTACTAGGTCGATTCTGGAACCCCATCTCAGAAGGACATGAACAAGGATAGAGGCAGTTCAGGGAGACAACTAAAATGGTGCAGGGTCTGCAAGAGAAGCCATATGAGGAGAGGCTAAAGGAGCTTAATATGTATACTCTTGAAGAAAGGAGCGGGGGGACATGATAGAAACGTTTAAGTACCTCAGTGGAATCAACAAAGTCCAAGAGGGTAGCATCTTTCAGAAAAAGAGATATGCAAGAATAAGGGGACACAATTTGAAGATAGAGGGGGGACGGCTCTGGGGCAATGTGAGGAAGTATTTTTTCACAGAGAGGGTGGTGGATACATGGAACAGCCTTCCTGCGGAGGTTGTGGGGTCTAAAACTGTGGGAGAATTCAAGAATGCATGGGACAGACATAAGGCAATTATTCTGGGGGGTAGGAAGAAATAGGCTGTTGGTTAAATAGGATCTGCAGCTTATCCTCTAGGTAGGGAAATGGGCAGACTAGGTGGGCCAAGCGGTCGTTATCTGCTGTCAAAGTCTATGTTTCTATGTTGCTGTCCTTCCCCTCCACTACCCCCTCCCCCCCACTGATGCTCTCCCTTTTTCCATTTCTAGTTTACCCCTATTTTCTTCAGCCTTCCT
Organism: Neoceratodus forsteri; assembly: GCA_016271365.2. Classification (NCBI taxonomy): domain Eukaryota; kingdom Metazoa; phylum Chordata; order Ceratodontiformes; family Ceratodontidae; genus Neoceratodus; species Neoceratodus forsteri. The sequence continues at coordinate 1,219,179,627 of CM057454.1, read as the reverse complement.
ATTCCTTATCCCTCTACTCCCCTTCCCTCCGGTCACCCGCCATATTCCATTCCTCTTCCCTGCCCCCTTTCTCTCTCTCCCCTCCTTTTGCAGGGTTCTCTGTCATCCTAAATGGGTATAGAGCCTGGCTCCCTCTCTTCTACCCCTCTTCCCCCCCCCACTTTCTAATCCCGACCTCTTGCAGGGTTCTCTGCATCTTGAAGGGGTACAGACTGTCTCTCTCTCTCTCTCTTCTCCCCTCTCCCTTTCATCCACTTTCAAATCCATCACCTGACCACCTCCCTACTTCCGTATCCCTCTCCTCTCCTGTCCTCTCCTAGTGTTCCTCCGCTATCTCTTCTCTACCTCCCCGATCCCTTTCTTTCACTTTTCTCTCCCATTCCTTTCTGCCTGGTCCTGTCCCCTTTACAGGGTTCTTAGCATCCAGAAAGGGTTAGATCTTGGCTGTCCCTCTCTCTCTCTCCCTCTTCCATCCCCCACCTTCTACCCTTCGTCTGTCCACTTCCCCACTTGTCTTATAACTGCCCTCCCTTGGGTACACAATAGCACTTCAATTCGTGTGCTCAACCTATTACTTCTAGCACTTCAAACATGTTATTCATCCTCTAACCTTTACCCTACTGGATCACCTGTTCTTGAGTTGTTGCAACGTACGTTATGTCCAAACATGGTTTTGTTTACCCTTGCCAGTTGGTCTGGGTTATTTCTGTTCTGTAATGGTACTATACTTTTTTGTTTTAGTAATTGTATTTGTATTGCTCTGTTATTGCTGTGTGTTTTCCTGTTCTCCCAATTCTTGTACCTCTACCCCCACCCAGGATGCTTCTGGAAACTAGCTATTTACAGCTCATGTTGCCTTTCCTGATGAAACATTTTCCAAATAAAAACAAATAAAAAATAAAACTTGAAGGCACAAGGGTGGTAACAAAAAGGGTGGGATAAGTGACAAACTGGCTGCAGAGGGTGCTGGTGGAAGGGGAACTCTCATCCCCGAGGGCAGTAACGAGTGGGGTTCCACAGGGCTCGGTGCTGGGACCAGGGTTATTTGGGATACTTACTACAGACATTTCCATGGGCATCAAGAGCAGGATCAGCCTGTTTGCTGATGACACCAAGATAGGGGCAGTGGTGAATGACAGAGGGGTGGCACAGTTTGCGGGAAGATCTGAAAAAGCTGAAGACCCAGTCAGACACTTGGCAGCTGGGGTTCAATGCCAAAAAGTGTAAGGTACTGCATTTTGGGGCAAAAGATCCTAGGAGAAACTACCAACTGGGGGGAATGCAGCTGGCAGAGACTGAGCAAGAGAAGGAGGAGAAGGATCTGGGGGTGGTCATCACAGGATCAATGAACAGCTCGGCACAGTGAAGGAAGGCAGCAGCAAGGGCCAACAAAATGCTGGGTTACATCACAAGAGGAATAATATCGAGGAGCAGGAAGGTGATTCTGCTGCTGTATAGATCATTAGTTAGACCTCATCTTGAATACTGCATGTAGTATTGGTGCCCGTACCTAAAGGGACATTAAATTACTGGAAGGGGTGCAGCACAGAGCAACTAAGATGATCCAGGGACTGGGGGACTTACCGTATGTGAGTAGGCGAAAGGAGATGAACATGTACTCGCTGGAAGAGAGGAAGGACAGAGGGGATATGATAGAGATATTCAAGTACATGAGAGGGATAAACAAGACTGGTATGGAGGGGCTATTCAGGGTAAGGGTGGGAAGGGACACTCAAGGCCATGTCATGAGACTGGAGGGGAGGAAGGTTCAAGAGGGAAATGAGGAGACACTTTTTTACAGAGAGGGTGGTGGCAGGGTGGAATGTGTTACCAGTAGAGGTAGTAGCCTGTAAAACAGTAGGCTACTTCAAAAGGGGTTAGGACAGGGCAAAACGGAGGATAAAGGGAGAGGGGTGAGGAGGGAGTGGCAGCTGCAGAATAGGGCTGCTAGCTGCAAAATCAAGCAGACTTGTCATCTCAAACTTAGAAACATAGAATTTGACGGCAGATAAGGACCGCTTGGCCCACCCGGTCTGCCCATTTCCCTGCCTACTGGATAAGCTGCAGATCCTAGTTAACCAGCAGCCTACTTCTTCCTACCCCCATCCCCTAGAATTGCCTTATGACTGTCCCATGCATGCTTGAATTCCACCACTGTTTTTGACTCCACGACCTCCTCCGGAAGGCCGTTCCATGCATCCACAACCCTCTCTGTGAAAAATACTTCCTTAAATTACCTTGAGCCGCCTGCCTATCTTCAAATTGTGCTCCCTTGTTCTTGCACACCTCTTTTTGAAAGATGCTACCTCTTGGACTTTGTTGATTCCCTTGAGGTACTCGAAAGTTTCTATCATGTCCCCTCTCCTCCTTTCCTCGAGGCTATACACATTAAGCTCCTTTAGTCTCTCTTCATATGTCTTCCGTGCAGACCCTGCACCATTTTAGTTGCCCTCCTCTGGACAGCTTCCATCCTGTCTATGTCTTGCGAAGACTGGGTCTCCAGAACTGCACCTAGTACTCCAGATGGGGTCTGACCAGCTGTCTGTACAGAGGGATAATAACTTCCTGTTTTCTACTGGTGATGCCTCTCCCTATGCATCCCAATATCCCCCCAGCCCTCATTGCTGCCCTCTCACATTGCTTGCCCACCTTTAGGTCATCTGATATGACTACCCTCAGGTCCCTTTCCATTTTTGTTGTTGTTAGTATCTCAACCCCATTGTGTACTCTTCCCCTGGGTTTTTGTTTCCCAGGTGCATTACCTTACAATTCTTAGCATTGAATCTAAGCTGCCATACATTTGACCATTCCTCTAACCTTGCCAAGTCCCTTTTCATCCTTTCCACCCCACCTTGTGCATCAACTCTGTTGTAGATCTTTGTGTCATCTGCAAAGAGACACTTTTCCTTCCAGTCCTCTGCAATGTCACTTATAAAGACATTGAAGAGGACTGGTCCTAATACTGAACCCTGCGGTACCCCACTAGTAACCCCCCTTTCATCAGACTGGACTCCATTTACTATTACTCTCTGTGTCCTATTTTCCAGCCAATTTTTTAACCAGGCTGTCATCTTGGGACCCACTCCCAGGCTAGCTAGCTGGCTAAACTACCTCACATCCCATGGCGGATGGACAGATTTTGTGCTGGATGAAAAATCTGCAGACAAACCATTGCTGCTAATATCTAACCATTACATAGAGTACAAACAAACAACCAAGAAATACAACCTCAAAGGTCTTTTGGTTGCAGCTCTACATACCGCTGTTGAGTGTCTCACATCGAGATGTGCCTCCCTTGAACTGCAAAATGCATCTCTGAAAAAGAGAGATGGGCTTAGCTTGCAGGCATAAGAGTTACAGAAAAAGGAACAGAAACTGGTGGAGAAGACACAGTCACTCCGCGATGCCAATAACAGACTGTTGCACTGTACTGCTCAAGACACTGAGAGAGAGATATGTTTATTAAGTGATGATTGTGAATGGTTGAAATGTGATAAGAGGCAGTCATCATATCTGTATGATATTGTGAGTGATACAAATGAAAGTTAGGAGGAGAATGCAGAGCTGAAAGAGGAGTACAAGCGTGTAAGTTGGAGAAAGAACTTAGAGAAAATGTTGAGTTGGGCTCCACGTATACAGTGTTGCAGCGTGACGCTGAGAAAGGTATTGAGCAGGGCACTGCAAAAGTTTGTCACAAGAAGTGTAGACAAAAGATGACGAAGCTGCGCCATGAATGGGAGGTTCTTGCTGCCCATGCTAAGACCATGAACAGATTTCAGGATACACCCATTTAGATTGCGTCATCCAGCAAGGACGACTTGGTCTCCGATGACGAGGCATGCCACATCTAAGCCAAGTTCAACCCCCATGGTGGAGCAACTTCTGCCGGCCATCCACAATATGGCACCAACATCAGCACACAAACTGCATTGCCATGACTACATAAACATGGCATATGCCATGTACAACGCCAAGATGACAGCCCCCATGACACAGGCAGAGGGTCTGTATTCTGTGGTTCATCTCCACTAGTTCCTCTCACCAAAGGGAGATGAGTTGGAGATGTGCAGCATGATTAATGAAGTGATTAACAGAATCACTGTCCTGGAAGACCAAAAGAAGGCCACCCAAGAGCAAACTGAGAAAATGCTCAGCGATTCGGTCAACCAAGACCACACATACAGAGTTATTGCTGATGTGGCAGCAGAAGCTGCGCTCCACGAAGCTCGGGAATGTGAGGAACTCCATGCACCTACGCACACCTCCAACCCCCTGCAAGTCACTTACTCTGTCCAGCAAATTGCACAGAGCATTGGACAGATGGGCCTAACCGACAATCTCAGTTGTCACGAACAGAAAGTGTGCTCCCTTAGTGAGAGGGTTTCTCTCCAACCCGAATATCAAGTTCAAGTCCTACGACAAACTGTTGAACCCACTCTCTGGGCCAAGTTCTCAGAGATAGCACACAGTGCTGAACACTGCACCTCGGATGAAACTGCAGTGGCCCTCATCATTGCCAATTCCCCAATTGGCCTACAAAGTCAAGCAAGAAGCAAAGGAAAACCCAGCTGCTTATCAACAATGGCTGTGGCTCGCCTACATAACATAGATACATAGATACATAGACAGTGTCGGCAGATAAGGGCCTATGGCCCACCTAGTCTGCCCATTTGAGCTTGTAAGTTCAGTTTGTTTTCCTAGAAGTCTATTTCCCCTTACCCCTGACCTCTAGAATTCCTTTATGTCTATCCCATGCATTCTTAAATCCCGTGATTGTTTCAGCCCCCACCACTTCCTCTGGCAGGGTGTTCCACTTGTCCACCACCCGTTCTGTAAAGAAATTCTTTCTCATGTTTCCTCTGAATCGTCCTCCTCCAACTTCATCCCATGCCCTCTAGTCCTGAAACATCTTTTTCGCTAAAAATAGTGTTTTCCTGCACCCTGTTCCTCCCTGTAAGATACTTGTATGTCTCTATCCATATCCTCTCTCCTCCTCTCCTCCAGGAGTACATGTTCAGTTCCTTCAACCTGTCTTCATAGGACTTGTGATGCAACCCATGCACCATCTTTGTTGCCCTCATCTGAACCTTCTCTACCCTGTCTATGTCCTTACATAGGTATGGTCTCCAGAACTGTACACTGTACTCCAGGTGGGGCCTTCACTAGTGTCTTGTATAGCGGAATTATGACCTCCTTTCCCTGCTGGTGATGCCCCTGCCTATACATCCCAGCATCCCATTTGCTTTACCTGATGCCTTGTCACACTGTTTCCCTATCTTGAGGTCATCAGAGATGACAACCCCAAGATCCCTTTCCTGCTTGGTGCATGCTATATCCTCACCCCCAACTGATATATTGTGCCAGGGTTTTGTGCCCCATATGCATTATCTTACACTTCTTTTGCATTGAATTTCAACTGCCAAACCCTTGACCATTCTTCAAGTTTCTGCAGGTCCCTTCTCATTCTGTCTACACCCTCTGGTGTGTCTACTCTGTTACAGAGCTTTGTGTCATCAGCGAACAGTGAAATTCTGCCTCTATATCCTGTGCAATGTCACTGATGAAGATGTTGAATAGGACCGGTCCCAGCACTGATCCCTGTGGTACCCCACTGGTCACTCTTCCTCTGTGAGTGACAGCCATTTACCACCACCCTCTGTGTCCTGCCACCCAGCCAGTTACCTACTCACCACACTACTGTCCTGCCCACACCCATATTCCCCAGTTTGTGTATGTCTTCTATGTGGCACAGTGTCAAAGGCCTTGCTGAAGTCCAGATAGGCCATGTCCACTGCCCTCCCTGATCCACCTCCTAGTCACCCAGTCAAAAAATTCAATGAGGTTGGTCTGACATGACCTCCCCTGATGAAACCATGCTGCCTTGGGTCCTGTAGTCCATTGACAACCAGATGTTCCACCAATCTCTCCTTCAGTAGTGCTTCCATGATCTTTCCCACTACCGAGGTGTGAGGCTGACTGGTCTGTAGTTCCCTGCTTCCTCTTTGTTCCCACTTTGTATAAGGGGACTACATCTGCTGTCCTCCAGTCTTTGGTACCTCCCTGTTTCCAGTGATTGGCTGAACAGGATAGCCAGAGGTTCAGCCACCACCTCTCTCAGTTCTTTAAGGACTCTGGGTGCACCCCATCTGGCCCCATTGCTTTATCAGCTCTTATTACTTCCAGTTCCTTCAGGACCCTTTCTGTAAAGGGACTTGTGTCCATTTCTGTACCATTCTCACCCTTGTACTCCTTCAGACCCATTACCCCTCTTCCTTAGTAAAGACTGAGCAGAAATACCTGTTCAATATGTCAGCTTTACTGTTGTCATCCTCCACGCGGATCCCATCCTCCCCTTTAGTCTCACTATCCTCCTTTGTCCTTCTTTTTTCATTATGTACCTGTAAAGGTTTTGTCCCTTTAACCACTGATTTTGCAATGTGTTCTTCTGTCTGAGCTTTTGGCTTCCCTTACTGACTTCCTGCCTCCCTTTGTTTCTCCTGGTACTTCTCCCTATCCCTTCTGCCTGTGTCTTTGTATTGCCTGAATGCAATCTTTGGCTTTCACTTTCTTTGCTACCTCTTTGGAAAACCATAATGGTCTCCTCTTTCTTTTCCTCTTGCTAACCTGCTTAATGCATAATTCTGTTGTTCTTATAATCCCCATTTTAAATACTGCCCACTGTTCCTCAATCCCTGATTCCTGTCCCATTCTCTTAATGCCTCTTTCAAGCATCTCCCATTTTCCCAAAGTCTGCTCCCTAAAATCCAGGATACGTGTTTTTGTGTGGTTTGCTTCTGCTCTTTCTGTGATTTCAAACCACAATGACTGGTGGTCACTGTTACCCAGGTGCTCCCCACTGTTACCCCCATCACACTGTCCCTGTTTGTGAGCACAAGGTCCAGTATTGCCTTCTGCCGAGTTGGTTCCATGACCAGTTGCTTGAGGAAGGCACCTGAAGGGAGTCCAGGATAAATCTGCTCCTAGTTGATGCTGCTGCTGGGATGCTCCAGTCCATGTCTGGTATATTGAAGTCTCCAACCAGTACTACTCACTCTTTGTCTGCCATCCTTTGGATGGCTAGCATCAGCTCCCTATCTGTTTCTTCCTCCTGGGCTGGTGGTCTATAGACCACACCTGAGCGGATGGCTGGCCCCATTTTCCTTTCCAGCTTAACCCACAGTATCTCTCCCCCATTTTGTTCCTCCTGGATCTGTGTGGCCCTTATGTCATTTTTCACATACAGTGCCACTCCTCCTCCCTTCCTGCCTGCTCTGTCTCTTCTGAATATGTTGTAGCCAGTATGGCCATCTCCCAGTCATGGTTATCATTACACCAGGTTTCAGTGATGGCCACAATGTCCAGGTCTGACTGTACCATGACAGCCTCCAGATCTTCCATCTTGTTGCTAAGGCTCCTGGCATTTGCACACATGGCTTTCCATGATTTGACCTCCCTAGACTGCTTCACTGTTCTACTCCAGCCCCTTCCTTGGTTGTCATTTATCCCTGGTTCTCCTTGCTGTCTGCCCTTCTGCTGAATTTTGCCCCTTTTCTGCTTATCCACCTTTTGGACACTAATCTCCAACTTTTGCACACTGCTTTGCAGAGATAGCCACTCCTCTGGTTCACTGGTTCCATTACTAGCTGTGGGGGGTGAGCAAGTAGGTACCATCCTTGCTGGCCTGCCACCCCCCTTTGCTAGTTTAAATGCTTGTCAATGTAGCATTTAAACTTATCATTGAGTGCTTGGATTCCCCTCCAGGATGGATGCAGGCCGTCAGGCTTGAACAAACCTCCATCCCTCCAGATGGGTCCCCAGTCACCAATGAATCCAAACCCTTCCTCACAGCACCAGTTCTTCAACCATGAGTTAAAGTTCCTAGTGCATGCACTCCTATGCTCTCCCTTGCTTCTCACAGGTAGTACTTCTGAGAAAGTGACAGAAGTAGCTACTTGCTTGAGACCCCTCCCCAGTTTCCTAAACTCTTCCTGAACTTCCTTTGGCTCCCCATTTTGCCAAGTCATTAGTACCTAGGTGGATAATGACATCCAGCTCACCCTCCTGTCTTGCCTTCCCAGTGATCCCCAGTATCTTCCTTCCATCCCTCCATGCCGTGGCACCTGGTAGGCACCTCACCTCCCTGTCCTCCCCTCCTGTGTTCCTAGCTGGATCCTCTTATGATGGAGTCCCCACCAGGATTCGCCTCCCTCCCTCTGGGGTCCACTGCTTTCCCCACTGAGGTCACCTCCTTGCCTAACCTCCACATCCTTTCCTTCCACTTCCCTGGGTACCTCTATTTGGTTGTCCTCATTTGCCAGTGTGGCATATGAATTCTTGAGTGGAATAGGATCTGGGATGTGCCTCTGCCTGACTGCTCTAACCCTTCCTGAGCCCACTGTCATCCAAGTGCTCCTCGTTCTCGGCATCCTTTGAGGCAGCTACATTGGACTGGGTGGTTCCTGGACAGGGGTGATGGTACTCCTGACCCAGTTTACTTCCGCTCTGAGTCTGGCTACCTCATCCCGCAGTCCCGAGAGATGCATGCAGATAGGGGAAGACCAGAATATAGATAGGGGAATAACCAGGAAGACCTTCACAGACAAGGACTTCGACATGGACCAAACTGAGTACAAGGACTTTTACATCTAGAACATGTATCCAGCCTTGCGGGAAAAGGTTGAGCTTAACATTTTCCCCCCCCCGACACCGACAAGTCTGCGGTTATCCTCACCAAAACGGAGTGTGCCTATCAACTCTACCACTGTACCCTCACCTCCGGTAAATCCAAAAAGGTGGCTGCAGTACAGCCCAACCCCAAGGCCCCTACCCACTACACCATTGAGGGAATTAAAAATGACACACCTTCTGACAACCAGCAGTCGCACAAGGCGGGGGACCGGAACTATACAAACAACAGGAACAGAGACAACTGGAAAAATCCAAATGCCCAGCAGAAAAGCCAGAACTGCAACTGTCCCAGCTATCGACAGATTAAAGAAGAAAATGAGACCCTCCTCAAGCTGCTGGAGGAGATCCATGCTGAGAGGGAGGCTAAGGCTACACAAACTGTAGCAGACTTAGCTCCGACCGCTGATCGAAATCCTTACCAAGCCCCGGCTGCAGATTGTTCAAGTGGCCATGGGAATCCTTTTGTTGCACTGGCCACTGTCCAGGCCAATGCAACAACAAAGAAGCAACCACCCATGCAGGCCACTGTCACAGCATCTGTGATGTCACAGGTACACTTGTACCCAGTGCAAGCACTAAAGGAGGCTTTGAAAGACCCAGCAGGCCTTCGGTTTCAGGAACAAGATGACGATGCTGATTCTGAAAATACCGATTGACAATTACTGGCCCCAGTCTGGATTGTGAGGAACTTAATTGTTGACACAAATGGATGGTCTTGTGTGTAAAGGCCACAGTCAGGGGCCACTAACCTACCATGCTTCTGGATACAGGAGCAGCCATGTCAGTCATCCATGACGAGGACCCAGTCTCATCTGACTGGTCTACTGGCTGGAAGACCAGTGCACAGGGTGTAGATGGTACCCAGCTACATACCTACCAATCTATTCCTCTACCTGTGGTGGTAGGCCACCTCAGGACTAACTTTGCTTTTGACCTCTAGGTTCTACGTCATCACCCCAGCATCCTGGGAGCTGACTTCTTAGCACTACACGGCTGTGTAGTGGACCTAGCCAACAGGCTACTCATTCAGATCAAAAGACAATGTCATGCTGTCACCATCCCAGACTCGCACGGGGTGGCAGCCATCTCCTATAACAACAAGGAGTATGATGTCATGGCTTTGTTCAAAAGTCATAACCTGTTTTCTGAGCTTGTACCCTTGCTGCAAAAACACCTTGACGTGTTTGCCATCAACAAGGCAAAAGGCAAGACAAGGCAAAATTTATTTAAAAGACGCCCAATCCCGGAGGCTCTGGGCGCCGTACAAAATTTTAAAACAAAAATGTGAACATAATAAATATACAATTTATATACAATAAAAATACAGAATCTAATAAATCAAAAACATTACCATAAATATCAATCTAAACATCAAATGCTTTAAAAAAAGAAAAGTCTTCAACTGGGCCTTAAAGATGTCTACTGTGGGGGCTTCCCTGACCATGATTGTCAGAGAATTCCACAGAACAGGAGCCGCGGCGTTAAATGCTCTATCGCCAGCGGATATCAACCTAATTCTGGGAATGGCCAGGAAGCCACAACTACAGGAACAAAGAGGACGTGAGGAGAGGGCAGGTAACAGAAGGTCTGACAGGTAACCAGGGCCCAGCCTGTGTAGGGCCTTATAGGTGAGAAGACCCACCTTAAAGAGGACTCTCCACCTGACTGGCAGCCAGTGCAATTCGCATAAGACCGGTGTGATATGACAAGACTTCTGCTGTCCAGTCAACAACCGGGCAGCTGCGTTCTGCACCAGCTGCAGTCTGCGGAGAGATCCTCCCGTGACCCCAAGATAGAGCGCGTTACAGTAATCAAGCCTTGATGTGACTAAGGCATGTATCAAGGTAGGGAGGTCCAGAGGCGGAACAAGGGGCTTAATCCTGGCAATATTTCTGAGATGATAAAAATATGTACGGACCGTGGAGGATATTTGAGCCTCCATGGTTAAGTCCCTGTCCAGAATCACTCCCAGATTTCACACCCAAGAGGAGGCCTTCAATGAAACAGTTCCAAGAACAAGCTCAGTTTCTGTGTCAGAGGCCATCCTATCACGGACTCTGTTCGACTCCACTACCAATACCTCCATCTTATCGGGGTTTAGTCGCAACCAGCAGGAGGCCATCCAGTCGTTAATCTCGGCCAGACAGATGTTTAGCACATCCACAGCATTTGATGTTCCTGGGGCAAAGGAAAGATATAGCTGAGTATCATCGGCATAGCAATGAAAACTCAGACCATACTTCCTAATGATCCCACCCAGAGGCATGTACACTGCGAACAACATTGGGGCCAGTACCAATCCTTGAGGAACTCCACAAAAAAGGAGACTGGGTGTACATGAGGAATTCCCCATCATAACCCATTGCCTCCTGTTGGTAAGAAAGGACTCAAACCATTTGATGACCGTTCCAGTGAGTCCGCACAGGTCCCTAAGGTGGACGAGCAACACACAATGGTCCACAGTGTCAAATGCTGAAGAGAGATCAAGGAGAACAAGAATTGTCTTGTCTCTCCGATCTCTAGCCCTGAGGAGATCATTTTGCACCTGCACAAGTGCTGTTTCAGTGCTATGTCTGGCATGAAAAGCCGACTGGAAGGGTTCGTACAACTCGTGAGATACAAGGTGCTCTTCCAACTGAAGCGCTACCACCTTCTCAACAACCTTCCCCAAAAATGGAAGGTTGGAGATAGGACGGTAATTTGCCTTGATCCCCGGGTGCAAAGATGGCTTCTTTAAGAGGGGTCTCACCAGAGCCTCCTTCAAGGCATCCGGAAAGACACCTTCAGAAAGGGAACACCGTACAATTAAGGCAAACACCTGGCCAACAGAGTCAACACATCTCATTAAGAAACGCGTTGGCACCAGGTCCAGTTCACAAGAGGTATGTTTCATATTGGTTGCTACCTCGATAATCTCACTAACCTCCACTGGTCTAAACTCTCCCCAACCAGACAGAGTGCACTCAGAACACATCAGGTGATCACTGCCAGCTGTAACATTGCTGGCTGAGGAAGCCACCCACCGGATCGAGGATACCCTGTCCGAAAAGAACCGAGCGAATTCCTCACAGTCTATGTTTGAAAAAGCCCACCTGGGCTGTAGACAGGCAGGATGTAAAAGCCTATCCACAGTCCGGAACAGTGAGGCTGGTAGGTTCTTCCTGGCGGATTGATTGCCTCCCGATACACACCATAATGGGCACGTAGGACCAGTTTATCTGCTTCCAGATGGGCTCTCCTCCAGCAGCGCTCCAATCTCCGACCCATCTTCTTCATCTCCCTAAGCTCACCATTGAACCATGGTGACCTCAGGTACGAAGTTCTGGGTCGTACACGGACAGGTGCGAGGGAGTTAATGGTGTCGGATAACACCCGATTATAGGTGTCAACCCAGACGGCAACACCTCCCATGCATGCATCACCCACACTAGACAATTTTGCTACTGCCAAAAACCCTCAGGGGTCAAACCCCATAAAGGGCGACAGCTAATTATCTCGACAGGGAAGGGCTTATGGCGGGAGCCCCAAACGTGAACTGCACCATGCAATGATCGGACCAGAGGACCGGATTTATCCTGAAATTGCTAATCTCGAGTCCCAGTGAGAACACCAGGTCCAGCATGTGGCCATCCCGATGAGTCGATGCAGTAACAGCCTGCATCAGACCTAAGGAGGACATAATATGAGAAAACTCATGGCTGTAACAAGTACGACTGTGGTAGGATGCAGACTACCATTGAAATCACAGAGCCTGACCCTGTGAGGCAAAAGCAGTATCCATTTCCTGCTGAAGCCTTGCCATCACTGAAGGAGACCATCCAATCACTGCCTCAATAAGGAGTGATTAGAACCTGCGTTTCCACTGTTAAGTCACCTATTTGGCCTGTGAAAAAGCCAAATGGAGCTTGGAGACTTATAATTGATTACAGAAAACTTAATCAAATTACCCCTAGCTGCGCCCCAACAGCAGCATCAGCATCTGATGTACTCAAGCTGTTGACACCTGACAAAAGGTGGTTCACAGCTCTTGACATCTCTAATGGGTTCAGGTCACTCCCATTAGCACAGGAAAGACAATACACATTTGCTTTCACCTTTGATGGATGTCAGTACACCTGGATTTGTCTTCCCCAAGGCTTTCACAACAGCCCTTCCCTCTTCCATCTCCACAAGATGGATGCTCTGCAGGGGTTCGCAACACCCCAGTGTCTCCTGCAGTACGTGGATAACTTTCTCCTGGCAACCGCCACAAAAGAAGATAATTTGGCTCTTCTAGATAAACTTCTATCTCTCCTCAAGAGAGCAGGCCTCAAGTGCACCCCTCTAAGGCACAACTGTGTGAAAAAGAGGTCATCTTCCTTGACCTATGCATTACAGACCAAGGCAGGAGCCCAGCTATCAAGAAGATTCCAGACTTGCAAGACCTGCCACTTCCTGCTAGCATGGCAACACTCAGACACTTCCTCGGAATGGTAAACTACTCCAGGAATGTTATCCCTGACTTTGCCTTGAAGGCCACTCCCTTGTATGAACTCCTGAAAAAGGATGTCCCATGGACATGGGGCCCCACTCATACTGAAGCTATGACACAGCTCAGCACTGATCAATCCTAACCCAAATCTCCCATTCTATTTTGAAACTGCCACTTCTGATGTGGCCATGTCCGCAGTGCTGGCACAAAAGTACAATGGGTACTTTAGGTCCATTGCCTATGCTTCTCAGATGCTGTCCCAAGTAGAAAGAAAGTATAGTCTCTGTGAAAGATCACTTTTGGCAACCTATTGGGCTGTCAAACATTTTATGTACATCATTGGGTATGCACCTATTGTTCTGCATACCTGTCACACCCCAACCAACTTCTTGCTTTTAGACAAATAATAATAATAATACTTTATTTGTCATGCACCTTTCATGTATCAAGGCACAGTACAGTAAAACAATCAACACAATTAAAACAGAATCATCATCATAAATTGTACAGTACAACTCAGAAATCATCACTACCATATGCTTTAACCCAAAGAAATGATTTTAGAGCCTGTTTAAAACTCCCCATGGTCATGCACTCCCTAATCCGACAGGGTAGAGAATTCCAGAGGGCCGGAGCCGTGAACATAAAAGCCCGGGCCCCAGTAGATTTTAAAGTCACCCTCAGAATCTCTAGCAACCCCTCGTCAGCTGAGCGGAGGGATCTCACAGGGTGATAAGGGATCAGGAGCTCTTTCATGTAGTCAGGGCCCAGTTTGTGCAGGGCTTTATAAGTCAGTAATCCGACTTTGAAGGTGATCCACCACTGAACCGGCAGCCAGTGCAGTTTCTGCAGCACCGGTGTGATATGGGACGATCTAGGAGTCCCCATCAACAACCGGGCTGCAGAATTCTGCACCAGCTGCATGCGGCGGATATCAACCCCCCGGAATCCTAAGTAAAGCGAGTTGCAGTAATCGAAACGCGAGGTCACAAAGGTATGGCTCAATGTAGGCAGATCGCAGGACGGAACAAGGTGCTTGATCCTAGCGATGTTTCTCAGGTGGTAGAATGAGGACTTAATGACAGCTGACACCTGAGTCCAAAGTGTCAGCCCCGTGTCCAACATCACCCCTAGGTCTCGCACCCATTCAGAGACTTGAAGCTCAGCATCCCCAAGAAACAATCCTAAAGGGGAGCCTGTCTCAAGCCCCCCCATCCGGTGATCTGGATCCAAAACCATCACCTCTGTCTTCCCAGAATTCAACTTCAGCCAACTGGACTTCATCCAATCCTGGATTTCATTGAGGCTGTTATTAAATACCAAGAGTGCTCCTTCCTGGTCGAGGGCAAAAGACAAGTATAGCTGGGTATCATTGGCATAACCATGAAACCTCAGCCCATACTGTCTTACAATGTCTCCAAGGGGAAGCATGTACACTGCAAACAGCATGGGGACAATACTGAGCCCTGAGGAACCCCACAAGACAGGGAGATAGGGTCAGAGGAAAAAAACCCTAACACTACCCTCTGAGTTCTTCCGGTAAGGTAAGAGGTAAACCATCTGTGGACCAGGCCAGAAATTCCACAGATAAATCTCAGGCGCTCAATCAGAATCCCATGGTCCATGGTGTCAAAAGCTGATGACAGATCTAAAAGTACCAAAATGGACCATTTTCTCTGGTCTCTCACCATCAGGAGATCATTGAGCACCCGAACCAGCGCAGTCTGGGTACTATGCCTCTTTCGAAAACCTGATTGGAGAGGTTTGTAGATGCTATGGATAGTCAAATGGTGCTCCAGTTGAGCTGCCACTACTTTCTCGATCAACTTCCCCGCAAAGGGGAGATTCGAGATAGGCCTGTAGTTTGCAAGAGAGTCTGGGTCCAGAGAAGCTTTCTTCAACAAAGGTGTCACCACTGCCTCTTTCAAGGAACAGGGATATTCACCCGAGTCGAGGGAACACCAGACTATCTGTGCCAGAAAGGGGCCGACAGAATCACCACAACCCATAATCAGGGATGTGGGACCCGGATCTAAACTACAGCATGTAGGGCGCATCCCCTGGACAATCTGCATAACATCCACAATTTCCGGACGGTCTAAGGTACTCCAGGAAAACGGAGGAATAGTGACAGAGTCCACAGCAACTCGCAAAGAATGTGTGAAGTGGATTTCCGACCTAATGTCAGCCACCTTACCAGCAAAGAACCTAGCAAGCTCTTCACACTGTTATTGTGAAAAAGCTCTTCGGAGCTGCAGACAGGCTGGGTTGCACAGCCTGTCGACAGTTCTGAAAAGCTGAGCTGGTCGATTCTGAGCAGCAGAAATTTCCCCGGACAGGAACTCTGCCTTCTTACGAGAGATTTCTGACTGACAGAACCGATGATGTTCTAACAGTCTAAGATGGTCGGCACATAAGCCAGATTTCCGCCAACAATGTTCTAACCTGCGTCCTAGTCCCTGCAGCTCCCTCAAGACTCCATCAAACCATGGAGCCCGAGGTCGAAGGGAGAGAAGATGCACAAGAACTGGAGCAATAGAATCCAGGGCTGAGGTAATGGCATTGTTATATGCCAAAACCAAAGCCTCCGGATCCTTGCAATGCACAGGAAATTGTGATAGGTCAAGTACCGCAGCAAGGCCATCGTAAGTAATATTCCGTAAAGGTCGGTACTTGACCATCTCCACAGGGGTCGGCCTACAAGGGGGGGGTGCCAAAATTGAATCTCACAGTATAGTGATCAGACCAACCGACTGGTTCCACCCCATGTCAGAGGCCTCAATCCCCAGGAGGAAGACCAGATCAAAAGAATGGCCACACTTATGAGTAGCAGTGGTAACCACGTGTGTCAGGCCCAGTGAGTTCATCAACTGGAGGAAGTGTTGTCCAAATTATAGAGTTCGTTGCCGATCCAGGCATTGAGGTCACCCAGGACCATCAGCCTGGGAGACTCAAATGCCATGTCGATGACGAGGTCCACCACTTCCTTAAGGAATTGGTTCCCATCTCCCAGTGGACGGTAGATGAGAGCAATTCTATAGCCCGCACCTGCTACTACAGCACATTCAAATGAGCTGGCCTCCTCAACTAGAACACTGAGTTCCAAATTGGTCTTGAAACAGACCGCAACCCCCCCTCCCGCGGTCCAACCTCGGGCAGCGTATCACCGCATACCTGGCTGGAATTGCGGCCTCAAATACCGGGCCTGCATTATTATCCAGCCAGATTTCGGTGATACAGGCCAGATCTGTCGACCCAACAAGATCGGAAATCACTGTGGTCTTGTTCCTGACAGATCTGGCATTGCACAACAATGCCCGGGTTGGACAAAACTCCTGGGCTGCCCCAACCACCTGCCCATCACCAACGATGGTGCCCTTGGGTATGGGGACCAAACAAGATTGCCCACGCTCTAAGATCCACTTCACCTCAGGGTGTCTTCTAGGCTTAACAACCCTGATGAGAGCATCCCGCTCTTCCAGCCTCCACTGTTCACGCCCCCCACCCCCTCCCCCCTCCTACGGGCAATACCCAAGGCCCGGCAATGTTGATAGGTGGAAAAAAACAGAGGGGGGCAAAAAGGGCAGAGGGCATGGAGAACGGAGGCCGAATAGTGCATGACCGTAGGAGGTAACAGACTGACACATATCCCAGGCCCACAGCCTAACAATACAATCTAAATCTAACTACACAGTCTAAAATAACAATAATATAATACCCCAGCAATTCAGTCTAACTTAAACTTCTCCTCACACCCCCCCCATTAAATAATCTACACCTACTGCAAAAAGTAACAAATAACTGAATTAAATAACTTAAAATCTAAAAACCTAACCTCCTACTACAACCAATATTAAGCCCACAGGTCCTCTCATTACCTGGGGGACAAAACATAAAAACAAACCAATTTTAAAGCACCCAGGCCTCTCACTTCCTGGTGCTACTATCAATAACAAACTAAAAGAAATATAGAAATGATCTGAAAAACCACCCTCCAAAGAGATCTCTCACAAATATCAATGAGGACTGAGTTTACAGATATTTCATAAACAAATAAATACACATCAAATGTAAAAATAATAAACCAAACAGACTAGAAATAAATATAAGGAAACAATTTAAAAAAACACCCTCCAGATAAGTCTCTCACAGATATCAATATGAGGGTGAGATTACAGATGTTTCCTGAGCACTCTCACTGCTCGAGTAATTTCCACAAATATAAGATAAAAAGAGTTTGATAACAGGAGAAGTTCAGGGTAACAGTATGCACAGATTAAAAAGTACTTGCTGTTCGAAGAAATTCACGGTAGCAGGAGACATCCAACACACACTTTTCAATGATTCAATTGCAAAGTTCATTATACCAAGACAAATATCCAAAGCGTCAGAACTCAGCAAATCCCAGTCTTCAGCCTCAAATAAATCCAACAGAAACTTCTAATACTCCAACATACATTTAAATCCAAAAGTCATAGAGGGTTGGGCAGCAGCAATTTAGGAATCCAAGTTCCCAATACGTGCAACAAAACTTCCTGGTAACGGTAGTTCAGCCCTTACAGTTCACAAAGTGAAGACAAAGTGAAAGATGGTTCAGTTTCCAACACCAGACTCACCCACTGGTCTTTGCTTTTGCAAGCCAGGGACATCAAAGTACGACCTGCAAAAATGCCATCCATCTTGGCTCATGGCCTACTCTACACAGGTAAGCCCCATGACTGTGCACTCCAACTTCCTGACTTACCTGAGTCGGGACCCTTTTTACTAGCAACACCATATGTTTTAGAAGATACAAGCATGTATCGCATCTTTACAGATGGCTCTGCCTCCTATGTGGATGAACAGCAGGTAGCAGGATTTGGGGTGCTCATATTAGATCAAGATGGTGATTTCAGGCACATTTCTAGGAAATGCACTGTCATTTCTCTCACAGTATGCCGAACTGGCAGCTGTGGCCTGTGCTCTAGCATTCATGCCCCATGGTGACAAGGATGACATCATCTCTGCAGAATCCAGTTGGGTTTGTTCATCCCTTACTGAGTTTCTACCATTCTGGGAGAAAAAGAACTTTACATCCTCTGATGGCACATCTGTCAAATACAGGTATCTGTTTGTGTATATACACCCCCTGACACAACAGTTTGCTTACAAACTGTACATTCACAAAGTAAAGGCCCACTGCAAATCTGACCCTTATCATGAATTCAACGATCGAGCAGACTCGCTTCCCAAAGCAGGCGCTTGGGGGAGGCATGGTCGATGACTCACCCAGTAGCTGTTGCAGCTATTTTCTTAGCCACCAACACAAGGCAGAGACCACAACCAGAACCTCCACGGGACCTTTATGCTGCACAGAAATCTGACCCAGAGCTAAAAGATGTGTTCAAATTCCTGGACAAAGGAACTGAACAGGAACTACCAACTGGTAGTCCATACAAGAGAGACACTGACAACATAGACTTGTCTAGTGATCAGAAGCTCATCTGGTCTCTCTTTTTGTTTGTTTTTTCTTTCTTTCCTTATCTGGGCTTACAATCACTGCAGCCATTTGGGAGCTGGTCCATTTTGTGTGCAATGCTTCTAGACCTGGCCCCCCCCCAATAACTACTCCATTTAGCCCCCCACTATTCTTGTTTGCATGCTCATCCTTTTGCGCTCACCTCTGTGATCATGTGTTGGTTCCTCCCTTCCTACTGTACCCTTCTCGAGCTTTTTTCTTGCTGCATCCTAGATTCCCCTCAATTTCCTATTCCCTTCTTTAAATTTCTAAGTACTCTCCACCCTCCTTTTCTTCTTCCCCCTACTTCTCCTGTTTCTGTCTTCTCTGCATTTTAATCAGGAGTGATTACTGGTGGTCCTTTGCCTGTAATTGATCTGAATGAGACCTCCTACCAGGTAGGCCCTTTGGCTCTGTTGCTTCAGAGGTTTATTGATTAGTCTATCCAGACTGTTAATTATTGGTGTTGGATGGGTGGGGGGGCTTGTGGGATGCTTAGTTCTGGGGACAGATGTGCCTCACGTACTGGATAAAGGGGTGGTTGGCCCTGAATCTTCTCCTGTACATTACATGGTCTTTTCTGCACCAGGACCTGGGAACAAAAGTTATTAAGCCGGGACAGGTTTTTCTTTTTAAGTATCCTTTGGACCTTCATCACCTGTCTGTGCCTTCCCAGCTTCTCCGAAGTAGCTTACTTCTCTAGTCCTTCTGCAGGGGAGAAGAGGCTTCCCGGGCTCTGCTGGGCTGGTCCTTATGGACTCCCTTAATTGTACTGCTACTGGGGTTCTATACAGTTCGAGGGACCTATGTATATAGTTATTCGGTTGGGGGTTAGGGGAGGGTTTGGGGAAGACTACCATAACCTTTGATTATTTCATTTCAAATATTGTACTTACGAGGTTTTTTTGGGGGCTCTCCTGCCATTTCACGTATGGTCATCTAGGTGGAACTGTTAAATGTAGCTTCTCATGGTTCTTACTGTTAAAATGGTTACTGTTTACCCCTTCATGCGGGTGTGTTCTATTGATTCTGGTAGGGGGGAGGGGTCCTGGGGGAGGGAAAGAGGGTGTGTTCCTGCTGTTCATTGTTATAATACCCATTTCATCCGCTGTCATTATGGCTAGTAATCTAGTTACATTTTTAACTTGGAATGTTCAGGGAATCAGAGAGCAGCTCAAAAGGTACCAGGTCTTACAGTATCTTTCTTTATTATAAGCCCATATTATCTTCCTTCATGAAACACACCTTCTCTCTCAAGAGGCTAATAAACTACACAGGTGGGGTATAGGTCAGGTGTTTGCCTCCGGTGATTCTTCTTCAAGTAAAGGTGTGGCCATTTTAGTTACTCAGAATATTTCTCTTCAGGTGGACCAGGTCATTTCTGATCCATTTGGAGGATATATTTTTGTTAAGGGCCAGCTTGATCATCGTGATTTGGTCCTGGGCAGTGTCCACGGACTGTTGGGGGGGGGAAGAGATGGCCTTCTTCATGGAGCTAGCTGATAACTTGTCCCCATACCTTTCTCTTCCATTGATCATGGGTGGTGGCTGGAACCTTACTCCCACTCAGGACCTCGAGCGCTCCAATTTCCCCCTTAAACCTCTCTTGCCCGCACAACAGGCACTATGAGATTTCACTGAGTTATTGAGTCTCTGTGATCCCTGGCGTGTCCTTAATCCACTTTCCCCCGCCTACTGTTTCTACTCCATGATACACCACACTTCTTCTAGACTGGACTATATACTTGTCAGTCTCTGTCTTCTCCCTGGTCTGTGTAACGCTGGCCTGGAACCCATTGTGCTTTCTTATTATGCTGCGGCCTGGTTAATACTCACCCCTACCACTGACATCCAACGTGATACCTCCTGGAAGCTAAATACTCAGTTGCTTAAGAATAACCATATAATTTCCAGAATAACAACCCTTATTCATTCCTTCACTATCTCCACCCAGAATTCTGTACCTAGGGATGACCACGGATGGTGTGCCTTGAAATGTCTTTTACGGGGTGAATTTATCCAGTTAGCTTCTACTCAGAAACGCCGCAGAGAGTCAGAAACACACTCATTACTTGCCCAAATTCTTTCTCTTGAGCAGTCTCTTTCTCCTCTCTCCCCCGACTCTTTACAGGCTCTTACTGTCCCTTCGGGACAAATACTTCATCTCTTGCGTGAAAAGGCAGAATACACATCCTAAAGACCCAATCCAAATACATCGAGCAAGGGGAAAAGGCAGGACGGTTACTCGCTTTTCACCTCTGGAAGTTGGAAGCCTCAACACTCATTCCTTCCATCTCTGCCCTGGATAGATCCATTAAAATGCACCCCAGGGAGATTGTATTGGTTTTCCAAGCCTTCTATGGGGCTGTATACAGCTGACGCTCCTCTTCATCAACCACCAAAGATATGTTGTCTTACTCAGACTCAGTTTCCCTTCCCCAGCTCTTGGATCATCACCGGGCCCTCCTTTCCGCTCCTATTTCCCTGTTAGAGGTGGAAGCTGCCACTAACAGTTTAACTCTAGATAAAGCACCCGGTCCTGGCGGTTTCCCTTCAAACTTCTACAAACCTTTTCTTAAAGAGTTGTCTCCTCTTTTACTTCATCTCTATCAATTTATGCTCTCATCTGACTCCCCTGGATCCCTCACTTTTAGAGGCTACCATAATTCTTCTTCTTAAGTCCGATATGCCCCCCTCTCAATCAGCAAGCTATCGCCCAATTTCTTTATTAACTTGTGACATCAAAAATGTAATCAAAATTCTCGTCACAAGAATCAAGAAGGTATGGTTGTGTCTACTTAGTCCAGAACAAGTAGGTTTTGTTCAGGTCGATCCTCTGCTGATCACCTCCGCAAGCTATGTCACCTTCTTCAGATAGCCAAAGCCTCTCCTCTTCCTATGGCCTTAATCTCTCTTTGATGCCTAAAAGACTTCTGATAGAGTTAACTGGTCCTTTCTATGGTTAACCCTTTGGAAGATGGGTTTCTCCCCTTATTCTTGCTGTGTCTTCAGGTAATCTTTTCTTCACCATCTGCTAAAATCTACTACAATGGAGTCTTTTCCTCCTTGTTTTCCCTACATGCGGGCACCTGTCAGGGCTGCTCACTCCCCCCACTTCCTGTTTAACATGTACCTAGAACCACTTATTAGACACCTCAAAGCTTCCCCCAATATACAAGGCATTCCGATTGGTAATTTGACATCATCTCTTTTGGTATATGCATGTGATATCCTACTGCATCTCTCTAGCCACCTTTCCTCCCTCACTGAGGCTCTGAAAGGGATCGACCAGTTTAGTCACCACTCCAACTACAAATTGAACCTTAACAAAACTGAAATCTTCCCCCTCAACCATCTCGTCTGCAGTCAGGACTTTACTAGCTTTGGTATGCGTTGGACCCCTCGGGCCATCAAATATCTTGGAATTTTTCTAACAGCTGACCTCTCTCTTATGAAGAAGCTGAATTTAGAGGATCTTCTCATTGTAATACAGCAGGACCTACCGAGATGGAAGGAGCTCCCAATCTCGCTATGGGGTAGAATCAACATTATTAAAATGAACATTCTTCGTAGACTCTTCTATCTGTTAAATATACTCAACATTTGGCTTCCTCTTTTCCTTTTTAACCATAGTCACTCATTTATCACTTCCTTTGTTTGGTTAGACAAGTCCCCTAGGCATTCTTACCTTAAGTTGGGGCTTCCTAAAGAATCAAGTGGACTTAGATTACTCAATTTCTTAATTTATTACTGGACCAGCCACCTTCATAAGTGTGGTAAATGGCTTTCCGCCCCCAATCGTAGTCCATAGATGATTATACCCCCTTCTGGTTACACATAGAAGCCCACCTATTTTCCTCCCACAACGTCTCTCCCTCCGCTATTCTTTTTTCTCCTTGGAAATCTGTACCAGTCTCCCTCTGTTCTTCTTCAGTCAGTATATCTATCAAAGTGTTTTCACAAATTTGTTCTTTTTTAAAGGCATCTCCCTCCAAAGAGTTCTCGCAACCCATTCTTTCTTATCTAACTATTAAGTTTGGAGGTAACATGCTTTCTTCTGGTTGGCTTCCTCATCTCCAAGAATCCAGAGTGGCTGACTTCTACTCCCAGGAGGCTCTTCTTACTTCTCCGGAGCTATTAGAGAAATTCCAGTGGGACCCAATAAGGATTTTCAAAATTTATCAGCTGTCACATCTGCTACTTCAACAGTCTGGCCCCTACCCGAAACCTTCCATGCTCACCGACCTCCCAAGTCAGATCCAAAACTTGGCGTTCAAATCTCACCTGTTGATACTTATGTTTGCTCACTACCTCTCATTCGTTTTCTCCGGTTGGCTCCAAGGTATGGGAGACCCTGATGCCAGATTATACCTTCAAATGACCTTGTCTTTGGAAAGATCTTTACACCTACTTAACTCAGGATCAGCTCAGGCTTACTCAGTATCACATCTTAAACAATATGTACTACACTCCATCAAATTAGCTAAGATGGGTCGCTTTCCTTCACCCATTTGTTCCAAATGTGGCAAGGCGGATGGTACTCTGTTGCATGTCTTGTGGTCCTGTTAGAATGTTTTGCCCTTGTGGGATTTAACAGAAGAATTGATTGACCCTCTCTTAAGGCTGGAAGGCCTCTTTTCCCCAGAAATATGTATTATCGGTGATTTCTCACAGATCCTGGTCAAGGAAAGAAGATATCATATTGCACTCATTTCCCTGGCTGTCAAAAAACTGGTCCTTAGGCACTGGCTGGATCAATCTCCTATTTCCTATAATAAATGACTGCATGAACTCTCCTTTTCTCTCTGGACTGAACGCCTGACTGCTAGCTCCCACCATCACTTGCCTCTTTTTAACAAGAAATGGCCCTATATTTGAATTAATTCCTTCTGAGGGCTCTCAGATCCCCATCATATACACCTGTAATAAGTTGACCTGTTAGTATTAGTATCATCTCCTGGGTTATTTCTCTGTTAGACTGTTCATACACACTCCATATGGGGAAGGGGTGGGGTAGTGGTGGGTGAGAGGGTTGGAGGGTCTTTTGGGATGCATGGTTACAGTGTTTTGCTTCAATGTTCTGAGGATGTTTGTATTGTATTGTATTTTTTTTTTAATATAATAAAGTTGATTCACTTTAAAAAAAAACTCATCTGGTATCGAAAGCAAGATACAGGAGACAAATTGTGGGTCGGACCACAATCCTTGCGAGCCAAGTTCATCCATATGGTTCATGAAACCCCCAATGGTGGACACCAGGGGGCAGACAATGCCCTCCAGAGACTTAAAACTGTCATCTGGTGGCATGGTATGGCCAAAAATGTTGAGCACTATGTGGACACCTGCAGAGTGTGTGACCAGAACAACCCAATCTCAGTGAAAAGAAAAGCTAAATTGTTGCCACAAAGGCAAACTGGACAGTGGAAAGTGACACAAATTGATTTCATTGGCCCCATTACCAACTCCAGCGAGAACAAGTATGCACTTGTTGTCACAGATTTATTTTCTAAGTGGGTCGAGGCATTTCCCACCAAGAATAACACAGCAAAGACAATTGCCAAGATCCTGGTGAATCAACTGTTCTCCAGGTGGGGACTACCCCTTAAGGTAGACTTATGTCACGGAAGTAGTTTTACAGCTGAGCCGATGAAGCAGACACTCCAAATGCTTGGAGTAGATCAGAAATTCCATATTCCCTACCATCCTCAATCCTCAGGCCAGGTAGAAAGAGCAAACAGATGTTATGCAAATTCATCAATGACAATCCCAAGGATTGGGATTCCCTCTTGCCACTACTGCTGATGGCAATCAGGGGCACTCCTGCAGCCACTACCCAGTGCACACCCTATGAGGTTATGACTGGTAGAGCCATGAGATTACCCGAGCACCTGTTGACTGACCTCCACACCCCTACTACAGAAAGAGTATCTGTAAACAAATGTGTTGAAAAACTTTGTGATGACATCATGAAGACACACCTCTTCACTGCCAATCATATGGGTAAAGCTTAACAACAAGCAAAAGCCCATTTTGATACGCATGCCAAAGAAATCAACTGGGAAGCTGGCAACCAAGTCATGCTTCTCCAATACAGACCACTGTCTCAGTCATTTGCCAGCAAATGGGAAGGCCCATATCCCACTGTCAACAAACTCAGTCCTGCTGTTTATCAGGTCAGAGTTCAACAGCAGAAACAGACAACAAACAGACCACCGACAAGTGGGTCCATGCTAATTAGCTCAAGTTGTGTAAAGGTGACCAATTACTTTTCCTAACAGTCTTAGGGTGGAATAGTACCTCTCACTTAACAGTCCTTTTCTGTTTCTTTCAGATACACTGGCAAAATAGCAATCTTGCACCTCCTCATCCTGGTGGGACTACTTTCTTTGACTGACTCTCAAGACAAACCCTGATCAGCTAAACACAAACAACGTATACACTTGCTTAGTAAGCTCGACCATTCAGCTAGCGATGCCCCCGGACCACAGGAAGTTCATACTGATGTCCCCAAAAAACTGGTTACTGTTAAGGAAGGTTCAGACGCCTATCTTAGTGCCATGGTAGTAGCTCCAAATAGATCCACATTGCACATACAATGGGAAACTGATTTTAATGGTTATACACTTCCTGTGGCTCATTTATCCAAGGGTACTTTCCATGGATGGCCCAACACAGGGATTGCACCAAATGGTACACTCTCTATTCGACAGACTTCTTCTAGACATGCTGGTCTCTACACCTTAACTGCCTTAATAGATCCTACCTTTTATGAACACCTCACCTCTGAGGAGTCACGAGCTTTATGTCTTCATAACTATGTGGATACTGAAGCAATGTTCCTTTCTGTAGTCCCACCCAGTGAAAAAGAACTGACTGAATGCCTTCCCCAGGAGCCTGGTCCTCCTAGTGGTTTAACCGCCACCTCCCTACCTAGAGCTTTTATTAACAATGTATAATTTATGCATGTCCCAGTTATTTTCAATCTTACACATTGGAATATGGCTGAGTTTGGTCTCTGTCACACGACCAGCACTTCTAAATTTTTCAGCATGATGCTTCAAGATATTGTAGCTGCTTACCAAACCCACAAAAATGATCCAGTTAGTGGACCTCATGCCGCTGATCATATAGTGGTCTTTAGACCTGCAGCTAATGTTAAAACTAGACTATGCACTAAGTGTGATACTGCAGATGTCACCAGTGCAGCAGACAGCAGGCACTGTTTATGGCCTTTTTGGTTGAGGCACATCTATCTGGAATAAAGCAGATCTAGTTGCTATTAAAGCACAAACAATTTTCAACAAGCTATTAAAAAGCATATCCTACCCCCACTGTTACATGGTGTAGATTATTTAAGTAAAGAAGAATGTTTTATTGTTCATAACATGCAGGAAATTTCCAAAGTGTTCAGTGATACTAAGAACAAAATTAATTAACTGATTTTTCAAAATAACAAGGTGGCAGACAAGCAATATATTATCCGTGAACTTTTATGCTCCGCCTAGGCGTCATATATTATGCCCACTGTTAACACTCTCTTCAGAGATTTTGAAACAAAATGCATTCCTGATATTATTCACGATAGGAGAATGTCTAAACGGTATTGTTCACACTGCAAGTCTAATGCATGCATTACATTATGTATGTCAAATTCTGTCAGTATTTTTATGTGTACTGCTAGAAATCATGGGTATGTTTTATGATATCCAAACCAAGCACCATGCTACTTTACTAAGAAATGCTCAATCCATGACAACATGTTTAATACTTTAACTGTGTCACTACCTCACTTTGATCTACAAACTGCTGTCTTTGACAAACTGGCTGCCATTCATTCCATTGGACATCTTGATGAGAACATTTACCGAGAATGAACCGACTTGCCTTCTTTGCTGGTGTACCACTCTGTTCTACAAGCTTGGGTCGCACCGCATACCAACTGCTGTGCCAAAAAGGGATATTATTACCTGTGCGACTGTGACATCTTTGACATTGTGAAATCTGTATGTGGCTACTCTCCAGAACATCTCGACTGGTCCTTTACATTGGATGATGATCTGCCATCCAACCTGACTGATGAATCTTCGCAAGCTGCATCTTCAGCACCTGCCTCCGAAACAGCTGCACCCCAAAGCTACCTGGAAAAGGTACATCGCTTCACTTCACAGCTCACCAACCAGTCATTTGCCTGTCCAATTCGTCTACAACAATGAAGGGTTCCAACTGTACGAGTTACCTAGAATTCTGATGGGCAGTACTGTGCAGTGACAAATCATCAATCTTTTGCTTATGGTCCCAAAACTTGTGCTATTCATGCTCCAAACTTCTGTTTTACTCCACAGCAGAAAACAGTCATTAGTCACACTGTGATCACTCCTGTTCCTCTCCCTGAACCAGATGTTACTGATACAATCTGCAATACTTGCTTGCTTGCCTTGTCTCAATATTTGCCCGTGTTTAACGTGCACATTGACCCTTTGCCTCTTTCTTTAAAATCTCTTTAAGCTAGGAAGGATTTGCCTTTAATCTATATTAGCAATAACATTTCTAAGGCTGGAGATGCTCTTAATGATCTTATTCATGATGGTGATTTAAGCTCTGCTCTTTTCAATACTTGGTTAGAATTTACTTTTAAAGCTTTTGTCATTATTCAAGCATTTTTGATAGTCTTTCTCACACTCTGCTGTCTGCAATGTACTCTAAGACAACATTGCGAACAACTAATTCCTTTATAAGGCTCATGACTCAGGCTTGTAAATGACAGCTTTTGCAGCTGTATGCCACTACTTTCCCTTGGTTGTGGCCTTTTCTTTTCAAGGTAATGGGGGGTTGTTATCCATGGTCCAGCACCCCTGATTGTGCACACCCATACAGACAGCAACCTAGATGTAGAGTACATGTATACCAACCTTAGGGCAAAGACACTTATTGTATAAGCATAAGTGTCAGGATCTGTGTTTTACTACTGCATATTTTGCTTTACTGATGTATTAGTTACAAGAGATGCTTTTCACCTTATTCTTACTGTATTTTCCATAAGTAAGCCAATAGTGTCATCTTTAGTACTTGTGCATTGTTACATCTACAACTGACCTTGGACTTTTAGAAGTCCTATTGTATTACATTATCTACACAATCTAAGCAACTTCTTATGCTAGTAAGAATAGTTACTCAGGCCACCTATTTTTAGCCAATTATATAATCTTTATGTATCTTCTTTAGTTGTTGCCATAGCAATTATCAGGGTATGAGACCCTTTGTAGCACATAGCTTCCCTGAGAATAGAAGAGAAACTGCATTACCTAGGAAGGAAAACTGGTAGTTCTCCCAGTGATTACACTGTTGGTAGTAAGTCTGTATTACTGATCTGTAATAAATTTTAATGTATTACATGAGTACCACTTATTTCTTGTCTCTTTTTTTGTGCCATTCCACCAAGAACCTGAGAAGAGTGATTTATCACTCATTACATCCCAGTACCATCTTTGTTGCCCTCCTCTGAACCTTCTTACCTACGTAAGGATATAGACAGGGTAGAGGTCACCAAAACTGCACACTGTACTCCAGGTGGGGCCTCACTAGTGTCTTATATAGTGGAATTATGACCTCCATTTTAATGCTGGTAATGCCCTGCCTATGCATCCCAGCATCCTGTTTGCTTTACCTACTGCTTTGTTGCACTGTTTGCCTACCCTGAGGTCATCAGAGATGATAACCTCAAGGACCCTTTCCTGCTTGGTGCATGCTATATCCTCACCCCACAACTGATATGTTGTTCCAGGGGTTTTGTGCCCCATATGCATTATCTTGCACATCTTTGCACTGAATTTCAACTGCCAAACCCTTGATCATTTTTCAAGCTTTGTCAGGTTACTCCTCATTCTGTCTACACCCTTTGGAATGTCCACTCTGTTACAGAGCTTCATGTCATCAGTGAACAGGGAAATTCTGCCTTCTAGGTCCTGCGCAATGTCACTGATAAAGCAGCTGAGATAGGACTGGTCCCAGCCAGTCCCTGTGGTGCCTACTGGTCACTCTTCCCTCTGAGGGTGACAGCCATTACCACCACTCTGTGTCCTGCCACCCAGCCATTTTAGCTTCCACCACTACTGTCCTGCCCATCCCATATCTCCCAGTTTGTTTAACAGGCTTCTATGTGGCACAGTGTCAAGGCCTTGCTGAAGTCCAGACAGGCCCATCCACTGCCCTCCCATGATCCACCTCCCTTGTCACCCAGTTGAAAAATTCGAGTGAGGTTGGTCTGGCATGACCTCTCCTTGGTGAGAACCATGCTTAGGTCCTGTGGTCCGTTGGCAGCCAGATGTTCCACCAATCTCTCCTTCAGTAGTGCTTCCATGACCTTCCCACTACCTAGGTCAGGTTGACAGGTCTGTAATTCCCTGCCTCTTTGTTCCTACTTTTATAAGGGACTGACATCTGCAGTCTTTGGAGTGCCTCCCATTTCCAGTGATCAGCTAAACAGGACTGCAGAGGTTCAGTCACTACCTCTTAGTTCCTTTAGGACACTGGGGTGCACCCTATCTGGCCCCATTGCTTTATCAACTCTTATTCCTTCCAGTTCCTTTAGGACCCTTTCCCATGTAAAGGGACTTGTGTCCATTTCTGTCCGTTCCCCAATCCTGTACTTCCTTCAGGCCCATTCGCTCCTCTTCCTCTGTAAAAGACTCAGAAGAGTAATATCTGTTCAGCATGTCAGCACACTTGTTGTCATCCTCCATGGCCCCCATCCTCCCCTTCAGTCTCACTATCTCTCCCTTTGCACTTCTTTTTTCATTTTATGTGGCTGTAAAGGGTTTGTCCCTCTACCCACTGATTCTCCAATGCACTCTTCTATCTGAGCTTTGGCTTCCCTTACTGACCTCCTGCACTCCTTTTGCTTCTCATGGTACTTCTCCCTACTCCCTTCTGCCTGCATCTTTTTGTATTGCTGGAGATGCAGTCATTTTTTGGCTTTCACTTTCTGCACTACCTCCCTTAGACTCATGTGGTCTCCTCTTCCTTTACCCTCACTAGCCTGCAAGCATAATTCTATTTGCTCTTGTAATCCCTGTTTTAAATGTTGCCCACTGTTTCCTCCAACTCGATTCCCTCCCCATTGTGGTACCTCTTAGGCATCTCCCCATTTTCCCAGGTCATGCCCCTAATCCAGGATACGTGTTTTTGTGCAGTTTGGTTCTGCTCCTTCTGTGATTTTAAACCACAGTGACCGCTGGTCACTGTTCCTAGGTGCTCCCCACTGTTACCCCATCACACTGTCCCTGTTTGTGAGCATGAGGGTCCAGTGTATGCTCTGCCAAGTTGGTTCCATGATCTATTGCAGGGGCCACCTTGAGAGGGAGTCCAGGATCAGATCTGCTCCTGGCTGCTGCTGGGAGGTTCAGTCCATCTGGGATACTAGAGTCTCAACCTGCACCACCTCACCCTTGTCTGCCATCCTTTGGATGGCTAGCATCACTCCAATCTGTTTCTTCCTCCTGGGATGATGGTCTATAAACCACCCCTGTGCAGATGGCTGGCCCCATTTTCCTTGACAGCTTAACCCACAATATCTCCCCCATTTTGTTCCTCCTGGATCTCATGACACCATATTATGCCCACTGTTAACACTTCTTCAGAGATTTTGAAACAAAATGCATTCCTGATATTATTCACGATAGGAGAATGTCTAAACGTATTGTTCACACTGCAAGTTTGCATGTATTACATTATGTATGTCAAATCTGTCAGTATTTTATGTACTGCTAGAAATCGTGGTATGTTTATGATATCCAAACTAAGCACCATGCTACTTTTACTGTTAAATGCCCATCCATGACAACATGTTTAATACTTTAACTGTGTCACTACCTCACTTTGATCTAAACTGCTGTCTTTTGATAAACTGGTGCTATTCATTCCATTTGACATCTTGATGAGAACATTTACCGAGAATGAACCCACTTGCTTTCTCTTTGCTGTACCACTTGTTCTATTAAGCTTGGGTCGCACTGCAAGACACCCTAACTGCTGTGCCAAAAGGGATATTATTACCTGTGCGACTGTGACATCTTTGACATTGTGAAATCTGTATGTGGCTACCTCCAGAAGTCTATCTCGACTGGTCCTTTACATTGGATGATGATCTGCTATCCAACCTGACTGAGGACCTCGCAGCCAGTATCTTCAGCACCTGCCTTTCCTAAAACAGCTGCACCCTAAAGCTACCTGGAAAAGGTACATCGCTTCACTTCACAGCTCACCAACCAGTCATTTGTCTGTCCAATTGTCTACAACAATGAAGGGTTCCAACCGTACTTGTGTTACCTAGAAGCCCTGATGGGCAGTACTGTGCAGTGACAAATCATCAATCTTTTGCTTATGGTCCCAAAACTTAAAATATTCATGCTCCAAACTTCTGTTTTATTTCCACAGCAGAAAACAGTCATTAGTCACACTGTGATCACCTGTTCCTGTTCCCTGAACCAGATGTTACTGATACAATCTGCAATACTTGCTTGGCACCTTGTCTCAATATTTGCCCGTGTTTAACGTGCACATTGACCCTTTGCCTCTTTCTTTAAAATTTCTTGCTTTCAGGAAGGATTTGATTTTAATTTCATATTGGTAATAACATTTCTAAGGCTGGAGATGCTCTTCATGATCTATTCATGATGGTGATTTAAGCTCTGCTCTTTTCAATACCTGGTTAGAATTTACTTTAAAGCTTTTGTCATTATTCAAGCATTTTGATAGTCTTTCTCACACTTGTCTGTCTGCAATGTACTCTAAGACAAATATTGCTAACAACTAATTCCTTTATAAGGCTCATGACTCAGGCTTGTAAATGACAGCTTTTGCAGCTGTATGCCACTACTTTCGCTAGGTTGTGGCCTTTTCTTTTCAAGGTAATGGGGGGTTGTTATCCATGGTCCAGCACCCCTGATTGTGCACCCACTTCACAGACAGCAACCTAGATGTAGGTACATGTACTAACCTTAGGGCAAAGACACTTATTGTATAAGCATAAGTGTCAGGATCTGTGTTTTACTACTGCATATTTTGCTTTACTGATGTATTAGTTACAAGAGATGCTTTTCACCTTATTCTTACTGTATTTTCCATAAGTAAGCCAATAGTGTCATCTTTAGTACTTGTGCATTGTTACATCTACAACTGACCTTGGACTTTTGAGTCCTATTGTATTACATTATCTACACAATCTAAGCAACTTCTTATGCTAGTAAGAATAGTTACTCAGGCCACCTATTTTTAGCCAATTATATAATCTTTATGTATCTTCTTTAGTTGTTGCCATAGCAATTATCAGGGTATGAGACCCTTTGTAGCACATAGCTTCCCTGAGAATAGAAGAGAAACTGACATTACCTAGGAAGGAAAACTGGTAGTTCTCCAGTGATTACACTGTTGGTAGTAAGTCTGTATTACTGATCTGTAATAAATTTTAATGTACATATGAGTACCACTTATTTCTTGTCTCTTTTTGTGCCATTCCACCAAGAACCTGAGAAGAGTGATTTATCACCATTACATCCCAGTACCATCTTTGTTGCCCTCCTCTGAACCTTCTTACCTACGTAAGGATATAGACAGGGTAGAGGTCACCAAAACTGTACACTGTACTCCAGGTGGGGCCTCACTAGTGTCTTATATAGTGGAATTATGACCTCCATTTTAATGCTGGTAATGCCCTGCCTATGCATCCCAGCATCCTGTTTGCTTTACCTACTGCTTTGTTGCACTGTTTGCCTACCCTGAGGTCATCAGAGATGATAACCTCAAGGACCCTTTCCTGCTTGGTGCATGCTATATCCTCACCCCACAACTGATATGTTGTTCCAGGGTTTTTGTCCCCATATGCATTATCTTGCACATCTTTGCACTGAATTTCCAACTGCCAAACCCTTGATCATTTTTCAAGCTTTGTCAGGTTACTCCTCATTCTGTCTACACCCTTTGGAATGTCCACTCTGTTACAGAGCTTCATGTCATCAGTGAACAGGGAAATTCTGCCTTCTAGGTCCTGCGCAATGTCACTGATAAAGACGCTGAATAGGACTGGTCCCAGCCCCGATCCCTGTGGTACCCTACTAGTCACTCTTCCCTCTGAGGAGTGACAGCCATTTACCACCACACTCTGTGTCCTGCCACCCAGCCATTTAGCTACCCACTGCACTACTGTCCTGCCCACTCCCATATCTCCCAGTTTGTTAAACAGGCTTCTATGTGGCACAGTGTCAAAGGCCTTGCTGAAGTCCAGACAGGCCACATCCACTGCCCTCCCATGATCCACCTCCCTTGTCACCCAGTTGAAAAATTCAGTGAGGTTGGTCTGGCATGACCTCTCCTTGGTGAAACCATGCTGCCTTGGGTCCTGTAGTCCGTTGGCAACCAGATGTTCCACCAATCTCTCCTTCAGTAGTGCTTCCAGGACCTTCCCCACTACCTAGGTCAGGTTGACAGGTCTGTAATTCCCTGCTTCCTCTTTGTTCCTACTTTTGTATAAGGGGACTACATCTGCAGTCTTTGGGTACCTCCCATTTCCAGTGATCAGCTAAACAGGACTGCCAGAGGTTCAGTCACTACCTCTCTTAGTTCCTTTAGGACACTGGGGTGCACCCTATCTGGCCCCATTGCTTTATCAACTCTTATTCCTTCCAGTTCCTTTAGGACCCTTTCCCATGTAAAGGGACTTGTGTCCATTTCTGCACCGTTCCCAATCCTGTACTTCCTTCAGGCCCATTACGCTCCTCTTCCTCTGTAAAGACTGAAGAGTAATATCTGTTCAGCATGTCAACTTTACTGTTGTCATCCTCCACATGGCCCCCATCCTCCCCTTCAGTCTCACTATCTCTCCCTTTGCACTTCTTTTTTCATTTATGTAGCTGTAAAAGGTTTTGTCCCCTCTACCCACTGATTCTGCAATGCACTCTTCTATCTGAGCTTTGGCTTCCCTTACTGACCTCCCTGCCTCCTTTGCTTCTCATGGTACTTCTCCCTATCCCCTTCTGCCTGCATCTTTTTGTATTGCTGAATGCGATCTTTTTGGCTTTCACTTTCTGCACTACCTCCCTTGAAAACCATAATGATCTCCTCTTCCTTTTCCCCCTCACTAACCTGCTTAAAGCATAATTCTGTTGCTCTTGTAATCCCTGTTTTAAATATTGCCCACTGTTCCTCAACTCGATTCCCTCCCCATTCCCATTAGTGCCTCTTTCAAGCATCTCCCCATTTTCCCAAAGTCCGACACCCTAAAATCCAGGATACGTGTTTTTGTGCAGTTTGGTTCTGCTCCTTCTGTGATTTTAAACCACAGTGACCGCTGGTCACTGTTCCCTGGGTGCTCCCCCACTGTTACCCCATCACACTGTCCCTGTTTGTGAGCATGAGGTCCAGTATTATGCTCTGCCAAGTTGGTTCCATGATCTGTTGCTTGAGGACGGCACCTTGAAGGGAGTCCAGGATAAATCTGCTCCTGGCTGCTGCTGCTGGGAGGTTCCAGTCCACATCTGGAATACTGAAGTCTCCAACCTGCACCACCTCACCCTTGTCTGCCATCCTTTGGATGGCTAGCATCAGCTCCCTATCTGTTTCTTCCTCCTGGGATGATGGTCTATAAACCACCCCTGTGCAGATGGCTGACCCCATTTTCCTTGACAGCTTAACCCACAATATCTCTCCCCCATTTTGTTCCTCCTGGATCTCTGTGGCCTTTATGCCATCTTTCACATAAAGTGCTATGCATCCTCCCTTCTGCCTGCCCTGTCTCTTCTGAATATGTTGTAGCCAGGTATGGCCATCTCCCAGACATGGTTATCATTTCACCAGCTCTCTGTGATGGCCACAATGTCCAGGTCCGACTGCACCATGGCAGCCTCCAGATCCTCCATCTTGTTGCTAAGGTTCCTGGCACTGGCACCCATGGCTTTCCATAATGTGAACTCCCTGGACTGCTTAGCTGTTCTACTCCAACCCCATCCCTGGTTGTCCTTTATTCCTGGTTCTCCCTGTTGTCTGCCCTTCTGTTTAATTTTTCCCCCTTTCTGCCTATCCACCCCTTAGGTGCTTATCTCCATCTTTTGTACACTGCTTTGTAGAGCAAACCACTCCACCTTTTCACTGGTTCCACTGCTAGCTGGGGGGTGAGCAATTAGGTACCCTCCTTCCTGGCCTGCCACCACCCTTGGCTAGTTTAAATGCTTGTCTATGTAGTATTTAAACTCATCGCTGAGTGCTTGGATTCCCCTCCAGGATGGATGCAGGTCATCAGGCTTGAACAAGCTCTCATCCCTCCAGGATGGTCCCCAGTCACCAATGAATCCAAACTCTTCCTCTCAGCACCAGTTCTTCATCCATGAGTTAATGTTCCTGGTGCATGCACCCCTACACTTAACTATGCCTTTCACAGGTAGTACTTCTGAGAAGGTGACGGAAGTAGCTACTTGCTTGAGACCACTTCCCAATTTCCCTAAACCCATCCTGAACTTCCTTAGGCTCCTGGTTTGCCAGGTCATTAGTACCTAGGTGGATAATGGCATCCAGCTCACCCTCCAGTCATGACTTCCCAGTGATCCCAGGATCTTCCTCCCATCCCTCCATGCCATGGCACCTGGTAGACACCTCACCTCCCTTTCCTCCCCTCCTGTGTTCCTAGCAAGATCCCTCTTACAACTGAGTCCCCCACCAGGATTTGATTCCTCCTCCTCCTCTGGGGTCCACTGCTCTCCCCCGTTGAGGTCACCTCCACATCCTCCCCTTCCACTTTTCTGGGTACCTCTGTTTGGTTATCCCAGTTTGCCAGTACAGCATATAAGTTCTGGAATGGAACAGGATTTGGGATGTGCCTCTGCCTCACCACCCTAACCCTCCCCGTGCCCACCGTCATCCAAGTGCTCCTTGTTCCTGGCATCCCTTGAGGCAGCGGCATTGGACTGGTGGTCTCTGGATAGGCATGAAGGTACACCTGACCCAGTTCACTTCTTCTCTGAGTCTGGCTACCTCATTCTGCAGTCCAGAGAGATACCTTTAGCTAGGGCAGCACCTCAGCATCCAGACGGTTTGCCTGAATATAGCTGCCCTGCAGCCACTGCACTGCACCACTCCCCACATTATATTCCAGCACTTGTCTGTTACTGAAGCTTTCCTCGTAGTTCCCTCTTTATTAATTTACTGTCCTGAAAATCCTGCCACAGATCCTCAGATATTTGTTTTTTTTTTAAAGAAGGAAAACAATTTAAAAAATAATGAGTGAAAACACTTGTGCCAAGGGCGGGCTTCCTCCCCCTTATGCCCCTCCTACTCCACAACCGTTGCTAGTCCCTGTGCTTGGCTCCCATCAATCAGATTTAACAGAGCTTATAATTAAGAGTGGAGGGCAGGGGAGGAAGGGTGGGCAAAAATAGGCAGCAAAGAAAAACAGCACCACAACAAGCACACCAAAATAGGTTTTAAATTTCAACAGCCCAAAAACAATTCTAAGTAAAGACAGCAAAGAAATAACAGTACCACTAAAAACCCACAAATATAGGTTTAAAACAAAACAGCAATGAGCAGTTACTGCACTTCACTAAAATTAAACTGGATCCTTCCTCTTCTGTCGTCTTCTGAGAAACCAAAAATCAACTTGTTACCTCAAATTTGACTTAGACCCACCTCCAGTTATCATGTAGCTGAGGTCAGACAGTTAGCACCCCTCCCCCAAACTACAGGCTAAGACAGACAAGACAAAATTAAATTTGCAGCAAGTAAAGACAGCAAAGGAAAACAGCACCAGTACAAGGACACCAAATTAGGTTTAAAATTTTCAACAGCCCAAAAACAATTCTAAGCAGAGACAGCAAAGAAATAACGATACCACTAAAAGCCCCAAAATATATGTTTAAAACAAACAAAAACAGCAATGAGCAGTTACTGCATTGCACAGAAATTAATCTGGATCCTTCTCCTGGCATCTTCTGAGAAACCAAAAATCAACTTACTACTGCTACCTCATATCTGATTTATCCCCACCTCCAGTTATCATGTAGCTGAGGTCTGAGAGTTAGCACCCCTCTCCCAAACTACAGGGCAAGACAAAAATAAATTTGCAGCAGGTAAAGACAGCAAAGGAAAACAGCACCACTACAAGCACTCCAAACTAGGTTTTAAATTTTCAACAGCTCAAAAACAATTCTAAGTAAAGACAGCAAAGAAATAACAGTACCACTGAAAGTCCAGAAATCTAGGTTTAAAACAAAAACAGCAATGAGCAGTTACTGCACCACTCATGGCATTATCTCCTGAGGATGACCACCCTGAAGCATCAGAGGGAGACCCTGGTGGGAAGCATGACTGGAGATGCCCCCCTCCCGAAGCCACAGAGGGAGCGAGACTGGTGGGGAACATGACTAGGAAAGTCCCATGCCAAGGAAAAGGCACACAGAAACATCATGTAATGTGTCCAGATAGCAAAATATTTCTTTGTGTTTGGAGACAACCGAGAGGACCAGCTTCTCTAGGAGATCCATGTTCCTGTGGTATCCTGAAAGAATAGGGCCTCAGGATGCAGGCACTCCATGACCCCATGGGACAATGGCCAATCAGCGCATGAGTCGATTAATGCTACGGGGTAGCTGGGTAGTAGCTTGTGTTCTGTCCTGGGAAAGCACTGATGGGGGTGGGTGCTAATAGGCTTCATAGTCCACCACAGCTTGGCTTCTACTGAGTGCAGATGGTTATGCTAATGTTAATAATAATAGTGATTTATAATGTGTCCAATTCTACAAGCTCCAGGCACCCCACAAAATATGCAAGTGCCAGCACATTTATTTTTAAATTGCATTAATAGAAAAGTTAAATCCCCCCCCCATAAAGCTTTTTCATCCTTTAGTTGAAGGCTCTGGACACCCCAGAAAATATATAAGCACCAGTACAACATTTATCTAAATTCCAGTAATAGCAAAGTTAAATCTTTAAGCTATTACAAGTAGCTAATCCATAGAAACATAGAATCTAATGGCAGATGAGAACAATACAGCCCATCAAGTCTGTCGATTTCTCCACTCAGTCTTGACAGCCCAGATCCTACAGTATTTGATCTGTGGCATGCCTTCTCTGCCCATCTCCAGGGTACGCTTATGGCTATGCTATGCACTCTTGATCCCCTGTATTGTTTTAACCCCCACCACCTCCGCTAGAATGCTGTGTTATAGATACACCACTCTTTCTGTGAAAAAGTACTTTCTGACATTCCCCTGAGCCTTCCTCCCTCCAGTCTCATATGTATTTATTTGTTTATGCATGCATGTTTTTGGGGACCAGGTAGGTGTGCTGATTCAAGGGACCATTTTCTGGTACTGCCTAGGCCATGAACAATGGCACATTTCACAAAACAGAAAACAGAATGAGTAACATGGTTGCAATGCAGGCCTTTAACAAAGAGGTGCAGGGAGTTACCATACCGAGGGTATTAACAAAAAATTCCCTTGTCCTCGTGCAATGCTTCTTCTGAAATATGCTTCCCTCCTATAACTTGTTTATACCCCTAAGGTACTTGAATTTCTCTCTATCATACACCCCCTCCAATGAATAGATATTAAGGTAGCATATTATTTCCTTTAATACAATAATCTTGGTGCAATATCAAAAAGCCTGTACTAACCGACTGTTGAAATAAGGATTTTTGCAATTGCAAAGTATGTTTTGAAGTCACAGAGGGGTCGCTAATAGCAGAAAAAAGCACAAGGAAGTCATGCTCTAAACCCTCAAGAAATACAAGGAACCACAAGATGTTAAACACTCATGTTTTTAATCCAAAGAGTGCATCAGTCTCCATGATGAAGGGACAAGCCTAGTTCAGAAGCACTGGGGCTTTTTGCTGCTGCACTTTTTGGATTAAAACCATGAGTTTTCCAACATCTTGTGGTTCTTTGTATTTCTCAAGGTGTTAAGAGTTTGACTTCCTTGTGCCTTCCACATGTTTGTTGTTCTGCTACCACATCATAACAGTGAAGAAACAACAGTGCTGAGCAATGCAGCGAGTGCACAATGCCGAAAACAAACAAGGCACTTGTGCACTTCAGCAACCGCAAAAACAGGAAGTGGTGGAACACACTGTATGGAAAATTGTGTCTTATGTTTCATGTGGGGGGCTATGTCCCCCATGGCCCCCGGACCCCCCTACTTTAAATAATCAACTCCAAGGGGGGGGGTCTGACACTGGGGTTGGGAGGTAACTCGGGATGGGGCTACTCGAGGCACACAGTTTCAGGAATCAGCAGACAAAAAAAACCCAAAAAACAGTCAAACACACAAAATTGTAACATTATATACACGCACCTACTGAGCTCTGAACCCAGGTCCTCATGGACTGCAGGCAATGACTCAAGCCACGGCACCACGTGGCCAGCTAGGAACAGCCTGCCCAACCACCTCCCATATTCTTCTGCCCTATAGCTCCCTCTACCGGTCACTGAACTCCTCATGCACTATTCTTCCTCTTTCACTGCAGCTCATATCATGTCTCGCTCTCCTGTACCAGTAGCTCATCTGGCAGGTGGTCAAATTGAGTCACTCATACTGAGTCGCTCAAGTTGACTTGCCCATATCACTGGATACTGTGTTGCCTTATGCGTGTGGGTCTCCAGTGTGTGACTGATGATAGTGAACCACCGAGGACCTAGTTGATTAAATCATTTGTGTAAATGCAATTTAATGCATTTATAGCAGTCACTGCAGAGGGAGAGAGTTAGGAGTAAAATATGCTTGTTCACTGACAACTCCAACCTCGAAGTAGTAGTTCACTGTGAGGAGGGCAGAAGGACACTCCAGGAAGACCTGGACAGATTGGAACATTGGTTACACACATGGTAGCTGGGAATTAATGCTCAGAAGTGTAGTATACTGCACTTGGGGCTAAGAACCCAGGGCTCAGCTACTTGCCTTTCTCATGTTTGTTATTCTGTTCACACTGCCTGTGTTGCCTGGTACCACATCATAACAGTGAAGAAACAACAGCGCCGAACAATGCAGCTACCGTGCCTGAAAATAGTCATTTCACGGCTAGGGTACCTACCTGGTTAACAAAAACTAAATAAATAAATAAATAAATCTAGGGGGCCGGCCCAGTGACCCTTAGGGTTGAGGTGCTGGACGCCACACCACCCACCATGCTGGC
Organism: Neoceratodus forsteri; assembly: GCA_016271365.2. Taxonomy (NCBI): domain Eukaryota; kingdom Metazoa; phylum Chordata; order Ceratodontiformes; family Ceratodontidae; genus Neoceratodus; species Neoceratodus forsteri. The sequence continues at coordinate 1,219,139,799 of CM057454.1, read as the reverse complement.
AACCCAGGTTCGGACGCGAGCTCGGGTTGTCAGAGGTCGGCAGGGGAGGGATAGGATTGAGAATTCAGAGGGCTGCTCTCCTATCCTGGTGAGAGATGTGGGTTTCCACCACTCTGTAGTGGCCCCTGGTGATGACTGAGGGCACTGCTAGAGTTGGTGCAACATAGGAGAAGTGCAGCGAATGTCAGCATGCAGGTGCGCCGACGTCATTGCACGCCTGCACTCTGGGGAACCAATACAGGAGGAAAAATGGCAGCACTGATCACGGCAGCTTGATAGTGTGTGCAGCCACATGCCAGTATTAGTTACTGGCCTGGTGCAGGGACCGAGGGGGGCATCCCTTTCGCAAGGACAGCTGCATATGCTAGCTGGTGTGTGGATGCAGCATCGGGGTCATTCGGGGAAAGTGGAGCAATGGTTGGTCTCACAGCAGGTCAATGGCTGCAAAAAGGAGGAAAAACACAGATGTGATAAAATAAATCTGGAGGGACAGCTAACGGTCTTGAAGAAGGAAAAAGATCTGAGGCGGTGATCGACGCCAAAATGAATTACACAAAACAGTGCAGGAAAGACAAACAATGTCAGGGTGCATTGCCAGGGGGATCACTTCAAGGAGCAAGGAAGTTATCCTGCAAATTGTATAAATCTTTGGTTAGACCGCACTTGGAGTACTGTGTGCAGTTCTGGCATCCTTACTGAAAAAGTATGCTCCTGGAGAGATTCCGGAGGGGGACATTTAAGATGATCCATGGATTAGGTGATAAATCCTATAAAGAGAGACTTAGAGAGCTAAACATTTACTCCCCAGAAGACAGAAGGGATAGAGGAGATATGATAGAGACCTTTAAATTCTTAAAGGGGATTAACAGAGTCAGCATTGAGAGGTCATTCTGATTAAAAAGGGAAGAGACTATGAGTGGAGCACAGTCTGAAGCTGGCAGGAGAAGTACAAAAGAGAACCGAGGAAACACTACTTCATGGACAGAGTGTTGGTTGCTTGAAAAGCACTACCAAAGAATCAGTGGAAAGCTTCAAGAAAGGATAGGACAGATACAGCAGCAAGGTACAGGTTGGGGCGGGGGTTACCTGGAGTGTAGGAAGAAAAAGGGAAGGGGGAGCAGCAGTAACTGTAATGTGAGTTGCATCTTGAGTAGACTTGATAGACCACTGGGCCTAATCTGCTGGCATCTTCGTTATGTTCATATAAAATACCCTGTCCAAGTCAGCAGCTTTCTGTGTTTAAGCGGAGAACTCAGAGTACAGATTTACAGAATCAGAAATTAGACCTAAACAGAGAGGCAATCCAGTAATACCAACTATGGGTAGACAAAACAAAATGAACTGCCTGCTATGAAGAACAGTTGTGTGCAAAATGGTGGATATGCTCCCTGATGACACATGGTCTCACTGCCACAACACAGATGACTGCCATCCTATGAGATGCGAGTGCTGCTACAGCCTTTCCTGTGTAGCTGATGTAATGAGATGTGAGTGCTGCTACAGCCTTTCCTGTATAGCTGATGTAATGAGATGTGAGTGCTGCTGGAGCCTTTCCTGTGTAGTTGATGTAATGAGATGTGAGTGCTGCTGGAGCCTTTCCTGTATAGCTGATGTAATGAGATGCGAGTGCTGCTGGAGCCTTTCCTGTGTAGTTGATGTAATACATAGATACACAGACAGTGTCGGCAGATAAGGGCCTATGGCCCACCCAGTCTGCCCATTTGAGCTTGTAAGTTCAGTTTGTTTTCCTAGAAGTCTGTTGCACCTTACCCCTGACCTCCAGAATTCCTTCATGTCTATCCCATGCATTCTTAAATCCCGTGATTGTTTCAGCCCCACCACTTCCTCTGGCAGGGTGTTCCACTTGTCCACCACCTCGCTCTGTGAAGAAATTCTTTCTCATGTTTCCTCTGAATCGTCCGCCTCCAACTTCATCCCATGCCCTCTAGTCCTGGAACATCTTTTTCACTTAAAAAGTGTTTGTTTTTGTTTTATTCATTTTTATTCTGTATAACCAGTGAGCAACAATCTGCCCATTTTCAATGGCGCCCAGTCACAACAACAAACATATAACAATTACATTTACAAACATACAATAATACAATATCATTTAAAACAACAACACTTTGATTCATCTAACAAATTTTTTTTTAAAACCCTCTTAAATACCGGAATTGTAATACATTGTACAATATGACAAGGTAAATCACTATACAATTTTACTGCATAATATATTAAAGAATTCTGAGCAAATGTACTTTTACATAAGGGAATCCTATACTTAAAATTATCCTGTGACCTTGTCCCAATTTCATTTACTATCTTTGGAAACATTTCACAAATAATACTCTGCAAAATTCTTAAATTAATTTTTTGTAAAAAAACTAATATCATTAAATCTATCAATTAATGATTGACACCCTAGAAAGCTATAAAGTAAACAATGATGAGTTCTCCTATTCTGACCTGTTACAAACCAAATAATATTATGATAAGTTATTGTAAGCTTATAACGCATTCTTTCTGATGTAAAAAAATATATTACTAAACCATAATCAATAATTGAAAACAGCAGACTATTAACCAAAATTACCCTAACTTCATATGTTAAATACTTTTTTTAACCGGTATAACATTCCTAATCTTTGATGCAATTTCCCAATCAATTTCTGAATATGTGTATCAAATGATAAATTACAATCAATGACCAAGCCCAGGTAATTAATTTCAGAAACCATTTTAATATTATTTCCATAATTATCTTTTAAAATCAAATCAAAATTCACATTAGATCTAACATTACTAAAAACCATGCATTTAGTTTTAACATGATTTAAGACCAAATTATGCCTAATAAACCAGCTATGCAATGAACTAAATTCCATCTGTAACTGTTGTTGTACAATTTGTCCCGTATCACCAATGCACAATAAAACTGCATCATCTGCAAATAAAATAAGTTCTGTATCCCTACATATTTTGGATAAAGAATTTAAAAATAAAGAAAATAGCAACGGACCTAAAACTGACCCCTGTGGGACACCACAAATCAACTTTCCCTTATCTGAGGTTACACCATTCAAAGTAGTATTCTGCACCCTACCAGTTAAATAATCATTAATCCATAGTATAACTTCATTAGAAAAGTTTACCTCTAATAAACTCAATAACAACTTCCCATGATCTACCAAATCGAATGCCTTGTGTGTTTTCCTGCACCCTGTTCCTCCCTGTAAGATACTTGTATGTCTCTATCATATCCCCTCTCTCCCTCCTCTCCTCCAGGGAGTACATGTTCAGTTCCTTCAACCTGTCTTCATAGGACTTGTGATGCAATCCATGCACCATCTTTGTTGCCCTCCTCTGAACCTTCTCTACCCTGTCTATGTCCTTACGTAGGTATGGTCTCCAGAACTGTACACTGTACTCCAGGTGGGGCCTCATTAGTGTCTTGTATAGCGGAATTATGACCTCCCTTTTCCTGCTGGTAATGCCCCTGCCTATACATCCCAGTATCCTATTTGCTTTTCCTGTGTAGTTGATGTAATGAGATGCAAGTGCTGATGGAGCCTTTCCTGTGCAGTTGATGTAATGAGATGCGAGTGCTGCTGGAGCCTTTCCTGAGCAGTTGATGTAATGAGATGCGAGTGTTGCTGGAGCCTTTCCCGTGTAGTTGATGTAATGAGATGCGAGTGCTGCCGGAGCCTTTCCTGTATAGTTGACATAATGAGATGTGTTGAGTGCTGGTGGGGTCTTTTCTGTATAGCTGATGTAACCCTGGTGCCCTTATACCAAGGGCTACTACCCCTGCCAGCTTTCCCAACAACAGGTTGAGGGGTCTGGGTTCAGGTCTACCTGGTAAAAGTGAGCCCCTACCAGTGGTAGTAACAGGATTAGGATGCCACCACCCAGAGTAGTGTTTAAATGGGTAACTGCTACAAGAGGTACAGTCCTCTAGGAAGATAATACCACCCACAATTCTGCCTAGTGACCCTTCGGGGTTAACAAAATAGTTGCAGTATAAGGAATATAGAACAGTTTAACCATTCATGATATGCTCACGCTCAGCCCACTTAACGGCAGGTTCTAGGCTTCTGTCAAACAACCTGCGACCCCGTGTAAGAAACAGAATTCAGATGCAGAACTGTACAGTCAACATTCTTTGCACATGCATTGGAAACATTAGACCAAGTAATGATATGCTCACAAGCTGAATTAACAGTAAAACAGAAAATCAGGTTTATTAGGGGGCTGTAACAAGGGAAAAGGGAAAGATGTAGTTTAATGATTACTTTACTACACAGCAACAGACTGAATTTACTTATAAATCACTTTAGTCCCTGAACTGCTCAGTTCATGCAAACACTTGGTACCCAGGATTGGTTTCTGGCATGCCTGATCAGGTGCTGTGGGTGGCCAGTGTTGCGGCTGATGTTGGAGCCCTTATTGGAAGACTGACAATGGAAGACAATGATTAGGTATGAGTAAAGCACTTTGTAAGACCACAACCCAGATTGTAACCATGGCCGGATGGCCTACTCCCATGAATCATTAAATGGCAAAACTGAATTAACCATACAAGTCATTATACTTGTATGCTAGTCCCTTTCCGTCTTTACACTGTCCCACAGCAAAGCACCCCACCGCTGCCTCAAATGATCCCATTCTACAAGAAACAGCTTATGTTAATGAGACACATGTTGAAAAAGCTCATTATACTCTTGCTCCTCTGTTCAGGGAATGTCAAAGCGAATCCAGGCCCTACCACCCACTCACCTCTCCAACTGGGTTCACAACTGCCCCGATCTAAAAATGATGTTAATCAATGTCTGTAGTCTACATAAAAAATTGATATTGTTAAAACGTGGATATCGCACACAAACCCTTATATCTTGATAGTTGCTGAAACATAGCTAAAAGGCTGCACCCCAGATCAACAAATAGCATTGCCGTCCTTTAATATCTTTCAACTGGACAGACCCACAAGGGGAGGGGGAGTGGTCGTATATGTTAATACCAAATTTACAGCTTCTGAATTCCTTACAGTTTCCAAACCCAGGGAGTTTGAATGTCTAGCCATAAGACTCTCTTTGCCGTCATCCAAGGTTATTAATATCATTGGATGCTACAGACCACCAGCTAGAGGTGTAGAGTTACTCTCAACACTCTGTACCTTATGGAGTCAAATCCCAATTAATCCATAATACTCAGCAATCTTACTTTGGATTGACTTAGCCCCAAAGTGAATGTCTTAAAAGAGCTATGTGACAACCTGAGTATTACCCACCTCATCTCTGAGCCAACTAGGGCAAATGTAAAAAAAAACCTTCCAAAAGCTCCATACTAGATTTGATCCTCACAAATAGGCCTCATAAAATCTCACAAACAGCCATGTTTTACCATGACATAAGTGATCATAAATAGTGGTCTGTACCAGAATCTTAGAAAAGTGCATTTCCTGTCCCAAATTCATCACCAAACATAGCTATTGTCAATTCAAACCTGAAAACTATATATCTGCTATTAGAAATACAGAGTGGCAAAATTCTACTTAGTCCCCTCAGTGGACAAGGTGGTCGATATCCTAAACTCGACTCTTACAAATGTTATAAACACACATGCACCACTCGTAAAGTGCAGAATAAAAAAGCCACCTACCCCTGGTTCACTGCTGGACAGAATAAAACCTTAACTCACATGGACAATCTTTGGGCCACAGCCTTACATACTAAGTCTCCATCTGATTGGAAGGATTTAGAGCAAAAAAGCATGCACAAAGCTTATCAGAAAAGCCAAAGCAAACTATTATGTAAATGCCCTCAAATGGGCCAAAGGCAACTGCAAAAATTTGGCAGACTATTAAAACTGAAGGACACAGAATACCCCCTTCTATCCAATCAGAAAAATTAATTTTCAGGGTTCCACAATTTCAGACCATGGTGCCATCTTAGAACAATTCAATTCACACTTTGCCACAGCAGGTCTGGCTTCTGACAGTTCCCCTGCAGCTAAACTCCTAGGACCTACCCCCAGAGAATAACTCTGTTGACCCCCTAACCTACGATATCCTTTGTATCTTATGAAGAAGTGGAAGACCTACTACTGAAACTAGATACAAAAAAAAAAAGCACCAAAGCCGATGGTTTAGATCCCATGTTCCTTAAATTAGGTTACTACTTCTTAATTACCCCAATAACTCATTTGTATAACTTGTCAATTACCACTGGAACAGTCCCCACACTACGGAAAACTGCCCACAGAATACCTCTGTTTAAATCAGGTGACCCATGCAACCTAAACAATTACAGGTCAATTTCCATATTGCCAGTCATGTCTAAACTCTTGGAGAAGGTAATCAATACCCAGTTAAAAGACTATTTAGAAAGTGCAAACCTGTTCAATCCACTTCAGTCAAGCTTTAGGCATAACCATAGCACAGTGTCAGCCCTAGCTACAGTTATGAATGACTGGTTCACTGCGTTACACTGATTACAATATACAGGAGCAGTCTTCCTCGACTTGGGTAAAGTGTTAGACACAGTCGACCACGATCTACTTCTAGTTAAACTCATTCAACATGGCTTAACAGCCCATTCAATTAATTGGTTTTCCAGCTATAAGACGGGAAGACGCCAGTGTATTAAAGCAGATGGGCTTCTAGCCCCCTCTTTACCTCTCTGAAGAGTTGTACCACAAGAATCCATTTTAGAACCACTATTATTCACACTCTACATTAACCTCCTCAATGCCAAACTGCATTTCCTTGTTTTTGTTTGTAAATATCATCTTTATTGATATTTTAACTTATTTACACATAAGTCAGCCAGACCATCATCCATAGTAAAAAAAAAACATACAATTCAAAGGTGGACTCAGAGAGGAAATAGTGTCCATAACATGATAATACCTTGCTAGACCCAAAAAAGAAAGTCCTTACTCTTAGCCATACTGGCTCCAGATTCAGTCTAATAATGAGGTATCAACCCAACATAGTCTGTACAGGGTGGTCTTAAGATTGCAGTTTATCAGGTCACAAAGCACAATGTAACTGTGGTTCTAGTCACAGGGGTTAGTTTCCGATCAACCCCCCAGCCGGAGGCTCGGCAAGGGTGCCCCCCCCCAAGAGAGGATCGAGTCCCACCCCTCCCAACCTGGGCCCCAGGGATCAGCAGGGCAAGCGAGTGAAGGAGAGCTCACATGGCCCTCGACTATCCCCCCTCCTCATGGAACAAAGGTTGGATCTTTTAACATATAATACATCTGCCAATGGGTCCACCTCACCTCAAACTTCCTTTCTTGATTATTTAGGCTATGTGTTATTTTTTCCATGACATAGATTTGTTTAGTAATGGTCCACCAGTCTTGTATGGTGGGTACTTTAAGGTCAGCCAGTGTTTTGTGATGGCTTTTTTGACCACTGTGAGGAGTATAAGTAAAAGGTGTCTAGTCGTTGGGCCACGCATGTTATGGGGCAGGACCAAAAACAGAACCGCCTCCATTGTCAACTGAAACTGGGGGTCAAATATCTGCTGGAAGTGGTGTTGCAGGCAGGAAAAAACAAGGCTTCAAGGAGGGACAGCTCCACATCACATGAGTGTGGTCGGCCCTTGTGGCTCCGCACAAGCACCAGCAGCCCGTCCCCTGACCCGGGGCGTAGTGACCCGTAATTGCAGGGGTTCTAAAATAACGAATTAAGCATTTCCAAGAAAACTCTCTCCAGACATGCGAGCTGGATACCTTAGCTGAATATTTCCATGCTCTCTGCCAATCCTCTGGGGCTATCAAGTAGCCTGTTTCTTGGCTCCAAACCACTCGAATACCATCTGTGTCAACGGAACTCTGGATCCTCAGAGACCGATAATAAATTGATATCAGGTTGTTTTGCCTATGTGTCTTAATATGTACTGTAAGGGTTTGTATTAGTGCTGGGATCCGTTCCTGGTCCCAGATTTCCCGGGGGAGGCACTGCATGTAGTGCCTAAGCTGTAGATACCGGACGAAATCTTCCTTTGGAATGCCAAATTCCTTTTGCACTTCATTAAAGGCCCACATTATGCCTTGTTTGACTATTTGACTTAAGTATTTTAAGCCTCTCCTCTCCCATTGCCGGAAGCCACCACTGAGGGCTCCCGTGGGAAGGCACTAAGACTGGAGATTGGGCACAAGAGAGGCAAAAATGTGACAATTGATGGCTGTTCTTGAATATGATGCCAACCCCAACCGAGCCTCAAGCCAGGGGTTCTCCTGTGTGAATCTCTCCCAGAGTTCCCAGGTTTGTATAGGGAGCTATAAAATGCATTATCATCCATCAGCACCCGTTCAATATCCAGCCAGTGTGGAATATTTGTTCTGGTTTGTCTGGACACCATATATATTAAACTCTGCGGCCTGGTAATATAACCTGAAGTCTGGGAGACCCAGGCCTCCTTCATCTCTAGGAAGGGTAAGAATTTTAAGACGCACCGGGGTCTTTTGTTGGACCATATAAATTTGGTGATGTGTCTGTCTATCTCCTTAAGGTCTGCCTAGGTATCTGAATCGGAATGTTCTGAAACAAATATAGCGCTCTGGGGAGGGAAACCATTTTAATTAGGTCAATCCTACGTGCCAGCCCAAAGGGGAAGGCCGCCCACACGGCCAGGTCTGTTTTGAGTTGTTCTACAAGTGGAATATAGTTATATTTATAAAATTCCCGGGGGGATTTCGGTAAGTGTACCCCGAGGTATTTGAGCTTTCCTAACTCCCACTTCCCGGGAACAACGGTTTTTGACCCCTGTGTGGGAGAAAAGTGAAAGGGGAGCAACTCAGTTTTATTGAAGTTTAGTTTGTATCCTGAAACTGCACCAAAGTCCTCCAATATCGATTTGACTGCAGGGAGAGATTGTTCGGGATTATGTAGGTACAGGAGTATATCATCAGCATAAAGGGCTATATGGTGCTCTACCTCCCCCACCACCACCCCTGTGATATCCTGTGCCTCCCTGATCCTCTGGGCCAGGGGTTCTATAAAAGCCGCAAACAAAAGGGGTGAGAAGGGGCAGCCCTGCCTTGTTCCCCTATGTAATGGGAAATACCTAGAATGGTGTCCGTTAACCTTTACACAGGCCTGTGGGGCGGAGTATATGTTTTGCAGAACCTTTATAAGTGCAGTAGGGAAGCCCAATTTATATAATGTTTCATAAAGAAATTGCCACGACACCCTATCGAATGCCTTTTCGGCATCCAGGCTGACCAACAGGGACGGGACCCCCTCAGAGTGCACCCGGTGCATCACATGTAGGGTTCGCCTAATGTTATCTGTGGTTGTACGTATACGAACGAACCCTGTCTGGTCCTTATGAATCAGCGAGGGGAGAATCTGGTCAACTCTATGAGTTAAGATTGCCATAAAGAATTTATAGAGTCCTGATTAAGAACCGATATCAGCCTGTAGGCAGCACATAATTGTGGGTTCTTGTCCGGCTAGGGATGACCGATATTGAGGCATAAGCCCAGGATGGGGAGGGGCCTCCATGACCCAAAGTTAAAGGCACGCATGGTTTGGCAGGACTTGGGTCGTAGCTACCTTGTAGAATTCCACACCGTATCCATCTGGACCGGGAGATTTTGGGGATTTGGCATTCCTAATAGCAGCCAACATCTCCTCCTCTGAAATCGGAGCAGTCAGGGCCCGGCCCTGGGCTTCTGTGAGTCGTGGAAGAGTGACTGTTTGCAGGAACTCCAACACATGATGTGTGGGAACCTGCTTTTCTGGGGTATACAGGGACTGGTAATATGCCGTGAAGGCTTCGACTATATCCTGGGACCTGGTGAACCACGGTCCCCCAGGGGGATGAAGGATAGAAGTGATTGTGGACACTTTTTTCTGTTTTCGGACCTGGTACGCCAGCATCCAAGTGGCCCTTGGCCCAACCTCATATAATTTCTGACGCAAGAAAGTGAGGGCCATCTCAGTCTGCTGCCACACCAAGCTGTCTAGTTCAAGCTTAGTTTGCTGCAGTTGAGGGAGCACTGTAGCATCCCCTTGTTTGTGTGCCATTTGTAAAAAGTGGAGGGAATCCTCCAGCTCCCGTCTCCGTGCTCTTCGCTGTTTTTCTTGTTCTGCTGTGAATTTTATTAAGTGTCCCCGCAGTACCGTTTTGATCGTATCCCAGTAGATGGCGGGGGTGGAATCTGCGATCGGGTTGTCTTCTTTAATCTCCTGAATCTTCTCTACTAGAAAATCACGGAACTTTTTAGAATGTAGATGAAATGGGTTTAACCTCCAAACCGTTCGTTTAGGCTGGAGGTCAAAATCCCATGTGGAGACCTGAGGTGCGTGATCCGAAACAGCAATGTCTCCAATTTGTACTTCATTCAGCATCCCCAGATTTTCCACATGCGTATAAATCTGGTCTATGCGGGAGTATGTATGATGTACAGCAGAGTAAAAGGTATCATTTCTCAAATGGGGATGAAGCCGTCTCCAGGCGTCAACCCAACCTGCCTCAGTCGCAAACCTTTTAAAGAACCTCTGGGCGGCCGTCGACCCAGGAGGTTTAGTACTAGTGGAGTCAAGATGGGGGTCGATAACAAAGTTAAGGTCACCTGCCATCATGAGCACTCCCTTCGTTTTTTGTACAACTTTGTCTAATAATGGCCTAAGCTGTGCCACCCGCATCCCCGGGGGGAAATATAGATTCACCATAGTCACCCGCTTGCTGTGCAAAACCCCCTGCACCAAAATCATGCAACCCTCAGGGTCAGCCCATGTATCACTAACCTCAAAGGGAATACCTGGAGAGATAATGATGGCCACTCCCCTGCGTCTGCCAGACTTGGCAGATGAATGAAACACCTGCCCCCTAGTGAGTTTAGCCAATTTTGTGTGTTCCACAGCATTCATGTGGGTTTCCTACAAGAATGTGAGGTCAACTTTGAACGCTCTAAGAAAGGCCAGGGTCTTTGATCTCTTAATGGGGAAGCAAGGCCATTTATATTTAGGAAAGTAGTTTTACCTTAGCCATATCCATCAGTGGTCAATAACTGCACACAGGTTTACAACCTAGTAGCATCAGTATAGCCCTAGGCCCGCCTCCCATAGGGGACACCCCCACCGAGCTGAGTTGATTGTGGCTGGCGACTGACATAGGACAGAAAACAATACAACAACAAACTGGTCTAACCGTGACCAACAAAGCATAACAATTATACATTTTAACACTACAAATTAAGTGACTGGCACTTCCACGAGTCAGGAAACCTGACCCTGAGGCAAGGAAACCTCGCCGTGAGCCCAGGACACTGAGCTTTAGCACACTGTGCTATCGGGGAAAAGGAAAGTGGGTTGGGTGACTATTATATGCAGCCCTTGTCCCCCTGTGATCCCTGGAAAGTTTAGCAGGGGAATGAACTGGGTAAAAGAGAATTCTGTGTGCTGGACTATCTCTTCAGATCTTGGTGTGGGAACACTGCCGGGCAGAGGGTGTTGGGATGACCGGCAGGCAGCCCATCCTCATCTCGCACCCCCTGAATCCAGGAATTATTTTGGCAGTGTATGGACTGGTCCAATAAACATTACCCATGGCACCGGAGGGGGGGTACAGGGCACCCCTACTAGCCGGACCCCGCTCGCCACCTCCTCCCTCCATGCGGGCCAGCACCTCCCCCTTCCCCCGCAACCCCGTGGCACAGGCTGGGTCCATTAAACCATCCCAGTAAACCTTGCTCACTCACTCATTTCCTCACCGCCCTCAGCATTCAAGGGGTGAGGATGGGTAGACCAGTGAGAGGAGGCCCTCAGGGGTCTCCGGAGGAGCGCTCTATCTAGCTTGCTTCCATCAGACCACCCTCCCACCCCAGTAAGTTGTAACTCCCCTCCCCCTCCCCATACCGAGTGGTTCAGGGGTGAACCTTTGCCATCTGAGGGTATTCAGGAGGAGGCGACATCCCGATGACCTCCAGCCGGTTACTCCTCCTCTCCCCACCCCGTAGCCCGGTCGCCGTAGGTGACCATCATCGCGGTCTCGATAGCAGGATAAAATCCACACTCATCATCAGGGTCAAGCCCATCTCCCCCCCCCACTATTATCCCTCCCTCCGAAATGCCCAGATCCCCACTCAACTCCTGCCCTCCTTCCGATTCTGCCGTTCAACTCCACCTGACCAGCTTTATTTAGTCTGACAGTGCACTTTGCATTTCCGCAGATTATCCAGGCTCAGTTCACTTAATCTGTAATTGGTTAGGGCCTCCTCATAATTCCCTTTTTTTTGATTAAAAGAAGAAGAAAAAAAAAGAAACCCCCCCGCCTCAGCTGGCTATCCTCCTTCCTTATGCTATACCAAGCCCTTATCTCTCCCTTGAACCCTCCTACATTTCCTCCTCCTCCCTCCCAACTCCCAATCCCTAACATTTTGTGGTGCTGGAAAGCCCGACACGCAGTCCTTTATGACTCGGCACTGGGTCGCCGCCACTGTGATGCTTCCTGCCCCCACCTACCACAGTCAGGCTTCCCAAGAATGGCCGGCCCGTGGTACTGGGCTACTCCACACCAGCTAACCCTCCACTCCCAGTACACACTCCACTTGCTCACGACCTCCCGACCCCTGCCCTCCCAGTGACAGCCAGAACCCATATAATTCTAAATGCTCCTTCTTATACAGGAATCCTCCCCTTCCAACTACCCTCACAGTGTACCACTCGCCCTCTCCCCGGCCCACCCAGATTTGCATCATGAGTGAATGAGAAAGTCAGTTACTTGCTGTCTTCAGGTCTTATAGCAGTCTCCAATGCCTGCAACCTCCGAGAAGTCGTTTGCTTGCAAAGTTCCAACTATTTTCTTGATGGCCTCCGCCTTGCCTTCCATCTCATGTTCCTCTGCTAAGTGCTCCACGGCCTCTGGGCGGGTTTTGTAGCCACGAGGGTTCTTTTTGAGGAGGCCTGGCTTGGGGAATCTCGATGTGCCTCTTGTTCAGCTCCAACGCAGCTTCCTCCGCCGTTTCCACCGTTCTGGACCCTTCAGGGAAGAGGATGACCATCCTAGCGGGATACGGGGTGCGAAATTTAATCCCAGCTTTTTTCAGTGCTTTCATAATACCAGAATAGGCGCGCCTTGCGCCATGATTTCTGGAGCATAATCGTTATCGAAGTAAAGACGCTGCTGACCCAGGAGCACACTCCCTTTTTTCCACGCTGCCCTCAACACTGCTTCTTTATCTTGAAACCTCAGGAACTTAACGAGAACGGTTCGTGGTCGGGATCCTGGCAGGGGTCTTGGGCCTAACGTGCGGTGCGCCCGCTCTATCTCCAGTGAAATGCCTTCTGGTATGGGGAGTGCTTCTTTGACGAGCTTCTGAACGTAGCTTATCATGTCCGGGCCCTCCGAACCTTCGGGGAGCCCCGATATCCTTATGTTGCTTCTTCTGTTGCGGCTTTCCGCATCCTCTGCTCGGGTCTGCAATGCTCTGACTTCCTTTTGTAGCCAGGAAATAGCCTGTTCTGCGTCCTCCAGCCTGCCTTCCACCCCGACCATGCGGGCCTCGCTGCCCTCCTGCCTCTGCTCGAGCTTCCCAATGCCGGTGTGAAGTGCTGTAGCCGTAGATTTAATTTCACGGCGAAAATCTCTCAATTCTGCCAGCATTTGTGCCATTTGGTTCTGTAATATTATGTGGAAAGCCCGCCCGGCCGCGCCGCCATCGTGATGCGAGGAGGAAGAGGCCCGTGAGTCCTCGCTCTCCGAGCCTTCATCCTGGGATTTCTCTTTGTTTTGGTGAGCCAGGATTGTAAACTTGTTATCCCCTCTTTTTTTGGTTATTGTTGGTTATCCTCCTTCAGTCGGTTTAACAGGATGTCGCTGGATTAGAAATGTTGGAGGAAAATTACGGGATCGATCGGGAGAGTACCTCGTCTAGGCTGCCATCTTCACTGTGACGTCACCGGAAGTCCCTGCATTTCCTTGTTGACACTGTCCTGTACACTTCAAAACCTATATTGTCAGATGTCGGCACACAACTGCAGTTCGACTTTGACCAATTACAATGTAATTTAATAGATTCTAAAATTACTAATAAATGCTAAAAAAATTAAGGCTATGTTCTTTTTACCCCTGTGTACGCCAACCCTTCCATCTTCACAAGTTTCTCCTGCACCCATCTTAACTCTCTTGGGCGACTCATTAGAGACAGTTGATAAATTCAGATACCTTGAAATCTGGCTTGATAGTAGACTGTCATTCTCAGTACACATAGAAACCCTTATGAACAAACACAAAGCAAAACTGGGCTTTTTCTTCAGGAACAAATCCTTATTTCCCCACATACATTAGAAAAAGGCTAGTGCAAGCCACCTTCCTCCCCTTCATTGACTATGCAAATGTTGCATACAACAGTAGTACAATCTGTAATCTGCCAAATTAGACATCCTTTACCATTGCGCTAGCTGCTTTATTACTAATGCCCCTTTCAGAACCGACCACTGTATCCTCTATTCTTCAGTGGGCTGGATGTTGATCACAACTAGAAGGCTGACCCATATCTGCAAATGGCCGTGCAAAGCACTACTGAACATTCCTATATCACATCCCTATATCACCGCTTGCATAGCTGCTATTCCCTCAGGAAAAATGTCTACATCCTGCTGGATGTGCCTAAATCCCACACCCAATATGCAGAGCAGCAATTAGATACATTATTCCAGCTGCCTGGAACAAGCTGCAAACCACCCTTAAGATCACAGAATTAGTTATACTTAATTGTTTCAAATCATTGACTAGCATGGCCCTCAAAGAAAAATGTAATTGTTAGCCAGCATATTCCCAGACATAGAATCCTACTACCAATCTGCACTTACGCCTCCCTGTAGCGGGGTAGGGATTTCAGGATAATAAAGTCAGGCAGACCACAGTTAAAGTACATAAAAAATGCCAGGTGGCATTTATCATTTTATTTTCCCTTCATAAAATGATCAGTAGTTGAACAGAATTCAAGAAAATTATTTATTTTATTATTTTTTTTTTAGTTTTTGTTGACCGAGTAAGTGCACTAGACAGATCCTGCCTATTTCCAGGCACGACCCGGGGGAGGGGAATACTGATCAATGTCAACTGACCTTAAACCAGATGAAGCTGTTGGTGGTATTTTTTTTTACTGAAAGAGGGAAATTTGGCCAGGACACCGGGGAAATTCCCTACTCTTTTCGATAAGTGCCATGGGATCTTTAACATCCACCTGAATTACCACCAATCCAGGCAGATGGGACCTCGGTTTAGCTTCTCATCCAAAAGACAGTACCTCAGAAGTGCAGCACCCCCCTCATGCTGCACTACAGTGTCAGTACTGGGATATTAACCCAAGTGCCAGATGTGGAAATTGAACCCACAGCCCTCTGATCTCCCGGCCTCAGAGGCGAGTGTGCTACCTACTGAGCCACTGACACTGATTAGTTAGTTCAGCAGGTTCACCAACTCCTCTCTGTGCACCGTGCCCTCCTAGCCTTTCTCCTCCTACCTCCCTCCCTTCCCCCCACCTTCACCTCTACCTGGTGTACATATTTTTATTTTTACTTTTTTTTTCTTCCATTACTTCCTCCTGCAACCTTAGATAACCTGCTTTATCTTCCCATAGACACATGTATGTATATACCCTGTAATCTGTACAATATCTGTATAATTCTATGTACATATGAACTTCTTTTTCTTCCTCTCTGTAAACGGTATTATCTATATTGCCTTGTAAATACCTGTGTTGACCTGTATATACAATTGTCCATGCTCCACCCAGGTCCATCTTGCAAATGAGCTTCTGCTAAACGATGAACGCCTGGTTAAATAAAGACTTGATTGATTGAAGTCAAAAGTCACTGTAGTGCCCAGTGGCACACATCAGCATCATTAAGTGTGGAAACAAATGCTCTTGCATCAGAGGTCTTACACCTCAAACAGTCAGCTCTCCACTGACACCCTATCTAACTTTAAGCCCCTAGTGGCAATCTTTTATACTGTGTCCTAGTGACATCACCTCCTTGGGAAACACCCACATTATGTCTTTTAACTAAAAACACATCTCTATGAGGCTCATATCCCGGCCTATATAAAATGAAAGGGGATATTTCTAAGCCTTGATTAATGAAATACCTTACAACATCAACTTCATCATCATTTTTGCCTGGCTATATGTGTTTATAGAGGTGGGAAGCTTAATTTCCCCTAGCTCCGCCTCTTTTACATAATGACTGAGCTAACAGTTTTGTATAAATATAGCCCTCTGGGGGCCGCTGTCCTCCTATGGAAATCAGCCCACAGGAGGTCTCCTACAAACAGGTCAGCTTGTTTTTATCATAAGTTTCTTAACTAATTATATCTGGTGTACCCTAGTAAGACATAAAAACAAACCTGGATTGTAACTCTCTGCTGCTTTAAAATGCCATACAGCAACACAGAAGTAAAAACTGGAAAGCTAGCTGCACTTTCAAGCCCTCAGCTTGACTTTTATTTTACTTCTGCAGCCCTCTGTTATTGCTTTCAATACCAGGCTGTTTACATGCTGGGGCTAATACAAGTTTCTGTTAATGAGGAGGCTTCCCTGTCAGATTAACTATAGAAGTAAGCTTTCAGTGGGATAGTTCATGTAACCCTTTAACTCCCACTACTGAACTAGCTACCTCCCTTTTATACAAGCTATTTTCCTTAATGAATTTAAGTACTGCAATACAGCAATTAAAGGCACAGATGCATTCTACATTATCCCTATGCACTTTACTTAACATAGTCCGAATTCAGAAATGGGGGGGGGGGACAAGTAAGAATATTAGTGCCCCTACTCATGACAGGGGACACCCTGTTGCACTCCCCATTTATTGCACAAAATGTTATATGTCTGCTTAAGTCACTAAGTACTTGTTGCACCTGGTGCCCAACAGTAAATACTGAATTGTGAATACTGAACCCTGTAACCTCTGCAAGTATTGCACCTTGTAAGCATCCATACATGTTTTACCCTGTATCCATATGTAAATATTTGCTGTCTTTTGTTATGTTCATACTTCACGTGAATCATTCATTATCCATGTATTACTATATCCCTGTATTGTTGTACTGTATCAACTGTTTCACACTGTTCTTAACAGGACCTCCTTGTAAATGAGCATGCTCAATAGAGCTTTCCTATGAATAAACTTGATTCACTGGTAGGTTCACTAGGAGATTCACCATGTATTTGATCAGGATTAAACACTTCAATTTCTGATAATTCCACTGAGCACGAAGAGTCTGCTTCAGCAGAAGTTATGTTTAACACACCACCACTGGCAGGAGGTACCGGCTCAACTGAGAGAGCAGGATTGCGGACATTACTGGATTATTTGAACTATCTCCCATGTTCCACAAAGGGTTACCCTGAAACACCTGACCCAGTTCAAAGAAAGGAAAGAAAATAGTTCCAAAGTCACTTTCATCATAACCTAAATCAGTGATCTATGATGCCGGCGTGACATCTCCCTCAGTAACATCCTCAACAGCATCAGAAACCCGTTGACACCCCCCCACCCAACACCAATGCATCCCCGCAGTGACCAGCAATACTGCAATGCCCAAATGCAGACGGGGGCTGCATATAGTCACAGTCATGGTTTCGCTGTGGGGGTTCACTGAGTAACTGTAGACATGGCATACCCTTAATCAGCACCACTGTTACCAGCATTATTTGTAGCAGATAGTGGAAGCTGTTGAGCAGCAGTAGGCTAAGACTTTTATTTATTGCATGCAGAACGAGTGACAGGGCCTGCTGAAGCAGGATCTGGCAGTGCAGTGTCTATAACTATTTGCCAAATTGGCAGAAGGGGATTTCTGTGGATAGTCTTACAGCTTTAGGGTCCCCTTCTGGATGCACTTTATATACAGTATTGTCAGATGGATAAAGCAGTGGCTGGATGGTAGAAAACAAAGTGTAGTCCTAGCAAGCATTAGATCATCATGGGCTGAAATAACAAGTGGGGTGCCACAGCAATTGGTCTTGGGCCCAACCCTGTTTAGTATCTATATAGCACCTCTCCAAACATCACATACATGCTGGAGCACAACATTTGTGGACCATATTATACTAGCCTGCATAGTAAAGGAATCTACCCAACCATTTGAAAATGAAATCAATAAATAATCTAACTGGGTAACCACAAATAAGATAACTCTCAACTTTGAGAAGGGTAGAATCATGCATATGGGCCACAAAAATGCAAGAGCCACTTATCACCTATATGGCACTCCGATCACAGTATCAAATATGGAGAAAGACTTAGGTGTATTATTAACTGATGACCTAACCATATCAGTACAGTGCAGGGCAGCAGCAGGCAAGGCACAGAAGATAATGGGATCCATCTTGAGAAACATCAGCAGTAGAGACAGTAATGTCGTAATCCCTTTGTATGTATCACATGTGAGGACACATTTGAAGTATTGTGTACAAGTTTGGGCACCATACACACACACACACAAAAAAAAAAAGATATGAGGCTGATAGGGTCCAGGGGGCTACCAAAAATTTTAATCAACTTAAACATACAGATTATGGTAATAAGATGAGGCACTTGGGCTTACACAATATGGAGTATAGAAGTATTAGGGGAGATCTATGACAGTGTTCAAAGCACTATCAAATAGTGATCTATGGAAAATTATAGGCCTAGTTAAAAACACTGAAAGATGCAGCAGATTCCACCAACATCAGTTAAAAGATGAAATTTAAAAAAGTAATCTTCGGGGTAATTGGTTGAACCAAAGAGTAATTAAATCATGGAACAGACTACCCACCAATGTGATGAATAGCACTACACTGGAGAGTTTTAAAAAATCCTTAGATGATTTCATGAGTAATAAGAAATCTGCCTTTTAAAGGTTTAATCTGGCCTTCTAGCTCCCAAATTGTATTTTTTCTGTGATATAC
This sequence comes from Neoceratodus forsteri, assembly GCA_016271365.2. Taxonomy (NCBI): domain Eukaryota; kingdom Metazoa; phylum Chordata; order Ceratodontiformes; family Ceratodontidae; genus Neoceratodus; species Neoceratodus forsteri. The sequence goes on along the minus strand of CM057454.1, from coordinate 1,219,120,884 downwards.
TGGCAAATCAGCAAGTTAATTGAACACTGTGAAGGGTTGGGGACTCCACTGGTCAGCTATCTTGTGCTTTCTTTGGAATTCAAGATTTCTCATTAACACTAGGTCTTCAGCCTGTAACTCTTTAGCTTTTACCCGTTCATCATGCCACACTTTAACTAGGTTTCTCTTGGCAGCCATGGTATTGGCAAGTTGATATGCATGATTCAGTTGTGCTTTTAGTTTTTCATATTGCAGATAGTGATCAGACCAAGCCCCATCAGGCAAAACTCCAAAACAGATATCTACTGGCAGATGAGATTCACGTCCAAACATGAGATGGTAAGGGGAGAAACCTGTTGCATCATTTTCAGTGCCGTTATAAGCAAGAACAAGTGTACTGATTTCTTGGCTCCACCTTGGTTTATCCTTTGGACGAAGAGTGCCAAGCATGGTCAAGCACAGTTCTATTGAACAGTTTTGGCTGTGGATCTCCCTACATATGATATGAAGTGGTCCTGTATTTTCTTATACCCCAGATGGATGATAGTTCTTTAATGAGGTGACTTTTGAAGTCTCGGCCCTGATCTGAATGTATTCGCTGGGTAGCACCATACTGAACGAAGAATTTCTCCACAAGCACTTTGGCAATGGTACTGGCCTTTTGGTCTTTGATCAGAAAAGCTTGAGCATACCCACTGAAGTGATCGGTCATGACCAGCACATTGCCAATGTTTTTGGAATCAGGCTCCAAGCTTAAGAAATCAATTCATACTTGTTCCATGGGTGCACTGGTGGTTATGTTAACCAGCGGAGCTGCTCTTTGAGGTGCAGCTTTTCTTTGAAGACACCTGCCACAAATTTTAACATACTGTTCAACATCAATACCCATCTTGGGACAGTAGAAACATGCATGGGCCAAGTCTAGAGTCCTCTCACTACCCAAGTGTCCCATTTGATCATGGAGGCCTTTAGTGTAACATACTTAAACTTTGAAGGCAGCACCAATGTCTTTTCACCACTTCTCCCTGACTGTCTGGTCAACTCACAGTATAACAACTTTTCTCTGAGCTTAAGTTTAGGCCCTTCTCAAAATGGTAAAGTAGTCCTTATATCATTTGATTGCAACTTAGAGACATCTTCATCTTCCCCTTTGTGCAATGCATTTAGTATGGGTCTGATCATGGAGTCATGATATTGTTCTCTTTGAATGTCAGCTGGAGAGAGAGCTGAGGTAAGGGGCTTAAGTCCAATACTGCAAAACTACAGTAGGTTACCAGAAGACAGGTTATCAGGTGACCCCAAACAATCAGCTACACAATCCACAGTCTTTAGAGAAGGAGTTTCTTCTCTGTTGAATTTATGGCACAAAGCTTATACAGAATACTCGGGTATTCACACCCATGGTTGCTCTGAGACCAGTCTCCTGTAGATAGCATCAACCTCAATATGGTCAAGGCCCTGCCTGTATTCTACCACACAGTCATACATGGATAAAGCAGAAAGCTTTGCACATGCTTTGGGAACATTAGACCAGGTAATGATATGCTCACAGGCCGAAGTAACGGCAAAACAGTAAATCAGGTTTATTAGGGGGCTGTAACAAGGGAAAAGGGAAAGATCTAGCTAAATGATTACGTTATTGTACTGTGACAGACTAAATTCCGTCACTTTTGTCCCTGAATTGCTCTGTTCATGCAAACACTGGGTACCCAGGATTGATCTGCGGCATGCCTGATCAGGTGCCGTAGGTGGCCGTAGTGGATATTGGGGCCCTTCTTGGAAGACAATTATTAGGTATGAATTAACCACTTTGTAAGACCACAACCCAAATTGTAATCCTAGCCAGATGGCCCAGTCACATTAAACACATTAAATGGCAAAATGGAATTAGTTAGTATCATTAAACAATTGATTGTCTTGGTACAGGGAGCTACTTTGACTTCTTTCACTCACTGTACCCAAAATGGAATGAGGATGTAATGGGCATGTCACAGCATGTGGGAATAAACTTCAGACAAGGCAAATTTACAGGTTTTAAAAACACACTGTGGTGTGATATTTATTTTTCAAGAATTTGAAAAATAATAAATGAAAACAAAAAAACTGCAAAGAAAATCACTACTTAACATCAGTAGTTTCTCCCATAATACAGTCCTGGATCTTACAGCTCCGAAGACCCTTCTCATCTGCATTCAACAGCTTGTCTGCCTCTCTTCTCCTCTCTCAGGGCTGAGCCCCACTGGACTGAACTGAAGTGGACTCAGTGAAGAGGTTTTTATATCTTTTGGTGGGGGTCATCTGACTGAGCCCTTTTCTATTTACATGTCTGAGCATGTTGTTTCATGTCTGATCATGTTTCAAAACCAAGGGGGGGGAGGTTGTTTCAGGGGATTTCCTGGTTCAGTTAAAGGTACAGTACATATTCACAGATATTGACTCTCTACATCTCTGAGCCACAGTGACAAAGCACTTTTATAAAGTATACCACATTCTCATACATAGAACATTATACAGTAACAGGTTTTTAGTGTGAATTTATGAAAATATCTTAAGGATTTCTTATAACTGTACTAATTATGAAATTATTACCGTTTTATAGGACTTCTGAATCATTTTTCTTTAAAAAGGCTTTACTAACTGAATTTATTCCTATTTAAAATATCCTTTGTGCTTTTTGCACAAAAAATACACTTATGCACTTTACACAACATCTCTCCGGGTGTTTGGCATCATGCCAGGGACTGAATGGATAGAAATGGAAAAAGAATGAAAAGAGAGAATTAATAGAAAGTTTAGTAGGGACAGTAAAGAGCTACACTAGGTGGCCATCTGGGGGGGGGAGAAAAGCAAAGAGAAAAGCATTAACTGTTGCCAGGGATGTAGCCAGGAATTTCATATCTGCACACCAAGTGGACTCACTGCTACCCCTCCCATTAGGGTGAGCTACCCCCCACACTGTCCATGCTCTCTCACCCGACACAAGTGTTATTTTCTGTGTTATATACCAGCACACCACCAACATGTTTAGTCTAACAGTCTGGCTTTTGGTTACAATATTGCATTGTGACATGCATCTGTACCACATCAAGGTAACCAGTTCCACAGAGGTCCATTCACACACTCCACACTAGACATGCCACCACACCACTGGCCTCAACACCAACAGGTGTCAGACTAACAGACTGGCTTTTGGTTACAATATTGCATTGTGACAAGCCTCTGTACCACATCAAGGTAGCCAGTCACACAGAGGTCCATTCACACCCACCACTAGCCACATCACACCTCACCACACAGAGGTACACACACACACACACACACACACACACACACACTCTCACATAGTCACACACACACACTAGCCATGCCACACCACACAAAGGTGTACACACACACACACACACACATACACACCACTAGCCATGCCACACCACACAAAGTTACACACACACTATGACATACAACAGCTAAGCTCCTACTCCCATCAAAAATCAGTCATGTACTGCAGTCCAGTAATAGCCACAGTAACAAGTCACCAACTCAAACATACACACAGTAGATTACAGTAAAAGAGGGCTAGGGTAACCTCAACAGTGCTCTGGTTTTGCTTCCGGCACTGCAACCAAAATCTAAACCATGTGCACCAAAGAGCTCTATACCTCTGGGGTTTGGTTCTGGATGAATTTTAAATCGCTCCGCCCCACAGAGCCCAATACTACCCAAACATGGTATGTTCAGTTTTCCACTGAAACAGTGAGCATGCAATCACACAAGATGGCAAAACATACAACAGCTGAGTGAGCGCCCACCTCTACCAAAAAACAAAATCAGTCATGTACTGCAGCCCAGTGATAGCCACCAACTCAAACATACCCACAATAGATTACAGTAAAAAGAGGGCTAGGGTCTCGATGGTGCCCTGGTTTTGCTTCTAGTACTGTAACCATCACCCAAACCATTTGCAACAAAGAGCCCCATACCTCTGGATGAGGTTCTGGACCAATTCTAAACAACCCCAAAGAGCCCCATACCACCCAAGCATGGTATCTACTCTTACATGGAACACACCACACAAGCACAGAAGCCAGCAAAAACAAACCAAAGAGCTGCACTCACACTCCAACCAAAAAGTAGTCATGTACTGCTGCAGCCCAGGAATAGCCACAGTAAACGTCACCAACTCAATATATACCCACAGTATGTTACAGCACAGTAAAGAGGGCCTGGGCAAACTCGCTGGCACTCTGTACCATAACAGTTACCTAAACCATTTGCACAGTTCCCCATACCTCTGTGTTTGGTTGCCTATGTGTAAAAAACTGCCAGTTCTGCATTGCGATGTAAGGCCACAATGCTTGTATGGGACAAATTTGTTCCTTCTCATCTTTCCCCATGTGGCTGCCCATTCTGCATTGCAACATAAGCCCACAATGCTTGTACAGGACATATTTGTTCCCTCTCATCTTTCCCTACGTGGCTGCCTGTTCCACATTGCGATGTAAGCCTACAATGCTTGTACAGGACATATTTGTTCCCCCTTTCCCTACAGGCTTTGCCTTCCAGATACAGATGTTACCTTGGTTCCTGATCTCCCATGTGCGATCGCCAGATGTTACCGTGGAACAGCTCAATTGATGTGTTCCATTAAGTGTTGGAAAACCTTCTGTCTCTGCATGGATCAAAGTCTTTGTGCACCTAATCTACATCAATTTCAATGTCCTGATGTATATGCAGAACAGCAAGTCCTGTAAGGTGTTCTTTGCTCATGCTGCTTCTGAGCCAGGTCTTGATCTTCTTCAAGGCACCGAATGATCTTTTTGCACTCACCACACTGACTGGCATGGTAGCCAAGATCGATAAGACTGCATTTATGTTTGGATACAGATCTGGATTCAGTTGTTGTAAGTTTGTCAGAATAGAATCAGGTCTATCTGCCAATGGTACGCTGTGCCACTTTGCGTTCCATCGTTCCAACTCCAATTCCAGGTCCTCTAAGCTGCTTTGGTCAGTCTGGTAGGCAGCAAGCAAGTCTGCTGTCTGTGCCTTCTGCAGAAACCCAAGTTTTTTTGGAGCAAGATACTGGGCAAGGAACCGAGGGCAGCAGTCTATTAGTTGCTCCTGTAGTTCTGAAATCACGTAGTCTAAGAATGAAATAAATATGTTATGCCTATAATATTATTCGGGGGTGGAAGCATCAATATTGTTGCATTGTGTTTGCCTTCCACATATTCGGGGTACCGACTCTTCAAGGCATGCAGTGTCTGCCAAAGCCACTATATTGTGATACAGCTCCCTAAATGCCCTCTCTGAACTCTCCTGCATGTCCTTCAGTCTTTGAATAAGTGTGGGGGCTTCTTCAGAAGCCTGAATTAGATCTATGCTGACCTGCTGCAAGTAAAGATGTAGTGATTTTGTTCTGACCAAAACAAAACTCACACTACACAGTGTCACAAGGAAGTCAGCTCTCAATATTGAGGCTAACAATCTGTCCCCTTCACTGTCATACTCTGCTATCTTTTCAAGTGAGCTGGCTACCACCCAAAATTTGTCTTTGAACCTGGACAGGGAATCCATTTGGCTCATCCATCTGGTCTTTCCAGCTGCAGGAATCGATGATATATGGTCTACTGGCTCATCATCATAGTCAGATGGGAGACTGCAGAATTCTCTGAGCTCCAATACAAAGGCATTATGGCACTTATAATAGGATTTCAGTGTTGAGATTATTTTCTTTGTCGTATCAAATATATTCGCTATTTGTCTTGTGGAACATGAGTGGACAATTGCAGTGTTCAGGCTGTGAGCCTTGCAAACAGTGTACATTGCTTCTGGGGCCACAGCCTTGATCTTTGCTTGAACACCACTGAATCTTCCATTTATGTTGCTGCCTTTGTCGTAGCCTTGCCCTCTCATTAGCGTTGGATCCATGCTCCAAGCCGTTAACCTCTACAGGAACAGTTCCATAAGGCCATGACTGGTGGTGTCAAAACCTTCCATGAATTCAACAAAATCTTCGCAAATTTCTGTGTTCTCAGAAAGGTCACGATGCACATAGCGCACAGATAAGGAGACCAGTTCCTTTGTAGATATGTCTGTAGTACCATCTGCTATGAAGCTGTACCACTTGGCTTCCTTTAGATTGCTTAAGATTTTTTTCTGTATCTGTTCTCCCATTACCCTTATCAGTTAATTTTGAATTTGTGGTGACGTACGTGGCAATCCTCGGAGCTGCTGTAAGGTGTTCTTGTAGCTCCGGATCCATATCCGCAGTGTATTTTACCATGGTATTAAAGTTGCCAAGCAGCCTAGATTTGCCTCGTAGTGCAATGTTTTGCCTTCCACAAAAGAGGATAATCCGAATAATCAGATGTAGGACATCCATGGTCCTCTCTGCTGTCTTGTTGGTGCACTCTAGAAAAGACTGGTTAGCAGTTCTCAACTTCCCTGCACAAACAGAGAAAAAGGCATCTGCTTTACCAACAGCATTTCCATGGTCCTTTGATTTGCTGTGCCTTTCCAGAGTCTTCTTCCCATTGGATCAATCCCTCAGTGGTGTAGATAGCAGAAGCATGCTACCGGAACTAAATACAAAGCAAGGCGCACAGAATACATTATCCAACTGCTTTGAATATTTTGCAAATCTGTAGTCATGCAAAAGCTGAGCATTAAAATGCCTGAAATGCTGGCTGGGACCTTCAGGACCCATCAGACGTCCTGGAAACTGAAAACCTGGTGGTGGTAGCCACTGTGTTTCCAGAACGTGTTGTTTCCGAGCATTTGTGAGCTGTGCCAAATCGAAACAGCCAATGTCTTCTCTTCTACAAGGATGCTGATCAGGTTCCTGGGGGATGTTCTTAGTTGGGATGTCAACACTGGCTTCTTCCAGGGGACAGCTGGTAGCCTGGACAGCTTCAACAGCATGGTCTTCCTGGAATATGCTTTGTTTCTGGTTGGTTCCATGGTAGATTCTTCCATGGAACTGCAGGTTGTCTAGACGTCATCAAGGGGAAATTCTGCAGAGGTATCTAATAACTGGCAGGCAACATTCGCTTCACCGAGAACAGCCTGCAAGGTTGAATCTTCAACTAGACTTTCCTCTCTAATCATCGGTGCACATTTAGCCAATGTCTCGGTGGCACATCTATGGTGTACCTCCGTGTTACCAACCCTGAAACACAGAAGTGGTCTGACATTAGCATGTGCTGCTTGACTAATTACCAGTGCTCACTGTAATCAATTCATTAAGTATGATGCATTTCTTACCCAGAGATAGATACACCTCTTGTGAGGATGGACTGCATCACCCTAGACATTTTTGTTGTTTCCTCCATTTTGGCATGTTTTGTCTTTCGGACTTGTGCTCCAGACGGCTGCTTGCATTTTCTGGCCTCCATTTTTTGTGATTGATGTTGCCCCTGCAATATGAGAAGTACAAATAGGAATCTTTTAGAAACATATGCAACTGTAGCAGATGCCTGAAGGGGACGTTGAAGGACTGCACTGTACCTTGATGCAGCAGTTGTAGAACAGCGATGTCGACACACTAACTTCTGCTCCAGACGTGTAGTTAATGCTGCTTCTGCGAGCTCTGTGTACCCCTTTCATAAGACAAACTAAAAACTAGTTAATAGCCCAACCTGTATAGTACAGAAATGTCTTCATCAAGTACTGCAAAACTAAACTGCACGTAGTGCAATTGGACAATCATTAAAATTTTGGTAACCATTCCTCCAACTTAAGTGAAGGATCCAAAGGTGGTATCATACTGCAATAAAGCAACATTAGCAACTCAGGCAAACTCGGTTACTAATAGTCCATTTAGCGTATGGGGTGCCCTCATTGCTGTCTGCAGTTTCTAATGTATGCAGAGTCCTTATTACCAACAGTATTCAAACAGACCTTTTACAATACCATTTGATACGATGGTTGACATCTGTGTGAAGCACTTATCGGTTAACAATGCATAAAGATCAGTACAAGCAGGATTCCTTCTTCTGCAAATGCTTTTCAGAGATCCCTAGCAACTCCTCCAGTTAGACAATGTATTTGAAATCAAATTAAAACAGTTTTGTATGACTGAACATTGTGTTCTCCTACAGAAACGACAATGCCCACCATCTGCTAGATATGCCCAGGCTGACTGAAATCCATGGATGCCTGTATGGTGACGTTACCCGTGATACAGTTCTACCAACCAACCCACAAACAGCTAGCACCAGATTGCTTCAAGTGGAGTGGCATGTTTAAGTGGTCTGTCTCATTATGTTTTTACATTACTGTTACAAGAAGAGTAGTTTTAAATACTTTGAAAACAAGTCTATGGTGTTAGCCAATGACTCCGAATCAACATTTCGATGCATTATGTTTGATTACGTTTGATTATTCTGACTGTATTACTACACTACTTAATTAAGCAATAAGGCATGACAGAGTGTGGGTTATTGGGAGATTTACCCATGCCTTGTGTGGTGTGTCATGAGGCGCAGCCGAGTGACTTAACCACACAAGAAGTGGGTAAATCCACCAATAACCCACACCCTGGAGTGCCTTATTGTGATTATACAATGAACCCACGTGTAAAATACATTTAAAATGTGTTCAAGTATGTCTTTTATAAATGCCATTTCTCAGCCATGGGTTATTGCAGGAAATACCACGGTCATGTGATGTGTTTTGACCAATGAGGTTACAGGATTTTCATACCCCACTGTATAATACTTAACAGTGCCATTCACTCATGTGCACCCAAACATAGACCTGTAACAGATACCATACACTCATGGGCACCCATAGACCCATAACAGTGCCATACACTCATGGGCACCCATACGTAGACCTATAAAGAGAAATTATGCAGTGACAGAGTGCTGGCTTGCTGCCACTGCCACTATGCTGGCCATTTCATGCAAAATTTCAGCCCCTGAAGTGGGGCATGCGCCTCCACTTCCTCCATAATTACATATTTTGTGCTGTTGACTATCAAACCAGGGGTCAAAATTGGTACCGGCCTGATAAACAAATGCTGGTAGATTCTGATTCGAGCTAGTAAGATTTCATTAAACTAGTGCTGCGCCTGGGTTATGCCCCTATTACCCTATTACCCCACATATGCCTTACACTATATCTCTGGTCTATTATACTGTGACATTGCTATTTTGCACTAACATTATAGATCTGAACACACATTGTATAAGCATGAGTGCTAGGAATGTGCTCTGCTGCTAATATATGCTAACGTACTATGCGTGGTTCATTTATACCTCATATTACATTTATCTAGATTATGTTTGTCTTTCATATATATTCCATATATAACTGACTAATCACTGCTAAGATGTATCTGAGGGATCATCAGTGATTATTATGTACTTATATTCTCATATAATTATATGTTTTTACACTCCGGCACATATGCCGTGTGTAATATAGCTTTGTAAGCAATTCTCTATGTTCTGCTGACAAGAGACAGATCCCTTGTTTAGTCTCTCATCTAAGCACATGTATATTGGAAGTGTCAGAATTCTCTTTGTCTAAGGTTTATGCAAAAGAAGCATTATTTCTTATACTTATTAGTATTCTGTCTCCTAAGTAATTATCCAATAGAAAATGTATTGTATAATATTGTTTACAAGGTAGCACCAATACATACGGTTCTGCTTATCTGTGAGTAAGACCTTATCTTAGCATATATACAACACTGTTTAGCCAGTTCTCTCTCTCTCTCTCTCTCTAGAGAGGATTTGTACATACTTTTCTTAGACTGGCAAGTCACCCTTTTATCTGCTTGGCTGTGAGTATAATAAATAGCTTTATTTACAACCACTTGTGTGTGTTATCTCTGGCTAACATTGTAGACATAGAACGAATCTGATTTATTATCTTGGCAGTTAGTCTTCTAACTGACACAAGTCCTGCGGGCTTGTACTGAAGAAGGCAACACTTCATTATGTACACCAACTGGGCCAGTGGAAAAGTCTGTGGGGCCAGTGGATTTTCCAAGTCACTAGCCCTGCCGGCTAGTGGCTGCAAAACTTAATTTTGACCCCTGAGAAACACGCAGATGGCTGGCCTGTCAGCACAGCTGTTGGATTTCCATCTGAAAAATTAACCATGCTGCCACGCAGTTACTTGGCTGATGAGAAAGAAAACGTGGCCCCACATGGTGACAGACTGCCTGTAATGTTTTTACATTTTTCTTAGTCACCTAAATTGCTCACTCACGCACATATTGCAGCAGCCGGTGGGAGGAACTAGGAACTAAGAACACCTATTGAGTAAAAGGAGGGTAATGGGCCTGAAGGGAGTACAGGGGAGTTGGAATGGTGCAGAAATGGACACAAGTCCCTTTAAACGAGAAAGGGTCCTGAAGGAACTGGAAGGAATAAGTTGATAAAGCAATGGGGCCAGGTGGGGTGCACCCCAGGGTCCTAAAAGAACTAAGTAAGGTGGTGGCTGAACCTCTGGCAAACCTATTTAGCCAATCACTGGAAACAAGGGAGGTACCCAAAGACTTCAGATAACAGATGTAGTCCCCTTATAAAAACGTGGGAACAAAAAGGAAGCAGGGAACTACAGATCAGTCAGCCTCACCTCAGTAGTGGGGAAGGTCACGGAAGTACTACCGGAGAGATTGGTGGAACATCTGCTTGCCAATGAACTATAGGACCCAAGGCAGCATGGTCTCACCAGGGGGAGGTCATGTCAGACCAACCTCATTGAATTTTTCAATGGGGTGACAAGGGAGATGGATCAGGAGAGGGCGGTGGACATGACCTATCTGGACTTCAGCAAGGCCTTTAAACAAACTGGGGAATATGGGAGTGGGCAGGACAGTAGTGCGGTGGGTAGGTAACTGGCTAGCAGGACACAAAGGAGGACTGTGGTAAATGGCAGTCACTCCACAGAGGGAAGAGTGACCAGTGGGGCACGACAGGCACTGGTCCTATTCAACATCTTCAGTGACACTGCGCAGGAACTGGAAGGCCCGAATTTCCTGGTTCGCTGAAGACAAAGCTCTGTAACAGAGTGGACACACCAAAGGATGTTGACAGAATGAGGGACCTACAGAAACTTGAAGAATGTTCAGGAGTTTGGCTGTTGAAATTCAATGCAAAGTGCAAGATAATGCATATGGGGCACAAAACCCCTGGGACGTATCAGTTGTGGGGTTAGGATATAGCATACATCAAGCAGGAAAGGGATCTTGGGGTTATCTCTGATGACCTCGAGGTAGGGAAACAGTGAAACAAGGCAGCAGGTAAAGCAAATAGTATCCTGGGATGCATAGGAAGGGATATCACCAGCAGGAAAAGGGAGGTCATAATTCCACTATACTAGACACTAGTGAGGCCCCACCTGGAGTACAGTGTACAGTTCTGGAGACCGTGCCTATGTAAGGACATAGACAGGGTAGAAAAGGTTCAGAGGAGGGCATACATACAAGTATCCCATACAAGTATCTTACAGGGAGAACAGGGTGCAGGAATACACTATTTTTCAGTGAAAAAGATGTTCCAGGACTAGAAGTCATGGGATGAAGTTGGAGGGAGGGCGATTCAAAGGAAATGTGAGGAAGAATTTCTTCACAGAACAGGTGGTGGATAAATGGAACAACCTGCCAAAGGAAGTAGTGGGGGCTGAAACAATCACAGGATTTAGGAATACATGGGATAGACATAACGGAGTTCAGGTCAGGGGTAAGGGGCAACAGACTTGGAAAACAGTGACCTTACAAGCTCAAATGAGCAGACTGGGTGGTCCGTAAGCACTTTTCTGCTTACAGTGTCTATGTGGATATACTATGGTATCCCTAAACTCAGTAACCTGAATCTCGGGATACCGACCCCACTGGCCCGAAATCCAGCCTGCCGAATCAATCAGATGCCTGAAAATACGATTTTGGGCATCTGATTGCAAAATCATTTGGCATAGCGGGGGGCTTTGCCACCCTGAACCCCAACACCCCCCTGTAACTAAAATATATAACTCCGAGGGAGAGCGAACCTCTGAGTTAAAAATAAAATGTTACAGGAGGCAGGACCACTAAAATACATGCTGTCTGCAGTGCAGCTAGAACCCACGCCTACATAGCATGCTGGCCAAGCGGCCATGGTGTAGTCCACAACACCAATGGGACAGCTCGGCCAGCCTTCCAATTTTTCTTCCCTTTAAATGCTGCGGACAGGGATAAGGTAGCAAACCGTCACATCCACTACCTTACTCCTGTCAACGTCCCTTGGGATCTATCATGCTGGGATGCTCACTGTTCGGATACTGAACCTCTCGGGCAATACTGCCCCGGCAGGTCAGTGTCAGGATAGTGAGCCTCAGTACTTCATAAGGGTACCATCTATGTATGTATCATACAGAACCAGGCCAGGGGTGTTCTAATCAAAATGTTTAGGGCTGTAGCTATGCCCTTGAACAAATATTTACTTGTAACACAGGCGTGCTGTGTGCATATTTATGGACAGGGTTTTATTTAACTCTAAAAATTGATTAGCGTTTTGCTCATAAAAGTGCTAAAACACTGTAAAAATGCATAGCACTTGCTTCATTGTGTTTAACAAATATAACACTTCTAGAAAACCTATATAAATACTTTCTGTACAGTTAGTATTGTCCCAGGAAAAACACTGCTAATCAATTATTTAAAACCCTGGGATCACAATCTGCTTTAAGTGTTGCATAAATATGCACACCACACTCCTGTGAGCCAAAGGACAAGGTTTACCCAACCTAGTCAAGTCATAAATTTACTGGTACAGTTCCCCAAACCCCCACTGGTCTGGAACCTGGGCTGTCCAGCACAATACTATCAAATGCACAAGCCAATGGCAACACAAATATTTACTTGTAACAATTACACAGGAGTGCTGTGTGCATATTTATGCAACACATACTGTACAAACAGAGGAGAGAGAGAGACAGGGAAAAAAGTGCCTCAGCTGGCACTTGATCCCAGGCCACCAGGAATACTGATCCAATTGCGCCAACCAGATGCGCTGAGAGAACTGGTCTGGAACCTGGGCTGTCTGAGCACAGTACTCTCAAATGCACAACCGAATGGCAACACAAATATTTACTTGCAACAATCACACAGGAGTGCTGTGTGCATATTTATGGAACGCATACACTGCTAGTATGTGTTGTATAAATATGCACACCACACTGTGGTGTGACTACTACATGTAAATATTTGGTTACCACAATCGGACCGCTGTTCTGGGCAGCCTGAGTTGGTTCAAGACCCAGCTGAGGCACCTTTCTCTCACCTTTGTATCGTTCCTTTTCCAAAGCTGTAGTATAAGACAAAGAAGCCAAATGCTAGGAACTCCACAAAGAACACTGCTAAAGCCATGGCCCAAAGACATGAAGAATGAAAGACTCCCATGCACTGTTTAAGAAACCTTTTTACAGCTGCAGTGGATGTAGCCTTGTAGACATATCACTTTGAGAATAGGACTACCTGCATAATTACATTCCAAACAACATGGTAGAGTGTTAAAAGTAGCATCCTCCACTGAAGCCTCATTACTACGCTGCCTGTGTGTGTATGGCAGCTGAAGAGTACTATTTTTCCTCTGGCTTGAGAAGTTAACTAAGCCCTCCTTGGTACTGCCTTTTTTCGCAAGTTGAAACCTCCTCCATAGTGTTTTGTGGGCCTTTACTTTGTTTAAATTTCAGTGCTTAAGATGAGCCCTCCCCAATGCTGCTTTTTTTGGAAAGTTGAAACCTCCTCCATACTGCTTTATGGGGCTTTCTTCTGGCTTGAGAGATGTTAAAGGAAAACTCCACCCGAAGTCCAAGTCTTGTGCCTCTGCGATTTGTCAGAATTTGCTAGAAAACTATCCTGCACATTCTGAGTCCCTCCATAGGAGACATCAATAAAGTAACCAAATACAAAGCATACCACATAAACGCAAACAATTACAAAGCCTACTTAGCCAATGGATGATCACAGCTGCAAAATGATTAGATTTGTCTACAAGCAGTCAATCACTGTCTTCTACACAACACACAAGCAATTAAATCAAAAGTACACACACACACACACACACACACACACACACACACAGCAGAATATTGTCTTCTACACAAGACACAAGCAATGGAATCAAAAGTCCATACATAAAAGCCATTATACGGGGGCCGTGTTCATGGACCTCACCAAGGCATTTGATCTGGTCGATCATCCCCTTGTGTTGGCTTCTTTAGTTTATTTGGGTATGTCTATGGATGTTAAGGATTGACTAGGAAATTACCTGGCCGATCGTATACAGGTTATGAGGGTAAGTGGTAAATTCTCTTCTCCTGCTAAGGTTTCATGGGGTGTTCCTCAAGGCTCTATTTTGGGTCCCCTCTTGTTTAACCTTTTTCTTAACACTCTTCCTTCTGTATGTTTTAGATCTCAAATGTTCTTATTTGCTGATGATGCAGTGGTCCTCACAAGTGGTTCTCGTTTTGAAAAAGTCCAGAAGGACTTGGATGACAATTTTTTGGAGGTACAGAATTGTTTTAGAGCTCATGGTTTGGTTTTAAATGAGAAAAAAACGAAATCTATGGTTTTTGTTAATGCTAAAAAGAAAATGAATTTGGTGCCTTTATTGTTGTTACAGTACACTGTATCTGGTACCTTGATTGAACAAGTTAAACAATTTAAGTATTTGGGTCTGTTGATTGATGAAGGTCTTTCTTATGAAGCCCATATTCTTCATATGGTTAAGGCGACCCATCAGCAGCTTGGGGCCATATATAGGTTATCTCCTTTACTTACTCATTCTACACGACTTTTGTTGGCTCAAAGTTTTTTTACTGCAGCTAACTGATTTGGGGGTTTAATTTTATTATACTGCAAGGGAGGGGTTGTTATCCAAGGTAAAAGTGTTACTTAATTCAGTTGCTAAATTCTTAGTAAAATCCCCACAAAGGGTTCATCACTGTAATCTTCTTCTGCAAGCGAGTTGGCTTCCTTTGGCTGGAAGATATAAACTTCAGTTGGGCTTTTTGGCAAAAAGGTGATATTTAACAAGAGTCCCAGGCTGTTTTTCTTCAATTTTCAAACAGCACAACTCCAGTGTTAATACTCGGTCAACAGATATTTTTTCTTTTTGCATCCCAAGAATGCGTACTTCATAAGAACAAAAAGCATTATCTTATATGTTACCTGCTTTTTTCAATTCAATTCAGACTGTTTTTGATTGTGTGAATCTTTCCTTGTGCTCTTTTAGGCATATAGGTTAAAAGAGTATTTATTTACCGCGTGCAAGTGTAAATGCTTTGAATGATGAGGCTGAGATATATTTATAAGTATCGTTTCTGTATATTCTTTTTTGTTTGTATTTTTATTATGTGTTTTTTTTGTTTTTACATTGGGTTTGTTATTTGTACACTAATCACCCATAAAAATGGATCCTTTTTGGCTCATGCTCCTATCAGTATAAATAAATAAAACAAAACACACACACACACACACAGAGTAGCAACATTATTAGATTTGTCTACAAACACTGTCTTCTACGTAACACACAAGCAACTGAATCAACACACACACACACACACACACACAAACCATGTAGTTTTCCATTAATTGAACTTTCCCCAATACTGCTTTTTTTTGCAAGCTGAAACCTCCGCTATAGTGATCATTCTGTGTTAAGTTTCAGTGCTTAATTTATAACCATTTACAAACTGAGAAACTTGTTTTGCTGGTATCCCCTTGACCACTCATACAGAAGTGTCAAATCATTGTTTGATAACCATGCTGGTTGATCTTACAAGCTTAGGGCAACATATTATCATTTGCAATAGTTTACATTAAAAGGATCAAGGAATATAACAAATGATGACAAGCAAGATGGTTAAATGAAGATGTGAAGAAAGTGACACAACAACAAAAAAACTAAACAGGCAATAAAATATCTGAAAACAAAAGCCATGACATAACCACATGGTCAGAATATGAAACATTTTTAAAGAAACAAACGCAAAAGTAACCATTTCAAAAAGAAAATGGAACTCATATGTAACAAATGCAGACAAAAGCAACAGCAAGCAATTGTGCAGTTACATCAATAGCCTAAACAAAAAAAAGTAAGTATATTAATATTAAAGGGATAACGGTAAAAAATCCAGTGGAGATAGCAAAGCAACGTAAAGAATATTTGTGTTCCTTATTCAAACCCAGTCACAACTCAGTCCTCTGCTCCTATATGACCTGCCTGTTTTGGTCCACGCTTTTGTGACATCGCGCCTTGACTACTGCAACTCCCTTTACCTAGGCTTTACCAGGGGCTTCCTGGGGTTTATATCCGCCACTTGCAACTAGTGCAGAAAGCTGCGGCACATTTATTGACTGGGGTGTCCAGGAGAACTCATATTACCCCTGTGCTGTGCGATCTGCACTGGCTGACTATTCAGTGGCGGATCACCTTTAAGGTAGGTTTATTAACCTACAAAGCCCTGCACGGACAGGGTCCTGATTATCTAAAAGAGCTCCTGGTTTCTTATACCCCTTTGTGGCAGCTCCGCTCGGCTGACATGGGGTTGCTGGAGATTCCGAGGGTTAGTTTAAAGTCATCTGGTGCTCGTGCCTTTTGGGTTTGTTGCCCTTACCCTCTGGAATTCTCTGACCCATCAGCTACATGAGTGCAGGACAGTGGGGTGCTTTAAGCAGGCACTGAATACCTTTTTGTGGGGTAAATCTTACCCCAAACTTCAGTGATTTTAATCAGTATTTATTGTATTTTTATTTTATCTGATTGTGCAGTGCCTTGATTTGTGAAAGACGCAATATTAAATAAAATGTATTATTGTTATTATTACCAGGAATGGCAACAGAATTATTACAAATACAGACAAAATACTGCAAAAAAATTCAGAATAAGAAAACTAGAGTGCAAAGTTTCCACTAAAATGTTGAAATTAAATATTGGGATAATCCATAACCAGGCACCCCCTCAAAATATGTATTTTATAAATTAATAAATACAGGTTCAGGGTAAATTCTAGAATCACTAAGATTTCAGTCAGCTACATGTCTTAACAGCCATTTCAGTGACAGGCAGCAGCAGTGATTCACAAAGGGATAATCAGGTATGCTAAATGTAATCTGTCTCTTTTGAAAATGTGATCCAATTCCTGGGCAACAATACCTGATAGACATAATTTCTGTTATACCTTTGCAAAACATCTGCCACTGTACATCTGGCAGTCATTGAAAAATGTTTCCCTAGCTATTCATCCCTGAATTATAAACAGTAGAACTCAAACCAGCCAAACTTTATGAAGATTCATCACTGTAAGCCTTGTCTATTATGCAGACTGTGATGTGATACTCAACAGCTTTAGGGTAAGTTAGTCCATCTTGACTTACTGCTGGATATATGCATCTCAATTGCTAAGGGGTCCTGACAATGTTCACACTTCCTCAAGACAAGCTAACTACAGTATGTCTAGCACGAACACTGATGGGAAGAGTATGCCATTAGCAAGAATCTCTTTAAATAGCTTTTTTGGCAAATTGAAACCTCCTCCATAGTGCTTTATGGGGCTTGCCTCTGGCTTGAGAGAAGTTAAAGGAAAACTCCACCCAATGTCCAAGTCTGGTGCCTCTGTGATTTCTCTGAATTTGCCAAAAAAAAAAAGCCTATTCTGCACATTCTGAGTCCCTCCATAGGAGACATCAATAAAGTAACCAAATACTAAGTAAGGACTGGATCACATAAACACAAACAATCACAAAGCCTACTAAGCCAATAGATGACCACAGCTGCAAAATGATTAGATTTGTCTACAAGCAGTCAAGTACTGCTTTCTACACAAGACACACACAGGCACAAACACACACACAGCAGAACACAGCTGCAAAGTTATTAGATTTGTCTACAAACACTGTCATCTACACAAGACACAAGCAATTGAATCAAAATCCATACATACACATACACACACACCACAAACACACACAGCAGAACACAGCTGCAAAATGATTAGATTTGTCAGCAAACACTGTCATCTACACAAGGCACAAGCAATTGAATCAAAAGTCCATACACACACACACACACACACACACACACCAGAACACAGCTGCAAAATGACTAGATTTGTCTGCAAACACTGTCTTCTATGCAAAACACAAACAATTGAATCAAAAGTCCATACACACACACACACACACACACACACACCAGAACACAGCTGCAAAATGACTAGATTTGTCTGCAAACACTGTCTTCTATGCAAAACACAAACAATTGAATCAAAGTCCATACCATGTTGGTCAACATCGGGCGGGGGCAGGATTTTAGGCAAAGTGACACGGTTTCTATTTAGATTGCAGGCAGCAATAACTGCTGCTGAGATACATTGATGTGCCCCTTGCCATGCAGTGGGGAAGGGGTGGAATGTTAAGTAGCATTGTTGAGGAGCAATCACAGATTTGTTTTTTAAATAGATGTGCTCCATGCAGGGGTGTAGCCAGGTATTTCAGATTTGTACACCAGGCTGACACGCACTGCTACCCTTCCCAGTATGTCGATCTGTGTGCCCCCCGTCCCTCCCAGTACATCCATCCAACCATGTGCCTCCAACCGACGCCAGCATCCTATCTGTGGCATTCAGTAATGAAAATGGAGTATAAGCAACACACAGTTGCGTTCTCATACAATAAGAAAGCCTTTCAGTAACCAATGTCAGATTAATAAACTGGCTTTTAGCTATAATGAAGCATTGTGTCAAGCCTCTACCACATCGAAGTAGCCAGTCCCAGAGGTCCATTCACACTAGCTCCGACCACCGGATTGGCCTTTAGTTAAAATGTTGCATCGTGACATGCCTCTGTATCACAGATTGGCTTAGTTACAATGTTGCATTGTGACAAGCCTCTGTACCACATCAAGGTAACCAGTCCCACAGAGGTCCATTCATACTAGTATCTTTAATCTTACACTTTACACACACACACACACACACACTTTATCCACACACACACACACACTTTATCCACACACACACACACTTTATCCACACACACACACACACACTTTATCCACTCACACGCACACTTTATCCACTCACACACTAGTATCTTTAACCTTACAGTTTTATCCACTCACACAAAAGACCCAAATCCAAGCTACCACCAGCCACTCCAACAATCCCAAGTCCAAGCACCCACACCAGCCAACAATCAGTCATGTACTCATACATGTTTACACTACAGTACTATAGCAGTGGGGTAAGCTAGCTGTTGCTCAGGTTTCTGTTAATTCCCTTAACCACCTAAACTGTTCCTTACCCAACAGTTCAGTACCATTACCAGTTTTAAATGTAAGCAAGATGGAAATACTCACCCACACCACAACATGCATGCCAAATTCAACCACTGAAACATACCCACAGCAGAGTAGTATTACTTACCTACACATTACAATGAGGGTTGTGGTAAGCCAGATGGTGCTTTGGTGCTCTGGTTTTAGTCCAGTTACATTAACCACTTAAACCATTCATACCAAAAAAGCTCCTTTCCAGCCACAGCTAATGAGTTTTCAGGTTCCAAACTGACTACATGCAAAAGCAAAGACAATTATATCCAGAAATCACCCACTGCAAGTGGTCATCTCGGGCTTGAGATGACATCATGGACCTCTTGAGTTTTGCTCTCAAGGTTCATATGCTGTCATCTCAACCCCTCAATGGAGGCAGCCTTGTGTGGTTGCCCATACATTGTTCTCTATATAATTTATGGGGCCCTTGATATTAACTGAAATCAAGCAGATTACAACCTTGTTATGCCATCGTTATGACACTCTGTTGTTAACCCTTCCCGAGTGTCATTATCAATGACATAACAAAACAGAATGCTAACAACAATCAAGGTTCTGTAAGTAATTCAGTAAGGTAAATCAGAATTACTTAAAAGTAATTCAATCCATAATTATACAAGCTTGGTCACCCATGCTCTTTGGTTAACAACTGCGCTGGAAACAGTAAGGTTCCCATGACATCTGAAAATCTCTAGCTGCACTTACGAGGTTTACATGATGTCATGGCAAGTGTTTTCATTCTCCTCTATGTTATACCACTGGTATGACATCACTTGGGTAACCATTCTGGAGTCATAGCAATTGCTTCACAAAACAGAATAAATGTTCTGTTAAGGAATTCAGTAAAGTAATTAAATCAGTGATGTTGTGGCAACTTTGAGGTGTTTTCAGCATTGCTGTTCACCAAAGACCATACATTCACCTGTATTTTGATCTCCATATCAGGCACTTGGGTTAAATCCCAATACTGACACTGTAGTGCGGCATGAGGGGGTGCTGCACTCCTGAGGTGTCGTCTTTTGGATGAGACATTAAACCGAGGTCCCACCTGCCTGTTCTGGTGGTAGTTCATGTGGATGTTGAAGATCCTATGGCACTTCCTGGCCAAATTTCCCCTCATTCGCTAAAAATACCACCAACAGCTTAATCTGGTTCAAGGTCAGTTGGCATTCACCTGTATCCCCCTCCCCCGGGTCGTGCCTGAATAGGCTGAATTTGTCTAGTGCACTTACCTGGTCAACAAAAACTAAATAAATGCATTTTATGCCCCAGTATTATAACTTAGATTGACAGTGCCATGCACCACCACCACCACCACCTTTGATATTTTAGTTCAATCAGAGTCACGCTCACAGAATCAAAGAGTGGAATCTTGCAACCAAGCCACACACACACACACACACACACACACACACACACACACCCCTAGCCTGGTCAAGAGCAGCATCTTGCAACCAGGCAACACACCACCATAGCCTGGTCAAGGCGGCATCTTGCAACCAGGCCCCCCCATCTCACCCCCACACTTGTACACACAGACAAGGCAACACATTCAGTTCAGAGTTTCAAGTCGGCACTGGCACACAGAAATCACTGCATTGTGCTACTTAGACACAAACACAAATATTAACTTGCCACCATAACCCTCGCCTGCCTGGTCAAGGGTTGCACCTTGCAACCAGGACCCCCACCCACCCTTAACCTTTCCAAGAGTAGCATTTTGCAATCAGGACCACCCCCACCCTGGTCAAGAGCAGCATCTTGCAACCAAGCCACACACACACACACACACACACTTAGCCTGGTCAAAAGCCACATCTTGCAACCAGTTCCCCCCTCCCATCCGTAGCCTGGTCAAAAGTGGCATCTTGCAACCAGGCCCCCAGACCCATAACCTGGCACATAACATCCCTGCTGTGACAATAGCTCCACAACTCAATACACCACTACATGAAGCCTTTAGTGCTGCACTTCAATTGATTACTATAGAAACCTGGGGATTTTTATCAAACTCAGAACTGGGATGCATAAGGCATGGCTCACACTTTTGAGATGCAATATGTCACCAAACTGAAACCACATTGCTGTTCACTATAACGTATTAGACGTTCGTTACAACCTGAGGTGAGCTACTTCATATTGCAGCTCAAAATGTGAGCTCTGGTAGCAGTCCAATACTGCGTTTGAGGCAGACAATCTTGTTCATATATATATATATATATATATATATATATATATATATATATATATATATATATATTTCACATACATGTGCAACACACAACACAAACACTATAATATATACAGTGACCCAATTCCTAAGTTAATTCAATACTTGCTCTGTGTCTCACGTTTACTACAGACCCACCAGTTGCCAATATGCATTTGAAATTTTGTATTATACCCCTCTGGTTCTGGTTTTCAGTGTCAGCCCAAGCAAAGGTATTAACTCTTGCATGATATAGACAGCCAAAATCAGGACAGGAGAACACACTCTCCACCCATTAAGCCAACCTTGCAGCTGGCCCCTGTCCAGAAAAGCTACCTCTAAAAAACCTAAACACCTTGTCCTTATGACCCCAAGTAATACAGGAAAGCTGTACATTCTTTCATGGGTTTTAGAAATTAGACAGTAGTCAGTAGTACTACTTACCTCAAGGCCTTAGCTTGTAGTCTGCTGTCGCTGTACTCTATCACCACCAGACTAGAAGAACTGCCGGGATTCCAGGAACAGTCACTGGTGGTTGGATCGATGGGATCTCGGATGCAAAAAAAAAAAAAGTCCAATTTCAGGCAGTGACAACCGCAATGCAGTAAAGTTCGACCAACGGATGACTGAGGACTCCCGATGCTACCGCCGAGCCATCTCTCTCACTAGCAACACACAGCAGTAGCAAGGCAAGAAGGTGCTGACTGGTAGGCATCAGCAGGCTGGCTCCCAGCCCCTTGATCGGTTTGGTACAGTGCGATTAGTCGCTTCTCCCAAATGGTGGTGCCACTGTCACACTAAGGTAAGGAACTAGGGCGCTCAGCCGACCAACACCTGGCAACCTGCTGCAGCACCGCTGACAAGTTCCTCTGCTGCCTCCAGGCTCAACAGGTTGACTCTTCTGGCTGTAGTGGACTGCTCGGCTGCTCCCCTCATTTCTGAATCTGCCCAAAGCAAAGGCCAAGCCCTCCCAGCCACCCGGGAGACAGCAAACACCTGACTGACTGTCGGGTCAATGCAAGGCAGTGGCACAGCAAGTAGTTAGGCAGGTTTAGCGCTAGCAGCCGAAGTGGCAAGAGGAGCAGAGCAAGTGATTTTCCAGCTCTTCTACTTTGAAGAAACAAAATACAGCTCCTCTAAGCTTTGCTCCCTCTCAGCTCTTGCAAATGCCGCTGTCGCAGTCTGGTCTCTCTCTCTCTGTTGGGGGGGTCGGGTGCCGTGCAGCTGCTCAGCCTGCTCACCAGTCGCTCTTCCAAGAAGTTACCGCTCGCTGCTCGTCTGCCCGGACCTAGGTCACCACCACTCTGCTGCTCCGCCGAAGTTTAACTGTCTCCCACCTGAATCTGTGCAGCTCTCTCAGACGCTCCAGCCCTCCGACTCGTGAGTCCTCACCTGGAAAAGTTTTCCAAGTAGTAGGAGTGAAACTGGCCTCCCTAGACCTTTAAACAGGGCGCCCTGCACCAGCAACGCCCCCAAGCTGACTGCTGTAGCCATTCGGGTCCTTCACCAACTTGGCGGACCTGATCGAGTACACTACATTGGTAATGTCAGTAAGGCCGCACCGCCCCCGAAACAAAGGTGATTTTTCCCAGGAAAGGTTTCCAATGCCCGGGAAGGCACACAAAGAAGAAAGTGCCTTGATGGAAAAGACACGCCGGGAGCAGCCAGCTCTGCTACCCCCTGCACTTGGTGAGTATGCCGTGGCTTACCAGGCGTATCGGTAGCTACACCATGGCTCCATGTTGTTTCCAGACCAGTTTATAGAAACCGTTCCAATTCTGCATATATTAGTTAATTCATGGCCTACTGTAACAAACTATAAAAAATGTTGCTCTATTTCTGCTACTTGGTACTGGTAAAAAAACTGAAAGGGGCTGAGGGATAGCAACAGGAGTGCAGACAAAACTATACACACACACACACACACACACACACACACACACACACAGCAGAACACAGCTGGATAAAGTGCTAATATTTAGGAAACATATTAATTATGCTGTACATACCCTAAGACTCAAAGTGTGACTCCTCTAGCTACCATGCTCTCTCTTCTGTGGTTAATTTGAAACAAAAAGATAATGTAACAAGACACTGGCCTCCAGCAGGGACTATTAAACAACAAAATAACCACATGGTCAGAATAGTAAACATTTTAAAATGAACATAAATGCAAACGTAACCATTTCAAGAAGCAAATGGAACTGCAGACTAAAGCAACAGCAAGCAATTGTGCAGTTACATCAGAACCCAAACCATATGAAGATTCATCACTGTAAGTCTGCTGTATTATGCAGACTGTGACACTTAACAGTTGTACGGTACATTAGTGCGTCTGGACTCATTTGCTGCATATGCATCTCAATTGCTAAGGGGTCCTGGCCATGTTCACCCTTCCTCAAGCCAAGCTAGCTACAGCATGTCTAGCAATAACATGGATGGAAAGAGTATACCACATTTTCAACAAGAAGTTAACATTTTAAAAAGACAGTGCTGTAGACTGAGAAGCAGCTTGTGTAGGTGAATCATCATGCTAGCCAAGATATGTTCTGGTTGCCTTCCATAAGGCTAACCAGTGGGAGCATTAGGGGAAAGGGATAGAAATGTAAAATAGAACCATTTAACCTATTTGTGATTTAAAGCTACATGACAGAAAAGCGGCTTCCAGAACTGGACACCACATTCCAAATGAAGCCTCACCAGTGATCTACACAGTGGCATCACCACCTCCTTCCTTCTGGTGGTAATACCTCTCCCTATGCACCACAGCATTCCACTGGCTCTTCGCACAGCTTTGGTACATTGTTTAGCCACCTTTAGGTCATCCAATATGATTACCCCAAAATCCCTTTCCATTTTGATGACCATCAGTCCCCCCGCCCCCAATAATCCTTCCCTGGGTTCCTGCAACCCAGATGCATGCTTTTGCACATTTTTGCATCAAATCTCAGCTGCAACATTTTGAACTAGTTCTCTAGTTTTCCTAGGTCCCGCCTTATTTTTTTCCGCTCTTGCCAAAGTATCCATCCTGTTGCAGATCTTAGTGTCATTCACAAACAGGCACACTTTCCCCTCCATCCCCGCTGCAATTTCACTTGTGAAAACATAAAATAGGACTGGGCCCAGGATTGATCCCTGTGGCACCTTGCTGGTTACACTCCTTTCCTTTGACTGAGCACCATTTACCATGATGTGACATCTTCTATCATTCACCCAGTTCCTAACCCAGTTTACCACCTTGTTACCCACTCCCAGGCTGTCCTGCTTGTTTGCAAGTCATACATGGAATGGTATCGTAGGCCTTACTAAATGCAATTCTTGTTTATGTTTAAGCCCATGAAACACCCTTATCAAGTTAATGGCATTTGCAGCCATAGTGGCTCTGCCAGAATTTGTTTATTAAGTGCTAGAGAAAAATCAGGAAAGAAAACAAACCTCCCACTCTAGTAGCAGTGCTCAAAACCACACATCTGCTGCTGAGATTAAATACATTTCTGTCCCTCTATGAGCACTGAAAGTGTTCAAAACCACAATTCAAGTGAAGATCAAAGCAATAATGGCACTCTCTTCATTTCCAATTAGTATTTAATGATGAATGAACAGCACATTTTGACAACCTAATTTAGTGTAATTGTATTAAAACAAGCACTTACTTCATAACAAACATCTTAGCAAGAGTTAGCCACATCACCTGGTTGTCATGGCATTAACAGCAGCAGCTACTTCCATCATATGCCCATGCCTGCCTATACAATTTTATTACAAACAGTGCTCATTGTATTACAATAACAGCCCCACAGTAAACATAATCCATCCCAGTACTGATAACTGCAAATTAGGCAGCCAAAATGTGTAGTTAATATACCATTATCTTTAATTACTTCTTGGAAATACATTACCAGAGTAATGTAACATCTGGGTGTGCAGTGCACAATCCTTGATCAAGTTCTGTAACACCAACTCTGAGATCATATTCTCACAAGCTTCACTTGCACACTGACTCTCAGCAAGTCACATTTAACCACCAAGTGCTCCCAGGTCACCCCTGAAAACAGGCACTTGTGACTAGTGGGCCTAACCCGGTTACAGAAGACTAAAACAAACAAACAAACAAAAAAAAAAAAACAGGACTAGACAGATTTCCCCAGAGAGAAAGGCAGTGAGGTTATACAGCATGCATTTGGGAATAACAGAGGAATAGACAGATTTCTGAGGAAGAATGGCATTGAGGGTTACACAGCATGAGTTGGGCTGGCAGTACAGCCTAGAGATTAGGGTAATGAGCTATGAGCAAGCTTGGTACATCCAACAGACTACACCTGGGTTTGATTCTCACAACCTCCACTTGCATACTGTATGACTCGGAACAAGTCACTTAACCACTCAGTGCTCCCAGGTCACCCCTGAAAACAGGCACGTGTGCCCAGGGGACCTTACCCAGTTAACAAAGACTAATATCAAAAATAATGACCACCCCCTATGCCAATGGAGCCCAATGACAATGTTTACCTACCCTAGTCAAATCACACATTTAATTTAAACAGTTCCCCCACCACTGCCACAAACTCACAATAATACATCCCCCCAGCACACTCAGTGAACAACATCACAGATGGACTAATGATTTTTATCCCTCTGAGCAGGTCTTGGGTCATGACCACCACACCCACCCCCTTTTGTCAACTTATGGAGCCCAAGGACAAAGTTTACTTTTGCCATTGTAATATGCCAAAGTTAGAGGTACCACCTGCAGTGCCCAGCAGTCCCCAGTTTTCCCCAGGTACACAGTAAAGTGCCCAGTGCACAAAATACATGTAAAAAAAATAGATTTTATATTCAGCACAAAAAACAATGGCCTGGATGGAATGTTGTGCTGAGCTGCTCATGCACAGCATTCCACTCCAGCCATTCCACAACCAGAAGGTTTAGTTTTAAAAAGAAAGTCAGTTTGAGTGAGATCCTGGTAGCTGTGGAGGGGAGAGGATGCAGCAGGTCTGGGGGGACCAGAAAAAAGGCTTACCTGGAGTTGAAGCTGTCCCTCCAGGCTTGCTGGCATGTCTGCTCCTTCTCCAGCTGCCAAAGCCTGCTCAGAAGCTGTGCAACGTGGTCGGTGGTGCCATCGGGGCACCACAAGAAGAAAAAAATCATCCGGTGCAGTCGGGCTGAAAGCCCCAGACGTTTATTTGTTTTATGCCCCAGTTAATTAATTTAAAAGTTTCTTCAGTCCTCCGTTGGCAGCGGCAGCAGAGCGGCATCTTCAGTGCACCAAGAGAGGGAGAGTCAGGATGACCCAAAAGGCCCCTGACATCTGCCGTACTGTCTGAAGCCCTCCCACTACAGAGGTACCTCTCGCCTCCCAACCAGAAGCTCAACAGAGTGGTGAGTCAGAGGCAGCACTCGCTCCGTGCTGACCACCCTGCAGAAAAGTACTGTGCTTTTGTTTTGTTTTTTTTATTTTAAAACAGCACACAGTAGGTGCTTGGAGGAGAGGCTGAATGCCGTGGGATGGTCAGGAAGCAAGGTCCATGAATTTTAATATTTTAAGAGAGGGGCAGGAGCGAGTAACGTCCACAGGAGGGGCTATCCTGCAAGGCCAAGCAAAGGCCTTTTACATATTTAGTAAGGGCTGAGTTTAAGGAGGGGCAGAGAGATCGAGTGATAGCTCTCAGAGAGCTGAAGGATTAAAGGGGCCCTGCCTCCTAGGGATTAAAAGGGCAATGCTCAGGCCCAGTTTAAAGAGGACACCAGGCCCAAAGTTTAAGAAGGGCACCAGGCCCTCTGTAAAAGAGTGCACCAGGCCCACAGTAAAACGAAGGGCACCAGGCCCGGTTTAAAAAGGGCACCAGGCCCAGAGTAAAAGAGGGCATCAGGCCCACAGTAAAACGAAGGGCACCAGGCCCAGTTTAAGAAGGGCACAAGGCCCTAGTAGTAAGCAAGGCACCAGATCTAGCAAGTTAGGGCAAATTAGGCCCTGGTAGTAAGTGAGGCACCAGGCCTAGCAAGTTAGGGCAAGCCAGCCCAGCAGTAAGTAAGGCACCAGGCCTAGCGAGTTAGTGCAAGCCAGCCCAGCAGTAATAAAGACAACCCAGGCCTAGCAAGTTAGGGCAAGCCAGGGGCAGTGGTACTAAAGGGCACCAGGCCCAGAAGTAAGTAGAGCACAGGGCCCAGTGTAGCAAAGGGCACCAGGCCCAGTAATAATTAGGTCACTAGGACCAGTAGCACATGAGGAACTAGGCCCCACAGTAAGGAAGCAAGGGCAAACTTAGGCCCACCCATACTTTGAAGGGCCCACTCAAGGGAAAGGCCACTGATATTTGAAGACGCAACACAAGGACCAGGACCTGTAGCTAGTTATTTAGGCCCACAGCTGTGTTAGGGGCCCAGAGATAGGAGCAACCCCCAGATCCAATAGGAGCTTAGCTAGCCACACAAGTCATCCAGTGTTAAAGGGGACCGGCCACTAATCTAGTGTACAACCTTCCAGACAGCCTATTCCCCACTATAACAGGAGAACCTGATTTAACTAGAAGGGACCCCATTAGAGTTAGGTCCACCAGAGCTAGGCTTGAATCAGTACGATAAATTGCCTGTATATTTACTTTGGTCTGGACACTGAGACTATATATTTATTAACCACTACAGTAGGAATTGAGACTCTGTTTGCATTTTCCTGCATTATTATTCATTCTACGAACATCGAGTGTCAGAATGGTCTTGCATTGCTTTGTGCCAGCATTTTGGTGCTGGATAACCATCTGAATCAGTCTTCAACTGTCTTCGGAGTCACTTCACCCCAGTGCAACCCTGTCAGTCTTCACCTATCCTTCAAGAATCATCCTCCAGTGCATCCAGAAGCAGACAACAGCCAATCCACAAACAGCCGTACCGCAGTCGCCTCAAAGTTGCATCGTTCCATTTGTTATTTTCATCTCATATTTTCCCAGTACGGCTTGGCCCAGTGCAGAAGTCTGCCATCCGTTTTCTTGTTTTCACTTCCGCAGTGGAGTACCGTTCGACTAGTCAGTGTCAGTTCTCTGAGTGACGTTCGATTTGTTGTTTTCAGTGTGTCCTGGCTCGTCCGGCCATGGACTCCAGGTTTGTTCACAGTTTGATGTACGATTTATTGTTTTGGTGAGCACCTTGGCTCATCCGGCCTTGGAACTCAGAAGACCCGACGCACTTCGATGCCCAAATAGAGTGGTTGGAGTCCAAGAGTGGTCCAGAGGTCCTGATCCAGTGGGAGCGCCAGCCAGTGTGTGTCTTCAGTCCAGAGGGAGTGCTTGCCTGGAGTTCAAGAGTTGTCCAGAGGTTCCGATTCTCCCGATCCAGTGTGTTCATCAGTCCAGAGTACATCTTCAGTCCAGAAGTGGACTGTTGGTTCTTCTGCTTCTTCATCCCTTCACTTGGCAATCTAGAAGCAGATTGTGGCCAGGTAGTTTGCATGGATTCTTCTTTCCGGGCAGTCAAGAAGCAGACTGCAGCCAGATCTTGTATTCCTTTCCAGCAACCCTAGAGACGTGTGAGGCGTGGGATTTAATAAGGAAGACGATGAAGGTACTTCAAACTAAATGATTTTATTCAAGAGCGCAAAAAAAAAAAATAAAACAGAATAAATTTGAACTTCAGGCAGAATGGAAAAAAAAAAATAATCTGATAACATTAATGCAGAAACCAGACACCAGAATACCACTAGTGTACTAACACATGGAGGGCAGAGTATGTCTGCACCTCCCAGACTATCTGTCTGAATGAACTAAAAGATTTCTTTATATAGACATATAACCATGTGACACCGAAGTCCCTCCTACTTCTGATGAGTTAAACAGTGTTTTAATCCGAAAAAACATAAATTTCACATTTACACACCTTTGAAATACAGACTCATTATTTAAGTCATATTTAGTATTCATAAACAAATATAACACAATGATTTATGGAATTAAATTTCAAACTATCTAAACAGGGTTCCACCTACTTGTGTATCCCTTTAAATAAGGACAGAGTTCAGCTGGCCAGACCTATAGAGAAGGCTGAGCTACAGGTTTAACAACAAGGAGGATTTGATTTGATTCAACACCCACAGGTAAATCTCTAAAAAGAAAAACAACAGAAACCCTGCAAACAGCTAGCTGTTTTAAAGTATTTACTATACTGTGACTTAGAAAACTGGGATTCTACTTCATGCTTACATAGCTTTAGAAATATCTGTAGCTTGGTTTTAGACTTGCAGTTCAAAGAAAATGGCTGCCTGTGTTTGTTATTGTTTTATCCTGTTCCTCTAACAATAAGGGCAGAAAAGAGCTCTGAGCAATTCTTCAGACTTGAAGGCTACTTTTAAAAAAAAACAAAGCGTATCTGTACTTTATTATCCCTAAAGGAGTCAGCGTTTACCAACACAAAGCATTTACTTAGGAAAGGATGAAAAAGGGGGGTGGGGGAATGCTGACCGAAGGATTGGGAGATAAAGTTCACAAAACAAATTTAATCTCACCTTTTATTTTGACCTACACACCAAAAGGACATAACATCCCTTACGCTAAGCTAAACAGCCCTGCTACTCTAGTTTTCCATATTGGGCAGAAGTTTAACCGTATAAATGTAAGCGGGGGTTACCAGCATCTATCAGAAGCAATGACTTGGAAAGGAAACAAAAAGGGTTTACAGAATATTATATAGGTGGCCAGCCTATATAATGTTACCATTCAGAGAAAGAAAAGAAATGGGGAAAACAAAATGCTGTTGCAACAGACTTTTTAAAAAAAAAATTAAAAAAAATTTCTGATAGATGGGTTTTAAAACTCCCTTCCTACAGGTGGGGTGTAGCCGAGAACCCAAGGTCTGTTAAATCCTCCCTGCATCCTTAGCTTCCCACTAAGGTTCCGTATTTCACTGGGAAACCAGTGGAGTGTTTCCACATTTCTTTCGTCAACAGAGAAATGTACGTGCATCAACTGACAATCATCTACTGTATAGTCTCTTCTTGTAGTATTGGAGTGGCTGTATCTTTGAAACCTAAGTTTAGGGAGAGGTGCACCTTGGGGTGGAAGTAGATATCTGAGGATAGGAAAGATACTCTTACAGCGTAGCTGTTACAGCTGATTATTCCTCTTGCATATAGTGAAACATAATTTTGTATGTAGTGAAATATAATCTTGCCTACAGTAAAATAGTAGCTTGTGTGTGTGTGTGTGTGTGCATATGATTGTCCCTCTCGTGTCCTTACCCGATGATCAGTTGCCAATAAACAAGTTCCTTTTCTCTAATTGTGCCTCCTGCCTCTCCATTTTGGTGAATAATTACATCATGTAGCCAAATAGGAAAAGAACTGCCTTACCACCTGGGTGGGTGTATTGGAATAGCCCGACATCCATATCTTTCGGCTCACTTCATTTGGCATCATGGCATCACGTGATTCTCATTCATTCCAAATATTACCACTCATCTATCTCCTCCTGCCTCCTAGCTCACTTCACCATATCTTGTAGAAATTATAAATTTCAGTTTAATTGGACTTTGTTTCCCCCGACAACCACCACCACACACACCAACACACTCACAACAATGAAGTAATCCCCCCAAAAGTCTCCATTCTGTTCCAAGTAGTATTTAAAGATAACGATGAACTGCACATTTCGGCTGCCTAATTTTGCAGCAGTCAGTACCCGGATAATGCTTTTTTAGTGTAATTGTATTAAAACAAGCACTTATTTCATAAAAGAAAGTAATAAATTAGCAAATATAGCACATCACCTGCTTTTCATGGGCAGCATTAACAGCAGCAGTAACTTCAGTCAGGCCCTATGGTACTACTTTTATCACTGAGTGCTCATTTAAATAGTTACAGTAAAGCATTGTCCTGGTGCTGACAACTGCAAATTTAGATTGCCACAACATGTAGTTCATCATTATTTTTCATGTACTTCTCGGACTTGGAAATGTTAAGCTATTTGCCAGCAGTAACAGTACTTCTTGGAAATGTACACAGTGCCAACAGTAACATTAGGGTGCAAGGACTCAGTGAATAATATCATGGATGGACTAATGATTTCTATCCCTCTAAGCAGATCTCACGTCATGACTACCTACCTACCCCCTCTGTTCGGCTCATGGAGCCCAAGGACAAAGTTTATTTTTACCATACCTTGTAGAAATTAAATTTCAGCTTAATTGGACTATTTCCCCTGACCCCCACCAACACCACACAGTGAGACACTTACAACAATGAATTAACCCCCAAAAAAGTCTCCATTCATTTTCAAGTTGTATTTAAAGATGAACTGCACAGCCATATTTTGGCTGCCTAATTTTGCAGCAGTCAGCACCACCTAGATAATGCTTTTAGTGTAATTGTATTAAAACTAACACCCATTTCATAATAATAAAATTACATTACCAAATACAGGCACATCGCCTGCTTTTCCTGGGCAGCATTAACAACAGCAGCAACTTCAATCATAGGCCCTGTGGTATTATTTTTATCATCGAGTGCTTATTTTAATAGCGACAGTAAAGCATTATCCTGGTGCTGACAATTGCAAATTTAGTCTGCCACAATGTGTGGTTCATCATTATCTTTAATATACTTCTCAGAATTGGAAATGTTAAGCCATTTGCCAGCAGTAGCAGTCAGTCAGCGAACATGTATTTCATTGGACTTGGTACCCACTCCCCCACCACTGCCACAGTTATACTGAATGAATATTAATTCCCCAAAAAGTACCACTGAGGCGAAGCTGAGTTACACATGTATTTCATCTGACTTGGATACCCCACCCCAGTAACACTGCACTGAATATTAACCCCCAAAACATTCAATATTATTGGACTTGTTACCCCCCCCACAACTGCCACAGTAACACTTAAACACAACACTGAATGAACTTCAACCCCCAAAAAGTATCTGACTGAAGTTGAGCTGATGGTCTCTCTTCACTGTCTGAGACAGATGGAAAGGTGGTCGGGTCCTTGGTGGTCTGCAAAGTTCCTGGCTGGCTACACTCGGATACCATGAATGGCAGGACAGATGGCACTACTAATAAGGGACCCCAACAAATAAGCTACCCACTAAGTCTGTTGCAGTGAAGTAATCAGATCTAGCAGACTTCTCAGTGCCACTGCTACACCCTACCCTGTTTTTGATGGCACTATTTTAGTCCCTATCTTGCCAACACCATCATCAACAAAACCTGTTCTGTGCTAATAAACCTTGCCCTGCATTTTACCACACTGTTCAGTTAGGAACATGAAGTAGAGCTGCATGACAATACTAGATTTTAGCTGATAAAAAGCAGATGTCCCTCTTTCAGAGGAAGTTGTTTTGGAAGCTTTACTGTAGTTTGTTTCACACCTTACATTATACCAGTATTTCTCATTTCACTAAATTCACAGTTTATTTCAGTTTCTCCCAGCCGAGAGACCACATATTGATCTGCATGGCAACAAAGGAAGAACGTCCTGTTCTGATGTGGCCTGCCAAGAAACAATCTCCTTCATCTACAGGGAGCCTGACATTTGCAAGTGCTGTCCGGGTCCCTCAAGCGAGACTATGTATTTAAACTGGATCCCCCTCAAAGGCTCAAAGGAATACGACTTGATCACCTGGAGGTTAAGCCTACTCCTTCCCTCCTCCTCCTCTTCTCTCTCTTCCCTTGCCTCAGCCTGGACCCAATGCTGGCAGCCATGTACATTGTTTCTTGTTTCCGTCAAATGGCTAGGGCATATACCTGCAGGTCCTTCTTAATCAACTCAGCAAATATATATGCATTGACTCTTGGACCCCATTCCTGGCCTCCTTCAATTCCGAATCCCTGTCCTCTTTCCTCATCCATCTCCTGCAACCAGACAGCACCAAGTGAGCCAGGTCCCACTTGTTTAGTCACCTGCTCTAGTAGTCTCCAATCTCCTGACCCCGAGACTCCTCCTAGTTAGATTCCGACTTCTGGGCTAGCGTGGAAACAGGCACAGCAAAGCTCCCTGACCAGATTAGTGGCACTCTCTCAGCGGCTCAGATTCCTCACTCGTCTTGGCTCCCTAGATAACCACACTCCCTGGCTCAGCTTCTACGCAGAGTGATCACAGCTCTTTCACTCCCAGGGACCGAATCTGTACTCGCCAGGCTTTGGCCTCTCGTCATCTCACTGCACTGTCCTGAGTCCTATAAAGTGCTCAATCAACTCAATAGCTCCACTTTCTAGTTCCATACGAGGAACACCAGACCAAACTTGTTTTTCCAGGGGCATTTAAAGAGCCCATTCGACCCGTTCCTTACTAGCCATGACTCCTTTCTTAGCAAGCGGACCCGATTGAGATGGCAAAATATATCTTAGTCAGGTCCGCTGGGGGTCATATCACAGGTTAAACCCAACCCCCTACCCTTCTTCCCTTAAAAAAATTGAAAAGGATGGAGAGCAGCTGGGAAAGCCCATGAAAAGAAACAGCAAACAAACAAAGGAATGAGGAAATGCCAGCCAGCTCCTGCAACCCCCGCTGATCTTTAGCATGCCATTCCATGCCTGGCATGGTCAGTGGCTATGCTCTTGACTGTTGCTAGAAAATAAGGTGATAGAAAAGTGGTCTATCAGTCACAGCCGAGGGTGTAGCCTAACTCCGCCACACACCTCCCTCATTAAGAAAAAAACTGTTCCCAAAACGTTACTGTTTTTTTGAGAACCCCCTCTCAGATATAAATATTCTACCAAAACAGTAGAATGGGGGTTGGTTGAAACTTTCTCTCACCCATCACTTGGCATCTTTTCAGAACCCATCACTTGGCCTCGTTTCAGAACCTTGTGCACCCACTTTCGTACCTTCATCAGTACATTAAAAAAGAGGAAGTAATACACAGTAGTGTTATGCTGATTTCGAGCTTCCTACATACCCATCATCTGGCATTGTTTTAGCCCTAAGCACCCACTATCGTACGTTAATCATTACATTAAAAAAAAAAGAGGAAGTAATACACAGCAGTTTTATGCTGACTTCTAGCTTCCTCCATCTAGCTATCAGGGCTGTCATACAGGCCTATACCACAACTTTCTCTGGGGTGAGTTTTATCCAGCTCTATCCCAATTCTAACACATTGTTTCCACTCAAGAGCCCAATCATAGGTTCCACCCCATACCTAGATCCTCCATGACCTTAAGTTCCTTATGTTATATCACACAGCATAGACATTTCTTTTACGTTATACAGTTCTTCTAATCATTTCATTTATCCATTTCTCGTTCATATATTTTCTGGTAGACAAGGAACCTTCTCATGCTGAGCATCAACCAGCCAGTTCCTAACTCCAAATCCTTTGGGGTTTCCTTTCAACCCTTACAGCGTTCTGGTACCCTCAACTGATAATACTCAGCACCATCCTTAATGCTATATTCATTTTAAACATTACATGTTTAATGCATTTCATACCACATCACAGAGGGTTCACAACATGGGAAAGTCCATTCAACCACCATGGTGTCTTCCCTGTTGCTTGTACTCTTCACCCCAGTATGCAAATGTCCTGAAACAGCCTTACCTGGGGCCTTCATCTCGTCATCCCCCAAGTAGCAGCAGCTCACAAAAATGGGCAACAACGGGATTTCAAAAGTGACTGGTAACAAAGGTTCCATCAGGGGGTTCTCATCCTCTAGAAGCCATGGATCCTGGTCCTCTGCCTCCACCATGAAATCCTCCGGTTGGGAACCCTCCATCAGCACCTGGCAGCGGTGCTCCGCCTCTCTCCAGCACTGGTCCGCCTCCGCATTCCATCAAACTCCAATCCAGGCAGTAGCTCCTCTCCAGTTCTCACGTGGGCTCTGGCATGCACACCAGAAAGCTCCTCCTTCTTCGACAGATCCTTGGCATCCACGAGATCCTGGAGGTATGTCATCCTGCTCTTTGCCCCCATGTCTGGATACCAGGGTTGGTATCTGGGTACTGGTCTCCTCCTCGTTTCTCTGGACAACCAATACGATCCCACTTCAAACACCAGGTTTGCCACAGCATGTGGGAATAAACTTCAGACAAGGCAAATTTACTGGTTTAAAACACACTATGGTGTGATATTTATTTTGCAAATGTTTGAAAAATAATAAATGAAAACAAAAGAAAATTGCAAAGAAAATCATTACTTGACATCAGTAGTTTCTCACATAATACAGTCCTGGATCTTAAAGCTCCTAGGACCCTTTTCATCTGCATTCAACAGCTTGTCTGCCTCTCTTCTCCCCTCTCAAGGCTGAGCCCCACTGGACTGAACTGAAGTGAACTCAGTAAAGAGGTTTTTATATCTTTTGGTGGGGTCACCTGACAGTCCTTTTCTATTTACATGTCTAGATATGTTGTTTCATGTCTGAACGTATCTTAAAACTGGGGGGGGGGGTCATTTCAGGGGATTTTTATGGTTCAATTAAAGTTACAGTATATATCTCCACAGATACTGACTCTCTATATCTCTGATCCACAGTAACTAAGCACTTTTATAAAGTATAGCACATTCTCATACATAGAACCTTATACAGTAACAGGTTTATATAGTGTGAATTTATGAAAATATCTTAAGGATTTCTTATAATTGTACTAATAATATTTTTATATGACGTCTGAATCCTTTTTCTTTAAAAAGGCTTTACTAACTGTATTTATTCCTACAGCATTCATGCTTTTTGTACATAAAATGCACTTATGCACTTTACACAACACCTTTCTGTGTGTTTAGCATCATTCCAGGGACTGGACTGATGGAAATGGAAAAAGAATAAAGAGAGAGAACTAGTAGGAAGTTTAGTAGGGACAGTAAAGAGCTACACTAGGTATCCAACCTGGGGGGGGGAGCAAAGAGAAAAGCATTAACTGTTGCTAGGAAATGAGATAGAACAGAGGTCCATCGGTCACAGCCAAGTGTGTAGCCTAACTTCACCACAGGGTAACATGAAGACCAGTAGCTACAGAGCTGGCTAGTGGAGACTTGGGCCAACACGGCTCCTCTCCCCTTCCCTTCACGGCCTTTCCCATAAGGTGTCCACAACCTGTGTGATGTAGAAGCCCAGAAGCTGGCTCCCCAGATTTGGTGTCTCACCGAGATGATGGTCTACTGGTACAGGAAACAGTTTGCTTAGACCTTGGATGGCACAAGCCTAGGTAGAGACACTGTTGGTTGCAAAGTTTGGTAACTGTGCTGGTGAACCCTCCAGCTGGTGATTTGGCAAGTTTCTCATACACAACTGTCTCCCAAACATATGAGAGTCCTAGGCTCAAATGTCTCCTCACTGCTTAGGTAGGCCAGAACTGCATGGCTGAAAAAACAGCAAATTTTCTTCTCAGACAGTTTCTAACTAGTTTATCACAGCCACAAGCTGAGAACCCCATTTTTACTCTGTTATCAGGCAGTTCTGGCAATCAATCCCACTTCTGGACAGAAAACAGGACACAGGAGGCAAGACAGGCCTCCCCATGGTGAGATGCTCGTAGCATACATGCTCCTCTCGAGTCAGAGTCTTGAGCTTGTCAGAACACAGTTTGAAAAACGTTCAGACAATTGGTCTGGTTTTTCTTGATTTCATTTGGCCAGGGGAGCTGTCAGTCACAAATTGGATACTCCCATTTGTTCACTGAGGTGCCAACACTGAAGTCTACAGTTTCTCCCAAAAGACACAACACTTGATGATGCCTAAGGACCCCTAGGTTCTGATTGGTCCAATGGCTTAGTCTTGGACCAAAGATGGCGGCTCACAATGGAGAGAACCATTTTAACATTACTGGCATCACAAACAACTTAGATTATTTACAGTACAGTTCACCTTACAGTCTATATATTTACAGAGTTAGCTAGGGCTCCCTCTGCACTATTCGTGACAGCAGAGGGGAGCCAAACAGGGTAATGCCTGGCTGGTCATGAAAACCCGCAGTGCTCAGACCCAGTCCAGGCTGAATTAAAGTAAATGAAGATGCTGGCTTTTTAAAGGGACAGCGTAAAGGCAAACCATTGTGCACTCATTCAGAACAGCAGCACAGCAACACCTCTATTGGATTTAACCTCTCCTGTAGGATGTCTGCCTGGCAGTGGGCACCAACAAAGCCCAGGGAGACACTTAAGGTAAACCCCGTTTTTGGGGGGTACACTGATGTAATGAGATGAGAGTGCTAATAGTGCCTTTCCTCTATAGTTAATACAATGAGAAGTGAGTGCTGCTGGAGCCTTTCCTGTGTAGTTGATGTAATGAGATGCGAGTGCTGCGGGAGCCTTTCTGGTGCAGTTGATGTAATGAGATGCGAGTGCTGCTGGAGCCTTTCTGGTGCAGTTGATGTAATGAGATGTGAGTGCTGCTGGAGCCTTTCCTGTGTAGTTGATGTAATGAGATGCGAGTGCTGCTGGAGCCTTTCCTGTGTAGTTGATGTAATGAGATACGAGTGCTGCTGGAGCCTTTCCCGTGTAGTTGATGTAATGAGATGCGAGTACTGCTGGAGCCTTTCCTGTGTAGTTGATGTAATGAGATGCGACTGCTGCTGGAACCTTTCCTGTGTAGTTGATGTAATGAGATGCGACTGCTGCTGGAACCTTTCCTGTATAGTTGATATCATTTTTTTATTTTTATTTAGTTTTTTTGACCAGGTAATTGCACTAGACAAATCCTGCCTATATTCAGGCACAAACTGGGGGAGAGGGCTACAAATGAGTGCCAACTGACCTTGAACCAGATTAAGCTGTCGGCGGTATTTCTAGTGAATGAGGGAAATTTGACCAGGACACCGGGGAAATTCCCCTACTCTGCTGCTGCATTGTGGCCAGTAGGGGGACGGACCATTGCCAAGATGGCCACTCGGAGTGAGCTGCTGAAGGAGGAAGACGTCTGCACAGTGGGAGCTTTGGCCTCCACTCCCACAGTGTGTAACATGGAGGCCGGTCTTTTGAACACCCAGGATATCGACTCTGATATGGAGTTCCATAATGTGGTGGTCCTTTGGGAAGATTCAGTTATTGAATTGGGTAAACAAAAATCAAAACTCCCTATATTGGCTGCAAAAATGGAAACACATGAGAATGAATCCCTGGACACAAGGATCGAGCCCAGCTTGGAACCTGAACACTTGGCTGCACACTTTACCTGCAATATTGCCCTCCCTGAAGATGGGGCGATTGCAGCTGCAAAAAACTCTTCTAGACTAACCCCCGAGAATAGCTCCGTAGAGTGTGTTGAGTCTTTTCAATGTATTTATGGCACTTTGAAACCCTCAATTGAAGCAGAGAGTTCTTTACATGCAAATACTTTGCTTTTACATGAATGTGTACAGCAACCCAATTCCCTTTCGCAACACAACTTGAGCGTTTCAGGAGTAAGGGAGAGGCCAGCTGAATCATTTGAGGGCTTTTCAAATCGGCGTTCAGCCGCACAGCCTGAGTCATCATCTCTGCAGCAGGAGGAATCCTGCATTGACAGCTGCAGCGTTGGCCCTGTCATAATTACGGCTGACATTATCAATTCTGGAAGCCCTGTAGGGCGAGACCACATACCTCCCAGCCTCACTCCTGCACAGAAGGTTCCCGCAGTAAATCTTGCTTTTTCTAAGGCTAGCAGTACAAACGCAAGTGTTAGCGAGTGCCTATAGCCCACTACTGCATTGGAAGCTTCACATTTTGAAAGCCCGATTGCGGGGACCCAAAAGGCACTACACCAAACTTTGCTTGCATCAGAATTAAAAGAGCCTGAAATTGCACTGTTGGACAAATCAGCTGGGTTTGTTTTCAGAAACCCTGGGGCTCAGCCTAAAGTGATTTACCAATCCTCAGCTATTTCCCAAACTGGGGCCAATGAATTCTTTTTTTCCCCAAAAGAAACTACCTCAAGCAAAACCTGCTTTTCCAACATCAGTTTTATCAGAACCTTCGTCTTTATCCAAAAAAGAGGCTCCTGAACCTTGGTCCCCTGATAAAGCGCTCAGAGGGGCTGGCTGGAAGCAAAATGTAGCAGGCATTTGGAAGCCTGATCCTACCTGGGACACTGACTTTGCCCTCTCACAGCATTCCCCAGAGTGGAAACCAGAATTACAGCAGAAAGATCTGGTGCAAGATTTACATGAAAATAAAAATTGTTCAGAGACAGGGAAGTCTCCACTTATTGCTATACCTTTGGAGACAAAAACATCCCTATCCACCTCTTCAAATACAGACTTCATACCATCCCTTCAAGATCATATTTCTTCCTCCCACATGTCCTCCCTGATGAAACCTGTTCCTCAGAAACCATTTATGTCTGAATTATTTTCTAATTCCAAGAGAGAAGCAGCACCTCGCCGGAATGCAGTCCGGATTCGCTATAAAAGGGGTTTGGAGGAGCGACCAGATAGACACTATGTGGGAAAAACCTTATTGAAAGATTCTTTGCGCTTTACTCCTAAAGATGTATATGCTTTCATTAATATCTCTGGGGAGGACAATTTTGACATTAGTTTTCAGTCACCACCTGCTTTGGACTTATTTTGGGATAGGTATAGCCAGGTGATATTTTCTCCCAAATGGACCCCATTTTTAGTTATACCTTTAACTAAACCTCTGATAAAACATGTTACGGTCATGTTTAGAAACGAGGGGGTCCATGTGGAAGATATATCCTTTTGGTTGTCCCTCAAATGTGAAATTTTGAGTGGGCCTGAACCTATCCTGGATTCTGAACAGTTTTGGACGGGGGGATGAAAATATAAACTAAACTGAGGCAATCTGAGACAGAGGTAGTGCATATTCCCAATTCCTTTTTGTTGGGGAAAGATAGAGGTGTTTGTTTTTATAGCGGACAACCTTGGGCTTGTTACAGATGTGGGGCTAAAACACACCTTTCAAGTGTCTGCGATCAACCACGTTGTGACAACTGCGTGGAGGTTGGACATATAACTATGTATTGTCAGAATCGGTCTAAATGTGAGCTTTGTGAAGAATTTGGCCATATGTTTCGGGTTTGCCCTTGGGCTGCTAAAAATAAAACTTCCTGTATAAATTCAGATCTCTTAATTCAGAAGGCTCAGGATGCTGTACACTTCCCCCCTCCTGGTCGACAGTCCCCTCTACCTTTCCCCTCTTCTCAAATCATAGACCAGTCTCCTGGCATGGAGCTTCCCATCAACAGACCCTTAGAAGAATTAGATAAGGTTGTACAACCTGTTTCTGATCTTGTGGCAGTCAAAAAGACTAGCATGGGCCCGCCTGACCCTTTGGAATTCCCTCCTGTGTGTTACTCTGAGGCTCCCGTGGAGACTCTTGAGGAAGCACCTAAGGCTTTAGATATTAGGCCATCTCTACCCCAACGTAGATCTTCTAGAAATCTACATCCCAACCCCCCCCATCCCTCCTACCATAGAAACAAGTAATTCTTATGCTGCCTTGTTTACTCCATGGGGAGATACAGAGATGGAATTGGGAGATTCAGACTATCAAAAATCTTCTTTATCCACTCGGTCTCAGCCAGTGGATAGTTATAAAAAAAAGAAAAAGAAAAAAAGGAAAAAATAATAAGTCAGTCCTACCTTTATAAAGTATAATGCAATGGTCTTGGGGCTCTCTGAACACTCATAGCCTGCTAAATATAGTTAAAAGACAAGCCCTTTTTCACTATATACGAAACCAGCATTTATTTGTGTGCTTTTTACAGGAAACCTGGATGCACTCAGTGGAACAACTTTCTTCTTTTAAATGGGATTGGGTGTGGGGCCCTTCTTTTTGGTCCTTTGGAACAGATATGGCAGACGGTATTGGGATTTTGTTTAATGCCTATTCCTTTAAACTTCATAATTTAATTTACCTTATCCCAGGGAGAGTAATGATATTAGATGGGAAATGGCATGGTATATGCTATCGCTTTATCAACATTTACAATCCTCAAACAAAAGCTGGTAGAGTTTCTTGTTTAAAAGCTGTTCAACCCTTTTTGGTGACATCAGTTAAGGTGCTCTGGGGAGGCGATTTCAATTGTACAATTTTTGATTTACCTAAATCAGAAGAAAAAGAAAATGTATTGTGATTCTCACATATTAGCTAATATTGTTAAAACAGTGGGTTTATTCAATTGTCTTTCCTTTTCTTCTCAAGGACCTCTGTATTCCTTTACAAAGGGTAAATTGTTTCCCTAATAGATTATATGTTTGTCTCCCCTTCTGTACAAATTGATTCTTTTAAGTTGATCGCTTGTGAATTTTCTGATCATTCTCTTCTTTTTTGTAGTTTCCAGTTTTCAGGTTCCCCTGAGCATAGGCAGGTTAGGTGGAAGCTGAATAACACTACGTTGGACGTACCCTATATACAGTCCGGGGTGAAACATATTCTAACAGCCAGGTTATCAGCGGCTTTTCTTTATGAGGATTTAGGGGATTGGTGGTTAACAGCTAAGCTTGATCTATGCAATTGGTTTAAAAGGCAGGGGGTAAGAACAAAAAATTATAAGTTTTTGAGATACTTGTCCCTTAGGCAACAACTCCAGAAACTCATGACAGTTGCGTATGCCTCTCGTTCAGACTATTCTGACCAAATTATTAAACTGAAAGAGGA
Organism: Neoceratodus forsteri; assembly: GCA_016271365.2. Taxonomy (NCBI): domain Eukaryota; kingdom Metazoa; phylum Chordata; order Ceratodontiformes; family Ceratodontidae; genus Neoceratodus; species Neoceratodus forsteri. The sequence continues at coordinate 1,219,078,853 of CM057454.1, read as the reverse complement.
CATGAGGACTTTTCAGTATGATAGGGCCAAAACCCTATAGGCCATTCTGTCTAATAGCATAAAAAAATCTCTTATTGGAGATCCTTTTGAAGCTTGCAAAAATTTGAAGGCTTCCTCTAATATTGACTCTCTAAAAAACCCTGATGGCTCTATAGCCACCACAGTTGCACAACTCAGAGAATCGATCTTTGAACATTTTCGGACCTTGAACCCCCCCTCTCTTACTACTGAGGCAGAAATGCTTTCATATTTTAAAACATCCAAGGCTGCCCCAGGTTAGCAGAAGCCTCAACATTATTGGACCCAATCACACAAGAGGAAATAGTAAATGTAATTGGGAATTTGAAATTGAATATTTCACCAGGCAGGGATGGTCTTTCTAATAATCTGTATAAAGTTTTTTCTAATGAATTAAGTCGATGTTTGTTTCTTTTATTTCAGTATTTTATGAAAAATGCTGTTTTTTTTCCCTCTTTTTCTGGAGGATTATTAATTTACCTATTTAAATCCAGAAATAGGCAAAATATTAAACATTGGTGGCCGATCACCCTCCTAAATTCGGACTATAAAATTTTCACCAGTATTTTGAACTAATCGGTTAAAAAACTACACTAGATGGGTAATCTCTCCTTACCAATTTAGCGGGGTACCAGATAGATGAATCCAGACAGCATTAATGATCATACACGAGGTTATTGAACACCTTTCTGATGTGGGGGTCACGAATTGTATGATGGGCACTGACTTAGAAAAAGCTTTTGATAGGGTATATTTGCCTTTTATGTTTTTAACTGTAGTACACTATGGAGTCCCGTTGCAAACCGTTAATCTAATTAAAAGATTATATGACTATAATATTGTGTTTCCATTTGTGAAAGGTCATACGGCTGAAAGTTTTTGTTTACATACTGGAGTGCGTCAAGGTTGCCCTCTCAGCCCCCTCCTTTACATTTTTTCATTGGACCCCCTTTTGCAGAACCTAACTACTACTCTGTTATGGTTGGGAATTTCTGATAATACATCTAGAGATCATCATCTTTTGGTACAGGCCTATGCAGGCGATTTGATTTTATACTTTTCAGACCACTCTTCTGTGCATACTTTTCTGACAGCATTTGAGGCTTTTTCAAGAGTTTCAAATGCGAAAATAAATCTGCACAAAACAGAAGGACTTTTTATTGGAGCAATGGGTCCTACGGAGGTGGTGCAGGGTGACATCCACTTCTCAAGAACTCCCCTTAAAATTTTGGGCATCCAGTTTGGCCCTCACAATATGCCAGTAGAAAATTGGGATTCAGTTCTCCAAACGGTGGAAAATAAGCTTAACAGATGGAAACGGTGGAAATTGTCCAAATTGAAATGTATACATGTTATCAAACAGTTTCTTTTACCATGTGTTCAATACGTAGCTATGATTTTTCCACTCCCAGTACATTTAGAAACTAAAATGTATGGTTTATTTTTTCAAATGGTTTGGGGTAACAGATTGAATCCAAAAAAACAAGGAGGACTCGGGATGCTGGATCCTGTGATTTTTGTTCATTCCTTATTTATTATGTGTTCAGTTAAAGGTGGTTTAAGATTAGAAGCAGGGATTAGGGACAAATGGATTTCCAGATCACTGGGCAAATACTTTAGGAATTGGCATTCTTTGGCTCCAAAATTAAACCCTCATGTTCATATCCCACAGTATTTTAGACCAGCTGCACAAAAACTATACAAATGGAAATTAGAAAAAGAGACAATTTTGAGTAATAGCATGAAGGGATTTTATCAGGTTATAATGGCAAATTTACTTCCTCTAGAGCCGTGTTTTAAGAATTGCCCTTCTACCGTGAATCCTAAAGTTTTGGCCCAACTAAATGGTCTCAGATTGCCTCAAGCACAATGGGAGACACAGTGGCTAATATTTTATGGCTGTCTGAATGTTAGGGGTAATGCTAAATACAAGGCCATTGAGGAAAGGAAGTGTCCTTATTTGGATTGCATAAATGTTGAGGAATCAATGGAACATTTTTTCTTGCAGTGTTCCTATGCTAAGGGTCTGTGGGCTTATTTGGTGGCACTATGGGGTTTTAAATGGCTTAATTCTCTTTCATACCATATTTTGGTTTTAGGATGTTATCCAGTGTCTTTTTCTGACTTTCATGAGGGGACATTGTCATTATTTTTCGGTTGTTTACGTTACTATTTATGGCAGGCAAGGTGTCAGTGGGTTATATACCAAAGGAAAATGCCTTACATTTGTTTTAGTATTTTGGTTTCACAGGAACTCTCAAGGATTTATGCCCAGGATGCTCGAAGGACAGTACCGGCTAAACTTTTAAAGATGTGGAAAGGGTTCCTTCACTTTATTAAGTTCAAGTAATGTATGATATAGTCTGACAACTATCTTATTTATCCTTTTTGTTTTTTGTTTATAGTATAAGTTTGCTTGATCAGGTTTTGGTTCTCATTTTGTATAACTGACTAAACCGTGTTGTTTTGTTATGTTTATTATTTCAATAAAAACTCCCCTACTCTTTTTGATAAGTGCCATGGGATCTTTAACATCCACCTGAACTACCACCAATCCAGGCAGATGGGACCTCGGTTTAACGTCTCATCCGAAAGACGGCACCTCAGAAGTGCAGCACCCCTCTCATGCTGCACTACAGTGTCAGTACTGGGATATTAACCCAAGTTCCAGATGTGGGAACTGAGCCCACAGCCCTCTCATCTCTCGGCCTTAGAGGAGAGTATGCTACCTACACAATGAGATGTGAGTGCTGCTGGAGCTTTTTCTGTGTAGTTGATATAATGAGATGTGAGTGCTGTGGGAGCCTTTCCTGTTTAGTTGATGTAATGAGATGTGAGTGCTGCTGGAGCCCTTCCTGTGTAGTTGATGTAATGAGATGCGAGTGCTGCTGGAGCCTTTCCTGTGTAGTTGATGTAATGAGATGTGAGTGCTGTGGGAGCCTTTCCTGTGTAGTTGATGTAATGAGATGTGAGTGCTGTGGGAGCCTTTCCTGTGTAGTTGATGTAATGAGATGCGAGTGCTGCGGGAGCCTTTCCTGTGAAGTTGATGTAATGAGACGCGAGTGCTGCTGGAGCCTTTCCTGTGTAGTTGATGTAACGAGATGCGAGTGGTGCTGGAACCGTTCCTGTGTAGTTGATGTAATGAGATGAGAGTGTTGCTAGAGCCTTTCCTATGTAGTTGATGTAATGAGATGTGAGTGTTGTGGGAACCTTTCCTGTGTAGTTGATATAATGAGATGTGAGTGCTGCTGTAGCCTCTCCTGTGTAGTGATGTAATGAGATGTGAGTGCCGCTGCAGCCTTTCCTGTGTAGCTAATGTAATGAGATGCACGTACTGCGGGAGCCTTTCCTGTATAGGGATGAGCTACCTGAAAGATCTCCTTTGTCCGTACTGTCCTTCCCGTCCTCTCTGATCCACCGATGAGGGATTGCTAGAGGTTCCCAGGGTACATTTGCAGATATTGGGAGCAAGGGCATTTAGCTTTGCTGCTCCATCCCTGTGGAACTCTTTACCTCATCGGGTAGGAGAGTGCCTAACCGTACAGAGTTTTAAAACTGCATTAAAAATCTATCTTTTCGACCTGGCTTTTGGTAACTGAAGGGTTTATTCTTTTATGTGGTTTTATATTGTTTTGTTGGAATTCACATAATGTATGTAATTTTTGTTTTATGTATTTTATTGTACAGGCACCTTGGTTTTGGAAAGGCGCCTTTTTACAAAAAAAAAATTGATTGATTGATTGATTGTGATGTAATGAGATGTGAGTGCTGCCGGAGCCTTTCCTGTGTAGTTGATGTAATGAGATGAGAGTGCTGCTGTAGCCTTTCCTGTGTAGTTACTGTAATGAGATGCGAGTACTGCGGGAGCCTTTCCTGTATAGTTGACATAATGAGATGCGAGTGCTGCTGGAGGCTTTCCTGTTTAGTTGCTATAATGAGATGTGAGTGCTGCTACAGCCTTTCCTGTGTAGTTGATATAATGAGATATGATTGCTGGTGGGGCCTTTCCTGTATAGTTCATAATGATGAGATGTGTGCACTGGTGGAGCCTCTCTCACAAGCAGATAGGATGAATCAGTTTGTGAGCTGGTGGCCAGTTTCACCACTAGCTTTTAAAATCTGTTAGCCAAATCTATTCTCTAGTGGCCCTCATTTTCTATGTTGTCTTGCGCACGTGCAAGCAACATATTGAGGTACTTTGGAATATTTATTTATTTATTTAGCTTTAGTTAACCGGGTAAGTAGACTAGACAAGACATCTGCCAATTTTCAGGTACGATCCGGGAGAGTACGGGAAAGTATGGTTCAAATACTTAGGACAACATAATCTGATTGTATCTGTACTAAAAGGGAAAACATTGCATTTTCAGATAGGTACATACAGTGGTACAAAATGCATTGAGATATGAGCAGTGTAATATATACAATTTGAAGTGCAAACATATACTGTTGTACACACTACAGGACACCACAGAAGTGGAGCCACAGTCAGTGCATGGCCAGAACATCGGGCGGGGGCAATTACAAACTGAGCCAAATCCCAAGTGGCCTGGCAAGTCTTAAAGGGAGTAGGGGAAATGGTGCCAGGGGACAGGTGAGTATTATGGAGGCTTGGTACAACCACACGCTGAGGCGAGCTTAAGTTGATTCTATAGGGAGGATCTAAGGCAAGTCTGCGAGAGGGAGGCGAGAACCTGGACAGGAAAAGAGTTCCACAACCTGAGCGCACACAAGGCAAAATCTCTGTCACCCATCTGGGTGCGAGTGGCAGGTATCTTGAGGATGGTAGGGCCCAGGGACCTAAGGGAATAGTGAGAGGAGGCAGCCAGTACAAGGAGCCCCGCCAGCCTGGAGGAGGGGGTGCCGGTGCGAAGAACCTTGCCCATGAAGCACCCCAGACCAAAGTCTAAGTATTTAGACAGGGAGAGCCAGTTCAGCTTGCTGTACAGGTCACAGTGATGGGCGAGTCGAGGCGCCACAAGTTCAAAACGGCAAATATTATTGCAGGAAACAGTCCACCTTGAGAGGACAGCTTTAGAGGTGCGGGCAAACAGAAGAAGCCCGTAGCAAAGGGAGGGGAGGAACACACCTCGAGACAGTGCTAGTTGTGCAGCGGGGGTAAGGTTGCTCTTTGCTCTGTAAGTCATACCCAATTTGCAGTTTACAGCTTTACAGACATTCTGGATGTGATGCCCAAGGTCAAGTTGAGGGTCAAGTGTCACTCCAAGGTATCTGAAGATGCCAGGGACAAGGACCGGAGCACCATCAATTCCAGTGATGCACAGAGGAGCAGGGGAGGCCTTGATCTTGGCCAGGGACCCAAAGAGCATGGCCTGAGTTTTTCTAAGGTTGATAACCAGCTTGTGGGACAAAACCCAGGATTAGATGTTCCTGAAATCCTTACTCAGTTGCCGGTTAATGACCCCAATGTCTCGGGAGTAAGAATGACCAGATCATCTGCATACAGGGTGGTACTGCAGTGGACAGTGGAAGAGGGAAGGGCATTGACAAAAATGGAGATGAGCAGGGGCCCCAGTACTGAACCCTGGGGGCCTCCTGTGGATACAGTAGTGGTGCCTGAGAGCACCTTACTATATTTGACCAGTTGCTGTCTACCATGTAGGTAATTGGAGAACCAGAGAAGGACTGGGGTGGGCATGCCAAAGGACCTAAACTGAGAGCAAAGCAGGGTGTGGTCCATAAGGTCAAAGGCCTTGGATAGGTCTATGAAGACAGCACCAGAGAGTTTACCCTGGTCCATAGCTGTTCTGATTCTGGTGGAGTCAGAGACTAGAGAAGAGGAAGTACTATGCCCTTTCCGAAAACCATGATGCACAGGAGATAGCAGCTCGTAGTGCTGAATATACTCTGAGAGTTGCACAGCCACCACTTTCTCCAGTAGTTTACTGACCACAGACAATATGGCTATCTGACAGTAGTTGTGCAGTATTTTAGGATTGCCTTGCTTTAGCAGGTTTTGGAGGTGTGATGGTGTTGTGGTCAACGGCGCCACTGCTTTTTCAGGCTGGGCTGTGTGGTAATAATGAAATAGCACGCTGTCTGTAACAGCAGTGCAAAAACATGCCACCAATTTGAAACGATGTAGTCGCTGCAATGAGGGAATGCTCCCTCATTGCAGGGTGTGCCTTGCTTGGTGTAACATTTCAATAAACATCGCGGTGGCTGTCGCCATCCACCTGTCACAGTCCCCAACAAGCCAACATTTATTTATTTATTGATTGATTGATTGAATTGTTTCACTAGGAAAGGCACACTGAGCAAAACGATGCTCATCTCCTGGTGCAACCGGGGGGGTACATAGGAGAGGATAACACGTAGGTTATCACTGAGTAAAACATTTGACATTACAGTTTGTGCACTGGAGAGGACATTACAATTTGTGTGCTGGTTTAGCAGTATAAAACAATAGCATTACATTATTACATTACATTAATGTGTACACTTAATAGGAATTACAGCTTAGTGCAAGTTAGTGATAGTCCAGTCTATAGGCAGGGAACAGTGAGGCACAGGACACAATGATCCAATCATGTATACATGAACTGGAAGTACAGTAAGACAGCAGAAGCGGTGCCCAATCCCTCTGTCGGCATGCCCCTTCCCCTGGGCCATCGGTCAGTATGACCGAGCGTATTGTAAAAAATAAAATGAGCATACCTTTGGCTAGGGGCAATAAAAATGAACAGCAACAACTACAAGTGCTTTCTGTTTCCAAGTCTGACTGTGTTTTGTTTGACATCTCAGTCTGGGCTCACACTGCTGACTGTTTCACCACTTGATGAGTCTCTGTTTTCTCTCTCTCTCCTCATGCACGTGTACCACTGGCAGTTCAGCAGAAAACAGCAGTAATTACCCAAGGCAGGCTACAAGTTTATTTTCTATCCTAGTGCTCAGCCAGACAGCATGCAGTGTCTGTGCTGGCTGGGCAGCTTAATCTTGTTAAGCATAACATGGATGGGCTGGGTAGTTTAGTTTAATTTAATTATGCGGCACCGCAGCAGGAAAGAAGAACAAAACAGTCTAGGAATTTGAAATGCCATCAATTTGCCTTGGTGGAATGGGGTAGAGCTGCAGCATTGGGGGCTATGTGGCAGTAGTCTCAGGGCCAGCAGCGTGGGGGGGCTGGGCGGCAGTAGTCTCAGGGCCAGCACAGGAGAGAGAGAGAGAGACATACACACACGTAATCAGAGGCTATAGGCTACTGCTGTTGGTTGTGCCAGTAGTAACTTGTTCTCGTCACCATCGGTCAGTCCGTGACGTCACGGGGCACTTTAAAAGTGGCCCATGAGTATTAGTCTCTCTCTTCCTCTTCCTTATGCTTCTTGACTTGAGCCCAACGGTCACTGAGCTGCTACTGAGACTGAGAGGGGTCTACAGTTCGGAGACGGTTGGAAATCGGAATCTGAGCAGATTTATCCCACCAGGCAAGCTCTCCCTCAAAAGACGGTGGTGAGTTAAATTTATTCTGGACTGGAATAGAAATGGTTAGGAAAATGGGAGTCGAGAGAGACGGGAGGGCAGTACTGGTGGTGGCAGGGTGATGGCCGTGGCGTGGGCCAGTGGCATGTGAGTTGGACCTGATGTCTGGCATCGTAACCTGACCAGCATGAGAGCTTATTTATTTTTATTTACCGCAGCTTTAATGTGAGCTGAGAGCAAAGGGGGGTGACTGGTTGGTGGTAATAGATTGTTGGCAAAAGGTTTATAAAGACAGCATGGCAAAATGGCTCCTACAACTGTAGCACTGGCTCTGCATCTGTTCTGGCAGTGGCCAGTGTATGTTGACTTTTTTTTTTTAAAGAGGACCTCCTTGAAAATAAGCTTTGCTCCATGGAATTTTTTTTTTTTTTTTGGTAAAGTAAATGACATACAAATACAATTCTGAAGAGGTGCTTTATAAATAAAGTTTTCCATCAACCCAGCTCAAGTAAAATGGCCCATATTGGCTCTGGTCTTGTTTGTGTTTTTCTTTCAAAATGCTCTTCCAAATTTACAATTTAACTCACATGTTGATGCAACAGAAATACCTTGAGAAGTTGTCTTACACTACAGTAGGTCACCCTGATTTCATCAAGTAACCACACAAAAGCAACATGTACCACATATGTTAGTGACTACAGTTACAAAATAGGAGAGCTCTGTATTTAAACAGAAGAATGGGCAAAGATAAACTAGGAAAACATATTTAAATGTATTAATCTGGCATATAGCATGCACAGACAAACAGAAAAGGTGGGAGACAATGAAAGAGAAAATGAAATAAAAAGTACGAGAATGTGTACATTACATTCATTTTTTTCTAATTACAGAGCCTGACCAATGAACAGGGAACAGGGAGAGACACAAAGATGATCTAAAAGGAGAACACAGAAAAATATTTAAATTCTTATTTGCTATTATCTTGCCCAGTTAGGCTCTTACGCAGGCCAGGGACAACAGTTTTTGTGAGGGTGGAATGAAGAGAAAAGATAGCACTGTCAGTGAAAAGAGGGTGAGGTACAGGACAGAGACAGGAAGCTGATACTATCTTAGAATATTGACTTACACAGAAGCATGATCCCAGAATTAAACTGGCATTCATTTTCCCAACTTACAAACCTTATCTGCTTACTTTGCCCTGTAGTTCTGCCGTTGCTGAGGGTCTTATCGCGCCTACACTTGTTTGGTCAGTTAAAAGAAAGACTTTGGTCCGGCCCGGTGGCGCTGAGGGCAAAGGCACTTGACACCTTACCTCATGCTTTGCCAGCAACCTGGGTTTGGAATGACCTTGGGTTGCCGGGGAGCCGGCATGGGGGGTAGGGTCAATGGATTGAGCTGTGGTAGGCATCTCCCTCCTGGGGGTGGTTGTCCACTCCCCCCCCAATAGTTCCACTCCCACTGGGTTGAGGTCTGGTGGGAAGCATAGGCAAGGGGGAGTGGCGGCAATAATGCCAAGGGTAGGGCAGAAGGGGCTAAGCTGATACCCAGCATGAAACATAGAAACATAGACTTTGACGGCAGATAAGGACTGCTAGGCCCATCTAGTCTGCCCATTTCCCTACCTACAGGATAGGCTGCAGATCCTAGTTAACCAACAGCCTATTTCTTCCTACCCCCTACAAGAATTGCCTTATGTCTGTCCCATGCATTCTTGAATTCTCCCACAGTTTTAGACCCCACAACCTCCTCGGGAAGGCTGTTCCATGCATCCACTACCCTCTCTGTGAAATAATACTTCCTCACATTGCCCCTGAACCACCCTCCTATCTTTAAATTGTGTCCCCTTGTTCTTGCAAGTCTCTTTTTCTGAAAGATGCTACCCTCTTGGACTTTGTTGATTCCACTGAGGTACTTAAAAGTGCACCTCCATGCATGCACACATACATGTCTGCTGGGGTCCCGGGTCTGGGGCAAAAAACAGGAGAAAAAATAAAATAAAAAATCTATATCGCAGGAAAAAAAGAAACATCTGTGATGCCTAGCATTCTGAGGCCACCAGGCACACTGATGACCTGGATCTGAGCCCAAGCTCAGGACAGCAAGAGTAAAAGTCAGTGGGGTGGGATAATGAGTGTCCATGACGATGGTCTCTTACTTGGAGTGGGTGTCATGAACTGGCACTCAGAGTGACACCAAGGGCTGGCTTGAAGGAGGCACTGCTTACCCCCCCCCCATGACTACAAGCTCTCTCATCAATGCAGGCTAGAGATGGTGGGATGAACAAGGAAAATAGTAACTATGTCACTGCGTATTAACTCCTCTCATTGACGACAAGATGAGACATCCACTGGCTTTGTTTATTTTACAACACGTTGAACGGTTGACCCTTCGTCCTGACACAGTTCACTCTGGTGTGATCTGTTTTCTGTTCTGACTAGGACCTGACAAGGCTAAAGGAAGGACCCCACCCATGAGGAAAGTCAGCAGCAAATCAGGAGTCTGAGCCACAGGGATTCCAAGTTACTATTTGGTGACCTGGAGTGGAACTCCGGTCAGAGAAACCAGAAGGTAGGGCCAGAAAGAGAAGGTAAAGCAAAATAAGCTCTTCACTTCCACCTCATATGTTTACATTTTGGCAAAATTAGTAACTTTGTTTTAGAGCTTGCAGCTCCCTGCCATGACAGGACTAGCTTTAGTAATGCTGTGATATTAAGGTACTGTTACGCTCATAAATGTGTACAAATGAGAGTTGTGGCACTTTCACTGGTATTGAAGTGACTTTGGGAAACCAGTTAGGGAAGTTGCTGCAGTGGCAGTGTACTCTGGATCATGCCTAACAGTTGGGTCAAAAAATGGTGCAGTGTCAAGAGAAACAAGGCACAAAACTAAACCAGCAGCGGTGTGCCTTCTATGGTGTGCTATGGGGACTTCTAGGAAAACAAACTGAACTTACAAGCTCAAATGGGCAGACTAGGTGGGCCATAGGCCCTTATCTGCCGACACTGTCTATGTATCTATGTATCTATGTGGTACAGAGAAAATCCTATGACTAAACCTTTTAGTACAGTAATCTATTTGGATTATAGGCTTAATGCATATTTGACTGAAATGGAGGTGGGTCTGTTTGTGTGGCGTGGCTTTGCATATTTTGGTTGATGCTCACCTGATGGGGGTGGGGCACCAGTCTATCGGGGGAGGGAAGACAACAGTTGCATTGCTTGAGTACAAGTTTAAAATTCCTGGTTACACCCCTGCCACTCCCCAGTTCATTTGCTGATGGGGGAGCCCAATCCCCAGTGGCATAATGTCCCCCTATGTATTTAAATTGTGTGCCAAGTGGGTGCCCAATCCCCCTCTGCATCATGCACCCTCTCCAAACACGGACCCATTTTCTGTGCCAACGGAGAGCCCATTCCTCATCACCTTCAGTCCCCCTCCCCAAAAAGTACAGGTGGCACACTGGGAGCCCACACCAGTGGCCAAAACACACCCGCACCAAAATAAATTCTGCAATTGCTTTGTTTTCTTTCCCCTGAAAGAGAAAAAAAACAGTCCCTTATTGTCTCCAGTGCCCCCCCAATCCACACCTACCCTCTACATACCACACCTCCCCACACACACCCTCACCCCATATGTACCACCAGAGCCCTACACGATGATCTTCGGTGGAGCAGGAACACATCTACATTCTTCAAAGCCGACCACGAACTGAAGAAATGACGGTAAGCTGTATAATGGCATCAATGTGAGGTTTTCAACATAGGTGGATATCTCGGCCATTTTTTCGACTTTAAATTTTCAACATGGAGTTCTTGGGACCCCACCTCATGAATTCAATCACAGTCATGTTGTTAATTGGTCCTCAGATGACACTGTCACTGTTCATGAGGTATGCTCCCTAAAAAACCTATGCTGCAAATTTGGTGAAAAAAATTAAAAAAATGACTGTTACGAGCGTGCATTGTGCAGTTTCCACACACACTCGTACGCTGGAGAATTCTTAATATTTTTACTCTAGATTTTCAACATTGCCATTTTTACACACTTCCTTATGAACAGTAGAGCTGTCATTTTTCATGTCCTGCCCAAAATATGTTTTCGCACATCCGGAGCACAATGGCGCAGTCGCTGTGGGAAATCAATGTTTGGGACACTTAAGAAAGTCACAGTGACACTGTTCATGAGCGGAGGTCCCAAAATAACTATGTTGAAAATTTGGTGAGAGAATTCCAAAAAATTAAGTTGCAAGCGTGTGTTGCGCAGTTTTCATGCACATCGCAACTTCGAGAATTTTTAGTATTTTCACTCCAGATTTTCAACATTGCCATTTTTGCACATCTTCTTATGAATGGTGCAGCTGTCATTTTTCATATCCCGCCCGAACTGTGTTTTCGCACATGTGGCGCAGAATGGTGCAGTCACTGTGGGAAATCAACGTTAAGGATAGACGAACAAAATCACAGTGCTACTCTTCATGAGCAGAGGTCCCAAATGCTTTCAAGAGTTGGGTCACAAAAAAGACAATGCTTAAAATTTGAAGTGCAAATACCAACAAATGCTCAGGGTGTTGGGGTTTCTAACCATAACGTTTCACTCTGTACAGACTGACAGGTGTCAGGGGTGTGCCTTTGGATTATCAGCTGTAATGCTCATGCCATTCCTCCCCCACCCTGCAGCCACTGACTGGCATCAAGGTGTGCCTTGGACTCTTTGGCCACAAAGTTCACACCATTCTCCTATAGTGCACCCATCTCAATGTACTTCCTTATGGAATGGGGTGAGCATAAGGCCCAACAACCTCAAGACACAACACGACACTTGTCAGAGTCCGCAGGGTAGGGTGAGGTGAAATTGTATGAGTGTTATGGCCAACGACCAAAGGCACACTTCAATGCCTGTCAGTCTCTGCAGGGTGGGGTGGGGTGGGGTTGACATCAGTTCCATACTCCACTGCAATTCCTAGTGTGCATCTCTCTAACTCCTGCACTACCAATGCTAACGACAGCAAGACAACATTCGGTATTGACAAATGCTTGTTTTCATTTAGTTTTTGTTAGCCAGGTAAGTTACATAGAAACATATAAACTGTCGGCAGATAAGGACCTCCAGGCCCTTCCAGTCTGCCCAAAAGCCTTACACAAGTTTGTGGCCTCTGACCCTATGTGGCAAATGGCTTTTCATCCCACCTTCCCACCTCTAAGGTACCTTATTCCTGTCCCATGCATGTTTAAATCCCTCTACTGTGCTCGCCCCCAACACCTCCTGCGGCAGTGTATTCCACATGTCCACCAGCCTCTCTGTGAAGAAAAGCTTCCTCATATTTCCCCTCGACCTGCCACCTTATAGAGATACATAGAAATTGTCAGCAGATAAGGTCGCTTAGCCCATCCAGTCTGCCCATGTGCCCTATACATGTATGCATCCACTGATCCCAAGTGATCAATGGCTTTTCTTCACTCCTTCCCCACCCAAGGTTCCCTTGTGCCTGCCCAAGGTAAACCCATTCACTGTGTTTGCCCCCACCACTTCTTGTGTCATACTTTTCCAAGCGTCCACCACACACTCTGTGTAGAAACATTTTGTCATGTTACCACTTAATCTACCCCCCCTCCCCAATTTGATATTGTGACCCCTTGTTCTGGTATTTTTTCTACATTGGAAACAATCCCCCATCTGCACCCTGTTCATGCCCTGGAGGTACTTGAAAGTTTCTATCATGTCACCACTTTCTCTTCTTTCCTGTAAAAAGTACATATTGAGGTTTCTCTTAGTCTTGCCTCATGTTTTGTGATGCAAGCCATGCACCATCATTGTCGCCCTTCTCTGGATAGCCTCCACCTTGTCTATATCATTACGCATGTGTAGTCTCCAGTACTGCACACAGTACTCCAGGTGAGGCCTTATCAGTGTTTTATACAATGGCATCACCACCTCCCATCTCCTGCTAGTAATGCCTCTGCACCCCAGCATGCCACTGGCCTTCCCTGCAGCCTTTGTGCACTGCTTTGATACCTTAAGCTCATCAGATATGATAACCCCTAGGTCCCATTTCTCTTTGGTGACAGTCAGCACGTCCCCATCAATCATGTAGCTCTCCCCAGGGTTCTTCCTACCCAGGTGAATTATCTTGCATTTTTTGCATTGAACCTCAGTTGCCACACCTCCAACCATCTTTCAACCTTGTCCAGGTCCCTCTTCATATTCTGCACCTCAATTCCATAAGATGCCCCCTCATTCTTGTACATCTCTTGTACTGGAAGATGTCTCCCTTGCACCTTGTTAATGGCATTAAGCTATTTAAATGTTTCTATCATGTCCCCCCAATCCCTCCTCCAGTGAGTACATATTGAGGTTGTGTAGTCTCTCCTCATGTGTTTTGTTTTGCAAGCCCTGCACCATCATAGTTGCCATTTTCTGGAGTGCCTCCACCCTATCAATGTCCTGATGAAGGTGTGACCACCAGAACTGCACACAGTACTCTAGTGAGGCCTCACTAGCATTCTGTACAATGGTATCACCACCTCCTGACTTCTCCTAGTAATACCGCTGCCTGTACACCCCAGCATGTCACTGGCCCTCCCTGCAGCCTTTGTATTCTGTTTAGACACATTTAAGTTGTCAGAAATGATAACCCCCATGCCCCTTCCTTCCTTGGTGATAATCAGCAACTCCCCCCATCCTGTAGCTCTCCCAAGGGTTCCCTCTTCCCAGGTGCATTATTTTGCACTTCTTGGAAATTAACCTTAGTTCCACACTTCAGACCATTTTTCAAGCTTCTCTAGGTCCCTACTCATTCTCTCCACCCTGTTGCAGATCTTGGTGTCATCTGCAAACAGGCAGACCTTTCCCTACAGTCCTACTGCAATGTCACTAATAAAGACATTAAACATGACTAGCCCAAGGACTGAACCCCGAGGTACCCTGCTTCTTTGGGCTAGTACTTCTTGGTAGGAGGCAGGAAGATGTATTAGACATCAGACCCATGCCCAAAGGCAAGTATGGGGTGAGGGGGCTGTGGGGAGGCAGGGTGCACAGTGGGTGGGTGCGGGTTGTGGGAGGGGGGCAGGCAGACTGCAAGGGACCATTTTCTTTTACAGGTTAAAAAAAAAACATCGGGACTTTTTTTTTGCAGGATTTGGCGCATGGGTGGACTCCAGCATGCCACCTAAGTCTTTTTTTTTGGGGGATGCTGTAGTCGATGGGGAATTGGGCACCCCTGTCTGTACATACTGAAGGGGGTGGAGACACAAGCTGAGGGGGATTGGGCACCCCCCCTCGGCACACAACAAAAGCAAGGGGAGGGTACATTATGCCGACGGGGAGTGGGCTCCCTCATGAGGTGGGCTCACAAACAGCCCATGTTGAAAATTTGGAGTGAAAATACCAACACACGCACAGGTGTTAGGGTTTCCAACTGTAGCACCCCACCCTGTAGAGACTTACAGGCGTCAGGGATGTGACTTAGGATCATCGGCTGCAATGCTCACGCCACCACCCCCAGCCCCATCCTGCAGCCAGTGATAGGCATCATGGTGTGCCTTGCAGTGATCAGCCACAAAGTTCACCCCATTCTCCTATGCTGCACCCACCTCAGCGTATTTCCTTATGGAATGGGGTAAGTATAATGCCCAAAGATCCCAAAGCACACCACGACATTTGTCAGTGTCTACAGGGTAGGGTGAGGTACAATGGCTTGAGCGTTATAGCTGACAACCCAAAGGCCCACCCCATTGCCTGTCAGTCTCTCTATAGGATGGGAGTGGGGTTAGCGTCACTTCAGTACTTCACTGCCATTCCTATTATGCATCTCTAACTCCGGCACTACCAATGCCAGCGAGACAACATTCTGCATTGACAAATGCTTGTTTCAGTAAGAGGTATGTTGAGTACATTTTGTGAGGTGCCCTGAACCCATGGTATACAGCTCCAAATAAATATAGTTGTGCTGCTGAGCTAAGCTACTGCCAAACAATATTTGCAACTCTATGTCTGTTATATATTGTTTTTGATGTGCTTTTGTGTGTGTTAAATGCCACAAAAGATGTCCATGTGTTTTTAAAAAAGGGAGCATATAGGCCTACTGAAAGATCCCAGGAAATGAGAAAAGATCTTGCAAAATATGCAAAATTCCTATGTGACCCAGGAAAACAGCTAGCCAGGAAATTGAAAATTACATTTTCAAAGGGGATGGTAATCCCTGGTTAGCTAACTGGTGTAATAAAATCTCAGGATGAGAGAAGTTATCTCCCCTGTTGTAAACCTTTAAGATTAAAAGGAGAAATGGGTGTAGACTGGAGGTGTCAGCCAGGTTCCCACAGTCCAATGATACATAGATACATAGATACATAGATAGACAGTGTCAGCAGATAAGGGCCTATGGCCCACCCAGTCTGCCCATTTGAGCTTGTAAGTTCAGCTTGCCCTCCCAGAAGTCCGCCTCCCCCAACCCCTGACCTTCAGAATTCCTTTATGTCTATCCCATGCATTCTTAAATCCCGTGATTGTTTCAGCCCCCACCACTTCCTCTGGCAGGGTGTTCCACTTGTTCACCACCCGTTCTGTGAAGAAATTCTTTCTCATGTTTCCTCTGAATCGTCCTCCCTCCAACTTCATCCCATGTCCTCTAGTCCTGGAACATCTTTTTCGCTTAAAAATAGTGTTTTCCTGCACCCTGTTTCTCCCTGTAAGATACTTGTATGTCTCTATCATATCCCCTCTCTCCCTCCTCTCCTACAGGGAGTACATGTTCAGTTCCTTTAACCTGTCTTCATAGGACTTGTGATGCAATCCATGCACCATCTTTGTAGCCCTCCTCTGAACCTTCTCTACCCTGTCTATGTCCTTACGAGGTATGGTCTCCAGAACTGTACACTGTACTCCAGGTGGGGCCTCACTAGTGTCTTGTATAGCGGAATTATGACCTCCCTTTTCCTGCTGGTGATGCCCCTGCCTATACATCCCAGCATCCTATTTGCTTTACCTGCTGCCTTGTCACACTGTTTCCCTACCTTGAGGTCATCAGAGATGACAACCCCAAGATCCCTTTCCTGCTTGGTGCATGCTATATCCTCACCCCCAACTGATATATTGTGCCAAGGTTTTTGTGCCCCATATGCATTATCTTGCACTTCTTTGCATTGAATTTCAACTGCCAAACCCTTGACCATTCTTCAAGTTTCTGCAGGTCCCTTCTCATTCTGTCTACACCCTCTGGTGTGTCAACTCTGTTACAGAGCTTTGTGTCATCAGCGAACAGTGAAATTCTGCCTTCTAGATCCTGTGCAATGTCACTGATGAAGATGTTGAATAGGACCGGTCCCAGCACTGATCCCTGTGTACCCCACTGGTCACTCTTCCCTCTGTGGGTGACAGCCATTTACCACCACCCTCTGGGTCCTGCCACCCAGCCAGTTACCAACCCACCACACTACTGTCCTGCCCACACCCATATTCCCCAGTTTGTGTAATAGTCTTCTATGTGGCACAGTGTCAAAGGCCTTGCTGAAGTCCAGATAGGTCATGTCCACTGCCCTCCCCTGATCCACCTCTCTAGTCACCCAGTCAAAAAATTCAATGAGGTTGGTCTGACATGACCTCCCCCTGGTGAAACCATGCTGCCTTGGGTCCTGTAGTCCATTGACAACCAGATGTTCCACCAATCTCTCCTTCAGTAGTGCTTCCATGATCTTTCCCACTACCGAGGTGAGGCTGACTGGTCTGTAGTTCCCTGCTTCCTCTTTGTTCCCACTTTTGTATAAGGAGACTACATCTGCTGTCCTCCAGTCTTTGGGTACCTCCCCTGTTTCTAGTGATTGGCTAAACAGGATAGCCAGAGGTTCAGCCACCACCTCTCTTAGTTCTTTAAGGACCCTGGGGTGAACCCCATCTGGCCCCATTGCTTTGTCAACTCTTATTATTTCCAGTTCCTTCAGGACCCTTCTCCTGTAAAGGACTTCTAGTCCATTTCTGCACCATTCTCACCCCTTGTACTCCTTCAGACCCATTACCCCCCTCTTCCTCAGTAAAGACTGAGCAGAAATACCTGTTCAATATGTCAGCTTTACTGTTGTCATCCTCCACGTGACTCCCATCCTCCCCTTCAGTCTCACTATCCCTCCCTTTGTCTTTTTTTTTTCACTTATGTACCTGTAAAAGGTTTTGTCCCCTTTAACCACTGATTTTGCAATGTGTTCTTCTGTCTGAGCTTTGGCTTCCCTTACTGACTTCCCTGCCTCCTTTGTTTCTCCTGGTACTTCTCCTATCCCCTTCTGCCTGTGTCTTTTGTATTGCCTGAATGCAATCTTTTGGCTTTCACTTTCTTTGCTACCTCTTTGGAAACCATAATGGTCTCCTCTTCCTTTCCTCTTGCTACCTGCTTAATGCATAATTCTGTTGTTCTTATAATCCCCATTTTAAATACTGCCCACTGTTCCTCAACCCCTGATTCCTGTCCCATTCCCTTAATGCCTCTTTTAAGTGTCTCCCCATTTTCCCAAAGTCTGCCCCTAAAATCCAGGATACGTGTTTTGTGTGGTTTGGTTCTGCTCTTTCTGTGATTTCAAACCACAATGACTGGTGGTCACTGTTACCCAGGTGCTCCCCACTGTTACCCCATCACACGGTCCCTGTTTGTGAGCAGAAGGTCCAGTATTGCCTTCTGCCGAGTTGGTTCCATGACCAGTTGCTTGAGGAAGGCACCCTGAAGGAGTCCAGGATAAATCTGCTCTAGTTGATGCTGCTGCTGGGATGCTCCAGTCCACGTCTGGAATATTGAAGTCTCCAACCAGTACTACCTCACCCTTGTCTGCCATCCTTTGGATGGCTAGCATCAGCTCCCTATCTGTTTCTTCCTCCTGGGCTGGTGGTCTATAGACCACACCTGTGCGGATGGCTGGCCCCATTTTCCTTTCCAGCTTTACCCACAGTATCTCTCCCCCATTTTGTTCCTCCTGGATCTCTGTGGCCCCTATGTCATTTTTCACATACAGTGCCACTCCTCCTCCCTTCCTGCCTGCTCTGTCTCTTCTGAATATGTTGTAGCCAGGTATGGCCATCTCCCAGTCATGGTTATCATTACACCAGGTTTCAGTGATGGCCACAATGTCCAGGTCTGACTGTACCATGACAGCCTCCAGATCTTCCATCTTGTTGCTAAGGCTCCTGGCATTTGCACACATGGCTTTCCATGATTTGACCTCCCTAGACTGCTTCATTGTTCTACTCCAGCCCCTTCCTTGGTTGTCATTTATCCCTGGTTCTCCTTGCTGCCTGCCCTTCTGCTGAATTTTGCCCCTTTTCTGCTTATCCACCTTTTGGACACTAATCTTCATCTTTTGCACACTGCTTTGCAGAGATAGCCACTCCTCTGGTTCACTGGTTCTACTGCTAGCTGTGGGGGGTGGGCAAGTAGGTATCCTCCTTGCTGGCCTGCCACCCCCCTTTGCTAGTTTAAATGCTTGTCAATGTAGCATTTAAACTTATCATTGAGTGCTTGAATTCCCCTCCAGGATGGATGCAGGCTGTCAGGCTTGAACAAACCTCCATCCCTCCAGGTGGGTCCCCAGTCACCAATGAATCCAAACCCTTCCTCACAGCACCAGTTCTTCAACCATGAGTTAAAGTTCCTAATGCATGCACTCCTATGCTCTCCCTTGCCTCTCACAGGTAGTACTTCTGAGAAAGTGACAGAAGTAGCTACTTGCTTGAGACCCCTCCCCAGTTTTCTAAACTCTTCCTGAACTTCCTTTGGCTCCCCATTTGCCAAGTCATTAGTACCTAGGTGGATAATGACATCCAGCTCACCCTCCGTCTTGCCTTCCCAGTGATCCCCAGTATCTTCCTTCCATCCTCCATGCCGGGCACCTGGAGGCACCTCACCTCCCTGTACTCCCCTCCTGTGTTCCTAGCTGGATCCCTCTTACGATAGAGTCCCCCACCAGGATTCGCTTCCTCCTCCTCTGGGGTCCACTGCTTTCCCCACTGAGGTCACCTCCTTGGCTAACCTCCACATCCTTTCCTTCCACTTCTCTGGGTACCTCTATTTGGTTGTCCTCATTTGCCAGTGTGGCATATGAGTTCTTGAGAGGAATAGGATCTGGGATGTGCCTCTGCCTGACTGTTCTAACCCTCCCTGAGCCCACTGTCATCCAAGTGCTCCTCGTTCTAGGCATCCTTTGAGGCAGCTGCATTGGACTGGGTGGTCCCTGGATAGGGGTGATGGTACTCCTGACCCAGTTTACTTCCGCTCGGAGTCTGGTTACCTCATCCCGTAGTCCAGAGAGATGCATGCAGATAGGGCAGCACCTCAGTGTCCAGAAGGTCTGCCTGAATATGGCTGCCCCACAGCCACTGCATTGCACCACTCCCCACATTATACTGCAATTCCACTACTTGTCTGCTGCTGAAACTCTCTTAGTTCTCTTTTTATTAATTTACAGTACTAAAAATCTTGTAACTGATCCTCAGATTTTTTTTTAAGGAAAAAGAAACCAATAAATAAATAAATGAGTCAAAACACTTGTCGTGCTGAGGGTGGGCTTCTTCCCCCTTATGCCCCTCCTACTTCACACCTCTTACTATACCCTGTGTTTAGCTCCTGTCAATCAGATTTATCAGGGCATATTGCAGCAGTTAAAGACAGCACAGAATTATACCACCACTATGTTTTAAATTTTCAACAGCCCAAAAACAATTATAAGTAAAGACAACAAAGAAAGTATAGTGTCACTACAAGCCCACAATCTAAGTTTAAAAGAAAAATACCAATTACCAGTTACTCTAAAGCACTGAATTGAATATGTTTCCTTCCTTCTTCTTCTGAGAAAATCAACCTCTGCTTGCTACTTTATCTCTGACTAAGCCCCACCTCCAGTTATCACGTAGCTGAGGTCAGAGGCCAGACAATTAACACCCTTCACCCAGCTACAGGACAGTCAGAAAAGCCAAGATAAAATTTGCAGCAATTAAAGACAGCACAGAATTACACCACCACTATGTTTTAAATTTTCAACAGCCCAAAAACAATTATAAGTAAAGACAACAAAGAAAGTATAGTGTCACTACAAGCCCACAATCTAAGTTTAAAAGAAAATACCAATTACCAGTTACTCTAAAGCACTGAATTGAATATGTTTCCTTCCTTCTCCTTCTGGCTTCTTCTGAGAAAATCAACCTCTGCTTGCTACTTTATCTCTGACTAAGCCCTACCTCCAGTTATCACGTAGCTGAGGTCAGAGGCCAGACAATTAACACCCTTCACCCAGCTACAGGACAGTCAGAAAAGCCAAGATAAAATTTGCAGCAATTAAAGACAGCACAGAATTACACCACCACTATGTTTTAAATTTTCAACAACCCAAAAACAATTATAAGTAAAGACAACAAAGAAAGTATAGTGTCACTACAAGCCCACAATCTAAACTTAAAAGAAAAATACCAATTACCAGTTACTCTAAAGCACTGAATTGAATATGTTTCCTTCCTTCTTCTTCTGGCTTCTGGCTTATGTTGTCTCGCGCATGCGCAAGCAACATTTTATGGTAGTAGGAGAAATGCAGAGGAGTGTCAGTTTTGGTGAATGCAGGACACGCTTTAGAAGGTGCGTCCCTCATTCCCCAATTAGCGAGCAAATTAGTGGCACGAGTATTATGCAAAGTGCCATCAACTTGAAACAAACTTGCAGTTGCAGTCAGAGACAAGCTTGTCATATGGCAGCACAGATGACATGCCTCCCATACATGCCTTTTTTAGTAAAACACTTCAATAAACATGTCAGTGATGGCAGGACAGCAAATGTTGTAATGTCTCCAACCTCACCACCCCACTGGTCTCTGCCTGAACATTGAGAGGAGCCATTTTCCTAGCCTGCCTCTTCCACGTCCCGCTGTTTCTGGCTGGAAAGTTTCTCCCAGCCCTGTGGAGCAGACCTCAGCCTAAGCTCCATGGACTGGGAGTATTCAGTGCCCGATCTGATCATGCTGGTGGACCTCCCCACCTGCCAACATCAGGATGCATAGCCGCCCATCCTATAATGTGGCACACTGGGAGTCCACCCCAGTGTGCCAAAACCTGCTGTGGTGTTTCTGACACTGGGATGCACACTTCCGGTGTCGGATGCACCCCCCCATATCCTCTGACCCTGGGATGCCCAATCTCTGGGTTGGTCTTGATCTGCAGTACACTGGCACACTGGAAGCCCACTCCAGTGTGCCAAAATCCAGTTTCCCTGAAAAAACAGAAAACAAACCCACAGCGTCTTTTGTTTTATTTTAATCTGAAAAACAAGAAAACGGTCCCTCGTCATTGCTGCCGGCCCCTTCCACCAACCCGCACCTTCCCTCTATGCACCCCTCTCCCCACACCTCCCCTCTCCCATACTTACCTGTGAAGGTTGGAAGCAGTGATCTTCAATGGACCGGGAACACGTCTGCACTCTTTAAACGCAGACTGTAAAGTGAAGAAATTACGGTAAATCCTACAATGACACTGAATGGGGTTTTTTCAATTTAGGGTGATATCTCAGCCAGTTTGGGGAGTTGTGGTCCCAAATTTTCCACACTGAGTTCTTGGGACCCCACCTCATGAGCTTAATCACTGTCATTTTGTTATTTGGTCCCGAAAGATTATTTTGTGGTCACTATGCAGAATCATCTTTCAGGACAGATTAACAAAATGACAGTGCCACTGTTCATGAAATGTGCTCCAAAAAAAGTCTATGTTGCAAATTTGGTAAAAAAATTCCAAAAACTGACTGTGTCACGAGCATGCATTGTGCAGTTTCTATGCATGCTCATAACTTTGAGAATTTTTTATATTTTCTCTTCAGATTTTCAACACTGCCATTTTTTCACACCTCCTTACAAACAGTACAGCTGTCATTTTTTTACATCCTGCCCAAAATGTGTTTTCGCACATCTGGTGCACAATGGCGCAGTCGATGTGGAAAATCAACATTCAGGACAGATTGAAAAATCAGTGCCACTGTTCATGAGTGGAGGTCCCAAAATGCCTATGTTGAAAATGTGGTTAAAAAAATCCCTC
The DNA here is from genome assembly GCA_016271365.2 of Neoceratodus forsteri. Lineage (NCBI taxonomy): Eukaryota > Metazoa > Chordata > Ceratodontiformes > Ceratodontidae > Neoceratodus > Neoceratodus forsteri. Next base: position 1,219,056,356 of record CM057454.1, on the reverse strand, counting down.
AAATAACTGCATTACGGGTGTATGTTGCGCCGTTTCTATGCACGCTCATGACTTCACCAATTTTTCATATTTTCACTCCAGATTTTCAACATTGCCATTTTTTTTAACACCTCCACATGAACAGTACAGCTGTCATTTTTCACATCCTGCCCAAAATGTGTTTTCGCACCTGTGGCACCAAATGGCGCAGTCACTGTGCAAAATCACCGTTCAGCTAACAAACTGATAGTGCCACTATTCATGAGATGGGGTCATAAAAGCTCAGGGTGAAAATTTGGAGCACAAATACCAACAAACACCTGGGGCTTCAGGGTTTCAAACTGTAATGCCCCCTCCCACCCTGTAGAGACTGATAGGCATCAGGGGTGTGATTTAGGATTTTCGACTTGAGGTAGAACTTTAGATAAATGTTTTTAGTGCATACTATTGTAACCCCACCCACCCCTGCTCCTTTGCAGAGTAAGCTACCCTTGGTACCCTTGACTGAGCACACATACTTTGGACAATAGTACCATCCCTAGCTTTGGGAATATATACCAAGCTCATTACTTGTAGAGGTCACATAGGGTTGAGGGTGTACAAAAGCAAATACAAATTGTGACCAATCAACCCAGGTCCTGAAGACAGAACTTTTTCTAGGACTATTCTAGATCTATACTTTTGGAGGGGTACCCAGTAACTCCACACAGTAAGCAGTAACATCAATGTGCAAACCAGGTTGGGGTTCTAGAGTGTAACTTTATTCCAAAGATGGTACACTAAAGCAAAGGTGGACCCCCAAGGTTCACACATCATGGCACAGGGCAATGACAGAACAACAGAAATCTGTAGCCGAGAGAAACTTTAGGTATCCCATATGTCACAGGACCTTGAATTCTCTTCAGTGGCAATGGCCTTAACTGAACACACATTTCTTCTAGTGGCACTGGTCACAATGGAGCACACTTTTCCCCACATGGCATAGGATTTTAAAACTCCATTAAGTGGAAACTGGCCACGACTGAACCATTTTTTCTAGTGGCACTGGCCACAATTGTACCCACAGGGGCTCATATTTAGCACAGACCACACCAGGGGAGTAATATTCTCTTCAGGCATTCGCCACGATGTCCTGAAAAACCAGGCACACTTACGGAACCTGTAGTGCTGAACTGGTCACTCCAGATGGGTGGCTGCTGACCTTTCACTTCCACGTCCATGTCCATACCCAGTGATTCTTTCAGAGTTGCACCTTAACATGTTTTGTAAAAAACATCTAGGAAAATGCATCTTGGAATGACTTTCAGATCCAGCATCAGGGAGCACTACTCTAGGAGTGTAGAAAATTAAAGTCCTGAACAGTGTGCATTAGTCTGCCTCTGGACCCCACAATTGTCAGGCAACTTTAAACTTGAGAAAAGTTTCAACTTGGAACAGAACTGGTGCACCTTTTACCTCTGTCAGAGAAACACCCAAGCACAGGTACTTTCCCAGGAAAGTACAGTCAGATTACTCACAGGTGGAAACAGAACATGCAGCTTCAAAGGGTCCTGGATTAAATAGGGTACTGCCCCTCAGATCCATTCTGTCAGTTCTTTCCATCTCATCAGGGATGAAACTCAGGAGCTATGGCTGTAGACAATGGTTTCCACCACTTCTCTTGACGGGCAGATGACTTTCAGGACTAGGGTGAGAAAACAGGCTCCCCTCACAGAGCCCACAATGCAGCTCTCATTCCTCACACTTCAACTGCTGCCCCAGAACTAACTCAAGATTCTAAAACTCAACACTCACAGCCAGCGTCCATGGCTTATGCTGCTGTGAGAGTTCTAAATGACATAATCTCTCTCATCTCAGCAGAGACCAAGTAAACAGAGAGTGAGTAGGTGAAAACCCCATTTAACCAGTTATTGACCAGCTGCCTTCCCTACCAAGCACTGACACTGATGGGATTCTAGTAACCCCAGGGGACTGGATGGTTACACTATGTATACTTTCCATTTTTCCATGTGTTATGCTGTGACCAAAATGTTCTAAACCTTTTTAGTTGTAAATGTATAATTAATTATTTAGTAAAAACATTTGTTTTTAGGAAACCTGCCTGAGCAAGATTTTTTTATATTGGGTGTGTGATTGTATGATGTTCAGTAATAATCTGTGACCAACGTTATTGCTATAGGGTGCCCCCATAAGCTACCAATCAAACAAGGTTCTAACAAGGAATTCTGAGTAAAGATAGGAAGAATATGAAAGTCTCAAGGAAGAGTCTCTGGAGATTAGAACCAGGTTGTTGCACACCCTGTGGGAAGGGACAAAAATTGGGGTTACAAGGCTACCCCTGAAGAGATTGTAATGCCTGGATCGTCCCCCTTTTGCAACAAACAAGGAAGGGTTTGTATTTGACTACAAGACTCAAGACTGGTATTGTACCCTTATCCAGAAGGAAGAGGGATCCCTGGGGCCTCACAGCGGGTGTTCAGTCATGACCTCAGTGAGCATTCTAGAAGGACACAAGGAAGGTATACCCATTTTCCCACTCTCTATCTGCACTTAAGTGTAGTGGACTGCACTTAAGTGTGGGCACTGTGAGCTTAGTGGACCTGACCACCAGGAATGGGCTTCTGACAGATCTGGTGCACAGTGGTGGAATCTGAGCGATCTGGTGGCATAGATTAGAGAGATATTGGTAGCACAGGCATTACATCTGAATTCAAGGCCAGAGTATCAGGCTGATAAACTCAAAACAATCCACACACAATCATAGCAGAGATTTTGAAAACAAATAATGTGGTTACAGTATAAAGTTCACTAGCTGTTTTCTCCCCCCCCCCCGTGTAAGCTAGTGTAGTAATAGTTGGGAAAGAAGATGGCTTCCAACTATAATGAATGCACTGCAGACCACCTAAGGCAGTTGTATCAGGAAAGAGGAATCCAGTATGAGGGCCAGACCAAAAAGAACCTTGTGGAGGCTCTTGTGGCAGCCGATGAGCTAGCAGCTGCCCAGAAACTTGAGTCATACCCAGCGACTGAGAATGACCAGAACATGGGCTTGAGAGTGCCAGGGTCAATCACAGAGTCCAGTCCCAGGGAGGAGAGCAGCGAGACCAGAGGGAACCCACAGTCACAGCAGCAGGGGGAGGTCATCACAGAGCAGGGGCTAGAAGGGATCAGGCTACAGCTGGAGTTGAGTAAATTGCTGCTAGTGTAGAGAAATGTTGAAGCCCAACAACAGAGGGAATCTGCACAGAGAAAGCTCAAATTGGAGATTCAGGTTCAGGTCAAGGAGAAACAGTACCAGAGAGATACAGAGAGAGAGAGAGAGAAAGAGAGAGAGGCTGAGGAAAAATGACACCAGAGAGAGGCTGAGGAGAGACAGCATGAGAGGGAGTTTGAACTGCAGCAGCTGAAACTTCAAATGCCAGCACCCAAGGAGGTAAGTAGCAGGGGTTGAGCCTGGAACTCCAGGGTTCGGGTATAAGTTAAATTCCAAATTAATAGCTGAATTTAAAGAGGGGGAGGATATGGATGCATTTCTGAATTCATTTGAAAAGGTCTGTATCCTGGCCAAAATATCCTTGGAGGCCTGGAGTTTCCAGTCATCCCTGCTGCTTACTGGTAAAGGGCATGAGATGAGTATGAACTAATTCCTGAGGCATACAAGGTGAAATTCCATAAGCTCTGAAGAAGCACTGACACGAGCTTTGAGGAACTCGCCACAAAGCAACATCAGTTTTTGAAATGGTGGGAGGGGGTGGAAGCGAACCCTGTGGGGAAAATTGAGAAGGTTGTATTTTCAGACCCATTCTTTTGGGCTTGGCCAGCAGAGTTGAAAACCTGACTAGAAGACAGAGATCTAAAAACAGCACAGCAAGCTGCTGAGCTCCCAGATCGCTACATCAGCATCAGGCCTGTCCTGAAAGGAAGTGGGGCAGATCTCAGCATGGCCAAAAAGGAAAGACTGTGCCTTCAAGGTAGCTAAAACCCTCACAGCCGCTGCAGAAAGTAGTAAGCCCCAGGTTGCCAAAGAGGGATTTTCTGGAAAAAAATAATGATGAATGTTGGTTTTGCAAGCAGCCAGGGCATCTTACTAGACAGCGTCCTAAAAGGGCACAGAGTGGATAAAGTGGTGCTCAAACAGAGTTGGTTGCACTGTGTATCCCTTAAAGCATGCCTGTAAATAAGAGAGCACATACACCTGGGTACTGTAAATGGGGTGCAAACCCATGGGTTAAGGGACATGGGGAGGTCTTATCCTGGTAAAAGGGGATTTGATCAGCCAGCCCGGTGGTGCTGAGGGTTGAGGTGCTGGATGCCACACCACACGCCATGCCTGCGACCCAGGTTCAGGGATGAACTCACATCGGAGGTCAGCCAAGGGGGATGGCGAGGGACTGACTGAGCCACAACTTGGCAGCTTTTACCCTTGGGGAGGGAACTGAGAGGTTCCTTGTGGTTTGACTGCCCCCCTGGTGGAGGCCAAGTTGGTAGCACCACAGACAAAGAGCTCAGGTGGTAGGCCAGGGAGGACAGATGAGGCTGAGACTGGAACTGCAGTGCACATGCATACGCACTGCTTCCAGGGTCTCGAGATCATAGGCATAAGCAGAAAAAACCCTCAGAGGACCAGGGTGGTGACAAGGGCTCCAGGGACCTAGCCCATATCCCCAACACTGGACAGTCTCATCTTCGGGGCCCTTCATCAGGACTGACCCTCTAATAATCAGAAAGGCCTCCAGGTAGGTGGGTGGGGACAGGGAAGGGCACTCCCCCATGAGTTATCTGGGGCTCTGGAAGGTCCTGGGAAAAGGTCTCAGGTGGGGAGTAGAGGTAATGGTCGTGTGGGCACCTCTGAGAGATGCCCTGGCCAGCTGAGCGAACAAAGATAGTTAACAAAAAAAGGGGGGGGATTTGATTGGGCCTGACCAGCTTATACCAAATCAGTTTATCACTGTGAGGGGATTTACAGGGGAACAGAAAAAGCTGCCAGTTGCTAGTGTTCTCTTGGACTTGGGTATGACAGGAGAGACTGTGCAGTGGCAGACAACCTTGCCCTGGATGTCATTACAGGGAATAATCTGCAGAAGGGAGTGGTGTGTGTGGTTACCTGCAGTCAGACAACAAAAGCAAACTGTAGTTTCCTGAACCCCCAAAGAAGCCACTGTGGGAAAACATGGGAGTCTGGTCTCCCAGCCTGTGTCTCCTGAAATGGAGGGTAGTGAAAGGGAGGTAGGACTTCCCCAAGTAGCCGTGAACCAGACAGCTACAAAAGGTTACTCCAAGGAGGGAGGGAGGGGTAACAAATTGTTGGAAGGTTAGGGATGGCAGTGACCCTGAATGCCCCGATGCTAGAGCTATGAACCCCAGTTTAGGGACTGAAGCAGGCATGTCTCATGCCTTGGGAAAATGTGAAGATTTTGCAGCTGCTTAGAGGACCAATCCTAGTTTGGATAGGCTAAGGGCTTGTGCAGAATCTGACAGGACATGAGGAGGTGACATAAGTTATTGGGTATTTTGGCACAATGAACTGTTGTATATACAGGACGTGCAGACAGAGGAAGGTGTGATGACAAGCAGTTTGTTGTACCCAAGGGGTACCATGAGCAGTTGCTAAAATTTGCTCAGGATATCCCCATGTCTGGACATCTCAGCATTGTGAGCACCATGCAGTGAGTGGCCCAAAATTTCTATTGGCCCAACTTCACTCAGCAGGTAAAGGAATACTGCAGGTCTCGTCATCAGTGCCAACAAACAGAACAGCAGGCAGTAAAACTAAAGCTGCCCTAATTCCATTACCCATTGTGAAGGAGCCATTCCAGAGAGTGGAAACAGATACTGTGGGGCCCTAGAATACCCCAAGCTTCTCCAGAAAAAACACCACCCGACACCCAGAGGCAGTCGCCCTCTCTTCAATTAAAGCACCCAAAGTGGCAGACGACTTGCTAAAGATTTTCTCACGTGTTGGGTTTCAGCAGGCGGTCATCTCTAATCAAGGGGGTAACTTCATGTTGGACCTGATGAAGTGTTTGTGGGAGAAGTGGGAGGTGATGCAGAGACGCATGACACCTTATCACACAAGCCAATGGGCTTGTGGAAAGGTTTAATGGTACCCTAAAATCAATGCTCCAAGCGTTTGCTGAACAGCATTTAAGAGACTAGGAGAAATACGTTCCCCACCTGTTGTTCACATATAGGGAGATGCCCCAAGAATAGACAGGGTTTTCCCCCTTCAAACTCTTGTATGGAGTTACGGTGCATGGGCCCCTAGACTTGATCTGGGAAGACAGCTAGGCAAACACGCCACCCAGAGGACTCCCATAGTGGAGTATGTCTTTAGATTTAGGGAGAAGCTGAAGGAGCTTATGGGGGTGGCCCAAAGCAACCTGTCAGCTGCCCAACAGAAGGAAAATGTCTGGTACAATCGCAGAGCCAGAGCTCACACGTACAGGTCAGGTAGTAATCGTCCTAATTCTAGTCCGGAAGAACAAGCTGCAGGGTGAGTGGGCAGGACCATACAAGGTAGTGAGATTGACAGTTCTATAGTGTGGTTTATTTACCTGACAGAAGAGATATCCATAGGTTGTACCATGTCAACATGATGAAGCCATATGCAAACAGGGCTGACATGGTGTTTGCAATATGTAGTCCTGGGGAGGGGACAGAGAACGAAAACTGCCTGCTAAACTTGCTAGAGGAAAGCAAGTGGGAGTAATCTGTGGAGGCAATCAAACTATTGCTCCAGCTGACCCCTGAACAGTCCGAAGAGGTGAAGTGGGTTTTAGAGGACTTTGCCCCTTTATTTATGGCCAAGCTGGGATGTACCCCCTTAGTGAAACATGACACAGATAAAAGGAACGCACGCACGTACCCATCCGATGGACAGCCTACTGGATGTTGGAGGCTGTCCTAAATGACATTAGAAGAGAGGTGAAGGAAATGCTGGATTTAGGAGTAATCCAGAAAGCCCACAGTCCTTGGGCTTCACCCGTAGTCTTTGTCCCCAAGCTGGATAGCTATTCTTGTTTCTGTGTGGACTATTGTGGACACAATGCAGTCACAAGGTCTGATACTGACCCAACGCCATGGATGGATGAGCTATTGGACAAGTGAGGAGGGGAGATATGATCATTGTACACTGGCCAGGATGGGCCAATGCAAACGCAGATAGCCTATCTCTCCAGCTTAAATAGTAAAAGAATTTGTGAAACCCTTACCATGCAGTAGAGGGCATGTTCCCACAAATTCAGACTAGGATATAGGAATGTGGTGAGCTAAGCCACTGCCAATCAATATTTAGAAATATATTTCGGCTCTATTGTTTTGATGTGTTTTTGTGTATGTTAAATGCCACAAAAGATGCCCATGCATTTTGTTTAAAAAAAAAAAGAAAAAAGGAGTACAGAGGGTTACTGAAAGATTCCAGAAAATGAGAAAAGGTCTTGCAAAATATGTAACATTCCTAGGTGACCCAAGAAAATAGCTTCCAGCCAGAAAGCTGAGAATTACTTTTTAAAAGAGGATGGAAGTCCCTGGTTAGCTAATTGGTGTAATAAAATCTCAGGATGAGAGACGCTATCTCCCCATTTATAAACCTTTCAGATCAAAAGGAGAAGTGGATTTTAGACAGGAGGTGTTAGCCAGGTTCCTACAGTCCAATGACATTTTTTTTTATATATAAGTGCCATGAAGGGATGATCTGAGAACCTAAATGAAACTTTTGGGAAAGTGCAAGAGTGATATCTACTGGCCAAAAAGAGAAGGCCACCCTTCGAGTCTTTTTGCTGGCTACTTCTGGCTATATAAGGGATGAACCAGAATCATACTAACATACTAAAATGCCAGCAGAATAGGCCTAATGGTCTTTCGTGTGTGCTCATTTGGTCAGCCCCACCTAGAGCTGACACTTACCTCGCCTTCTCTGGCTTCTCCCTTCCCAGTTCCGGATACTCTTGCTGCATTGGATTTTGCTTCCAGAACCCTTCCCCTGTACCTGTCCCACCCCCTCTTGAATCCCTCCACCAGCCCTCAAGGCAGCACATTCCATGGCTCCACCACCCTCTCAGTGAAGTAGCACCTCCTCCTTTCTCCCCTGAATCTTCCCCCCTCCAGCTTCCACCCATGCCCTCTAGTGGCCCCCTCCTCCTTCCTTCGAAGCACCCTGACTGTTCCTCCCCTATTTACCCCCTTCATGTACCTGAAGACCTCTATCATGTCCCCACAGTCCCTTCGGTCTTCCAATGTGTACATATTTAGCTCTTTGAGCCTCTCCTCATAGGTCCTGTCCCCAAGCCCGAATCATTTTGGTTGCCCTCCTCTGGACCCTCTCCAGGAGTTTAATGTCCCTCTTTAAGTGTGGCCTCCAAAACTGCACGCAGTACTCGAGGTGCGGCCTCACCAAGCAGTTATACAGAGGGAGTATCACTTCCCTCCTTCTGGAAGTGATCCCCCTAGCGATGCATCCCAGCATCCTGTTCGCCTTGACTGCTGCCCTCCTACAAATCTCCGAGTTGTTCATCTTGACATCCACCACCACCACCCCTAGGTCCCTCTCAGACATCGAGATTTGTAGCATTTGCCCCACCCGGTGTACACTTGGCCCAGGTTTCTGGCCCCCAGGTGCAGTACCTTGCATTTCCCTGCATTGAACCTCAGCTTTCACTTTCTAGACCATCTTTCCAGAGCCTCCAGGTCCTCCTGTAGGGCCACCCTCCCCTCCTCCCCATCCACCACCGCCCCCAGTTTTGAGTCATCCGCAAAGAGACTCATCTCACTCCTGATACCTGTCCTTATGTCAGAGACGTATGCATTGAACAGGAGGGGCCCAAGGATTGATCCATGTGGGACCCCACTAATGACCCTCCATGGGGATGAGACTATCCCACCAACTACGACCCTCTGGGTCTGGTCCTGGAGCCAATTGCCTATCCATCTGATCGTCTGGTTCCCCACTCCCATTTCTCCCAGCTTATCCAACAGGCCCATGTAAGGAACAGAGTCAAATGCCTTGCTGAAGTCTAGAAAGAGGATGTCCACTGGTCTACCCAGGTCCAAGGCACTCATCACCCAGTCATAGAACTCCACAAGGTTTGTCTGACACGATTTCCCCGGGACAAATCCATGCTGTCCATCGTCCAGGCACCCTGACTTTTCCAGGTCCCCCTCAGTCTCTCCTTGACAATGCCCTCCATCACCTTGCCCACCACCGATGTCAGGCTGACAGGCCTGTAGTTCCCTGCCACCTCCCTTGATCCCCCCTTGTGGATAGGCACTATATGCACCACCTTCCAGTCCTGAGGCACCCATCCTGTCCTCAGAGAGATGGTGAAAAGCTCCGCCAGGGGTTTTGCCAGGACATCCGCAAGTTACTTCAGCACTCTGGGATGTAATTTATCCGGCCCCAGTGCTTTCTCCGTCTTAAGGGACCCGAGGGCTTCCCTCACTCTCTCTGCTGTGATTTTAACTTCCGCTACCTCTTCTCCCTGCTTAGCCTTCCCCCTCCTGCCAGTGATGCCTCCCCTCTCTCCAGACCCTTGATTGGTAAGGTCCCCACTCCTCAATATCACTGTCTCCTCCATGATGCAGCACCCCCATTTTTCCTTGGTGAAAACTGAGGAGAGTACTCATTTAGTACCTCAACCTGTTCCCCAGGTCTAGTGCCCATCTCTCCCCTGTTTTAATCCTGCTAATCTCCCATTCACCCTTCATTTTTCCCCGATGTATCTAAGAACCCCTTGTTCCCTCTCCTAATTTCCCTGGCCAGGTTCTGCTCCTTCCTTGCCTTAGCTGCCCTCACCACCCTAGTGGTCCTTCTAGCCATCAGCTCGTACTTCCCTCAATCCCTTTCCCTCCTTGAGCACTTGAATTGCCTATAGGCTGCCTTCTTTCCCCGCACCACCTCCTGGACTTCCCTGGTCCACCAGCAGGGTTTTAGGGCACTACCACATTTTCGTCTTACTCTTGCACAGGTGCTGGTAGCATCCTGCACCCCTCTCCTGATGATTTCCCACCTACTATCAGCGTCCATGTCTGACCCAATCCCATCCAAATGCTTCTTTAGGATCCTTCACATTTCCTTAAACTCCGCCCCCCTGAAGTCAGTTACCTCCGTCTTTGTGCAGTCTTCTACCCCTCCTAGGTCCAGGCAGAACCAGACCGTGGCATGGTCACTCCCCGCCAAAGGGTCCCTTACCACCAGGCCCCCAATCTGGTCACTGTCTGCCAGGACCACATCCAGTACCCGCGCCTCCCTGGTTGGTTCCCCCACCTGCTGAGTTAGGAACGCATCTTGAAAGACATCCAACAACCTCTGTTCCCTGGCCACCGAGGATGTCATAGTCTCCCAGTCTGTTCCTGGCATGTTTAAGTCTCCCAACACCACCACCTTCCCTGCCCAGTCTGCAGTGTCTCCCAACATCTGCCACCAGACTCTCCTCAGCTCATCCGCCAGTGCAGGGGTCTATACACCACTCCCTGTTTTACTCTTGCCCCCCCCTTGATATCAAGGTAACCCAAATCGCCTCCACGGTTCCCTCCGCCTCTTCTACTCCCCTATGCCAATGTAGTTTTTGACTATCATTGCTACCCCTCCTCCCCGTTCCTCCCCCCGTCCTTCCTGAACATAGTGTAACCCTCCAGGTTTAGGTCCCAGTCATGTTCTGCGGTGGCCCAGGTCTCAGTGACCGCTGCCATATCCACCACTCCCTCAGTTAGCATCGCCTGGAGCTCAGGCATTTTATTGTCCAAGCTCCTGGCATTTAGCAGGACCACATTCCACCCTTTCCCTATACTTCCATTTCCCCTGCTTATGTTCCCATGGGGATTCTGTTTTCCCCTGGTCTGCACTTTACTAGTCGACCTTTTCCCTCATTCCTCCAGCTCCCCAGGGGGGGTGGAGACAGAGTCCCTCCTTTATCGGCACCCCCTTGACAGCCTTTTCTCCCATCCTTCCCCCCTTCACAAGTTTAAACCCCACTTTTCACCTGCTATGATTCTACTGAGCATTTCATTTGGATACTTGTTCCTGACAGCAAGAGAAGCAGGACTGCCACAGCACAGAGATTAAGAACAAGAGACTGCACTTTTTCTTTATGGACTTCAATTCACTACGAACTTTAGGTACAACATTAGATAACCATTTATAGTGCGTGTTACGTATACTTTTAATTTTTCTTTGTATTATGCTGTCACCACAATTTTCTAAATATTTTTAGTTGTAAATGTATAATTCATTATTTAGTGAAAACATCTGTTTTTAAGAAACCTACATGAGCAAGAATATTTTTTTTTATATTGGATGTGTGATTGTGAGATATTCAGTACTAATCTGTGACCAACTGTTATTGATAAAAGGTGCCCCATAAGCTACCAATCAAACAAGGTTCTAACAGGGGAAATCTGGGTAAAGATAGGAAGAATACGAAAGTTTCAAGGAAGAGTCTGTGGAGACTGGAACCAGGTTGTTGCCCGCTCTGTGAGAGAGGACAAAAATCAAGGTTACAAGGCTACCACTGAAAAGATTGTAACACCTGGTTCTTCCCCCTTTTGCAACAACCAAGGAAGGGTTCTTATTTGACTACAAGACTCAAGACTGGTATTGTACCCTTATCCAGAATAAAGAGGGATCCCTGGGGCCTCATGGCAAGTGTTCAGTCATGACCTCGGCAAGCATTCTAGAAGTACATGAGGAGGTTATCCCTGTTTTTCCCCTTTCCTGTCATAGATTGCATTTAGGGCTGGGCACTGTAAGCTCAGCGGACCTGACCCCCAGGAGTGGACTCATGACAATAGTATACTGTTTTCACCCTGGAAATAAAGCAGGATCTTGTAAGCCCCCCCCCCCATGCAAAGAAATTAGCCGACACAGCTAATTCTGCCTTTTGTGGTTAAAAAAAATAGAAATAAAAACTGAGTATACACAGCCCCCTCTCATTCTGATCATGCTCAGTTCATTCACTTGCAGCCATGTTCCCCACAAGGGGTCATTCACTGCAGTCCCGTTCCCCAATTAGCATCATCAAATGCTGTTTTGTGGGTGGGCCAGAGCCTACACAGCAGTGGCATAGGTTACGGGGGTAGGCTGGGGAGCAGGATGTCCACCTCAAAGCACTCAGAGTAAGACTTTTAAAGCTCTGAGTTTTTTTTTTTTTATTTAATTCTGTATTGGTCATGGTCAGGATTCCTGACTCACGACATGAGGCCCAGGGTGGGGGTGTGCAGGTAGCTCTAACAAAAGTCTGTTTTACTGCAATGATAATTTATGGTTTCATGGTCACTCTCAATATTTCACCTTCACTTGCAAAGTCACAAACCCCACCTCCTCTGTGAACTGGGTGTTTTATTCAACATGACAGCAGCACTGTACCACAGAAGGTGGACTTTCCCCAATACCAAGCATGTGCTGCCTTGGTCCTCACTTCACTCACAAGCGGTGTTCAAGATATCTGGTTGAGGTTTAGATAGAGTTCCTGTACAAAATCCCTGCAAATGTTTTGTTCAGGTTTCGTAAATCTGGACTCCTTGAATGATAGTGATTGGTGGAAGTTTGGTAAGTTTCTGCTTTTTGAGTTTCTTTAAAACTTGTTCTTTTACTCTTGGGCCCCATCACCAGCACAGCTTGCACTGTGTCTGACTGTAAAATTATTTCATGTAGATCTATGGCAGTTGGAAGAAGAGCGACCTAAACTTTCTGTCATAATTCTATTTTTGTTTTATATGTTGTCGACTTCAGTCAGCTAAATCAGAGCTGGGGTCAGGTTTGAAACAACTGTCTTTGGGAACATGAGCTCAGCTTATAGCACTGGGCAGTCAAGGGTCCCTTTGGGAGCTAACTGTGATTCCACTGTTATCCAAACACATACTTGTAACTGATGTATAATGTATAGTTGCTATTCTGTATTGTGATAATTGTTACTTAACCTGTACTTTGCTGCATCTCTTGTTAATAATTTGTATGATATATTCTAACAACGTAAATACTGTACACTTTAAACTGTTTTCCCATTGCTCCTTCCCCCAGAACACATCTGGAAACAAGCTCTATTGCTCAGTATGCCTCCCTGGCTAAACAAATAAATAAAAAAAACAAAATGTGTTCTCTCTTTGAGAACACAGACTCTCAATTAAAATAAAACATCAACTATGTAATTCAAGGGTTGTTTGACAGGAGTGCTGTAACTGGATATTGATAAACTAGTGGACCAACAAACAACAAAGTGACAACAGAGCCCATCTCTTTATCTTTATCATTGACCATCGGGCAAAGTGAAAATTCACATGTGTGGTAGGTGAAAGTACAACATCTATAACCTATATGCCTGTGCTGTGATTGATACTGTATGACAAATAGTACATGAACATACGAAATTACCAGCAGATACAGGCCTTATGGTCTAGTCAGTCTGCTCGAGTGTGCAGCAATTCCGCCTTTTAGACTGCAGTTGCTCCCCTCCGCTAGTCACCCCACTGTTTTTGTCCACGTTTCCTTCACACCCACTCACCCCCTCACAATCTGAATCCTCCCTTCTATCCTGTCCCACAATCTCTTGAAACTGTCCACTGTCTGAAGTGATACCACCACCTACAGCAGTGCATTCCATCCTGTAACCACCCTTTTGGTGAAACAGTGCCTCATTTCCCCTCCTGAATCTGCCTCCTTCCAACTTCAGACTGTGCCCCCTGGTTTCCCTTCAACCTTTTATTCTGAAAATACTCCTGGTGCTTACCTTAAAATACCTGAAGGGTATAAACAGAGTATCAGTCATATCCCCTCTCTCCCTTCTATCTTCCAGGGAATACATACTGAGCTCTCCCAGTCTCTCCTCATAAGGTTTATCTCCCAGCCCCAGGATCGTTTTTGTTGCCCTGCGCTGTATCCCCTCCAGTAGCTTGATATCCTTGTCCAAGTAGAAGCATCAGTACTGCACACAGTACTCCAAGTGTGGCCTCACGATGGACCTGTACATTGGCAGGATAACTTCCCCTGTCCTAGAAGTAATTCCCTTTGCAATGCACCCCAGCATTCTGTTGGCCTTTGCTGCTAATGTCCTGCACTGGACAGACTGGTTAATTTCCCTGTTACCACTACACCCAGGTCCTTCTCCTCCTCTGACAAGTATAACTGCACTCCCTCCAACCAGTAACTATTTTCAGGGTTCCTGGCTCCCAAGTGTATCACTCTGTACTTCTTGGCATTCAACCCAAATTGCCATGTATTAGACCACTCTTCCAGTTTTGCCAAATACTCCTGGAGTACTTTACCGCCTTACCCCCATCCACCTCCACATAGATCTTGGTGTGATCAGCAAAGAGACAGATCTTACTCTTCATCCCTTCTAAGATGCCAGCAATGAAAACATTAAACAGCACTGGTCCAAGCACCGAGCCCTGTGGGACTCCACTTGTTACCACCCTGGTCTCTGATACCTCACCCCCACTACTACCTTCTGTTGTCTATCCTGTAATCAGCTCCTGATCCATCTAACCAGTTTCCTCCCTGCTCCCAGGTTGCTCAATTTGCTGGTCAATCTACCATGAGAGACCAAATCAAAGGCCTTGCTGAAGTCCAGGTACAGGACATCCACTGCATAACCCCTGTCTGGTGCCCATGTCACCCAATCGGAAAAGTCAACCAGGTCTGTCTGACAGGATCTGCCCAAAACAAACACATGCAGCCTGCTGTCCTGGAGAGTATTATGCTCCAGAAAAGTTACCAGTCTTCCCCTGAGGATAGTTTCCATTAGCTTATCTACAATTGTGGTTATGCTGACTGGTCTGTAGTTCCCTGGTTCATCCATGGGCCCACTCTTAAGGAGGGGCACCACATGTGCCACCATCCAGTCCTTGGGCATGCAACCTGTTTCAAGAGAGGTCCTGAATAAGTCTGCCAATGGCCCCAACAGGACCTCTGCCAACTCTCTTAGTACTCTAGGATAAACTCCATCTGGCCCAGGGGCCTTTTCTAACCTCAGGGCGTAAGGCCCTACAACACCCTTCCGTCTGTGGATTTCCCAATCCGAGATATCCTCCCCCCTACTCTTACCCAACCCTTCCCCTTAGGTCCAGGATTATCCCTCTCCCTGGTGAATACTGAACAGAAGTACTTGTTGAGTACATCTGCCTGCTTTGCCCCTCCTCTGCCCAACCACTGCCATTCTTGAGCCTAACAATTTGATCCTTACTCTTTCTTTTTTCACTTATGTACCTAAAGAAATCCTTTTCACCTTCTCCGAACCCCTGGGCTAGCCTTAGTTCTCTTGATGCCTTGGCTACCCTTACTGCTCTACTCACTTCCCTGGATTTCCTCACATATTCTTTCCTGTCCTCTTCTCTGCTAGATCTTTTATAGGTTCTAAAAGCAGCCCTTATTTTCCTCACCCTCTCACCTAACTCCTGGTTCATCCAGCTTAGCTTCTTGGTCCGGGATTTCCTACTCTGGCTCTTGACATATGTGCTAGTGGCTCAGTCAGGCCCAGCTTGACGATTGCCCATTTTTGCTTGGTGTCCATTTTATGATGGATGCTAGCTATGTGCCCTTCCAGTATGCTACCCATCCAGCCAAAGTCTGCCCTTTTGAAGTTCAGGACTTAAATCTTTGTAGTGGCTACCACCTTACCTAAACTAATTGAGAACCACACTGTGCGTTGGCCGCTTCCCACCAGGGGTTCCTCTACCTCAACCTCCTTGACTTGCTCTCCGTCCACCAGCACAAGGTCTAGGATGTTCCCCTCCCTAGTTGGCTTTGTTACCTTCTGTATCAGGAAGCCATCCCAAAAGGCTTCCAGGAGGATCTGCTCCCTGGCACATGAGGTAGCTGTGATGCTCCAATCATCACTGGTAGATTAAAATCCCCAACCACCACAGTGCTCCCTTTGCAACTAAGCCTCCTTAACTGCTTCTAAAGCTCCCTATCAGTTTCTTCCCTCTGGGCCAGAGCCCTATATACTACCTCCAATCTATCTTTACTACCCCTTGGGTAGTAGCACCCATATGGCTTCCACCTTGCCATCCTTTCCCATGTCCCTATTATACCTTATCCCTTCCCTAACGTAGATAGCCCTCCCCCTCCTTTTCCCTTCTTCTTTGTCCATAGTTTGAAACCTGGGATGGCTAGGTACCAGTCATTTGGGCTGGCAGTATAGCCTAGCGGTTAGAGGAACGAGGTGTGAACAAGCTTGATACATCCAGCAGACCAGACCCGACTTTGATTCTCATAACCTCCACTTGCATACCATGTGACTCTGAGCAAGTCACTTAACTGCCCAGTGCTCCCAGGTCACCCCTGAAAACAGGCACTTGTGCCTAGTGGGCCTTACCTGGTTACCAAAGACTAAAATGAAAAAAACTAAAAAATAAAATGTATTAATGTCTTTGGTAACCAGGTCGGTGCACTAATCCAGAGGGCCATTTTTAGTTACAACCCAGGCCAAAATAGCAAAAACAAATACAGGTACAAGTAGTAAGTACAAGATACAATACACGCATGCCCAGAAATTATTGGTGAGGTAGGAGAGTGAACAGAGGTTATACTATGATAAGTCTACAAGCAGGGTAAACAGGTAATACTATAACATGGTGTACACAGGTGAGTAATACAGATGATGCAATATGCATATGGTGACAAACTACAAGTTCATGGTCCACATTCAAAAATACAGGTGCAATTCATAATGACTGTTCATTTTCAAAGAAACAAAGATTAGTCACAATTGACAGCAACAGTGGGGGTCAAGAAGGAGAAAACAGGGAAGGTAGGGGATAGGCTAAGGGTTATGGGGTAGGGGTGTGTGGCAAGGAAGTACAGAGGTGGGAAAGGGTGCAGGCTGAGGGAGGGCTGTAAGTGCTGTCTGGCAGCAAGTGCTGCCTGAGAGCTTTAGAGCACAGGAGAGTTGCAGACCCTTATGTTGTTGTGTGGGACAATGACGGCTTGCAACCATGAGGAGGCAGGTTTTTAGGTGATGTTTAAAAGTATTGTGCATTGGGGGATGAGCAAACATATGGGGGAGCTTGTTCAATAGGGAGGGTGCTGCAACTGAGAAAGCTCAATTCCCCATGTTGGTAGTGACATGGAGTACTTGTAGCAGGGGGACAGAGGATGCCCTAATATTCCTAGGGATCACTCTGCCTGTCAGAAGAGATGAGCAGGGGGACATTTGATGGTTTTGGAGAGAGTTGTCCGCCACACAGCCCATCGCATAATCAAAGTGACCTTTAAGAGTGAGCGACTCTAGTGATGGATGGCGTGAGCAGTAATGGGAACGGTATGGGGCTAGAAGGATAAAAAGACCAATAGAGTTGTATGTAGAATTTAGCCAGCAGGGCAGGGTGGTGGATAGGTGAGAGTAGACAGGGGAGCAGTAGTCAAGGAGGGGCAGTAAGTTGCCTTGGGTGATGGCAAGGTGCGTTTCAGCGGACAAGTATTGTTTGTACTGGTATGCGGTGCCTAGCTTCCGGTGAATCTTGCGTATTGTATCGTTGTATGATTGAAATGTTCGGAGAAAGAAAGGGAGGGATCAAGGGTAACATTACACTTCATACATGTTGACTGACCTCATGAAAGTCAGAACTATAAGCACAGATAGTGATGGCAGAAAAAGACCATTGACCCATCCAGTCTGCTCATAAACCTAAAAAAAAAAAAAAAAAAAAAAACAGTCTCATTGTCCATACAGGGTTCTAACCCATTCTATCCACCTCATGCTTCCTTCCTTCAGCAAAAAATACTGCATGGCTCAACAGGACCCTCAGCAGGCAGCTCTCTTCTGTGAGCTAGTCTGCCCAAGGGCATAACACATCAGCTGCTCTAACATTTTTCTGTACCAGCAATTCAATGTTTGCCTCTTTTGCTAACATTATTTGACTGTGTGAATATCATAAAAAAGTTTAATTGGTACTCAAAGTAAATATGATTTAATGAAGTGAATATTTGTCCCAAATAAAACTGTTCATATTTAGTTTGGGTGTGCCAGTCCACTCTGCCTGCCCCCAAAGTCTTAGATGATAAGAAAAATAGTTACAGTTTCAATACACACTGATTTAAAACTAATTGGTGTAAAATTAATGTTGTACAATATAAGCACAATGTGCAACTGGTTGATACCTGGCAATATCAGTCTTTCCTTATGAATGCCTTGGTGCATATCTAGCAGCCAGTGGTCTCCAGGACCAGAATCAACATGGATTCACAGAGGGAAGATCCTGCCAAACAAACCTGATCAGGGTTTTTCAACTGCATGATGAGAATGGTGAACAAGGGAGGGGTGGTGGACAAGGCCTATCTGGACTTCAGCAAGGCATTTGACACTATCCCACACAGAAGGCTAGTGAACAAACTAAGCAGTCTTCAAGTACGTCCTGAAAAGAAAAACGGATAGAAAGCTGGCTTACTGGTAGAAACAAAAGGGTGGTAGTAAATGGGGTTCACTCAGGGGGAGGGCAGCAGGCCAAGTGGGATGCTGCAGGGGTCAGTGTTGGGCCTGGTCCTCTTCAATACCTACATTAGTGACACTGCAGTCAGACGGGGGGGGGTGTCTATTTGCAGATGATACAAAAATCTGCACTAGGGTAGACACACCAGGGTGGGAGGGGGATGAAGGAGGACATGCAGAAGTTGGAGAAGTGGTCCAGAACTTGGCAATTGAAGTTCATCGCAAAAAAAGTGCAGAATAATGCTCCTTGGGCATAGAAACCCACAGGCCACGTATAAATGGGGTGGGGAGGGAGATAGTCACAGTAACAAAGCAGGGGAGGGACCTGGGGATTATCATATCAGACAACGGAAAGGTGGGGAAAACAGTGGGGACGGCCAATGACATGCTGGGCTGTATAGGGAGGGGTATAACCAGTAGGTGGAAGGAGGTGAAACAGCCCCTATATAAATCGCTGGTGAGACCACACCTCCAGTACTATGTACAGTTCCTGAGGCCCCATCTCCATAAAGACATAGACAGGATGGAGAGGGTACAAAGGAGGGCTACTAAAATGGTGCAGGGCCTGCATTAGAAGCCCTACGAGGAAAGTCTAGGGTATCTAAATCTGTACTCAATGGAGATCAGAGGGAGAGAGGAGGCATGATTGAGACATTCAAATAAACAAAGCACAGGAAGGGAGCATCTTTCAAAGAAAAAGATGCTCAAAGACTAGAGTTCAAAATCTGAAGTTGGGGGGAGCGATCAAAGGGAACAGGAAAAAGTTCTTCATGGAAAGGGCAGCAGATCCCTTGGAACAGCCTCCCAGCAGAAGTGGTGGGAGCTAAAATTGTTACTGAATTTAAAAAAGCATGGTATAGACCCATGGATATCATAAAAACAGGTAAAGAGAGAAAGCTAGAGTCTAAATAGGGTCTGAAGACACCATTGGTAGGGGAAGGGGGCAGTAAGGTAAATTCCAAAGACCAAGCAGGGTCTGCGGTGTTCTAGTAGGCAAGGAAAAGACTGGATGGGCCAGGTGATCCTTTTCTATTGTCAACCTCTATGTTCCTATGTTAAGAGCAATCATTTACAGAAAATGAAATAAAAATCCAAATATTTATTTAAGTCTTTGATAACCGGGTAGATGCGCTGATCCAGAGGACCGTTTTCGGGCACGACCCAGGCCGCAACAAGCAGCAAACAGAGAAGAAACGTACAATACAATGTGTACAGGTTGATAAGCATAACAGTCATCACCACAGGGTGAATGTAATTTTACATAGGAAAACAGGCGATACTGAAGGATTACAGCCACATCGCAGTGATGCGCTGCTGTCACAGAATGCACGGTACTGTGTATCTTGATGCCACTCGAGCGACTGGTACCACTAACACAGCAGGCATTACAGTAAATGCAGAGAAATTATTATTTTTATCTTAGATACAATATTACCGAACACAGAATAACCACTGAGGACCCGGGGGGTGTGGGGGACGGAGCGCCCCCACATAAAAAAACAAGCAGGCATGACGGTAAATACAGTGAAATTATTTTTATCTCGGATACTATATTACTGAATACAGAATAACCACTGAGGACCGAGGGTGTGGAAGTGAACGCCCACTGAAAAAAAGTAAGCAATATTTTGACTTTTTTTTTTTTAAATAACCAAGACAATATTTGTTCATTCTTCTGAGGGGGCGCCCGCCTCCCACACCTCTCGGTCCAATGTGGTACTTTGCACACACTGTACTGTACATTACTATAACTATTATATGACTATTCTATGAACTATTTGGTGACTCGGGAAGAGGCGTGACAGAGTGGCGTCGCTTTAGACACGAGCCTCTTACCGTAATCCTTTCTTGTTTACTTGAGCAACTGGCCGTAATCATTCAGTATCACCGGAAAACAATCAGGAAAGTTATACAATTCAAAACGAAAAACAAAACTTTCAGTTCATCAGGAGGAGTCAAAAATAACTGTACACTGTTTAACAGAATAAGTGAAGAGAGCAATGAGGTGCATGAACATACAGAACAGAGCACACAAAACATATATTTAAGATACAGCGTAAAAGGGAAAAGTGCTGGGCAGCCCAGGCTGCCTAGGAAGGCAAGGAAACTGAGATTATGTCAAACATCAGAAGTGTCAGGTGAAAACATATTGTGACATAAAACTGAAATCTTATTTCATTCCATTTTTAATCTTTTAATATTTGAAAACACAAAACAAGCTAACAACTGCTTAAATTAAATGGCTGTGGGAAAAAAAGTTTCTGAAAAGAAGACAATATCACAACACAAAAACATTGAAATAGAAACATAAAACATTAAGCTAAAATAATCCAAAAATGGATTTCTTTTTTGTATGGGAAGTCTTGCAATAACACTATTTTCTTCTGTAAAAACTAAAATCGTTTTCAAGAAAAAACATGTAAGATACCAGGTTTACCACACTTCTGCTTTGTTCTTTCACATCAGCTTCCCTACCTCCAGCTTCATGATCCCCTGTTTTGGTCTCAGCACCACCTGCTTACAGTTCAGAACCACACTGCTTAGAACCCAGAGCAGCTCTTCAGAGTTTGGGACTAGAAGGAGTTCAGTGGATGTTCCCAGAAAACAAGTTTCCTCTGCAGCTCCCTCTGTGCACTCCTGTTTCCACTATAACTGCTTTCAAAAACAGAAATGCACTTCCTGTACTCCTCTGAAATGCTTCCCTAAATTATTTAAATCACTTGATTAATATTCATAGCATGCTGCAGTAAGGGAAGGGGTTCCAAAACATAGTAATCCCTTAAAGAGGCAGAGGCACAGGCACATCCGGATTTGATGTCTCATGACTGAAGCAAAGCCAAAGTCTCTTACAGTGAGGATGGAAACACACAGGGCTGTTCCTACTCTAGAAAAGGTTTGTCGGAACCCAGCTTCTCAGTATCAAGTCCCAGCATGCACTGGTATTAATTGTGGCACAACAATCAGTTGGCCCACCACCATTTACAAGCAAGGCCTCCTCTCTGTCTAGGGGAATCCAGGTGGTAACTTTGTTGGAGGGCGGCACTGTACAACCCAAGCAACACAGTCCAGAAAATAGAAATAGCTCTTTACCTGGTTCTTCTGCTGCTAGCGAATTGGCTTCGCAAGGCTGGGGAACCGGCCGAATATCATACGTCTCAAGGTGCAGCTACAAGGGACAATGTCTGTTAGCAGGCACAAATGACACAGTTCAGATTGATTAAGTTCACTGTCCACTCCAGAATAAAAAGTGCAAAAACAATTTAATTTCAACCAGAAATGACAACAATCTCTCCATGGAGCGTTGGGGTATTACATCCAGTGGGTTTCTCCACAGGCACTAGCAGGAGATCCCATTCTAAGCTGCAGTCTCTTTACTTAGCCTTTGAAAAAAGAGCTACCAGCTTCAAAACATGTCAGGCGTGGTGATTTTTGTACGTAATAAAATGTAAGTTTTTAAGCTCTTTTCTGTCCAGCTTCCTTTTATTAGGCTTGTGTGTGCTTTGAACTTTGGCTTGTGTTTACTATGGAATAGTTCCTTGAGCACCACCTTGTCCATGTGCACACTCTTTTTTTGTTTCTGTTTCTCCACAGACACTAGCAGGAAATCCCATTCTAAGCAGCAGTCTCTTTACTTAGCAGACTGATTACTTCATTCAGGCACTACGTCAGAAGAGTGCTGTCAATAACAGTGCCTTCCACAATAGCGCTGTATTGTTAGCGCTCTCCACTAAAGTGGCAGGACAGAATGCCGCTGCACAACAGAGCGCTAATGGTAGCATTCACACACTGCAGAGATGACTGCTACCATTGTAAATTCTATTTTTATATGGGGCTCTTTGCCCACCACAACCTCAATGGGAGTTCTGCACACACTCAAACTTAAAGAGTCCCACCCCGGGGGAGCAGATCATGGGGGAAAAACAAAATTGGTGGGGTTGTGGAATAATGATTCCACTGCCCTTTGTAAAAAAACAACTAAATTCCACAAGTAGAAATAAAGGGAACCAGGATTAGAATCTTGGTCTCCACCACCATTCTGCTGAGCTCCTCCATACCCCAGCCCTCCCTACCAGGGGAGCAGCTCGGCCAGCCTCCCCAATTCCTCTACCCTTGTCCCGTCACATAGTACCACAGACAGGGACCTGGGGAGCACTTACTGCACAGTGCTATTTACCCCTTATCGCTGTCTGTGGTAGCACTATTTGGACACATTCTGACTGAGTGGGCTTTAGGCAGACTTCACGCAAGCCGTGAAGGCTAAATTCCCGACAGCAGCAAGATGTCAGACCTAGGCAGGCCACATGAAGCACCACTTCTGTACTAAGCAGTACTCTCATTTCATTGCTTTTCCTTTCTCTTTCATTTTCCCAGGCAAAACTTTCTTTGCATTCTCTGAACATAGAAACATAGACTTTGTCGGCAGATAAAGACCACTTGGCCCACCCAATCTGCCCATTTCCCTACCTACTGGATAAGCTGCAGATCCTAGTTAACCAACAGCCTGCTTCTTCCTACCCCCCCACCAGAATTGCCTTATGTCTGTCCCATGCATTCTTAAATTCCCCCACTATTTTTGACCCCATGACCTCTTCAGGAAGGCTGTTACATGTGTCCACCACCCTCACTGCGAAAAAATACTTCCTCATATTGCCCCTGAGCTGTCCCCCCCTCTATCTACAAATTGTGTCCCCTTGTTCTTGCATACCTATTTTTCAGAAAGATGTTACCCTCTTGGACTTTGTTGAACTCTCAAAAACTTTACTTAACTTAGGGAGCATGACAGCACAAGACTTTTCTACTGTCCTGATCCCTTCTCTCACACTGTCTTGCTGTACACCTTCTCCACTGAGGGAGGGGGGATACAGTAAAACATGGAGCACCTTCATCACTTTAGGTCTCAACTTCAACTTATGTTCTTAGAGCAAGAACTGAACCACTGGAGCCCTTCTGGATATCTAGCCACTGATGACATGTGCCTACGATGGCTTCCCAGGGAATTCTTCATCCTGATCTGGAAACCGGCTTTACCATGCCGCAGCAACAGCGGTCACAGAGACATCCCCGATAGCAACAGCCGCATAGCCAAGTGTCCACCCCCCCCCCCGGTCTCTAGGATTCCAACTCCGAGTCAGAGTTGGACGGGAGGAGGGACACCCTGCGAGGCAATCCCCTGGCCATGCAGAGACCATCACAGCGTCATGCGGATTTTGCCCAAATCCTGTCACTGTGATGGCTGCGGCAACAATATACCCTGGAAACCACAGCACCTCTGCTCATGCAGTGATTCCAGCCTCCTTACTAACTCCACCCAGGGGATTGCTGCTTGTGCCACACCGGAGCACCCAGTAGATCTGCCACCCTGCTGGGGTCCCAACCACCATTCTCCACATGGACTTTTCCTGCCTCCACAGGCTGCACAACTAGGGAGTCCCAACTCTGTAGCGGTCAACAGAAAGGGGCAGTGCTGCCATCACTACTCCCACAATGGTCCAGACTGCTACTTCTGGGCCATGCCCCAGGCCTATACTGACAAAGCAGGCCCACTCTCAGGAAACACTCTGACTCCACAGCTGAACTTGCCCATAGGTCGGTGGTTGTGGGTGAGATTATTATGAGTTTTTTTTATATTTCAAAAATTTTATTGTTCAGCAATTAAGCCATTACAATATACTATACAAATGTTTCATATCAAACATTGCATTGAAAACTTGCTGTAAAATCATGTGTTCCTTATCCAAGTAACACAGGCCTGTTGTCAACTACTATAAGTTATTTAGTAACTATATTTTGGCCTGGTAAAAACCTAGACTTTGGTAAAAAAGAAATAGGTATGTTCCTGAGAGTAAAAACATTAGTACGACCATGGATAACATTTAGATAACACTTCTGATGTTGGTAGAACAATATCTACAAGTAAAGTTGAAATTAGGTTCAGTTATATGTCTGACTTATTGTTTCTCCTTGTTCGCCTGACTAATGTTTCTGGCCGTCTTTTTGCTGCTTGCTGTCACCCTAGTGTTACTGATTTATTCTCTGTATTTCACTGTTGTTTTCACACCCCGTTGTTTGTAACCTCATGGACTGTGCCTGAAAATAGGCCGTGTTGCTGTCTAGAGCACCTACCCAGTCAACAAAAACTAACTAAATAAATTCTTTTTTTCAATTTAGTATTCCAACATTTAATAGACTTTCTAGGATACTCTTGATTAAGCATGTAATAATTGCAATGAGGCAGCAGAATCTTTAACTCTTGTAACAATAACAATGCCATGAATTACCCATGTTATAGTAAAGTATTCAGTACACAGCTCCAAGTAGAACAAACTATATCGAGAGTCTTAATTCAAAACTCCAGATGTAAACTGGCCAAACAGCCGCAATCCATCTTAACTCTTAAATCTTACTCAGGAGAGCAACCTCATGTCCCACACGGGGATAGGACCAAGTTCAAGGTCACAGACCCCAAACCAATAAACAGGATTACTACATCTACTACTCTGTCACAGTCAGATTTAACACTCCATTGCCACTATGACAAAACGGATCCATCTCATGCTGCCAGTTACAGTCTGACTCAGTAAGCAGGTCTAAGGGGCACCTTGCAGCACATGCTGCTCCATACCCCGATAATTTTATTTATTTATTTATTTCATTTTGTTGACTGGGTAGACCCACTAAGCCCAAATGGTCCCTTTTTCAGGGTCGACCCAGATTTAGTTACACAGAAACCTGTAGGATACAGGAGACATCAATGATACATACTGATGCCAAATAGTTTTAGAACAGCTGCAAGACAATCACAGAAATTCCCTATGACTTTCCCTCTAGAGCGTACATGGGTAGGTGTATCATATACTAAACAGGGGAGGCTACAAACATACAATAATGGTATGACAAGTTACTATGGGTACAGACACATAACAGTATGCTGCAACAGCTGTTTTCATATTATTCAGTTCCGGTAGAATCTGCACCAGAAGTCATACGAAGAGAGACTAAAGGAGCTTAACATGTATACCCTCGAGGAAAGGAGGGAGACGGGGGACATGATAGAAACATTTAATTACCTCAAGAGAATCAACAAAGTCCAAGAGGGTATCATCTTTCAGGAAAAAGAGATGTGCAAGAACAAGGGGGCACAATTTGAAGATAGAGGGGAGGATGGCTCGGGGGCAATGTGAGGAAGTATTTTTTCACAGAGAGGGTGGTGGATGCATGGAATGGCCTTCCTGAGGAGGTTGTGGGGTCAAAAACAGTGGGAGAATTCAAGAATGCATGGGACAGACATAAAGCAATTCTTGCAGGGGTAGGAGGAAGTAGGCTGTTGGTTAATTAGGATCTGCAGCTTATCCAGTAGGTAGAGAAATGGGCAGACTGGGTGGGCCAAGCAGTCCTTATCTGCTGTCAAAGTCTATGTTTCTATGGTTCTATGTACATTTTGTGTTTGGGGCTTTTTTTTTTTTTACAAACTTTGAAATTGTGAGGGTCACCTCTGGCATAAACATGAGTTGTTTTCCGGTAGGTGTGCTTTGAGCCTTTTTCTAAAGGAGACCAAGGTAATGGCATTATGCAACTGGTCAGGAAGGCTGTTCTATATGGTTGGGGCAGTGTGGAAGAAGAACTTGTTTCCCGCTGTGGTCCTCACCCTGGGAACCTCTAGGAGCTTTCAGGAAGAGGTTCGGAGCAGCCTGTCTGAGCACTTGGTGGCTATCAGTCTGACTAGGCCTACCATGTGGGGGCCATTTATTAGTTTGTAGGTGGTGCACAGGATGGAGGTATTGAAGCCATTAGGAAAGAGGTGGCCAGTTTAGGGAGTCAAGTACCTCACAGTGATGACGCCTCGGGTGGGATTTGGTTGCAAATCGTGCTACAGTAGCATGTTGTAGAATATTTGCACCCTCCCCAGTTCTTTTCAAAGAGGGACTTACAGCTGGAGCAGCATAGGTCAGTTTGGGGAGGAGGGTGCAATTTCCGATTGTTTCCCTGGTTTCGGGAGGAGTTGGGAGTTCTTCCTATACAGTAAACCTAGCTTGTGATGTATCGTTCTGGTGACATAGTCCACATGGCACTTGAAAGTGAGACCATAGTCCAATATGAGGCCCAAGTATCTGAAAGACCTCACGACTTCTATGAACATGCCTGCTGCTGATACTAGGGAGAGCAAATAGGTTCTGTATGAGCCTAAGGATCTGGGTCCATACAACATAGCTTTCATTTCCTTATCTTTTAACAGTAACCTTTTATCCAACAGCCACTTTTCTACAGCTGCAAAGTCCTCCTGTAGCTGAGACACAAGGGTCGATAAGCTATCTGAGGTTCGGTACAGCACAGCATCGTCAGTGTACTGAATTACTGAACTGTCACCACAGTTATTTCTGAGGTTATTTACGAACAGGGTGAACAAGAGGGGCCCTAAGATGGAACATTGGGGTACTCCCTATGTGATGGTAAGTTGATCTGATATGGTTCCCTTCCACGTAACCTGCTGGGTTCGGTGGGGCAGGTAGCTCTTGAACCAGATTAGGGAGTGGTCATCAAGGCTGTTAAGTTTTAGCTTGTCTATCAGGAAGTTGTTGTTGACCAAATCAAAGGCCTTTGTAAGGTCTTTGAATATGGCACCAATGGTGGTACCATCGTTGAGGGCCTTGAGGGTGTCAGTGGTAAATTTGATAAGCACCAGGTCAATTCCATGTTTCTGACAGAATCCATGCTGATTGAGAGCTAGCAGTTGGTGTGTTTCCAGGTAGTAATGGAGTTAGCTGTATACAAGTTGCTCCAGTATCTTGGACAGGATACATTGGCGTGAGACTGGCCTATAGTTCCTTGGGACTTCCTTTATTAATAGGAAAAACATGAGCTTCTTTCTATTTGGCCGGGACAACTCCTTCTAGTAAGGATCTATTGATTAGCCAGGTGGGTGGGGTGGCTGTGGCAGGGGCAGCATCTTTTAGTAATCTTGAGAGCAGTCCATCAGGTCCCACAGAGTCTCTGGCCTTTATTTTCTTAAGTAATGGGAGCATGTCTGCTCTCCTTACCCTTTTTAAATGGAATTCCAGATACTGTCGTTCTGTTCTAGGGGTATGAGGGTGATCAGAGGCTTTGGGAGGAAAGTTTGCCTTGTATGCATCTAGGTCAGTGTAGAAACTGTTGAAGACATTAGATGTTTCTTGGTTATCTCCAGTGATTTGGCTCTTGGAGATAATTGGTCCTTGGGGAGATTTACTGCTACCTTTCATCAGACAGTTGATCTGCTGCCAAACACATCTGGGGTCAGTTAGGTTGGCCTGCTGTAGATTTTTGATACATTTGAATTTGACAGAGCTGGCACATTTTTTGCTTTTGTTTCTGAGCTTGCTGTAGGCAACCCAATCTGATGGTGTACCAGACTTCTTATAAGTCTCCTAGGCCTTATCCCGCTTCTTCATGAGAGTCCTTTGCTTGGGGGAAATCCATTTGTAGCATTTCCCCTTGACTCTAAGCTTTCTTAATGGGGCATGCTTGTTGGCAGCTGAAGTGAAACAGTTCTGGAAGTATTCCAGAGCTTCATTAATTGTTGGGAGATGCAGGATAGGGTTCCAGTCATGGCAGGAGAGATGGAAACAGAAGGTGGAAGCTAAGAATTTTGAGAAGTCCCTGGTGCAGAAGACCTGAGGTGGTATTTTGGTAGCTTTATTCTTCCAGATGCAAAATATGAGTCTGTGATCACTCAGTGCATCTAACAGAGTGCCTGCTGCCTGAATATTGAGGGGGTTGGTGACTAGCACTCAGTCAATAGTTGAAAGGTTGCCTGATCTTCCTGGACATAAGTCTTCACCACTCATTCAAACTATTGGGATCTGCGCCGGAGGCACTAGGACCCATCAGGAGCAAAGTTCTTGTTGGAGGGTCGGCGCCAGAGATGGCGCCGCAAGGAACAGCGCCATGAACCCTAGCTCGTGCGGTAACGACTATCTTGGCGTTGACCCTCCAACTGCCTCAGTTCCTTTTTCTCCCGCCATCAAGTGCACTTCAGTGATGACGTCGCTCGCCTGTCGGGAGTCAAACTTCAAACTAGCAGCATAGTTTTCAGTTTTTATTATTTTGTAATATTATCTCTATACAGTATCACTTAAATTTATTCTTATTTTAAAAATAAATACAATAAAGAAGTCTCAGCCTACCTTGACGGAGTCGACCATGAGCAGGTCAGGTGACAGTAGGGAAACTTCGTATGAAAGCTGTTCAGTCAGTCGGGCTGGGTCCGGTCCGCTGGCTTCTCCGGAGGAAGGGTCTGACAAAGGTCAGTCCAATGCCCGGGGGGATGGGCGGTGCCCCCGGAAGCATAAAAATAAACGGTCGCACTGTCGGCACCGTTCGGACTTGAGCTCTTCTTCAGGCCACAGGTCTAAAAAGAGAAGGCATCACTCGAGGTCGCCCTCTGATATGTCTGCACGTAGACGCTCGGTTATCGGGGCTAGTTGCCGGTCTTCTCCTTCGGAGTCGCCAACCTCTACTTCTGGTAGCCAACGGCTTTGACATCGGAGCCCTACCCCGCCCGCAGGTAGGTCTTCAGATGAGCAGTTTCATCAGTGGACCGCTCTTATGGAGCAATGGGCTTGGAGGTTGGTTCGGCTACCTGGCTCGGTCACTTGCGGGCCTTCGGGCTCTCTGGGTGGCCGGGTAAGGCGGTTGGACCTTCCTGGTCACGCGGCACCTTCTTCAGTGCCGTCGACTCCGCGCTTAGGAGTTTCCCCCCCTCACATGGCTGTGGCACAGGGGGCCACACCGATGCCCTTATCCTGCTCTTCTTCCTTCAAAACCTGTTTTTTGGAGTCTGGGAGTGTTTTCAGCACCCTCAGTGTCATGTAGCCTCTCGGCGCCATCCTCGGCATCAATGCTGCGCTCGGCACCGTCTTCGGTGCTGTGCGGCCTCTCAGCGCCGTCTTCAGTGCCGTGCAGCTTCTCAGTGCCATGCTTGGTGCCGTGCTGCTTCTCGGTGCTGTTTTCGGCACCGCGTGGCCTCACAGCGTCATTCTCGGTGCCGTCGGCGGCTCTCGGGGACTCCTCTTTTCACTTGTTTCCTTCTTCCTCCTCTTCTGAATTTCATTCCTTTCCAGCCCATACAGTCCCTCCTGGACTGTCAGGAGATGACGTTGAGCCTGACCCAGACCTTCGGTTGGGTGATGAAGTGGACGAAGCAGGATCTATTACTGCTACAGAGCCTGTGGTCGAGGACCTATCCTTTAAGTCTCTGTTGAAAAATCTGAGTTCCACACTTTCTCTCCAGACTACAGACATCAATCCTGGGAAATTGTTGAGACTCCAATATCTTCATGCCTCGGAGATCCCCATGGATTTGACTCCTCCGATTCAGTCTTCCTTCGAGACGCTGTCTAAAATGGTATGGAATAATCCTGCTCTTACCCCTTCGCTGGCTAAATCCATTGATAGGAAATATTCAGCCCCAAGGATCATCCCATTTTGGCATCTCAAGCCTTTGCGGATCCTATTGTAGTCCTGGCAGATAATGATAAGGTCGTTCTTCTTCAAGCTACTACGGCTCAACCTATTAACAAGGAATCTCATAAGATAGACACCTTAGGTAAGAGAGTCTTTGCTGCTTCTACCCTAAGTATGCGTATCACCAGTTACCAAGGTTATTTTTTTCAGTATGTGTATATCCTGTGGCTTTCTATTAAACAGATGGATGAAGCCCTACCGGAGTCGGATTCAAAGCCAGAGCTTCTTCAAACCATTACCAGAGGTATTGAATCCAATAACCAGCAGGTTAAAGCAGCCATGGATGCTTTTGAAACTGCTTCCCATTCAGTGGCTGCTGGTATTTGCACCCAGCATCATTCCTGGCTGCGCACTTCGGGCTTTACGAATGACGCGCAGCAGCAGGTGATGGCATTGCCCTTTGATGGTGCATATCTTTTTGGTCCTCAGGTAGAGCAAGCTCTAGAAGCTACACAAAAGACTAGGTCAGCCATTAAGTTGGCTCGCCCCTCCTGCCCCTCGAGGGCATGCCAGTAAGCGGCAGTTTCATAATCGCCAGTCCTTTTGAGGCAGAGGCAGAGGAAGTTTCCATAAGAACCAACCTGCCCAACCTCAAAGAAGGCACAACAGAAAGCGCATAGGGCCCAAAGCGCCAAGCGCTACCTTATGAATTGCCGGCCCAAGTTCCATCTCAGCTGCCCGAGGTGGACTTTTCCTCTCCGTTGGGAGGTTGTCTGATGCACTTCTACAACCAGTGGAAGTCCATAACCGCAGACAAATGGGTCCTTCGGATAATTTGTGAGGGGTATTCACTCAGTCTTGTGGAGACCCCTCCAGATCGTCCCCCCAAATGGCAGCCCAGGCTGTCAACCCTTCAGTCAGACCTTCTCGCCGCTGAGATTCAGGGCCTTCTAAACAACAGGGCAGTAGAAGTGTTGCCACAACACCAACGAAACACGGGGTTCTACTCCCATTACTTTCTGGTTCCAAAGAAGTCAGGTGGAATGCGCCCCATTCTAGATCTCAGAAAGCTAAACAAATTTCTCCTCAGGGAGAAATTCAAAATGATTTCTCTGGGAACCCTGTTACCTCTGCTCCACCAACATGACTGGTTAGCCTCCCCAGATATGCAGGACGCTTACCAGCACATTCCTGTTCACCTGAGGCATCACAGATTCCTGAGGTTTGTGGCTCTGGGACAGCACTATCAGTTCAGAGTCCTGCCCTTTGGGCTATCTTTGGTGCCGCGAGTTTTTACAAAATGTTGCGCAGTTCTCACAGCACACCTCAGAAAGGTCAGAATTCAGGTGTTTCCTTATCTGGATGATTGGCTTCTAGCAAGCCCTTCCAGGTAAGGGACTCTGGATGCCATGGAGATGGCTTTGCGCTTCCTTACATCCATGGGAGTTCTGCTCAACCTCAAGAAATCACAACTGCAGCCCTCCCAGTGGCTCCTTTTCATAGGGACTGTTCTGGACACCTCCTGTGCGAAAGCTTTTCTTCCAGAAGACAGGAGGAACAATATCCTTCAGATGGCCCATCACATCGGGGAAAACAGCTCAATCACAGCTCTCTCGATGCAATGGATGCTAGGCCTCATGGCATCCTCAGTGTTCACTGTACCCCTAGCAGGTCTGCACATGAGAACCACCCAGTGGATGCTCAGTACTCAGTGGTCCCCAACCATTCACCCGCAGTCCTATCTCATCAAGGTGACAGAACCTTTAAGGAGGTCACTCACCTGGTGGTCTCAAGAGAGCAATCTCCTGGAGGGGTATCCCTTTGCTCCTCTGGACTATCAGATCTCCATTACCACGGACGCATCTCTAATGGGGTGGGGAGCTCACTATCAGGCTCTCCACACTCAAGGTGTGTGGACTCAAGTCGAGTCCCAGCTCCACATAAACGTCCTAGACACAAGAGCCGTCCTTTATGCGGTCCGAGCTTTGAAGACATTCTGTGTCACAAGAACATTCTCCTTCAAATGGACAACAAAGCAGTGATGTATTACATCAAAAAGCAGGGCAGTGCTCACTCTTACCCCTTATGCAGAGAAGCAATGAGGGTATGGGAATGGTGCTTGGAGCACGAGGCTCTAATTCAAGTGGTCTACCTTCCAGGTGTTCAGAATGATCTGGCAGACCGTCTCAGCAGAACAGAGACAGACCCTCATGAGTGGTCTCTCGACTCAACCATAGTTCAGTCACTATTCGAAGAGTGGGAAACTCCAGACCTGGACCTTTTTGCATCCCCACTCAAGGCAAAACTGCCTCTCTTCTGCTCCAGAAATCCAGGGCCTGGCATTTTCTGTCAGGATGCGTTCAGGCTGCGGTGGACAAAATGTTTTCTTTGCGCTTTTCCGCCTCTTCCTCTAATTCAGAGGGTACTCCTCAAGTTCGAATCCCAGGGAGACAAAATGATTCTCATTACTCCCTTTTGGCCTCAGCAGCTGTGGTTTCCACTGCTCAACAATATGTTGGCAGTTCCTCCGAGACCACTTCCCCTGCAGATGAACCTTTGGACTCAGGGACCGGTGGTCCATACCAACCTGAGATCACTTCACCTTCATGCTTGGCTCCTGAAGAGGTCAAAGTAAACTGGTTCAATGTCTCTCAAAGAGTTTCAGATATTCTTCTGGCTGCACGGAAGCCAGCCACTCGGAAAACTTACACAGCCAAGTGGAAGCGTTTTTCACTCTGGTGTGCAAAGTCCTCTTTGAATCCCTTTTCCTGTCCACCAGATAAGGTTTTGGAGTACCTTTTGGACCTCTCAAATTTGGGTCTGCAGTACTCTACAGTCAAACTTCTTCTCAGTGCCATTTCAGTATATCATGAGCCCGTTATTTCCTTAACTCTAGCTCAGTTACCTATGGTTAAGAGGTTTCTTAAGGGGATTCTGCATACCAGACCTCCTACAAGTTGTCCAGTCACAGCCTGGGACATTAATCTTGTGCTAGACATGCTCACTTGGAAACCTTTCGATCCTCTGGCTACCTGTGAGCTAAAATTTCTCACTTGGAAGACTGCCTTCCTAGTGGCCATTACCTCAGCCCGCAGGGTTTCTGAGATACATGCCCTGGTCACAGACCCTCCGTATACTGTGTTCCATAAGGACAAAGTAGTTCTTCGTACTCATCCTAAATTTCTTCCTAAGGTTGAGTCAGAATTTCATCTAAACCAACCTTTGGTCCTTCCCTCTCATTTTGCGGACTTCCAAAATGAAGGGAAATGCTCTCTTCATTCTTTGGATGTTAAGAGGGCCTTGCATTTCTATCTAGATAGAACCAAGGATTTTCGCAAAGCTCAGCAACTGTTCATTTCCTTCAGTGAGACCCAGCTGGGTCAACCTGTTGCTATCAGATGTTTCTCATCATGGCTAGTGGTGTGCCTTCATCACTGCTATTCCATGGCACAGGTTAAGTTGGAGGGTAGAGTTTACGCTCCCTCTACCAGAGTGGTTGCGGCATCCCTAGCAGAAATCCGCAACGTGCCCATTGCAGACATCTGCAATGCGGCCACCTGGAGCTCAGTGCATACTTTCGTTAAACATTATGCACTAGATGTCCATGCCAGATGACATTCTTCCTTTGGCAGAGCCATCCTCAATGGACTTCTGTCCTAGAAACGTGAGCTCTTGGTCTCTCCTGCCACCCTCTCGGAGGATTATTAGCTCAGTACTCTCCCAATAGTGTGAATGAGTGGTGGAGACTTGTGTCCAGGAAGATATGAAAATTACGTACCTACCATAATTCTTGATCTTCTTGGACGAGTCTCCACCACTTATTCACACGCCCACCCTCCATCCCCTGAGCTCACCTTTCTTGTTGGTCTTCACTCCCTCAAATCTTTAGGCCGTGAAGACTTCTTAATTGACCTTTCTTACATGGGTCACCCGGACTATCCTATGTCCAGTTTTTAGGTTAGGCTACCCTTCCAGGTTAGTTACGCTGCACCTCCTTGGTAAAAAAGGTACTGAGGTGGTTGGAGGATCGATGCCAAGATAGTCATTACCGCATGAGCTAGGGCTCGCAGCGCCGTTCCTCATGGTGCCAACCCTCCAGCAAAAAAGTTTGCTCCCGATGGGTCCTAGTGCCTCCGGTGCAGATCCTAATAGTGTGAATGAGTGGTGGAGACTCATCCAAGAAGATCAAGAATTCAGTAGGTACGTAATTTTCATTTTTGGCATTGTGTCTAGTGGATTCAGTAACGATTGGACTGGGGTTCCACCTGGAGGGACAACAGCCTATACTGGCAGGATGGTCTGCATCTGTCCAGGAAGGGAACAAGTCTTTTGAGCAATTGGTTTAAATGCTTCATTGGCAAGCTTTAAACTAGTCAAAGGGAGGCACTGACAAGCAGCAGAAAAATCCCAGCCTCTCCCTACAAAACAGGGTACTAAATGAGAAAAAGACCAAGGTAGAAGCGGTCAGTGGGGATGCTGCAACAGAAGGTAAAGCCATCAAAAAATGGAGAGCAATGAGTATCAATGCCCGTAGTCTAGGTAACAAGCTTCCTGAATTAGTGGCCTTGATGGAGGAGGAACATCTGGATATTGTGGCAGTCACAGAAACATGGTACACATAAAACCATGACTGGGACGTAAACATACCAGGATACACTATCTACAGGAGGGACAGGGAGGGTAAAAGAGGAGGAGGAGTATTTCTTTACATAAAGGAAGGAATAAAAGCAACAGAACAAAAGGGTAAACAGGGAGGAGGAGAAGAAGCACTGTGGGTAAATTTGGAGACAGGCAATGGCACCACAATCCGCACAGGGGTTGTATACAGACCCCCTTCTCAGGGGGAGGAAATGGACAAGGAAATTATAGAAAATATACTTAGAATGGCAGAAAAAGGGGAGATACTGCTGATGGGTGATCTGAATATGCCAGATGTTAACTGGAGTGCAGTTGCAGCTGCCACTTTGAAGAGTGCAGTTATTCTAGAATCCCTACAGGGGGCATGCCTTAGACAACTAGTACTGGAGCCCACTCAAGAGGGAGCAATATTAGACTTGATACTCTCAAATGGAGATGGAGAGAGGATCACAGATGTAGAAGTGGGTAGCCATCTGGGAACTAGCGACCATCGAACAGTATGGTTCACAATAAACACAGCAATAGAGTCAAGCCATACAAAGACAGAAGTACTGGACTTTAGGAGGGCTGACTTTGCCATAATGGGTGAGTGACTAAGGAATGCACTAGCAAATGGGCAGGAAGGAGGGTGGAAGAACAACGGGAATAATAAAACTGCCATCACAGAGGTAAAAAGCCTTTGTGTGAAGCAAAAAACAAAAAAGACGATGTAAGAAACCACTATGGTTCTCAAAGGAAGTGGCAGTGAAGGTTCAAGAGAGAAAGAAAGCATTCAGGAAGTACAAGGAATCGCAGAAGGAGCAGGACAGAGAACTGTATCAGTTAGAGCAAAGGAGGCTGGAAGGCAGTCAGAACAGCAAAGGCCCAAACCAAGGAAAAGATAGCCAACTCAGTTAAGAAGGGGATAAAACCTTTATAGGTACATCAGGCAGTGAAGGAAGACCAAGGGAGGGATAGTGCGCTTAATAAAGGGAGGGAGGGTGGGCAGAGGAGACTGTGAAGAGGCAGAGATACTAAAATATTTTTGCTCAGTATTTATGAAGGAAGAGGGGAGATACATAAAACAAACAGTAGTAACACTCTGGATACAGAAGTTGATACCGCCCATTTACAGAAGAAAGGGTTCTGAAAGAATCCTTAAAACTGAAGGTGGACAAAGCAAGGGGGCCTGATGGTTCATCCCAGAATTTAAAAGAACTAAGGGTAGAACTAGTGACACCACTGACTACCCTTTTTAACAAATCATGGGAGGATGGGGAGTTACCTGAGGACTGGAGGAGGGCAGATGTGATTCCCCTTCACAAAAGTGGGAACAAGGTAGAAGCAGGAAACTATAGACCTGTTAGTTTAACCTCAGTGATAGGGAAAATGATGGAATCACTTCTAAAGGAAAGAATTGTTGAGTATCTAGAGGCCAGAGGGGCACAGGACCCTAGGCAGCATGGATTCACAGCGGGAAGGTCATGCCAGACGAATCTGATAGATTTCTTTGACTGGGTGACCAAAGTAGTAGATCAGGGAGGGGCTGTGGACATGGCCTACCTAGACTTTAGCAAGGCATTTGACACAGTCCCACACAAAAGATTAATATACAAGTTAGCCAGCCTGGGAATGGATCCCAAGATGACAGCCTGGGTAAAGAATTGGCTGGAGAATAGGACACAGAGAGTTATAGTAAATGGAGTCCACTCAGAAGAAAGGAGGGTTACTAGTGGGGCACCGAAGGGTTCAGTATTAGGACCGGTCCTCTTCAATGTCTTTATAAGCAACATTGCAGAAGGACTGGAAGGAAAAGTATGTCTCTTTGCAGATGACACAAAGATCTGCAACAGAGTTGATGCACAGGGTGGAGTGGAAAGGATGAGAAGGGACTTGGCAAGGTTAGAGGAATGGTCAAAAGTATGGCAGCTTAGATTCAATGCTAAGAAGTGCAAGGTAATGCACCTGGGAAACAAAAACCCAGGGGAAGAGTACACAATGGGGGGTGAGATACTAACAACAACAAGAATGGAAAGAGACCTGGGGGCAGTCATATCAGATGACCTAAAGATGGGCAAGCAATGTGAGAGGGCAGCAAGGAGGGCTGGGGGATACTGGGATGCATAGGGAGAGGCATCACCAGTAAAAACAGGAAGTTATTATCCCTCTGTACAGACAGCTGGTGAGACCCCATCTGGAGTACTGTGCAGTTCTGGAGGCCCAATCTCTGCAAAGACATAGACAGGATGGAAGCTGTCCAGAGGAGGGCAACTAAAATGGTGCAGGGTCTGCACCGGAAGTCATATGAAGAGAGACTTAAGGAGCTTAATATGTATAGCCTCAAGGAAAGGAGGGAGAGGGGGCATGATAGAAACTTTCAAGTACCTCAAGGGAATCAACAAAGTCCAAGAGGGTAGCATCTTTCAAAAAAAGAGGTGTGCAAGAACAAGAGAGCACAATTTGAAGATGGGGCGGGTCAGAGGTAATTTAAGGAGTATTTTTTCACAGAGAGGGTTGTGGATGCATGGAACGGCCTTCTGGAGGAGGTTGTGGAGTCAAAAACAGTGGGGAAATTCAAGCATGCATGGGATAGTCATAAGGCAATTCTGGGGGGTGGGAGTAGGAAGAAGTAGGCTGCTGGTTAACTAGGATCTGCAGCTTATCCAGTAGGTAGGGAAATGGGCAGACTGGGTGGGCCAAGCGGTCCTTATCTGCCGTCAAATTCTATGTTTCTATGTTTCTATGATCTGGGTCAGATGAGCATTTAGCAACCAAGTATTATAGCCCTGTTCAGAGTCAGTCACCTAGCGAAGGTTAAAGCCTCCAAGAAGGAGTACTTCAGAAGGGACATGGTCCGCCAACATCTTGGTTATGACCTCAAGTGCCTCATTGGCTGCTTTGGGAGGGATGTACAGACTTCCTATCGGGAGTGTCTTGGCATTGCCATGTGTTAATTTGACAAATACTGATTCACTGACTGTGCAGTTTATGGGGCATAGGAAAGTGAGGGATACACATATGGTGTCCCTAGTATAGATTAGTTCCCCCCTTTCTTACCTATCCTGTCTTAAATGTGCACAGAGTAGCCTAGGAGTTCTATTTCATATGTTAATATGCTGGGTTTCAGCCAAGTTTCAGATACCACTAGAATGTCTGGCTTATACAGGTCTACCCAGCTCTGCACCTCATGGATTTTATTTATTTATTTATTGATTTAATTTGGGTCACGGGCAACATACATTCATATGGACTATTCACAGTCCCTTGGGAGATACTCAATTCGGGTAGTGTGAGGAGACAATAGTGAAATTTACTATGGGGGGACAGGGTTGGTTTGAACCTCTCCAGAGAGGAGGATTAGTATAAAGGAGATCAGACGTAGAGCATTTCGTGTTGATTGGGTTAGGTTCCAATGAGCTCAAGGATTGTAGTTGTGAAATATTAAATAGCAGGAATGTTTTCAGGTTAGGCCTTGCAATATTATTAACGTTGCCTTAAGCATGGTTTGAGGAGGATAGTGCAGGTCTAGGTGTAGCTTGTCTAGTGGCCCCCTACGGGACTCTGATCTTTCCTTCTTACCCAGCAGGTAGTCATCCCCATTGATAGCCAGTATAGACATGAGGTCTAGGAATGGGCTCCTACTGGCCATTTTCACACTGCTGATTGAAACAGGAAAAGGTTGGTGGCAGTGCAATATAATGGTGTACACCTCCGGCCGCAAAACCCTTACAGCGACATGTGTTGCTGCCGGCAACTGCACCATGTCACTGTAGGGGTTGTGCGCCAGAACCTGGCAACACATTCCCCCTTCTTGCACCCCCTCCCCGAACCAACTCCAACTCGAAGTTGGTATCCGTAAAGATGGGGGGCGTGGGGGCAGAGCCCCCCATGTGGGTGGTTCGGGGGCAAAGCCCCCTGAAGAAAAACACAGACTCTGCTGTGCACTGCATCTTGCTGACTGCAACTCGCAGTCAACAAGGAGCCTGGTGCTGTGATTCCAGTCAACGAGTTAATTGTCGACTCAGAATCATAGAGCCTAATATAACGATAAACAAGGATGGTGGCAGTGCAGAAAACTGATAAGAAAGGAGTTATGCTCCCTCCTGTGGCCAGATAATGTAACGTGCAAATGCAAAACACAAGTTTAACAGTTTGACTTAATACAGCATTTTACAATTCAAATAAACTTAATCTGACTTAACCTACATAGATACATAGACAGTGAAGGCAGATAAGGGCCTACGACCCACCCAGTCTGCCCATTTGAGCTTGGAAGTTTACTTTATGTTTTCCTAGAAGTCTGTTGCCCCTTAACCATGCCCTCCAGGATTCCTTTATGTCTATCACATGCATTCTTAAATCCCATGATTGTTTCAGCCCTCACCGCTTCCTCTGACAGGGTGTTTCACTTGTCCATCACCCGTTCTGTGAAGAAATTCTTCCTCATGTTTCCTCTGAATCGTCCTACCTCCAACTTCATCCCATGCCCTCTAGTCCTGGAACATCTTTTTCACTTAAAACTAGTGTATTCCTGCACCCTGTTTCTCCCTGTAAGATACTTGTAGGTGTAACCCCCCTGCAAATGGGGGTTCCCAAAAGACTTCCAGGAGCTTGCTTGAATGCTCCAAGCCTGAATGGTGTTTGGCGTTTAAGCCATTTATCTGTGAGTGTTTTTAGAGCCTCTGGTACTGTCTCTTTAAGAGCTGTCTGCTTGCAGACATAATTAGTTTGTATGGGGGGACTGTGTGTTTCTCTGCTTGAATACCACTCAAGCTGCTGCTAAATCACTCCATTTTTGCAGTCACTAGGAGTGCATAGGGAACCTTTCTGAAAGATGTAACTGTTTGCCAGAAATCATTTAGAGTAATAATGAAAATACAGTTTGTCTAACCTGCTTTCTTTGCAGTCAGACCTGTGTTTGCCTAGTTCCCCATTCTAGTTTTGAACTGCTGAACTGGACCAATCAGTGTGGGTTAAGGTAGCTCTAAAATGGTGCCTTGGATGAATCAGAACTTGGACTCGTAATCTGAGCCAGCCACAAGAGGATTGTATGGGCAGGGACTCTGGGAGATGTAGTTTGGACTTCAGCGCCTTTTTGGACCAACAGGGGCAGTCTAGTGTGAGTGACAGCCAATTCAGCCAAGAACTGGGAGAAACTCAAAGGAAGTGCCCGGTTTTGTCTGCTGGAGGTTCAGTTGAGCTCTGGCAGTGAAGAGGTAAGGAGCCCTGTGCTTTTAAGGCCCCGAGTTCCGGTCTGCAGCTTGTGTAACTGCTTGTTAGGACTGAATCTGTCCTGTGAAGAGAATCAAAGGATATCTGAAGAGTAGAAACCAGGCTCACCCTGTAGAAGACTGAAGAAATTGCTGAATTGCGCTCGATCTGTCAGGAACTGAATCTGCTGTGTGTTCTCCCGGGTATTGTGCAGTAATTGTGATCAGGATAGAGAAGCAGCCTGCCTGGTATAGTACTTTCTTTTTACCATATAAATGTGTGAGGAGGCTTGTGTAGCTCAAGTGAATCCTGCTGCCATTAAAGGACTTTTGCCTGTTACTGTTTACCATATAAATGTGTGAGGAGGCTTGTGTAGCTCAAGTGATTCCTGCTGCCATTAAAGGAATTTTGCCTGTTGCAGTTTGC
Source organism: Neoceratodus forsteri (assembly GCA_016271365.2). Lineage (NCBI taxonomy): Eukaryota > Metazoa > Chordata > Ceratodontiformes > Ceratodontidae > Neoceratodus > Neoceratodus forsteri. The sequence continues at coordinate 1,219,016,265 of CM057454.1, read as the reverse complement.
CATATAAATGTGTGAGGAGTCTTGTGGAGCTCAAGAGTAGCCCTGCTGACGTTGAAGGACCCTATCTTGTTTGGAGGTTGTGAGTACTAATTCAGTCGCTCCTGTTGAATTGCACATTAAATCCAAATGGAATTACTGTACTGCTGACTGTTTAACTATTTTTTCTTTTCTCTGTGTGAAAGGGCCCTACCAGCTGCCACGGTTTGGACTAGCCACTAGGGCTTGGGTACCCAGGGACAGTAACTGGTAGGGATAGGCCTGTGCACAGAGCCATAGGTAGATGAGTAAAGTGATAAGCTAATTAACCTGATTTCCCCGTCCTTGTTATATCCCCCTAAATAAATCAGAGCTGCTTGTGTCAGAAAAGTTATACTGCCTGAGGTATTTGTCTATGTTAAAGTATTGTACTGTGATTGTTGCACTGTATCTTCTTATTTTACAGGGTGTCCCAGTGCCTGAACCAGTCCTGGGGGTAAGTGTATGCTGTGAAGGTAATTCTGATACACTGTGTGGGCCACTAGTGGGAAGAAAGGGGGGTTGCAGTGTCCCAGAGGGCTGTGACCAAGTTAGTTTAACTATTGCAAACCCTGACCTCTGGGTGGATGCACCCGCCATCGGATCCAGGCCCTTCAACCTGTTAGTGGCAAATCAGGCAGGGGTAGTAGTGCCATCTAGGGGTTACATATGTCTCTATCATATCCCCTCTCTCCCTCCTCTCCTCCAGGGAGTACTTATTCAATTCCTTCAACCTGTCCTCATAGGACTTGTGATGCAATCAATGTACCATCTTTGTTGCCCTCCTCTGAACCTTCTCTGCTCCATCTAACCTGCTTTGTGATGGTCTTTCTTAACCAGGAGCAGCCTACAATTAATGCAGCCTTTTACAGATTCAGTACAATAATACAGCCTTTTACAGACTCAGTACAAGAAAATCAGGGAGCCAATGGAGTCTGGCAAAGAAAAGGCACCAGATTTCAAAAGCAGAACTTTCACTTATAACACTCATATATATTCTGTGGGGGGGGGCGGCGGGCAGCAGCAGCTGTAAGAGAAAGCCGCGCTTGGAGCTGGATGCCCATTCACGGCTGGAAAGCCTATTCTGTGGGAGAGTGGGCAGCAGTGGCTGTAGGAGGAAGCCGCGCATGGAGCTGGGTGCTCATTCAGGGCTGGAAAGCCTATTCCGTGGGTGTGTAGGCAGCAGTAGCTGTAGGACCCCAAACATTTTCCAGACTAGTTTACTACATAGACATCTCATGGCTTGGTTTAAAAGCTATCTGGAAAACCGACCCCAAAGAGTGAAAATTCCAGGTGTCCTCTCCAATGCAAGACCAGCACACTTTGGAGTCCCCCAGGGTTCCATATTGAGTCCCCTTCTATTCAGTCTCTTCCTGAATAGTCTCCCTCAATCTTGCCGTGAATAAATCATACTCTATGCTGATGATGCCGTAATCCACACCACCCATAAGGATCCATAACCCCTGCAAAACAATCTCCAGCTTGGTTTTGCCTCAGTAGAGAACTGGTTCAGCAAACATAGGCTCGTACTAAACTATATAAAAAAAAAAAATCAATGCTTTTCTGTAGCTCCCACAACAAGAACAGGCTGGATCCTCTGACCATCACAAACTGCCTTGGAGCGGCCATCGAACAGGCGCAATCCTTTAAATATCTTGGGATCTCCCTTGACAGCAACCTGTCCTATGGTGCCCACATCGATAGCGTCACCAAAGCTGCAGATTTGTGACTTGATCGCCTTTACAGGCACAGGACATACCTTACCCCAGAAGCCTTAAGGGTCACTGTTTAAAGCTCTGTTGTCTCCATAATCGACTATGGCCTGATGATATATGGCTCTGCCACTTCAACTGCTCTCAGACACATTTCCACCTCCCTCAACAAAGCTTGTCGACTTATCACCAGATCTCATCGTCTTACCCATACATTTGATGTCTACGCTCAAACTGGCTGGCTACAACTCTCAAACCGCATAAAATACCAAACCTGCATTATGGCAAAGAAGATAACCATGGGTCTTGCACCCCCCGGTATCCAAGCTCTCCTCTGCATAACCAGTAATTCCCGCCATATTAGGGGCTCTGAATCTCAACTCCTGCAGGTCCCCCGCTGCCAAACCTCTCAGGGACAACGTTCATTTGCTCATAGGACCCTTAGCTGGCTGAATTGTCTCAACAGTGAGATCTCCTAAGTTCCCAAACTTGGCCCATCAAACATTGTGTGTGATTGCACAGAGATGTCTCACATCTACTGTGAACAACAATGCAAGCCACACACTGCAGAACTGTGCTATGTTCATGTGTTTTTTTGCCCATGGCTAACCTGATTGCACAGTGCTAACACAATAGCCAGGTGCAAACTGGTTAGCCCAGGGCAAACATGAGCTATGTTCAAAGCTCCCATGCAAATGAGACTACTTAGGTAATCCATGGGCAAACAGGCACATTTGCATCTTATTATGTGCTGCTTAGCATACATTACCATGCAGTTTGCTCAGTGCTACTGCATAGAGCACACAGCTCCACCTTTTGGTCAGAATGGAAGTACAGGATGGACACTGCAAGCCAAGGCATGCCTACAGCATCCCCTGTTGGTCGGAATGGTCTATAGTATAACTATATATATATATATATATATATATACACACACATATATATATATATATATATATATATACACACACACACACATCTACAGATATATATATATATATATATATATACATGTACATATGTGTGTGTATACATAGGTACATAGCAATAGATATATATCTACACTGCCTGAGTCCAAACACACCCTGGAGGACAGCCCCCATACCTCTCCAGTGTCCCTCATTATGAGGGACAGGCCTCATTTGCCCCTTAAAACTGCTCTGTCCCTCATCCATCCCCCCATGGAAAAGGTGCCACCCACACAGTGAATGTGCTGTAAAGCAGACCTTAAAGCAGAAACATTGAAGTGTAAAATACTAACTCCAAAATACATTCTGTGCAGGTAAACACTATGGTTTTCACAGTGGTCTGGGCTTGTATCCCCATGTTTGAGGACATGTTCCTCATTCTGAGGGTCTGTGTCCCTCACTGTCTCTCAGTTTGAGTGTCCAAAAAGGTCCATGTCCCACATGTCAGTGACAAAAAGTTGGGAGGTATGACACCCCCCCCCATTGTGTTCCCCGACCCTCGGTAGCCCCAAAAATCACTTAAATACCTGGTGGTCCCCCACCCCCCCAGCATGATCCCGACTCCCAAAGCCCCAAACAGCACATGCATTTCCAGTGTTCTAGTGGCCCTCACCCCCAGCACGATCCCCAACCCCAGTAGCTCCAAAATCTCTTGAATACCTGATGGTCTAGTGGTGCCCCCACCCCCACCCCGCATGATCCCCGACCCCAGTAGCCTCCAAAATCACTTGAATACCTGGTGGTCTAGTGGTCCCCCACCCAAAGTGTGACACCCGTTAGCCCGTAAACAGCATATGTACGGAGCCGGCGACTGGCTCAGCCCTCCTCTCACCATCACAGCCAGCCACTGACTGTGGTATGGATGAGCGCTACTGAAATGAATGAGCTCGCTCAAGACCTAACTAGCCATCTCACTGTCACTGGTGGACTATGGCCTAAAAATCTATGCTGCTGCCAACCCTATGGCACTTCATCAAATATAGGGAGTCATCAATTAGGCCTGCTAGCTCCTCTCTGGTGCCAACAGAAATACACATACCTGCACCCTATACACGCTCACCAATATCCTCTCCCTTGAGAAAAGACTATTATATCAGACCTGTCTCTTCACCAAAAAACTCCACCAGGGTTTAAATCCAATAAGTGTCATGGCTTCTCTTCGGGCAGCCACCATCTCAGTGTCCACATGAGCCACCCCAAAAACTATCTGGAAGGTGACCAGGGTCAGGACCACCCTGGCCCAGCGATCCTTCCCCCTTAGAGCTCCATCCTGGTACAATGTCCTCTCACTGCCCATCACATCAATCACCAATTTAGGTCCTTTTAAAGCTGCCTTAAGGGTCCATATCCTCTCCTCATGTCAATGCCAGTATAACCGGTAACCTGTGGATCCTGCACCATGCTGCTAGGCCACACACCCTCCCTTGGCCTGGCAGTGGAGAGCCCTCATTATTTCTAGCCTACAGGCTCCTCACCTCCCTCAGTTACCATATAGTTGCACTGGACTATGAATGCATTGTATTATGTATAAGACAAGGCCTCCCTGAAGGCGCTTTAATACCAACTCATATCATGCATTGCTTTAGCTACAAATTGTATAGGTTTTAACCGGCTATTAGGTAAATATGTCGATAGCTCTGCCCTGTTTTAGCTACCAAATGTATAGGCATTAACCAGTGCTCACTGTACTTATACTCTGTATGATTGCTCACCCACATGTATTCTATGTATGTACTGTATGAATGTCTATGTTTTATTCTGATGTGGAGCCTTTGGAAATGAGTCTATGACTCAAAGGGTTGTAATTCCAATTTCCTAAATAAATAAAAGTGGAACAACTCATTAATGTGATTAATGCAGCAATATATAGCATTGGATTGCATTACCTTACTGACGAGACCCTCTGCACCCAACTTGTCAGGGTCTTTAGGGCTCAGATTGCTCACCCCCCGCCCTTGGAACACTGGAATGTGGAAACCAAGCCTGTGTGCTCCAAACCAGACCCTCTGCACCTGACTCATTAGGGTCCTCAGCGCTCAGATTACCCACCCCCTTGGATCACAGGAGTGCAGCAAGTAAGTGCTGTGTGCTCCAAACCAGACCCTCTGCACCTAACTCGTTTGGGTCTTCAGGGCCTGGATTGCCTGCCTCCTCACTTCGATGACTGGCACATAGCAACCAAGCCTGTGTGCACCAAACCAGACCCTCTGCACCTAACTTATTTTGGTCTTCAGGGCCTGGATCGCCTGCCTCCTCCCTTGGACCACTGGCACATGGCAACCAATCCTGTGTGCACCAAACCAGACTCTCTGCACCTGACTCATTAGGGTCCTTAGGGCTCAGATAACCCACCCCCCTTGGATTACGGGAGCGCAGCAAGCAAGTCTTTGTGCTCCAAACCAGACTCTCTGCACCTGACTTATCAGGGTCTTCGGGGTTCATTGGATCAATGGAGCATGCAGCCAAGCCTGTGTGCTCCAAACTAGATCCTCTTCACTTAACTTGTCAGGGTCTTTGGAGCTTGGATCATCCCCTCCCCCTCGGATCACTGGAGTGTGGCAACCAAGCCTATGTGCTCCAAACCAGACCCTCTGTACCTGACTCATCAGGGTCTTCAGGATTCAGATCATGTGCCCCCTCCCCAGGTCACTGGAGTGTGGCAACCAAGCCTGTGTGCTCCAAATTAGACCCTCTGCACATGACCCATCAAGGTCTTCGGAGTTCAGATAACTCGCACCCCCCTCGAATAACTGGAGCACGGCAAACAAGGTATGGCTGCACTCACACCTCTAGGAGCTCTGATGCAATCCAATCAGCTCTGTGGAATGCATCCTGTGTGACTGCATATTAGGCTTGCCTGGTACTGCTAACCCGTAGTAGCTACCTGACTGTGCATAGGACTATTATTAAATGCTCTCTCACGCTGTAAAAGCCTGAGGTTGCTCAGTACATGCAGTAAAGGTATATTATTCAGTGGTGTAAATGTGATGTCTAGCATGAATAAGAGAGCCTGTTCCTTGAGCATTAGTCCAGCTAGCTAGTGGTAGTAAGGAAGCATCTGGGGCAAGACTACCTGTTCATCTGTTAGAACTGATGTGCTGCAGTCTTGTAAATGCTAGTGCAGTTCGAGTTTGCTAGCCTACTGCTGTAACTATACTCTAGATTAGAACTATTAGCAGTGAAGCTCCCTGATCCTTTGCAGCTGTTAGATGTATAGACCTGTATTAGAGGTTTAAATAAGTTAAGAATGGTGCTTAAGGTAACACTGATAAATAGGAGCAAGGAAGTATGCTGAATCTAGTTATCTGTTCTTACCAATGTAACTTTGTGAAAGAGTGCTCCACTCTACAAGTATGACCAAGTTCATGTATTCAGCTGCTCCTAATGTTAGATAACAGTCAGAGATTTACAAAGGGCAAGGTCACTTACTGCCTGTTGGTAAAGTTAATCTCAGTTCTGACCCAGGTGGAGCTCATAGAGGCATAGCTGCAACCCGCTCTCCTTCAGCTCATCCCTTTCAGCCCCCCTTCCCCTCGTGGTCCATGGGGTTTCCTGTAACTGCACCCTGAGGGCTCTGTCTAGCCCTTTGTTACCCTTCCCCCCACTTGGCCAATCTTAAGGGCAGTGTGTATTCCGGTTGGCAAACCTTCATTGATTGTTTTGGGTTTTTTTGGGACGGTGATGCCCTGAGTTTGTTTAGCACTCACCCCCTGTCATTTCTCTCTCCAAAGCCTGTGTGCTTCAAACCAGACCCTCTACACCTGACTAGTCATGGTCTTTAAGGCTCATATCGCCCACCCCCCTCAGATCACTGGAGTGCAGCAACCAAGGTATGGCTGTGCTCACACCTCTAGGGGCTCTGGCACCACTGCACAAAAGATATATCCCTCCTACCCACCATCCAACTCTTCCAGGCCATTTGTCTTAATTTAAACCCCTCCCCCAATCAACCTACTCCACCTCCTACCATAACTCAAACCTGGACCAACTCATTTGCTCCTATTGCACCTGTAGGCGGCAGCACTTTCACTATCCATTGCCTCCTACAGTGCCTGTACATGTCCTCAGTTCAGTGCCACTGCATGCTGTGGACATCTGGAGACTTCTCCTTTTTCCACCACTATAACTTGACAGCCAATCAACCTGGAGCTTATTTAAGCTTTGTATGTTGTTACAAACATATTAAGCCTCAGTTAACTGACTGTCAAGGTGGTGGGCTCCATTTTATATTGCTGGGAAAACAGACTTAGGCACCATTTGTTGCTGAGTTCTGACAAAGCTACAGGTGACTGCACTGCTCCTGAAAAATGATAAAAACAACATATTTCAGATATCTCAATTAAATCAGTACATTTATAGGTCTTCTATTGTACATATCTTTGTAATTTTATCTTTTTTTGCAGGTGCTGAACTTATTAGTTTATGTTTTGTTAATGCGGAGGTACTTAGATGGCCGACACACGGTGCCATGTGTCCTGTTACTTTGCTTTATCATCTATTTACTCATGCTGTGTGGAGAATCAACTTTTATTTTAATAGTTATGGATGAACGTGCTCTCTGTTTTACTTGATAATGCTTGTATGGCCATTCTTTTTATTGTATTTAGGGTTTTCCTTAGACAATGTGCTAAGGTAGGCTGTCAGGTAACAGGACGTCCCACTTCACACATTCATCTAAGTCGAGCATTGTTGAGAAACTGCAGATGAACTGCAAGCTGAGGTGGTGTATTTTTTTTTTTTACTTGTCAAAATATAATAAAATAATAAAATGATCAATCAATGTATATGTTTTTTTTTCGATCATACAGATGCCGCCCCCACAGCATGATTCCTTGTACCATGGCGATCCTGATGGCTGAGCAGTGTCCCCAAAACCACTACTGTAGAATTCCCATCCTTGCTGTATATAGCTTTTTCTGTATTTGACCCTGCGACGTTTATTTTACCGGCTGCACTAGTTTTCCTTCCGGCGACAAGGCCCTCCTCCCCGTATGTCCGCCCGCTGTTGCTGTCCTGATAAGTATAGGTAACCTCCCCTTCCCGGTAATGCCATTAGTTTTTGTTGTTTTTGTTAACTCCTTCCATGCCTCTGATGTAGTGGATTACCACTGTCGATGTTTATGGGCACCAGAGTTTTTTTCAGTCACCCGATCAGGGAAATTGTTGCCATCTTCATTCTTTTGAAGTGTATCGGATGAACAGAGCCAGTGCAAACATCATTCCTCCACATGGAGCCTTGGAGACTCTGAAAATTCTTCTGTGGGAGAAGAGTATAAGGGTTCCTGGCATGACTGTGAAAAGCAGGGTGGGGGGGGGTCTCTGTGTCTGAGGTGGTCAGTCCTGGCACTTCAGTTTTCTGTGCCTGCTGGCCAGGGCTCACATTGCCACCATTAAAAAGGGAATTAAACTCCCCCAACAGGAAAGATGAAGTAAGTCTGAAACTCTAAATCAATCCTGGCATATTTTCTTGTACTGCCGGCTCAGCCCCCAAAGTCGCTGGCTCAGCTCCCCAATTTGCCATGCAGATCACAGGCCCACAATGTGGATGTCCTGACCATTCCACCCACCTTTGTCTGGCACTACCCACCCGCTTGCTTGCCCACTTGTCCAGCATTGTGCTGCTGTTTCTGTGCATTTCTCTGTTGGAGTGAAGAGGTGGTGGCATGAGCCTGACTTGTGAATTTCAGGCTCACATGTTCAGTATTGCTACCCCCCCCCCCACTAGCTACTACAGACAAGTTGTTCAAGATGGAGAGACGCATGCCAAGGGAGTGAGCATTGCAGCTAACATACAGAGAGAGCATCTCCCATGCCAGCAGCGGATTGCTAACAGGTGTGGCAGGCGGATGGATGTCTGGTGAACTCTGGGGTACATCTGTTAGATATTCAGTTAGCGTGTGTAAAGGTAAATAGGATCCCTGATTGGGGTGGACAGTAAGTTACAGAGACCAGCTAGTTTTACTATGGAACATAAATAGTCCTCATTCTGAGCCTAATACAATAATACCTTGGGTGGTGGCATGGTATTGTATGGGTGTGTGTGTTGGGGGGTTGGTACTACTGGAAACCAAGTAATTATTTTATTGGTTGTCAGTATCTGTTTACATGGGGGGGGTACCATTATATGATGGTATGGGGGACAACTGGCCATCGGGGAAGGATTTATGCATGCTGGTGCCAGGAATGGATGGCATGCATGTACTGCTTGTCACCAAGCAATAGTCTGAATTTAGATGTCTTTGGATGCAATGGGTGTAAGAGGGCATGAGTGTTACCATGGGGCACTGGTGAATGCTGCTGTTGGGGGGGTATGCCAGACATAACTGCACAAGAAGCATTTCCAGATCTTCCATGGTCACCCCATACCCCCTGATACCAAGTACAACCAAACTACAGATAATTCTCTGTTGTCACGTGGTATACCCATGCCATCCAGTACCCAGCACCACCACCTCTCAAGCATTCCCTGGTGTCAGGTTGTCCCAACAAGCCATCCGATACCTGGCACTTCCACTTCTCTAGCATTCTCATGTGTCTGGTTGTCCCACCAAGACATCAGATAACCGGCACCAGCACCGCACACCTCAAGTTTTCCGTGTTGTCAGTTTATCCACTCAAGCCACCCCATATTAGTCGCCACCACAAACCAAGCTTTACCTGGTGTCTGGACACCAGTGAATGTTCAATATCTAGTGGTGCTGAGTATCGCATGGCATAGGGGGACAGCTGTTCACCAGGGAATGCTTGAGGTGAGGCTGTGCCGGGTATCTGATGGCTTAGGTGGACATCTGGACAACAAGGAGAGCTTGAGGTGTGGTGGTTCTGGGTATCGGATGGCTTGGGGGAACAACTAGACTCCAAGTAATGCTTCAGGACTCAGAGTGCTTTTGCCGGGAATCTGATTACTTGGGTGTACCACTTGACCCCAAGGGAATTTCTATATTTGGATGCAGTTGGTGTCAGATGGTATGACTGTAACCATGGGACACCTGGGAATGTTTCTTGTGTGTTGGTGTACCATGTACCACCACAGAAGAACCATTCCCAGGTATCCCAGGGTCACATCCTCACTCTCTGATACTAAGCGTGATCAAATACAGATCATTCTCTGGTGTCAAGAGGTACATCCATGCCATCCACTCGATGCATCACAGCACATAATGCATTCCCTAACATCCAGTTGGCCCTCCATGCCATTAGTTGGAAGTGGTTCCTGGTATTGGATGGCATGGGGGTGTACGACTGGAAAATGGGAAATGCTGAATTTTTATTTGTGTGGGGTATCATATGGCATGGGGGTGTCCAACTGGATGTCAGGGAATGCATTATGTGTGGTGGTACAGGGTATCGGAGGGTATGGGGGGACAACTGGATACCAGTGAAGGGGCTAGGTGTGGTTTTGCCTGGAATGGATGGCATGGGTGTTCCACTTGACATCAGGGCATGTTTTGTATCTGGTTGAGATTAATATCACAGGGTGTAGGGGGTGACCATGGGAGACCTGGGAATGATTCTTGTGTGGTGGTATATGGTACATCATATACCACCACCTGTGCTTTTATGTATGTAGCCCTGACCCTGTGGAATTCTTTACCTCATCAGATACGTGAGTGCATGACTGTGGAAAGTTTTAAGAGGGCCTTGAAGACCCATCTGTGGCATATTGCCTACCCAGACTAATTATTTTTAGATATTTATTTATTTGACTATCATGCTGTATGTAATTGCATGTTTTATTGGATTTTATCTGTTCTATGTTGTATAGCATCTTGATTGCAGAAAGGTGCTTTAAAAATAAAGTTTTATTATTATTTATTATTAAGAAGCATTCCCCCTGTGCCCTGTGGCCCCCCTACCCACACCATCTGATACTAAGTGCAACCAGATGCAGAATATTTCTTGGTGTCATCCGGTACACCCATGCCATCCTTTTCAGGTACAACCACATATAAAACCATCCTTGGATGACAGGGAATTCGTTATGTGTTGTGATGCTAGGTATGGGAGGGTATGGGTGAACAGCTGGACACAAGGGATGTTTTTATATGTGGTTGTGCCGGGACAGGATGGCATGGGTGTACCACTTGGCACCACAACACATAAGGCATTCCCTGGTGTCAAGTGGTACCTATATGCTATCTGATGCTGTAGTGCCTGTTACTGGATGAAATGGAGAGCCTGGTGGAAACTGGGGATGCTGTATTTCTGTTTATGTCAGGCATGGGATGGCATTGGGGTACCATAAGATGCCAGTGAATGCCTTATGTGTTGTGTTGCTTAGTATCAGAGGGTATGGGTGGACAACTGGACACCAGGGAAGGTTTTATGTGTTGTGTTGCCTGGACTCAGATGGCATAGGTGTACCAATTGTTACCAGGGAATGTTTTGTATTTGGTTCTTCTTGGTATCAAAGGGTATGTGGAGGACTACAGGACACCAGAGAATGCTTCTTGTGTGGTGGCGTACCAGATGCCATCATAAAAGAGCAATCCCAGTGTCCCATCCACCCACCCTCTGATATCAAGCACAACCAAATACAGATCATTCCCTGGTGTCAAGTGATACACCCATGATATCCGATTCCAGGCAGCACAATGCATAAAAACTTCCCTGGTGTCCAGTTGTCCACTCATACCATCTGATGCAGAACATCACAATGCATAACACACACACCCTGGCATCGAGTGGTACCCATGTCCTATCTGATGCAGTGGTGCCTGGTATTGCATGAAAGGGGGGTGACCGATGTAAACCAGGTAATGATTTACTTCTGTTTGTGTCAGGCATGGGGAGGGGTTTGGGGGTACCACAAAATGGCAGGGAATGATTTATGTGTGGTCATGCTAGGTATCGGAGGGTATGGGGGGACAACTGGACACCAGGGAAGGTTTTATGTATTGTGTTGCCTGGACTTAGATGTCATGGGTGCTACACTTGACACCAGGGAAAGTTTTGTATTTGGTTTTGCTTGGTATCAGAGGGTATGTGTTGGGACCACAGGACACCAGAGAATGCTTCTTGTGTGGTGGCGTACCAGATGCCACCATACAAGCAACAATCCCCCACCCTCTGATATGAAGCACAACCAAATACAAATAATTCCCTGGTATCAAGTGGTACACCCATCATATCCGATTCCAGGCAGTACAATGCATAAAACCTTCTCTGGTGTCCAGTTGTACTCTCATACCATCCAATACAGAGCATCACAGTGCGTAATGCACACCCTGGCATCAGGTGGTACCCATATTTCATCTAATGCTGTGGTGCCTGGTATTGGATGAAATGGGGGTGACCGATGGAAAGCAAGGAATTCTGTATTTCTGTCAGGCATGGGATGGCTTTGGGGAGGTTCCATAAGATGCCAGGGAATGCATTATGAGTTGTGTGGTTCAGTATTGGAGGGCATGGGTGGACACTGGACACCAGAGGTTTTATGTGTTGTGTTGCCTGGACTTGGATGGCATTGGTGTACCACTTTATGCCAGGGAATGCTTTTTATTTGGTAGCACTATGTATCACATGGCATGTGGGGGACCGCAGGACACCAGGGAATGCTTCTTGTGTGGTGGCATACCAGATACCACCATACAAGAAGCAATTCCCAGTGTCCCATCCCCCTACCCTCTGATACAAAGAACTACAAAATACAAATCATTCCGTGGCGTCAAGTGGTACACCCATGCTATCCAATTCCAGGCAGCACAGTGCATAAAACCTTTCCTGCTGTTCACCTATACCATCCGATACTTAGCACCACAACACATGACGCACACTCTGGTGTCTAGTTGTACCATATCCCAGCTGATGCTGTGGTGCCTGGTACTGTATGAAATGGGGGTGACCAATGGAAACTGGGGAATGCTATATTTCTGTTTGTGTCAGGCATGGGATGTCATAGGGGGATCACAAGATGCCATAGAATGTATTATGTGTTGTGTTGCTCAGTATCAGAGGGTATGGGTGGACAACTGGACAACTGGACACCATGGAAGGTTTTATGTGTTGTATAGCCTGGACTTGGATGGCATGGGTTAACCACTTGACAACAGGGATTGTTTTGTATTTGGTTGTGCTTGTTAACAGAAGGTATGTGCGGGATCTTAGGAAACCGAGGAATGCTTCTTGTGTGGGGACATACCAGATACCACTATACAAGGGGCAATCCTCAGAGTCCCATTCCTCCCACCACGCTCTGATACCAAGTATAACCAAATATAGATCATTCCCTGGCATTAAGCGATACACCCATGATATCCTGTTCCAGGCAGCACAATCCGTAAAACCTTCCCTAGTGTTCATGTGTCCACTCACACCATCTGATACTTAGCATCACAACACATAATGCACACCATAGTGTAGAGTGATACCCATATCCTATCTGATGCTGTGGTGCCTGGTATTGGATGAAATAGGAGAGGCTGTTGGAGACCAGGGAATGCTGTACTTCTGTTTGTAATTCTATTTGTGTCGGGCATGGAATGACTTTGGGGGGGTAACTCAAGACACCAGGGAATACCTTATGTGTTGTGCTGCTCAGTATCGGAGTGTTTGGTGAGACAGCTGGACACAGGGCATGGTTTTATGTGTTGTGTTGCCTGGACTTGGATGGCATGGGTGTACCACTTGACACCAGGGAATGTTTTGTATTTGGTTGTGCTTATTACCAGAGGGCATGTGGGGGGCCATGGCACACTGGAGAATGCTTCTCATGTGGTGGCATACCAGATACCACCATACAAGATGCAATTTCTGGTGTCCTGTTCCCCAGCCACCCTCTGATATCAAGCACAACAAAATAAAGATCATTCCCTGGTGTCAAGTGGTACACCCATGATATCAGATACAAGACTGCACAATACACAAAACCTTCCCTGGTGCCCACTTTCCCACCCATACCCTCCGATACCTAGCATTACAACACATAGCGCACACCAAGGCATTGGGTGGTACCCTTATACTATTTAATGCATTGGTGCCTGGTATCAGATGAAATGGGGGTGAATGATGGAAAAGTGGAAATGATAGAAACATAGAACATGATGGCAGATTAGAACCAACTGGTCCACCTAGTCTGCCTATTGCCCTACTTGATTTGGCAATCCCTACTCTTATCTGGGATGCCTTTCCCCTGCTGTGCAGTGCAGCATCGTGCCTTTATGCTTATCCCATGCACTTTTGAATCCCTGTACTGATTTTGCTTCCACCACCTCCACTGGTAGACTGATCCACCACCCTCTCTGTGAAAAATACTTCCTAGCATTCCCCTAAGCCTCCCTCCTCCCCTCCTCCCTCCCTCCAGGCTCATGTTATGTCCCCTTGTCCTTGTGCACTTTGTTCTCTGAAAAATCATCCCCTCCTGTACCCTGTTGATTCCTGTAAGGTATTTGAAAGTCTCTATCATATCCCCTCTCTCCCTTCTGTCTTCCAGTGAACAGATGTTAAGTTTGTGTTGGGCTTGGGGGGTTACCACAAGACAGCAGAGAATGCTTTATGTGTGGCTGTGCTAGGTATTGAAGAGTATGGGGGGACACCTGGACACCAGGGAAGGTTTTATGTGTTGTGTTGCCTGGACTCGGATGACAAGGGTACCGCTTGCTGCCAGGAAAGATTATGTATTTGATTGCGCTTTGTATCAGAGGGTATGTGGGGGATCATGGGACACTGGGGAATGCATTTTGTGCGGAGGTGTACCAGATACAACCACACAAGAAGCATTCCCCTGAGTTCTGTGTCTCCCACCCCCATACTTACCCCCGCTACAAAGCAATACCCAATGCAGAAAAATGTTGTGGTGTCAAGCGATACACTTACACCATCCTTACCTGGCATAACCTCATATAAAACTGTCCTTGGTGTCCAGATGTCCCCCATACCCTCAGATCCATAGCACAATCACACATAAATCATTCTCTGGCATCCAGTGGTACCACCCCCAAAAAAGAAGAAAATGGTTCCTCATCATCGTTACCATTCACCTGTCCCATTCCAATCATCCCACTGATCAACCCCCGCCATATTACATACCTCCAGAGTTCATCCTCTGTATCTTCTCTGGAGCTGGAAGAGCATGCACTCAGCAAACCTGAACCGCAAACTAAGGACTCAAGGAAAGTTCCATATAATGCATTTCAATGCTGCTTTTTATGATGTGGTTCATAGTATCAGTTGTCACAGGATGCCATGTCAATATGAAATGTTATAAGTGGTTATTCATTATATCGCACTGCTTTGGGTGATGTATGTAAAGTAAGACTACTGATGTGTAATAATAAATCTGAGCAGAACATTGGTGTCTTAGTAAGGTGTGATTACTGGACACGAGAATGCGTTATATGTGGTGCTGCATGCTATCAGAGGGCATGGGGAAACAACTGGTCACCTTGGAATTCTTGATGTATGGCAGTACTTATTTGCACTGTTTCCTATTATGGGACAGCATGGGGAGGTGACTGTCTGACACCATATAATGCTTTACTAGTGCTGTCTCCCAGTATGTAATGACACTGGTGCACCACAGGACACCATGGAAAGCTTTATTTGCACTGTTGCGGGGTCTCAGATGGCAGAGGGGTGGCTACTGGACACCATGAAATGTTTTACTGGTGCTGTCTCCTGGTATAGAACAAGATACCACAGTACACCATGGAATGCTTTATTTGCACTATATCCTATTAGGGGATGGCATGGGGGGGCTGTTGTACACCATGGAATACTGTATTGGTGTTGTCTCCCGGTACAGAATGACATTGGGGTACCACAAGACACCATGGAATGCTTTATTTGTGCTGTTGTAGGGTCTCAGATGGCAGGTGGATGACTGCCTGACACCATGGAATGACTTATTGGTGCTGTATTCCATTATAGGATGGCATGGGGGGGCTGTAGGACACCATGGAATGCTTTATTGGCAAGTCTCCCAGTATGGAACGACATTGGGTTACCACAGGACACCATGGAATGCTTTTTTTGGGGCTGTTGCAGGGTCTTGGGCAGCAGGGTGGTGGCTGCCGGACACCGTGGAATGCTTTATTGGCACTGTCTCCCAGTATGGAATGACACTGGGATACCACCAAGCACCATGGAATGCTTTATTAGCACTGTCTCTTGGTATGGAATGACATTGGGGTACCGCAGAACACCATGGAATGCTTTATTTGCGCTGTTGCTGGGTCTCGGATGGCAGGAGGGTGGCTGTTGGACACCATAGAATGCTTTATTGGCACTGTCTCCCATATGGAATGACATTGAGATACTGCAGGACACCATGGAATGCTTTATTTGTGCAGTTTCCCATTATGGGATGGCATGGGGGCAGTCAGACACCATGGAATGCTTTACTGGTGCTGGTATCCAGTATGTGTTGGAATGTTCCTTGCCGCTGGAAAACATAGACTGCTTTATTCCTGCTGTTACCCAGTATGGGATGGAATGGGCCTGCTGATGAAAAGAATGAAATGCTTTATTCACGTTGTTACATGATATGGGACGGAAAGGGTTTGGCAACTGAACAGCATGGAATGCTTTAAGTGCATTTTACTGGTTATCAGACGGCATGGTATTGATGGGCTACTAGAAGATAAGGAATGGTTTGTAAGAGGTGGCATTTGACATGGGATGAGTATGGGGGAGAATGTGTGACCCACGGGATGCCAGGTAGTTATGTCTTTGACAAGTGCAGTCTGTATATAAACATGGTCTGCAGTCAAAAACAGTGGCTGCATTTTCTGTATTACAGAAGAACTTCACAGCTGAGAGCAAGTGACAACCAGGAGAACCAGCGGCAGACAAATACATGCCAGAAAGACCACACCAGAAAGTGAGAGACAGAGGGACAGCAATTTACACTGTAGACAAGAGAAGGCAAGATGGCACCTACAGGAACACCAGATCTGCCAGAGTTTAGCCAGTAGATCAAAGGACCGGCAAGAAACAAGAACAAAGAGACCCAGACCAGCCTAGAGTGCCAGAGAGAAGCCAATGATCAGAGTCCAGCAAACAGAGTCTGCAACCAGATCCAGAAACTAGCAACGGGAGTCAGCGACAAGAACAGATAGAGACGCTGATTCAACAATAAAGTTCATAGATAAAGACAAGAAAGAGCTCTGATATAGGGAAAGGGCATAGAGCAAGTGAGGGTTTGGATAAAGTGCACTGAGAGGCCTACAGAATACTGAGCGAGGGAGATACCGTCAAGAGACTGGTAACAGAGCATACCACAACACATCTCTGAAGCAGAAATGGAGACCAACTTTGACTATTCATTGTTTGACAGCTGCAGTGACAGTGAAGAAGAGTTCCTTGGATTCATAGATTCTGACATAGAGATTGATTTGATGCTGATGGATCAATACAGTGATTTCAGTGAAGAGGATGATCTGCCACTAGCTATGCTACAATATCAGATGCAGTCCACTGCAAGTGATGAAGAGGAGCTCCCACTGGTTGGACCGCAGTGTGGTAGTAGCCTATTGGATGATGCTGATGAACAACATCACACACAACTTGCTATATAGCCAGATGCAGTTCCCACACAAGCCTGGACAGCTGAATTACAGTCTGTGAATGTTGCAGATTTCATTGGACCAATGGGTACCACCACCATAATGAGCGAATACAAGAAAGCCATTGAATTTCATGGACCTGATCTTTCATCCATCCCTGTATGATCTGCTGGCTGAGGAGACCAACCGGTATAGTGCACTGAGGCAGGTTGAAACCCAAAGAGTGGATCATCGATGGACTCCAGTAACAGCGGATGACATAAAGGCTTTTTTGGAGATAAGGATCTATATGTCTGTAGTCAAGGTGCCTCACTACTGCATGTACTGGAGCAAGAACCACCTCTACGGGCAGTTCCTAGTTACATAGGTTATGACTCAAGAGTGGCATGAGAAGATTCTCCAGTATCTACATGTAAATGACAGCACACAGAATCCACCTGAGGGAGCACCAGGTCATGATAAGCTGCACCATGTATGCCGATAATAGATGAATTTCTGAAGGCATGTAAGACGGAGTACCATCTGCATCAAAAGTGTCAGTCGACAATGCCTTGGTGGACTACAGAGGATGGCTGGGATTTCGACAGTACATGCCAAACATGCCACAGTGGTATAGAATAAAATGGGCTCTGGCTGATGCTCATACTGGACTCATTGCAGACTTCCAGGTATATATGGGAAAGGTTGCTGGTGCTGTGGAAATGGTATTAGAGATGTGCGAAATTAGAAAATTTAATTCCGCAAAATATTTTGCAGGTGCGACGTGAAATTCTGTGGGAGAAATGTGAAATTTCACCACGAAATGCAAACTTTTGCCCACAAAATAATGAAATTCAGTTGAAATTTGGCAAACTTTTGAATTTCGCGATGACATTTCACGTTTTGCGGGTGAAATTTAGCAGTTTTGCACTTGACGAAAAGTTTTGTGGAATGGTGGAATTTTGCAAAATGTCTTGCATGGTAAAATTGCAGATTTCGCAGCAATTTTGCTGGCGAAATTTAATTTCACAACATCTCTAAATGGGATTAGGAGAGAGAGTTGTCAAGGACCTTAACAAGCATCTGCATGGCAAGATGCATCACATATACTGTGACAACTACTTCTTTTTGGTACATCTGGCAGATGACCTTCTTCAATGTGGAGTTTACTCATGCGGCACAGTGAGCACAAACAGGTTGAGATGGCTGACGAAATTGAACAAGGAAAAGATATAACTATATATGCTGATACCTTTTCAATTAACAGTTCATGATAGTATTCCAGGTCTTTAAAGTCATGTGGTTTGAAGAATGTTTCAATTGTATCCTTAAACCAAGAATCCATAAGTGTGGCCAAAATGTAATGTTCAGCTTTGCACTTATTTACAATGCACTCATCAGCCAGGAAGGTTTGTACATTTTTTCCCACAAGTGATGCAGCATTACTGTCAAGTAACTGTGACTCGAGATGCTTCAGTTTCATCCTGATGAGTGAGATTAAGGGTAGTATCTGGCTTAGCCCAGCACCATATGAGCTCACCATTCGGGTGGCCTCCTCAAAAGAGTTTAAGGATACAACAAAGATTCTCCATCAGATGCCACTGATTGGGGCTGATATTCACATCTCCATTCCCAATGCCATGTTGGACTGCATATTGATGGATGACTTTCTGCTGTTCAAGCATTCTCTGCATCATACAGTAAGTGGAATTTCACCTGGTTGGAACTTCCTGTATCATCTGGTGGAGAGGGAGGCTGTTTTCAATCTGAATCTGCCACAACAGCCTTTGGGCTGTCACAGAAAATGCTAAAGTGGGTGCACACAGTGAGGGCAGCTGCAGTCAAGTTCTGAACATTTCTTTTCTCTCTCATAAAGTCTTTTGCCACCAGATTAATAGTGTGTGCAGTGAGCGCATCAATTCACTCCCGACAATACCCGCCGCGACAACTCGGTCCCGACAATACACTCCTGTCAACTCACTCCCGATGTCAACTCACTCCTGATGTCAGCACCTAGCTGAGTGATTTAAACGCTGTAACAAAATTAAAAACCTGATTTATCAGTCAAGAAATTACACTTGAAGGCATTTGCAGCACCAGCAGTGATAAAGAATGATAAAATGAGCTGCTTCCTACCTGTGTCTCATCGCTGCAGTAGATCAATTGTTTTTTTAAGGGATAGTGATAGCCGTCCAGTATATCCAGCAGTTTATAAGTTAAAAAAACAAAATCTTTAATCTGAAGAAGTTTAAAATTAATTCTATTTAAGTTTTAATATTGGAAGCAGTGTGCTACACCTCTGAGGAACTCCTCGGTAGAGCGCTCTTCAAATTTTCAAGGACCTTTTCCAATCTGACAGCACTGTCCTTGTACTGTCTTTTTGGCGTATTTCTGGAATTGCCAGCAATCAGTTGCTCTATTTCTGCTTCCCTCTTTCTTTGAATGCCCTTTAGTCCATCAATGAATTTCCATATTGAGGGATGAGTCATACACAGAATCAACTGCATCCCTCTTTGGAAAGCTTCTATTTGCGCCGTAGTATCTTGAGTAGTTGCAGCTCTTTTTTTGCAAGATTTACTGCTTCTGCTTGTTCGACTGCTGCAGGGTCAGGAGCATGTGGGTGCTGGCTGAAAGTGGCAATTACACAAGGATTGTCATAGCTTACAGTCTGCACCCTTGCATTGCAACACTTAGCCTTTTTCACTGCAAGTTCACACTGCCAAATCAATTTTCCATTGTGCCCACGTTTGTGGTTTGTGTAAATATAGTTCTATCCATCTACTAGCTTTTGCTTGTTGCGTTCTGACAAGATGAACCTCCCTTCCATTTTGAGGTGTTAGCATTGAGTTCTCTTCTGATACTATTGTTTTTAAATGAATTTGATTACAAATTGACAGTGACTGACAGCAGTAACTGACAGCAACCATGGTTACAGAACCGAGATAGAGGCAAAGAACAGAAGAGCCAGATGTTCAGTGCTATCGCAATTGAAATTGAATTGAAAGACCACGTACCCAGAGATACACTATCAGAGGTAATGAGTATTGGTATAGCTGATTTCTTCGGCTCAGAAATCTACCCCAAGCTACACTAGCAATAATTCCCTACTTCTTCAGTTGGGGAGTGGGGATACAGCTTTTAATAATAAAATGTTTACTGCAGTTTTTATTACGGTGTTCTAAAATGCTGAAGTACTGATCTGCATGTGGATAGCTTATTTCTTCCACTGGGATGAGATTCAGATTTACGTTTTTTTTTCTATAACTAATTACAGACCTAGCAGGATATTGAAAAAATTAAGACTGTAGAGTGGATGCCGGCATTCCTAGTTATTTATTTTATTTTCTGTTTTCTTACTTTAGCACAGCAGTATGATTTTTTGAAGGTTTGAAAAATAATTCCCTACTTCTTCAGTGGTGGGGGGGGGGACAGCTTTTAGTAATAAAATGTTGTTGGAAGTTTTGATTACGACTCCGAAAATGCTGAAGTATGTCAGACAAATTTATGTAGCACTGGGAGTGAAAATAAGCGGAGCGTAAAGTATGGGAGTTAATTGCCATGGATTTGAATTGTCGGGAGCGAGTTGTCATGGCGCATATTGTCGGGAGCGAATTGACATCGACCCGTGTGTGCAAAGCATGTTACAGCTGTAAACTTACCAAGCCTTACTGCTTTCACAATATTTGAAGCACTGTCAGACACTATAAATCCTGGTTGCATGGACTTTGGAGTCAGCCACTCAGCAAATCTTCAAGGCCCTCCAGAAGATGTTCTACATTCTGACCATAAATACATAAAGTTGCCTGCCTTCGAACAGTGAAGGTCCCTTGCTTCTTGCTGCTGCTGCTGCCGCCAGTGCCACTGCATGATGATGATGATGAGGAGGAGGAGGGAGGGAGGAAAGTTTACCCAATGGTCAGTCATAGCCATATAGTCAGTTGCCTGTCCACTGGTCCACATATCTGTCATGACATGAACCTTTTTGCCCACTGAACCTTTCAGAGCATCAGACATGCTTTTCCAAACAGTGTCATACAGTCTGGGATGGCTACACTTCATAAATAGATCTGGCTGGGGACCTGATACTTTGGCACAGCAATTTCCATTAGTGCTTTAAAACCTGGGTTAGCCACAAAGGAGAATGGAAGCAAGTTGGTGGCTATCCTCTCCCCAGTTGCCTTTGTCAATCGTCTTGCCTCGGGCCTGTTGGACTCATATTTCTGTGACCGCTCAAAACAGTCTGTCAAAGAAATTTGGTGCCCACTACACTTGCTGATATCATCTGATTTTCTGGGCTGTTTCGTTTGACCTTTACCACCATGAGGGGTGGATATTGTGGCCATGGATGGTATATGACCTGTGTTAGGCTCTGGTGGTGGTCTCAGAGGGGTAAAGAAACAAAAAATGTAAGATGTTATCGTTTGACTGGAAGACTTTCATCATTCTTCACCTCCACATCAATTACCTCATTGCCTTGGTAAACATCCATTACTTCATCCTCCTCATCTGAGTACAGCACTGCAACAACTTGTGTGTGCTCCTTTTGTGCTTTTTGATACTGATAAATGTGAGACTTGTTCATATGCCTTATCATTGTTGATGTTCCCAGTTGAGTACCAACTTTACCTCAACTTAATTTTGTTTTGCGTAATTTGCAAACCACAAGGCTGCCAGATGATTTATTTTGTGTGAAAATATCCCACATAATGGATTTCACAGATTTTGTTGCACTGCTGCTTATGGGGAGGATATGTTCACCACCACCACTGCCACCACCACAGCCACTACTACTTTAAGTATCTCTTGGAGGTCTTTCCATGCCCATCTACATGTCTTTTTGATGCACAGCCTCTCTGACTGGCTGAACTGCATCTCTTTCTTCCCCTCGTGAAGCCTGTCCGTCTTCTGCCCCTTATTGTTCCTCCACATATGTGGATGTCTGACTCTCCTTATGTCCCACTATTATTAATGTTTTTTACCACCACCACCCTTCCTAGAAGTCTTTTTTGTTCTTTTCTATCCCTGTATTCCTCCTCTTCATCCCACTCCCCAGAGCTACTGCTACTTGACAGACTGACTGCCACCTTATCTACTACAAATTCAGGATCTGTTCCACTGATTTCCCTTCACTCTCATCTGTCTTCTCCTCATCATCCATCACCCTGCTTACTAAGACTGGCTGCCACACTACGATGGCCCTTGTGTTCATCCTCTGAGCACCACAAAGGGTTACTCTGGCAATCTCCTGAATTTTCTGTACTGTTGTGGCTGTTGCCTGGATTGCCTGAGAAGTGCTGCAATTTTTTTTTACTCCCAAACAGGTCAGTACAGCAATACTGGCTTCATTGAGTAGTTGTGAAGACAAGAAAATTATCCCAAACAGGTCGGTAAAGCACTGGCAGGTGCATTGTGTATTGGGAATCACAGGGATACTTGTTCCCTAACAGGTAAATACAGCACTGCTGGCTGCATCAAGTACTTTAAGTAGTAAAACACAGGGATATTTTCTCCAAAACAGGTAAATACAGCATTGCTGGCTGCATCGAGTCAGGTACTTTAAGTGGTAAAACAAACGGAGATTATTTCCCAAACAGGTAAAGACAGCACTGTTGACTGTGCCGAGCCAGGTACTTTAAGTGGTAAAACAGAGGGAGATTATTTCCGAGGCAGGTAAAGACAGCACTGCTGCCTGCGTCGAGTCAGGTACTTTCAGTGGTAAAACAAAGGGAGATTATTTCCCAAACAGGTAAAGACAGCACTGCTGGCTGTGTTGAGTCACATACTTTAAGTAGTAAAACAGAGAGAGATTAGATTATTTCCCACAGACTCTCAGAGCAGCACAGCAAATTGAGCTGAGTCACTCTGACCCTTCCTCCCTTTTGTTATTCTTCCTTGGCACTGGTAGTAAAGGTAATTACATTTTTAAACAATATTTTTTTTGCAATGCAAGTATCTGATATATTATTAACTTAGGAGGAGGACCAGAAGATGAAGAATCAAGAATCTATTATAATTAATTATGAATATCCTTCTAAAATAATCCACCCCAGGCCACAGTGACAAGAAAAGAGACTCAGACAACACAAATTGCCTGTAGTACTAGTAGTCACTAATATTGTTGTTTTCTTTTTGCCCTGATGTTGTGCAGGTAAAGGTGGGTAGAAGGGCTATAGGAAATTGAATGGATATGATTTTCTCCCTGAACAACACTCACACAGTCAGTGAGATACACTGTGTGTAATACTGACTTAAATAGTCAGTATTAACTTTTTGCTTTTTTTTCTTGCCACAACATGAAGAAGAGGGGAAAAAATGTGAAAGAATTAAATGTCGTCTGTGATCGAAATTCAACATTTTCAGCAGAGAGACACAGAACTGCTATATGCTCTTGCCACCTTGTCTCTCTCTCCTCTCCCCTCCCTCTCTCTCTCTCTCTCTCTCTCTCCCCCCTCTCTGACACACACTCACTCAAATGAGAGCTTGTATAGCAAGTCCAAGTCTAACATCCCCTTCCCCATATGTTTTGTGACCTGTTCCACCAATGGTCACTGCTGCTGCCACCAGTTTGAGAGAGACAGGTAGAGATATTCCACAGTTGTCAAATCATGCCTGCCCTTATTGGCTGATTGACATGCTGGGAGCTGGTCTCCTGACTCTGTGATCTGTGCATCACCTAATTTACTATGGGAGAGGAGAAACGGACACACGCACATGCTGCAAGGACAGAGGGGAAAAAAGGGATGAACTGGGCAAACAAAGTCCTCGTTTTGTAGAAAATGTCCACGATGAGTTGACAAGTGAATGGGGGTTGACTGTTTTCACTACAAGAGCAAATTGAACTCACAGCCTTACTTCACAATCATGTTTGATACCAACCGTATTTCCAGGAAGAATTTCTGGAGCCATGGCATGAGGGAAGGGCAGAACAGTACTACAAAATGGATGA
This sequence comes from Neoceratodus forsteri, assembly GCA_016271365.2. Taxonomy (NCBI): domain Eukaryota; kingdom Metazoa; phylum Chordata; order Ceratodontiformes; family Ceratodontidae; genus Neoceratodus; species Neoceratodus forsteri. Next base: position 1,218,992,141 of record CM057454.1, on the reverse strand, counting down.
TTATTACAGCAAGAGAGCTTTTCATTTTCTGGTGGTCAGGCTGAATTGTCATATATATACAAAACATGATAGCTAAAGGGGAGGTTCTGATAATGAGAAACTTCAACATGCCAGATACAGACTGGTCAATACCAGCAGGAACATTCGCCAGAACTAGACACATAGTGGATTCCCTGCAGGGAGAGGGCCTCAAACAACTGGTACAACAACCCACAAGAGTCAGGGCTATCCTGGATCTAGTACTGACCAACGGGGAAAGGATCACAGATCTCCAGGTAGAAGGTCACCTTGGGGCCAGTGACCATCACATGGTATGGTTCATTTTGGCCACTAGAATTAAATCATCCCATTCCAAGGCAAAAATATGGGACTTCGAGGAGCTTTTTTTTTTTTTTTGCATAATCTTTTTATTGATTTCAAAGAAAAGGGTTTTAAACAAAGTACACAACATCAACAACAGAATATACAAACAAACACACAGATGCATTCCATATAACCTTACAGGTACAGACAATAATAGTTTAACATATCTATTTATATCAGTCCAGTTCATACATATATGATTACAATTACATGTGCATTTCCAGTCAACTCCTTCTCAAATTAATCTACCTCCAGTGAGCTACAGGCCTCTAGGCACCCTAATACCTCCTCCTCATTCCAGTCCCATCCGTATTATATTCTCCTCTTCCCTATTGAGTGATGTCAGGAAGGGAACCCATTCCCTATAGAAGTATTCTCCCCTATCTCTGGTCATGAGGGTCAATCTTTCTAGGGCCAGTGTCTAAAGTATTAGCCTACGTCATTGGGCAGTGGAAGGTGTCACACAGGTGACCTAAGTATTTTGTATGCAGTGCCTCGCCACTACAAGTAGCACCTAATCCACCATGGTAATGGGTCCCAGTCTCCCTCAACTCCTTGCTCCATACCAAATAGACCTACAATTGGTCCTGCCCGCTAGGGATATCCTGCCATCCTACTAACCTCCCCAATTACCTCTCTCCAGAAGGCCTGAAGCACCCTGCATGACCAAAAGCAGTGCATATATGTCCCTCTCTCGCCTACACATCTGCCACATAGAGGAGACACAGACGGGTGTGCCCTGTACACTATAACTGGGGGTTAGTAGAGCCTATGTAAGAATTTATAGAAGGCTTCTTTGAATCTATTACATACTAGAAGTCCCATATGGCCTTCCAATAGTAATTGACAATTACTCTCTGAAATTGCACCCTCTATGTCTCTTTCCCACAATAATCTTGTTTTCTGAGTGAGATCTGGGTAGTCCTGTTTCCCTACTTTTGCGGCCTTTCCAATAAAACCCTTCAGGTCTGCCTGCGTATGACAAATCAGGGTCTCTGTTGACTGCCAATTCTGTGGGTGCTCCCCACCCCTATCCAGCTTTGACACAAACACCCTTAGCTGAAGGAATGGAAATACCTGTTGCCCCTGTAATCCCAACCCCTGAACAATAACCCCCAATGGGCACAAAGTCCCATTCTTAATTAGAATTTCTATGCTCTGGGCTCCCTTAATTTCCCACTCTCTGAAACCCCTGTCCTCCTACCCAGGGAGGAAGAAGGGGTTATCCACCACAGGTCTTTTGAGCAATCGGTTTAAATGCTTCATTGGCAAGCTTTTAAACTAGTCAAGGGGGGAGGCACTGATGAGCAGCAAGAAAATCCCAGCCTCTCGCTACAAAACAGGGTACTAAATGAGAAAAAGACCGAGGTAGAAAGGTCAGTGGGGGATGCTGCAACAGAAAGTAAAGCCATCAAAAAATGGAAAGCAATGAGTACCAATGCACGTAGTCTGAGTAACAAGCTTCCTGAATTAGTGGCCTTGATGGAGGAGGAACATCTGGATATCATGGCAGTCACAGAAACATGGTTCGCACAAAACCATGACTAGGACATAAACATACCAGGATACACTATCTACAGGAGGGACAGGGAGGGTAAAGAGGAGGAGGAGTAGCTCTTTACATAAGGGAAGGAATCAAAGTAACAGAACAAAAGAGAAAACAGGGAGGAGAAGAAGCACTGTGGGTAAATTTGGAGACCGCAATGGCACCACAATCCGACAGGGGTTGTATACAGACCCTTCTCAGGGGGAGGAAATGGACAAGGAAATTATAGAAAGTATACTTAGTATGGCAAAAAAAGGGGAGATATTGCTGATGGGTGATCTGAATATGCCAGATGTTAACTGGAGTGCAGTTGCCACAGCCACTTCGAAGAGTGGGGTTATTCTAGATACCCTACAGGGGGCATGTCTTAGACAACTAGTGTTGGAGCCCACTCGAGAGGGAGCAATCTTAGACCTGGTTCTCTCAAATGGAGATGAAGAGAGGATCACAGATGTAGAAGTGGGTAGCCATCTGGGAACTAGCGACCATCGAACAGTATGGTTCACAATAAACACAGCAATAGAGTCAAGCCATACAAAGGCAAAGGTACTGGACTTTAGGAGGGCTGACTTTGCCAAAATGGGTAAGTGCCTAAGGAATGCACTAGCACATGGGCAGGAAGGAGGGGTGGAAGAACAATGGGGAATAATAAAAACTGCCATCACAGAGGCAACAAGCCTTTGTGTGAAGCAAATAAACAAAACTAAACGATGTAAGAAACCACTATGGTTCTCAAAGGAAGTGGCAGTGAAGGTTCAAGAGAAAAGAAAGCTTTCAGGAAGTACAAGGAATCGAGAAGGAGCAGGGCAGAGAACTGTATCAGTTAAAGCAAAAGGAAGCTGGAAGGCAGTCAGAACAGCAAAGGCCCAAACCGAGGAAAAGATAGCCAACTCAGTTAAGAAGGGGGATAAAACCTTTTATAGGTACATCAGGGAGCGAAGGAAGACCAAGGGAGGGATAGTGAGGCTTAATAAAGGGGGGAGGGTGGGCAGAGGGAGACTGTGAAAAGGCAGAGATACTAAACAAATATTTTTGCTCAGTATTTACAAAGGAAGGGAGGGTACCTAGAACAAACAGTAGAAACACACTGGATACAGAAGTTGATACCAGCCCATTTACAGAAGAAAGGGTTCTGAAAGAACTCTTAAAACTGAAGGTGGACAAAGCAATGGGGCCTGATGGATTCATCCCAGAATTCTAAAAAGAACTAAGGGTAGAATTAGTGACACCACTGACTACCCTGTTTAACAAATCATGGGAGGATGGGTGGTACCCGAGGACTGGAGGAGGGCAGATGTGATTCCCTTCACAAAAGTGGGAGCAAGGCAGAAGCAGGAAACTACAGACCTGTTAGTTTAACCTCAGTGGTAGGAAAATGATGGAATCACTCTGAAGGAAAAAGTATCTAGAGGCCAGAGGGGCACAGGATCCAAGGCAGCATGGATTCACAGCAGGAAGGTCATGCCAGACAAACCGATAGATTTCTTGACTGGGTGACCAAAGTAGTAGATCAGGGAGGGGCTGTGGACATGGCCTACCTAGAACTTTAGCAGGCATTTGACACAGTCCCACACAAAGATTAATATACAAGTTAGCTAGCCTGGGAGTGGGTCCCAAGATGACAGCCTGGGTAAAAATTGGCTGGAAAATAGGACACAGAGAGTAATAGTAAATGGAGTCCACTCTGATGAAGGGGGTTACTAGTGGGTACCAGGAGTTCAGTATTAGACTCAGTCCTCTTCAATGTCTTTATAGCGACATTGCAGAGGGACTGAAGGAAAATATGTCTCTTTGCAGATGACACAAAGATCCGCAACAGAGTTGATGCACAAGGTGGGGTGGAAAGGATGAGAAGGGACTTGGCAAGGTTAGAGGAATGGTCAAATGTATGGCAGCTTAGATTCAATGCTAAGAAGTGCAAGGTAATGCACCTGGGAAACAAAAACCCAGGGGAAGAGTACACAATGGGGGGTGAGATACTAACAACAACAAAAATGGAAAGGGACCTGGGGGTAGTCATATCAGATGACCCAAAGGTGGGCAAGCAATGTGAGAGGGCAGCAATGAGGGCTGGGGATATTGGGATGCATAGGGAGAGGCATCACCAGTAGAAAACAGGAAGTTATTATCCCTCTGTACAGACAGCTGGTCAGACCCCATCTGAGTACTGCGTGCAGTTCTGGAGACCCAGTCTTCGAAAGACATAGACAGGATGGAAGCTGTCCAGAGGAGGGCAACTAAAATGGTGCAGGGTCTGCACTGGGAGACATATGAAGAGAGACTAAAGAAGCTTAATATGTATAGCCTCGAGGAAAGGAGGAGAGGGACATGATAGAAACTTTCAAGTACCTCAAGGGAATCAACAAAGTCCAAGAGGGTAGCATCTTTCAAAAAAGAGGTGTAAGAACAAGGGGCACAATTTGAAGATAGAGGGGGCGGCTCAGAGGTAATTTAAGGAAGTATTTTTCACAGAGAGGTTGTGGATGCATGGAACGGCCTTCCGGAGGAGGTAGTGGAGTCAAAAACAGTGGTGGAATTCAAGCATGCATGGGACAGTCATAAGGCAATTCTAGGGGATGGGGGTAGGAAAAAGTAGGCTGCTGGTTAACTAGGATCTGCAGCTTATCCAGTAGGCAGGGAAATGGGCAGACTGGGTGGGCCAAGCGGTCCTTATCTGCCGTCAAATTCTATGTTTCTATGTTTCTATGTAGGTAGCAGCAGAGTTTTCCCTTTACAGGTCCCTCCTTTTTTCCTGAGATGATTCCAAGCCTCCAGCACTGCTCTCACTAATGGGTTACCCCAGCCCTGGGTGGAATAGGCTTTAAGGCCCTTACTATGCAGATAAGCTGGGAGGCGACCCGGGCAGCCCCATTGCTCTAGATCAACCCAACTTGCCACAGCAGGGCGGTGCACCCAATCTGCCACATAACGTTGCTATATTGACAGATGATAATTCCAGCGGTCTGGAAAGTTTATCTCACCCTTTTTTGGTTTCAGCTTTTAGGCACTGGAGATGGGCTCTCGGGCGCTTTCCCCTCCATATAAAGTTAGTGAATGCTTTCTCAATTTGGTGAATGTCTCCTTTTGACAATCCTCCTGGTATCATCTGTATGGGATATAATATTCTTGGTAAGACATTAATTTTTATCAAATTAACATGGCCCAACCACGAGATAGGGAGCTGCATTCACCACCTCAGGTCTGCTTCCACTTTTTTGGGCAAGGATGTTTAGTTTAACCCATACAATGTTCCAATAGTCCTACCCACCGTATATACTTAGATATGTAATGGACACAGACTTACCCTGTAGGCTCCAGCGCTCATCTTCCTGCTCTCTATTAGGAAAGCAAATTAATTCCGATTTACTAAGGTATATTTTGTAACCAGAAAAGGCTGCAAAAGTATCTATTATTGCCAACAGGGACAGCATAGAAACCTGCAGGTCCCTGACAAATAATAGCATGTCGTCCGCATACAGGGCCACTTTATGTGTGGCACCCCAGCCCTCTCTATACCCCGAAATTCTGGGCACTGCCAGAGTGCTACAGCCAACGGCTCTAATGCCAATGCAAATAACAGAGGAGAGAGGGAGCAGCTCTGCCTCGTGCCCCTACCCAGTTCAAAACCCTCCGTGAGCACCCCCATTAACCAAAATCCATGCCTTAGGGGCCCGATACATACCCTGTATCCACTGGATATATGATTCACCCAGACCAAACCAGTGTAATACCTCGAAGAGGTACCTCCATTCCACCCTGTCGAATGCTTTTTCGGCGTCCATAGAAATAATATATTTTTCCTTTATTAGTCCTGCTCTCCATACCATATTAAGCAGCCTTCTCATATTATGATAAGAAAATCTCCCCTTGATGAACCCATCTGGTCTGGGTGAACTAACACTGGCATAAGATCCTCCAACCTTGTGGCCAATACTTTAGCTATGATTTTAAGATCGCAATTTAAAAGCGATATCGGCCTATAAGAAGCGCATTCCATCCCATCTTTACCTGGCTTGGGTATCAAACAAATCAGGGCATCAAACCATGTAGTGGGCAGGTGCAAGCCCTCCCCCTCCTCCCCCTGCTGCAGCAACTCACTAAGCACTTCTGTAGTCTGCCCCACCAGGGTTTTATAATATTCCACAGGGAATCCATCAGGGCCACTTGCCTTGCCCCGCTGCAATCTCCCTATGGCCTTAATCACTTCTTTCTTCATAATGGGTTGGTTTAATCCCTCTCTCTGAATGGGCAAAAGCCTGAGGAGTTGTACCTTGTCCAGAAAGTCCCTCATCCTTTGTCCCTGACTTTGACACTCAGCCTTATACAACTGTTCATAAAAGTCCGGGAAAGTGCTCCTTACTTTCTGAGGGTCTCTATGCACTACCCTTCCCCTACACCTTATCCCTGTTATTCTAGTGGGGCATCTACCCCCCTTCATAAGTTGCACCAGAAGGGGTCCAGGTCTGTTGGACCTTTCAAACGTATAGCGTTTACAATATAGCCAGGATGACTTTGCCTCACTTCTGACCAAAGCATTCAAGGCCTCCCTGGTGACCGCTAACAGTTGTTCTATCTCCCCCCACTCTCCCCGGGCCACCCTCTTTTCCAAGTCTTTTAACTTCCTCTCTAGCCCCTGTCTCTTTTCACTCTTCTCCTTCTTATATTTGGCCATAAATGCTATAATGGCACCTCGCATGAAGGCCTTACCCGCATCCCAATATATGGCTTTAGACACTTCGGTTCCCTTATTGGTTTCTCTGTACCATTGCCATTGCTTCACCAAGTATTCCCTGAACTCTTGGTTAGAGAGCATGTATGTCGGGAATTTCCACAGAGGAGGGGTATCCCTCACTGTCTGCATCTGAATCCGATGAATAACCATGGCGTGGTCCGACACATGAATAGGGCTATGGGAAAAATCCACCACCCTATCATGCCAACCCCACGGTATGTATATATAATCAATTCTGGACCATGTTGCATGAGGGCTAGAGAAGAACGTATATTCTCTAGCCTCTGGGTTCAACATCCTCCAACCATCCACCATGTCCATATCTGCCATCCCCTCCTGCCATTGACCCAGTGCCTCTGTCCTCCTCCCCTTACCTTCCGAGTAATCCAATATGGGATCCATCATACTATTCAGGTCCCCACCCATAATGAGTCCTGGAAACTGTTCCTTGGTTATTAGGTCCAGGAGCTCAGGGAAAAACTCAGTGTCATATACTGCTGGGGCATAGATACTACCCAAGGTAATTGTCTCCCCAAATAATTGTCCCACTATGAAAATATATTGCCAATTCCGATGGTGTCTCACCACTCTTGTAACCTCCATTGGCAAGTGCCTATGCAGGAGTATAGCAACTCCTCGTTTACGTGCGGAGTACGAGGCCGCAAAGCACTTGCCTACCCAGCCTTGTACAAGCTTAGCATGCTCCACATCCAACAGATGAGTCTCCTAGAGTAGCACAAACCTGTGCTCCCCTACATTTAAGTGCTGCCAAAAGTGAAGTTCGTTTAATCAGGTTAGTGACCCCCCGCACATTCCAGGAGACCACCGTCAGCTCCTGCCTATTAGCCATGATATATCTCATTCCCTCCGCTTCTCTCTCCCCAGCCAATACAACTGGGGTTCCACATGGTAACTGTATTGACCTGCACACAGCACAGAATGCATCCCACAAGACATAATAATGAACTATATACAGATAAACATAAACAGTAACCCCTCTTCCCCAACCCTCCCTGTGCCATCTTCAACGTGATTGACAGCATTCTCCCCCACCATCCCCACCTCTCCTTCCATCCCCCCCAGCCATGACACATCAAACACATATCTCTTACCCCTTATACTCCCCTTCAACATCGACACCAATTGCTGCCCTAGCATGAGTGTCAGTAAACTCTCCCCGGATGTGTGTGCCCTGCTGCTCCAGCAACGGTCGGCACCAACATTTACTCTTTAACATAGTTGTATCCGTAAGCTGAATTTTCCCCCCTTCTTTTCTCCTTATAAGGAAGAAAAAAGATAAAAAACAAAAAAGGGAAAAGATTTAGCTTTTGAAATATTGAGAAAAGAAACCCCTCAGCACTCTTTTGTTAGACCATATGCATATCCTGCGCCCACGTGGTGCCCTCAGCTTGATCCAGCACTGCACTTACTGATGAAACCCCCCCCCCCAAAGACACCACCACCCTCTATATGAGAAAATAGGGGAGAGGGGAGAGGTCTCCTCGCATCCAGTCCTCTGCATACCTCTCCATCCCACCCATACATCTGCCCTCTGCCATTAGTCTCTCTGTATATTTCATAAGATGCAGAGGTTACACGCAGCATGAGGAGAGAAGCAGGCCATGCCAACAACACACATGCTAAGCCCCTTCTTCCCCCGCCCCCAACAGATTAACCTGTCGGCTCAATCCCATAGGGGCCTGCTCCCGGCCTGTATTTAGCCGCATAATTCCCTTCCACAGGCCATAATCGACCTCACTAGGCTCCTCCCACATAGAATCATTCCCCTGCATCCCGAAATAGTCCAAGAGTACCAAAGATCAGTCCGGCCACTTCAGCCAACGCGTACGATCTCATGATGAGTGCCCCCAGTCCCCCGATACCAGATATAACACATTCGGCTTTCCAACAAAACCAGATATAGCACCAAACCAGTAAGAAATTAACATTTAGGTGAAAAGTACCAAACTTTAGGCAGTTCAAAACGTCCAATGTCCAACAGTCGAATCATATAACAGCTCCATGGCACATCTTAAGCCAGCTCCTTCACTTAGTCAGCTTCTTTTGTAGTTCCTTCACAAATTGTTCAGCCTTAGGGAATTCCCAAAAGGAGAATGTTGCACCTTCATGCTGGATCTTAAGGACTGCCAGATACATCAAGAAAGTCTCTACTTTAAGACTCCTGAGTTGGGCCATGAGTGGGTTGAACAGTTTATGTTTTTTAAGGAGCTGAATCAAATAATCTTGGGAGATGTAAAGTCTGGAGCCCTTGAACATCAATGATTCTTTCTCATGATAGGCCTTTAAAATCAATTTCCGGTCCTGGAACACATGAAATTGCATAATCACCTGTCACGGGGGTTGATCTACTAAGGGCTGAGGCATCACAGCCCTGTGAGCTCTTTCCAGTTTCAGTTGCCCGATCTTTGGTTGCAACCCCAACAGCTCAGGTAGGATTTTAGCACAGAACCTCAGCATATTGCCCTTTTCTGCCTCCTCTGGAAGTCCCCTGAGGTGCAAATTGAGGCATCTGTGATCATTTTCCTGATAATCAAGTGCTTCTTTGACTTCCTCCAGTTCTTTCTGTAACAGTGCAACTTGCCCAGGGACCACCACGGTCTCAACCTCCAACCTGGATATACGGTCCTATGCCTCTCCAATTCGATTACTGTGCAACGTTTGTTGCTCCAGGACCGCCTGTAATTTGAGGTTGATTTTACTTTCAAGCTTTAGTAGCCTAGGTTCTAATAATGCTATCACTTGCCCAGTCACTTCGCGGCTCATCGCACTCATTTCGGCCGCGGAAAGCGAGATAACATCCGTGCTTTCACCCACTGCAGCGGTGGCCACCTTCTTTTCAACTTTGCCAGACAAATGTTGGCTCTTTCCTGGACTGGGCATCAAATATTCCTCCATAGCGCCTTCCTGCATATGTTTATACCAAATTTGGTGAGTAATTTACAGTTTAAAGGGGTTCCTTTGTCACTTTTTATGACCGTTAGCACGGAGCAGCAACCAGGCACGTCTATCCAGTTAGCTGCTCATCAGAGCCCTCCCCCCCCGAGGAGCTGACTTTGATAAGATGGCCAATCAAGTTAAGCTAGCCCTGGCAAGATGAAATGCAGGTGAGAGGGTACAACCAACGTGGGCAAGCATTAAGGATGCAATACTTGAAGCAACATCCCATTGTGTTGGGGAGAAAAGTAAGTGCAAAAGAAGTGGGAAACCGCTTAGGTTCTCAAAAACAATAGCAGAAAAGATCAGAACGAAAAGGCTGCCCTTCAAGATATATAAGGGAACGCAGCAGGAAGAAGATAGGGAGGCATACCAAACGTCCCTACGGGAAGCAGGGAAGACAGTAAGGCAGGCAAAGGCCCAAACTGAGAAAACACTGGTACAAACAGTAAAAGAAGGGGACAAGACTTTCTATAGATACATTAGTGAAAGAAGAAAGTCCAGAGGGGGTATTGCTAAGATCAAATGGGATAAGGGGGAGTGTGTGAAGGAGGACCAAGGAAAAGCATCTATCCTAAATAGATACTTCTGCTCAGTATTTACTGAGGATAAGGTAGGGCAGAACCCACAGCTCAGCACCATGGGCATGGGGGAGCGGGGGGAGAGAGGTATGTACATGTCCCTTCACAAAAGAAAGGGTCCTGCAAGAGCTTGCTGAGCTCAGGGTGGACAAGGCAATAGGACCTGATGGCATACATCCCAGGGTACTAAAAGAGCTAAGGGTAGAACTATCAGAGCCATTAACATAACTGTTTAGTGAGTCTCTGAGCACAGGAGAGGTCCCAAAAGACTATAGAAGGGCTCATGCGATCCTGCAACACAACAGTGGCAGAAGGGAGGAGGCAGGGAACTATAGACCAGTCAGTCTTACCTCAGTAGTGGGCAAGATTATGAAGGTACTATTTAAGGAAAGGATAGTGCAACACCTGGAATCCACAGGAGCACAGAATCCAAGACACCAAGAGTTTACAACAGGAAGGTCCTGTCAAACTAATCTCATAGATTTCTTTGACTGGGTAACCAGAGTGGTAGACCAAGGGGGTGCAGTTGATGTCACCTACCTGGACTTTAGCAAAGATTTCAATACTGTTCCACATAGAAGATTGATTAATAAGTTGGATAGACTCAGGGTGGGTCAGAAGTTGGTCAACTGGATGGCAAACTGGTTGGCGGGCAGAAAATAGAGAGTGGTGGTAAATGGTATACAGTCAGAAGAGATTCGAGTCACAAGTGGGATACCTCAGGTATCAGTCCTGGGGCCAGTCCTCTTCAATATCTACATCAATGATATTGCAGATGGACTGGAGGGTAAGGTTTGCCTGTTTACAGATGACACCAAGATCTACAACAGAGTAGATGATCCAGATGGGGTGGGCAGAGTGAGAAGAGATCTGGAAAAACTGGCAAAATGGTTGGAAGAGTGGTAACTGTGGTTTAATGCAAAGAAGTGTAATAGCATGCACATAGGGAAGAGAAACACTGAAGCTACCTACAGGTTGGGAGGGGAGTTGCTGGCAATCACAAGGGAAGAAAGAGACTTGGGCATGATCATCACAGATGACCTAAAATCATCCAAACAGACTACTAAAGCAGTAGGTAAGGCTAGAGGGATGTTGGGGTGTATTAGTAGCGGTATCACAAGTTGTAACAGGGAGATAAAAATCCCTCTTTACAGGACACTGGTTAGGCCCCATCTGGAGTACTGCATGCAGTACTGGAGGCCGCGCTTGCACAAGGACATTAACAAAATGGAGGCGTCCAGAGAAGGGCTATCAAACTGGTGCAGGGACAGCATCAGAAAACATATGAGGACAGATTAACAGAGCTCAACATGTATATCCTAGAGCAAAGGAGGGAGTGAGGTGATATGATCAAAACATTCAAAGATCTTAAGGGCATTAACAAGGTGAAAGACTCTAACATGTTTCAATATAAGAAAAATAGCAGGACAAGAGGACACAGCATGAGATTAGACAGATGCCACTCAAGGGGTAATGTGAGGAAGTTCTTTTTCATAAAAAGGGTGGTGGATGCATGGAACTGCCTACCTCAGGAAGTGGTGGATATAAATACAGTGCAGGTCTTCAGACAGGCATGGGATAGGCATAAGGGAGCAATATAGATAAGTATAAATAAATAGGCCATTGACAGAGTAAAGGCCTATGGTACATTCATAAGGTAGAAAAAATGGACAGACTGGATGGGCCTTGTGGTCCTTATCTGCTCTCAACTTCTATGTTTCTATGTCATGTGTTAAACTGTGCAGGTGTTACACTGAGCAGAGCTGAATTGAGGGTGCACAACTGACATACGCTGAAAAGTCTGCACTTAATTGACGTGACACCATTAAGATGAGTACCAAACAATATCTCATAAAAAATAAGTATAATACATACAGTGGTTGCTACAGAAAGGTTGTGCGGTGCTGAGTTATACCTCAGCAGGAGCAGTGTGTCTAGCATTACCTAGTGGTGTGTGGTGTGTGGTATGTGGTATGCGATGTTCCGAGCATTACTGACAAATGCCTTATTAATGTGTCAAGATTTGCTGAGTTCTTTACATACGAACATATGAAAAAGCTAGCAGAAGAAGGCCATTTGGTCTATCAAGTCTGCTCGTATTGCAGGGTCCACAGCTTGAGCTAATGTCCCTGCTTGCCCTTCCCACTCCTCCCATCCTCCCTACCCATGATTCTTATCTTCCCCCTGTGCCTATCCCAGCCTCTCTTAAAGCTGCTCACTGTCTTTAACGAGATGACCACTTCCGGCAGCGCATTCCAAGTGTCCACCACCCTTTCTGTGAAGAAGTGCTATCGGACATCCCTCCTAAGCCTCCCACCCTCCAGCTTAAGACTGTGCCCCCTTGTGATGTGGTTGCCACTCAGCTTAAAGAGACTTTCCTTATCAACATTATTTATCCCTTTCAAGTACTTGAATGTCCCAATCATGTCCCCTCTCTCTCACTCTCCTCTGTCTTCCAGGGAGTACATGTTCAGTGCCCTCAACCTCTCCTCGTATGCCTTGCCCTGCTGACCAGCTATCATCTTTGTAGCCCTCCTCTGTACCTTCTCCAGCAGGTTAATTTCCTTTTTGAGGCGTGGGCACAATTACTGAACTCCATACTCTAGATGTGGCCTTACCAGTCACCTGTACAAGGGCACTATAACCTCCTCTCTCCTGCTACTGATCCCCCTAGCTATGCACCCCAGCATCTTGTTTGTCTTTGCTGTTGCTTTCTTGCACTACATGGAGTGCTTCAGGTCACTAGTGATCATCACTCCCAGGTCCTTCTCCTCCTCTGATGCAGCTACTCAGACTCCACCCAGGTAATACTCTGTCCTGCGATTCTTGGCTCCAATATGCATAACTTTGTATTTTTTAGCATTAAAGCCAAGCTTCCAGATCCCAGACCACCTCCCCAGCTTTTCCAGATCTTCCTGCAGGTCCCATATCCCTTCAGCTGTGTCCACTCTCCCACAGAGCTTGGTGTCATCTGCGAATAGGCACATTTTGCCTTTAATGCCATCCCCAATGTCATTGATTAAGACATTGAACAACACAGGCCCCAGCAGCCAAATGCATCAGGTGGTGCTGTTTAAGACAAGTTAATACTGTTAATTGGTAACGTTCCAGCAGGTGTCTCCACAGTCCACATCTGCTGGGTTACAGATTATTTTTGCAATATTTTTACTTTTCTTTGCTAAAAAGCGAAACAAACATGACATGCCATTTCTGCTAAAAAGAAAGACAAACATGATGTGCAATTTCTTTCACAAGTTTGCTGCACAGTATACTGTACATTGCAGTCACCCTTAATGGCAGTTAACACTACTGTTTATGTCCCCTTATGTCTCTGGGTCACCTCTCATTTTTGTTTGGAAAGGGAGTCGGACTCTGCGGGTTTTGATTAGCATTAACTGTGACTTATATTCCGGGATGGTATTACTGAATTAGCCTTTGATTTTTATTTGTATCACCTACAGAATGTTAGATAATCCAAACCCACATAGTCTGACTCCCTTTCCTAAAAAAAAAAAATGAACCAATAGAAGAGGTCCTCCAGATACTGTAGTACTAACTCTTTCATCAGTTACCTTGATGTTTGAAAAGGGGAAAAAGGGCCCCTGAAAATAAATGTTTAATGTACAGTAGCAGGTGGAAAATTTGAATATGCCCTATCAAATCCTAAACTTGTTTCATTGTAGAAACTATTGAAAACTAAAACCTGCTCCTTGGGATTAAATATACAGTAGTTACATCAGAGTAAATCAGAGAATTTGTACATTACATGATAGACTACTGTATAGGCATTATCCTGCATTTTTTTAATAAGCCCAAGTTTTCCAAGTGTTTTTCCATGAGTCCTGAAACTGGATCAAGTAAAAGGCTCCATATCTGATGCTAACTAACATTAGGTTCTCACTTTCTTCTTTTTTTTTTTGTTGGTTACTTTATCACGCCTATCTGCTTGGCTGGGGTGGTCCTATGGCCCCCAGTCCAGTCCACTGGCGGCTCCTGCACCAGGCACCGTGCCCGACCAGTCGACCTCCTTCCATCTCCCTCTCTAAGGCCACATCACAATGGCATGGAAGGCCAAGGGATCAGGGCCAGAGGGAGCTCCTGAAGTGTCCAGTGCAGAGCTGCAGCGGACCATCACGAGTGCCGGAGGATTCAGTGTTTTTCTTTCCCCACTAGGTTCCCCCACACATGGCTCAGGCATGCAGATATACCAAGGAAATTGCAGCACACATTCCCATGTGCTGCACATTCTATATCCACCCACGCCACCCCTTTCATTGATACATGGGGAGCACTACCCCTAGTCACTGCCAGGAGCCAGCACCCCCCATGGAAATCCCTCCCCACACTCCCCGGAGGCCAGCAGTCCCTAGGATGCTCAATCCTCCTCCCTCCCAGCTGACCCTTGATGACCCGACTCCAGAACTGAACCAGGGTCACCAGCATGACGCGAGGTGTGGCATCCATTGCCTCAACCCTCAGTGCCACCAGACTGCCATCTCCTTCTCTTCTATGTGGCTTTTACTCCCTCTCTCCCCACCCCATCGAACCACAAACAAATTAAATTGCTGCATTAGTAATTAATCACATCCAGGAAATTACCAAGATGTGTCTTACAAGTTTCATCTCTGTAATCATACCGGACAGTATAATTGTCTGATGCACCACTACTTACAGTACCCGATGTTTCCCTCATTACAACCAATTTTTATTTTCTCTTTCCTTTTGTATAGGTACAGCACATTTTCAGTGTGCAGGTGTGTGTCTCAAGTTGTAAATTGAAAATTAATTATTAATGGATTCACTGACTTCGATTTCGCCCACCCCCATATTGTTATAATCTTTATTTCCTCCCTGCTGACTTGAGCCCCAAAAAATTGTACACAAAGCAACTAGAATAGGTAGAGGGAAATGATACCAAAAATCAGTGAAAAGTTTCATTTGATGCCGATTTTTCCCTATATATACTGTATGTGGAGTGGATGGCAAATACTGTAGGAGTTGTCCCTACTGTAATTCAAGGGAAATTAATAAAAAAGTATGGACATTATGCGCACAGTACTTACTTTTATCATTTTTTGTAAATAGAAATTTGGAATTACTGTAAGTGGATTAATTGCCCTTATCAAGAGGTACAGTACTCTTGACTCTAGTGCTCCATAGTCAAAGTCACTTATAACAGTGGTATTCTGTGCATAGCAGATCTGTCCCTTATAAGATATCTGGCATATCCAAATCAAGAATAATAAGGAGAATTTGGTGTTTGCTGATTCTTAAAGCAACCACCCAAATCTCCTTGTCATTCAGCGGCATACAGTGTCAGCCACATTGTCAGACATGTTGATTTTAAGAACAAGTTCCAGTGCTTGTCTGTAACTGCAGCTGTGCACTTGGGACAGTCTGTGTGTCAACAGGGGCAGGACAGGGTAGCCACAACTATAACATAGCTCACACAAGGAATAAACAATAAATACTTCACAAATGGATAAGTGCCAGGGTGGCAAAACGAACAGCACTGTGGAGATCATTGGGGACTGTGAGCAATCTTATTCTGACACATGCACTTATTTTCTTTGATAGGACACAGAAATGTTGCCCAAAATGATAAATGTTACCAGACTGCACCAATGTTGGGAATTCTGAAATATCCAATGCAACAGAAAAGATGTTTTATCTGGAGTTTTTGGGCAGTGCCTAGGTGGTGTGCAGGACACTATGTCCTGGTGCTGGCAGACAATGGCTGTTTCTGCATGTTTGAGGTGTGCAGCTGCACAAGAATATTCATGATGCAAAGGTCTGTATAGATGCGGTCACCCACCCATACCTAATGGTGCAGCAGATGCCACTTTGTTGACACATGACGGTGCACAGGGCACAGAGCAGTGCAATGGGGAGTGACTACTGCAGTTGAGGACCACACAACTCCCCACTGCACAGTCCTGTTGGCAGAAAGTACAGTTATCTTTTCATCTCAATGTCATTGATGAATACTGGGTCATACATGTGTCATCATTGAAATTTTTTTGGGGGGGTACTGTCATCTGCCTTATGATAGTAGATACTGTACATTGAATATGACACATTGAATGGGAAACAGAGAATAAACACTTTTGTGGCCCTGCAGAATCTACCCTAAATAACTTAATCTATTAATGCATCAAGTGAAATGGACAGGAGTCAGAAATCTTAGGGAGGATGCCTTTTTATGGTCCTCGGTGGGGGACTCTTGCTCAGGGGTGGAAAAATGTATACAGTTCAGTGGTTGATGCTGGCAGTTCTTGGAAGGGCACCTTTACTGGCTGTGACTATGATATGCCCCACAGTTACAGTCTAGTGAGTCTAACTGTGACAGGAACTCCATTCAGTTTTCCCAAGGAAAGAAACCTGGCTGCTTGGTGGCACATTAACTGATGACATAAATGCAACATGATAGGCCACAGAGGAGGAAAGTGTATTGTGACTGCCTTTTAAAAAACAATGAAACCATCTTGACAGCCACGAAAACAGTTTTTCTACTTCTGTAAATATTGTCCGTGTGTTGCTAGTTGGGTGCATGTAATGTTGAGCTGTCATTATCATTTTATGCCAAGAACTGTAGGGGGTTTTATTATGCACCCCTCAGGACTCTGGTGGGACCATTTATGCACTACAGCTCATAGTTCACCTTGCCCAAGCTAATGTGAGATAAAACAGCACTGGAAAATAATTTTAGTATTGGGAGGTCTGAAAGCAGAAATGTTCAGAAAATAATACATTTCTTGGGAAGTGATGAGATAGAATTTGGGAAGCCTAAAATGCTGTACTGTAGGAGTAAAACAAAACAGAAGTAAAGTCAAAATCAATTTTATTTGTAAAAAGCACTTTTCAAATACCAAAGTGCTTATACATAAATAGTGAAACAAATCATAAATATCAAATAATTAAATAATGATGATATTAATAATAACAGGTGACAACATTTAAAAAAGCATCTGGAAATGCGAGATCAAATAAATATGTCAAAGCAGTAATGCTTGTTAATAAACATATACATTTTTCATTAATAAGGTTTGTCTTGCAAAAATATCAAGATACATATTTTTCTTTTCATTTTCTTTCATTCCTGAACCAAGATATAGGGTCTTGAAGTTTTTAAAGTTGCCATGCCCTTGCCACACCCATGCCACAACAACCATGAAAAAAAATTAAATATTTTGTGCTGTTTATTATCAGCAACTTGCGGAAGAATCATTCTAATGCAACTACAGCATGAATCTAGCATGCACATTCAACAAGTAACACCAAAGGAAGAGATTTTTAAAAAATTGTGAATGGCGGCCATCTTTAATGACGTGAGTCATTAATTTCAAGATCAGCTATAAAGAAAGTCTTAACACACCTGAGAAAGCAAAAAATACACTGTGCATGAATCTTAGGTTGTCAGAAATACATTTATGTTAAAAAAAACTATATGATGAATTGTTTCACCGACCAACAAATACTGCTGCTTTAAAAGCTTCAGGAGGGAGTGATGAAAAGCCATTGATCACATAGGATCAGTGGCCACATACCATGTATGGGGCCTATGGGCAGATTGGATGGGTCTAGCGGTCCTTATCTGCCAACAATTTCTATGTTTCTATGTTTTAGTGGTCAGGCACTCTCTAACCCGATGAGGTAAAGAGTTCCACAGGGTCAGGGCCACAAATGCAAATGCTGTGGCCCCTGAGGTCTTTAAACAGACCCTGGGAACCTCCAGCAATTCCTCATTAGTGGAATGGAGTGGACTGAGGGGGCAGTAGGGACAAATGAAATCTTGCAAATAATGTGGTCCCTGTCCATGTAGAGCTTTGTAGGTCAGCAAACCAGCCTTGAAGGTAATCCTCCATCGCACTGCCAGCCAGTGCAGTTCTCTGAGCACAGGTGAGACATGGCTAGATACAGAAAAGCCCTTCAACAACCTGGCTGCCACATTCTGCACCAGCTGCAGGTGGCGGCACCCCCAGTAGCCCTAGGTACAGAGCACTGCAGTAAACCTGGCAGGAGGTTACAAAGGCATGGACCAATGTTGGAAGATCATCAGGTGGAACACAATGTTTTATTCAGGCGATATTCCTCAGATGGTAAAATAAAGTATTGACAATGGCCGACACCTGAGATTTAAGCGTCAGCCCACCATTAAGTATAATGCCCAGATTCTGCACCTGCTCAGAGTTCCTCAGCTGGCTGTCCTCTAGCCAAAGCCCAGATGGCTGATCAGGAGAGAACCCCTCTACCTGATGACCTAGGTCCACAACCAACACCTTAGCCTTGTCTGGGTTCAACCTCAACCATTTGGTACTCATCCAGTCCTGAATCTCAGTGAGGTAGCTCATAGAGGCACATATCTGTGTTCATGTAAATTGTTACTGATATGCATAGTTGCCTTTTACACATACTGTATTTTTTAATAGTACAGACCAGGCATTCCTTTAATTCTGTTTTTTTTTTTTTTCAGATAAATATCTTCACATTCCACATTTTCCTGTTACCATTTAATAACATATCATGGTCATTCCTTGCACTACTCCAGTTCTGAAAGATGATGTCCCACCCTTCACCTTGTTTGTGCCTTTTGTTCAGTTGAAGGTTTTTAACATGTCTTCTCTCCTTCCCTCCCTTCACATCCAGCGAGTACATAATGAGATTCTTTAATATCTCCTTGTATGATGTATTGTGCAAGCCAGGTACCACCTTTGTCTCTATTTTCTGTGCCTCCTCCAACCTGCAAATGTCATGACATACTGTAGTTACATTTATACAACAAAAGTGGATTGAATTTTGCTGCAGTAGTTAAAGGGACACTTTCAGCTTCTGAAGCAAATTTTATAGTGCCAGTACTCAATACACCTAGAGGAAGCACTATCAGTATGCAAAGCACTGGTGGTATTATATTTTTAAATAACACTGAGAATATGTGTTATTCTTGCTAAACTATATTAGGATCAGTCTGATTAAAACCTGTGTAGTGCGCATCCACGAGCAGAAATGGTGCCAAGTCGTGGGTACACTCGTTCTTGAACAAGTTTATCATTTAATGTCGTGTATCAGTAAAATAGTGCAGCGCCTACCTTGTATTCCACTGATCCATTGAAAGTAATTCTCCTAGAAAAATGAGCACCCTGCTGAAGCCGGGACTCCGGGCATGCACTTTAGTATCAGCTCTAATGCGCATGCCTGGAATCCCTGATGAAGGCAACCACCGAAGCGCTGGGGTAAGGGCCAAGTTCCGAAAGCCCACTCAATAAACCTGCATTTTTGCTGTTATTTTGCATTATATGCCTACTTCTTACATTGTGTGCTGTGTCTGTGGACTCTCTTCTGTTTCGGATTTGCTAACCATAGCACTGCACAAGCCATCCACAGTTTGAAGCGCGGCAGCAGCCCTATGGACAGTATGCAGATTTTAATTACAAATGGCACTTCTTTCAAGGCTATCCCCCCCCCCCATGAGCAAATGACTATAATAATAAAAGCATAATTAGACCTTGTTTTCCTTCCTCTCTTCTCACCCCCCATATTGTAGTGTGCTCTGCATATTGTTATAAATACTGTAATGCGTGAATAACAAGTGCATAGAGGGAGTGATGAAATGTTTCATTATGGACTGTAACAGATACTGTGTCTTGCCTTTAGGAAAATATGCATTTTTTAAATAAATCACACATGGAAACAAATGGGCGAGCTGAGATAAAGAAGAAACTGCCAAGCTAGCAGACAGAAATTGCAAAAGTTCACCTGGACAGGTCTACCAAACTGCCCATGTCAAACCAGGATGTATGGAATTAATTCAAAGTATTTACTGAACTTTCATAATTAATATCCACTCAGTAAGACATGCTGAATGAATGACCAGGAGGACTGGTTATGCTGAGGGCTATGGTGAAAGCATTTTCGGGGGCATTATTTATTTTTTTAACAATCGCTGACATTCCTGCTCCCATCAACACCTCACTCCCAGATTGCTCTGTATTTAGAAGACTGCAAGAGCTTGATATGCAGTTAAATAACATATATTCATACAAACACAAATACAAATACACCTTGATGCCTTCAGTATCTTCTGAAGAAATTTGTCTCATCCATCCACATCACTCCACCCCCCATCCATTTTCATTTCACAATGTAATTGAGCATCTAGCTGCCATTCCATGTTCTGAACGGAAGTGTGAAATGGTAAGCATATGAATGCACGCACCTAGTTAAGATCTCAGGTCCACTGGAAGTATGAAGTGGTTGCACAATAGGAGGTTTAGTATACGGTGGTCAAAATATAACATCAACACCTTCTACACATACAGTACAATGCTCAGTTGAGATCTTTTATTATCTCACAAATGCTGTAACCAAGAGCAATTAATCAAGTGTGGGTGAAGGGAGAAATAAGGGCAGGGAATGAGTCAATGTGAACTTTACGAGACACAGTTCCTGGAATTTATGTATTCCTGCTGGAAGCAGAAACACATCTCAACATTTATTTACTTAGAGTCTAGGATTTCAAGTACCTTTGAGCCAAAGCTCTTTTACAAAGGTTCCATGTCAATTGAGGTACAATACAAATATTATGACCCAGCCCTTCCCACCTTGAACACACCCCTAACTCCCCAGTACCCACCCCCTACCTATAGCCCCACTCCCCCTGCCCTCCTGGGCCCACCCTGGACCCATCTGTTCAAACACCATGAAGTCTTGCTATATTAGGACCATTGCAGTCATTCCCCACACTTGAACTGCCCCGGAGAGGAAACAGTTAACTCCAGAGTGATCTGGAGTTCCACAGCGCGAGGGCGCTGTTCAAAGCTCTATCTGACTAGTTTCAAATGAAACTGTCAGATTCTTTACTCCGCTTCACTGAACAGTCGCTCCGGAGATCAGCTCCTTCAGCTCGGTTCATTTCTCGGTTCAAGCGAGTATTTTGATTCATTGGAACCGGCAAAAAGTATTTATTTTACCGCATTTCGGTTAAAAGCTCTATCTGGTAAACCGTAAGTACAGAAATTAAGTCTGTGTGGAAATTCATTATCGGTTCGGTTTTGAACCGATCGGTTTGTTAAAATATATGTTTTAAACTGTTTGGTTGGGCTTTTAGAGTGCGGTTCCCGGTTCTTATCGGTTCTAAAAAAACCTAACTTTTATTTGGGGTTTTTTCAAATACCCGTGACACGGTTAGGAACCGATAAGGGTGTCTTGCCTGGCACTGCCATCTAAAGGGCAAGTTTTTGGTTAGGCTGGCATTATGTCTGAGAAACCCAAAAGAAAAACCGGGCCCACTGGGTTTCAACACTGTGATGTCTGTGGGGAAGCCTTTGCCAAGGATGACCCACACACCACTTGTGTTTATTGTCTGGGGGCTGACCACCTCCTGTCAGACTGCTAGGTGTGTAAAAATTTCCATGCAGCCACCCTGGAAAAGAGATTGGGCCGGCTCAGGGAACGAGAGGCCAAAAAGTCTGCTGACCCGGATGGCCAGCCCGGTCCAGTGCCCACTGGACCAGAAGGAGTGCCCTCTGACCAGGGCGAGACTTCCTCGGCCAAAAGGAAGGCTGGTTCAGAGGAACCAGTCCCAGCGAAAAAGACAAAGAAATCAGCAGGTCTGGAGTACAAAATTGTCTCTCCAACTGCTGCAGAGATAGCTAAAGCCATTCAGATTGTCCAATCTTTGTCTCAGGGATCTGTCGAACCCCTGCATCTGGGAAAAGGGTGGCTCGTTCAGTCCCAGTGGTTCAGGATTATGATGTTGAGGATTTTATGAACCACATGAGGGGAGGAGGAATTTGATCAGTATGTTTGTGATTGGGAAGGTCTGGACGTGCCTCATTGAACGGACATCTCTCCAGATAGACCTTTAGAATCTCCCCTATGCTGTCTGAGTCCCTTCTCTTTTATGTTTTACAAAGGTTGCAGAAACCCTCCAGCTTCCTTTAGAAGAGGCTGTGGATGAGCAAGAGGAGCCTGATTATGTTGAAATGATGGATATTCCAGAGTCTAGGAGGTTGTCTATTCCTTTGCATAAGTCATTTAGGAAGCAAACAACAAAGATTTAAAAATCCTCATTCTGTCCCTCCTGTAGATAAAAAATGGACAGAAGGTATACCTATCAGGCCCTGATACAGACTTCCTCTGAGCAGTGTAGTCATGTAGGTGTGGTGCAAGCTGCAGCCTGTGACAAGGCTAATATTCCCTGGCCTCACATCCTCCTGATAAGGATTCCAGGAAGATTGATGCCATGGCGAAGAAACAATATATGGCAGCTTCTTTGGGACTCAGGCAGGCTAATTATATGGCTTAGTGGCTAGATATCAGAAATCTAGATGGGACACTATATTGCAGTTAGCCAAGCAGGCCCAGGCCAGCTGGCTAGTGAGTTGGAACAAGTGGCTGCTGATGGCATTGAAGCCTCTAAAGTTCAATTTCATACTGCTGTTGATGTTAATGATGTTTCCTCTAGGGTCATGGCCACTTCTGTAGCGTTCCGTAGGTTGGCATGGCTCAGATGCACTAATCTGTCCCAAGATACTCAGTCAAAGGCTATGGATTTTCCTGTATCGGAAATTCTCTGTTTAGTGATCAAACGAAAATTATATGAAAAGATGGATGAATATAGAACTACCTACAAAAGTGCCCAAGCTAAGGAGGCATGCCACTCCACAAAGCATGCCCCCCAGGGTAGGGGTAGGCCTTTCCACAGGCCCTTTACCAATCTCAAGCCTCCTGCTGTTTTCACAGAGGGTTTTTTCAGAGCAGAGGTAGACGGGCGCAGGTAGACAGTCACCTCCCTCAGCCTAAAGCTGCTGCCAAGCAGGCACCCTGATGGGGTGCCCAGGGCCGATTCTCCTGTACCAGTGGGGGGCAGGTTGGCTTATTTCAGCCAGAACTGGCTGTCCCTAACTTCGGACAGGTGGGTTCTGGAAGTAGTAAGCCAGGGTCTGGTTCTCAGCTTCAAACAGTTCCCAAAGATGAGAGCCAGGCAATTTCCACCTGCAAACTCTTCAGAAGCCCTTGCTTTGGAAGCAGAGGTTTCTTCCCTTCTGGATTGCAAAGCAGTGGAAAGGGTTCCCCCTTGCCATCAGGGCAAGGGACTGTACTCAAGATATTTTCTTACCCCAAAAAAGACAGGAGAATGGCGGCCCATCTTAGACTTAAGGTACCTGAACAAGCATCTTTTGAAACCAAAGTTCAAAATGTTAACTCTAGCAATGATTTTGCCTTCCCTGAGGCCAGAGGACTGGTTAGCTTCCTGGACCTCCAGGGACGCTTATTTTCATGTCATGATCAGGCCTTCTCACGAAAGTACCTCAGGTTCGAACTGCTCTCTGGCCACTACCAGTTCAGAGCAATGCCCTTCGGCCTAACCTCGGCTCCAAGGGTATTCACAAAATGTCTAGCTGTGGTAGTGGCTCATTTAAGAAGGCAGGATTGCTGTGTTTCCTACCTGGACGACTGGCTCATAGTGGGTCAGTCTCCAGATCAGGTAAAATCCCACTTGCAAGTCACCCAGCAGCTTCTCACTTCCTGGGATTCCTGCTGAACTTACAAAGTCAGTTCTGGAACCTGTTCAGGTTCTAACTTTCATAGGTGCAGAATTGAACACAAAGTTAGCCAGGGCATTTCTCCGGAAAGAGTGGACAGGCTCATTGCCCTGGCATCCACTCCTTCCCTGCGGGTCCTCGACCAGCAAGGCACTTTCTGCAACTCCTAGGGCACATGGCTGCTCCCACAGCTGTCGTGCAGGGAGCAAGATTTCAGATGAGGGACATCCAGTTCCACTTGAGGTCCTATTGGTCTCAAAGGAGGGACCCCTACCAAATTAGTCCGGTGACCAAAACCCTGATCCTGGCCCTTCAGTGGTGGCAGGATCAAAGCAATCTTCTCAAGGGTTCCCTTTATACCCGTTCCTCACTCCCTCACCCTCACCACGGATGCCTCCCTGTTAGGGTGGGGCTCACTGGGCGACCTTTCCACTCAAGGGTGTGGTCCCCCAGGAATCTCTGCTCCACATCAATCTTTTGGAACTCAGAGCTGTTCTTTTAGCTCTTCAGGCTTTTCAACTGTTGTCCAGAACAAAGTAGTTTCAAATCAGGACAGACAACACCACAACAATGTGGTACATCAACAACGAAGGGGCACTCGGTCATCAACCTTGTGCACGAAGCAATGAAGTTGTGGTCTCTGGCTTACTCCCTAAACACCTCCCTGATCGCAATTCACCTTCCAGGAAAGGACAATGTCCTGGCGGATGCTCTCAGCAGGATTTCCCAGGGCCATCACGAATGGTCTCTGAATCCTCAGGTATTGGGGTCGGTCTTTGCCAGATGGGGCACCCCTCAGATAGATCTCTTCGCAGCCCCAGACAACCATCAACTTCCTCTATTTTGTTGCAGGCCTCCAGTGCTGGGCTCAGTCCCCCTGGACGCCTTCCTGCTGGATTGGAAAGGGAAATTCCTATATGCTTTTCCCCCTTCCTCTCCTCTTCAGGGTATTGGTAAAAATCAGAACTCAGCCCTGCAAAGTGGTTCTGATTGCTCCAGACTGGGCCAGACAGCCCTGGTATCCTCTCCTCCTGTCCCTGACAATCCACCCTCCCCTGACCTTGCCCAGGACCCATGACTTGCTGACCTGTGCACAGGGAGAGTGTAGTACCGGACCTCAAATCCCCCCCCTCAAGGCTTGGTTCTTGAGGAATTAGAATTTGCTGATTTGCACCTTTCTCAAGGGGTCCTGGATATTTTAAAGGCTTCTGGAAGGCTTCACTAGGAGCCACTTACAATTCTAAGTGGAAGAGGTTTTCCTTCTGGTGTTCAGAGAAACAAATTGTGCCAGAATCTGCTGACTTGGCCACTTTACTGGACTATTTGGCCCATCTAAATTCCCTAGGCCTTAGACCAGCTACCTTGAAGGTTCATCTGGCAGCTGTTTCTGCCTTTGTTTCCGCAGAGGAAGCCTGTTTCTCTTCCTCTCACCCTGTGTTTTCAAAGTTTTTAAGGGTTACTTCACTAACCCTCCTTTGGGGAACCAGCCCCTGCCTGGGACCTGAATGTTTGCATTGCTCAGTTAATGCAACCTCCCTTTGAGACCCTTTCTTCTGCAGATCTCAAGTATTTAACATGGAAAACTGTTTTTCTAGTGGCTATCACTTCTGCCAGACGTATAAGTGAATTGCAAGCCCTTTCAGTGAAAAAGGATTTTATTTCTTTTCACAGGGATAAGGTAGTCCTCAGGACTAACAGAAAGTTTTTACCCAAGGTGGTTTCAGATTTTCATCTGAACCAGTCCATTTCTCTTCCAGTATTTTCACTGAGCATTCTTCCTCGGGTGAAAGGGAGACTACACAGCTTGGACGTCAAGAGCCCTAAGCTACTATGTGGAGCGTTCCAAGAGTCACAGGTTCGAATCCCTCCAACTCTTCCTTACCTGGAGAGGTTGGCAGGGAGAACTGCCACTAAGAGGGCAATTGCAAGGTGGATTGTCTCTTGTGTCCAATTCTGTTACCAAAAACTAGGTAAGGAACCCCCTCAGGACTGAGGGCTCACTCCAGGGGTACAGCTGCATCTCTAGCGGCTGCTAGAGATATTCCATTTTGAAATTTGTCAAGCTGCTACCTGGAAACAGTTCACACCTTTACAAGCATTATTCCCTGGACGTCCAGTCCAGGAGAGATGCTCGTTTGGCACAGCTGTACTTCAGAGCCTATTTCCTAAGTAGGTTCTGACCCCTCCATGGAGGTACTGCTGTGTAATCTGCAATGGTCCTAATATAGCAAGACTTCATGGTGTTTGAAGAAAAAATTACTCACCTTAGTAATGCTTTCTTCTCATGGAGTCTTGCTATATAGGACAACCCTCCCTCCTACCCTCTCAGAACTCCTACTTGGGTATGGGGTTGGCAAATTAGTTGCAAACACTGTGTCATGCCATTTAGTCTCTCTAGTTCCCCCCTTGTTTCCTTTGGGTTAGGGAACTAAGTATTTCTATTTTTGTTAGAGTAGTGGGAATTCCCTCTCTGGACTTGAGTCTTTTGGGGAGAGGGGCCTATTAGTGCTGTAAGGAGTGATCCTAACAATAAATATTGTTATTATTCTGTGATTGTTCTTATTCTACTAATGGTAGGTAGCCAATGGCTAGTGTGAAAGCTTTTCCACACAGACTTGCTATGTTAGTTTAGCTCCGTAAAGAACCTGACAGTTTCATTTGAAACTAGCCAGATAGAAGCTTTGAACAGCGCCCTCGCTGTGGAACTCAGATCACTCTGGAGTTAACTGTTTCCTCTCGGGGCAGTTCAAGTGTGGGGAATGACTGCAATGGTCCCTAATATAGCAAGACTCCATGAGAAGAAAAGCAATTACTAAGGTGAGTAATTTTTTCTTCCCTGCCATTCCCACCCTTCGTGCTCTACCTATCCCCTGCACCCTTATCACCAGGTCCTCGCCTGGGCACCAAACCATGGGTCCCTGCTGCAACCGTCCCCTAATCAGAATAATCACATTGCTACTCTTACTGTCTGGGAATGTACACCTCAATCCTGGCCCTTTATCTACCAGTCTGCCCAGATCCTGTACCACTAACGGTCTTCGCCTTGCATCCCTTAACATATGTAGCCTCCTAAAGAAAACTGCTGCTCTCCAGTGCTGGGTCACCCAGCATCAACCTGATATTATTGCTCTGGTAGAGACTTGGCTCTCTAAGTCCACCCCGACTCTGCTATCTCCCTCCCTGGATACATCTTACTCAGAGAAGACTGCCTAGGCAAATGCAGTGGTAGGTACTCTATATTCATGCAGGACACCTTAATAGGTCATGCACTCCCTGCTCCCAAACTTGACTTTGGTGCCCAAGCCCTCTCACAAAAAGTTATCCCTGACCCCACCTGAGGCTCTCTTTTTCATACTGTCTCCTACATACCCCCAAGGAACCAGAACTCAGCAGTCCAGTCCCTCATCGATTACCTCACATCCCTTCCGCACAAAGTCGAGCAAGTCATCCTTGGTGATCTTAATGTTAACTGGCTTGCTTTTGCCACCTCCCAAACCAGGGACTCCTTCGCTGCCCTGGATATGTCCCAACTAGTCTCACAGCCCACCAGGTTCAATCGATCCAGTGGAACCAACACCCTCCTAGACGTTATCTTATCAAACCGCCCCTTTAAAATCTGGGACATCACTGTCCTCCCCGACTAACTTAGTGATCACTCCCCAGTCATCTGTACCTCGTCATCCTCCTCTCCAAAACCAGTGTCCCAGGCTACACTGCGCCGGCGGCTACGCCCTGGAGGCCTAAAAAAGTTGAAATAGCACCTAGCCTAGCTAGACTGATCCCCTATCTGACATGCCCCAGATATCGACTCAGCTCTTGACTTCTTCACACGTGCCTTCTGCAAGGCCTGTGATCTCTTTGCTCCCCACACCAGGATCCATACAAAGAAACACAACACCCCTTGGATCACCCCTTACCTCATCCAGGAACTTAAGAATAGGGATAATCTCTGGCAAATCACTGTAGATTCAGGCAATCCATCTGACAGACAAGCCTACAATGCAGAGCGCAATAATTGCACCTGGGCCATCAGACGGGCCAAGGTGGAGCACTACCAGACCACCCTCACCTCCACCTGGGGCTCAGCCCGGACCTTTTGGGATAGCATGAAAGAACTAAACGGGAAGACCCGCTGCCCTCCACCATCTCAGCTCACCATCGATGGCGCTACCTCCTCTGATCCACTATCTACAGCTGACTGCCTCAACATTACTTTCTCTGATCTAAGCTCTGTCCTCCCCAGCAGCTTTTTTGATCCAATCCCCTCCTCACTCCCCCCTGCCCTGCATGGCCCCTCTTTCTACCTGTGCACCCCATCCCTCCATGAAGCCAGGCTACACCTGCTAAAAGCCCTTGGTAGTAATAACCCCAGCAGTGACCCCCTTGACTTTAGGATCCTCCGCCTGGTCCTGGACGTTGTCCTAGTCCCCCTGATGGACCTATTCAACCGGTCCCTATGCCTTGGATAATTCCCCAGTGCATGGAAAACTGTTGTAATCACTCCAATACACAAGAGCAGTGATTGATCCTCCCCAGCAACTATCGGCCAAACTCCATCCTCCCCCCACTCTCCAAAGCCCTCGAAAAAGTGGTGTCTATCCAACTATCTGAGTACTTGGCTAAGTATGACATTATGTGCCTGGAGCAGCACGGTTTCCACCCAGGACACAGTACAACCACTGCTGTCCCGGAGTTCGCCCAATACCTGCACTCTGTTCTCGACTCCAGCAGCCTGGCTGGTGCAGTGTTCATTGACCTCTCCAAGGCCTTTGACACTGTCTGTCACCCCCCCCACCACTCAACTCTCTCCACCAACTTGGCTTCTCTGCTGGTCCCTTTGCCTGGTTTTCCAGCTACCTCTATGCTAGATCCCAGCGTGTAAAAATCAATGGCTCTCTCTCCAACATTCGACCCGTTAGCTCCGGGGTCCTGCAGGGCTCAATCCTGGGTCCTATTCTTTTCAATCTCTACCTCAACACTCTCCCCAGCTCCTGCAATAGCAATATGCAGATGATGCAGTTCTCTTTGCCTCACACCCAGATTCCTCCACTCTCTAATCATCCCTTCAGCTCACCTACAACCAAGCAGAAAGGTGGTTTCTTGATCACAGACTAGTCATAAACCTTAAGAAAACCAAATCAATGCTCTTCTCTCACCACCAAAATAAAGCTAGAAGTGTCCCCCTCCCGATTACATCCAGCTCTCGGCTCCCATTAGAGCAAGTGTCCACATACAAACACCTAGACATCACTTTCGATACTGCCCTCACCTTCCACACCCACATCAATGATCTTTCCTCTGCCATAAACTCTTGGATTGGCCTACTTTATCACCATAGGGATTGCCTGCCCCTCACTGCCCTCTGACTGGCCATCACCTCCTCTGTCCTGTACCTAGTGGACTACAACTTGCCCATCTATGCTGCAGCTGATAACACCTCCCTCTCTAAAATTCAGCCCTCCATCAATAAGGCCTGTAGGCTCCTGACCGAAGCCTCCAGCCGCACCCACACCTGCCTGCTCTATTCCTCCACCAACCTGCTCAACCTCGAGGAATGTCTGCAGTATCAGACCTGCCTTCTTGCTAAGAAATCCCTGCTCGGACTTTCCCCCCAGGAGTCTCTGCCTCCCTACCATGGTCATCCTCATCTGTTTCCACCCACAGCTCTGTTAAAGCCACCTTCAAAGTGCCCAGAATCAAGACCTCCCTCACCCAGAGGTCCTTCTTTTATCGAGCCCCCGCCTGGTTCAACTCCCTCCCTACCTGCATCACCAACTCTGCCAAACTTGGTCCCTTCAAAACCGCTCTCCAGAATCATCTATTTAATGTCTGCTGCTGTAGGTGCAACTAACCCTGCCCCCCAATCCTACTGCAGGACCTTTCCCTGCCTGGCCCCCCTAATCTCAACAAGGTCCCCTGGACTGCCGATCCATCTTTCCCCTTACCCCTTTTTACCTACCCCCTTAGGTTGATACAAGGATATATTCCACTGCAACTGCAGAGAAATTGTACATTCTTAATTGTAAATCTGTATTTTATACCAACATGTAACTTAGTGTATTCTGTGTTCTATGTCTGCACCTGTAATGTTGTCCAATGTTGTGTCTGCACAATGTTCTATTGTCTTGCCCTTCCTGCGACGAGGTGTCTTTGTAAATGAGTCCCTGACTCAAAGGTTGTAAATCCGACTTGTTCAAATAAATAAATAAGTTACATAGAGTTGAGTAACATCGCAGAAATGGTGTACAGACATTTTTAAGCAGCTGAAATACATTACATTTAGGGAAAGTGGGTACCAGGGGGACAGGGTAGCCAGAGGTAGCTGAGGCTTGGAATGGACACAAAAGGAGCAGTGCAGCCATGGGCATTTGTCAGGCCTCAAAAAAGTGCTTGGGGTAGGAGAAAAAACAGGAGGGGAGGCTAGGCTGTAGGATAAGAGAGGGGGGTAGGAGTAGAACTGTTAGGAGGGAAATCAGATTATGAGGGACAGTCGCAGAAGCTAGAAGCAGCTAGGTGGAGACGAAGGTTGGTTTTGAATGGGCCTAGCTTTTGCAGAGAGGAGATGTCTTTGTTGAGTCCATTAATCCAGCTAGGAGCTTGGTACGCAAAGGATCTTTGGCCCTGTGTGGTGCGGCACCGAGGAATGTGCAGCATTTGATTTTCTGAAGCCCTGGCGAGGCGGAAGTTGCATGCTGTATGGAGAAGAGTTTGGACTCAAGGGGGAGCAAGATGTAGCATAATTTTCTTAGCCATTAGACAAGTTTGGTACTTGATACGGTTTGATAACTGGAGCTTCCCTGTTTGGGCATAGAGGTCACATGTATGGGTGAGACGGTGGGATCCTGTGATGAGTCGGCAGGCTTTGTTTAGGACCAAGAATAAGTGCCTGATGGCTGTGTCACTTGCAGAGCCATAAATAATCAGACCATAGTCAATTAGAGAGACCACCAAGCTCTGAACTGCTATTCTTAAGGCATCCGAGGTAAAGCATTGCCTGTGCCTGTAAAGGAGACCAATGCATGTGTTTGCTGCTTTGGCAACACTATCTATGTGGATGCCATAGGATAGGTTGCTGCCTATGGTGATTCCCAGATATTTAAAGGAGTGAACCTGTTTGAGGACAGCACCAAGGCAGTTTGTAATATTAAAGAGGTGAAGCCTATGTTTGCTGTGGGAGCCACAGAAAAGCATTGACTTGGTTTTCTTATAGTTGAGAACCAGTTTTGACTACTAAACCATGTTTTAATGATGGTGAAACCCTTCTGAAGCTTGTTTTGGAGTAGGTGGGGGTCCTGTTGGGTGGTGTGAATGACAGCATCATCAGCAAAGAGTAGGATTTGTTCCAGACAGGATTGTGGAAGATTGTTCAAAAACAGGCTGAAGAGGAGTGGCCCAAGAATGGATCCCTGGGGGACTCCTGAGTGTATGGGTCTAGCATCTGAGAGGACATCAGCAATTTTCACTCTTTGGGAACGGTTTTCCAGGTAACTCTTAAACCAAGTTGTAGACTCAGGGGAGAGCCCAGCTTTTAGCAGTTCTGTGAGGAGTATTTGATGATGAACAGTGTCAAAAGCCTTGGTCAGGTCTATGAAGACCGCACCAGTGAGGTAATTATTGTTCAGGGAGTTGTGAATTGCTCCTGTGAATTCAAGGAAGGCAGATGTGGTGCTGTGGCCTTTTCTGAAGCCATGCTGTTGTTTACAAAGGAGTCATACTTGTCCAGATATTCCATTAGCTAGTCAGATACCAGACATTCAATGACCTTGGGGGGGGTAGTATGGATATAGGCCTATAATTTCCATGAAAGGCCTTGTCCTCTCTCTTGTGGACTTGTGCCAAGGTGGCAGATTTCCATCTGTTGGGGAACTGGCCAATGGTGAGGAAGAGGTTGAAAATCCAGGTTAGAGGAGATAGCACTTCATCAAGAGTAAGGGACAGCAGTTTGAGGTCGAGTGAGTCACCACTTATTCTAGATCCAGCAATTGCTTTACAGACATATCTCTGGACTTCATGTGTCCTGACTGCTCTGAAGTAAAATTGGGGGCAATTTGAAAAAGGGTGTGGGGGTGGAGGAGGATGCAGGAGGGAGGTCTTCATCGAAGAAGTCTGGAGGAAGAACTCTACTGAGGTCAGTTAACGTGTTATCGAACGTGTTAGCTATAGTGAAAGGGTCAAGAGTTATGTCCCATCCACGTCCAACATTGAAGGTGATGTTTTGGGCAGTTTCCTTGTAACTTCCCTGAGATTATTCCAGAAGGAATTTCCCTTTCCCCAGGTGTTTGTGAGGGCATCTTTGTAATAGTTATTTTTCTTCAGGCATAGTTCTTTGGTGTAGTCATTTTGGGCACATTTATAGTTTTGTATATCTACTTGTCTACCAGTGGCCTGAGCCTGAAACCAGAGGTGGTCCCTAGCTTTCAACAATGTAAGGAGGTCAGCGGTGAGCCATGGATTGCTAAGGCCTTTTACTTTCCTATTTTTGAAGGAAGCGTAAACGTCACAGGCAGCATTGAAAGAGTTGAAGAAGTCAAGAGCTGACAGCTGATGCATGGAAGATAGGTGACCAGTCTTGTTGTCTAAGGTGTAATTTGAGAATTTGAGGTGCTTCAATTGACCACGTGGAAGGATTCTGACGTTTATTAGTTTGGGTGGTGGTGGGCTGAATTTGTTAGACCATTCACAGGTGACTGGGGAGCGGTCACTTAGCGTATCTGGGAGAACGTAGACTTTTGAGACGTGGGATGGGTGGCTAGTCAGTATCCAGTCTAGGAGGGTGCTTGTCCCAGTGTTATAGTTGAGTCTAGTGGGGGAGACGATCAGCTGGATGAGGTTGGCAGCTGAGATGGCATCCTTGTAGCCACCCATATCTGATCCAAGCCAATTTATGTTAAAATCGCACATTAGGATTATCTTGGTGCCTGGTGGTTGGGAACAGACAAGGTCAAGGACGGAGTTCAGACCTTTACTTTGATCCTTGGAAGGGATGTAGACAGCAGCAATAGTCAATGCCTTGTTGTGAGCCCCGAGCAGAATTCTGATGTGTAGTATCTGGGTAGTAGAGACTGAAGTAGGGGGTTGAACATGGTGCCCCAGGAGAGTCTTTGAGGTAAACAGCGCATCCACTGCCATTTTTAGTGGTCCTGTCAATTCTGAATATGTTATATCCTGGTAGGGTAATTGCACTGTCATGTATTGTTGGGTGAGCCAGGTTTTGACAATCACAAGAACATCAAGGGTTGTGTTGGTGTGCCAATAATTGCAGGGCATCAAGTTTGGGTAGAAGGCTACAGATGTTAATCATTGCAAAGGTGGATTCCCCCAGAGTGACTCTGCCGGAGGTCAGAGCTTGGGATTGTGGGGCCAGGGTTAGGGTGAATATTGCCAGATGGAAGTAGTAGTAGAAGCAAGAGTTTCAGGGTGCACCAGAGTAGCTGTTTGAGGTAGATTTTATTCAACTGTTTCTTACTGGAGAGAAAGCTACTCTGTAAATGATGATCCCAGTAAGTGGTGACATAGGCCAGAAGTGAGAGTGGAAATAGGCGAATGCAAATCACCCGATCTTGATTCCAGGAGTGGTACAAGCCTGTCCTGGTGGAGGTTAGATATGGAGGGGCATAGCCCAGTGGGTATGGTCCCTGAGTGCTGGTAGATGTTGTCCAGCTGGAAGCACAGTGGGAGATTGGGATGGCAGGCTCCAGGCAGGAATGCCATGAGAAACAGGGAGGAGACAATAACCAGGCAGAGAGCGGAGAGCCATAGTGGATAGAGAGGTGAGGGTAATAAAGGGTGAGAAATATCTGCAGGACGGGGAGATAACTAGTCAGGAAGGGAGGTGAAACGGGAGGGGGGATGCAATGGGTGCAGTAGGAGATATGAGGAGGGTGTCAGGCACAGAAAAGAGGCAAGGGCAGTGAGGGGATGGAGTTGATTAGTTGAGGGGGCAGAGGAGCAGGGAGGAGGGAGAGTGGGCAGAAAGAGAGGTACAGGTGAGAGAGTATCCAATAGGAAATGAAAGGGTGGGTCCCTAGGCAGGAGTGGACAGAGCTAAGGCCTATTTAATTAAGATGGGAGGTGGGGGAGGAGGGGCAGGTGAACATTTTCTTCCAAAACCCACTGAAGTCTATGGGTGCAGAGCCCAGCAGAAGAGTTTGAATCAGTAGAGATTGTAGGGCCAATCAGTGGCTGCACGGAGCACAACAGTCCAATAGAAGATGGAAGCAACAGGTGGCGGCCAATGGTAGCCTTTCAGCACTTCCCGGTTTGGCCTGGGAGCTTACCAGCAAGAGGAGGGTTCCTTGGTGGCGAGCAGTGGTGGCGTGGGCGACTGGCCCAGGTAGGCCCAGCCGCTTAGATGTTTGCCCGATCAGGGGATGAGAGATCTAAGGGAAGGAACAGAGCAACCGATTGTGAGTCACAGTAATAACAAAGAGTGACGCTGCAGAGAAAATCAGGGGCATTGGCAATGGAGAGACAGAGTGGAATTAAGCAGAGGGGTGGGGGGCAGGCAGCTACAAACAAGAGAAATAAGCTTGTACGGGAGCCTGGGGGAGGACGGGGGCAATTTAGTGGAATATGAAATTCACAGGGGGAGAAGAAGAGAGATGTAGGGTTTAGTAGCAGGGGGAGGCTGGAGAGAAACAGTGAATGCAGAGGGGCATGAATCACTTCACAGCTCTAAATTACAGCAGTTTCCTAACTGCACTTTAGAGTTCAATGCTAAAACATTTAGGCAGGTCTACACAATTAAATTTGACTTTGACAAAAAAATAGCAAACAGTCTAGTGATTTAGCCCAGATTTTCATCCGAGACCTGGAGTTTTCAGAAGTCAAGTGCCAAAAACATCAAGGCTGGTCTACACATTAATTGAAACTTTAACAAAAAAAAATAAGCAAGCAATCTAGCAATTTAGCCAAAATTCTCTTCTAAAACCCACTGAAGTCTATGGGCGCAGTGCCCAGCAGAACAGTTTAAATCAGTCAAGACTGCAGGTCCAATCAGTGGCTGCGCAGAGCATAACAGTCCAATAGGAGATGGAAGCAACAGGCGGCGGCCAATGGGAGCCTTTCAGTGCTTCCCGTTTCAGCCTGGGAGCTTACCAGCAAGAGGAGGGTTCACTGGCGGCGAGCAGTGGTGGCATGGGCAGCTGGCCCAGGTAGCCCTGGCTGCTCAGATGTTTGCCCGATC
Source organism: Neoceratodus forsteri (assembly GCA_016271365.2). Classification (NCBI taxonomy): domain Eukaryota; kingdom Metazoa; phylum Chordata; order Ceratodontiformes; family Ceratodontidae; genus Neoceratodus; species Neoceratodus forsteri. The sequence goes on along the minus strand of CM057454.1, from coordinate 1,218,957,235 downwards.
GGGGCTGAGAGATCAGCAAGAGGGGGGTTCCTTGGTGGCAAGCCATGGTGCCATGGGCAGCTGGCCCAGGTAGCCCCAGCCGCTCAGATGTTTGCCCGATCAGGGGCTGAGAGATCAACATAATGTAGACCAGAGATTTTTTTTTATTTGTATTTGTCATATGAAAACCTGCACTGTCCATGAATCTGTAATTGTCATATGGTAGTTATCTGCACTGTCCATGTATCTGTATTTGTCATATGGTACTTGTTTGCATGGTTCATGTATCTGTATTTGTCATATGGTAGTTGACTTCACTGTCCCTGTATCTGTATTTGTCATATGGTAGTTGTCTGCACTGTCCATGTATCTGTATTTGTCATATGGTAGTTGTCTGCATTGTCCATGTATCTGTATTTGCCATATGGTAATTATTTGCACTGTCCATTTATTTGAATTTGGCATTATGTATCTGTATTTGCCATATGGTAGTTATCTGCACTGTCCATATATTTGTCATATGGTAGTTACCTGTACTGTCCATGTATTTGTATTTGTCATATGGTAATTATTTGCACTGTCCATTTATTTGAATTTGGCATTATGTATCTGTATTTACCATATGGTAGTTATCTGCACTGTCCATGTGTTTGTCGTATGGTAGTTACCTGCACTGTCCATATATTTGTATTTGTCATATGGTAGTTATCTGCACTGTCCATTTATTTGTATTTGTCATATGGTAGTTATCTGCACGGTCCATGTATTAGTATTTGCCATTTGGTAGTTATCTGCACTGTCCATATCACATCTTCCATTTAAAATGCCCATTCCTTGCCAATTCACTGCATGTAATGGGCAACAGCACTGAACAAGTAATTACATTGCACCAGCAAAAACAGTTTTTTTTTTTATTGAAAGATATTTCCAAAATCGTTGATACAGACAGTAAGGTATAGACAACCAGAAATATTTAAAGAGAGATACTAGATACAATAAAGAAAGCCATTTAAACTTATTACATCCAGTATTAGTTCATCTTGTACTAATATTGAACAGAGTGTTTTTTGAGGATAAAAAATGTTCAAATGAATTCCAATTACAGAATATAGTGAACCTTTTCTATTTTATACACATCAATAATGAGATTTATCCACACTTCATATTCAGCTGGATCCGAGTCTTTCCATTTTATCAGTAAGCATTTGCGTGCATTAATTGTAGCTAACATCGTTACTCTTTGTTGTTTATTATTAAAAAGATCTGCGGTGTAACCCATTGTCAGAAATAGACAATCAGTACTTTTTTTAAGTTTTATAGATGTCATTTTGTAAGTCGTGGTTATGATTTTCTGCTGAAATATGTTTAAACTTTCACAGAAAATAAGCATATGTTCTAAAGTAGCAATATCTGTTTTACATCTAGGGCAAATATTTTGATGATTTGGGTTCATCAGATTGAGCCTATGAGGTGTATAATAAGTCCTATGTATTATATTGAAATAAATTTGAATTAATCTAATCTAATGGATAATAACCCTATACCATTGATATTTATAATTTGTGCCCATTTTGAATTTTGGTTACAGAGTTTTGTTTGTTTTTCCCATTTTAGTTTTAAAGCAACTAATGGGTTACTTAGTTTGTTTTGCATAATTACATAGATTTTTGATATTAATTTAGTATTATTTTGTATCAACTGAATTTCTAAATCATTTAAAGATGGTTTAATATGTAGCAATCCATTTTTCTCTAAATAGTTCTTAATTTGCAAATATCTAAAGAAATGGTGATTTGGGATATTATACTTTGATTTTAATTTCATTTAAGGTTACTAATCCAGAGGCATCATACAGGAGATGTATCTCCATTAGCCCTTTTGAATAACATATTTTAAAACCTTTATCCATCTTTGATGGTGGAAAACCCCCATTTAGAATTAAGGGAGTATTCATTGAAATCTTATTCGACGGGAACCATTTTTTTCATAATTATGTCCCATAGTTTACAAGTAGTCCTGGTTGAGGACAGCATTGAGGTAATCTTTGTATGTGAAGTGCCTGAATATAAAATGTGTTTTAAGAACTGATATGGAATTTGAGAAGTTTCCAGCTGACAGTTTACCCGAAAAATTTCTTGCTGACACCATTTATATACTATAGATAAATTTGCTGCCGGATAATACCAGTAGAAATTTAGTAAAGACAAGTGCCCTTCATTCTTAGACAGATACAGGTATAGTTTTTCAATCTTTAGCCTTGGTCTGTTACCTTTCCATAAATTTATTTTAATTATTTTTTCCATTCTTTTAAAAAAAATATTAAGTATCAGAAGTGTCTGAAATAAGAAGAGAAAGTTTGGTAATGTGTTCATTTTAATTACATTCACTGTCCTGATCATTGTTAGTGGTAAGCATTCCCATTTATTAAGCTCACCTTGTGTTTTATTCATAAGGGAGTCAAAGTTATTTTGAAAAATGTGCTCAGTACTATTATCTAAGAATACACCCAGGTATTTTAATTTTGTAACCTTTTTAATTTTTGGATTTATTGTGGTGTTAAATAGATCAGAATGATGTTTAGACTCTGTTAACTCATTTTTATCCCAATTAATCCTATAGCCTGAATAGTTGCCAAATGTATCTAAAATGTGGTTCAATTCTCCATATATTTTATTTAAATTGTCCATATAAATTAAAGCATCATCCGCATATAAGCTACCTTTATGGTCAACTTGATCTACGTTCAACCCTGTAATTTTTACATTGTCTCTAATTGATAGTGCCATGGGTTCTATAACCAAAGTGAAAATAAGTGGGGACAAAGGGAAACCCTGTCTTTCCCCTCATTTTAATGTAATTATTCCAGATACCTCATTGTTGGTTTGGATTCTAGCTATAATATTATTATGGAGTATGTCTATCCACAATTGGAATCTTGGTCCAAAGTTCACTGTTTTAATAAATATTTTAATATATCCTGATTCCATCTGGTCAAATGCTTTTTCAGCATCGAGAGATAGTACAGAATAGTCATTTTCCTTGAATTTATCAATTGGATTTAACATTCTTCTAACATTTGTTTTGAGCTGTCCGTTTTGATCCACATGTATTATTTCAGAGAGAATATTGTTAAGCCTATTAGCTAAGATTTTAGTTAAGATTTTACAATCCAAATTTATGGGAGAAACTGGCTGATAAGAAGAGGCAAGAGCAGGATCTTTGTCTTTCTTTTTGAACAATAAGATTGTTGCCTCCCATGTGGATGGGTTCATTGTTTTGTTTTGAATCATATAATCATATAGCATGTTTAAATGGGGACTAATCAATTTACAAAATGTTTTATAAAAATCTATTGTGATCCCATCTGGACCTGATGATTTACCTGGGGCTAGGGTTTTAATTGCTGTCCGTATTTCAGATAAAGTAATATCTTGATTTAGTATATTTCTGTGCAAATCCTCAATTGATGGTAGTGCAATATTTTGTAAGTATTCTTCTATATCTATAGCTTCAGTGCATGCTTCTGAAGTATACAAATCTTTATAGTATAGTTCGAATATGTTATTTATTTCAATAGGATCAGATTTTAACATGCTAGAACCATCCTGGATTTTGGTTATTGTATTGTTTTCTTTTCCTTTTTTGAGTTGCCAGCTTAGACTTTTATCAGGTTTATCGCCCATTGCATAATATGTTGATCTAGTGTTTATTAATTACTGTTCTGCTCCTAAGGTTGTAATTGTATTATACTGATTTCTAAGTTCCAATAGTTCTTGTAGAGTTCTAGGATCTCTATTGATATTAAATGCATTTTCTTTCTGTAATATTGCATTTTCAAGAAATAAAGTTTTTGGTTTTTTTCTTTACATTTTTTGCATTATACAAAATAGATCTGCCTCTAATATAGGCCTTAAATGTACCCCAGATTGTTGTGGCCAATATTTCATAATATTTATTTAAAGAGAAAAGCTTCTGTCTCGTATAACTTTGGAAATGAACATTGAGTCTTTGAGTAATAGATTGTTGAATCTAAAAATATGATTTAAGTTTGGTTTCCTAATTTGTAATGACAAAATGACTGGGACATGGTCTGAAACATGTATTGCTCTATATTTGATCACTGAAACTAGATATAGTAGTGTTTCTGAAATTAAAAAACAAATCTATTCTCAAATAAGCCTGATGTACAGATGAGAAGAAAGAGTATTGTCTTGTTGAGGGCTGGCTACAGTGCCATGGATCTAGTGAACCAAAATCATCCCATGAAGTATTTAATTTTTTTTTCTGCTGTTTAAATATGGGAGATCATTATGTTTGATTTCTCTACTTCAGGATTTAGGACCAAATTAAAATTGCACCCAGTGATTAAGAGTGATTTATAAGTCGCAGCCATTAAAAATAATTGTGTGAAGAAATCTGGTGAATTTTCATTTGGTTGATATAGATTTAATAATGACAGGGTTGTGCCTTTAACTAAGATTTCACAAAATATAAACCTGCAATTAGGATCAATATTTTCCTCAGTGATTGAGATACCCAAATAAAAAAAAAATAACCACCCCTCTAGCATTTGAGTGAAATGGTGCATTTATCCCTTGTACCCATTTGTGAGCATAAAATTGAAAGTCTTCATGATATAAATCTGGTTGACTGATCTCCCCTTTACAACACCTGCGATATTAATGTTGCAAATGACTATTTCAACTGTATCCTACTGTCTCTACTGAACCAGCACATCCTGGTCCCCACACGTAGGGTAAAAGGGAAAGTCGCCAAATGGTTCAAACATCCCCTGCTCCAGCTTCTGAAGCAAAGGGACAAACTCTGGTCAACGTGGAAGTCATCCTTTTGGATATGCGACTTCGAGGCCTATGGGGCTTTATGGAATACCTGTAAAAAGGAGATTCATCTTGCCAAGAGTACATACTACAGGAACCTCCTCACTTCCTCCACCTCCAACCCTAACTGGTACTGGTCACAAATTAAGGAAATTCTTGGGAACAATCAGCATCTGACCCCTAATGATATGTATATAAATAATACCCATTGCAACCACTCTCTCACCATTGCTAATGCCTTCAACACCCTCTTTTCCACTCTTCCCACCCCCCACCCCTACCACGTCCCTGTATGACCAGCCTGCCTCATCCCCTCTGGCCACTGCCCCCCCCGTGGAGCTGTCATCGGTCATGTGTCATGATGTCTTTAAACTACTAAGATCTATCACTATCTGCAGTAGTGCTGGCCCAAATGTCATTCATCCAAGGATTCTTAAACAGTTTGCCACTTGGTTTGCAGCGCCCATAACCAGGCTTTTTAATGTCTCTGTCTGCTCTGCCTCTGTCCCCTCCGTCTGGAAAATGGGCAGAATTATACATGTGTTTAAGAAGGGTGATGCCAAGATCCTGTCTAACTATCACCCCATATCACTCCTCCCCACACTCAACAAGCTGCTTGAGAAATGTGTCCATCATCAGGTCTCTGATTACCTTTTCAAATTCAATCTTCAATCCCCTGTACAACATGGCTTTAGGGCAGGGCATGGCACAACGACTGCCCTGACCCAGTTTATAAGTGATGTCAAATGCAACATGGACAAGGGCCTACTCACTGGAGCTGTGTTTATAGACTTCTCTAACGTGTTCGATATGGTACATCACCCTCTACTACTGGTTAAGCTGTAGGCTCTATGTGCCTCCAACTCCGTCCTATCCTAGATTGCTAACTACCTTGATAATTGCTTCCAGACTGTCTCGTTCTGTAAGGTTCTCTCCTCCACTGACCCATCACCTGTGGGGTCCCGCAGGGATCTATCCTTGGTCCCCTACTCTTTTCTCTCTTCCTTAACAACACCCCTGTTCCTTTGCCTCACAGCACTATACTTTTGTATGCTGATGACCTAGTGCTTTACTCTGCCTCCAAGTCTATGGTGGATATAAATCATAATCTTTCCATGGACTTTCAGGCCCTTCAGTCCCGGTTTTCATCTAACCATCAAATCCTAAACATGGCTAAGACCCAGGCCATGCTTTTCGGATCAGCTAAAAAGTGCCCTCAGAGTTCTCTAAGCTTTTGGTCCGCTGTTGCGATGGTTCTGGTGTCTCTAACTCTTTAACCTTCAAATACCTTGGGGTTACCCTTGACCTGGTATTTGATTTCAGCGCACATATCAATGAAGTATGCTACTTTGTTAATGCTAAGATTGGTATGGCCTATAGAGTGCGCCACTCACTCACCCCGGTTGCTAGGATCTCGGTAGCATGAGGTGTTTTACTCCCTCAACTCCTATATGCCCTCCCTGTTTTTTCTCATGCCAATGCTGCAGTTCTCCACAAGTGGGACACTTGTTATAACAATATCTGTAGATTTGCCTTAGTGGCTCCTTGCCTAACACATCACTGCCTACTCTATGCTACCTTACACTGGCTGTCTCCCAATGCCCTCTGTTCATATGCTGTAGGGTGTTTTATTGACTCCCTTACCAGAACCCCTCATCTGGCCACACTGAGTGGCGTGCTTACTCCAGTCTCTCACTCCCGATCCCTTAGATCCTCCTTCTTCCCAATGCTTGCCATTTGGCCCAGCTCTTCTAAAATGGGACAGCAAGCTTTTGCTTATTTTGCTTCTAGGTTTTGGAACTCACTCCCCCATCATATTAAGAATTACTCATCTCACCTCACATTTATGTGAGCAGTTTTCTCACCTTCATGTGTGCAAATGCCAGGAGCCTTAGCAACAAGATGGAAGATCTGGAGGCTGTCATGGTACAGTCAGACCTGGACATTGTGGCCATCACTGAAACCTGGTGTAATGATAACCACGACTGGGAGATGACCATACCTGGCTACAACATATTCAGAAGAGACAGAGCAGTCAGGAAGGAGGAGGAGTGGCACTGTATGTGAAAATGACATAAGGGCCACAGAGATCCAGGAGGAACAAAATGGGGAGAGATACTGTGGGTTAAGCTGGAAAGGAAAATGGGACAGCCATCCAGCACGGTGTGGTCTATAGACCACCAGCCCAGGAGGAAGAAACAGATAGGGAGTTGATGCTAGCCATCCAAAGGATGGCAGACAAGGGTGAGGTAGTACTGGTTGAGACTTCAATATTCCAGACGTGGACTGGAGCATCCCAGCAGCAGCATCAACTAGAGCAGATTTATCCTGGACTCCTTCAGGGTGCCTTCTCAAGCAACTGGTCATGGAACCAACTCAGCAGAAGGCAATACTGGACCTTGTGCTCACAAACAGGAACAGTGTGATGGGGGTAACAGTGGGGGAGCACCTGGGAAACAGTGACCACCAGTCATTGTGGTTTGAAATCACAGAAAGAGCAGAACCAAACCACACAAAAACACATATCCTGGATTTTAGGGGCACAGACTTTGGGAAAATGGGGAGCTACTTGACAGAGGCATTAAGGGGAATGGGACAGGAATCAGGGGTTGAGGAACAGTGGGCAGTATTTAAAATGGGGATTACAAGAACAACAGAATTATGCATTAAGCAGGTTAGCAAGAGAAAAAGGAAGAGGAGACCATTATGGTTTTCCAAAGAGGTAGCAAAGAAAGTGAAAGCCAAAAAGATTGCATTCAGGCAATACAAAAAGACACAGGCAGAAGGGGATAGGGAGAAGTACCAGGAGAAGCAAAGGGAGGCAGGGAGGTCAGTAAGGGAAGCCAAAGCTCAGACAGAACACATTGCAAAATCAGTGGGTAGAGGGGACAAAACTTTTACAGGTACATAAGAAAAAAGAAAGACAAAGGGAGGGATAGTGAGACTGAAGGGGAGGATGGGGCCACTGGAGGATGACAACAGTAAAGCTGACATATTGAACAGGTATTTCTGCTCAGTCTTTAGTGAGGAAGAGGAGGGTAATGGGTCTGAAGGAGTACAGGGGTGAGAATGGTGCAGAAATGGACACAAGTCCCTTTACGAGAAAGGGTCCTGAAGGAACTGGAAGTACAAGAGTTGATAAAGCAATGGGGCCAGATGGGGTGCACCCAGGGTCCTTAAAGAACTAAGAGAGGTGGTGGCTGAGCCCTCTGGCTATCCTGTTTAGCCGATCACTGGAAACAGGGAGGTACCCAAAGACTAGAGGACAGCAGATGTAGTCCCCTTATACAAAAGTGGGAACAAAGAGGAAGCGGGAACTACAGACCAGTCAGCCTCTACCGGTAGTGGGGAAGATCATGGAAGCACTACTGAAGGAGAGATTGGTGGAACATCTGGTTGTCAATGGACTACAGGACCCAAGGCAGCATGGTTTCACCCAGGGGAGGCATGTCAGACCAACCTCATTGAATTTTTGACTGGGTGACTAGGGAGGTGGATCAGGGAGGGCAGTGGACATGGCCTATCTGGACTTCAGCAAGGCCTTTGGCACTGTGCCACATAGAAGACTATTACACAAACTGGGGAATATGGGTGTGGGCAGGACAGTAGTGGTGGGTAGGTAACTGGCTGGGTGGCAGGACACAGAGGGTGGTGGTAAATGGCTGTCACTCCACAGAGGGAAGAGTGACCAGTGGGGTACCACAGGGATCAGTGCTGGGACCGGTCCTATTCAACATCTTCATCAGTGACATTGCGTAGGACCTAGAAGGCAGAATTTCACTGTTCGCTGATGACACAAAGCTCTGTAACAGAGTAGACACACCAGAGGGTGTAGACAGAATGAGAAGCGACCTGCAGAAACTTGAAGAATGGTCAGGGGTTTGGCAGTTGAAATTCAATGCAAAGAAGTGCAAGATAATGCATATGGGGTACAAAAACCCTGGCACAATATATCAGTTGGGGGTGAGGATATAGCATGCACCAAGCAGGAAAGGGATCTTGGGGTTGTCATCTTTGATGACCTCAAGGTAGGGAAACAGTGTGACAAGGCAGCAGGTAAAGCAAATAGGATGCTGGGATGTATAGGCAGGGGCATCACCAGCAGGAAAAGGGAGGTCATAATTCCACTATACAAGACACTAGTGAGGCCCCACCTGGAGTACAGTGTACAGTTCTGGAGACCCATACCTACGTAAGGACATAGACAGGGTAGAGAAGGTTCAGAGGAGGGCAACAAAGATGGTGCATGGATTGCATCACAAGTCCTATGAAGACAGGTTGAAGGAACTGAACATGTACTCCCTGGAGGAGAGGAGGGAGAGAGGGGATATGATAGAGACATACAAGTATCTTACAGGGAGGAACAGGGTGCAGGAAAACACTATTTTTTAAGCGAAAAAGATGTTCCAGGACTAGAGGGCATGGGATGAAGTTGGAGGGAGGACGATTCAGAGGAAACATGAGAAAGAATTTCTTCACAGAATGGGTGGTGGACAAGTGGAACACCCTGCCAGAGGAAGTGGTGGGGGCTGAAACAATCACGGGATTTAAGAATGCATGGGATAGACATAAAGGAATTCTGGAGGTCAGGAGTAAGGGGCAACAGACTTCTAGGAAAACAAACTGAACTTATAAGCTCAAATGGGCAGACTGGGTGGGCCATAGGCCCTTATCTGCTGACACTGTCTATGTATCTATGTATGCACTTGGTAACTGTGACTGCTTGTGACAACTGTATTGCCCTCAGTGGTGTTCATGCTACTGGTGGAAAATGACTTAAAGTATATTTATTGTCTATTTTGTGAGTTTTTTTTATCTTTTCTCTCTCCTAGCTATGCTATTTTTGACTGTTCAGTGAATTATGCCAATACTGTATCCTACCCTAATCGTGTGTTTATTGCTTACTATTATCTCTGTTTGTATATTTAGTTTTTTGTGATATTGTTGTCCTGACAGGTATGTTATTTACATGCCTAATTGCTGTAATTGCTGTACCTTACTGTTTGTCATTACCGTATTGTCATTTTGTATTCTCCTGGGTCATAACTGAAAATAGGCAGGTTTGTTGCCTAGCACACTTACCCGGTTGCCAAAAGCTAATAAATAAATAAATAATAGGTGTGACTCTTGTACCATAAGGATATTAACTGCCTGGTTATTAATATAATTAAATATTTTTTCCCTTTCACTCTTTCCCTCATACCCTTGAAATTCCATGTCACAACCTTTAAATGATTTGCCATTGAGATTCAGAATATACATTTCTCAGTTTTACATTTCTCAGTTTTAAATGCTTTTGCCAAACATTCTACAGGTCTTGCAACCACACTACCACTACCTTTTGGTTTGAAAGCCACTGCCAAAAATGACCAGTTTCTATCTGTACCTTGCTATTCTTCAGAATCAGTTTTTTAATCACTGGTTCATATTCTATTAATGTTCCAGCAATACATATGTTTTAGAAATTTCCATGGGAGTTTCTGCTTAACATTCTGGTGGAGATGAGCTGTATGCTTCACTGTTGTTTATTTTACCAAATAAGCACAGAGCTCTAGTTCTACAATATAACATTCTATAAATGTGTTGTGTCAATAACACAAGACTAGAACAGGGACATAAACCACATATACAATTCTTAACATCAGGATGTAAATCAGAAACACCAAGATAATAAAAATCTGTGGATATCAAGATCATTTACACCACTTGCACCAGGATTTGGAAAAAAAAAATACTTGGAAAAAGTGACTTCTACAGGCAGTGCAGTACCCCTTTAAGAAAGCACCTACTGACATACCAGTAGTATCTGTGAACTAGGCTTTGCCCATTTGTTCTTGCACTGCACATCTCTTTTGCAGAAAGATGCTCCCATCGAGAACTTTGTTTATCCAGTTGAGCAACTGTAATGTCTTTATCATATCCCCCTTTCTGTCCTCACCTCCTTGGTATACATATTGTATTCCTCCAGTCACTCCTAATATGTTACTTGTATCTGGGGCAGTTCCTGCACCATTTTAGTTGCACCCCTGGAATGCCTCTGATTATTTTATTATTTTCTATTAAGGAAGAATAGATGACTAGCTGAATGCCACAGTGTGGTTTTAAATGTGGTGGGATTTTAACCTGTGAAAATTGTGTTTCTTAGTTGGTAGACAGGCAGGGGAGAAATTTCACTGTGGGAAAATAAATGCATTTCACTGTGGGCAAATAAATGCTGAGCACCAGATGCAAATTCTGTCATTAATGAAATGTACTACAAACTCGCATTGGTGAGAAATCATATAAATGTGTCACATGTAACAATAGTTTTACACAGAAGAGCTACTTGGTAACACATCAAATGACGCTCACCCCATTCTCCTATACTGTACACACCTTACCTTACTTACTCATGGAATGGGGTAAGCATTATGATTCATAACCCCAAAACACCCCCCCTCATGCCTGTTCCTGCATGCACAGTGGGGGTGGGGTCTTAGGCTTGGGAACCCTAAGGTCACAGTTCCCTACTTTTGACGCTTCCCACTAATGGTGCATTAACATTGTGTATATGTATATATATATACATATATATACACATATACATACACACACACACACACACACACACACACACACACACACATTATAGTGGCATGGTAGTGCCACTATACTTAGGGTTGAGTACCCCATTTAAGGTTAAACTCTGAAATTTGGCAGCTTAATAACTTTGCCATTCTATGATGGATTTGCCTGAAATTTGGCAAGCACAGAGCGGTACCATAGCTCTCTAGATCTGCTAAGTTTCGTAATGGTCGGATATACGGTTGCGAAGCTAAATAGCACCGGAGAATGTAGTAATTACGCATTTTTGCGCATTCTTTGCTCGCACCTACAGGTTGCACGGTCTGTGCAACCAGACTGAAACCTTCAGAGAACATGCAGCTGGGGTCCCCAATGTGCCTTTTGAAGATTTCATGAAAACATATTAAACAGTTCAAAAGTTATTCAAAAAAACAAGTTCCCCATTATAGTCAATGGGAAAAGTTAACAAAAAGTTTGACAGTGTCGCAAATGCAGTTTTTAGTGTTGCAAATGACCCCTGTAGTGTCGCAAATTGGCCATCTTGTTTTCAGTTGGTGGTCACAGAAATGCCTGGCATTTAAATGTGGGACCCTCTAGGAACACAGTTCTTGCTGCGTTCACCTAGTCGAGTCCTGAGGATGCTAGCCATGTATTTTTTGGGGGGTTAAACACCCCAGAAATATGTTTTTGAAATTTTTGGAAACAGTAGTGTCACAAAGTAGTGTCGCACATTTGATACTTTCGCGATTTGTTTTGCCAAAGTCTCGCAAATCATGACACTACTTTGCGACACTATGCCCCAAAAAATAAGAAATCTTTGCCACCCTGCTGCAAAAGAACGGTTTGGTCTTTTAGGCTGAAATTTGGAGGGAGAAAGCCAAGATCCCACAGATGCACCTTTTGGTGGTTTGGTGACAAAATATTAGAGGGCTGCAAAGTTACATCACTCCGAAGTTGATGATTTTTTCCATAGGCTAACATTATGGTGTCCACTACGCCTTTTGAGGCCTGTATCTCAAAAAACGCTTCAAGATAAGGACTTTTCACCAGAAACATGGTTAGTCCCCCCCCCCACTAGGGGGCTAAGTACAAAACTAGGCAGGAAAGTCATAAATAATATGACATTTTAATTTTTTTTCTATGTCGTACGGTTCCTGAGATATAAGCAATTTAGTATTCCAAGTATTCATTTTCGGCTCCGAGGCCTATCATTATGCATACATTCTTTGTATTCACTCTGCTTCTGAATGCACCTTTAGGGGAAAAATAGGGTGTGCATTTCCCTTAGTGTTACAGTCTGCATTTCTGCTTGCATTTCCAGTACTGTTTGTGTTAGCATTTACATTTATGTCACCATGTGCATTACCCTTTGCGTTTGTGTTACCGTTACCATTTGTGTTTCCATTACTGTTTTTATTTGCATTTCCTTTTGCATCACCATGTGCATTACCATTTGTGTTTGCATGCACACTTCAATTTGCATTTCCTTTGACGTCATCGTTGCTGTTACCGTGTTAGTGTTTCGAATTGCGTTACCGTGATGGTGCGCATTACAATTTGCATTTGCATATGCGCTTGCTTTTGTGCTTCCATTTCTGTTACTGTTCACTTTGGCATCATTGTTGGTGTTACCGTAACCATTTCCATTTTGAATTGCATTACCGTTACTGTTTGCGTGTTCGTTAATGTTTGCGTTTCTGTTAGCCTTAGCGTTTGTATTTTCAGTAGCGTTTCCATTGTCGATTGCGTCGCCATTACCTTCTGTGCTGGCATTGCTGTTTCCGTTTGCATTTCTGTTTGTGTATCTGATTTTCATTTCACTCGGTCATACAGTTTTTGCACAGCGAAGTGACAAAAAATCACATGGTGGGCCCCACACTCCCACCACCACATTCCATTCACTATTTATAGTGCACATTCTCAAAAAGAAGGGAAATTCATGGCAAAAGAACTCTGTTTAATGCATCAGTTAGGGTTGTTCCACAGTGACAAAAGCGAGGAAATTCTGTGTTAGGGTTGAAAACCCTAACTGTGCATTCCTCCCCACCCCACCCACCACCACACATACACATACATGCAAGTAGGGGAAGGACCAAGGCAACACAACCAATCACACACAACCACCAGCAGGTAACAAGAATAACATACAACTATGTAAACCATGAAATCACACACCCATGCTCCCATCGGGCTGTCGCAAGGGGTCGTCACTGCTAGCTCTCATCCCAGACATTCCACACACTACTAAACACATATCACTACAGACAACTGGACATCTTGGGCCACACGATGCCACCAACACATAACACACACTACACATATGGTATTTTGGGGTTCCCAAGATCCAAAACAGGATTTTGCACAATGCCTGAACTACTTTTGAAAATCACTTTTGCAAATGCGAAAGTGTCGTGCTTTGACACTTTCTATGTTTGTGAAAGTATGCTCCTAATGACTGCACATCTTTGCCATCATCTTGCAAGCAAATGGTTGGGTCCTTTGGCCTCAGATTTGCAGGATGGCAAGACCTGGTCCCACAGATGTGCTTTTTCCTGCTATTGTGCTAAAATACTTAGTATTACAAAGTTACACTGTTCCAAAATTGAACAATTTGCCATAGACTAACACTGCAGCACCCATGTGCCTTTTGCCAGCCATATGTTGAAAACAAAGTGAGGTATACCATTTTCGCTACTGCCAGCTTGTTTCACCTTTATGTGAGCTAATCTCGAAGAACAACTTTGTAAATAATCTGTGACATCTCAAGTTGGATTTATCCACTTCCTACAGTAACACAGGTATACATCTCCTGCTGGATGTGCGTGATTGGTTGTGTTGCCTTGGTCCTTCCCCTACTTGCATGTATGTGTGTGTGGTGACGGTGGGGGTGGGGGGGAATGCGCAGTTAGGGTTTTCATCCCTAACACCCAATTTCTTCTCATTTGTCGCTGTGGAACAAGCCTAACTGATGCATTAAACTGAATTTTTTGCCATGAATATGTATATAGAAAAAGAGTGAGAGACAGAGCTATATAGATACAGACATGATTAAAAAAAAAACATATTATAGGCAGGAGAGCAAGAGTGTGGTGTGCCTTGAGCTTCTCAAGCCTAGCACTCACCCCATTCCATCTGTAAGTAAGGTCAGATGTATAGACTTTATGATAATGAGGTGAGTGTTAGGCTTAAGAAGCCAAAGGCACACCCCACACCTGCCCTCCTGCCCGCTCGGGTGGAGGGGGATTAGGGTTGCAAATAGAGGTGGGCGAAGTGACCAAAATCTGCTACACAAAACAATTTGAAAATTAAGGAGGAATCTATGAAGTAATCTGCAACACTTAGCGGAATACTTTGTGTTATAATTAGGATTACGAAGTCCATTGGAAACATTACTTTGCGTTACTTCACCTTTCCACAACCATTTCTGCACCAATTTTAATGCGAAGTACATTGAAATCAATGTACTTTACATCACTTCACCTTGTTGGTGAGCTCCAAGGTGAATTTTGCAGTGATTCATGGGATTGCAGGTCACATGGGCTCAAGATTGTTCTGCACAGTCCCAGTTCTGTGTAGTGTATGTATAATGGTAGCTGAAGGCAGTTTTCTCTCATATTTCTAAGGTTCAAACCCTCTAAAAACTGTTCAAAAAGCCTTTTTGAGTCATTTATTTTGCTCAAAATTTAGTATATCAATTGTAGGAAACCCTCCTGTGCTCATATTATCAAGTGTCTATTGTTTGTATGTTGATTCTGAATGCTAATTTAGAACATTCATTCTGTGTACTGACAGACACTTGAAGTGTGCTTGGGGGAGGGTGTATCTGTGGTGGAGGTAGAGTAACTGGGAGAAAGGCAGCCTTTCTGTTTTGGTTATATTTTCCTTGTATAACTGTCCATGTACACACAGTAATATTTTCAGTCATTTTTGAAAATTTTTTGCTGATTGTTGTGATGCAGTGCATAATTTCAGTTTGTTTACAAGATTTGGTTATATTACTGAAGTTTTCAATTTGTTGCACATTACCTGTAGCGTGTGTGCAATGCATGCCATCAAATCAGACACATTTTAGTGTGCCACACAATAAATGCAGCACTGTGAACCTGCTATCTATCTGTGTTATTTTGTACTGCTTTGTGGTATCTTGGTTTTGAACTGTTACTGCAGTACACTGCCCCCCCAACCGGCAAAAGGTATTCTGTTCCAGATTTGGATTTGTGACTTGTGAGCACTGTTTAAGGCGTTGTTGTGCCTTTGCATCTGCATCTACACAGTGCAATCTTAATCTGTGCGTTTGCATCTGTTTAGTGCCCAGTTTCCATCTGCAAGTCATAGTTGTTGTTTTTTGGCTTCCCATCCACTGGCCCAGATTGAAAGTTCATAAATCTAAATTTGTTTAGAATTTTCTTTGTGATCCCCAAAAAAGCCTGCAAAGAGATGTGCAAGCAAAGCTGTTTCTGGGCATGGCACTGCTGCCAGTGGCAAGATTGGCCATAGGCACGGTATTACGCAGAAGTGCATAGTTGATGTCAGTAAAGGGATTTCTCCAGTAATGTTTTTTACAGCACACTCTGTTGCTTCACTGATAGTTGGAGGAGATGATGTCCCCGCTGCTTGAGTTAGCCCAGTTGCTGCTGGCATGAGTATTGCTGCACCAAGTTCCACTTCTGACCAGTTAATCATTTTAGAAAATATAGTTGAGTCTAAAGCTGTGACTGACAGTGTGGTTGACATCATACTTCCCAACATCCCCATGGTAGTTGAACATGAATCTGATCCTGACAATGATATCCAGCACTGTTGAGGTCATGCCTTTGCCATCCAATGATTCGAAGTGTGGCACAAAAATATCAGGTGATGACAATGATGCTGTGGTTGGAACATGTTCTCCACAGGACAGCATCCAAGCTGAAATTGTGGATGCGGATGATGTTGATGAATATGAGGATGAGGTCAGTGACCCCTGTTGGGAACCAGAGAAAAATAAAGTCAATGTGGCTGTGTCTGGGTCTGTTAGTGTTAAACCCCCTCAAAAAAGTTGTGATTTAGTGGTTCCTGTTGATGATGATCATGATGACCCAGTAATAATCCTAGGTAGTCATGGTGGTCAGTTGGAGTCCAAGTGTGTCCAGCAAGAAAAATCATGTAGTACACCCCCATTTCAGCGGTTAAAAAAATGGAGTCCGATAAGCAGCATCAGGGACATGTTAAAAGCAGGGGATCACAATCCCTTGTTTAGGATTTTTTTTTTGTCCAAGATGCAAATGATGAATCAGTTGCAATCTGCCAGCTTTGCCATGCACGTGAGTTGAGGTTAAAAAGGAGAGTCATCTTGGCACGAGGGCCAGCATATACATCTTAAGAACAGGCACATGGCACTGTGGACTCAGCACCAGAGGGCAACTAATGCCAAAGTGTGGCGTTCACCATCATCATCAACCTTATTGAGCATGCTATCTCCTTCCATCAGTGTAAGACCAAGTAGCAATGTCTGTAGTAGCATTGAAATAACACCAGTGGATTACTACAGGCATGATGAGGAGGAGGATTATGATTCTGAAATCTTGTCAAGTTATGGTCAGAGAAGCAGCAGTGGTGGTGATCTATGCAGTATGTCTAGTGTGAGTGGTACATCAACCTCTGTACTTAAAGCAGGGAAAATAACTTCATTTGTGGACTTATCACCTG
Organism: Neoceratodus forsteri; assembly: GCA_016271365.2. Lineage (NCBI taxonomy): Eukaryota > Metazoa > Chordata > Ceratodontiformes > Ceratodontidae > Neoceratodus > Neoceratodus forsteri. The sequence goes on along the minus strand of CM057454.1, from coordinate 1,218,940,166 downwards.
TACACCCCTCTTCATCATACGTCCGCACACCATCCCAGCCATTGACAGAGAAGAGCCATTTGGCACACCCCTTGCAAAATGTGTAACAACAAGTCAGCCCATATTGCAGTGTTTTTGCCTATAACCTGAAGTACCCACCCAATCATGCAGTGTCACACGAACTTAATGCTGCTGTAGCTGGAATGCTGGCAATTGATCTTTTGTCCTTCTCCTTCATGGAGAATTCTGGATTCTGGCAGTTTGTGGCATGTGCCTCTCTGAAATAGAAAGTCCCATTCAGGACATACATTTTCACCCATGCTGTCCCCAAGTTATACCGGACTACAGCCGGCTCTGTAAGACATGCCCTTCAACATTCCTCCTCTCCATTCATCCATTTTAGTATGGCTATCTGGACAAGTGGCAAAATGGCGGGGAGTTCATATTTGTGTATTACTGCACATTGGGCACAGGTGCCAGGGGTTGTTTGTGCTGGTGGTAGTGTGAATAATCAGTGTAGTAAGGCAGACTGTCATGGTAGCAAACTTCTGGGAATTTAACAGCATGCAATCCTTGCAATGCACAGTGTGGCCTGTTCCTACACTGGTGAAAACATGCTGGACTTGCTACTGACTGAAATTGGTGAGTGGCTGAACTCCCTGTCCCTGAGAGCTGGATTTATAGCAAGTGACAATGGCTCAAATGTGGTTAAATGCATCATGAATGGTGGCTTTGTTTGGGTCCCATGCATGGACCACTGTTTAAATCCGGTGGTCCAGGAGTTTCTGCAGCACCTGATAATGTTAACATTTGCATGCTGTATCTGTTTTGCACTTTTCATGCTCTACAAAGACCCGTGACCAACCTCGACAGCTGCAGATCAAAAACAGCCTCCCACAACATTGCCTCAAGCTGGAAGTTGTCACCTGGTGGAACTCAACTTTATGCATGGCAGAGAGGTTGTATGAACAATACAAAGCAATCTCCAAATATCTTGTCTTGCACACTATCCGTGCCACTTCAGGGGCCTCTATGTCTCTTACGACTGAAGAGTGGGGCCTCATGGACTCTGTTATAACAATTTTAAGGCCTTTTGAGCACACCACAGAGGCAGTGAGTGAATCTACAGCAAAGTCTTGATGGTTCTGGAGACTGTGCTAGCAGCATATTACTGAAACACAAGCTGACACTATTCGACCGCAACTGGCACATCTTGTGCATTCAGCAAAGTGACAACTTCACAATAGCAACAATGCTGGACCCACAATACAAATGTGGAATTGTGTCACTACTGGATGGAGGGCCTGAACAGGTCAAAAATGTCAGTGGGCAACTGGTGTGCTTGGTTCATAGGGCACAGAAGTCAAGTGCCATAGTCAGCAAACCTCAGCAGCATAACTAGGCTGAAGGTCAGTTTGGAGTAGCGCCAAGCACATCCTGTAAGGCAGCCGCGGTTCCAGGTGGTCTGTCATCAAAACCGGTTGCCATTAATCCACTTTGGGATGCTTTGTGCCAAGTCAGGATTTGTGACATCAATGACTCTGGAGAACAACATGATGAGTCAACCACCAGACTTCATGCAGCACAGTGAATGGTTGACTCATATTCAGCTGAAAACAGGCATCTATTAGTAACTGACAATCCTCTTTTATACTGGAGTGGAACGGTCAGTAAATGGCCAGAGCTGACCTCAGTGGCACTGAAGTACCTGATCTGCCTACCCTCCAGTTTGCTGACATTCATAAAAAATGACTCAGGGGTACATACCAGCTTGAAATGCAACCTCTGTATTCGTACCCCATTATGATCATGGTTGTGGTGATGTGGGACAAGCAGACCATCCTGGTGGTAGCATGAAACGGCCTACCCTTGAGGTAGATGATGAAATCATGGAAAAAATAATTCCCTAGTGGGCACAACTGAGACATTGATGACTGTGAGGGCAGCTTCCTGTATGATGATGATGAGGTTGATGTTGGTGGGTTTTAAGTCAAGTGGTTGAAAGGCGGTCACATTTTTTCAATGGTACATGTTTTGTTTTTCATAAGGTTAAATCAGTGCCCCACTCTGAATGAGTCTTATTCTATAATTTTATATTGGCAATTTGGCACAAGGAAATTCACAATCCTTCTATTTTACCATCCCCGCCTAGGTATTATTTTTGATTAGGCCTAACAGAATGTGTGCTGCTGTGATTAGCAAACATGGTCAGCCTCTTAAACATAACTGTCCATTTGCAGTACTAGGTGTTAGCTACTTAAAACCTGCTGATTAAAGATATCTGTCTCCTGACAGAGTGAAATACTGTAACAAAATATGCACCATATCCAGCCACCCACCCCTGTGTATCTGACATTCAGAGGGAGCGTGTTGCAGCTGTTCCCATGACCACCACCAGTAAATCGCTGTCGGCCAAAGCCATCAGATCATGAGAGGGAATGTCATCATGTGCCCATGACCACCACTAGTAAACTGCAGTCAGCCAAATATGCCAGATACTTTTGTTAAATTTTCAAATCTTTGTTAAAAATTTTCAATAACACAACAGCACACATTTCATAGAAGATCAAGTACATATGTTAAATGATAAAGGTAAAATTAAAACCCCAACATCCTCACCAGCCTAAAAAGCTTTTATTGGGCTAGCCTAATGGATCAGAAATCCTAGCTTATACCTCATATACTGTATTTAAAATAGGACAGAAAGAAAGGTAACCAAATTAAACCTATATAAAAAGTTTAAATATACAAGAAGATGCCTAAATTATATAAATATCTCTCTCTTTAGGGAGCTAGATTCAGTGAAAGCTCATTACTGCTTCTAATAAGTTGCCCCATTTTGGGGTAAACCTATCTAAATTATTTTTAACACTTGCAAGTAATCGCTCAGCCCTTAAATTCAGGAGTAATTCATTTCTCCATTCCAAAAGAGTTGGAATATGTGCTAGATGTTGGCTACCCCACCCCACCCCCAATTTAGGCTACTGGACACTTTTCTATCCTCTTTTACTTCACTAACCTATGTTAAAACGTCTGTTGCATCAGTACCTCTGAATTCTAATATTTTCTTTTCTACTATTCTAGGTAGACCACCTAGGATAGTACTTTCCTATCTCCTATAAACTCTGGCTATACCTGATACTATATTTATTCCTCTTACTTTCCTTCTTGTTAGCCCTTAAGAATGTACAAAGAAAGTTAGCACCTTGAGAAGGTGTGCCTAGTAATGGTAAACTAGGTACAAAGATTATATGCCCTCAGACACAGAAATGAATGAAAAAAATAAGTCCCTTAAAGCTAAATGGGACTAGGGAAAGAATGTATAAATACCCGGGCAAAAGAATAAGAAGGATCCTTATAAATTTATTATTATATTGTTTGTTTGTTTTTGTTGACTGGGTAAGTGCACTAGACAAATCCTGCCTATTTTCAGGCGTGACCCGGGAGAGGGGGATACAGATGAATGCCAACTGACCTTGAACCAGATTTTAGCTGTTGGTGGTATTTTTAGTGAATGAGGGAAATTTGGCCAGGACACCGGGGAAATTCCCCTACTCTTTTCAATAAGTGCCATGGGATCTTTAACATCCACCTGAACTACCACCAATGCAGGCAGATGGGACCTCGGTTTAACGTCTCATCCGAAGGACGGCACCTCAGAAGTGCAGCACCCCTCTCATGCTGCACTACAGTGTCGGTACTGGGATACTAACCCAAGTGCCAGATGTGGGAACTGAACCCACAACCCTCTGATCTCCCAGTCTCAGAGGCAAGTGTGCTACCTACTGAGCCACTGAGACTGACCTTGTGATGTTGTATAGCCAGGGGAGAATTTAGAAACCCCACTTTGGAATAGTAATGTTTACTTAGGCAGATAAGTATCTAAACCACAAATACATTATGGAATGCCTCCTTTATTAAAAAAAAACTTTTCATTATAGTAATTGTTCTTTAGGGCTGGTGATATGATAAAGAAACCTGTCCTTATGTTTAAACATTGCATGGTCTTAGGGCAAGGCTATTTGGAAAGCTAGCAGCCACTCCGAGATGAAGGGAGAAAGGAAATTGCCTGAAAAGTGCTCGGTTCATGTTATTAAAGTGAACCAAGCAAAATCTAATAGAGAAGGCACGTTTTCTGTGCCTAGAAATAAAATATTGTTCCCCACCCAAAGCTGGAGTGAGTGCTCAGTGAGAGGAGGTGGGATGGCATATGTAATTGTAGTGAAAGTGCTTTGGGCATTGAAAAGAGGAAAAAACAAAAGCTTTGCCTTATTCGCACAAGACGTGGCTGTCAGAAGTGCCTATAAATACAACTTTAAGCTGCAGGACTGTATCCTCTGTCCTAGCTGATGAGCAGCTGAGCTTCTAGGAAGAAAGGTGCCCCTGTTCAGAGTTCACTGGAGGAGTGAATGTAAAGTATAAAAAATAAGTATCCTCGTTTGTTTTTGTAAAATAAACTTGGTTACAAGATAGAGCCCTACTGTCTGCAGGCTTAGGAAAGCAGAAAAAGGAATGTCCTAGGGCGAGGTGGCATTTGTAAATTGCAGCCTCCCTGAGACAAAAGAGAAAGTAATTTCAGCTGTCCCCCCAAAAAGTGAAATTTGAAGAAATGTATTTTCAAACAACATGAAGTCTTGCTATATTATGACAATTGCAGAATACACAGCAGTTTGTCCCACCATTAGAACTGCTCCGGAGGTGAAAGAGTTAACTACCATGCCAGGCATGGAGTTTAGAGCGTGAGCTTGGTTAGAGAAGCTCTGTCTGGTTATTTTCAAACCGAAACTGTCAGATTCTTTACTCCACCTCACTGAACAGTCGCTCCGGAGATTTCTCCTACTGCTCGGTTCATTTCTCGGTTTAAACAGTATATTCTCTGTTAAATTCAACTGTGAGTATTATTATTTTAACCGCAAACCGATCGGTTCAAGTTCTGTCTGTGGTATTGTAAGTAATAGATAGGTTTATTTCTGTGTGGAACTTGTAAATTTTTATCGGTTCGGTTCGAACCGATCAGGCTATTAAAACTTTTTAAAAGAAAGCATTTTAAGGCTTTTAGAGTGCAGTTCCCAGTTCTTATCGATTCTAAAAAAAGCGGATTTCATTACGGTTTTCCACGACCAGTGACCACGGTTGAGAACCGATAAGGGGTGTCTTGCCTAGCACTGCCGTTAAAAGGAGCAAGTTGTTGGTTAGGCTGGCATCATGTCTGAGAAACCCAAAAGAAAAACCGGGCCCACTGGGTTTCAACACTGTAGTGTCTGTGGGGAAGCCTTTGCCAAGGCTGACCCACACACTTCATGTGTCTATTGTCTGGGGTTTGACCACCTCAATTCAGACTGCCAGATTTGTAAAAATTTCCCTGCAGCCACCCTGGACAAGAGAGTGGGCAGGCTCAGGGAACGAGAGGCCAAAAGTCCGCTGACCCGGATATTGTGCCCGGTTCGATGCCAACCGAACCGGAGGGAGTGCCCTCTGACCAGGGCGAGACTTCCTCGGCCAAACGAAAAGCTGGCTCTGAGGAGCCAGTTCCAGCAAAGAAAACTAAAAAATCAGCAGGTTTGGAGTCCAAAATTCCTTCCCCAACTGCTGCAGAAATAGCAAAAGCTATACAGATTGTACAGTCACTTTCTCCGGTTCTGTCCGAACCGCCACTGTCTGGTAAAAGGTCGGTTCGGCCGGTTCCACCGGTTCAAGAATATGATATTGAAGAGTTTTATGAACCAGAGGAGGGGGAGGAGGATTATGATCAGTGTGAATGTGACTTTGAGAGTCTGGATGTGCCCATTGAACCGGACATCTCCCCAGACAGACCTTTGGAATCTCCCCCTATGCTTTCTGAGTTCCCTTCTCACTTTTTGTTTTATAAAAAGGTTGCTGAAACCCTCCAGCTCCCATTAGAGGAAGCTGTGGATTAGCAAGAGGAAACTGATTTTGTGGAAATGATGGATATCCCAGAGTCTAGGAGATTATCTATTCCCTTACATAAATCATTTAGGAAACAAACAATAAAAATACTAAAAGCTCCTAATTCTGTGCCTCCTGTTGACAAGAAGATGGACAGAAGGTACACTTTATCAGGTCCTGACACAGACTTTCTTTCACAGCAATGCAGTCATGTTGGGGTAGTTCAGGCTGCAGCCTGTGATAAGGCTAACATTCCCCTGGCTTCACATCCTCCTGACAAGGACCCCAGAAAGATTGATGCCATGGCTAAAAAACAATACATGGCAGCGTTCTTGGGACTCAGACAAGCAAATTACATGGCTTATGTGGCAAGATACCAAAAATCTAGATGGGACACTGTCATGGCTTTGGCCAAACAGGCCCCTGGCCAGCTTGCCAAGGAGCTGGAGCAGGTGGCTGCTGATGGTATTGAGACTTCCAAGGTGCAATTCCATGCTGCTGTGAATTCTAATGATGTATCCTCTAGAGTCATGGCTACATCTGTGGTCTTTCGTAGGTTGGCTTGGCTCAGGTGTACTAGTTTGTCACAGGATACCCAGACTAAGGCCATGGATTTTCCTGTGGTAGGGAATTCTCTGTTTGGGGAGCAGACAGAGAATTACATGAAGAAAATGGATGAATATAGAACAACTTATAGGAGTGCACAAGCCAAGGAGCGGCAAGTCACTCCTCAGAAGCAGACCCCCAGGGGTAGAGGTAGGCCTTTTCACAGGCCTTTTTACCAAACCCAGGCTTCTTCTGCTTATGCTCAGAGGGGGTTCTTCAGAGGCAGAGGCAGACGGGGTGCAAGCAGGCCTGCTTCCACCCCTCAGCCTAAAGCCCCTGCCAAACAGGCACCCTGATGGGGTGCCCAGGGCCGGTTCTCCATTACCTGTAGGGGGCAGGCTGGCTTACTTCATTCAGGACTGGGAGTCTCTAACATCAGACAAGTGGGTCCTGGAAGTAGTAAGCCAGGGTCTGGTTCTCAGCTTCAAAATATTTCCAAAGATGAGAGCCAGACCTTTTCCACCTGCAAATCCTCTAGAGACCTTTGCCTTAGAAACAGAAGTCTCAACCCTCCTGGCTCTCAGAGCTGTAGAAAGGGTCCCCCACTCCAGGGCAAGGGTCTGTACTCCAGGTACTTCCTTACCCCAAAAAAGACAGGAGAATGGCAGCCCATTTTGGACCTAAGATATCTGAACAAGCACCTTTTGAAACCAAAATTCAAAATGGTGACTCTGGCAATAATTTTACCTTCTCTAAGGCCAGGGGACTGGCTAGCTTCCCTGGACCTCAAGGATGCCTATTTCCATGTTCTAATCAAAAGCTCCCACCGAAAGTACCTCAGATTCGAACTGCCCTCAGGCCATTACCAGTTCAGAGCAATGCCCTACGCCTCACCTCTGCCCCAAGGGTATTCACAAAATGTCTAGCAGTAGCAGTTGCTCATTTAAGAAGGCAAAAGATTGCTATTTTTCCCTACCTAGATGACTGGCTTATTGTAGGCCAGTCTCCAGAACAGGTCAAATCACACCTGCAAGTTACCCAGCAGCTGCTCACCTCTCTGGGTTTTCTGCTCAATCTCCCAAAGTCAGTGCTGGAACCTGTTCAGGTACTCACCTTCATAGGTGCAGAACTAGATACTGGATACAAAGCAGGCCAGAGCCTTCCTGCCCTTAGAGAGGGTAAGGAACCTGATGGCCCTGGCCTCTTCCTTCACTCTGCAGGTCTCTCGACCAGCAAGGCACTTCTTACAACTCCTAGGACACATGGCTGCTTCCACAGCTGTAGTGCAAGGAGCAAGATTTCAGATGAGGGACATTCAGTTTCACTTGAGAGCCTTTTGGTCTCAAAGAAAAGATCCCCTTTCCAAGTTGATCCCAGTGACTCGAACCCTGATCCAGACCCTTCAGTGGTGGCAGGATCAGAGCAATTTAAGACTAGGGTCCCTTCATCCCTCTATCTCACTCCTTGACCCTTACTACAGATCGTCCCTTCTGGGATGGGAGCTCACATGGGCACCTCTCCACCCAGGGAGTGTGGTCCCCTCAAGAGTCTCTGCTCCACATCAATTTGCTGGAACTCAGAGCTGTCTTTCTAGCACTTCAAGTGTTTTATGCATCTGTTCAGAACAAAGTGGTTCAAGTCAGAACAGACAACACCACCACAATGTGGTACATCAACAAACAAGGGGGCACTTGGTCTTCGGCCTTGTGCACAGAAGCAATGAAGTTGTGGTCTCTGGCTTATTCCCTGAACACTTCCCTCATAGCAGTTCACCTCCCAGGAAAGGACAATGTCCTGGCAGATGCTCTCAGCAGGATTTCCCAGGGCCATCACGAATGGTCACTGGATCCCCAAGTACTAGGGATAGTTTTTGCCAGATGGGGCACTCCTCAGATAGATCTTTTTGCAGCCCCAGACAATCACCAACTTCCACTGTTTTGTTGCAGGCCCCCAGTGATGGGCTTAGTCCCCCTGGATGCCTTTCTCCTAGATTGGGAAGGGAAGTTTCTATATGCCTTTCCCCCTTTCCCTCTCCTTTTCAAGGTGCTAGTGAAAATCAGATCCCAGCCTTGCAGGATGATTCTGATTGCTCCGGATTGGGCCAGGCAGCCCTGGTACCCACTCCTTCTGTCCTTAGCAGTACATCTTCCCCTGTGCCTCCCCAGGAAACACAACCTGTTATCTTGTGCCCAGGGGAGGTTTGGTATCAGATCTCAAATCCCTCAACCTCAAGGCCTGGCTCTTGAGGAGTTAGAGTTGCTGACCTACACCTTTCTCAAGGTGTTCTTGACATCCTGAAGGCTTCTAGGAAGCCTTCCACTGAAACTACTTATAATTCTAAATGGAAAAGGTTTTCCATCTGGTGCTCTAGGAAGCATATTCCCCCGGAATCTGCTGATTTACCCATTGTTTTGGACTATATGGTCTATCTTAACTCTTTGGGCCTGAGACCAGCTACCCTGAAAGTACATTTGGCAGCTGTCTCTGCTTTTATTTCAGCAGGAAAGCCCTCTTCTCTTTCCACTCACCCTGTATTTTCTAAGTTTTTCAAGGGATTACTTCATACTAATCCACCTTTCAGGGACCCGGTCCCTGCCTGGGATCTTAATGTTTGCATTGCTCAGCTGATGCAACCCCCCTTTGAACCTCTGTCTTCTGCAGAGCTTAAGTATTTGACTTGGAAAACTGTTTTTCTAGTAGCCATCACTTCTGCCAGGCGCATAAGTGAGTTACAAGCCTTGTCAGTGGAGACTGACTTTATTTCCTTTCACAGGGATAAAGTAGTCCTTAGGACTAACAGGAAGTTTTTGCCTAAGGTGGTTTCAGATTTCCATCTTAACCAATCTATCTCCCTTCCAGTGTTCTTCACTGACCATTCCTCCTCTGGTGAGAGGAGGCTGCACAGCTTAGATGTTAAGAGGGCCCTTAGTTACTATATAGGGCGTACCAAGGGTAATAGGTTCGAATCCCTCCAACTCTTTCTCACTTATGGTGAGGTTGGGAAAGGTAAACCTGCCACTAAGAGATCCATTGCCAGGTGGATTGTTTCATGTATCCAATTTTGTTATCAAAAACTGGGAAAGGTTCCCCCTTCAGGCCTGAGGGCTCACTCTACCAGAGGTACAGCTGCGTCTCTAGCTGCTGCCAGAGACATCCCTATCTTGGAGATATGTCAAGCAGCTACCTGGAAAATGGTACACACTTTCACCAAGCATTACTCCTTGGATATCCAGGCCAGGAGGGATGCTAGATTTGGCACAGCCGTGCTTCAGAGCCTATTCCCTAAGTAGGTTCTGTCCCTCCACCATGGAGGTACTGCTGTGTATTCTGCAATTGTCATAATATAGCAAGACTTCATGTTGTTTGAAGAAAAAATTACTCACCTTAGTAATGTTGTTTCTTCTAATGGAGTCTTGCTATATTATGACCTCCCCCCCAGCCTGCCCCTCTCAGAACTTCTACTTGGGTATGGGGTGGGCAGTCCAGTGTTGGCACTTGTTATGCCCATTTTATGTTTTTTCCACCTTTTGGGGTTTTGGGGTGTTGTGTTTTATTTTATCTTATGTTATTATTTTTCTGGTCCCCTGACTTGAGTCTTGGTGTTGGGACCAGGAATAGGTGTTGATATTTAGGTAGCCAATTGGCTAGTGTAGGTTACAGCTTCCACACAGAACCTTAGTGAGTTTTTGCTCGTAAAGATCTGACAGTTTCGGTTTGAAAATAACCAGACAGAGCTTCTCTAACCGAGCTCGTGCTCTAAACTCCATGCCTGGCATGGTAGTTAACTCTTTCACCTCTGGAGCAGTTCTAATGGTGGGACAAACTGCTGTGTATTCTGCAATTGTCATAATATAGCAAGACTCCATTAGAAGAAACAACATTACTAAAGTGGGTAATTTTTTCTTCCCTTCCTCGCTTGGTCCACGCTGCAGGCAAACCATGCAACACTTAAAGGCACCAAGTGTTGTGTCCTTACAGGCTTACAGTACAAAGCAGCTACTACCCGAAACAGAGAATAGGAGTAGTAAGCTCCTGAAATCTCCAAATGTTAACAGTAGCAGCCTTTTAAAGGAGTCGGCAGCTGTGAGGTAATTTGTCAATTTTAGCCACCGCTCCTAGTGCTACTCACGCTCCCTGAGCAGCTACTTGATGTACACCCTGAGACAGAGGGACAAAACAGTTGTCCTACAGAATTAGTCTTTCAAGTTAATAGGGGAATGCTAGGTTAAACAGTATTCTTGATATCAGAGGGCTAAAATATGAAATGAAAGAAGGAGAAAAACCCAGTTATCCCTATTTTCTCTTGTGCATCCAACAAATAGGCACCAGAGGGTTGTCAAATAATTGATTTCCTTTTAAAAAGCACCATGAAGGTTCTGTATGCATATAAACAGTATAGCCAGGTAAATATCAAAACATAGGACTTTCTCCTTACCTGGCTGCTGACTTCTGAAACAGGTTTTCTTTAGTGAATAGCGCCCTTTACAGTCCATTTTATAGTGCACCCTCTGTCACTCAAGGCGTAACTTGGGAAACACCATGTGTGATACCAAGTAATTAGCCCTGTAATTAATGCATAATTGGGAATAGAAAACCATTATTCATTGTTTAATGGTTATTAATTACTAAGATAGCAAGCTAAACTTCCTGAGCACCTCTGGTGGGTCACCAATGTTAAACAGACTAACCAAGAACTTTTATATTTTGTATTTTAGGATAAGGGCTTTAATCAGGTGACCACACCTAGAGGGTATATAAGCTCCCTGCACAGATCTTCAGGCAGATCAGCCTTGGAAGGAATGAAGGAAGGTCTACAGAGCAGGTAGACTGGTGATACAGTAGGTATAAGACTGTAGCAATTCTACAAATCTTGGACTGTATAGCTGTGTTGTGCAAGAAACCACTGAAGGAAAGTGGTCATTTATATTGCATCATATATGTGTGTTTTAAGTCCTGACAACTTGCCTCGTCTGTGATTATTTCCCACACGCTGTGACAGAATATGATGGTCCTTCCAGTGGTTTAAAATAACCTTTTTAGCTGTTAAAGAAATCATAGAGAGATTGTGTTTATGTTTCAAATTAGATAGTCCTGTTAGGTCCCCCAATAAATATGTCTGTGATGTAAAGTAGTTAGACAGCCCCAACTTAGAGCCCATTTTATCTTTGAGTGCCATCCAGAAGAGGGTTACTAGAGAACACTCCCAAAAGATATATGAAAGAGAGCTAGTCTCCCGTCTGCATCTAAAACAGGCTTCGGTTGTTAAGAGTCCAAATTTATTTAGTTTTGAAGGAGAGTAATAGGCACTGTGGGTATTTTATTTTGGATTAATTTTAAGTTTTGATTACTAATATATTTGTGTAAGTCTCTCCAAATTGAGACTCAATCTAAATTAGAATATATATGCTTATCAGACCAATATTTAGAGGTGTGGGGAGTTACTTTTGATTTATTTATTTAGAAAGTATTGGTAAAGTTTAGATTTTGCATGCGTTTTTTTAGAAAGTGATAGACTAAAGCAAGACAATACTAGATATTCTATCAGCCATGGTTGAGTGCCGAAGTGGGATGTGAGGATTACCTTTAATGGAAATAGCTTCTGGTAGCAACCTTTACCCAAGTTGAGCATTACCTTAATCTCTTCCGAAGATAAAAGATAGCCATCCCTCAAAAGATCTTTGATCTTAAAACTCTGACTGTGAAAGCCAGTGTTGATCTATTGTTTTTTTTATTTAAGTGAAGATTATAATTGTATAGTATTGGTTGGTTTGTATCTCTAGTAAAGGATATCTGAAATAAAGAACAAAGCTGTTTAAAACATCTAAGTGAAACCTCTATTGCAGTATTTTTAAAATGATCCAGGAGTAGGTTTTGCATCGAGTAAAGGCAGGCTTCAGGTGTAATTTTAGTTTTGTGTATTGACCCCTTTTCTAAAAAGATCCATATCGGATAGTAACTTTCTGTATGATTGTTAGTAGATAACCATCTAGTTATTTTATATTATTGACTGACTAAATAGTAAAGGAGAAAATATGGTAATTTGAAGCCTCCATGGGTTTTATAGAGAGTATGTTTTTCAAAGGCAATTCTAGGGGGTTTATTGTTCCAAATAAACTTAGGGTTGATTAAAGTTTTTTAAATGAAGAAACAGGCAATAGACTACTTAAATTGTTTAGTGGATAAAAGAGTCTGGGAAATATATTCATTCTAATAACACTAATTCATCCTAATAGGGATGAAGGAAGTTTCAACCATCTGACAAGATCTGATTTAATGTTAGATCATAGACCTGAAAAGTTTAAGTCTACCATCAGGCACTGATCTTGTGATAGAATCAGCCCCATATATTTTAACTGCATTGGAGACCATGAAAGGCCTCATTTTGATAAATCATCCTTCATAATTTTATCATTTAGGAGTAACACAGAAGTTTTGAATAAATTCATTTTGTAATTGGAAATCCTACTGAACTGCTGGATGATATCAATAATTGCAGGACTTGAGGAATTTGGGTAAGATATATGCATTAAGATGTCATCAGCAAAAGCTGATAAAGTCATTACCTAAGACCCGACTTTAATACCATGAATAAGTGATTTTGTTAAGAAAAAATAATAATGGTGCTAAATAAAAATTAAAGAGAATAGGAGAGAGGGACATCCTTGTCTAGTACTGAAATTGAGAAGAATACGAGAGGAAAAGAGTCCATTTATGAACAGCCTAGCTGAAGAGTGAAAATATAGTGTTTGTAGCCAGTTTATCAATTTAGTGGGGAAACCAAACCTTAATAAAGTCTCAAATAGAAAGGGAGTGGTCACCCTATTGAAGGCTTTCTCTGTATCCATAGAGACCAGAACTGCTGGGGCTCAGGCTTCCCTGGGTACAGAGAAAATATGGGACAGTTTTCTAAAGTTATCTGCTGCTGATCTGGTGATCTTCCTACACTGGTCCATGCCTTTGTGTCCATGCACTTGGACTATTGCAATTCCCTATACCTAGGGCTATCCGGGGTGGAAATCCACCATTTGCAGCTGGTGCAGAATGCTGCAGCCCAGCTTTTTATGGGAACATCTCGATTTAGTCATATTTCACCAGTGCTGCGTGAACTGCACTGGCTGCCCGTACAGTGGCGGATCACCTTTAAAGTCATTTTATTGACTTTTAAAGCCCTACACAGACAGGGATCAGACTATCTGAAAGAGCTCCTGGTTCCCTATCACCCCTGCTGATTGCTCCGCTCAGCTGACGAGGGGTTGCTAGAGATACCGAGGGTGCGTTTAAGATCTGCTGGGGCCCGGGCATTTATGTTTATGGCTCCTACCCTCTGGAATTCTCTTCCCTGTAAGTTACAGGAGTGTCCAACCATGGAGGGATTTAAATAAGCATTGAAAACTCATTTATGGAGACAAGCTTTTGGTGATTGAAGTCTTTCTGATTTTAGTAGTGGTTTTTTAATTGTTTTTATATTTATATTTTAATTAAGATTGTGTTGTATTGTGTGTTCAATTTGTTCAGTGCCTTGATTTTTGAAAGGCGCCTTAAAAATAAAGTTTTATTTTTTTTTATGATCTCCCAGGCATAAAACCTTCTTGTTCTTGAGAGATTAAAGTATCCCAAATAGATGTAATTCTGGTAGCCAGGATTTTGGCAAGTAGTTTCATGTCTACATTAATAAAGAGATAAGTCTACAGTTTGATACATTATCTTTAGATTTACCAGGTTTTGGAAGTAAAATTATAATTGCTTCCAAAAGGGTGTGATCAGTAATCCCTCTGTCTAATAAATAGCTGAAAAAATATGCAAGTAGTGGGATTAAATTATTCTTAAAAGTTTTATAAAAGTTTGGGGAAAGGCCGTCTGGCCTTTCAGCCTTGTCCAGTTTCAATGATTGTATTGCTTCCGAGATTTCTCTAATTTAAATGGGAGAAATTAAATTTAGATCTGCTTGTTTTATTATTTGTGGACACTTAAATCTGCTTAAGTAGGTATCATAATCAGTAGTATAAGAAGGGTTTGGTTCTGGGTTATAGAGATTGTTAAAAAACACTTCAAATTCTGCCACAATTTGAGGTGAGTTAGTTATAACTGAGCCATCACTGATTACAAAATAGTTTGGTCTAGAGAAAATTTTGTGTGCAAGAGAATAAAATGAATATTGTTTCAGCATAGGATTTAATGCTCTCCAAAGATCACATGGCTTAAATATATTTTTTAATTCAATCAGGGATCTTGTATCTACTGTATTTTTAGAGCTAAATAATGAAGTAGTGTCTAGAAGCTTATCTGCAACAATATTCCAATCTACCCCAAGTACAAATTTGTAATCGATATATGGAAATAACACCTTGGTGAGTTCTATGAGCAAATCATCGGAATAATGATTAGGTCCATATATACTGCCTAGCAAGAACTTCCTGTTGTTACACTCATTCACTCCCTACTAAGGTGTACCTGCCTTCCAGGTCTGAAATTGAGAATTTGTTAATAAATTGAATGTTTTGGTCTATTAAGAACGCTACCCATTTTTTATTTGTAGAATCTCCAGCCCCAATCCTTTAGGGAAATACAATTTTTGTTAACAAATGTGTTTCTGTATGCAGCAGGTAAGTGTCCTGAAGAAAAATAAGTTGTCCTTGTAGAAATCTTAAATGTTTTAGCTGTTGCCACCTTTTAACGTTATCCATAGCTCCCTTAGCATTCCACGTAATAAAATTAAAGGTTAAAGGCATATAGATAATTTGTTAAAGGTAAGTTATATAGGATTAGGTAGCTAGCCCAAAACTGCAGTTTGTTGACTAAAGCCCAATAATCCCTCCATCTAAAATGCCCTACAAAAAATCCCATCAAAATAATATTATCAAGAATGAGAAAAAAAAGAAAAAAAGAAAAGACTCCCAGTACAGACTACCTAAACTCCTTACCAAAACCAAACAGTGAGGCTCAGGGCTCTGCATGCCCTTAAAAACAGACAGGCTATATTCACCTGAATGCAATTCAAAAGGCTATTTAAAACTAGGCAAAGGGAGGACTTTTAGTTCAGCTTAAAAGAAATGACCAAAAAAGTTATTAAGTATTATACAATGGGGTATGAAATTCCTGTAACCTCATTGGTCAAAATGCATCACATGACTGTGATAAATCCTCCAGTATGCCCACTGTAAAAGTTTTATATCACTATAAAAATAAAAAAAAATAATTTGAACATTGTATAATAACAATATACCATGACAGGGAGTGGGTATATGGGTGGATTTATTTTGGCTGTGCCTTCATGACTGAATCCAAGTACCAGAAGTGGTAACCTTGTACCAATATACCCACTCCTGTCATTGTATATTGCTTAAATATATAACAGGTTTAGCTTACAATACTAAATGAACCTAGTCGTAGGACGTTTTTAATAACATAATCTATATACCTTTAGATATTAGCATTAATGTTCAGCTTGCTTCATCCTGAAAAAGGTCTAATATGAGTTAGTTTCAAATAAAATACAATGGAATCCACTATAAATTTTCCAGTTTAAATTATAAGTAGATTCCAGTTCAAATAAAAACTCCAGCAGTATTAAACTCCGACTGTTTGGTCTGCAATACCTTTACAAGTGCATTGCCTACACCTTTCAGGTTTAAACCTGTGCAACGCATGTCTCTTAAGTAAATGCATAATGAAACTTCATTTGACCATTTAGTATCACTGAAGTTATACTTTCAATTATGTGATAGAGAAAAATCTCTAAACCTAAAACTTAATGTTTGACTTCCCTATATATAAGAAATAAAAAATAGTAACATCTAAAATAAAATAACAACATTCATATAGTTGGTCTTGAATTGTTCAGTAAGCACATTAAACTTAAAATCTGTCTGACCAGTTGTATGCAGAAACCCAACTGAGTGTCTTGCATTTATTTCCTCATTTGCAATATAAAGAAAAAAGAAAAGAAAGGTACAATATGATTCTATAGTATGAGGGTACTGAAGCTGCCCAATGAAGAGTTTTTTAATCCATCTGCCCAGTTCTATTATTATAAAATGTAGTCAAGCTTTCAGCGATGTTAAGCATTTATGGGGCCGAGTGGGGACTTCAGTCAAATTAAGGCATAGTTTTATATAAGTCTTAAGAAGACTCTATTAAGCAGCCGAAATGGTACAGATTCTGATTTTCAGGTTGAATCAGTTAAGGCATACACACTTTCTGCTTTATGTTATGGCATCAGTTCCTTTCCACAAAAGTTCCATTTTAGTATTCTGGTTACCTATGATGTACAATGGATACCTCCAGATTAGTCTAGAAACAACCACAAAGCCCCTTGTAGACATTCAGTTTAAATTCAAACTATCTTTGCAGCCATAATTAAGGAGACCCGGGAAGAAAATATAATGAAATAAAATAAAATTCTACCTCCTCCTACTCCTCTCTAATTTCAGCTCTCATTGACCCTTTGAGTCTGCTACTGCTCTAAACTTTTCCATATATGGCTCTCTCATCAACCCTCCAATCTGATACAGAGTGTTGCTTACAGTGTAAAAGGGAGAGCAACTTTATTTCTTGAAAAGGTTAGGGAAGATGTTGCTAAGCTCTTTCAAGGCTTGGTCAGGGCTCTCGAAGGCATAGCTAGTTGAGTTGTGCCTGATGTTAAGCTTAGCAGGGTACATCATTTTGAATTTTATGTCAGCTGCAATTAATTTTCTGACAATCGGAGTAAAAGTACATCGATGGAGTCGCACTTCATGAGGCAAATCTTGGGTAATTCTAATTTTATGCCCGTCCCAGAGCAGATTGCTGTCAGATTTAATTTTCCCTAGAACATGTTGGTGATCCAAATAATTTAATAACTTTATTAAGAAGGGTCTGGGTTTGTCATTTTCTGATGGCAATGGTCGTGGGGACCAATGAGCTCTTTCTATAATGTATGACTGCCCATTCAGGGATGGGCCCGCCATGTTTTCTAGAATTGTTTGGGCAAAATTAATTGGATCTTTACCTTCAGATTTTTCTGGCAGACCAAAAATCATCAGATTATTTCTTCTACTTCTCCTCTCTAGATCTTCCAGTTTGAGGTCAATCTTCTTCAACTTTTGCCTTAATGCAGGGATTGCAGGCCCTGTTCTTGTGCACAAGTTTTCAATGGAAGAAATTCTGGTCTCTGTGTCACCAACTCTTCTTAAGTTCAACTGTTTTATAGTTTAAATTTTTAAATTCCAGAAGGATGGAAGCCATTGTGTCTTTAATCGGAGATATTTTAAGAATGTTTCTTCTGTTAGGGTGTTTGCCAGTGTTTGGTTGGTTGAGGCCTTCGGTGTACTGTAGTTTGTTTCGACCTTTTCGGTCCCGTTGATCTGCCTGGTATTGGAAGAGGGGTATGCTTCGGAAAAGGAATCTTCATTTCAGCATCCATTTCAGTAGTTGATTTAATGTAGTAGCTTCAGATTAGATGTTATTTATCTGTATTAGCCTTTAGTCAGTCTTACTGATGAAAATTAATGAAGAAATATAATAATTAATTAATTAAGGTGCAGCAGATGGAGAGCTACAATTTTGCTGCTATTCTCTCAGAGGCATCACGTGACCCCCAAATACACCAGATACTATCTCATTCAGAGGGAATGTGATTGTTTTCCATCCTATGCCCTGTCCATGCCATGGCAGGTGGAGACCACATCCAGCAGCCACAGCCACAAGGCTTCTTACTATCAATACTTTATAGTGCGTATGTGTACTAATTTTTCATACTATGGAACTTCCTTGAGCTAGGTTATGCTTCCTGTTGCATTCTGAGATGCAGCTGAGAAACACATACCGTCAACTTATTTTCTTTTTTTACAGGTTAACAGTTTCAAGCACTATCTGCAGTACTGTCTACAACCACCTATAGGATATCCATTTCCAGTAAGTATCTCAATTTTATTTCATTAGTTCTTTTTTGTAGTTCATTTTTTCAAGAGAGTGTAAATCATATAAAGTAGGTGACGTACGTCACATAATATATTTGTCATGCACATCGACACTGTATTGCTGCAGCAGGGCATGACGATGTTGAACAAAGTTTTATCCAGGTCATGACAAGATGTCTTTTAAAATGTAACTTAAGTTAAGACATCGGGACAGTGTATGGGTTACACGTACTAAATTTGTGGTTTGGTCTTGGTGTGGCTTACTGAAAGCTTGGCATCTGTTATGCTGGATATATAACAGACAGTAACAGCCACACTTTGAACATAATGTGTTACTGCAATCAAGTACTAATAATTTTTTGTTCATCTGTTTTTGCAGTAAACATTTCAGTGCTGTGTGCTGCCGCTGGTGCTTTCTCCAAACAACAAATTCAACATCACACCCTGGCCACAACAACTGGTATGAATCCTGACCAACAGGACTGGACTGGAGGATGCACAGAAAACCTGTGAAGAATTCACAAAAAATGAAACATTAATGAAACCTGCTTCCAAATGATAACCTCCACTCCCCCTAAAAAATACTTACCTTGACTGGCTTGACAGTATTCCAATGCCAAAATTCCTCATCAAGCCAAAAAATGCACACCCCAAGTTCAACTATATGACCTGTGTGAGATATATATATCTATATATATATATATATATTTATACATACATATATATATAAATGTGTATGTGTGTGTGTGTGTATAGACATTTAAGGTCAGGTTCTGTGGAAAACCCTGACAGTGCCAAGCACCTTAACTTACCAAGGGTAGTATGAGTGTACACACACAGGGCATCCTTCCTGTTTGGGTCAGTGCAGCAGACTTTGGGCAACCAACAATGTCATCATGGTTAACTCAATAGTCGGGTCATCCTCTGCTATCACATCACTTGGCAAGACACTGTGCATCAGCCCAGTCAGGGCAGACTCAAGAAGCATTATGTAAAATTCCAACAGCAGCAGCAGGTGACATAGTTCTTATTAGAGTGTGTGCACCCAGGGATGGGTGCAGCATGAATTAATGGAGACTTTTCATTCAATTGGATGCTATCATTTCCATTCATCTGGAGTCTGGAATTTTCTGGACATAACATAGCAGCATTTGGGGGGTGTACAATCATGGGGACCAGGTGCATGCATGAATGAGTGTGGCATGAATTTATGGATACTTTTCATTCCATTTTATACTCTCATTTCTGTTCATCTGGACTCTAGAATTGTTTGGACGTAAAACAGCAGCATTTTGGGGGTGTACAATTATGGGGACTGGATGGATGCATGAATGAGTACAGCATGAATTAATGGAGACTTTTCATTACATTCTATGCTCTCATTTCTTTTCATCTGGAGTCAGGAATTTTCTGGACATAAGCTAGCAGCAGCATTTTGGGGGTGCACAGTTATGGTTATGGGGACTGGGTGCACTGCATCCATGACTGAGTGAAACATGAATTAATGGAGACTTTTTATTCCATTTTATGCTCTCATTTCTATTTGTCTGGAGTCGGGAATTTTTGGGATGTGGGACACAAGACCAAAAACATTCTACAGAAAATAAGCTAAAAAAGTGACGTCATTCCCTTCCTTGTTATATTCCGACTTAATAATCTCTGTTTCCAAAAATAAATTATTTTAGTGGTCTCAGTAATGTTTTATTTCTGTCTCACTGTGTGCATGTGGAAAAGCAGCAGTTAGCAGTGCAATAATCTGCTAAACAGCATGTGTACACTGTTAGGTGCACACTGCCCAGCCCCCTGAAAGTATACATGATTGCTTACTTGTTCCACTGTTGATGGTATAAAGAATATACAATGTATATTTTATTTGTACCATTATCAACAGCGGACCAACTCATACAATATGTTTTCAGAGGGCTTGGTGGGCAGTACATTATTGCACTGCTCACTCCTGCTTTTCAACAAACAAACAATGACAGAAAGGAAACATTACTGAAGCACAACAAATATTTCATGGTAAATGGAAATTATTTAGTCAAGTACAAATTTATTGATCAGTATATCAGCTATTGCAATATACTACAAAGATTTTTAAAAAGCTTACAAAGTGCTGGCCTGTCAGTGCAGCAGTTGGATTTCTGCCTGCCATGCCAGCGATCTGGGTTCGGGAACAGACTTGGGTCACTGAAGGGGGCTGGCTGGGGGAGAAGGAAGGAGCATCCCAGGGACAGCTTGCCTTCTCTGGGGAGGAGGGTGGGGATGTGGCTCGGTGCCTGCTGGCCCCTGGTGGAGGCCGGGAGCATAGCGGGACGTCTCAGCTTGAGTGATTGGGGGAGTGGAGGATGTTGCTGTATGCCCTGATATCTGTGGCACGCCAGCCCATGGGGAGAAACCCAGGAAACTGCCCTGGTCATCCCGATGACAGTCCTCACCCCCCACTGCTGCCAGGCTTCAACAACCAACCCTACCTCAGTGGCTCCTGGGCTAAGAAGATTGCACTGGATGCCCCCAGGAAGGAGGAGGAGGGGGACCTGTCTGGTGAAGAGATATACCAGATTACAAAGGGGGCCACAATCTGAGGTAAGTGGCCAGTGTAGAGGGAGAAGTGAGCAGTCGGGGGGACTGAGAGAGACCTGAAGGAGTGGCTGACCAGGGAGGAGGAAGAGGGCACAAAAAAAAGCATAGAAAGCATTAAAAATACACATTTCAGCAAAACCATTTTGTTTACAGTATCGGAGAACAAAGTCGGACATTTGTGTACTAAACAATACATCAAATAGGTTGAAATAAGGTGCAATAAAAGGGGAAAATTACCCTGCCCCAAGATAATTCATAGTAAATTAATTTCTATACGTGAGTAGTCAACAAGAATTTTGCTATTGCTTCTAATATTTGCTTGTCCTTAGTCATAAAAAGACACTCTATTATTTTTTCCAGGAGGGAGACTGAGACCACCAAGCAACCCGCCCAACCATTTTTTCCTGTTAGTCTCGTATAGTGGGCATAATAGTACCACATGTTTCATATCATCTATTTTCTTAATCCCACATTTGCAGTATGGATAAAGAATTTCATTTCTTTTTTTGCCTATGTTGGATGAATTGAGCACTATAGCTTTCTGTTCTGAATCTTGTAAAGATTCTTCTAAGTCTAGGGCAAATCAATTGTGTAAGATAACCCTCAAAACCGCATATTGACAAATGATTTATAATAGTCATGCAGTTTTAACAATGAAAGTTTATTAAATAAATGATTGTCATCCAAGTCTCTAAGCCTTATTTTGACATCAAGAATAATTTCCTCCAAAGGTCTGATATAAATTATGTGTAGGAGATGTCCCAGGCCAACTGGCATTAAAGTTTTTTTGATAACCTGAATGAATGGATGCACAAATCCCATTGCTGCCAATCTTATACCTTCCTCCAGACACATTCTGGGGTATCTATGTTCCGGCAATAGGGAAGTTTTAAGGAGAAAGATGATTTGTCTTTCTTTAATCAGAGAGTAATGATTGCTGTCCCAATGCTAGCTTAAGGATACAGTTCGGTGTGCCGTGGGGTAACATCAGGATGTACCTATATAATTTATTAAGTATAGTTTCCACTATGCTGACATTAGTGTAGCCCCAAACATCCACCGCATAAATTATACCTGCTCTAATTTTAGCATTTATAACTCTCAAAATGCCTTTTACAGAGGATTTCCCCATTTTGGCATTGAATATTTTTAGGGCATTTACAGACTGTCATTTTATTTTGTATCAGGTCCAGATGTTTTTCCACGATGCTTTATATGCAAATCTCACTCCCAGGTAGTCATAGCCATTAACAATTTCAATATTATTCCCGTTGATCTTAAACTTGATTAGGGTCCTAACTTTATTTCCAAAGAACACTATGTTTTGTTTAGGTTAATTTCAAGATTCCTTTGTTTACATAAGGATTCAAAAAGAAACAATTTCCTCTTGAGGCCTAGTGCTGAAGTTGAGAGAACACCAGATCATCTGTGTAGGCCAAAATATCAATTCTGTGTTTGTTTATCTTTGGAGCATGAAATTCAGGGTCAGTGATCTGTTCCAGAATCATATTAATATAAATATTAAACAAGGTAGGTGCTAAGATGCATCTCTGTCTGACCCCTATATTAGCATAACATTTATATATCACATGCCCATAGTGATTATACTGAATTCTTGCCCAGGTATTCTCATGTAATCTGATAAGAGTGTCTAATAAGGTGCTTTCCAGGTTCATTTCCTCAACAGTATCCCAGTGAATCTTTCTACTAATACTGTCAAAAGCTGAGGAAAAATCCATGAAACAACAGTACAGCCTGCTTTTCCTAATCTTGGTGTATGTCCAGACTAGATGCTGTAAAAATACAGCAGTGCTGTACTGTTGATCGTTTTTTATGGCAACCATTCTGAGACTCACTGAGAACAGAATTCTCCTCAGCCCAATCCAGTAATCTGCCCAAAATAATCTTAGAAAATATTTTCTGGGAGATATCTACGAGGCTGATAGGCCTGTACATTTTGGGATTATTTAGATCTTCCTTTCTATAGATCGGAAATAGGACACTGCCAGACCAGCTAAGAGGGAATTTTAAATTCTGAATGAACTCATTGAATACAAGAGCCAAAAACAGGACCCACCAGTTTTGGAATGATTTATATACATCTCCTATGATTCTGTCTGGCTCTGGGGCTTTATGGGACTTTAGAGAATTTAAAGCCATGTGGATTTCATTCTCTGTAATTTTGATAGGTCTCGGGTAGATTATCTCATTCAATTGCCTAGAGCCATGATCCATTGCTGCAGCTTCTTGGGAATAATATAGGCTGGAGAAATATGAAATCCAAATTTCTGGGGTGATATGGGACTCTACCCTGGTAGAATATCTATTATATCCTTGGGCTACAATTCTCCAGAACTGCCTACCATTCCTATCAATGACTGCCTGTCTTAATTTCTCCCACAGACCAATAGAATGTTCATTCATTTCATCTTCTAATACTTTCTTATACTTTTCTCTTTTTTTTCAGAACAGTATGATCTGTTGCACTTTTGTTACCTTTTTCCTGTACTGCTTAAGTATCTTACCAAACAGTCTCTTAGCATTCCTACATTTTGTATTAAATCATGATTTTATGGAAGAACATTATTTAATATTTACTATTTTGTTGGATTTGCACAAGGGCCTCAGTGCTGTATGGGTCTTTTCCAAGATATCATGAATATTAAATACTTGGGATTTTCCAAGAATAGAATTATGGATGTCAAGAAGTTCTCCCAAATTCAATATTTCCCTCACATTGTATTTGGTAGGTAGGTCCCCATCTGATTCTTTTTTCATTGATAATTTCTAGATTCTTTCCCAGAAGCACCTCATTTTGTGGGAAGCTAGTAAAATGGTTCTCCAGGATTAACACTACTGGGAGATGGGCGGATTTCTTCTGCTTTAATACTTGTAGTTTTAAGACCAATTTGACAGCCTCCAAGTTACTCCAGATCAGATCTGGCATAGAAGCACCCAAAGCACTACTAAATGTCAGCTTCCCAGGTATGTCTCCTTCAGTTCTCCCATTCAGAAGACAAAAGTTTCTCCTAGCAAGACCTGCCAAGAGCTTTCTTCCTCTGTTATTAATTTTTGGACCATGTGTTTCCCTTCTAGTGAGCACCTTAGGGTTAATTGCTGATAGAAAAAGGGAAAAATCTGAATAGGGCTCTTTGGATAGCTCTGTGGCTATCCTTGTACTGAAGTCACCCAAGATGAATATGGGGGAGTTTGCTTTACATTCTGCTAAACTGTCTAGAGGAGATTTCAAATGCAAAATACAGGGATCTCCTGAAACTGAGACCCTTGTTGTAGATGGGAAATAGATGTTACATGAAATAATGTTTTATGCTCATCTGAAATTGTCAAAACTAATATGTTATCCAATTAGAGTGGACATTCATAGATTTTTAAGTTTAGTTTAGTTTTAATGAACAGGGAGAGAGCTCCCTTAAATCTACCATATTTGTTTATCTCTAATGGCAGGAAACACATGAGTAGAATACCCTGCTATTCTAGGAACAGTCATCTCAGTGCACCAAGTTTCCTGGAGGCCTATTATATCAAAGGCCTCCAGGAAGCCCAGCACCTCTGGGTCAGCTATTTTTAAATGCAAACCCTCTATGTTCCAAGAGAGAATTGTGAGACTGTTAGTTTTATCCTCTTTAACCTTAGTGGTTATAGTAGGCTCTGAATGTCATTCTGAATCTATGGTTATTAGTGGCATAAAGTTATCCATAACTATCAACTTCTCAAGATCTATAAGGGGGATATCTTCCTCTGCCTTTACTCCCGCCTGTTCCACATTTGTTGCTAGAGAAATTTTCTTCCATATCCTGGGATGATATAATATGTAGTCCCATGCAGTCCCATGCACCTGCCATAGAGAGTAGCATATTAGCTGTAGTTGGATTTTTAAAGGTAATATCAATCTAGGTGGAAAGATGTTGCTCCCTATATAGTTTTAAGTGATCCACCATATTTTGGGCAATTTTGAAACCTAGTGCTCATGTAAGAAATGACAGCAAATCATCTCTTATGTTTCTATAAGTGTCTTGTTTAGAGGTTTCCAACCCAAAGACTGTAATGGTCCTATATAGCCAGCCATTACTTTGCCTTTGATCGTGTTTGTCAATTATCTTTATTATTTTGATTAGAGTTTCCCTGTCTGCCCAATTCTCCTTTCCCTTATCCTTATTTAAATTTAGTTCAGGGGAAAAGAGAAAATGTTCTTTATCTATAACCCCAGTATCTTCAGAGACTGTGCTTTTGGGAACCATAGTAAGGAAGCTGACTTTGTATCCTGGCCCCTTTCAAAGCTGCTGGAGCTGATGGCATCCCTGTACAGGTGATTAACTCTTTCAAGTACCTGGGGGTAACCTTTATCCCCAGCTGGATTTTTCCCTTCACATACGAAATTCCTGCAAGGCCACAAACTGTAAATTGGATCTTGTGTACAGGGCCAAAAGTTGCCTCACCCCAGATGCCCTGCTTGCCCTTGTGAAAGGGGTTCTTCTTCCAACGCTCAGCTATGGGCTTACCTCCTTCGTGAAAGCTCCAAAAGCCTGGCTCACAAAATAGGACCCAGCATACAATGACGTATGTCACTTCACCCTGTCAGTCCCACACCTCACCCATCACTGTCAACTCTACTCCAGGCTAGGGTGGCTCTCTCCCAGTAACCACATATCCTTCATTATGGGCAACTTCATAGACATCATCATCAGAATGGCCACCCCTCCAGCACTTGCCATACTGCTCAAGCCTGCTCCCCTGGCTACCGACTGAGGTCCAGTGACTCCCAGTCTCTCATGGTCCCCAAAGTTCGCTCCCTCACAGGGGATCGCACCTTCACTGCTCTTGCTCCCAGAGTCTGGAATCTTCTCCCTGCTCATGTCAGGGCCGCCCCTTCCCACTCTTGCTTCAGGTCCTCCCGCTGGGGCTACTTAAAGCCAGCTTCCACCTGCCTCTGCTCTTAACTGCCATACCCTTTATGGTGAGCCTATATACCTTGTACCTGTCTTGCTGATATATGTCTCCTTCCTAGACTGCCTCCTGCTGTTGCTATGCCTAAACTCTGCACTTGCCTTTCTGTTTGATATTGCCTGCACCTGTCTGTACCATGTTGATTGCTTTACCCTGTCTCTGAACTGTTATTGCTTGTACCTTGTAATTCTCCCGGGTCGCACCTGAAAATAGGCACTTGACTGTCTAGCATGCTTACCTGGTTAATAAAAGCTAAATAAATTATTGACAGCTGTGCAATCTTCCCTCAGATATGGTCAGCTGTATCTTCAAATAAACAATATAAGAGTACAGTATCTCTTTCACTTGGGAACTCAAAGCAGCAGGTTGGTTGGACAGAAGTCTGGGTTTATATTCTGTTTTAACTGAAATATTGGAATAGTTTGTAAGTGAAATTAGCTCTATGTGGTAAAAATTATTACCTTGAATTAGAACTGTTACTTGGGCTGTGATATTGTAACTTTTTGAGGTTTTGGGACAGTTGTTTGTCAGGGTTAATTAGAGGGAAATTTAAATGTGTTGTTTGCCTGGTGTTAGGGGAAGGGACATTAGCTGCAATTACCTTGTCTTTAAACAGGAATTACCCTGGCCTCCATTGTTCACTTGGGAACTCAAAGCAGCAGGTTGGTTGGACAGAGGTCTGGGTTTATATTCTGTTTTAACTGAAATATTGGAATAGTTTGTAAGTGAAATTAGCTCTATGTGGTAAACATTATTACCTTGAATTAGAACTGTTACTTGGGCTGTGATATTGTAACTTTTTGAGGTTTGGGACAGTTGTTTGTCAGGGTTAATTAGAGGGAAATTTAAATGTGTTGTTTGCCTGGTGTTAGGGGAAGGGACATTAGCTGCAATTACCTTGTCTTTAAACAGGAATTACCCTGGCCTCCATTGTTCACTTGGGAACTCAAAGCAGCAGGTTGGTTGGACAGAGGTCTGGGTTTATATTCTGTTTTAACTGAAATATTGGAATAGTTTGTAAGTGAAATTAGCTCTATGTGGTAAAAATTATTACCTTGAATTAGAACTGTTACTTGGGCTGTGATATTGTAACTTTTTGAGGTTTGGGGACAGTTGTTTGTCAGGGTTAATTAGAGGGAAATTTAAATGTGTTGTTTGCCTGGTGTTAGGGGAAGGACATTAGCTGCAATTACCTTGTCTTTAAACAGGAATTACCCTGGCCTCCATTGTTCACTTGGGAACTCAAAGCAGCAGGTTGGTTGGATAGAGGTCTGGGTTTATATTCTGTTTTAACTGAAATATTGGAATAGTTTGTAAGTGAAATTAGCTCTATGTGGTAAAAATTATTACCTTGAATTAGAACTGTTACTTGGGCTGTGATATTGTAACTTTTGAGGTTTGGGGACAGTTGTTTGTCAGGGTTAATTAGAGGAAATTTAAAAGTGTTGTTTGCCTGGTGTTAGGGGAAGGGACATTAGCTGCAATTACCTTGTCTTTAAACAGAAATTACCCTGGCCTCCATTGTTCACTTGGGAACTCAAAGCAGCAGGTTGGTTGGACAGAAGTCTGGGTTTATATTCTGTTTTAACTGAAATATTGGAATAGTTTGTAAGTGAAATTAGCTCTATGTGGTAAAAATTATTACCTTGAATTAGAACTGTTACTTGGGCTGTGATATTGTAACTTTTGAGGTTTGGGGACAGTTGTTTGTCAGGGTTAATTAGAGGGAAATTTAAATGTGTTGTTTGCCTGGTGTTAGGGGAAGGGACATTAGCTGCAATTACCTTGTCTTTAAACAGGAATTACCCTGGCCTCCATTGTTCACTTGGGAACTCAAAGCAGCAGGTTGGTTGGATAGAGATCTGGGTTTATATTCTGTTTTAACTGAAATATTGGAATAGTTTGTAAGTGAAATTAGCTCTATGTGGTAAAAATTATTACCTTGAATTAGAACTGTTACTTGGGCTGTGATATTGTAACTTTTGAGGTTTGGGGACAGTTGTTTGTCAGGGTTAATTAGAGGGAAATTTAAATGTGTTGTTTGCCTGGTGTTAGGGGAAGGGACATTAGCTGCAATTACCTTGTCTTTAAACAGGAATTACCCTGGCCTCCATTGTTCACTTGGGAACTCAAAGCAGCAGGTTGGTTGGACAGAAGTCTGGGTTTATATTCTGTTTTAACTGAAATATTGGAATAGTTTGTAAGTGAAATTAGCTCTATGTGGTAAAATTATTACCTTGAATTAGAACTGTTACTTGGGCTGTGATATTGTAACTTTTTGAGGTTTGGGGACAGTTGTTTGTCAGGGTTAATTAGAGGGAAATTTAAATGTGTTGTTTGCCTGGTATTTGGTAAGAGCCCTCCCACCCACCCTGTTTTGTAGGCTTTCTTAAATACTGAAAAACCACTGGGGTTGGGATTGAAAGGCTGAGTATTTCTGTTTTAGGACTGAAATTTGAAGCAACAGCAGCTGGTGGGCCTGTGACATCATACGGTACCTGATGTCTGCTTACACACACTGTTAGTGGGACCGAACACACACTGGACTGTATGTGTTTGTGAGACTTTGGAACTTTATTGGTGGGGTTGAAATTGGGTTTGTAAATAACTACAGTCAGTATAGAGAGAAACTGTATTCCAGGGGAAAGGGACTGAGAAAAGGGGGTGTGCCATTATAAACAGAGGGGGATAAACAGGGTGGCCATATTCCACCATGGCAGGCATCTTTGGAAGGGTTGTAGGCTGTACAGGCTGTGGGATGGCAATAATTCTAAATTGGGCCTGGAGAGGAGGCTGCCCTCTGTAGACAGCTATCTTGTATCAGGAGTGAGGTATATTGGTTAAGGAGTAAGCTGGGGAGCTGGGGGGTGTCAAGGATAAGGGTGTGGATATGGGCAGCAGAAGGGTGGGGCCGAGGGAGGCTGGGGCAACACTCTGAAATTACAGGATGTTATGTTACAGCAAGCAGGAGGGGATATTAGGGACAGAGGACCCTTAGATAGGGAAGTTGATGCTAAGGGGAAAGAGTACAGGGTGAACATTCTGAATACAAAGATAGTGGAGGGGAAGAGTCAGGAGGGGCTGTTGTGCGAAGTCTAAAACAGCAGACTGTGGGAAGGGAGCTCCTAAGGTGAACAGAGCAAGAGGGAAGAAGAGGGCAGTTTAGAGGTGCAGTCAGGGAAATCTCGGGTTACTTGATGGAGGCTGACATAGAGTGTCGCAATAAATTTGAGCTACTAAGCAACCTAGAGGGGGAGGAAGGGGTTGGTGGAAATGAGAAAACTTATACAGAGGCCGGGGGGAGGGAGTCTGATACCCATAGGGCATCACAGACTGGCAATGGAAAGGATAGAAATAGTCCCAGAGGGAGAAGGGGAAACATATATGTTAAGCAAATGGGGGAGATGCAACATATTCCAGACATGAGAGAGGAGAGCATGATTGGAGAGAAACTGGGAGACAAGGAGGTGGGAGGAGCCCCCCTTCAGCAGGGGGTCAGTACCAAGGATGGGGCCCTAGCTAAGGGGACCCACAGAGAGCCTCTGGAGGCAGGGGTACTATTACAAGGGGAGGATGGCGGTGTGGGGAAGGGAAACCATCAGGGCCAGGATAAATGGTTCAGATAAGAGAGGGTTAAAGGGGACACCTATTCAGAGGGAGTTTGAGTTAAGTGGGCAAAATAGCAAGGGAGGCAGAAAGGGGAGGGTGACAAGGGGGTCTCTAATAAGGCAGGAAGACTCCCACGAAATTGAGATCAAGAATAAAGGGGGAAGGGGGCTGAGAGGGCATAGTGGAGGTAACCATAAGGATGATGGCGGTGTTAAGGTTCTGTTATTGGGAGACTCGATGATTAGGGGTATCCAGTGGGAGGGACAGGGGGGTGGATGCCATAGCCAGGTGAAGGTAGTGAGTATCTCTGGGCTGACAGTGCACAGAGCAAAGTTCATAGTGTATGAAATGGTTAGGGATTGTGGAGGAAACCGGATTCCTGGTGCATTTGGGAACTAATGATCTAGAGGAAATAGCATTTTGGAAATCCAAGCAAGGTTCCAAGAACTTGCCAGAGTCTGTCGGGATAATGGATGCAACATTTCCTTTTCGGAGATATTGCCAGTACCAAAGGCCTCAGTGGAGAAAAAATGAAGCTCACAGAGGTTAATGACTGGCTCAGGAAGTGGGGTGAAGAGAGTGGGTTGGGGTGTTAGGGAACTGGAATGGAGTTTGGGAGGATAAGGGACTATATGCCAAGGACAGGTTTCATCTTGCCCCATTAGGGAAGGAAGTCCTTAAACAGGGGTGGCTGACTACATACAAGAAAGGTGGGGTTTAAACTTGTGAGGGGAAGGGATAAGGGAGGGCTGACCAAGCCTCTCCTCCAGATGAGGGAGTAGCCTTCACGCCCAAGGGGAGGGAAACAGATTGGGATGGAGGTTTCAGGAGGAGCAGAGGATGGAAGTATAAGGAATCTGGGCGGGGTTCGACAAAGAGAATCAGGGATAAGGGGTGGGGTTGGTGTTAGTAAATGCCAGGAGCTTGGGAAACAAGTTGCCAGAGTTCCAACCATGCTGTTCGGGGGTGGATGTGGCGGTGGTCACGGAAACGTGGGCCAACAAAAACCATGACTGGGACCTAAACGTAAAGGGGTACACTATGCTCAGGAAGGATAGAAAGGAGGGCAGAGGGGGTGGAGTGGCTATGTTCATTAGAGATGACATAGAAATTGCTAGGGTAGAAGAGGCAGAGGGAAACGTGGAGGCCTTATGGGTCACTTTACGATCCTCAGCAGGAAATAAGGTCAAGCTGGGTGTAGCATATAGGCCCCCCGGGATGAGTGAGGATCTAGAGGATGGTTTGCTGGACAACATTATTGCCCAGTGTGGACCAAAAGGGGAAGGAATGGTGTTGATGGGGGACCTTAATATGCCAGGTACAAACTGGGGAACCATGTCCTCTAAGGTGGCCAAGGAGCAGAGGCTGCTGGATGGCTTCCAGGATGTTTTCTTAACACAGCATGTGATGGAGCCCACAAGGGAGAGGCATGTCCTGGATGTGGTTCTGGCAGATGGGGATCTGGTAAGGGACATGGTTGTACAAGACCCCCTGACTGGGAGCGACCACAATACTGTCTGGTTTCAAATAAGCATGGGGGGGGGAGATCTAGGACACTGGCAGTGGACTTCAGGGGGGCAGACTTCATGGGCATGGGAAATATTCTCAAGGATCACTTGATGGGGATTACCTCAATAACAAGTGTGGAAAGGAGATGGGAGGTCATAAAACGGGGACTTCATGAGGCAGTCAGGATCTGTGCTAAGTTGAAATGTAAGGGAGCAAGGTCACATAAACCATGCTGGTGGTCCAGTGAGGTACAGGTAGCAGTCAGAGAAAAGAAGGCGGCCTACAAAAAATATAAAACAACAAGAGGGGATAGGGATAAGGAAATGTACCAGCTTGCATCTAGAAAAGTCACCCGTATGGTGAGGGGAGCAAAGTCCAGTAAAGAGCAGCGGCTGGCACAGGGGATACATGGAGGGAAAAGGGTTCTTCGGTACATTGGGGAGTGGAGAAAAACTAAGGGCCATCTCAGCAGATTGAGATCAGAAGGAGGGTGGGTGGAAGAGGCGAGGGACCAGGCAGAGGTATTTAACGAGTACTTTGCCTCTGTGTTCACTAGGGAGGGGGATGGGATATCTACAAAGCAAGGCACAAAGGGGATAGAAACATCAGTAAGTGGGATCAGGGGAGCAACAAAAATGGAGCAAGAGGGAGAGAGAGGTACCCCAGGGGTGTCACATCTGGGTAAAGATAAAAAGGCCAGTAAGGCGGAGGGGACGGATGATGCTATCTCCACCAAAAGGTGTGGTTAGCCCTCAAGGCCCTAAAGAAAGACAAATCTCCTGGGCCGGATGGCATTCATCAGAGAGTACTATGGGAATTGGCGGACATACTGGCTGCACCCCTGGCAGAGCTTTTCAGCAGGTCACTTGAGACAGGAAGGGTACCTAGGGATTGGCGAGAGGCACATGTGGTACCAATCCATAAAGGGGTCGGGGAAGTACCGGTAACTATAGACCCATCAGTTTGACCTCGGTGGTGGGAAAAATTAATGGAGAGTATACTAAAGGAGCGATTGGGGTGTACTTGGAGGAGGTGGGAGGTCTGGATAGTCGGCAACATGGGTTTGTGCCAGGTAGATCATGTCAAACCAACCTTGTGGAGTTCTATGAATGGGTAACATCAGAACTGGACAGGGGTAAGCCTGTGGATGTATTATTCTTGGACTTCAGCAAGGCGTTTGACTCTGTCTACAATGGTCTGGTGGAGAAACTGATGGGGTTAGGAGTAGGCCCTTTGATGGTCAGATGGATTGAAAACTGGCTAGCTGGATGCACTCAGAGAGTAGTGGTCTGTGGGGAGCTCTCGAACCCTAGAGGTTGGTAGTGGGGCCACCGCAGGGCTCGGTCCTGGGTCGATCCTGTTTAATGCATACATATCCGGACATCAGGGAGATATAGGGTGTGAAATGAGTCTCTCTATGGATGACTCCAAGATGGGAGCAGTAGCTGAGGGAGAAGAGGAGGGTTGGCCCTGCAAGGGACCTGGACACCCTGGAAAGCTGGCCACACATGGAAATTAAATTTCAATATCACCAAGTGCAAGGTGTTGCATCTTGGTCAGGAAAACCCTAAACACAGGTACACCCTGGGAGGGGAGGCGCTGGAGGCCTCAATAGGGGAAAAAGACCTAGGGGTCATGGTGGATGGATGCATGTATGAATAACTCTGAGCAGTGCAGGAGAGCGGCTAGCAAGGCAAACAGGATGTTGGGATGCATCGTAAGGGGGATCACCTCTAGGAGCAAGGAAGTGATTCTGCCACTGTACAATGGACTGGTTAGACCACACCTTGAGTACTGTGTACAGTACTGGAGACCACACTTAAAGAGGACATACAGCTCCTAGAGAGGGTACAGAGGAGGGCAACAAAGATGATACGAGGGCTAGGGATTTGACGATGAGGACAGACTTAGGAGCTCTGCCTGTTTTCACTGGAGGAGATGGGGGACATGATTGAGGTCTTCAAGTACCTCAAGGGAATAAATAGGGTAAACATGGAGGGATCTTTAGACTAAAGCAGGAGGTATCACCAGAGGGCATGGTTTGAAGTTGGAAGGTGGAAGGGTAAGGGGGGAAAAGAGGAGGAGGTTTTTCACTGAGAGGGTGGTGGACCCTTGGAATGCACTGCCTGGTGAGCTAGTTCAGAGATCCACAGTGGAGGGCTTCAAGAGAGGATGGGACAGACACAGAAAGTGGATGTATCAGATGATGTCCTGTCCCAGGGGGGTGGGGATGGATGACACGGGTTTCTGGAGCACAAGGGATGGGAGGGTCTCGGCACCCAACT
Source organism: Neoceratodus forsteri (assembly GCA_016271365.2). Classification (NCBI taxonomy): domain Eukaryota; kingdom Metazoa; phylum Chordata; order Ceratodontiformes; family Ceratodontidae; genus Neoceratodus; species Neoceratodus forsteri. Next base: position 1,218,906,886 of record CM057454.1, on the reverse strand, counting down.
AAGGATCTAAAGTTCGAGCAGACTCGATAGACCGTAAGGCCTAATCTGCTGGCAAATAGTATGTTAGTATCTGAGTAGTCTGAGTTAGGTAGTCTCACAGTATATAACTCTTCTTTAATATTGTTCCGATTGAATTCTAGTAGCCATCTCATCCAGAGAGATTCTCTTCTGTTTCATTTTTCCAACTTCTGCACTCCCTTTATCTCAATCAAATATTAAATTTTCTTAGAGCATTGAATAATATATGATTAATCTTTCACCACCCCAGAATCCTTTTCTATGGGTGGGTTGTCGGTGGTCTCAGTCGCCCTCGTGGCCTCTACTTGAGAATCCTCACTTATTTCCTCATAAGAAAATAAGGTAGTACCTTTGGACTCTAACCAGGATTGTCTTTGGCCTATTTTTTTTTTCCCTTTGATGTCTTACTTCTTGTTTATCTGTTGCTTGCATAATTGTTTTTTTGGTTTCCTAAGAGCTCTGTTTTTATTTTTAGTCCTAGGCTCCAAGGGTTCCAATCTTTGGAGCTGGTCCTGATTATTGCAGTCTTTAGAATTTTTAATATCAGCTATGACTAAGTTCTGCATATGGCATGAGAAAACTTTGTTTTTATCAAATAATGGGGGAGACTGCACCCGTATACCTCTATTCAATTTTCCTTTAGGTGCAGATTCCCCCTTTATCCGAGTCCAACTGTTTTGATTTTCTGTCCTCAATAATATTTCCTAAAATAATTCTATTATGAAAGACATCTGTTCTGAAATTAAAAATGTCATCTTTCAACACTGTAATATTTTCAAGAATAACAATACCTGCATAGTACTTGTTTTTGATTATTTCCAACATTTGTTTATTAATTGAGGAGCTTGCAGCAAAATCACCTTCATCTGAAAAATGTTCCTCATCATAAGTGATTGCATTCACCTTTGTGTCTATAGCTATGCCTTGTAGTTTAGAATTATCAGTTCTGAGGTTGGTGTCCCCACCCAGCACTTCTCTATGAGCTAATCCCATCCTTTTCAGGCCCTCAATAGTTACACTCCTTTCCTGGATTATGTCCTTTAACTCTTGACTTTCTCCATTTATTTGTTCAAGAACAGGCGAACGTAGTACAGAAACATCTCTCACCACTGTTTTAGAGTGGGCCTGTAGATTCTGTTTGGTGGTTATACTTGAGCTAGGTAAATTATCCACATATGAGTGATTAAAGAAAGGGTCTGGGGATAATTTGGGCTCAGAAGAACTTGACTCCCCCTCATTACTCCTCCCCTGCATAAATGTTTCCCACTAATACTGATCGTATGAAATCGCTTCTAGGAATTCTTTGGAATTCTCAGACCCAGAATCTTTATTTATTGGGTCCCTAGAGTTTACTAATTGGTTAAAACCACACAAGGTGGGGTGGAAATGATGAAAAGGGGCTTGACATGGTTGGAGGAATGGTCAAATGTATGGCAGTTTAGATTCAATGCCAAGAAGTGCAAAGTAATGTACCTGGGAAACAAAAACCCAGGTGAAGAGTACACAATGGAGGGTGAGATACTGACAACAACAAAAATGGAAGGGGACCTGGGGGAGGTTATATCAGATGACCTAAAGGTGGGCCAGCAATGTGAGAAGGCAGTAAGGAGGGCTGGGAGTATACTGGGATGCATAGGGAGATGCATCACCAGTAGAAAACAGGAAGTAGTTGGCCCTCTGTACAGACAGTTGGTAAGACCACATCTGGAGTATTGTGTACAGTTCTGGAGACCCCATCTCCACAAAGACACAGACAGGGTGGAGGCTGTCTAGAGGAGGGCAACCAAAATGATGCACGGTCTGCATCAGAAGACATATGAAGAAAGACTAAAGGAACTAAAGATGTATAGCCTCGAGGAAAGGAGGGAGAGGGGGGACATGATAGAAACTTTCAAATACCTCAAGGGAATCAACAAAGTCCAAGAGGGTAGCAACTTTCAGAAAAAGAGATGTGCGAAAACAAGGGGGCACAATCTGAAGACAGAGGGGGGACGGCTTAGAGGTAATGTGAGGAAGTATTTCTTCACAGAGAGGGTTGTGGATACATGGAACACCCTTTCTGAGGAGGTTGTAGAGTCAAAAACAGTGGGGGAATTCAAGAATGCATGGGACAGACATAAGGCAATTCTAGTTGGGGGTAGGAGGAAGTAGGCTGTTGGTTAACTAGGATCTGCAGCTTATAGTTATGTACGGAAATGTGCAGATTAGGTGGGCCAAGCGGTCCTTATCTGCCATTAAATTCTATGTTTCTATAACACTTATTCAGAGGGCAAATAGGTGTAGAGAGGTGCTTGCCCATTAACTGCCCACAGATATTTTTTTCCCTATATTACATTGTATTCACTGTACTTATATGGCACTGTATCTGTATCTGTATGTGTAATGTTATGTATAATTGACTGACCTAACCAGGTCCATCTTGCAAATGAGCCCTTCTCAACAATACTTGCCTGGATAAATAAATATTTTGATTGATTGAGTGATCTGTGATTTTAAGTTGTTTACTTTCTTTTAGAACCTTCTGATCTTTGTGGGGACTATTCTCGGGAGCAGTAGCACTGGGCCCCTGTTGTTTGGATTTGTTGCTACTTTTCCTCTGCGTTTTCCTAAAAGTCCTGTATTTATTTTGATTAATTCCCCCTTGTAGATCTTCCTGAGTATCGGGTATTACTATAACATGCATTGGGTCTTCCCTAGGAAAAAACCCAGTTGGAGAATTTTCTTTACCACTTCTGGTTATAACCATATTGGTACTAAGATAATACCCTGATATTTAAATTGAACCAGCTCAGGGTTCAGGACAAAGTCTCTAATTTCTATTATAGTAACTTTCCATAATGACACTGTCCATACAGAAAAGAGAGCAGCTAATCTGAGCAATTCTAAAATAGTAAGAAAATAACAGTAAAGGCTCAGCTACAGCAATTACATACAGTAGATCTCAAAGGTAAAAGTATTATCCTATGAGAAACATTCAATGACAGTCTTCTAAACCTTTAAGTGCACTTCCAGGGTGCAGTATGAATAAATTACTATCTCACCAGTTCTTCCCAGGTTCTGAGCTTTTCCAAACTGGAGTAAAGTTCAAAGTGACCACTAAAAGGAGAGTCTGATACCACTTTTCTTTACAGAGAGGAGGTCCCTTGTAGTCCTTTGAGTATCTGGTAATTAATAATGTCTGTGGATATACAGTGTGGGGTACTTCTATATATAGTTCCTGTAGTAAGTAACAGCAGGCACAGAAGCTAATGTTGATGCCACTAAAAGGTAAGGGAAAAGAAAATAGGCCAATAAAAAGGACCAGGCTAAGTTCAACAGAAGTTCCTACCGAGCGTCTAATTTATATATGTACTTAGCACTTTATGTTGAGAGTAACAATATTCACTAGTCCTGGAAAATAAAACAGGTCTTTTATATAAAGTCAAAATCTTTAGCAAGCAAAGTCAAAATAAGTTAAAACATTAATGGAAAATCAAGCCATTACTTCAATATAATAAAATGTAATTAATAATGAAAATAATTATTTAAAACTCACGTTGTGCTTTAAGATGTTCTTGCATTGTATTCCAGCTTGATATAATCAACTTTATGAAATGCCTTTATGCCACCACTTTATACAGCTGCTCAAACACAATAAAAGGAGAAAGATTGGTCGGGTCAGCAGTGTGTCCTGCAGGCTCGATGGCAAAATCAACGGCAACTTCCATGGCTAAAAATAAGAGATTCCCAACAGACTAGCCCGAATAACTTTCCCAAATTAAAGGAAAACTACACCCTCATATCTTCTAAATGTTGTTTGTTTCCATGTCAGTAGACAACTCTTTTCATGTAGCTGTTAAGGATGTATGCAAATGCTTTAGTCTATTTTTGCAGTTCATACTAGGCCCTGTGACTGCCCTGGGAGTCTCCATTTGTGGTTGTTAAAATCTCATTGTCTCTGAGAGCTGTATTAGCATATGAGAACATGATGCGTAATCACCCTTTAAACTCCCCAGTATGCCTACCTGCTTAATTAGTCTTAAAAGAAACAAACTGAAAAAGGTGTGGAATACCACATTTACCTTCAGTGAGATTTGCAAACTATCTGAGTTATAATGCAGGTTTTTTTCCCTTTAAATTTCACTCAGTTTATGAGTTTCCAGAAAGTTTTGCAGGATATTTGTTCTTTCAGCATATAGCTACATTATAAAATTGGGTGATCTGACATCATATTCTTATAGGCTAATGCAGCTCTCAGGGACATTGCAATTTCAACAACCATGAAATGGAGACTCCCAGGGCAGTCACAGGGCCTAGTATGAACTGTAAAAACAGACTAAAACATTTGCATACATCCTTAATGGCTACATGAAAAGAGTTGTCTATTGACATGGAAACAACATTCAGAAGATATGCGGGTATAGTTTTCCTTTAATGGGTCTAAAGATCCACACGTTTGGGTTTCAGTTCACCTTTTAGTTTATCTAGAGTAAATGCAGTCTCTGTTTCACCTTCTAGCCGAATGCCATGACCAAAAACATTGAGTATGTGCAGTTCGCTGATAGCTGTTTAAAGGAGAATATGCTTCAAAACAGCAGCAAAGCTGGGTATCAGTGAACAATCAATCAGCTAATCAGCTAGTTAATTAGTCACCAGTCCCAGCTCTGATTCTAGGATATTCTGTGCTACTATAGAGCACGAAAATGAGTACAGATTACCCTTAAAAAGTTTAATTTCACAGGTGCCTAATTACTGTAGGCTTCTCATATAGAAGAACCCGAAGAAGTACACAAGGTACTTAGAAATAACTGGTCGGGTTTGTGAAATTAGAGTGTCTCCTTCATTTATCCAAAAGTAAGACAATCATCAACTGAGAAGCCAGCTGTCTCCTGAAAAAGGAGACATTTTAAGTTAATTATCGAGCTGGTATACAATTCCACTTCTCCTAATCCAAACAGAGAAAACATTAGGTCAAAATTGCTTTGGACAAACCACAGGTGTAAACCATATAACCCAAAACATATAAATGCACAAAATTATATTCAAGTAAAATAATCAGTGTAAAAAGCTAAAAAAAAGGCATAGAGCACACTCAAACAGTTTCAAGCAAAACACATTGCAGAGCACAGTTTGAATCCAAGTAATACATTTTCTGTGGAGCCTGAACAAGTCCAGAACCTAAACACAAGCACAAAACTAGTAAGATAAATATAGTTATGTAGCTGTGTAGTAAAGAGAGTGACTGGGAAGAAAACCACTGAGGAAATCAGAGCATGCCATTAATACTTTTTTTAAAATGAAAATACATCAGCTCCCTCAGTGCGTTTAAATCGCTAAGCACAGAGCTTGATTCTTGGAACCCTCAGCCCTCTGCAGGGCTGCTCTACTAGTCACCTCTTCTGTGCGGGATCTCCACCTAGACTCCAAGCAAGGGGGACGAGAAATCTCAAGGCGCTCTGTGATTATCCAGCAGCACAGGATCCTCCGGAAAGGCACAAAAGAAATAGGGCACCACCGCCAACCCTCTTTTTTTCTGAATTTGGCACTTGCCAGTCGGTCTCAGTTTGGGCAATGCCGCGCAAAACCACCGATCAACACACAGGCAATGGTGGAATACCTGATCCAGAAAAAAAGGCAAGCCTCTCTGGTGCTCCTGCTGGAGAGCTTCTCCTCAGCACCTCTAGCATGCAGCTGTGCAGTCGCAGATAACTCTCTCCTCAAAAGCTGGAGACCATTATTAAGTAGGAATATAACAGGTCCAGAAGCATGCTGCTCTAACACTGGGGCTGGGTGCTGGTAAACAGCAGCTAGCTCCAAAAGTGCAAGACACAACCAGAAAGCCAGCACTCCAGACAAATAAATGTCAAGAAAAAATGTTCACTACTAGTGCAAATGTATTGATGAGGGCAAAGCAAGCCACACACAAATGACCCCTGTGCTTCAGCACTTAGGCCTTTATTAGGGGACCCCAATGAAGGCCTAACTGCCAAAGAGCAAGGATCATTTGTGTACCCTATTTTGCCATAAATACATTTTCACTAGCAGTGAACATTCTTTGTTGGCACTTCTTCGTCTGGAGTGTTGGTTTTCGGGTTTTGTTAAGTGGGAATATAATGAGGGCAAGGACACCACTTTTGTACTTTATTTAAGCTGTTTTTGTTCATGATTCTTACCATTTTTGGGAGGTAAAGAAGGTTATGTGAAAGAAAGATGGAACACATACTTAACATTACTATACACATAACAGTGCACAATGGGGGGGGACTAACAACAACAAAAATGGATAGTGACCTATGTCAGATGACCTAAAGATATGCAAGAAATGCCAGAAGGAAGTAAGGAGGGATGGGAGATATGGTGTACTGGGATACATTGGGAACCATCACATCAGAAGCAAAAAAAAAAAATAGAAGTTCTTATCTCTATCTTCATATATTTGGTAAGACCTCATCCTTGGTATAGTGTGCAGTGATGAGAGCATATCTCTGCAAAGATATACACATGATGGAGACTGTACAAAGGAGGGGAACTAAAATGTTGATGGGTATACACCAGAATGAAGCCAGATGAAGAGACACTAAAGGACATTACATATAAATGCAAGGAAAGGGGGAGCATTATAGAACTATCACATATCGATAGGGAATCAACAATGTACAAGAGGGTAGCATCATCCAGAAAAAGAGATGTGCATGAAGACGGCCCCAAAATTTGAAGATGTGGGGGGGGGGGAGATCAGGGGCAACATCAATAACTATTTTTTCACACAGAGGGTGGTGGGTGTAAGGACAAAGTAAAACTAATGATCATTGTCGCGATGAGACAGTAGCAATTGAAGCATCCCCCATAATTTATTGTTGGTGCCTCTCAATTCACTCCAACTGCTGCTCAACATTGTCAAGCCAGTGGTTAGCAGCCTGCAACTCACTCCAAAGCAGGCCCAAATCGGCCTGTGTGGCAAGCAGTTGGAGAGGGTTGTCACCATCACCTGGAAGTGCTGCAGGTTGTGGTGGTGAAGCAGCCAGTTGATCCATGGCCCTCCTCTGTTTCACACCAGGACGTGCAGGTGGGCGCTGTGCTGCCCCATCTTCCCGAGCAGGTGCCTTACTGCCCTGTTCTGCAACCTTGGCCTGCCACTGTACACAGTGGTGGTTGTACAGGTGGGTGCGCTGACCACCTGTGCCAAGGTGACTTTCTTTGGGACCATGGTGCACCTCCATACCACACAAATTACATTTCACTGCACTGCTGTCCCCAGGCAGCATAGTAAAGAACTTCACCACTAATGAGGCGCTGGGAGGACCAGGCACAGGTGGGGAGGCCCAGGTATTGTTGGAGCCAGGGGCTGCTGCTGCACAATTGGGGCTGGGGGTGCAGAAACCTGCTACTGCGACTGCAGTGGCTCCTCCTCCCTGACTTCCCGCTGCTGAGCTGCTGGCACAGGGGCCATAGCAGGTGCTGGCATGGAGGGGCACTGGTATGTGTCACAGGAGGTGGTGCTTCCACAGCACGAATCCCACTATCTCTTGCTTTGGGGGGGGGGACACTACTCAAGATGGTGCTCTGGTCCAAATGCAGCCTGCTACCACGTGTGCCTATACTGATGCAATCTCCTCTGCTACGTCTCTGAAAACCACCTCTCTCCCCCTCTATTCTGGTGTGTGTCTCTCTCTGTCACACACACACACACACACACACACACACACACACACACACACACACCAAATACTAAACTGAAACATGGCACAAACACAAATCCAGACAACAAATAGGCAAAAATAATCAGCTAATTAGCAAAAAATTTAAAGGTTTATGGTAGTTTTACACTTTCTAGATTTTCCCCTCTGACTCTCTAATCAACAAGCTCTTTCTTCTACTGCAAGGCAAAAGTGATACTCTCTTTCGAGCATGATTTACTTCCTGCCTGCCTGAAGCATGTGATCTACACTGTGCCATATGATGTGTGTGTGGGCTGCCTGTGAATTCTCACTCCGCCTTAAAGTGAAGTAAGGCAGAGTGAGCAATGCAAAGTCATAATTACACTGCGAAGTGGTGAAGTAACTATTTTAAATAGACACTTCGCCTAGCAGAATGGTAACGCAAAGTGGGCTACTTCACGTCCACTTTGCAGGTGGAATTTAACTTTGCTGCATATCTAGTTGCAAGTCACAATGCCACATTTCCTAACTTTTGTCACATTGACACTAACTGGAGCATAAACAAAGTTTTTTTTACAATTTATTTCCTTACCTTTTGAGAGAGTATAATAGATAGATGGATAGCTAGATACTTTATTTATACGCTAATACTGTGGAGGAGTTCAAGAAGGGCTGGGATAGGTGTAGGGGGAGGGTACATCTAGAAGCCCCACTGGGAAATAGGGGTCCTTGTTGGGGGGGGCTAAAATCTGTGCCCTGCGTAGGCGCTGACCATCGAGCAGACTCGATAGACCTTAGGGCCTGATCTGCTGGCTTCATGGTATATTAGTATAAAGTGCACCTTTCTGGGGATTTGGAGCACTGTACATTAAAACAAAGATTCAGTACAATACAGTATTTAAAAATTTAAAAACAGCGAAAACAGAATTCTAAAAACGCATCTATCCATACATAAAATAGGATGCTGTATCCAATTACCATTATAATTATGGATTAAATGCCTGCTGATAAAGGAGCATTTTAAGACCTGTTTTAAAGGCATCTACCGATGATGGCTCCCATAAATATCTAGGTAATGAGTTCCACAGAGTAGGTGCAGCAACCAAGATTGCGTGGTCCCCAAAATGCCATAACCTAACCCTGGGAACACTTGAGAGGCTACCCTCAGAAGAACAGAGAGCCCCGGCTGGCCAGTGGAGCTCCAGGAGATCTTGCTGATAAGCTGGTCCCCAATTATGCAGGGCCTTGCAGGATAGCAGCCCTACCATGAAGACAATCCTCCACCTAACTGGCAGCCAGAGCAGCTCACGGAATACAGAAGTAATATGTTAATTTTTTTTTTACACCTGACAATAGTCTTGCCACCGCATTCTGCACCAGCTGCAGCTGGCAAAGGTTGCCTCCAGATAGACCAAGGTGTAGGACATTACAGTAGTCCAACCTGACATGACAAACACGTGTACCAGTGTGGGCAGGTCCTCGGATGGAATCAGGGCCCGAATTTGGGCAATGTTCCTCAGATGGTAATATTCGCTTTTGACAATGACCGACACCTGAGCATCTAGTGTCAGGCCGCCATCTAGGATCATGCCCAAATTCTTCACCTGAGTACAGTAGATGGAGTAAGAGGAATTCCCCCCAGCACTAAGCCAGGGGGATTACCCTAATCACCCGACCACCACCACCACCACCACCATGATCTGGATCCACCACTAGCACCTCAGTCTTGTCTAGGTTAAGTCTAAGCCAGTTTTGAGTTATCCAGCTCTGGATTTCCTCTAGGCAGCTGTTAAATGTGGAAGATGCCATCCGGTTACCAGGTGCACAGGACCGGTGCAGCTGGGTATCATCTGCATAGCAGTGAAAACCCAGCCCAACCCATCTGATAATATCTCCTAATATTAGCATACACACCATAAACAGCAAAGGTGACAAGACCAAACCCTGCGACACACCACAGGACAGAGGCTTTTGGGCTATATGTGGCAAGACCCATCATTACCTCTGCACTCTGCCTGTCAGATATTACCTGAACCAGTTAATGAAATTTTCTGACAGGCCACATAGAATGGTGTTGAACTAAGGGGTATGGGGTTGTGGGTGGCTGGAGCAGTATCTGGGATAATAACAATCTGTCTGCAAGGCATAGGCTGCACCTGAGCAGGGAGGGGAAGGAGGTGTTAAAGCAAAGACTGGGGCGGTATATTGAGACAAAGATGGATTTAAACTAGATGGGGAGGTGGTAAGTGGACAGCAGGTAGGCAGGGATCCAATAGAGTGGTCACAGCCTACCCTCCAGGGCTAGCAGGGAAGGACTCGGGGCAGCTGAAAAGGGAAGGAGCAGAAGGGAGGAAATGGAGGGCAATGAAGGGAAGGGGGCAGGATGGAGGGTGTTCTCACTGAATGTGAGAAGCTTAGGCAACAAATCGGCTGAGCTACAGGCACTCTTGGCAGTGCGGAGGGTGGATATTGCAGCTGTCACGGAAACATGGGCAACTGAGAACCAGGACTGAGATCTGGCAATCCCAAGGTACAAATTATACAGGAAGGACTGTAAGGAGGGAGGGTGGGTGGGTGGCAGTCTATGTGAGGGACATGATCAAATACACAAGGGACGAGGGGGAAGAAGAGATAATCTGTCTGCAGCTCCTAGACTTAAGTGGTAGGAAACTGAGGATTGGGGTGGTATACAGTCCGCTGTCTCAGTCTGAGAAGCTTGACTGGGAATTAGCATGACAAATCAGAAAGGTATGTAGAAAAGGGAAGGTGGTCATCATGGGGGATTTCAACTTGCCCGGGGTTGGCTGGACCATTCCGGTCACCTCCAGTGCTAGGGAGCAAGTGCTCCTGTACACAATCCAGGAGGGTCTCCTGTCACAGTTGGTCAGTGGACCTACTAGGCTAAAGAACACTTTAGACCTAGTATTGTCGATTGGGGACACAGTAAGGGAAATAAGGGTGGAGGACCCACAAGCCAACAGTAATCACCTAACGGTGTGGTTTAATATCACGATGTACAGTAAGCTAAAGAAATCAGTAACCCGGGTGGTAAACTTCGGGGGGGGGGTGGACATTGGGAGGATGTGTGAAGTACTGGAAGGCATAAGGTAGGAGGTGGATGCAGAGCAGAAATGGGATATTATTAAATGGGGGATTATAGGGGCAGTGGAAGCCAGCATCAAGACACAGAGTAAGAGGAGTAGAGCAAGGAAACCATGCTGGCTGAACAGCGAGGAAGTAGAGGTGTTGAGGGCAAAATGAGAGGTGCACCAGAGGTATAGGAGGATGAAAAAGGAAGGGGGACAGGGAGGACTACGCAAGATGGTCCAGTGAGTTGACCAGAAAAAGTGAGAGAAGTCAAGTCCCAGAAAGAGCTGAGATTAGGTCAGGGAATTAACGGGGGGATACTTTCAAACACATCAGGGAGAAAAGGAGCAAGGTGACAATATAAGGATTAAAAAGGGGTGAGGAGGACAGAAAGGGGAGGAACAGGCGGAAGCACTGAATAAATACTTTGCTCAGTGTTTACGGAAGAAAAGGTGGGACCACTACCACCAGGGGCTGGGAGGGTGGGTATGGGGAGGAGGCGACAGATGGAAGAGCTGAGGGAGGCAGAGTCCTAGAGGGACTGAAGGTAGACAAGGCATGAGGGCCAGATGGTATCCACCCCAGGGTACTGAGAGAGATGGCAGAGGTGTTGGTGGAGCCACTGGCGGATCTGTACAGCACCTCACTGGAGTCAGGATGTGTGCCACTGGACTGGAGGATGGCACATGTAGTGCCATTACACAAGAGCGGGCCATGGGATGAACCGGGTAATTATCATTTGGTAAGTCTCACCTCCATAGTGTGCAAACTCATGGAAATGATACTAAAGGAAAGAATGGTGTCTTACCTGGAGGACAACGGCCTCCAGAATGTGAGGCAGCATGGGTTTGTTTCAGAGAAGTCTTGTCAAACCAACTTGATACAATATTATGACTGGGTGACAGGTGAGCCGGATAAGGATCATGCAGTGGATGTTCTTTACTTGGACTTCAGCAAGACCTTTGATTTGGTGCCTCATGGGTGGCTTGGGGGGAAGCTAACTGGTGTAGGGGTAAAGGCAAAAATGATGAACTGGATTACAAGTTGGATGAGTGGGAGGCTGCAACAGGTGGTGGTGGTGGGGGCTCTCAACTCCAAGGCCAGTGATGAATGGGGTGCCACATGGCTTTGTGCTGGGACCAGTATTATTTGGGCTCTTCATATCAGACATTGCCAACGGGGTGGTGAGCAAGGTAAGTCTGTTCACAGATGATGCCAACATGGGAACAGTGGTGGATGGAGTGGAGGGATAGAAGCAGCTGCAGGGGGACCTAAGCAAGTTAGAGGAGTGGTCAGAGAGGTGGCAGCTGGGGTTCAATGCAAAGAAGTGTAAGGTTATGCACTTCAGGGTAAAGAACCCAAGGAGAGAATACTGGCTGGGAGGAGTTAAGTTGGGGATCACTGAGGAGGAGAAGGATCTAGGGGTTTTGGTAACAGGGACCATGAACCACACTGCCCAGTGCAGGAGAGAGGCTGAAAAAGCAAACAAAATGTTGGGGTGCATAGCGAGGGGGTTTTCATCCAGACAAAGAGAGGTGATCTTGCCCCTCTACAGGTCACTGGTAAGGCTGCACTTGGAGTACTGTGTGCAGTTTTGGAGGTCATACCTGAAGCATGATATCAGGCTACTGGAGGGGATGCAGAGGAGGGCAATGAAGATGATATGTGGAATGGAGGGGAGAAACTATGAGAGCAGGCTGGGAGGCCTGAATATGTACACCCTGGAGGACAGAAGGGACAAGGGGGACTTGATAGAGACATTCAAGTATCTGAGGGAAATCAATAAGGATGGAGCAGATGGGGTCTTTAAGCTAAGAAGGGGGAGAGACGTCAGGGGTCATGGGCCAAGAATAAGAGGGAAGATTTAGGAGCAAAATGAGGCGACACTATTTCACACAGAGGGTTGTGGCAAAATGGAATGCACTACCAAAATGGGTGGTATTATGTAAATCTATGAACAGCTTTAAAAGGGCATGGGACAGGGAGCAGGGAAGAGTGAGGGTGGGGGAGGTGGGAGGTGGGGGGTGGCAATGGGATGACAAAGAGGAGTACGGGGTGAGGCAGCTGCAAACTAGGGGTGCTAGCTGCACACCCGAGCAGATATAGATAGACTGGGTGGTCTGTTTCTGCTGGCACATTCGAATGTTCATTTTTTTTTTCATTTTCCTAAATGACCTTGTATTTGTCTGCTTCACTTCTTCCTACATCCATATGTATGATGATGATACTGTCTTGTACACCTCCGGCAAATGTCCAGCTGGTGTTGCAACCACTATGCAGCATGACTTTCACCAGGTTCAGCTATGGTTTGCCTCCCAACAGCTCTTCCTCAATGCCAAGAAGGCAGTCTACATGACTCTTGGCACAAGGTAGAGACTCTCAAAGCTGCCCTGTGTACCATCCTTCCACTTCCTGGACGGGATTACCTTAGAGGACACTATCTCATTCAGATGACTTTGGGGTCTGGTTGGCCTAGCACATCAACTTCTGTAGACATGTTGATGCCATCCTGAAAAAAAAACTACACCCCAAGCTTGGTGCCTTATACAGGAACCATTGTTGCATCCCTCCTACGGCCAGGCGTGAACTTATCCAGAAGATGATACTTGTGATTTTTGACTACTGTGATATAGGTTATGGTGCTGCACCAAAGTCCTCCCTGGCCAGATTGGACACCCTCTTTAACACATTCTGCCACTTTGCTTTTGATGCTCCTTCATGGACCCATCACTGTGAGCTCTATCATGTTCTGTCCTTCCCCTCACTTGCCAACAGACGCCACTCTCAAAGAGCCAAATTCACCACAAATACCTAGTTGGGTGAACTCACTCCTTACCTCCTCACCATTCTCTTTCTCTACCCTACCTCCACCTCCTCACTCACTCAGATCTTCAGAAACACTTATACTCCGGCAGATCCACAACACTCCATGTTTATCCATCAGTCTGCTTTTCCTATCTGTTCCCTAAAGCATGGAATTCTCTCCCACCACAAGTACGACACTCTTCCTCCTCCTCTCTCAGTGTAGCCATGCACAACTACCAGTCCTCTAACTGCTCCTGCTATAATCCACCTTAAATTATATAAGTGGGTGTCAGCTAATCAATCAATGGTGTGCAACATCAGAGGGTAATTGGGAAACTGATTCATTAAGGGGATGAGAAGGGAATCATAATGTGGGTACACACTTGGATAATATACATAACAACAGAGAATGTCAGGTTAAACATGTTACACTCCCTTACTGTCTCTTTGTATGGCTTCTTGTGCAAACCCTGAACCTTGTTAGCTGCACTACTCTGGACTGCCTCCTTCTTGTACATGTGCTTGCGAAGATGGGGTCTCAAGAACTGCACGCAGTAATCCAGATGGGCTTGCAAAATTTGTCTGTACGTAATAACAACAAATTCCCATTTTCTTCAGGTAATACCTCTCACTATGCACCCCAGAATCCCAACAGCCCTATTAACTGCCTCCTCACATTGGTTGTCTGATATATTTGTTTTTAATAGTGCATCTACTTTTCCATGGGTACGCTTCCACAGGGCTACCTACATAACATGTGCATTACTTTGCACTTTAAGTTTATTTTTTTTAATGTTTTAACAGGAAGGCACACTTGACAAAATGTTGCTCATCTCACACTGTGACCAAATTAGATTTATACATTTTGCAAGACAAAACAATTGATTAGGTATACTTTTGGAAGCATGTGGACAAGATAATTAGGCATTTGTAGTGCAATGGGAAGTGAAGCAAGGAGGAGTAGTTATCAGACAGTACTCATAATAAAATACAGTAGTTAGGGTTAACAACAGGAATACAACATTGCATACAGTACAAAACTGCAACAGTGCATTAGAAGTGCGATATAGCAATGAGTGAATATTAGACTTAGAGTCTATCTGTTAAATGAGAGGGATTGAAGAGCAATGAAGAAAGGCAGAATAAGGTAGGTAGGCAAATTAGAAGATGGAGCAGCAGTGTATCTGGGAGAATAGGGGGAAATGTATGACAGTGGGAATAGGAGGATTAGGTGGACATAAAACAGTCACAGAGTAATAGTATGAAGAATTAAGGAGGCGTAAAACAGGAACAGATAGAGGAGGTTTAGTTATGTAGTGCAGTTCTGAGGGAGGAGGGACATATTTGAGGAATTTAAGAGAGAGGATGATTTCAGGGAAGTGGTGGGCAAACCCAAACTGTCCAATGAGTGTATATCAGTGGTGGACCACCAAACTGTGCGTGCCATAAGATATGAGTGCATGGGATGCTGGGGGGGGGAGGGATGGAGAGGGATGAGGTTAGGTAAGGAGGTTGTTCACCAAGTCAATATTTAAAGGTCAGTTTGGAGTAATGGGAGAGGTGCTGACTTGCCAGGGGGGAAAGGATGGTGCATAATGGAAATCACAGGCAGGATTTGGGAGTAGCACTACAGCCCACGTCACA
Organism: Neoceratodus forsteri; assembly: GCA_016271365.2. NCBI lineage: Eukaryota > Metazoa > Chordata > Ceratodontiformes > Ceratodontidae > Neoceratodus > Neoceratodus forsteri. Next base: position 1,218,891,695 of record CM057454.1, on the reverse strand, counting down.
GTGGTCACAAATAGGGAGTATCTTATTTTGGACAAGTTCACACTCCACCATAGGAGGGATGCAACTACGGTTCCTGAAAAAGGCACCAAGCTTGGGGCGCAGGGTTTTCTAGACAGCATTAATGTGTTCTGAGAATTTGAGGTGTTGATCCAGCCAAACCCAAAGGAAACATGTGGAAGTACTGTGTGGGTCTGCACCTGAGTTGCCATGCCTTGCTTATCAGAACAAGTGAAACAAGAAAAAAGTTTTGCCAGCACTGGCTACTCACAGTAAAGAGGCATTTAAGGAGGCAGTCCTTTCATTCGTGTGTGTCCCACTTTTGCCCGGCAAAAGGAAGTCAGATGGTTAGATTCAAAATGCGTTGAACAGTGCTATGCTTTATTTTTAAACGTGCACCAAAAACAGCATGTAATGGCTTCCATGCAGGCTCTGCTCCTCACTCTGCAAGGTACAAAGGCTTCCTAATGCATTTCACACCCCCGGCGCTTAATCATAGGATTGCAGATGATTAAGCGCCGGGGGCGTGAATCGTATTGGAAAGCTTTTGTACCTTGCAGAGTGGTGGGGGGGGGAGCCTGCATGGAAGCCATTATGTGCTGTTTTTGGCTCACTTTTAAAAATAAAGTGTAGCACTGTTCAATGCACTTTGAATCTAACCATCTGGCTTCCTTTTGCAGGCAAAAGTGGGACACACACAAATGAAAGGACTGCCTCTTTAAATGCCTCTTTAATGTGAGTGGCCAGTGCCGGCAAAACTTTTTTCTTGTTTCAAACCCAAAGGAATGTGAATGATGAGGTGTCCTCAGGGGTAGACCTATACATGGCGTGAACGAGGGAAGGCCAGTGAGCAGAGAGAGAGTCTCTGCCTAGTGCCAAAGGCCATGGAGACTGTCTTCTAGGCATTAAGGAAAAGCTGGCTGGAGGCAAACAGGAGCTGAAACTGGTCAAAAGCACTCTGTAAACTGAATGCAACATCAGAGGAACATGAGCCAGAGGCCTACAAGAGAGTATCATTGGCGTACAAGTGTATGAAGGAGGAGAGGGAGCAGGCTGTTGGAACATCATTAGGGAAGATGTAGAAATGCAAGGGACCACCCACTCTGCTCAGTGGGAGTCCTATGCTACTAGGGAGGGGAGGGGAGAGGAGATGGAACCTGTGATCCAGACTGACTGGGTCTTGACATTGAGGTTGGCCCTGAACCAATTAGTTGCACAAGGTGTCAGGCCAGTTGCTGAAAGAGTAAAGAAGGTTGGGGGAGAAAGTGTTGAATGCCTTAACACGGTCAACAAAGAGAGCTGTGGTGAGACAGCCATTATCTACCCCAGTGAGGATGGAGCCAGTGAGCCTCAGTAAGGAAGTGCTGGTAGAGTGATTTTTCCAAAATTGAGATTGGAACCAGGTGAAAAAGGATGAGTCAGAAAAATAGGAGGTAAGTTGGGAGACAGCCAGGTGTTCTTGGAGTTTAGCAAGGGTAAGAAGGATAGAAATGGCCATTAGTTTCCATGGGATGAAGGATCACCTCCCTTGGGAAGAGGGTGGACCACTGCATGTTTTCTGGACAAAGGGACAGTAATGTACATAAAAGGGAAGTTTAGAAGAATTGGGAAATGGTAATCAATACACGAGGCAGAGGACGTTTGGTTCAAGGTCATTAGGTGAGGATCCTGTAGTGAGGCAATGAGAAAGAACGGTGTTTAGGGCATCATCAGAATATGACTGAGGAGACAAAGAAGGACGTTAGAGTGGAGGGTAGAGGGTTGCAAGGGTTGGGTGATATAAAAGCTGGGGAGGGTTCTGGCCCGGTGGTGCTGAGGGTTGAGGTGCTGGATGCCACACCTCGCACCATGCCGGTGACCCGGGTTGGAAGCAGACTTGGGTCACTGGTGGGTCTGCTGGGGGGAAATAGGCCTTAGCGTCCAATGACAGCTCACCTTCTCCAGGGAGGAATGAGGTCGATGCCCATGCACTTGCATGACTCCGAGCAGAAGCTCGGAGTACTGCAAGCCCCAATTGTAGGGGATGGGTAGCCACTGTACAGCGTGGATGTCAGCGCCTCATGCCATGACATCAGGGGGTTCATGCAGTACAGGGAGGGAAGAAATGAGACTGCCACCACCAGGGAGATGGGGAGCCAGGATATGTGCCCATGATGTGCCTGCGCCTGCCCAATGGACCCAAACAGACAAAATGTAAGTTACAGGGTATCAGCGCCCCCACCTCGTCCCCACCCGGGGGGGGGGTAAACAATGGCTCCATGGGGCTTGGGGTCCATTCTGGGTTGGGTGGCAGGCAGTGGGATGTCTACTATGATGGGCCAGGGGTGGCAGGCTGGGGTGGGTGAATAAAGAGTCATTTAAAAAAAAAAAAGCTGGGGGGGAATTGGGAGGAAATTTAGAACAGCTGTAAGTTTTCTTCATTACATTCACACAAATGCTTCTTGACTCTGTGATGGGAGTTAAGATTTTTTTCAACCATTCTTCCTCTACCCATGCTTCCTGCTCATTAGCTAGTCCTTCTCTGAGGCACTATCCCAATACTGTATTGCCAAACTCCACTCTCCTAAAGTTCATTAGCTGAACTTTAGTATGGCTTGACTCTACAGCTGTGTTTATGATGAAGCACACAGTTGTGTAGTCTCTTGTTCACAGATGGCTAACCACTTGTAAAGGTGAGATACTCTCTACACCAACATAATTGAGTAAACGGTATAAGACTGCTCCTTCCCAAGTGGGTTACAACAGTAGCTGCAAGAGGCATGCCACCTGTAGGGCATCTAGAATAACCCTACACTTGGATGTGGATGCAGGAATGCAGCAACGGTGCGCCACCTAACATCAGGCATACTGAGTTCCTATCATAGAAACATACTGTATAAACATAGACTTTGATGGCAGAAAAGGACCTCTAGGTCCACCTAGTCTGCACATTTCCCTACCTACTGGATAAGCTGTAGATCCTAGTTAACCAACAGCCTACTTCTTCCTACCCACCTTTCAGAATTGCCTTATGTCTGTCCCATGCATTCTTGAATTCCTCCACTGTTTTTGACCCCACAACCTCCTCAGAAAGGCTGATCCATGTGTCCACTGCCATCACTATGAAAAAATACTTCCTCATACTGCCCTTGAGCCGTTCCCCCTCCATCTTCAGATTGTGTCCCCTTGTTCTTGCACATCTCTTTCTAAAAGAAGCTACCCTCTAGGACTTTGTTGATTCCCTTGAGGAACTTGAAAGTTTCTATCATGTCTCCCCCTTTCCTCAAGGGTATACATATTAAGCTCCTTTAGTCTCTCTTCATACGACTTCTGTTGCAGGCCATGTACCATTTTAATTACCCTCCTCTGGACTGCCTCCATCCTGCTGATGTCCTTGTGGAGATGGGGTCTCCTGAACTGCATGCAGTACTCAGGATGGGGTCTCACCAACTGTCTGTACAGAGGGATAACAACTTCCTGTTTTTCTACCGGTGATGCCTCCCCCTATACATCCCAGATCCCCCCAGCCATCCTTACTGACTTCTCACATTGCTTGCTTACCTTTAGGTCATTTGATATGGCTACACCCAGGTTGAGCCAGGGTTCTCCAGATTTTTGGGGTTCTAGTTCGGTTTTTGTTCTACAGTGTGGGTTTCTGGTTCTACAGTGTGGGGCTCTGGTTTAGTTCTGTTCGCTTAAAAATTACATTTGGTTCCATTTGAGTTTAGACTTTCAGTTCATTTTCTAGTTATGGTTTGATTTTGGTTCGAGGTCAAGTTAAGTGTAACCCCTAGGGGTGCTATCCCAAGGGCTACTACCCCTGCCTGCTCTGTCGTCAACAGGTTGAGGGGCCTGGATACGATGGCGGGTGCCTCCACCCAGAGGTCGGGGAGTGTATAGTCTGAAATGATTTGGTTACAGCCCTCTGGGTCACTGCAACCCCCCTTACTTCCCCTAAAGGCCCCCACAAATCAGCCACAGTACCCTTGCCATATTCGCCTATCCCCAGACTTGGTTCAATCAGCTGGCTCTGGGGACCCCCTGTAAAGTGAGATGCAGTTAGAAAATAACCATCTGTACAGTAATTCAACATAGACACACAGGTCAGTCGGTATACCTTTGCAAAACAACCAATCTGATTTATTTAGGGGGATATAACAAGGACTGGGGGGAATCAGGTTAATTGGCTTACCAATCTAATGAATATATATATATAAATATATCTATCTAGGGCAAGGTGCACAGGCCAACCCTATAAGTCACTGTCTCTGGGTACCCAGGCCATAGAAGGCTAGCCTCTAGATGCAACTGGTTGGGACCCTGACGCAGAAAACAAGCACTTGATTCCTAATAGGATTAAGTAGAGCCAGTAGGCTCAGTTCGTGTAGCCAAACAAGCAGCCAAGCAAATCTTGCCCTCACTATGGACATCTGACAGGAAGCTACCCTGATTTAGTACTCACAACTCCAGCCAAAAGAGCGCTCTCACACCACTTGCAGGACTGAGCTTGGACTTCAGACACTTCTCCACACATTTATATGAAGAGCAGAGGAGTACCATACCAGGCAGCTGCTGTATAATCCCGATCGCTTTCACTACAGAACACCGGGCCCAACGACAGAGCTTCACTTGTCCTGACAGACCGAGTGCGATTGAAGCAGATTCTCCAGTCCTCTACAGTGTGAGCCTGGTAGGTAGCTGCACTTTTGCACAGCCTCCTCTGACCACTGCCTAGTGGATTCAGTCCGACACTTGCTGGCGTTCAAGCCGCTGAAATCTGGCCTTCCACACGTGCTCCTCGCGGGAAAGTTCAACAACGCAAGAGCCCAGAGCTCCTTCTTCGCTCACAATCACAGTGACTCTGCCGCTTGGCAGTTTGGGCAAAGACTCTCAGTTCGGGCGCCACCCGATCAAATTGGTGGGCTACAGATGCCAGTCACTTAATTCGGTCCTCATTGGTGCAAAAAGGTGCCACAGTCCAGAACTTCATTTCTCAGAATTACTGGTTGTATCCCATATGACCAGCCGGCTCCAAAGAGAGTCCTGATCCTGGTTGGCTCAAGCGATCTCCATTTTAGTAACTCCTCTCTCTCTCTATTGGCCCAGCTCAACAGTCCAGGTCCAACATGGAGGGGCCTAGCTCACAAAGTCCCAGCTAAAATGAAAGCAGGTTAGACAAACTGTCATTTCACTAATACTCTCATTGATTACAGCCACACAGTGACATCCATCAGAAAGGCTCCCTTTGTGCTTACAGCAACTACGAAATGGGAGTGATTTCACCCCAGCTCAGGCGGGATTCGAGCAGGGAAACCCCAGTCCCCCTTGTACAAGCCACTGGGGCCTGCGAGCAGGCAACTCTTAAAGAGACAGTACTGGAAGCCTTAAAAGCACTCACAACGCCCGCATCTAGCGGCATTACACCAAACACCAGTTAGGCAGGGAGCATTTAGGTAAGCTCCGAGAAGGTTTCTAGGAACCCCCATTTGTAGGGGGGTTACATAAGTGTTACTAAATTTACTTTATACAGTATTGCCAAATCATATATAAAACATGGAGACAAGACATCCGATTTCACATTGTTAAATTTATTCAAATCAACATTACTTTGAGTAAAAGAAACAAAATCAGGCAGGTACAAGTTGAATAGTAAAGTATAAAAGTTCAAGAATTTAAAAAATACAGAACAAGCAGGTGTGTTAACTGACAGCTGAGGTCTTCGGTCATCTTGACCTTGCTTGTAGAATGAGAACACTCTCTCTGCTACTGATGCAAGCTGGCAAGCATACAGTAGGTACTTCTGTGCAAGCTTAGCTAGTTTTTGGAACAGGTGTCTTCCTGTCTTATTCCAAAATTCAAGCAGCTGTTAGTATAACTATCATATAGTGTATGGTGGAACGCTGCTGAGCATGGAAATCCATGCTCCCGACAGTGTTGTTGTGCTTGCCCCAGTGCATCACAATGTTGTTGTGCTGCACTGAGTACGTCACCGGTGCAGCACAACATCGAACATAGTCACGCATGCGCAATTGAGCGGGCTGCATGGTGAGGAAGAAAGTGTCGCCATGAAACAGAAAAAAACAGCTGCCAAAGTAAGCATTTTTTCCTAAGTGACCTGTTTGGGGGATCAAGTAGTGCCACATATGGTTACCCATACACTATAAAAGACTGTGTATGAGCAACCATACACAAACAAGGTGGTTGTACGATCTCAAGGTTTCCGTGAGAACAGACCTCTCGAGCTGTGCTCTTGAGGTCTGTGGTTACCTCAGAAACCTCTCGATCACAACTGTCTTGTTGTGTATGCTTGCTCATACACAACCCTCTATGTTCTAAGTATGTTTTTAGTTCACTGTATGATAATGATCTGGCTGCTGTTGAAGAAGGACCACCTAGAGTGGATAGCTTGTCCTTGACATCAGTTTTTGCCCTTTTTTGGTGGTGGCTCATCATCACTGGATTTTGTTTTGATATTAAAAGTCATAACTGACTTCAATGAAGAAATCATTTCACAATCTGTAGGCAATACTTCTCATAGCTGGAGAAGTGTAGAATAGCATGGATAGACTACTACATCCATGTTGGCTCTCCTCATATTACATGGTCTGGGTTTAGGCTTGGGTTTGTCCACATTTTTTTTATTTTTAGGGTTCTAGTTCATTCGAATTGGACGAAAATCGAATAGTTCTGGTTTGGTTCTCAGAACAACCATACCTATACCCCCAGGTCCTTTTCCATTTCTGTTGTTGTTAATCCCCCCCCCCATTGTGTACTCTTCCCCAGGGTTTTTGTTTGTCATGCACATCACTTTGCACTTCTTTGCACTGAATCTAAACTGCCATACTTTTGACCAGTCCTCCAACCTTGCCAAGTCCCTTCTCATCCTTCCCATCCCCCGTGTATCAACCCCGTTGCAGATCTTTGTGTTGTCTGCAGAGTCATACTTTTCCTTCAAGTCCCTCTGTAATGTCACTTATAAAAACATTAAAAAGAACTAGACCCAGTATTGAACCCTGTGGTACCCTGCTAGTAACCCCCCTTTCTTCGGAGTGAACTCCATTTACTATTACCCTCTGTGTTCTGTTGTCCAGTGTCCAGACAATTTTTTACACAGGCTACCACCCTAGGACTCACTATCAGGCTGGCTAATTTGTTCATTAATGTTTTGTGTGGGACTGTGTCAAATGCCTTGCTAAAGTCTAGGCAGGCCATGTCCACAGCCCATCCCTGGTCCACTACTTTGATCTCCCAGTCAAAGCAACCTATTAGATTTGTCTGACATGAGCTTCCCGCTGTGAATCCATACTGACTTAGGTCCTGTGCCCCTCTGGCCTCTAGGTACTCAACAATTCTTTCTTTCAGAACTGATTCCATAATTTCGCCTACCACTGAGGTCAAGCTAACAGGTCTGTAGTTTCCTGCCTCTGCTTTGCTCTCACTTTTATGAAGGGGAACCACATCCACCCTCTTCTAGTCCTCAGGTACCACACCATCCTCCAATGATTTGTTAAAAACGGTAGTCAGAGGTGTCACTAGTTCTCCCCTTAGTTCTTTTAGAATTCTCTCATGAAACCCATCAGGTCCCATTGTTTTGTCTACCTTCAGTTGTAGGAGTTTATAATAACTGGTGATCCCTGTTATCAACCCATTTTTGAGAACTGTAAAAAGTCGTATCAACCCACAGGTTGATACGAAAAAAGTATCAACCCGACTTTTACAGTCTCGCGCCAAGAAGCCTGCAGCACCCGCATTCTAAAATAAACAGATTCAAACTCATAGCATAACTTACACCTCCAAATGAGAAAGCGTAACCATTTTACATTAATTCTTTAGCTTACCCGCTGGTTTACAAATCTGTATGTGTTCAACATGTATTTAGTAAAACCAACACGGAGACCTGCTGCCAAAACGCTCCTACTTCCTTACTAGTAGGCACGCCCCCATGCTATGCGTTATGTGATGTCAGTCTTTGAATGGCGTGAGGCGTGCCTGCTAATGAAATATAACGTTCATCATGTCTCCTCGTGAGTAATTCTTCTATTGAATTTGTTTTAGTGCCAGTTATAAAAAATAAAACATATGTAAGGGGTAGAAATGAAGTTTTTTCACACACCCTCGTTGTGTGATAATACTAAAACCTCTTGAGCTTCGCTCTCGAGGTGTACATATTATCACACAACTTGGGTGTTTGAAAAAACTCCATATCAACTCCCTACATATGCATTATTCTCTATTTTCATAACCCTTTCTACTGTGAAAAGACTGGTATCAACCTCACTATCCAGAGCGCTTCTATTGATTGGATTAGGTACCTCCGCATCCTCTTCTTTTGTGAATACTGAGTAGAAGTATTCATTCTGTAGCCCTGCTTTTTCACTGTCCCTCTCTGCCCACCCCCCTCCCCTTTATTAAGCCTCACTATCCCTTCCTTCCCTTTCTTCGCTCGCTAATGTACCCATAAAAGGTTTTATCCACCTTCTTTTAACTGAGTAGGTTATCTTTTCCTCAGTTTGGGCCTTTGCTATTCTGACTGCCTTCCCCACTTCTGACTGCTTTAACTGGTACAGTTCTCTGTCCTGCACCTTCTATGTTTCCTTATACTTCCTGAATGCTATCTTTTTCTCCCTAGTGCTCTCCTTCACATCTTTCAAGAACCATAGTGGTTTCTTCTTTTATTTTGGTTTTTTGCTTCACACAAAGGCTTGCTGCCTCTGTAATAGCAGTTTTGATGTTTCCCCATTATTCCTCCACCCCTCCTTGCCTGTTTGCTAGTGGTTTTCTAAGGTACTCTACCATTTTGACAAAGTCAGCCCTCCTAAACTCCAGTACCCTTACTTTTGTATGGCTTGATTCTGGAGTTCCCCTCTCCCATTCAACAATATCTCACCTTTTCCTGCCATGCTACAGATGTCTTCTATAATTTCCTTGTGCATTTCCTCCACCTGATAAAGAGGTCTGTATACCATCAGAGAAAGTGGTCTGTATAAAATCACCCTGTGGATTGTGGTGCCATTCTCTGTCTCCAGGGTGACCCATGGTGCCTCCTTTCATCAATGTTAACCCTTTAGTTACATTGCTTTGATCCCTTTCCCTTTATGTAGAGAGCTAGTCCTCCTGCTCCTTTACCCACCATATCACTCCTGTAGATTGTGTACCCTAGTAGGTTGATGTACCCATAAAGATTCCCTGTGCACCCCATTTCAGTGACTTTCATGATATCTAGACATTATGCTTCCAACAAAGCCACTAGTTCAGGGACCTAGTTACCCAGACTAAGGACATTAGCACTCATTAACCTCCATTTTGTGATGGCATTAACCCTTATCAACACATACATGTCCTTACTGCCTTTGCGTTTTACTCTGTTCATGCCTATCTTGCTCACTATTAACATCTCTACCTTAGTTCTTACCTTGCTAACTAACCTGTTTTGTTGTGGATGGTATGGAATTTCAAGCTACTTCTAAGTGCCTCCACCATTTACTAGTTTAAAAACACTTACAACTGTCACCTAGGATCCTGGTTCACCTACCAGATAGATGTAGACTATCTTGACAATTTAGGCATGTATCACTAAAGGTGGAACCTCAGTCCACAATGGTGAAAAAAACATGAGCTGCACACGTTTTTGGTAGCCCATGTGTTCAGCAACTGCAACTGAGCTCTTTCAAAAAGAGTGACTCAGTCACAGTGCTTTTACACCGGGCTACTGGGCAGGGAGGGTGACAGGCTAGATGGTTTGGTGATTATAGTGACAGGATGGAAAAATAAACTACAGGATGTCACTATAAGTACATGTGTGGGGGGGAAGACCACGTCGTGTGATGGGTGGAAGGGGAGGGAGTGTTTGTGGGGCTGTAGTGTGGCAGTGGGCTGCCGAGCTGCACATGTGGCATTGTGGGTTGGTGGCAGGCTAGGGTTGGGAAGGTGCTGGGTTGGGTTCTGGAAGTGCACTCGTTTTTTTCGCAGGTCCAGAAAACTTTATGTTTTCAACTTTTTGTACCCTCCTAACATGCACTCCTCTGGAGTTGAGAATCCTTTAGTAGGGGGGTGCAGGGGTGGGAACAACCCTCCCACATAAAATCCAAGTGTCCGGCACCCTTTTGCTGTGTGATATAAGTCTACATTGCCGAAATTATTTTGGGGCATTTCTGACTCACCCAAGTGGCAATCAATATTACGTGGTCGCTGATATCACATGGAACCTATGTTTTTCAACCATTCATTGATTACAGTAACATGAAGTACACTAGCCTCGCTAATGACATACACAGGTTGACTAACCAAGATGGTTTACAGTCATGCAACCTAAGGCCTATCACCTACTCAACACAGTCATCCTGCAGTCATTTTTCCTTAGGTTGAAAATGACATTCAGCTGCCTCTAAGGTTCTGCAGTAACCACAATACTAAGGATTTGTTTCCTGTCCATCACAACCATGGAACCTGGACAGTGCCATACCTGACTCTAAACTACCTCACCTTGTTCAACCCACCTAACATTGCATTTTACAATTGGGTGATGAGAGGTGTGGATGACTGGGTGGGCACTGATGTTGCATGCGTGGGCTTTACCAAGACCTTTGCCACTGTGAAATATAGAAGGCTGTTAAACAAGCAATGGAACAGAAGAGAAGGTGGGTAACACAGCAAGGTGGGTAGAAGACTCACTGGAGAAGTGGACACAGAGGGTGGTTGTATATGGCTATCACTGAGGTAAGGGACAGTTGACCGGTGTTGTCCCACATGGACCAGTGATGGTCAATGTCCTCTTCAATGTTTTTTATCAGCAACATTGTGGAGGACATGAAAGGAAGAAGTTGACTGTGCATGGATGACTCAAAGCACTGCAGCATGGTGTGCAGGCAGGAAGGGGTGGATAGGATGAGGAAAGATTGGCAGAAGATAGAGCAATGTTACAAAAATTGACCAGTGAGAGTTATAGCCAGAACATGCCAGATAATGTAAGTGTGGGGGGGGGGGCAAAAAAACAGGAACAAGATATATGGGGAGTGGAGGTTACACAACCATACAAAGATATGAAATTGCCAGAAGAAAGTGGCCTATCAATCTGACTTGTCTGCTTGAGTGTGCAGCACTTTAGTCTTCATCCCCCACACTTCCCTTGATTCCACCATCATTGATTTTGCACATGTGACCTTCACTCCCACTCCTTGGACCAACATGGTTTGAAACCTCCCACCAAACTAGCCAAACCCACTTATGCAGCTGACCAGCCTACAAAGTAATAACAACTCCTGCAGCATGTTCCACATGACCACCACTCTTTCAGTGAAACAGTGCCTCATTTCCCTCCTGAAGCTGTCTCCTTCTAACTTCAAAATGTGCCCCGCCTTGTGTACCTCCCTCCGTTTTATTTAACAATACTTACGGTGCTAACTCTGTTCATAACCTTCTGTTACTTCAAGGTTGAAGTCATACCTACTCTCTCCCATCTATTCTACAGTGAATACATATTGAGTTCTCTTAGTCTGTACTCATACGGTTTATCGCTCAGTTGCAGTGTCCTTTTATTTGCATGGCGTCACCATGGACTGACACAGGGGCTGGTTGACTTCCAGTGTCCTACAGGTAACTCTTCTTGAAATGCACAACAGCAGAATGTTGGCCTTTGGCACTAAATTCATGTGCAATTCATGCACTGGGCAAAGTATTTCACTGCCTCTTTCAGTAATATGCCTCAATCCCTCATATTGTTTGTGTCTGAAAACTGCACACAACACCAAAAGAGTAAGTATTTACTGTGTTACATGCTCCAAAGTGCACTGAAGCACATTTGTCATGTGTTTGACCAAGTTGCCATATCTTAGTAAATGCTAAAAGTAGGAAAGATACATTGTGGTTATCATATATGATGACCCCAAGCTAGGAAGGCAGTGCAATAAGGTTGAGGGAGAAAGTAGGCTGGATGCAGGAACACACAGGCATGAGTATCACAAGGAGTAAACGAAGAGTATGTGTGTGTAGTGTCCATTTCTAGAGGCTTTAGCAAAGGAAGGACATACATGGGGGAGGTACATATATATAAGTGCAAACACGTGAACTCATCATGGTGTCTGCTGTATAATTGTGTGACTACTAGTGAAAGTCAGGTTGTTGTACTGCACCACACCTCAAAAAAGCGAATATCTGACATTGGATGTCAAGGGACAATACTACCACAAGACTGGCTACTTACTACAGTGCAAATCCATGCTGTTGCACTTATTTTTTTTATCTATGCACAGCATGTCTGTATATCTATTTTTTGCTCCATACCGTACCGTTAACAAAATCCAAGGAGAAGAAAGATCTGGGAGTGCTGGTAGCCGGGGAGATGAACCACTCTGCTCAGTGCAGGAAGGCACCAGTAAAGGCAAACAGGATGTTACTGTGCTTAGCAAGGTGGAATACATCAAGGAGTGGGGAGGTCATCTTGCACCTACACAGGTCCCTCGTGAGACTGCATCTAGAATACTGCATGAAATTCTGCTGCCCCTACTTGAAAAGGGACATCACACTACTGGAGGGGGTACAGCGCAGGGCAACAAAAATGATCCTGTGGTTGGGGGACAGACCATATGAAGAGAGACAGAGAGCTCAATATGTATGCCCTGGAGGAAAGAGGGAATATGACTGAGACCTTTTAAGTAACCGAAGGGGGAGGGCCTCAAACAACTGGTACAGCAACCCACAAGAGACAGGGCTATCCTAGATCTAGTACTGACTAACAAAGAAGGGATCACAGATCTCCAGGTAGAAAGTCACCTGGGGGCCAGTGACCATCACATGGTATGGTTCAATTTGGCTACTACATCTAAATCATCCCATTCCAAGGCAAAAATATGGGACTTCAGAGGAGCTGACTTTGATAAGATGGCCAACAGAGTTAAGCTAGCCCTGGCAAAAAGAAACACAGGTGAGGAGGTACAGGCAAAGTGGGCAAGCATTAAGGATACAATACTTGAAGCAACATCCCATTGTGTTAGACAGAAAAGGAAGTGCAAAGAAGAAGGAAACCACTTTGGTTCTCAAATACAGTAGCAGAAAGGTCAGAGCCAAAAGGCTGGCCTTCAGGAAATATAAGGAACACAGCGGGATGAAGATAGGGAGGCATACCAAACTGCCCTAAGGGAAGCAGGTAAGGCAGTAAGGCAGGCAAAGTCCCAAACTGAGGAAACACTAGCACGAACAGTAAAAGAAGGTGACAAGACTTTCTATAGATACATTAGTGAAAGGAGAAAGTCCAGAGGGGGTATTGCTAAGCTTAATGGAGAAAAGAGAGCATGTGAGGAGGAGGACCCTGTAAAGGCATCTATCCTAAATAGATACTTTTGCTCAGTATTTACTGAAGAGAAGGTAGGGCAGGGCCCACAGCTCAGCATCATGGACACAGGGGGGAGGGAGGTGAGCACTACTCCCTTCACAAAAGATAGGGTCCTACAAGAGCTTGCTAAGCTCAGGGTGGATAAGGCAATGGGACCTGATGGCATACATCCCAGGGTACTTAAGGAGCTAAAGGAGGAACTAGCAGAGCCATTAGCAGAATTGTTTAGTGAGTCTCTGAGCACAGGAGAGGTCCCAGAAGACTGGAGAAGGGCTCATGTGATCCCGCTCCACAAGAGTGGTAGCAGGGAGGAGGTGGGGAACTACAGACTGGTCAGTCTTACCTCAGTAGTGGGCAAGATTATGGAGGCACTCCTTAAGGAAAGGATAGTGCAACACCTGGAATCCATAGGGGCACAGGATCCAAGACAGCATGGGTTTACAAAAGGAAGGTCCTGTCAAGCTAATCTCATAGATTTCTTTGACTGGGTAACCAGAGTGGTGGACCAAGGGGAGCAGTTGATGTCGCCTATCTTGACTTCAGCAAGCTTTTGACACTGTTCCACATAGAAGATTGATAAATAAGCTAGGTAGGCTCACGGGGTGGGTCAGAGTTGGTCAACTGGGTGGCAAACTGGTTGACTGGCAGAAAACAGAGAGTGGTGGTAAATGGTATACAGTCAGAAGAGATGCAAGTCACAAGTGGGTACCTCAGGATCAGTCCTGGGGCCAGTCCTATTCAACATCTTCATTAGTGACCTCCGCAGATGGACTAGAGGGTAAGGCTTGTCTGTTTGCAGATGACACCAAGATCTGCAACAGAGTAGATGATCCAGATGGGGTGGGCAGAATGAGAAGAGATCTGGATAAACTAGCAAAATGGTCAGAAGAGTGGCAACTGGGATTTAATGCAAAGAAGTGCAAAATCATGCACATAGGGAAGAGAAACCCTGAGGCCACTTATAGGCTGGGAGGGGAGTTGCTAGCAGTCACAAAGGAAGAAAGAGACTTGGGCATCATCATCACTGATGACCTAAAATCATCCAAGCAGACCTCTAAAGCAGTAGGTAAGGCTAGGGGTGTTAGGGTGTGATTAGTAGGGGTATCACAAGTCGTAAGAGGGTAATAATTCCTCTGTACAAGACATTGGTTAGGCCCCATCCGAGTACTCGTGCAGTATTGGAGGCCACACCTTCACAAGGACATTAACCAAATTGAGGCAGTCCAGAGAAGGGCAACAAAATGGTGCAGGGACTGCATCAGAAGACATATGAGGACAGATTACAGGAGCTCAATATGTATACCCTTGAGCAAAGGAGGAGAGAGGTGATATGATCGAGACATTTAAACACCTTAAGGGCATAAACAAGGTGAAAGAGTCTAACATGTTTAAATATAAGAAAAATAGCAGGACAAGAGGACACAGCATGAGAATAGAGGGAGGCCGATTAAGGGGAAATGAGGAAATTCTTTTCACAGAAAGGTGGTAGATGCATGGAATAGCTTACCACAAGAAGTGGTGGCTATGAATACAGTGCAGGGCTTCAAACAGGCATGGGATAGGCATAAGGGAGCAATACAAATGACTATGAATAGATAGGTCACTGACAGAGCAAAGGCCGATGGCACATTTATAAGGTAGAAAAAGAAATGGGCAGACTGGATGGGCCTTGCGGTCCTTATCTGCCGTCAACTTCTATGTTTCTATGTTTCTATGTTTCTATGAGTAGACACAAGGTGTGTGTTCAATCTGAAGGGCAGAAGGGAAACCAGGGGACACTTTGAAGTTGGAAGGTGGCAGGTTCAAGAGGCAACTGAGGAGACACTATGTCACAGAAAGGGTGGTGACTACGGTGGAGCGCTCTGCAAGAGGAAGTCATATCGGTGCAGAGTGCGGGGGGCTTCATAAGGGGGTGGGACAGATTCAAGGGGAGAGTACAAACCAGGAGGTATTGGTAGGTGGGGGTATGGCATATGGGTGGGGGGCAGCTGCAGACTAATGAACTCTAGTGCTACACACTTGAGCAGACTAGACAGACCAAATGGCCTATATCTGCTGGCAATTTTGTATGTTCTTATGTCTGTATAATGTTCCTCAAGTGTATTACTTGTAAGATAGTTTGTCCCTAAATTGAATCAAAAAGTGATCACATTGTACAGACAATGTACATTGTACACTGACATGTCTTGCAATCATTACAAAAAAAAAATACTTCCTGCTCAGTCACTTGACCAGCTAAATCACAGAAAAAATGAATGTGCATTTGCAGCACACACCAGTTGATGCAGGCTTAGCAAACTATGTCACACACACTTCTGACATGGTCAGATAGCATGGATAAAAAAGAAGAGGATACAGATGAAGCAGAATGAATTCACAACACAGTAAGCAGCAACACTTGTGGCAGTATGGTGGCTTCAACCCCTGGGCATTTTTTTGGGGGTGGGTGGAGGGACCATTAGTATAAGAATGTCACCAATAGGCACACAATGATACAGTGGAGAGCACTATAAGTTCAGATGGTGTAGAAAGTTTTGAACACCAATAGGGAAATGGAATTAAAAATGTGTATATATATTTAAACACATGACTTGTGGACAAAAAACAACCAAACTATGGATGATTCACATTGATCATAAAATATGTATTTTTTAAGCAGGAGAGACACACTAAGCTGAAAACTTGTTTACAGGTGCGACCTGGGAGCACAAGAAAGTTAAGGAACCTGCTCAGGGTCACACAGTATGCAAGTGGGGGCTGTGGGATTCAAACCCAGATCTCCAGGTGTGCAGCTCAGAGCCTTAAACCACGGCACTATATTGCCAATATTGTTACTTTGAGTGTGTTCGTACAAAACTTAAAAGCACAGCTATTACCATTATCAATACTTGCCTATTATTACTCATATTCTAGTAGTAGTCCCACCCCCACCCCAACAATACCACAGAAAAAATCAATAAAAAACAGACATGCCCAAGGTGCTTCATACTAGAATAAAGATGTAACCATCAATGGTTCCTACAATGAGAATATGCACAAAGCTGGAGCAGTAGTTTCATTGTTTTCATTATCTCCATGCTGTCACTGTAGCGGTACTACATTTTGAACCACACTGCCAGTAAATACAGGGGATAAATGATGCACCCGTGTGCACATCATTATCTGAATGAATTGCACAGAGACTTGGTTTTCTCTACTGTAATGACACTGAAAGATGACCAATGTGCCTGCTCCTGTGCCCCCAACCCCTCAAAAAAGTATTATAACACTAAAGAACACTAAAGGTAACTACACACTGGTATAGTGCCCCCCCCCACCACAGCCAAAACCCTGAAGGAGGTGCCGCCCAGGAGATGGCAGCTGGAACAGCCCTCCTCTCACCACCAGGCTGACTGTCACCAGACACTGTCAGTGAGCATGTACTGCACAATACAGTACCGCGCTCAGTGAACATCACTGATACATACTTACAGCTCAGTCAACAGACAGACATGGTGGGGAGAGGGAGGATGTCTCGGTTGCTGGCCCATGGCATGGGTAGCGTGGTTGGGGGGAGGCGGTGGGCACACTGGACATTATGCCAGGCATGGTTGATTTAGCCCACCAGGCATGTTTTGTTTTTTCTGGCTTAGTTTTATTTGGCACATGAATTGTTGACGTCAGACATTGGGGAGGGGATTTTGATACAAATAATGGGCGGCATCAGGGAAGGGGACTGTGGATTTGTTTGAAAAATCAACAAGAGGCTGAATGGGACATCGTGGATGAGGGTCAAAATAAAAAGTTTCAAACCCAGGCTGCATGGGACATTGAGGAGAGGGATTTCATACCAATATCTGTAAGGGCAAAATCAGGGATGGGGATGACTGATTTTTTTTTTTTTTATCATACTTCTATTTTTCCTCCTCGGCAGAGCGGCCCCGCGATCTCCGTCCACCAGCCCTGCACCCCCGGACCCAGTCAGCTGCATACGGACACAACCCCCCAGTGGGCGGCTATTGTCATCTTGCACCCATTGGATGCACGCCCCTCTCAGGTCTCTCCGAGGCTCAACGTGCAGCCATCAGCCGTGAAGATCACCCTCTGCAGTTTCTACTTTTTTCTCCCCCATGGAGAGCCGGACATGCAATGGCGTCCAAGCATGTAGTGCTGATGCCCGCTGTGCTCTCCCCCATTTGGCATGCCACTGTAGTGCGGCTAGCCTCCGCCAGTCGCTGCTACAGGATGACGCAAGCCCCACTTCCCACCCCAGAGAGAGGAGAGCAGCAATCAGACACTCAATCCCTCCTCTCCCCTGCTGACCCCCGGCGGCCTGAGTCCGTTCTCGAACCTGGGTCACCAGTGTGGCACGAGGTGTGGCATCCAGCGCCTCAACCCTCAGTGCCACCGGGCTGGGATGACTGATTTTTTTATTAAAAAGAATAGCAATGAGTGGAATGGGGCATGAGAAAGGGGGTTGTAATAAACAGTGTAAAATGAAGCAGAATCAGACACTGGAGAGAAGGATTTAATACAGATAATGGGTGGCATCAGGGAAGGGGATGATGGATGTATTCCAGACATTTCCAATGGGCTGAACTGGACAGGCAACAAGTGGCACTGAACAGCTGCACCCTTTACTATGGACATGCCCATTATGATTTTTTTTTGTAATGCAATAACTCTGCCCCTTTAATGATACCGCCTTTTCTGAAAATTGCTCTAATGAAATAACACACCCCAATGTCCAATGCTGCCTGTTCCTGATGCAAAAAAAAAAAAAAAAATATATAGTAGTAAGAGAAAAAAACTTACTGTCTGGTGGTCTAGTTAGTGCCCCCCCCCCACCCAGCCAAACCCAGTGCGCCCCCTCAGCCAAACACAGACGAAGGTGGAGCCCTCTCCAACCTTCCCCCTACTCCAACCCCTTTAGAAACATCGAGCTGGCAACCAGCACATCCCTCATCTCACCACCAGGCCATCAGCCAACTGTTCTGTCACTGAACGGGGACTGTACAATACAGTCAGCAGACAGACGTGGTTGGGGGGGGGATCTCCGTTTCTTGCTCAGGGCATGGGCATGAGGGTTGGTGGGAGGTGGTGGGTACATGAAGCAGGTGCAATAGTGGTTCAGTTCACTAGACCACCAAGCATTTTTTTTGCTTTATACTAAGGTTTATACTAGGGTGAGACAAAAGAGCTAGTAGGTCAAGGCCCATAATGCTCTTATGCTAAGCCAATGAATAGTAACATAGTTTGTACCCAGAACTTGATTAACTTATTAAGACAGCATTTAAAACCATTCTTGGTGTCGCTAATAACCACATCTAATGGGAGTTTATTCCAAGGTCCAATAGTATGAAGAGTAAAGAAAAACTTCCGGTTATTGTGTTTAAATGGTTTACAAACAAGCTGACGTGGATGACCTCTGGTATTGTGTGTAGAGGTCTTGAATTCAAGTCCTAACTCAGCCATAACATAGGGATCCTGAATTACATTATAAAGGAATAAAAGATCGCTTTGCAGGTGTCTAATAGTATGTGACACAAGCTTAAGTGTTTCTAGTCTGTGTTCATAAGATACAAACTTAAAACCAGATATTTTTTGGGTATGAGGCATATAAACAGCCCCCTACTGAATCTCTCTGACATTACTTTGTTGTTTTTCCCTCCTGGCTGTGCTAAACTTCCTAAATTTCTCTGTTAGCCCATATTGAAACAATTATGTAACCTGTTTTTTGTTATCTCATGTCACTATGTAATATGCTGTTTTCTCTCCTTCTGTATCTTAAGTACCGTCCCCTGTGCAATGTATGTATGTATGATGTAGAACCTTTGTAAATGAGTCTCTAACAAAGGTCTTTCTGAATATTCAAAATAAAAAAAAATAAACTGGATGCATCGGACATCAGGGAGGGGAATTTCAAAAAAAAATATTACGTGTGGCGTCAGGTTGGGGAATGATGGATTTATTAGACAGATTAGCAAGGGCATAAATAGGACATCGTGTATAAGGCCAACAAGTGGCAGTCCATTTAATTGCACTGCTCTACATCACCTGTGAGGCTCACCCATGGCATGCTGATCAGGCTTAGCAGTCACAAATGGGATGGCAACAGCAGCATCAAACAGACAAAATAGGTAGATGTTTGAACTGAATGCCGACGGTGGATGGCAATGAAAGGGACCGATGGGGTGAATCGTGCTCTGCACTGTTGTTCTGGCATGGCTTAGAATCCATTATGGGAAAAAAAAAACCTTAATGTTGGAATGGCTAACACAGTCTCACAGCTGCCAGAGAAATAAAGTAAATGGCACTACATGCTGGGGCCACTCTCTTTCTGGTGGCACTAGACATCTGTACTCTTTTGCACAGTTGTTACTACAGACCTGCCCGCTATTACTTTTTGTACAGTAAGAGAATAACTTGTCCCCTTCCATGATACTGCCTGTATAGAACATTTTGCTCATGTCACCACACACTATGATGGCCGAAGCCACCTGATCCTGTGGCACACAAGATAAAATTCAAATAGTAGGAGAAAAAAAAATGGACTGCCTATTGTTCTGGTGCCCCCCGCCCCCCACACCCCATTGAGACAGCGTAGATGAGGGCTATAATAAACAGTTCTAAACAAGGGCTGCATTTGAACATTAGTGAGGTGGGTTTAGTACAAATGGGACATATTCACAAATGGAGCAGATGGGCTACACGCCGTGTAACCCAGGCGCATAGCTCACCTGCACCTGTGCGCACCCACCATGGCATTCCCAAATAGTTACACCCCCTCCACACCAGATCCCCGGCCGAGCATGGAGCTCCACATGTGCGCAGGTCGGGTCTCCTGTAGGGGTGTTCTGGCCTCCGCACAAGTCTAGCGTGTGAGAGTGCCATTTTGCGAGGAACCAGCGGCTATCGCCTGAGGGCAGCCGTAAGGGTTACGCTGCCCTCCAGTTGCCACTGCCAGACCTGCTGTTGCAGGCAGGTGGTTATTGGACCCCTGCAAGATGGTGCCCCTGTCATTAGGGGATGGTGATCGGGCTGGGGTGGGCAGCCAGCACATGCCCCCCCCCACCGACAGCTGTACCGGTGCTCTACTTGCCCCCAAGATGGCACCAGACCAGCACAAGGGATCCACAGTGGATTCATGTAGGGTAGTTGATTGGCCACCACACTGTTTCCACAATCCCGCCTGCTCCCGTATACCTTCTCGCCGGGGAGTGCTGCAGAAGGCAGCTGGGCAGGGATGACTGCTTCGTGAATGTGGTCCCTGTGCAGATCTCCTGGGGGTGTAGAGCTGTGCACGCCTTTACACGTTGGCTCCATGCAGTTTTGTGAATAAGCGCCAATATTAGCAAGATATGACTCAGGAAACAAAACCATGGATTGTAATACAAACAGAACCCAGAAACTGGCTGAATGGAACATCAGGCATGGGGACAGCAAAAAACATTTTAAAATCAGGTGCTGCATCGTACATTGTAGCAGGGTTTTTCAGCCAAATATTAACAAGGGCTCCATCAAGGAAGAGGACCATGGATGAAATTACAAACAGTAGTAACCGGTTGCATGGAAAATCGGGGATGGGAGCTGTAATAAAAGTTCAAGTTTTTGGAATATACAGTATCTATGAAGGGTGTAATAAGTTTAGAACAGGGCCTGCATTGGACATACATAACAATTATTAGAAATGAAGAGCTTCAAGGAATGGGACATGGTGCATTAGACAGGAGAGTGCCATGAGATGGAGACACAGAACATCACATGAGGACTAAAGCGCAAGAACAGGGTGTGTGGTAGGTGGGGGGCAATGGTCTGTTTTCAAAGCAGCATGGAAATCCATGGAATATTTGAAATGGGGCTGCACAAGATGTTGGTGTGTGTTTCTTTTTGTTAATTTGCACATTGACAAGTGCATAAATCTAATATTAATTTGGACGGAACTGTACCAGTTTCCAAATATCAACAACAAGCACCCCAAAACATCGAGTGAAGCCAGATTTATACTATTCGAGTGATTTCCATCTGCTGCAAGGAGTACATGAACTCACTGTCCACCCGATATAGTTCACACTCCTTAGTTATTACTCTACCGTGTCCTGACCTAGGGTGTGCATGTGGTACTGTGCATGAACCAGCTGGGGGGGTCACCGTTCCATCGAAGAAGAGATCCTCAAAGTACCAAAGCAATTCTGATGGAAACGAGTGTATGACTCAAAGGTTTTTAATTCCTATTTCCTAAATAAATAAAATAAATAAAAAGGGACTTGGCATCAGTTTTAGATTGTTAAATTCTAGGATTTAGCTTGTATTCCTTTGTTCACAGAACACAGTTCAAGCCCTTGAAATACCTGCCACCACCTATCATGCTGTCACTGGAGTTGGCAGGCAGAACTGCAGTGTGACTGCAAGGTAATGCAGTAAGTGTGCACTAAACATCACAATCTATTATAGCATGAGGTACAACAGCACATGGGCAATAGAGTAGGGGTGGGTTCTTTCTTAACACAACAACAGTAAATGCAGCCTGTTGCATTATAATACGAGTATCACTTTTGACTCAGTCTCCATGTGTGTTATGCATTTTAACTTATTTTACAAGATATAATAGTATTCAATGCAGCAAGATTATTATTTATGAGTTATTAAGGACATCTTCTCATGATGAGGATACTTGAAGGACACCAAGGCAAGGTTTGACATGCTAGCTATTATTTGCATTATTAGTCCTATAATTACTTTGCAAGCAGCTATCCCTCACACACTGTAGGTTGGAACGCAGCATATGCCGTGTACAAGGAATCACTTTGAAAGCAATACATTTCACAATGTCCATTTTGTTACGGTATTGTCTAGTGGCTATTTGTTGTGCAACAATACAGTTGCATTGAAATGTTAGCTTAGTGAAGTGCAGATTTGATGCATGACAACTTTACATTCATGACCTAAGTTCACAGTCCGCATTTTAACATGCCTACACTACAATATTGCACCTTGTCACACATAGAGTGGAGGACTACACAATACTGCAAAAAAAAAAAAAATACCGGGGGTGACGTATTACTTCCACAGTGATTCCTTGTAGATGAGGCAACTTCTGTTATAGTAAAATAGTCTCATGTTCAAACTGTTGGCACTAGGATGGATTCACTGACAGGAACTCACCGTCCAGATCCTCTCAGCAGGAACCAAAGGGGATTAGTTGTACTTTATACACCACTATAATTAAGGAGCTGGAAATGCTCTGGCACAGGTGAGAAACCTATTTATGAGCATGCAGCTACCCAGTCACAGCATGACAGTGTGACGCAGCTGTGTTGGGGTTGGATCAACAGTAAGGAAGATTTACTAATGGACCAATACTAAGAACAAAAATAAGCGAAATTTTAAAAAAAATAGCAAACATAACAAATGGAACAAACATCTATTATGATAAGAGGTTTAAAGCGCGTTCTGAAGCCAGCACTGTTTAAAAGACACTATGACTTTACCAAAACGGTGGACAAACACTGACAGTGCAGTTTTAAGTCATTTACATAAAGAGGATGAAATGCTGTTTGATGATCTGTTTATTTATGGAAACCATGCTATACCCATACCCTATGTTATTAAAGAAGCTGAGTGGGTTTAAAGCAAGGCAAAACAGGAGTGGTGACAAGAAATCTTCATAGACTATATCGATTTGTGCGTCCTTATTCCTGATCAGTTTTGTTTCTGATTGCATAACGTAGTATTTTATGATTTTGCGTCTCTCTGTAAAAAGGACACTGTAGTCACTAGGGGTGGCTGTTTCTATCCGCAATGCTACCTTTGATCTGACTTCGAGGGGAGCTCTTGCAGTAGGTAATACCATTAGGACTAATGCCACCAGGCATTAGGACCCCTTGGAAATCTTGTAGCTAGCAGTCTGTAGCAGGGGACCCCCACCTGATGTCAGCTCCGCCAGACATCAGATGTGGTATAAAGGGGGCGGTCCCCCTGGCGCCATCTCAGTTCTTTTCTCACTGTCGACCCACTTAGTTCGGCTTCATGGATGCCTTCTTTCCCAGTCGACCACTTTCTAGTAAAAGTACTTCTAAAGTTAGTTTTTCCAGTCATCTTCAACATTTAACACCGTTCTGTGCATGTTGTAGCCCTCTCCACTATGACAAAAGTCCAAGTGCACGTGCGGGAAGCAGATTCTGGCCAGTGACGGCCACGTGGCCTGCCTAGACCCCGACCATTGGCCCAACAATTGCACACACTGTCACAAGTTCAACCAAAAGACAAGAACCAGGACAGCCAACGCCCTCAAAGCATACCTCCTGGAGCAGAAGGTGGCGGCGAGGCAGCGTACTTCTGAGCACAGCTCCTCTTCTCCCGCCAGAGACTCGCCATCCAGGGATAAATCATCAGGAGGGAAGCACCCCCACCAGAAGAAAGATACGGCCATGTCCAAGTCATGCCCAAAGTTGCCCTCGAAGTCTTCCTCATCCACTTCGACCTCCGGTAGGAAGTCGGGCTTGGTTCCAGCCCAGGCCACAGTCCTCCCTCAAAAGTAAGTCTGCTCCCACCTCTTCCCAGGGCAAACACCGGGAGCAAGCCTTTTCTGGGCATCCACTTTCCCTGGCCCACCAACCCCATAAGACTACTTCAAGGTTGACTCTGGAAGGCCATTCCTCAGGGAAACCGAAAGAAAGGTCTAGTTCGTCAGAAAAACGTAAATGCACAGACGAACCTGAAGGATGGCAGAAGGTCGTGCACCATCGAACGCCCCCACCGCCTCAGGTGCGCCCCTCTGCTGACAAGCACCCACAGAGTCGGTCACCTTCACCAATGTCCAGCACTGCAACGCATGATACGAGGCAGTCGCCAGAGGAGGATCGGACGCCTGCCCCTCCTTCAGAAGATGGGTCACCAGATGAACCTCCTCCTACTCTGGATGCCTGCTCCCCCAGCGATGGTGATACTGAGTGCCCAGACAAGGATAAGGGCTCCCCGGAACCAGCACCCAATCCCAAGGACCCCCAGACGCCCAGTCCAGCAAACTCAATGCCTGGCCCAGCGGTCATCCCTGTGGCAGACATCGTGTCTTTATTTACGTCCTGGTGGAACACTGTGAAGGAGGATCTCCTCTACAGACCCCCAGCACCCTCCCCGACTCTGCCACCCGTGGGTCATCCTCCAACCCCAACTACCCCAGCTGGAGATGAGGGTTCCCACCAGGACCATAAGGGCAAATGAAGAAGAAGGTATTCCTCTCCCATTCCTTCTTCAAGTGGATGCTCGTCTTCCCCAGATGACAGGAATGCCAGCCCATCCTCTCCAGATTCCTCTGACATAGATGAGTTTATCCCACCTTTTCTGGGCCCCAAGGACTCTCCAAGGTCCCTTCCGGATGACCCCTCAATTTAGATATCACGTGGCATATCCAATCTATCTATGAGTAGAATACCGAAGAACTGGATCCAGAGTGCAGACGCCTGGCCATATTCTTAGGGTCCAAAGAGCCAAAGCCCTTGGTTATTCCACCTCTGATCGAACCCTTTCAGGACATGGCCAAAATAACTTGGCGCAAGCCTTCATCTACCTCAGCCATCCCAAAGAAGGCAGACAGGCTTTACAAGCCCCCGCAAGGCAGAGCCCTTTTTGGGGGAATAGCCCAGGGCAAACTCGCTGGTGCTCACTGCCGCCCATGGCCGTGGAAGTCAGCCCAAGCATCTGAGCTCCCAGCCTTCAGATCCTGAATCCAAGAAGCTGGATAGCTGGGATCGGAAGGCATATTCCTCAGCAACAGGTTCTATTAGGTCTCTGCATTTTCTCACCCATATGGTGACTTACCAGCAGTCCCTATGGGAAAAGACACTGCAGGCCTCAGACACCAAAGAAGAAATTTTAGCCTATTCCCAGTCAGGTCTGGATGTCGACAAACATGTCTTCCACTGTTCTTATGATGCAGTGGACACGGCCTCCCGGGTGGCCGCCTCGGGAGTGTGTCTGAGGAGGTATTCTTGGCTGAGGCTGACTGGTTTTCGTCCTGATCTCCAGGACTCTATTCTGGCCTCTCCCTTCCAGGGACCAGTGCTTTTTGGCCAGGAGATAGAATCCCTGGTCAGGCAACTCCAGGAGTCAGGGAAAGCCGTGGCAGCTGTCCATCACATGTATAAATCAGAGCCTCAAGGACCCCATCGCCGTCCCTTTTGCAAAGGACAGGAACAGGGAGGTAAAAATCCCCAGGGCAAGGGGTTTAAGAGCTGAGGTCACCCTACCCTCCAAGGCCCTAAGCAGCTCAAAGCTCATAGGGCACAGGGCCCCTCCACTCCCACCGCCTTACTCGCTGCCTCTCATCAAGGGTCACTCTACCTGGGCTGTGGCTACTTCATTTCCTCCTTAAAAAAGGTGTCCTCAGCAGATATTTGTGCTGCCGTGACCTGGAGCATGGTCCACACCTTCATCAGGCATTACAGCCTATACATTGTTTCTAGGAGGATAATAGGTTTTGGACTAGCCATCCTGCACGGCCTACTGTCATGAGGCTGCTCTGTTACTTATTTTTCTCCCCCTACCTGTCAGACCTGGGTCTATCTTTGGGTACCGCATGGGACTCAGTCCTAATGGTATTATCTGTAAAACTCCCCTTGAGTCAGATAATACAGTTATATAAGAACTTGCCGTAACAGTAGATCTTTGAGATGAGCTCTTGCAGCAGTTGGCTTTCTTGCCTTCCATCCCCAGGAATCTGTATTGTTACCCTTATGCAGGATTGGGGAGTTCCTATCCAGTTCTCCATTCCCTTTCAGCCAGGTCTCCGTTGGGAGACTGAGATGGTGCCAGGGGACGCCCCCTCAGACATTAGGACCCAACAGAAATTAGAAGTTAGCAGTTCGTAGTAAACCGCTTCAGGTCGGCTCCACCTGGCGGTGGCATTAGTCCTAATGGTATTACCTACTGCAAGAGCTCCTCTTGAAGATCTACTGTTACGGTAAGTTCTTACGTAACTGTACTTTCTTTTTTGTTGTATTACAATATCTAGTTTTCTTGTTTCCACTTTTACAGTTGGTATTGGGTGATCCCATATGATCACTCACATGAACTTGCTGATGCATTCTTAGATTACTCTTGTTGGTAAAACTCTTGTCACATGTGGCACATTTATATGGCCTCTCATCAGTATGAATTTGTTGATGTGTTACCAGGTTGTTCTTATGTGTAAAACATTTGCCCCCATTCCCTCCTCTGTACACCAACTTACCCTCACTACCCACTCACTGTTGCTTGACCTAGGCCCCTGGCAAGGTTGTCTGCATCCTGGAGTTGTCCAGAACCTAGGTAAACACCTTCCTCGCCTCCTACTCCCACCCCATTATTTCCTGAAAGGGTTGGATCCCAGATCTTCTCTCCCACCTCCCTCTGTCTTGGTCCTTCTGAAGCTTACTCCCCATCACTGCCTACTTCCCTCCTGTTATGCTCATCCTCTGCTGCCTACAATCTGCTTCCCTCCTGTCATGCTCTACCTCTGCCTTTTGCAGGCAGGGTCCACAGCATACTGGAGGGGCCAGGCCCAGGCAGACCCTTATCTTCCCTCTCTCTTCCTTCCTGACGTGCTCGAACTCCCCACTGCTTACAACCTGCTTCCTTCCTGTTCATGCTCGACCCCTGCCTGGTGCAGGCAGGGTCCCCAGCATTCTGGAGGGGTCAGGCCCTAGCAGATCCTCCTCCTTAAAATCCCCCCTTTCCACCCCTGCTCTCTGCCTATATGCCCCCTGACCCACCCACCTTCCCCCTCTCCTTCCTAGCGATAGTTATTGGTGACCCCCTATTCTTTAATACACTTATAGTCAACCTTGCACTTTTATTACATCTTGCAAATGTTGTTCTATGTGTCTCTCCTCGCAGACTTGCCCTAGTTCAACATCTCTGTATTCTATCCAGCCATTTTCTAACTACTAAGCTATGTCCCACCAAGTGTTTGCCAAGATATTTGTGCGATCATATCTATCTAGTTCAAGACTGTTAGCATTGTACCCATCTAGTTCATACCTGCTACCATTCCTCTTTTTCAGTACTTCTGTACAATCTGCTCACTTTATTGAATGTAATCAAACTGTATATCTATATTGTGTACTAAATCTCTGTCTACTATCCTCATGTCCCCCTATCCCCTCGGTCGCACTAGGAGATGACAACTTGTTGCTCAGCGTGCCTTCCTGGTGAAACATTTCAATAAATAAATTTAAAAAAAGTGTCACATTTATATGGTCTCTCACGGGGGTTAGTGTCTCCAAATGTTTAGGGATTTCTGATGCCGTGACAAGAATGGACCCCATTCTTCAGCTAGGGCATATTCAAATTGAAATTAGTACTGTATTAGTCTTTGATGTTTTCTGAGAGCTCTCTTTCTCAGCACACGCAATGTCCCCATGATGGCATCCTTTTGAAGTTCTTAAGGTGTCACAAGTATTAGTAGCATATTTAAATGTGCCTGAAAGTTCTTTTTGATTAGACCCATTGCTCCAAGCACTATTGGAACAATTTGTGTGTCCTTATTCCACATCAGTTTGGTTTCTGATTGCATATCTTGGTATTTCATGATTTTGTGTCTCTCTGTAGGCAGGACACTGTAGTCACTAGGGGTTGCTATTTCAATCAACAATGCTACCTTTGTTCTCTTTTTTTGTATTACAATATCGGGTTTCTTGCTTGCAGTTTCTTGGCTATTGGTATTGGGTGATCCCATGTGATCATTACTTCTTCATTCTCTGTGATTCTTTGTGGTTCATGTTTCCAGTGTCTCTCTGCTACCTGTATGTTACAGTGTCTGCACAGTTTCCAGTGGATCAGTCTTGCTACATTGTTGTGTCTTTCGGTATACAGGCCTTTTGCCATGAGTACTTTGCATCTAGTCAATAGATGTGCAATTGTTTCTAATTGTGTACTACAGAATCTGCACTTGTCTTATTCTCCTGTTTTTTCTATGGATTTTGTGAATCATCTTGTGCGTAGTCCACTATCTTGGGCTGCCATTATCAATCTCTCATCTCGTGACCTAAATTCACCTCTTTTTAATCACTCATGGGTCAGGGCTTGATTGACCTGTGGTTGTTCCAATAGCTCTCTGTATTTTCCACTATAATTATGGGCTTCCCAGATGTTTTTTCTTTTCTGTTAGTCTTTGTCCTTATACTCCTTTTTCTGATTCTTTGCACTTTCTGTTGCTGGCTGTTCTTAATCTACTAATGGATCAATAGCTATCTCTTCTACCCTTCTGAAGGCTTCTCCTAATTTGATGAGTGAAGTCATTTTAGTCTTATTTTCTTCATGATACAGGGCCTTGACTATATGTGGGTCTGAGGATGTGAGTGCATATGTACGTAGCACCACTATTGTGGACCTGCATGTGTAATCAATCTCAAGGAGGCCCATGCCTCCCTCCGACCTTGGAATATATAATCTTGGCATGCACTGGTTTTTATATATTAACTGATGAGGATGAAGCAGTTTTCTTGTTTTTATAACTAGCTGGTTCAATACTTTCTGTGGCCAGTCTATCACCCCAAAGCTGTATGATATCAGTGGAAGGGCAAGCTGGTTTATAGCTTGCACTTTATTTTGTGTTGTCAAAGCAGTTTTCAGTATGAGCTTTAATCTTCTGAAATATTCCTTGCTTATTTTTGCTCTCATTTGTACATGTTGTGTTGTTGCTACTTCCTCTATTCCCAGGTATTTATACACTCCCTCTTGCTCAAGTTCTTTTCTCTCCAATGTGGATTTTATGATGTGTTACCAGGTTGATCTTCTGTGTAAAACTCTTGCCACATGTGGCTCATTTATATGGTTTCTCTCCTGTGGGAATTCGCTGATGTGCTACCAAGTTACCCTTGATTGTAAACCTTTTGTCACATTCAGCACATTTATATAATCTCTCACCAGCGTGAATTTGCTGATGATTTACCAGGCGACTCTTCTGTATAAAACATTTGTCACATGTGTCACATTTATATGGCTTCTCACTAGTGTGAATTCGATGATGTATTCTAAGATAACACTTGTGTGTAAAACTCTTGTCACATGTATCACATTTATATAGCTTCTCACCAGTGTGAATTCGCTGATGTATTCTAAGATAATACTTGTGTATAAAACTCTTGTCACATGTAGGACATTTATATGGTCTCTCACCAGTGTGAATTTGCTGATGCTTTACCAAGTTACCCTTGGCTGTAAACCTTTTGTCACATTCAGCACATTTATACAATCTCTCAGCAGTGTGAGTTTGCTGATGTGTTACCAGGCGACTGTTCTGTGTAAAACATTTGTTACATGTGTCACATTTATATGGCTTCTGATCAGTGTGAATTTGATGATGCCTTCTAAGGCTACTCTTGTGTGTAAAACTTTTGTTACATGTGGCACATTTATATGGCTTCTCCCCGGTATGAATTTGCTGATGCCTTCTAAGGCTACTCTTGTGTGTAAAACGTTTGTCACATGTAGCACATTTATATGCCTTTTCACCAGTGTGAATTTGTTGATGCATTCTAAGACTACACTTTTGTGTAAAATTCTTGTCACATGTGGCACATTTATATGGTTTCTCTCCAGTGTGGATTTTCTGATGCAGTCTCAAAATACGCTTGTGTGTAAATCTCTCATCACATGTGGCACATTTATGTGGTTTCTCTCCAATGTGGATTTTCTGATGTGTTACCAGGTTGATCTTCTGTGTAAAACTTTTGTCACATGTGGCACATTTATATGGTTTCTCACCAGTGTGAATTCGCTGATGTGCTACCAAGTTACCCTTGATTGTAAACCTTTTGTCACATTCAGCACATTTATATAATCTTTCACCAGTGTGAGTCTGCTGATGTGTTACCAGATTACTCTTCAGTGTAAAACATTTGCCACATGTGGCACATGTATATAGTCTCTCACCAGTGTGGATTCGCTGATGTATTCTGAGGTAACACTTGTGTGTAAAACTCTTGTCACATGTGGCACATGTATATAGTTTCTCTCCAGTGTGGATTTTCTGATGTGCTGCCAGACTGTGCTTCTGTGTAAAACTCTTGTCACACATGGCACATTTATACAGCATCTCACCACTGTGAATTTGCTGATGCCGTCTCACATTACTCTTCTGTGTAAAACTCTTGTCACACGTGACACATTTATATGGTTTCTCTTCAGTGTGGATTTTCTGATGTGCCACCAGGCTGATCTTCTGTGTAAAACTCTTGTCACATGTGTCACACGTATATGGTCTCTCACCAGAGTGAATTCGCTGATGCATTCTCGGACTACCCTTGTGTGTAAAACTCTCAGATGTTACACATTTATATGGCTTCTCACCAGTGTGAATTTGCAGATGCCGTATAAGTTTACTGTCAATTGTAAAATTCTTGTTACAATGGTCACATTTACATAATCTATCTCCACTGCAAATTCTCTGACAATTTACCAAGCTACTCTTGAGTGTAAACCTATCACATTTGGCATATTTATATAATCTCTTTCCAGTGTGGATTTGCTGATGTTTTACCAAAATACTTTTTTGTGTGAAACTCTTTTCACATCTGGCACAGTTATGTGTCCTCTTTCCTTTGTGAATCTGCTTCTGTTCAGAGATGAGGACACAGAAAGTGTTCTTATGCTGAGGACAGTGACACTGTTTCTCTGCTGTGTGGCACATTTCATGTATCTTAAGCGATAATTCCTGGCTCAGATTCTCATTGCTCTCAGCTCTCCTGTTGACTAAAAATATATATATTTATTGTATTTATTTACTTACAGTGATGTAAAGCATATCTTATGTTTTTTTTTCCAGAATCCTTCTTAGGGTTATTTAGACTCTGCGGATACGTAATATCAGGCATGTCAGTTTTTTCAAAACATTACTTGTTTCCACAAAATTGCAACCTGCAGGTGTTTAACACAGGCCATTGCTAACATACGACAGAGGTTGATCTAAACAGGCACTGCTACTGAGAAGTAGGGAATGTTTTTTATGGACATGACATCCTGCTTCCATCTGTTATTCTTAAATTCCTATGTAAAATTAGGATTAAATTGTCTTTTCTCTAGAACATCTCAGTTTATTTTTTAATTGAGTTATTTAACTAATACTCTCTATGTGGGCTTATTAGTTCTTTTTTTCATGAGGCTAAGGGGAAGGAGAAATATAGTAAAAAGAGAGCCACGTCTAAAAGAGAAACTAACCATTAGCTAGGACACCATAACAAGAGATGAAACAGACATAGGGCAGAAAATTGCAGAGGGAGATAAGAGTAATGACAAGATGTTCCTAAGATTCATAAGGGAGAAAAGAAACATTAGTACATCATACAGCAGCACAACAAAGATGGAATATGCTTTCAAGAAAAATGTTTATTTATGTATTTGCTATTTATTTCTTTTGAAAGTTTCACCAGGAACGACATGCTGAGCTGATAACAGCTCATTTCCAGATGCAGCCTGAAGGAAGGGGGGAGGAGTTTAGAAAAACAAACAGAAAAATAAACTATAAAGCACACTGAAAAAAAATCATAACAATAACATTAAATAATACAGTATAATAGAATTAAGCATTCACTGTAGGCAATTTATAAAATATGCCCTGTCCACTGAGTTACATGGAAATACATTTCCAAGGTGCAGAGACCTTGAGGGCTAAAATGCTGCAGTGAAGAGAATGAAACAAAAAGGGAGAAGGCAGAACAAGAGAAGATTGGGGAAAGGGAAAGAGAGAACAAGCATTTGTCAATGCTGAATGTTGTCTTGCTGGCATTGGCATTGGTAGTGCAGGAGTTAGAGAGATGCATAGGAATGGCAGTGAAGTATGGAACCGATGCCAATCCCACCCCACCCTGCAGAGACTGACAGGCACTGAGGTGTGCCTTTGGGTGGTCGGCCATAACGCTCATACCATTTCACCTCACCCTACCCTGAAGACTCTGACAAGTGTTGTGTTGTGCCTTGGGGTCATCGGACCTTATGCTTACCTGTCACAGAATGCCTCTATGATGGTTTGGGGGTTCCAGAATGATTTATGTAAAAACATTACATGCCTGAGTATCCTGTTAGCTGCTGTACTGTGATAGTGCACATTTGTGTACAGATAGGCCATAATCTCACCCAGTCTGTTCACTTCCTACTAGTCTTAAGCAATATTAGTAAGACAGTCATGTTAAAAGACTCTGCAAAAGTGAAAGCGTTTGTATTGCACTTTGGTTAATTAAACATATATGTGACTTATTTGTTCAAAAGGGGGAAAGGGTTAACCTACAGTACATTTAGAATGCACTTACAGGGTGCCCCTGGAATTTGAAAGGCATTTTTAATGCTTGTTTCAGTAGCGTAAGTGATTAATCTGATGTAAAGAGCTTCGGTTTTGGTAATACGAGCTGTGTTCTTGGCTATACTTTCACAAAACTGAGCTCAACTGGTACGTGTCTGTGTCTGTTGTAACCCTCTTGCTAAGAAAGAAAGAAAGCTCTTTCTTGTTTGAAATTAAGTTTTTAGTGTAACAATAAGTAATATAAGCCCTTAGCATTTTAGGTTAAAAGTGATAGTACATATTGACGCACAGCTAGGCTGTATAGCTCAGCCATTCTTAGTAAAAGAAATAAAAAAGGGCTTGTGATAGGAATAAATGGTGACTACATCAGGATTACCCTGTCCATTTATTTATGTGCCTGGGGCTTTCTATATGCTCCTTTTAATGTGTATTGTAGACATTAGATTAAGTTAAGGTGTTAGTCCTGTCCTTGATATAGTATGCCTTGCAATAATAAAGTCCTGAGTGCAGAAATATTGAAGGGGTTGTTATAGAATACCCCATAAATGTTCTGTCTTGTCTTACGGTGTTTCCGTGGGCTTGCATGCTTTTTTGCAGGCGTTTTGCAGGCTTTGAAGTGGGATTAGGAACCTATTGGTTCCCTTTCTTGCCCCTTTATAAAATGCTACTTTTGAAAATCAGCCTGTCTCTCCTGTACAAATAAAATATATGAAATAAATAGCTATCTGGAGCCATTTTGGTTGTGCTCTGCAAGCTACCCTCTTGTTAAATTGCCGGCTTACATTCCGGTTTATAGGGTTTGTATAAAGAAATAACTTTGCTTAGACATTGTTGCAGGGTACTGTTTTTGAACATTTTGTTCTCTTTCCTGTTTCCTGTTATGCTTTTTGGCAAGAGCCCTTTGATAATACGCCTTTTCTTGACAATCTGAGCCGCTAAATTCCTGTGCGACAATGCACATACGAGCTCCAGTAATCTTTCACCTGCTCGAATGTGCGCATAGTCGCAAAGGTATTTAACCTTCTAATTTCCTTTTAGCATTGAGTTTTTCTGTAAATGAAAAGGGATTTAGTACACTACATACCCTTCTGAGTTTATTATAGGTATATGTGAGTTGCTTCTGGGTTTTTTTGTGTGAGCAATGGTGTTCCTACCTCTGTGGGCATTTTGGAGCCCCGAGTTCAGTCTCTGTCGGCACTTGTACTCCTCTAAGAGCTGGCCGGCCACAATCCAAATCTTTTTATGCAGATGCTGCAAGGGGAGGTGCTTCCTGAGGCCAAAATCAATGCTTAAAAATCCTTATAACGAATGTAATCCACTTTTATGCTAGTATATATAGTGTTATAGTACTTTAAAGGTGTATTACTGCTGTAAATAAAAGAAACACATTGAAAATAAAGATTTAGAGTTTAAAGCAAGGAAAAGGGGTGAAGTTAAATAGTCACCTGACCCCTGCAGTATATATAAAACTAAGCACCTAGAACAGGTAGGCAGATCGGTTTTGGGTCTGGAGGTGAACTCCAGGGAGCTCTGTAAAGCGCTCTAAGGTGTTAGACATTGTTTAATTTCTGTGCTAAAGTTGATAGTATGCTGTTGAACCAGTTCGTTGTACTGGACCTGTCCTGCTGCAAACAACTTTTGAAGAAATGAAATAAATATGGAACTTTAAAAAGAACTGCTACATGTGTCACGCTACCCAATTTGTCCATGTACAACTGCACCCTACTATATCACCCCATTCTATAAGGAAGTACGTTGAGATGGTTGCAGTATAGGAGAATGGGGTGAACTTTGGGGCCAAAGAGTGCAAGGCACACCTTGATACCTGTCAGTGGCTGCAGGGTGGTGATAGGGGTCTAATGGCATGAGTATTACAGCTGACAATCCAAAGGCATATCGCTGACACCTATCAGTCTGTACAGGGTGGGACGTTAGGTTTATAAACCCTAACACCCCAGGTGTTTTTTGGTATTTGAACTCCAACTTTTCAACATGGCCTTTTTGTGACCCCACCTCATGAAAGCATTTGGGACCTCTGCTCATGAACAGTGGCACTGTGATTTTGTTAAACCGTCCCGAATGTTGATTTCCCACAGTGACCATGCCATTCTGTGTCACATGTGCGAAAACACAGTTAAGCAGGATGTGAAAAATGACAGCTGTACCATTCATTAGGAGGTGTGATAAGAGATGGATAAGACTGATGACAACTGTCACAAGGGAGGCCCACAGGAAGGAGGCAGAGGACACCACAGGGAAAGGAAGCAGCTCCTGGTGGGGGACTCAATTATTAGGGGTATAGAACTGGGGGGGAGCTGGGAAAACTGAAGTAAGGTGCCTGCCTGGTGCCATGGCTTGGAGGGACAGGAAGCGCATCCTCAGGATCACGAGAACAGCTGCAAGGGAGTCTGAGCTGGATGTAATTGTCCACCTAGGGACAAATGACTTGGCTCATCATGAGATTAGAGCAGTGCAGGAGGACACTGCAGAGTTGGGAAGGGGCCTAAGACAAGTAGCACACACAGTATCCTTCACAGAGGTGCTGCCTGTCAAAGGCATGGGGGAGGCGAGGGTAATTAGCACCATGCAGTTTAATGAATGGCTGAAAAAATGGTGCGGAGCACAGGGGTTTGGCTTCATTGGGGACTGGGGTTCCACCTGGAGGACACCAGCCTATACTAGCAGGATGGTCTGCATCCGTCCAGGAAGGGAACAAGTCTTTTGAGCAATCGGTTTAAATGCTTCATTGGCAAGCTTTTAAACTAGTCAAAGGGGGAGGCACTGACAAGCAGCAGGAAAATCCCAGCCTCTCCCTACAAAA
This sequence comes from Neoceratodus forsteri, assembly GCA_016271365.2. Taxonomy (NCBI): domain Eukaryota; kingdom Metazoa; phylum Chordata; order Ceratodontiformes; family Ceratodontidae; genus Neoceratodus; species Neoceratodus forsteri. The sequence goes on along the minus strand of CM057454.1, from coordinate 1,218,856,316 downwards.
CAGGGTACTAAATGAGAAAAAGACCGAGGTAGAACGGTCAGCGGGGGATGTTGCAACAGAAGGTAAAGCCATCAAAAAATGGAGAGCAATGAGTACCAATCCCTGTAGTCTGGGTAACAAGCTTCCTGAATTAGTGGCCTTGATGGAGGAGGAACATCTGGATATCGTGGCAGTCACAGAAACATGGTACACACAAAACCATGACTGGGACGTAAACATACCAGGATACACTATCTACGGGAGGGTAAAAGAGGAGGAGGAGTAGCTCTTTACATAAGGGAAGGAATAAAAGCAGCAGAACAAAAGAGTAAACAGGGAGGAGAAGAAGCACTGTGGGTAAATTTGGAGACAGACAATGGCACCACAATCCACACAGGGGTTGTATACAGACCCCCTTCTCAGGGGAAGGAAATGGACAAGGAAATGATAGAAAGTATACTTAGAATGGCAGAAAAAGGGAGATATTGCTGATGGGTGATCTGAATATGCCAGATGTTAACTGGAGTGCAGTTGCAGCTGCCACTTGAAGAGTGGAGTTATTCTAGATGCCTACAGAGGGGCATGCCTTGAACAACTAGTATTGGAGCCCACTCGAGAGGGAGCAATATTAAACTTGCTTCTCTCAAATGGAGATGGAGAGAGGATCACAGATGCAGAAGTGGGTAGCCATCTGAGAACTAGCGACTATTGAACAGTATGGTTCACAATAAACACAGCAATAGAGTCAAGCCATACAAAGACAAAAGTACTGAACTTTAGGAGGGCTGACTTTGCCAAAATGGGTGAGTGCCTAAGGAATGCACTAGCAAATGGGAAGGAAGGAGGGGTAGAAGAACAATGGGGAATAATAAAACTGCCATCACAGAGGTAGCGGCCTTGTGTGAAGCAAATAAAACAAAACGATGTAAGAAACCACTATGGTTCTCAAAGGAAGTGGCAGTGAAGGTTCAAGAGAAAAAGAAAGCATTCAGGAAGTACAAGGAATCGCAGAAGAAGCAGGACAGAGAACTGTATCAGTTAAAGCAAAAGGAGGCTAGGAAGGCAGTCAGAACAGCAAAGGCCCAAACCGAGGAAAAGATAGCCAACTCGGTTAAGAAGGGGGATAAAACCTTTATAGGTACATCAGGGAGCAAGGAAGACCAAGGGAGGGATAGTGAGGCTTAATAAAGGGAGGAGGGTGGGCAGAGGGAGACTGTGAAAAGGCTGAGATACTAAACAAATATTTTTGCTCAATATTTACAAATGAAGAGGGGGAGGTGCATAAAACAAACAGTAGAAACACTCTAGATACAAAAGTTGATACCAGCCCATTTACAGAAGAAAGGATTCTGAAAGAACTCTTAAAACTGAAGGTGTCCAAAGCAATGGGGCCTGATGGGATTCATTCCAGAATTCTAAAAGAACTAAGGGTAGAACTAGTGACACCACTGACTACCCTCTTTAACAAATCATGGGAGGATGGGGTGGTACCCGAGGACTGGAGGAGGGCAGATGTGATTCCCCTTCACAAAAGTGGGAGCAAGGCAGAAGCAGGAAACTACAGACCTGTTAGTTTAACCTCAGTGATAGGGAAAATGATGGAATCACTCTGAAGGAAAGAATTGTTGAGTATCTAGAGGCCAGAGGGCACAGGACCCTAGGCAGCATGGATTCACAGCGGGAAGGTCATGCCAGATGAATCTGATAGATTTCTTTGACTGGGTGACCAAAGTAGTAGATCAGGGAGGGGCTGTGGACATGGCCTACCTAGACTTCAGCAAGGCATTTGACACAGTCCCACACAAAAGATTAATATACAAGTTAGCCAGCCTGGGAGTGGGTCCCAAGATGACAGCCTGGGTAAATAATTGGCTAGAGAATAGGACACACAGAGTAATAGTAAATGGAGTCCACTCAGAAGAAAGGAAGGTTACTAGTGGGGTACCGCAGGGTGCAGTATTAGGACCGGTCCTCTTCAATGTCTTTATAAGCGACATTGCAGAAGGACTGGAAGGAAAAGTATGTCTCTTTGCAGATGACACAAAGATCTGCAACAGACTTGATGCACAGCACAGGGTGGGGTGGAAAGGATGAGAAGGGACTTGGCAAGGTTAGAGGAATGGTCAAATGTATGGCAGCTTAGATTCAATGCTAAGAAGTGCAAGGTAATGCACCTGGGAAACAAAAACCCAGGGGAAGAGTACACAATGGGGGGTGAGATACTAACAACAACAAAAATGGAAAGGGACCTGGGGGTAGTCATATCAGATGACCTAAAGGTGGACAAGCAATGTGAGAGGGCAGCAAGGAGGGCTGGGGATACTGGGATGCATAGGGAGAGGCATCACCAGTAGAAAACAGGAAGTTATTATCCCTCTGTACAGACAGCTGGTGAGACCCCATCTGGAGTACTGTGTGCAGTTCTGGAGACCCAATCTCCAAAGACATAGACAGGATGGAAGCTGTCCAGAGGAGGGCAACTAAAATGGTGCAGGGTCTGCACCGAAGACATATGAAGAGAGACGAAAGGAGCTTAATATGTATAGCCTCGAGGAAAGGAGGGAGAGGGGGACATGATAGAAACGTTCAAGTACCTCAAGGGACTCAACAAAGTCCAAGAGGGTAGCATCTTTCAAAAAAAGAGGTGTGCAAGAACAAGAGGGCACAATTTGAAGATGGGGGTGGCTCAGAGGTAATTTAAGGAAGTATTTTTTCACAGAGAGGGTTGTGGATGCATGGAACGGCCTTCCGGAGGAGGTTGTGGAGTCAAAATCAGTGGTGGAATTCAAGCATGCATGGGACAGTCATAAGGCAATTTTAGGGGTTGGGGGTAGGAAGAAGTAGGCAGCTGGTTAACTAGGATCTGCAGCTTATCCAGTAGGTAGGGGAAATGGGCAGACTGGGTGGGCCAAGCGGTCCTTATCTGCCATCAAATTCTATGTTTCTATGTTTCTATGGCAATGTTGAAAATTCGGAGTGAAAATATTAAAAATTCTCGAAGTTATGAGCGTCTGTGAAAACTGCTCAATGCATTCTCGTAACACAGTCATTTTATGGAATTTTGTCACCAAATTTTCAACAGGCATTTTAGGACCTCCACTCATGAACAGTGTCACTATGATTTTTTTAATCTGTCTCGAACACTGATTTCCCACAGCAACCACACCATCATGCACCGGATATGCGAAAATGCATGTCGGGCAGGATGTGGAAAATGACAGCTGTACTGTTCATAAGGAGGTGTGAAAAAATAGCAATGTTGAAAATCTGGAGTAAAACTATTAACAATTCTTGAACTTAAGAGTGTGCATGGAAACTGTGCAGTGCACGCTCATAACACAGTCATCTTTGGAATTATTTTTACAAAATTTACAACATAGGCTTTCTGGGAGCCCACTTCATGAACAGTGACACTGTCGTTTCATTAATTGGTTCCGAAAGGTGATTCCATGCAGTTACCGCAAAATCATATTTTGGGACCGAATAACAACATGACAGTGACTGAATTCGTGAGGTGGAGTCCCAAGATACCCATGTTGAAAATTTGGTGCCAGAAGTCACAAAAATGTCTGAGATATCCACCTAAGTTGAAACACCCCCACTGATGCCATTATACAGATTACTGGCATTCTTTCAGTTCGTGGTCGGCTTTGAAGAGTGCAGACGTGTTCCCGCTCCACCAAAGATCGCTAAAGCGGGCTCTGGAAGTAAGTATGGAGAAGGGGTGCAGGGGGTTGGGGTGCACAGAGGGTGGGTGCAGGCTTGGGTAGGGGGCACCGGAGACAATGAGGGACCGTTTTCTCTTTACAGGTAAAAATTAAAAACAAACACATTGCAAGATGATTTTTCTTTATAGGTTTGGTTTGGCACACTGAGGTGGGCTCCCAGTGTGCCACCTGTATTTTCTGAGGAGGGGGACTGAAGTCAACGGGGACTGGACCCCCCCATCAGCACAGAAAACATGTCTGTGTTTGGGGGGGGACGCATGATGCCGAGGGGGATTGGGCACCCCCCTCAGAATACAAACTATAATATGGAGGACATTATGCCAGTGGGGATTGGGTGCCCCCCATTGGCAAATGAACTGGAGAGGGGGCATGCCAAAATGGGGATTGGGCACCCCCAATCTTAACTTGTTGGGGACTGTGAGAGGCAGACGGCGACAGCCGCTGCCATGTTTATTAAAATGTTACACCACGCAAGGCACGCCCTGCAATGATGGGTTGCTCCCTCATTGCAGCGGTGAAATCGTTTCAAGTTGGTGGCACGCTTTTGCACTGTGTCATAGACAGCATTCTATTGCATTTATGCCATAGTGCCCAGTCTGAAAAAGCAGTGGCGCCACTGGCCGCAACAGGACCGCACCTCCAAAACCTACTGTTCCAAGCTATCACAATATGCTGCTTGCACATGCATACAAGACAACATAAAAAGGGAAGAGGGAATTGAGAAGTGGAGGAACATGCATCAGTGGCAGCTGCAGAAGTGAGATGTGACGTCATGGAGCAGAGGAGAGAGAGGGTTTGGAAGGGTAGGAGCAAATGGATATTGGAGCAATTTCCAAAGTTTAGGGAAGTGGTAGGAGAAAGCAGCCAGGCTAGCAAGGGTTCATATAGAGTGAAGTATGAAGGAGCAATAACTACAGCTATGTAGGGAGTATGCGGAGGGTGGTTGGGGGGGAGACTTAAGTTAAGAGGAGAGGGAGATCAGCCAGAATTGTGACTCAGCCCTTGATTTCTTTACTGATAACTTCCTATCAGCTGCAAATAAACACACCCCACTAAAACAAATTAGGCTAAAAGGACAACATTCCAGATGGCTGACCTGTGAGTTAAAAAACTTAATGAGAGAGAGAGAGAGAGAGAGAGAGAGCGAGAGTGTGCGATAGGGCTTGAGACACATTCAAATCCTCAGTCTAATGGGACCAAGGATTGTCAGAAATACAGGGAGTCAAGAAACAAGTGTAAAAAGGACTCTAAGCTAGTTAAAATACAGTATCTTAAAAGTTTACAAAAAAAGAAATCTCTGCTCAAAAAAAAAAAAAAATTGGCCCCAAATTAATACTCTTTTTAATGGGCATTCCACACAGGATAAATGCAATATAGTAGCAAATGGTGTTCGCCTTAAGAACCCAGAAAACTCTGCTAAGGCCATAAATGCATTTCTAACAGATCTGGATAAATTTAAGTCACTATGCTCAGGTTCACCCATCCCCGACAAAACGTTAGTAATGCTCGCCCCCCCCCCCATCACCTAGCTTCCATTTCAAGTTACTGTCAAAATCTGACATCCTCAACTCTTTCAGAAAAATAAAAGCCTCTGGTTCCACAGCATATGATAAACTTGAACCCAAGTTATTTAGAATTGCTGCCCATGTTATTGCCACCCTTATTATGTGGCAATTTAACAGGTCATTCCTTGAAGGTTAAGTCCCTGAGATATGGAAAGTGGCCCTGGTTACCCCTCTAAATAAAGGAGGACCATGTGAGTAAGTAAAGAACTACAGGCCAATATCCCTTTTATGCATTCTAAGTACTTGAGAGGATTGTATATAATCAAATATTGGACTACAATGAGCTAAACTGTTTATTAACAGCATGGCAACACAGTCTTAGAAAAAACAATGGGACTAGCACAGCTCTTGTTAGCCTCACCAAGGATATCAACCTTGCCTTAGACAAAGGCCTGCAAACTGGTGTGGTCTTTACTGACATCTCCAAGATCTTTGATTTTGTGAACCATCAGTTACTTATTCAGAAGTTGCAATTATTAGGTCTAGATAACCTGGCATTACAGTGGTTCTCCAATTACCTTCATGGTAGGTCACAATTTGTCCAGTGGCATGGCACTTAATCGGACAAACATCCTATCATAGCTGGAGTCCCACAGGGTTCGATTTTAGGCCTCCTACTTTTCTCACTATTAATGATATGCCACAAATCTGTGGAGGGGAAAACCTGACTCTATATGCCAATGATGCTGTATTATACAAGTCATCTCAAGACATTGACCAACTTAATGACTCACTGGGGAAAGACCTTCTGTTACTAGAGAATTGGCTTAATACTAGCAAATGTTTTCTCAATGACAAAAAAAAAAAAGTCATATTGTTTAGCTGAAAAAGCCTGGGACCGCATAGGTCACATCTACTGCCACTTGCTCTCTGAAATGGCATGAGGGTAGAGGTTATGGAGTCCTTCAAGTATTTGGGGGTCCAACTGGACCAAGACAATGCCTTTAAGGTTCACACTGACCAGCTTAACAGGACCACAAATCCAAAGGTAGGCCTCCTATACCACCTAGGTCCCTTCTTAGAAAAGGAATCTCACCTAAAAGTAGCTACCAGCACACTCCTACCCTCTCTGCTTACTGTATGGGTCCCCAATCCTATACTCTGTCAGGAGTACGGAGATGCAAAGGCTGAGAACCTTGTATCACACAGTAGCTCACTTTGCAGCAGGTGCCCAACCTACGGAACACCATTGCCAGGTGCTACAGTCCTTAAGTTGGCTGTCCACTGCTGTTTCTTGAAGATAAATTAGCATATCCTTCCTTGTGCCTTGCCTATAAAATCAGAACAAGCAATGCCCCACCCAAGCCTAACTGTTTTACTAACAACCAAAAAGAAATGTATGCCACTAAGATCCTCTGACCGCACACTTTTACATGTCCCTAGAGTAAGGACTTCTCATGGGTCTCAGTTGTTTGCTACCTTCAACCCATTCCTATGGAATGCTCTCCCTGGTAATCTCCAGGACTGTACCTCACTTGGGGTTTTTAAGAAGGGAGTTAAGGTACACCTTCTGGAGTGGAGCTGCTGTACCTGTAATCATTGATGTTTAATGGATCTGGAGCATCACACACTTGATACAATCCTACTGACTTAGCATGTTGCCTCTTAGATGGTATTGTCTGATCTGTGGTGAATATATCCTCTGTAATGTATGATGTCACCCTTCTGCCCTAATTGCTCATTAATCTGTCTACACATCTTTTGTTATTGTTATATTACTACTGTATGCTACTGCTGCACTCTGAGATTTGTAATTGCATATTATCCTACCTGTATATTTATTGTGTTGTCTGTAATTAATCCTGGGTCATCACTGAAAAATGGATGATAACGGTCTCAGTGGGCCCAACCGGTTATCAAAATTTAAATAAATAAATTTTAAGACTATATGATTCAGCCAGAACCAGTGCTTAACATTATTGAAGTTCAAGTTGAAGCCTGGCCATCTGCTCAGCAGGGGAGGAAGCAGAGACAAATAGGACTGCATCATTTGCATACATATGGATGGATGCAGAAGAGCAAACAGAGGGAGTAAGTAAAGGGACAAGGATGGAACCTTGGGGAACACCAGTGCTGCTAGGAAGTGGGAGGGGTTGGGGAGTCACCAATTCTAGCAGAATGGGATCTACACTCAAGGTAGAACTGAAACCAGACAACTGTGGAGTCAGACAGCCCCACAGCTTAAGCTTGTCAAGGAGGAGGGGGTGGGCAACAGTGTTGAAGGCTTTGGCCAAGTAGACAAATATGGCGGAGGTGGTGACGCCTCGATCCATGCTTAAGGGAACACAGTCAGTAAGCTGGAGGAGGGAGAAGAGGTAGAGTGGTGTTTACAGGAACCAGACTGGAATGGGGGAAAGAGGGAAGAATCAAGGAAGGGGGAGAGCTGAGATAGCACAGTGTGTTCTTAAAGCTTAGCTAAGGGGAAGAGTAGGGAGATAGGACAGTATCTGCCAGGGCTGAAGGAGTCACCTCCTTTTGGGAGGGGTATAACAGTGGCATGCTTCCAGGAGTCAGGGACAGAAGAAAGTGAGAAGGAAAGGTTGAGGAGGGAGGTGATAGAGATAGTTATGGCAGGGGCAGAAAGGCGTAGGAGTTTAGGGTCAAGCTCATCAGGGCTACTACCTTTGAGAGGGTTGAGAGCTAACAGAGAAGGAGGCCAAAGTTAACATGCAGACTTGCTCAAGCATTTCAGTTCAGTGTTCACAGTGGAAAGAGACTGGTCCAATAACCAAGTACAAACATTGGCAGCAAGGAAATTAGCCAGTGGTGTTTAGGAGAGATTGGTTACTAAAAAGGTTACTGAGGGTACAGTTCCGATAGCACCTCATGTACTAAATTTGAACAAATCCCCAGAACCAGACAAGCTACACCAAAGGGTGCTGAAAGAATTGGGCAGGTCACTAGAGGCCCCTCTAGCACATATTTTTACAGAGTCAATACACGAGGGAAGAACCAGCAGACTGAAGGACTGCAAATGTGATTACTGTGCAGAAAAATGGAGACAAGGATAGACCTGGCAACAATCATTTAGTAAGTCTAAAATCTGTTATACAAAGGCTGATGAGAATCATGACTTTTTTTATTTAGACAAATACTGGAGATATTTTATTTCTAATGCACCATTCCAGTGCTCAAGATTCTTTACAAAATGCTGCTTAGGATTATATAAACACAAAAACACATTATTCACATATGTCTAAAGTACCAAATAAACAATAAAAACAGGTTACCTGGGCAGAGGTGAGCTTGTATCAGGAGGATGGCATGCATCTGTTGGGAAAGGGGGCACTCAGTCCTCAGTGAGAAGTTGGAATACTTTAGCAGAGACCATTTAAACTGGACAAGGGAGAAGAGACGGTTGGCTTAGGAACACCCCCATGGTGACAAGCAAAGTACAAGTTGACAACAGAAACAACTGAAGCGAGCAGTGTGGGTCAGGCAGAAGAAACGTGTATAAGGGGGAATGGGGGGGCAAGAGCACATGAGAATGAATACTGGGGTCGGTGTAACAGGCAAAGTAGAGAAAACAGGAATGGGGGGGGGGGTGTAAAACATGGAAGGTCATGTTCACAAATACCCGCAGTCTGGGAAATAAGATTCCAGACCTGGAAGCCTTAATGATGGATGCAGACCATGACACAGCAGCAATAACACACATGGTATTCTGCTAATCACAGCTGGGCCCTTCGTTGTGTATTATTTGTGTTAATGAATTGCCTTCTTTTTGCAACACTTGTAACACAATCCTTTATGTGGATGACTTGATTCTTTTTTCTCAGAGTAGTTTCATATCTGGTTTAACTGCAGCTATAAATGGTGATTTTTGAAAGAATATATAAGTGGTTTCAGGAAAATTAATTGGTCCTAAACACAAAACAGACCAAATTAATGATTTTTGGGACTAAATTCAAAGTTAATGATAATCCGACTTTGAATGTGTATGATTTGAAAGGACAAGCTACTGAACAGGAAAATCAATTTAAATATCTTGGGGTCCTACTGGACCCTAGGTTGTCATTTTCGTTACAGGTCCATGCGTGCTATTAATCAAAGACTAGGAGTGTTGTATAAATTAAAAAAAAATAATTTCCTTTGATGTTAGAAAACTGATTGCAACTGGATAATTGCTACCACACTTTGATTATATTTCTTATATTTATTTTAATCTTGGCAGTAAGAAATTACATTCTTTGAAAGTTGGGTACAATAACATTTGCCATTTTGTTCTCTTGGTGCCACCTCATACTCATCACTGTGTACTGTATTCTCAGTTGGGATGGTTGGATCCAATGGTTAGAACAGAATATTTTTGTCTGTGTCATCTATAAATGTGTTTCCTCAAATTCTCTATTCCTATTATCTGATCTGGTAAAGCTGTGAAATGCCTTGTCTAGTTTTCGATCATCAGATAGTATTATGTTAGATACAATAGTTCCTAAACTAAAAACAGCTGCTCAAGCTTTCTCTATAGCAGGCCCAGGGTACTGGAATATATTACCTTTACTAAAATGGCAGGCTTCATCCTTCATAGGTTTTAAGGCAGAGTTAAAAAAATATTTATTGCTGAAATTTTGATGCAATTGTTTTGGATAAATTGTTGTATGATGTATATGTATATGTATGTGATGTATTTCTGTATTTTTTAAGTCTGGGTCAGGCCTGAATATGAGCCTTTGGCCCAGTGCCCTTATCTGGTTAACAAATTTAAAAATAAATACAAATAAATGTATTGGGCTATACACTGTTCAGAAGGGACAGGGAAGGTAAAAAGGGAGGGGGCGTGGCCCTGTATGTTAGAGAATGCATAAAGGCTACAGAAGTACAGGGAAGGCAGGGGGAGACCGAGGCAATGTGGGTCACCCTTGGACCAGGAAATGGCACAGCAATACACACAGGTGTGATCTACAGGCCTCCAGCACAGAGGGAGGAAGTGAACAGGGTACTAGTGGAGAAAATTCAAGACATGGCAGCTAAAGGTGACATCCTGTTGATGGGAGATTTCAATATGCCGGATGTGGATTGGAGCACTGGGGCAGCTGCTTCAATCAGAAGCATGGCCATCCTGGAATCCTTGCAGGGGGTTGGACTTGGTCAGCTGGTGCATGAGCCAACCAGGGACAACCTGATTCTAAACCTGGTATGGACCAATGGGAACAGAGTTGAAGGAATCCAGGTGGAAGGGTAGCTGGGATCCAGCGACCACCACATGGTATGTTTTGGCATGGGGTCAGGGACTCTATTAAGCTACACAAGGGCAAAAGTACTAGATTTCAGGAGGGCGCATTTCAGTGAAATGGGTAGATGTTTAAGAGCATGTGGAGAAGGTAGTGGTAATAAAGGGGGTGGAGGAACAGTGGGGTAGACTAAAAGCAGCCATTATGCAGGTGACTAACCAATGCATTAGAATAGTGGCCAAAGGGAAAAGAAGAAAGAAACCACTATGGTTCTCTAAAGATGTGGGACACAAAGTAAGGGCTAAAAAAGCAGGGACTCAAAGGGAGGAGAACAGGGAGCTGTACCTTGAATGTCTAATAGAAGCAGGGAAGGCTGCATGGCTTGCATCACAAAACATATGAGGAAAAATTAAGAGTCCTCAATATGTACTCACTGGAGGAGAGGAGAGAAAGGGAGAACATGATAGAAACTTTCAAGGGCATAAACAATGTGCAGGTGGAGGATCTTTTCCAATATAGAAAAGATATAAGAACAAGGGGACACAATATGAAATTGGAGGGGGTAGATTAAGAGGTAACATGAGGAAGTTTTTCTACACAGAGAGGGTGGTCGATGCTTGAACAGTCTGCCACAAGAGGTGGTGGGGCAAGCACAGTGGAGGGATATAAACATGCCTGGGACAGGCACAAGGGAACATTGGGTGGGGAGGGAGTGATGAAAAGCCATTGATCACTTATGGTCAGTGATTGCATACAAGTTTAGGGCTTGTGGACAGACTAGATGGGTCTAGCAGTCCTTATCTGCCAACAATTTCTACGTATCTATGTAAAATTAAATATTTCTAAACATATTTAATTCAGTGGCACATTTCTGAAGTGCAATAATAATCTCCAGGGTGGGCGATATTGGGATATACCAGACCATCCAGGGACTACAAGGCTCTCTCTACCATGTCAGGCCTCATCACGCCTCTGGGTGGTCCTATATAGCCCAATACTGCCCACTCTCTCAGGTATTAACGCCTACTCCTCAGAGCTTTGGATTCACCCTTTTCTCCCCTCACACCCAATACTCTGATTTGTTTGTTTTTATTGCCAATAGGCAATAGTAAAAAGCCTGAACTATTATTGATAAATTTGTTGTCATATCCTGGACTACCTCTCTACTCTCTATTTCTTGGATGGGGTGAACAGCGGAGTGGATCAAAGGGGAGTGGTGGGTGTGGCCTACCTTGACTTCAGCATGGCATTTCACACCATTCCACATAGGAGGCCTGTAAACAAGCTGGACAGACTGGGATTGGGTCACAAGGTGAACTGGGTTGGGAATTGGTTGAGGGATAGTGCATATAGGGTGGTGGTAAATGGAGCTAAATCCGAGGAAGGGAGGGTGACCTGCAGGGTGCCAGAGTGATCTGTTCTTGGGCCAGTACTGCGTAATAGCTTCATTAGTGACATTGTGTAGGGGCTGAAGGGGAAGGTATGCCTCTTTGAGGATGACACTAAGATCTGCAATAGGGCAGACACTCTGGGAGGGGTAGAAAAAATTAGTAAGGACCAGCTAAAGTGCAGGAATGGTCCAAAGTGTGGTAGCTACGGGTCAATGCGAAGAAGTGCAAAATCATACACTTGGGGTGCAGGAACCCTGGGGAGGATGATGGGTGGGGTGATATTAATAGCCACCAAACAGGAAAGAGATCTGGGGGTGATAATGTCTAATGACCTAAAGGTGGCTAAATCATGTGCCAAGGCAGTAGGGAGAGCCAGTGGGATGTTGGGGTGCATAGGGAGAGGTATCACCAGCAGAAGAAAAGAGGTGGTGATGCCGCTGTACAAATCATTGGTAAGACCTCATTTGAAGTACTGTGTCCGGTTCTGGAGGCCGCTTCTCCAAATGGACATACACAGGGTAGTGGCAGTTCAAAGAAAGGCAATAAGAATTTTGCAGGGCCTGCACCAAACGTCATTCGAGGAGAGACTGGAGGAGCTCAATATATGTACCCTGGAGGACAGGAGGGGAGAGAGGAGACATGATAGAGACCTTCAAGTTCCTAACAGGAATAAATAAGGTACAGGAGGACAGTGTATTTCAGAAAAGAAGATACTCTAGAACAAGAGGGCATCACATGCGATTGGTGGGGTAGGCTAAGGGGCAACGTGAGAAAGTACTTCTTCACAGAAATGGTGGTGGAGGCATGGAACAGCCTCCCAGCAGAGGTGGTGGGAGCAAAGTCAGTGAAGGAATTCAAAACAGCATGGGACAGACAGAGGAAGACCCTTCAAAAGAGAAAGGCAAAATTGGAGATAAAGTAGGGTCTCCGACAGTTTTAGTAGGTAGGGGAAAAGAGCAGCATGGATGGGCCTAGCAGTCCTTATCTCTCATCAAATTCTATGTTTCTGTGTTTCCATGTTATCCTTTCCAGGTCCATTTCATGTCCTGCTTCCACTCCTCAGTATCCACTGTGCCACAGATCATGGTGTCATCTGCAAAAATACTAACCAGATTTCCTCTCCATATCACAGACATGCTGCCTAGTACTGATCCTTGTACAACCGCACCAGTCACCTGTCTCAGCACCGAGTATTTCCTATTTGTAAACCAGATGTAACGGTCACTGGCCGTGGCACGGTGCTCGTAAATCCAAAAGCACAGCAAAGAGTCACTGGATCCAGCACGCCTATCTGTATAGAACACCTTACACTGTGGGTGTATCCTCTGAATCTTCAATTTCAATTTCAAAATAAAAAGTCACATAGGCTGACTCACCTGAATTTGGGAAATTGAAATGTAATTTGGAGGAAGATGTAGAAAAGTTGGACATTAACATGAAATCATGTAAACAGAAGAAGTCTGTCAGAGATGAAAAATGTTTTTTTTTAAACAATAAAAAGTGTTCAAATGGGCTAAAAAGCCAAAATTCAAGTCTTAAAAAAATGTGATACCAGTTCTGGAGATTCCGCCAGCCACTCAACATTTTTTAGAGGATTTTTCCCCTTTCATAAGCTAGCTGTAAGGGCTGCTGGCTTTTGCTCAGTGCTTATAAATCCAAAAGCAAAAAGTCAAAGGATCTAGCACTCCACCGTATAGAACAGGACACACATTACACTGTGGGTTAATCTTCTGAATCTTTTATTCAGCGTCAATTACCATTTATAAAGTCAAATAGGCACAGCAGCAAACATCAGCAGGGAGCACCACTGGATCCCCAACATTTTGTGCATGAAGTCCATTCGCAGTCACCTGTGTCTTCACTTTCCTTGCCCTCTCTAGACACAAGGAGCACAGGAAATGCCTTGGAGCCTCACAGCACCCATTTCATCTGCTGATGGTGAGCCACACACAAGGTGTCCCGGGGACAAAATCAGTCACCAGGGAAATGTGCCCATTAATCGAGTACTAGATGTCTTTTGCATTTCACAGATCATTGCACTCTGCTTTGTATTCACAAATCCTGCTGTTGTTAAACTGCACCTGCTTGTTCTGCTCCTTTTGTAGCTGTGCCCCTTTGTTCTCATCCTTCTGCAACTTCTTCTCTTATTGGCAGATTTCTTGGACTGCATCTCATCCTCAGTGGGGAGATGTAAGGGGAAGAATCCTCTTCAAAAAAGTAGTTGACTGACTCTCTAGAGCTGATATTACCCTGTTGGGTATTATCACATTAAGAACTTATTTAGTTTTTTGCACATTTGAATATCATATAATTTAAATGCTACATTTTCATCTCTTCTGAATTTCTATTTACTCAATTTTATTTTATGTTCAACGTTTCTAAATCTTGCTCCATATTACATTTTAAATTCCCAAATTCAGCTGAGCCAGTGAAGATATCTAAACTCATGCTCCTTCTTGGCCGGCCCGCTGGCACAGCGGTTGGATTTCCGCTTGCAATGCCAGCAACCCGGGTTTGGAAACGAGCCCAGGGAGCTGGAGGGTCGGCCAGGGGGAGGAGGTCTGAGCATCCTATGGACAGCTCACCTTCTCTGAGGGGGAGGGGGTACCTGACCCACTGCCATGGTGACCTCGAGTGGAGACTCGAGGTACAGCAGGCCCAGGGACTAAGGGTAGGTGTGCCGGATGTCGGCGCTCATAGTGCCTTGACATCATGGGCACACAGCATGTCCAGAAAGCTGGAAAAACACCCACTGCTCCCCAGTAGACGAAGCGCCAAGGTCCCGACCCTCAATGCCCCTGCCACATCCGGAGACAGCATCCTGACGAAGTTAAAAGACAAATCGGGGTGAAAGAGCTCTCACCTCTGTACACGCCTGGGAGGTACAACCATGGCTCCTTGGGGGATGGACTGCTCCAGATGGTAGACAGGTGAGCAAGGGCATAACAGACTAACAGGAGACTCCCGAAGAATGGGAGAGTGGAGGGCAGAGATGGGGAAAAAATAAATAAACTCATGCTCCTTCTATTTATTTTTCAATTCCTTTGTTAGTTCTTTCTGTAGCCATTTGTGGTGTTCATTTCTATATGAACTATATAAGGTGCACACAAGATTGGGGCACACCTGAAAAAAAATGCTGGGAAGCTAAGGGTGAAACACTGGGGCTCCAGTGGTGCTCCCTGCTGTTTGCTGCTCTGCCTATGTAACTTTTTAAATGGAAATTGAAAGAATAAAAGATTCACCCACAGTGTAAGGTGTTCTACTTCCTCATGGACTGGAATGCTAGATCCTTTGACTCTCTGTTCCCCACTTAGGACCACCCTTGGAGTCCTTGTCCCCAGTCAATGCCCCAGCCACCTGGTTAGTTTGCCCTTCAGCCCTGAGTCACCCAGCATTTTTTTGCCATAAAAATGTTCATTAAGTTTTAGGCTAGAACAAGTACCACGTTATTCAAATACATCCATGTCCAAAGGGTAGTTGACCATATAAACAATTTGCAAATCTGATTATAAAGTTGCAAACAAAAATAAAGAAATGGAACAAGGGGGTAAAGATCTCAAATACAAACATATTGTATGGGCCTAATTAATAATAAGTATTCAACCAGATCAAGTAAAAGAAAAAGAAAAGTCAAATGAACAATGCTTCAAATATTGCTTACCTAGAGCTGTAAGATTCATGACACTTATGTCTGAAAACTAAATATGACACTAATAACAGACAGGTAATCACTACAGAATGGGGAGTGGGATTTAAAGAGGGGAAAGGGTGAAATTAGGGAGGGTTACAAGTAAAAAGAAGGGGGATCTTTAGAGTCACAGAACGTGGGGTGTGGTTCACAGAAAATGACTGGTCTGGGCTGGGTGTTAATAAATTGGACCTCAGCTATTGGATCAGTGTTGAAGCAGGGTCGTCTGGGGAAATCCATCGATAAAGTATTGTCAAATCATTTGATGAGCAGGCAGTTTACCCAGGATACGAAGTGAGGTTTTTTTTGTATCAGGCTATGAGAGTCAGGAGGTAAAGCCACTCCTCATAAGACGGGGGGACCAGGCTCTCTCCAATGTCACAGCAACATACATTTAGCCACAATCAAGGCACAATTTAGCCAAAGGAGCTAAAGCTAAAGATAGGTTTATCTGGGAAAATCCTAGGAGTGCCAAACATGAATCTCAAATCCCTAGGGTTGGAATAACCAGGGAACAAATGGCCCATATTCTACACCAGAAAAGGTCTATAATAGGGCAAGACCAAAATATATAGGCTAGGGACACCTGAGGTGAGGAACACCTTCAACAGTCACTATTGTCTAACAGACCAGCTCAGTACAGCCACTGAAGTGTCCTGTAGGCTCCGTGTTGGATCTTAAATTGGAGGGACTGGGCCTGCAACTCCCTGGCAGACAGATTAGCTATAGTCCACACCTGTGCTCAATCAATGATGAAATCTGTGTGCCCAGTTCCAGTTCCCACTCATCCTTTGGACCCTGAAGTGGAGGACCCAGCTTTTTTATGATCCATCTGTGGGGCACAGAATCAAAGGTTTTGCTACAGTCTAGCTATATCCAATAGCTGAACCCTGTTTAATACCTGCAGAACCCACATTGTAAAAAAATCCTTCAGTTGGGGAGACCCGCTGGTACAGAAGTAGAGTTACAGCTCGCAATACTGTCCACTCAGATTTGGGAATGAACCCAGGTTGTCAAAGGGCCGGAAAAGGAGAGGTGTGCACAGCATTTGAAAAGATGCTCTCCACCTTGGGGAGAGAAGGTGTATGGCTGCTAGTGCACTACTGCCACCTGGGGGAACATGGGTGGTGGTGCACCTGGCACCATCAGATCAGGATGGGAGGATTCGGAGTCCCTCCAGCACATGCTCATGTCTCTGTGTGCTCAATGTCCTGGGAGGAGAATATCAAGGGAAAATGTCAGACTGTGACAAGATGACATCCGCTTTGCATCACAGACTCCACGCCACTTAACATGGCACTGGCTCCTGACGTACTGACTGAGTCTCTGCCCAGGAACAGTGTGCCACCAGTGGCCACATCCTGGTGAGCAAGTCAGGGTGCCCAGGGCGTTAAGTAAGTCCCAAGAAGCAAATAATGGAGCTGACTGTAGGGGTCAGGCCAGTGGGGGATGGTTGATCATAGGAAGAAAAAAGTGCACTAATGTTTGAAAAATCCCTCAGTTTAGTCTTGCCCATTCTGCATATAAACTAATTCCGGGTCGTGCCTGAAAATAGTCACTTGCTGGCTAGTGCACCTACCCAGTTAACAAAAACTAAATAAATAAATCTATGCTGCTTACCATAGTGATAAGATCTAAGTACTGGTGCTCAAGCAAAAAGTAGACAAAAAGTAAGCTAGATAGAGCAGGAAAAAAAAAACTGTGCAGCAGGATAATGTCCATCAAAAGGTTCTTTATTTCTCTGGAACAGCAGGAAACTTTATAAGACTCTCCCAACAAGACTAGTTAAATGATTTTCCAGGCAAACACCCAACCTGAAATGACTGGACAAGGGAAGTAAGATTCAGTTCCTGGTCCACAGGGAGTTGGGCTTTGGTCCAAAGCAAATCTAGCTCTAC
This sequence comes from Neoceratodus forsteri, assembly GCA_016271365.2. NCBI lineage: Eukaryota > Metazoa > Chordata > Ceratodontiformes > Ceratodontidae > Neoceratodus > Neoceratodus forsteri. Next base: position 1,218,838,893 of record CM057454.1, on the reverse strand, counting down.
CCCAATTATGTGAATCACTTGTGAGGGGTTCAGTTCGGACTTGGCTGGACTGACCAGAAGGTCAAAGTCTCTACAGGTCTGGAGGGCCAGGTTAATGGACCACTCTACTGCCTTCTTGAATGACCCAGCAATCACCCAGTCATCCAGGTATATATATACATAGGGATGGTATTATCCGGTTCAGTGTGAACATCCTTAACTTGTACTTTCTGAGAAGAGATTCAGATCACAGAGATTCAGTATTGGTAGGCAACCACACATTCATTTCAGGACCAGGAAATACCTGAATATGAAGCCCTCACCATACATGGAGTGGGACACGGGCTATGGCTCCTTTTTCAAAGAGATGAGCAACATAAGGTAACCCTCATGCCACCACTTCTAGAACGCACTTGTCTGAGAAGGTAATTATGGACCAGATTTGCCAGAAGTGGTGCATCTGACTGGCCCCACTGGGATCTGGGGCAGGGATTGAACAGACTGGAGGTAGACACACCTCAACCCATCATGGGTGTCAAAGCTAAAGCCCTTCCATGCCCAGTCAAGGCCTGCTGCTGCCAAAGGAGATCTTCATAGCACCACTGCATATGCCAATGGAGCCTCTCACTGTCAAAGGAGGAAGAAAAAGAGCATCAATGGCGATGCCTCCCACTTGAGTGAGACCAAAAGTTCAAGGAATTCCTCAACCTCAACCTGGACCTGGATCGGGATCAAGAATGTCAATATGGCCAATGATAACAAGGAATTATGGCCAGAGGGGCAGTATAAATAACCCATATAGTGTTCGACTAGTTGATCATGGACGGAGGTAACTCCTGACAGCTGGGTTTGTGGACTGCTTCTGGCCCTCTTGAATGAGGACAGACAGGACCGGGGTCTTGGAGATTGAGTCATCTTCAGTCCCCTCCGACAATGGTTTGACAGGGTCAAGAAAATTCCTGACCACCTGATCAATCTGTGTCAAGGCCAACAAGCTCAATGGGAGCACTGTGGAGTTAGCTGCCTGTCCATTGATCAAATTAAGTTTGTCCAAAGCAAAGCCCTCAATAGCTGTCAACTGGTTCAGGGAGTCGAGGAAGCAGGAAGAATGCACCCTTTCCCCTTTCCTCAACTGATGGTGGGACTTCATCAACTTTTTAACCTTATTGTGGTGGGCAGGACCCTCCCTGATAGTCTGGAGGGTCTTGCACATTTCACAGAAGTTACTTGTGAATATCATAAAGATGCTTGCCCCCAACAGCGTCATGACCAATGAGGTGCCTGCTGCGCCCTTGGTCACCACCTGTTCCATAGCTGCCAGGTGGCTTGTGGACCCTGCAGCTATGGGGACCACTTGTGAGCTTCCTTGGATTTCATCAGAGGATCCCATTTGGCCAGTCAGACAGCCAAGGAGAAGATGAACACAGCAGTCTTGGAGGGAACCATAGCCTGACACAGTATGCATGCTGTGATGTCATGTTGTTCACCTAAACAGTAAAGGCACGACACATGCATATCTGTCCATGACATTATTTTTACTTCACTGGACACAGTACTTAAATCCAGGAGCCAGGTTAGAATCCCCACAATCCATCATATGCACTGGAGGATGAGAACAGAACTGAGAAATATGTTCATAATACAAAGAGGAAAGAAGTTTGAAAAAAGTTAACCAAATGGCACACTACAAATAGTTCAAGCCTACACCACACACAGAACTGCAAAGGAGGAGATCCAGCTCTTTCAGTGGAAAGGATGATCTGACATCACAGGGTACAGCCGAGGGACACACCACCTGGGTATTGGGAGGAGCTTCTCTTAAAGATAGTTCACAACTACTAAGAGTTTGCTATCCTCCAAATTACATTTAGGACTGTACAAGAGGGTGATTTAAATTCTGGGACTCCAACATAGGAATGCATGGGATAATGATTCAACCACTTAACCATATCTACCCTGACATTACAACTGTCGAGTCCCTACAAGAAGACCAGGTCCAAGGCATGGCCCTGAGGATGAGTTCCTTACCAGTGCAAGGCCTAGTGATATCTTTTGTCTTTTATCTGTTGACCAAAAAGAAAAGCCTCACCATTGACACAGGCACAGTCAGTCACCACCAAAACTTTGCGGAAGCCTACAACTAGGTCGTCTATGATGTCTGCCAGCTCCTAGCTCCAGCAATAATTTATTCCTGTGCCCTAAAGGCAAGTACATGGGAATGCTCCTGCTACCTCCACCTGACCCACCTTTCATTACAATGTATTCCAATGGCCTGGCCATTTCCATGAAACTTTGTCTGTCTGTGAACTCTGACATCTGGCTGAACCTGACTAGAATCCAGAGTCCACAATTCTTCACAGTCCTAGATAGCTGTCAGCTGGAAAATCTTCTCCTTCAAATATTTGGCTGCTGGCTTGACAGCCATCTTCTTTTTTTTTTAATCAGATCAGATATACCATCATCCAGCCTTTCCTGAGTTTAAAACCTCAGCATGGCTTATTATCAGGTATCAAGTTTAGGAGATTTATAATTTTTATATGGCTATTAAAAAAAAAAAAAAGATTCCCCTGCCACTATATGTGGTCCCATGGATAGATATACTCCATAGGTCCTTCAAATTATCCAAAAATGGAAATCATAGTACCTCAAATTTGCCCCCATTAATTTCCATTTTGTAATAAATTATTTCCAGTTTTGCTATATCTATCATTGTTAACCATTCTTTAAATATTGGTGGTGATGATTTTTTCCACATTTGGAATATAAATTTTTTGCCATCACAGTTGTTAACTGCCTAAATAATGGATTGATTTCTAGCCAAAGTGTTTTTTTATTGTTTTTTTTTTTACCAGGAGAGACACACTAAGCTGAACGCTTGTTTACAGGTGCAACCTGGGAGCACAAAGAAGTTAATTGACTTGCTCAGGGTCACACAGTATGCAAGTGGGGGCTATGGGATTCAAATCCAGGTCTCCAGGTTTGCAGCTCAGAGCCTTAAACCACTGCACTATACTGCCTCCCAGTGCAGTTTCTGATGGACTTGTTGTAAATCCTAAAAATATTCCTCCAGGATCAAATGGAAAATCAATTCCCAGAGTGTTATTCAATAATTTTCTTCCAAAATGTGTTCAAAAAAAGACACTCTATAAACATATGTTTTGTTTAACCTATACCAGTATGACATCTAGGACAAAACTCTGAAACAGTGAAGTTAAATTTATGGAGTTTTGCTGGGGTGTGATATAATCTATATAATATATTAAACTGCATTTGTTAGAACCTAATAGATTTTGACAATATGCTAAGGTAGCTTATTATGTTTAACCAGTCTTTCATTTCTGTCGCTATTCCTAATTATTTTTCCCCAAGGTAGTTTAAGTCTTAAAGAATCTGGTTGGAATTTTTCTTAAATAAGTGAATATACTTTCCCTGTAGTTTTTTTGATTTTCTCAGTCCAGAAAGAATTTTACTAATGGGGCTATCGGTATCTGTGAATCAGAGTTCCAGTTTTTTTTAATATAGTTTCTTATTTGTAGACAGGGTATACATTCATTTTTATTAATATTCTGAGTTTTCATAGGTTCTTCAAATTTAGTTAATCTTCCTTTATTTGCAAGCTGATTCATTTATGTATTTCTTTTTGGTGCAGAGATTTACAAATATGATTTGAATTTAATTTTTTACTAGAAATGGATTATTATGAATTGGCATAAATTGAGATTATATTTTCTTATCTTAATATTTTATTTTATTTACTTCTTGCGACATTTTAAACACTTTTTTAAAATAATTTATATATTGTCCTTCCTTATCAGGCTATGGAGTGATATATCTAACACTGCACTTAGGATTGTATATGGTATTGTATCTTATTCTATATTCTTCCAGTCAACTGTTAGGTCATTACTGACAATATGCATCACAAAATCCTTCCAGGTGAGCAGCCATATAATACAATCTAAAGTTTGCAAATCAGTTCCAGCTTTTTCCTTTGCGGAATACATGTTCTCTATTTTAAGCCTTGATTTTATATTGTGCCAGAAACAGTTTTACATTTTGTTTTCATAAAAAGAGATTTTAGCCATAGTGTTCCTTGGAAAACAGGAGACGCTGGAAGGTTTGATGCGTTTTACTGGACCAACAAGTGTATTGTACAAAGATGGAATTATACACAAGCTTTCTGGGCCCCACAGGTCCCGTCTTCAGGTGAATAGCAAAACTGAGCAACATAAGCAGTACTTATATCTGTGGTGCAAGTTGTAAAAAAACTGAAAAGAATTTACTAAAAGGGAAGAACAGCAGGAAGTGTAGAAAGAAATAGATGAAAGGGGACTAGAGATAAAAGGCTATATAAGAAGCAAAGTAATAAAGACGTGTGAGAAGAATTGGGGGGGGGTAATTAGTAGAAACAGGTCAGTTGCAGATAAAAGGAAGCTAGAAAGGGTAATAAAAAATGACCTGACAGGAACACAGATAAGAAAAATCTGAAATACAAGGAGTTAAAGGTAGGCAGAAAGGGTAGAATAGGTAGGAACTGTTCAAGAAATTGCATGGAAGCTAAGAAAATAGAAGAAACAAAACAACAAAGGCCCAGATAAACAGAGTGTGAGGTAGTGTAAACAGAGAGGTGTGAGAACAAACAAGAGGTGGGCATAACTGAAGCAGAACAATATGCATGAGAGGCAGGGAGGCAGTAAGGGACGGGTAATGAAAACAGAGCAGGTAGGAACTCAGAAAAAAACAATAACAAAACTATTACAGTTTACTGTAGTATGTCATAAATCCAATGTCCCAATTTAGTCCACAAATCTTAGATTTAAATTGTTTTATAAATTTCAATTTTGTTAATATATTTATTTTTATAGATTCTATATTTTTGTTTTATGTATTTTATTTTTTCCTGATCATGAAAGAATTCTCTTGGCATAACAATAGTAAGAGTCTGTAACAAAAACAAAAGTCTAGGAAGGATATTCATTTTTATTACGTTTGTTCTACCTATCAAAGTTAGAGGCAAATATATCCATCTTGACATATCATTTGAATGGCAGTCATAAGTGGTATGCAATTTTGTTTGTATAATTTATTTATATTTTTTGTTGTTATTCCTAAATATTTAAAAGAGTCTTGTGGTTCAACTATAAAGTTGTGGTCAGCTAATGTTATTTCACCTAGAAGCATGATCTCAGTTTTCACCAGGTTCAATCTGTATCCAGACACTTTTGATAAAGCATCTACCAGTTGTAAAAATTATTCATTAATTTCCTTAAGATTAGGTAAATAAACAAGAATGTTGTCTGCGTACGAAATAGTGTACTCCTTCCCCCCTACTTTTATTCCTGTAATATTTCCAGGTACAATGCAAATAATACTGGGGACAAGGGACAGCCCTGCTTTGTTTCCCTACATAAAATTAAATATATCTGATAGTCTAGAATTTGCATAAATGTTTGCCTTTCATGACAGGTATATTGCTCCAACCCAGGTGAGTAAATCTCAGCCCATGCCAGCCTTTGACACAGTGGACATCAAAAAGTCCCAGTACACCCCATCGAAGACTTGCTCAGAGTCCAAAGCAATCAGTTCAGCATCAGGTTTTTCCACTAATTCCATTATATCTAGTGTTTTCCTTACCATATACTGTAGGAAAATGTTCTATTCTCTATAAATCCTACTTGTTCGGGTGCTGTCAAACATGACATTATTTTATTTATGCATGCAGCTAAGATTTTATACTACAAAAGAACTCCAGAGCAAATGCCCTGAGGCATGGGTTATTCCAGAGGATACTGGCTGCACAGTCAAATTTTAAAGAAAATACAATTGCACATACCCCAATAAGGCAAAGCATCATGGGAAATGCATACGACTTTATAGATGGTTTTATAATTAGTGTTTTGACCTGAATAAGGAAGGGTTTTCTAGGTTTTTATTTTGTTTTGGAATAAGAACTATATGGGCATCATTAAAAGAATTTGGCAGTGGCACGGTGGTGCTGAGGGTTGACGCACTGGATGCCACACCTTGCGCTATGCCAGCGACCTGGGTTAGGGAATGGACTCAGGTTGCTGGGGGCCAACGGGGGGATGAAGGATCGAGCGTCCCAACAAATGCTCTCCTCCCCCTGGGGTGGGTTACCAGGGGTGCTTTGTGCACCCAATGCTCCTGAGGCCAGTGGAAGCACAGGCTTTTGGGGACAATGGCAGCTCTTTGGAGCCAGGGAGGGGAGGATGTTGTGGGCACTTGGCAATGGCATGCATCAGCATGTCGACTGCCTGCGCAGATGTCCTCAGCTGGTTCAATGGGAGAAAAAGGGAAAAATGTATACAGCCCCGGCCCCCAAGCAAGGTGATACCAGGGGAGGGATAGCTTTGAGGAATGCCCAGGTGGATGGAATAGGAGGGGATATGAGGCCTCCTCTGAAGCTGTGGGAGACAGGCAAGTAAAAAAAAAAAGAGGATTTGGCATTTCTTGCTTTATTTTTATCATATTAAATATTTGTTTTAACCTTGGGACTAAGATATCTTGGTATTTCTTATAGAAATGTATAGTAATTCCGTCCAACCCTGGGGAAGGGTTTGGTGGTAGACTTTCTATTGCTTCAGTTATTTCTTTCGTAGTTATTTCCCAATCAAACATTTACCTGTAATCATCTGTTATATTTGGAAGTTTTTTTTCCTAAAATAATTTCTATCTGGCACTTAGAAGGGTTTGTTTTCAGAGGAATATAACATCTCATAATATTCCTTTAATACAACCATTTTTTTATCCTGATCTGTGGTCATATTTCCATTTATTGTATAGCCATCTTAATTTCTCCTGTCAACTCCTCTCCAAGGTTGGAGTGTTCTACAGATTGTACAGACAGACTGACAGTCAGATAATTTAACTCATTATTACCTGGGTAGCCATTTTGAGTCAGGTAAACTATGGATAGTTTGGACTTCACATGGAGCTATTAGAGGTAATGAGTTTAATTAAAGGGGAACTGTCATCAACAGGGCTTCTTAATGTCTGAAAGACCATAAAAAGCTAATTCGAGTGAGCTATTCTGTGTATCTGTGAGTCTTTGCAGTCCAGAGTTATTCATATGTAAATCAACCTGTAATTAAGAACCGGGAGCAGCCATATGTTTTAGGCTCCTGACAGGAAATTATGTCACCAAGGATCTTGGCCCTCCATTGACTACAGGTTATTGAGTTATCACCTTTACATTTCAAACTGTTAGTAAAAATAATCCATCTTCATGGTTGCTTTAATCTCTAGGCTATACTGCCAGCTGTTTACCAAAAACTACACATCTCAAGGCTGGCTCTGTGATGACAACATGTATTGGGGCCTCATATCAAGATTTCTAAACCCTGTCTGTGTTCATGTCAATAACATTTCTGGGGCTGCCACAGCACCAACGTCTGTCTTTCTCCATTCCCTCTCTCATAGCCTTTTCTCTTACAATTTCGGGTGTGAACTCAGGTTTACAAGATGTAAATGTGGCTACATACCTACTGGCCTGGTGTCATGGGGCCAGCCTTGAAATGTGAAGTTTTTGATTATCAGCTGGCTGTACAGCCTAGCAGTTAAAGCAAAGAACTGTGAACAAGCTTCGTTCATCCATCAGAATGGGTTTTGATTCCACGATGCTCTACTTATATATTGTGTGACCACAGCAAGTCACTTAACCTCCCTGTGCTCCCAAAACAGACCCAGGAACAAGCTGCAGCTGTGTGATTTTCCTGGACAAAGACAGTAAACACAATCTGAGCATGTGTTATGATTCTGAAAATAGTATGGTCTTTCTGTCCAGTTTTTACTTGAAAAGAAAAAACTAGGACACCATTACTTGTTTATTAACTGCAAAAACACATAAAAGAACAGCACAATTATTTATTTATTTCCTTTTGTTTACCAAGTAAGCACACTAGACAGCCAAGTGCCTATTTTCATGTGCGACCCAGGAGGATTACAAGGTACATACAAAGCATTAGGCAGAGTCAAGGTAACATACAAGAGCATCCTGCATAACAAGTTGATAGGTAGATAACAGCATATGAGACTTCAGGCATAACAGTTAGTAGGAAGATAACAACAAAATACATAACAGATTAATAGGTAGAATAACAACAAAATACAGACAATATCAACAAAGCTAACAATATGGGGTAAGCCATACCCAGTGGGGGGGGGGGTATAAGGATTAATGGATAACAGGATGAGTAAAGAATAGCACGAAAGAGAGTCCTGGGGAAAAGTGGCATAGACATGTCAAGGTCCCCCGTCAAGAACAGGTGGGCAGGGAAAAAGTGTCCAATGCAAATTAAAAGCATAAATTAACATTATATTGTTATACCAAGCATGCATAACCTGAAATACATTATTAAAAGAGTATTTTACTTCTTTTGATTAAGTTAGAAGTATAATAGTTTCTTGACGAAATACTCTGGATGGAATGGGACTTTCAGCCATAAAGGGAAAAAAAAAATCAAGCTGGTTGATCATGCCACCCATACCTTTTGATCATGTCTTACACTCCACTGCTATGCTGATAGAACATAACTTTCCAGAATGCAATTCCCACTGTAATGTACAAAAACAAACAAACAAAAGGAGAGACAGGGTGTGTGTGTGTGTGTGTGTGTGTGTGTGCTCACACACATGGGTATCTCTGACAGAAGTGCTGCACTAACTGAACTGTGCTGAAAGGGAAAGGTCAAATCTGGATACAGCATAATAGTCTCAGAATCATGACACATGCTCAGATTGTTTTTACTGTCTTTGTACAGGAAAGGCACATAGCTACAGCTTGTTTCTGGGTGTGTTTTGGGAGCAAAGGGAGGTTAAGTGACTTCCTCTGGTCATACAATATACAAGTACAGCAGGTTGGAATCAAATCCCATTCTGCTGGCTGAATCGCTGATACACTCTCAGACCCTAGACCGGTCCACTCGGGAGTCCCCCAAGGCTCCATTCTGGGACCCCTCCTCTTCAGCCTATTCTTAAACTCACTACCGGACAGCTGCCCAGAAATACAGGTTACTCACCTGTAACAGAAGTTCTAGAAATGGTATATGTTGTTCATCCACACTATCTGGCAGGTTCCTTGCCGCTTTAAATCTTGCCGGAAGGTCTTCAAGCTGGCTCCTCCCACCCACCCGGGTGGTAAAACTCTCGGCTCCGCCCCAGGACGCCAGATCTGGCCCGCTGGAAGCTCAGGTTGTGCGTCGAAGCCGAGGAGGTCGGGTGGGTCATGTGGATGAACAACATATACCATTCCTAGAACTCCTGTTACAGGTGAGTAACCTGTATTTCTAGGGACATGGATATGTTGTTCATCCACACTATCTGGCAGACTCCTAGCAGTTCTCCGGGAGGAGGGAAGCAAGGCGCACACCCCCTTAATACTTACTTGGGAAATAAGGACTGGAGAACCGAGGCCCCAAAACCAGCATCCCGGCGTGACTCAAGGTCGATGTGGTAGTGGGTAATGAAGGTGTTTGCTGACTTCCAGGTAGCAGCCCTGCAGATTTCCTGGATAGGGACGTCCCTGGGAAGCAGCCACCGATGCAGCAGTATGGTGGGTAGAATGAGCTCTTATCCCTCTGGGAGGCTCCATGCCCGCCAACTCATAGAGAGATCTATGCAGAGGTGACCCATCTGCTTATCGTCTGCTTGGCTGCAGGTCTGCCAGGTGTTGGCTTCAGCGTGGTGACAAACAGCTGGCGAACCTCTCGAATCCCTAGCCGTGCGCTCCTTGTAATAAGGCGGCCCTTCTAGGTCCAAAGTATGGAGCCTATATTACGCCTCCGAGGTGTGATTGGGGTAGAACACTGGCAGAGTCAACACTTGGTTAAGGTGAAACTCCGACACCACCTTCGGAAGGAATTTCGGTTGGGGGCATAGGACAACCTTGTCCCTGTGGAAGACCAGGTAGGGAGACTCAATGCTCAGCGCATGGAGTTCTCCCATCCTTCTGGCTGACGTGATAGCCACCAAGAAGGCAGTCTTCCACGACAGGTGGGGGAGACCACACCTGTGCATTGGTTCGAATGGCTTGCCCATGAGCTTTGCCAGTACCAGCAGTAAATCCCACGGAGGTGGGGGTTCCCGCACTGGAGGAGAAATGTGATCAGGGCCTTTGAAGAAGCGCCCGACCACCTTCTCCTGCACCACTGACTGCTGACCGGCCCGTGCCCGGTAAGCAGAGATGGCTGCCAGGTGCACCTTTAGGGTCGTTGACCTAAGCCCTTGACTAGATAGGGACCATAGATAGTCCAAAATGTTAGCCACAGAACACGAGGAAGGGTCCAAGCCCTTACCCCAACACCAAATGGAAAATCTCTTCCATTTGAAGGCGTAGAATTTTCTGGTCGACTCCTTACGGGACGCCTCAACAACATTGAGGACCTCGTCGGAAAGACCCAAGGCCTGGAACTCTAGCCGCTCAGGAACCAGGCCGTCAGGTGCAGGGATTGAAGGTCCGGATGGAACACCTTCCCCTGATTGACTGAGAGCAGGTCCGGGCGAGCTGGAAGCTGCCTCGGGAGCCTGGAGCTGAGGCTGAGGAGATCTGGGTACCAGAACTGGCGGGGCCAGTCTGGGGCTATCAGAATCACCTGCACCTTGTCCCTCCTCACTTTGAGCAGGACCCTGTGAATCAGGGAAATGGAAGGCGTAAAAGAGGCCCGGGGTCCACGGCCTCGAGAAGGCATCCCCCTGCAGCGAGCCCTGCTGAGGGGGGCGGGCATGAAACAGCCTCAGCTTCGCGTTCTCCTGAGGCAAACAGATCCACCAGAGGTGTGCCTCAGAGGAGAACAGATCTTTACTACCTCCGGCAGGAGAGACCACTCGTCCGATGCAGCCCCTATCCGGCTCAGGGCATCGGCCAGGGTGTTGGAGGCTCCTGCCACATGAATGGCTAGGAGATCCGCCTCCAGGCTACGCACAAGTGACCAGATGCGGAGAGCTTCCTTGCATAGAAGCATGGAGCGCGTCCCGCCCTGGCGGTTTAGGTAGTACATGGTCGTGGTATTGTCCGTCTGGACTCGAACCACTTGACCCCAGAGAAACGGAGCAAAGGCGGTGAGAGCTAGGCGGACCGCTCGGAGCTCCAGCAGGTTGATGTGGCATCAGGACTCCCGCGGGGACCAGAGGCCGTGCACTCGGTGTTCCCCCAAATGGTCACCCCAACCCATCAAAGAGGCGTCGGTCGATAGAGAGACCGTCGGCTCAGGTAGGACAAACGGGATACCCTCCTGCAGATGAGATGGAACGGTCCACCACTGGAGAGCATTCCACATCTCCTGGGTCGTCAGCACAAGCTGGTCCAAGGGATCGTAGCATTGTGACCATTGGCTGGCCAGTCCCCACTGAAGGGGACGCATGTGCCAACGTGCCCAACGGACTACGCTGGTACAGGCCGCCATGAGACCCAGGAGGTGCAGGAAGTCCCGGGCAGGGTGCGATTGCCCAACCAGAAATGATTGGGCAAAGGAGGTAAGAACCTCGGCCCTGTCAACCGGGAGCCGTGCTCTGGCTCGTAGAGAGTCGAGCTCTGCCCGATGAACAATATCACCTGCTTCAGTCGAGTTCGATTTGGCCTCGTTGATAAGGAGGCCGACCTGAGAGCAAACCCGAGGGCCAGATCTCTGGACCGCTCCACCTCCTGTCTGGAGGGGGCTGCTATCAGCCAATCATCCAGGTAAGGGTACACCCGGACCCCTCGGCGCCGCAGGAATGCTGTCACCACTGCCATGCATTTGGTGAAGACCCTGGGAGCTAGAGAAAGGCCGAAGGGCATGGCCTGGAACTCGAATAGGGATCCCTCCGCTCTGAAGTGGAGGAATCTCCAGTGAGACGGATGGATAGGGACGTGAAAGAACGCGTCCTGAACGTCCAGAGAGCAGAACCACACGCCGTGTTCCAGAGATGGTATTATCTAAGCCAGAGTGACCATTCTGAAGGTTCGAGACCTTAGGAACTTGATTAGGTCGTGTAGGTCGAGAATGGGGCGCCAGCCCCAGTCCGTTTCGGGACCAGGAAATACCTGGACACAAACCCCGGGTCTGAAGGAGGGTCCTCCACCTCTCTTATCACCTCCTTCTGGAGGAGGAGAGTGATGTCGGCTCAACGAGCCGCCAGTGAGGCTGGGGACCCTGAAGCCCCCCGAGGGGCGACGGCTCTGTAGGGCGGTGCCTGCTCAAATTCTAGAGGCAGGCCTCTTCCCACCACCTCCAAGACCCACCTGTCCATGGTAACAGTGGACCAGGCGGAAAGGAAGTGCTGGAGCCGTCCCCCCACGGGGGGAACCAGGGGTGAGGCGACGGGGATGGGGGTGACACCCCTCAGCCCGTCACTGAGCAGACTTGGAGGAGGGACTGGCCGAGGGACCTCCTGGGCCTTTTCCTCCTTGCTTCCTATTAATGAAAGATGACGGCTTGGGTTTGGGGTACCAAGGTCGAGCCTGCTGGCCCTGACGTTGTGGGGCCGGGCACGCCCCGGGCACAGAAGGACGAAAGGGCTTAGGCTGAGGCTTACGGCCTTTGTCCTTCTACGGGGAAGAGACCGAGTCCAAGGTGGCATTGGACTTTTCGATCCTCTGGAGGTGACCTTCCACTCCAGAGCCGAAGAGGTCAGTTCCAGAAAGGAACATCCGCCAATTTGTGCTGGGTATCCGAGGTGAAGGTGGATATCCTCAGCCACGCCCACGATGCATGGCCACTCGCGGTCGCCACTGATCTAGCACAAGAGTCTCCGATGTCGAGAGCAGTCTGGAGCTGCTGCTTAGCCACTGCCCTGCCCTGATCCCGCACCTGCTTGACTGTGGTCTGCAGGTCCGCGGGAAGATGGGGAACGACCTCATCCAGGAAGCCCAACAGGGCATGGGAGAAGTGTGCCATCAGGACGGCCGAACTGGCCTGATGAAGGCCGAGAGATGATGCAGCATAGACTTTCCGCCCGGCGTAATCCAATTTCTTGGATTCTTTGTCAGGTGGTTTGTCCACGTCCCTGGCATTCCCGGCGCACCAGAAAACACTATCGGTAACCAGCCCCTCGGCAGAGGGGTGTTCCGAGAAACCGGACAGGGAACCGGTAGGGACCGCGCACTTCCTAGCTATCCTGGCCAAAGGTGCAGGGCAGGAAGCAGGGCGCTGCCATAGCTCCAAGGCCGGACCAACGATGGCCTCGGCCACCGGAAAGGCCTCCGTTGGAGAATCCCCTCGGTCCAGAATCTCCGTGAGGGGATATCTGGCCCTTTTGGAAACGGGTTCGAGCTTCATCCCGGTGGACTCCGAGATGAGTCAAAGTAGGCCAAGGAAGGACGAAGGGCTATCTTCCACTGACTGCCCCCCTGAGGACTCCAAGTCCATCCGCCTGGAAAACAGGGAGGAGTCATCTTCAGACTCCGACGAGTCTTCGAAGAGCTGCCTCGAGCCTGAGACACCCTCCACCTGCCGAGGTTTATCGGGAGTGAGAGTGACCGACAGCCTATGGGGCAGCCCCTGAGCCGACCGAGAACTCTTGGTCGGAGCCCCAACTAACGGCTGAGGAGGCGGCGGTTCCACCAAAATCGGTGGGGCAGCAGTAATAGGCCGAACAACCGGTCTGGGAACAGGCTCCTCGACCACCGCGAGGGGTTGTTTAGCCGCTCCGGTGACAGCCACTTAATGGCCGGTGAAGACGACTGAGTCGGCTTATTCCCGGCCAACAGAAGCTGTTGCCACATAAGCTCTTCATATTTCCGACGCAACTTACGTCGAAGCCTCCCCTCATCCGAGGAGGAGGAAGAAGAGAAAGAGTGGCGGCGCCGCTTAGCGCGGTGCCGAGACCGAGACCGCCTATGACGGCGGGATCGGCTGGACCGCGAGGAGGTCTGAGACCGAGATCGAGAATCTCTCGGCTAGGGCCGAGGTCGGCGCTGGTACCGAGGATCGGTAATCCTTCGCTCAGAAGATTGCACCAACGGCTCCGAACCGGAGGCACAGTCGAGCCGACGGATCCTCAACTCTCGCCGGGGAACCGGAGAGGATTTTCAGCTTCACTCTCCGCCTCTCCTCGAGGCGATCATCTGCTCGAGTTGTTCCAGAGCCCGCAGCCCGCTGACACCGCCAATCGGGCCTCCTTGATTTAACTGGAGGAAATCTCTTCTCGGGGCGCCCCAACTGCAGACGGCAGCACGATCTTCGCGACATAGGACCGAAAAAAAGAAGATACAGGTCGTAAGCCCGCGTCTGCTCAAGGCCTACAGTAAACGCACGTGGAGTGCGGGTCTGTCCGAGACATTTTCTGATTCGCAGGCATCTCCGAAACTCGAGTCGATTTATCCATCGCAGCCGCTGAGGAGAAGAAGACCAAAGTGTTTTTGGTAAATTTGAAACAAGTTTCAAAGTTTGAAGAGTTAGGCACCAAATCTTAATCACAGAGCGTTAAGGAGGGAACCTGAGCTGCCAAGCGGTAAGGAAGATCTGGCGTCATGGGGCAGAGCCGAGAGTTTTACCACCCGGGTGGGTGGGAGGAGCCAGCTTGAAGACCTTCCGGCAAGATTTAAAGCGGCAAGGAACCTGCCAGATAGTGTGGATGAACAACATATCCATGTCCCTAGAACAAATAATTCTCTACGCCGACAATGCTGTGATCCTCACCTCGGACCCTGATCCAATCAAATTACAAAATAAACTTCAGCGGGCCTTCTCCTCCATCGAATCATGGTTTCTAAATTATAAACTGCTTCTCAATCAGAAAAAAAAAAACAAGTCTATGGTCTTCTGCAGCTCCCACAGCAAAAACAAACAACTCCACCTCTCCACTGCAACCAAACAAGGAACCATTCAAGAGCAAACACAATTGTTCAAGTACCTTGGCATCACCCTTGATCCCCACCTCTCATACGCTGTCCATATCAGCAGTGTTGCAAAGTCTGCCGATGCGAGGTTAGGCATATTATTCCGGCACAGGAAACACCTAACCCCAGAAGCACTGGCAGTGGCCGTCCAAAGCTACATCGTCAGCATCATAGACTATGGTCTTATCGTATATGGGTCTGCAATTACCTCTGCTCTCAAACGTATCGCAACCTCCCTAAATAAGGCTTGTTGTCTTGTCACTGGCTCACATCGCCATACCCACACTTGTGACCTTTATTCCCAATCTGGATGGCTTCAACTGGACAAATGCATAAAATACCAAACCTGCATCACGGCCAAGAAAATTATAATGGGTCTGGCCCCACCTGGTGTCTGTGCCCTCCTTAAGCCTAGACATAGGAACGGCACTACAAGGAGATCCAATTTCACGTCTACTACATATCCCACAACGTCGCACGACCCAAGGACAAAGATCATTTGCCTATTGGCAATCCAACTGGCTCAACTCTCTTAGCAGCGAAATAGCAACCACTCCAACACTCGACCTCTTCAAGTCCAAGCTGCGCCTCTCACTGCTTGTATCCTGTGATTGCCCATCTTAACATTTCCACAATTCCAGCTGCAAATGCCCCAGCACCCAGCACTTTCAATCAGTCTTTGCACCCCTAGCACCTTACCTGTCATATTCCCTTGACAAGGCCCCCTGGCTGCACTGTCTCCCACCCTCGCCCACCTCCCCCCTTATCTCCACTCTTGCCCCCACCCCAACCACCTTCCGTTCTCCCCTTACCCCTGCACCTCCTTCCCCTCGATCTCAACCTTCACTTCCCCACCACCCACCCCCCTTTCCCTTGTTTTGCTCATAGCTCATGTCTTTGTACTGGTTATTACACATCTGTAAGTTAATGACTACATGCTTGCAACGAAAAATGGTGACTGTTGCACATGCTGACGTGGAAACTTTGTAAAAGAGCCTCGGCTCAAAGGTATTGTAATCCTAGACTGAAATAAATAAATAAATAAATAAAATGAAGCTTGTTCACAGCTCTTTGCTTTAACCTCTAGGTTGTACTGCCAGCTGTTAATCAAAAACTATACATTTCAAGGTTTGCCCCATGATGCCAGGCCAGTAGGTACATAGCCACATTTGCATCTTGTAAGCCTGAGTTCACACCCAAAATTGTAAGAGAAAAGGTTGTAAGAGAGAAGCTGGAAAAATACAGAAGTTGGTGCTGTGGCAGCCCAAGAAATCTGCACTGACATGAACACAGCCAGGGTTTTTTTTTTTTTTTAAATTAAGGTTTATTGTTATACCACCATTACAAAGCAAGATTGCAAGTGCATTGAAAGAAAAACAACAGAAACATAGTGTACAGAGTAATGTATACAGCTTACTCTACCCCAACCTCCACCCCTCTACCCACATCCCACCCATCCCGCATACCCACAGACACAATAAATTGAGGAGGCGACAACTGATGGCAATATACACAGAAAAGCTCAACTAGACTGAGCACAGGATCCTGATCTTCAAACTGTACCATCAAGAATATGAATCAGAGGCTTGAAGTAAATACAGAGTATGAAAAGTCTCCCATGTTTTTGACTAGCTAGGAAGGGAGTTATTTATACTGGCTCCCATTTTCTCCATGTTCAGGTTAAATAGCAGCTCCCGGAGCCACTCCAGGTAGGATAAGGGGCTGTCGTCAAGCCAATGCTTTAATACTACCTTTTTAAGCGAGGAAGAAATGGCAGCCATATAATATCTCCTGACCTTCTCATCGATCCTGTTATAGTCCCCAATCAAGCAAATTTGGGGTGTGAAGTACTTATCCAAACCAAGCAAGGGATTCACTTTGTTTTTAATCTCATCCCATAGGGCTTTCACTGAGGGGCAATCCCAAAATATATGGAGGAGGGATCCTTCTTCCTGGTGACATCTGTTGCAAAGAGGAGTAGGAATTCTCCCTATCCTATGAAGTTTGACCGGGGTCCAAAATAAATTATTCAGAAACTGAAAATTGCATCAACCTGAGGCGGTCCTGGGAATATATCTATAAGTATTCAGCCATATGGTAGGCCAATCAGCTACTCGGTCCGGAAATAGATCCTCCTAGTACTTAGGAGTACCTAACCAACTCCCATATGCTTTTTCATATAATTGTGCATTCCACCTAGAAACTGGGTGTGGGTCCCACGCTGTCTTGGAGAGGAATTTGAAGAATTCCTCTGCAATTGGCCCTGATTTAAACACTGCTAGTTTTTGAATCAGTAAGTGTCTTATCTGGTAAATCTTGAACACTTGGTTAGGGCCCACCTTAAATTGTGTTAGGATAGACAGCACTGAGCTACATCCTCCATCTTGTATTAACTTCCTGATTCTTTCTCCTGACAAAGAGAGAATCTATGTATCCTTGATCATTTTACCCCCAATTTTAAGATTCGGGTTACAACAAAGAGGTTGACTGAGGTCTTGATAATGGGAATATTTAAAAAGGGAACATAATTGGTCATGAATCCTCAGAAAGGTGGCTAATGGGGTGAAAGACAATTTCTTAGGGAGGCTTTTTAGACTATTATATAAACAAGCAATAGGATCAAGACCGGCCTCCTTCAACATCCCAATTTCCAGTTTTACCCAAGAGGGGACATAAAGTGAAGTATTCTCTATGTCTGGTGTCAGTAACCACTTAAGGTATTTACTAGCACTGCTGACCCAGTAAAACATACCAAAATGTGGTAGTCATAACCCCACCAAACGTTTAGGGGTAGCTAGTTTATGATAGGCCCATCGGGGTGATTTACCTTGCCAAATGAAGTCCGAGATAATCAAATGAATCCCGGAGAACCATTTTAGTGGGAGCCAATAATTGAGCATGTTAATAGGGTAAAATACCAGAGGAAGGACGTTCATTTTAACTAAGTTTATATGACCCCAGAGAGAGATGGGAAGTGTCCACCATCTTTTTAAATCATGTTTTATGTCCTGTATAACAGAGTCCAAATTAAGTTGAATCATTTTGTATTCGCTTCTTGCTAGCGTGATGCCTAGATATTTTAATTTCTGTTGACTCCATTGAAAGCCCACCTCGGAAATGTTTTTCTGTAATTTCCCATTTAGAGGAACGACAGTGGTTTTCCCAATGTCTATTTTATAGTTGGATAGTATACTGTATTCTTCTATAGTTTCTAAAGCCAAAGGGAAAGACTTCCGAGGATTCCAGAGATGTAGGAGGATGTCATCCGCATATGCAGAGATATTCAAATCCAGGTCGCCAATCTGTACTCCTAATATTCTAGGGTTAGATCTGAGCCTACAAAAGAGGGGTTCCAAATATATATTGAAAAGTAGAGGGGACAAGGGGCAGCCTTGCCTGGTGCCTGAAAACAATGGGGAAAGTAGCAGAGAAAAGTCCATTACAATAGATCCGGGCTGTTGGATGATTGTATAGGGCTGAGATCCACTCGATATACGTGGGAGGAAACTCTAGCCTATGCATAGCCTCAAATAAAAATTGCCAGTTCGCCCTATCAAATGTGTTCTCTGCATCCAGGGACAACAGACCATAAGGATTGTCCGAGTCCCAGGACATTAAGAAGAAATGGACAATTTACGGAGATGATCTGAGGACATTCTCCCTCTCATAAATCCCACTTGATCCGGGTGGATGATATGAGGCATAACTTTATTTAGCCTATTAGCTAATATTTTAGCTAAGATTTTAACATCGCAGTTAATTAAAGAGATTGGGCGGTAGCTACTGACTCTAGCTGGGTCTTTACCAGGTTTAGGAATGACAATTATAAGGGCCTCTAGAACGAACAGTAGCAATCAACTATGTAGCCCTCAAGTAAGTAGTGGAATAATCGTTTCAGTCCGGGGACCAACTGAGTGGTGAAACATTTAAAAAAATTGGAAGAGAACCCATCCGGGCCCGGAGCCTTGTCTAGAGGCAACACAGCCAGGGTTTAGCAATGTGCAGTTTTTAATGATCAGCTGGAAGTATAGCCTAGCGGTTAAAGCAATCCTAAAGATGGATTATTTTTACTAACAGTTTGAAATGTAAAGGTGATAACTCACTAGTTTCAATGCATATACAAAACTATTATTATAAATGTTGAAAGTGCTGTAATAACACCCTAAAACACATTTTATACAACAGACCATTTCCTATGTAACCTACTGTCAATGGAGAGCCAAGACCCTCGGTAACATCATTTCCTGTCAGAAACCTAAAACATATGGCTGCCCACAGCCCTTAATCACAGACTGATTTACATATGAATAACTCTGGACTGCAAAGACACACAGATAAACACAATAGCTCACTCAAATTAGCATTTTATGGTCTTTCAGACATTAAGAAACCCTACTGATGACAGTTCCCCTTTAACCATCAGGATGCTGCAGCAAGTAGCCTGTTTTTTAAGTAAAAATGGATCAAGAAGAAAAGCAAAGGAGTAGAGGGCAAGAAATGACTGGTGTGGGATGTTAGTGGCCACAGACTCCCCGACAACCTGGGAGGTCTAGAGTTTTAAGAAACACAGAAACAGACGATGGCAGAAAAAGACCAGGGCCGAGATATTCAAAAGAGTTGAGCTATGTGCAATAGGGTTGTTCCTGCACAAGTCCGAAATTGCGCCATTCTGCGATATTCAGCAGAAGGCAGTTGCGCCCCCGAAATCATGCTGAGCAACAGCGCAATGATAATGAAGGCATGCGCAACTGAAGGGGGAGGAACCATGCATAAATGGTGCAGTGCGATATTCAACGACTTGCGCCATGCGCAGTAGGGGAGCAAGCGGAAGTTGCGCCATAGCAGAAATGAGCCAATATAAAAAGGAGCAAGGGAGAAATGCATGAACGCTACAGGGAAGCCACATGAGGTAGAACTCTAGCTACACATACAGGACAGGAGGCACAACAGGGCAGGCCAGGGAAAGGGCAGTCTGAACAGCCAGGCACAGGGAAGGTGTGGGGAGCCACACAGCACAGATGCCAGCACAGGCAGGTGTACCTGGTGCAGGGGAAGTTGCAGCCAGGACAGCAGGGGGAATACAGCAACAGCTGCCAGGGGGGGTGAACACAAGCCAGGGACATGGCCAGTGCCACCTTCCAAATGGAGGCCGTAATGAGGGGGGTGAGAAGGCGGGCGGCAGGGGGCATCACCATGGAAGGGCCCGTCGTCGGTATGCCCCCAACAGGCAGTACCGAGCCCACACCAGCTTTGAGCTGTACACTGATACTGAGATTGTGGGCTGGTACCGCCTCAATAGGGCAATTCTGAGGTGGCTCTGTGAGTTGTGCAGTGATGTGATGCAGGCACCCATACGACGGAGCCATGCCCTGTCAGTGGAGACTAAGGTAACAGCCTGCATGTGCTTGCTCACCATGGGTACCTTCCAGAGACCAACTGGGGACACCACAGGCATAACCCAGTCAGCCACTTCACGCCACCTCACCCAACTCCTCAGCGCACTGCTGCCACATGCTGTGGAGTACATCCATTTCTCCAGCACAGTGGCAGAGCACACAGAAAACATACAGGAGTTCCACAGGGTAGCATGTATGCCTGGCATGCTAGGGGCAATAGATTGCACCCTTGTGGCCATATGCACACCACCTGACCCCGAGGGGGCCGCGTACTTAAATTGCAAGGGCTATGCCAGCATCAACTGCCAGGTGGTGTGCGATGCCAGGGGGTGCATAATCAATGTCTGTGCCACGCACCCTGGGGGAGCACACGATTCTTTCATCTGGCACCAGTCGGCACTGTGCCACAGATTCGAGAGTGGGGACATCCCACTGGACACCTAGTGGGTGAGTATGCAAACCACATGGACAATCATAGGGCCTGGGGGGGGCATGGCCAGAGGTGGTATGGGTAGTGGCCTACATGGCCTGGGGCAGGGCGATGCTGATCACAAAACTAACCTCTGCCCTCTACACACAGGTGACAGTGGATACCCACTCCGTCCCTGGCTGCTCACACCCTACCGGCGAACCTCGACCCCATCACAGCAACGCTACAATGAGGCACATTCCACCACACTTAATGTCATCAAGCGGGTGTTCAGGATGCTGAAGGCACGTTTCCACTGCCTGGACACCTCTGGCGGTGCCCTACAGTAGAGCCCCTCAAAGGCATGCGGGCTATTCCTCGTCTGTTGCATCCTGCACAACATGGCGAACGAATGTGGAATAGCCATACAGGTCGAAGATGGGGACAGCAATGGGGACGATGGGGACACCGGTGATGATGGTGATGGGCAGCCCCCCTTGGCTGACGGGACGCCCGACTGCTCCGGCTGGCACAGCTGCACCGGGACACGATCATGGAGGAGCACTTCAGCCAACCCAGGTAAGTCATGGGGCCATGCGCAACCACCAGTGGCTAAAGCACAACCCACAAACATGCATGGACACACACCAGGGGTGCATGCCATCAAGGGAAGAGGCAGGGCACAGAAGCACACACACAACCAGGGATGGGTGAGGATTAACATGCCACGCCGATGGACACACACACAAAATGCTTCAAATGTGCACAGAGGGCAGGAGGCACTCCGACCCAGAACGCAGACCCTAGCAACACACATGTCCATAGGCCACCACGCCCACTGACTGTCCATGTGCGTGTCAGATGCTGAGCACCATTGCACACTGGTGTGCAGCGCAATGCAGGCATCATCATGCACACGCAACTGCGGACAGCAGCCGGGAGGGTGTGCAGGTAGACTGTGTGTCCGCGTGCAGGGCGGGGTATCCACCCGTGCACCGCCCAATGAAACACACGATGCACACAGGGCAGCACTAGACAGCAGCCACGATGGGAGACAGGTCAGTCACACAACACAGTGCCACGGCTGCCACAGATGTGTGGGCGGCCCTGCCAAGACCCGCCAGCACTGACAGGCTGACCACTGGCCTCATGGGGTGGCACCGATGGTCCCCAAGGGGTTCCACTGCATGAACGTGACTGTGCTCACACAGGGGTCTGCAGCACACCGAACATGCCTGAACCAGGAGTGCTCAGGATGCCCACAGCTGAACCCAGTGTTGACAGGGTGTGAGTCACATGACGCCAGGAATGGGGGGTGAATAGTGCACTGCGTGGTGTCTGCGATGCATGGGCACCTGACTGTGTGCCCATTGTGGCCATGACAGCAATGAATGCCTGTGTATGCCTGTCAATGGCAGTGGTCACATCCTCCCACAAATGGTCCATCCCTGCCAGGATCAGTGCGGTGTCCCTGCTGTGACGCTCCCCTGCCCGCTCCAGAGCCACACGCAGTGCATCCACGGACATCGCCAGCTGCATCTGCTTCTAGACCAATGCTTGCAGTAGGCGGGTGTGCTCGTCCAAGAGGTCATCAGCCTCCTCTGTATCCTGTCCCTCAGGGTGTGCATGACCCTGATGTTCAGCACTCCTTGAGGGTGGGTGCTGCGCACCAGGACCAGGTCTGAGCATGTCCACAGGCGGTGCACAGATGCCGCTGCTGAACCCTGTACCCCCACACCCATTGGGCAACTGCTGATGCTGCCACTCTGGCTGCTGCTCCCCAGGGCTCAGTGGTGCCGCCGCAGTGGCCACAACAGTCCCACTGTCCTGAACAGACACCAGTGCTGTCCCACTGGTGCTGACAGGCACAGCCTGGGACTGTGCTGACATGCAGGCCTCGATGGCAGCACCACCCACAGCCATGGGCGTGAACTGCCCTGCTGTGTGGCCATCCCATGGCACACACGTGTCACTGCCCATGATGGTCATGTCATCATTACTAGTGACGGACTCTGCACTGGCCACAGTCAGAGCATGCTGGCATCCGTGGACGCAAGCACGCTGGGACACAGGCAGGGCTTCCTCCACATCTGTTACAACGACATCAGTGTGGACAGCCAGGCGGCCCCACTGTTGCAGTGATCCACATATACCTGTGGAGGTAGATGGTCCCTCCTCCAACTCCAGCCGACTGTCCGCAGTGGACAGGCCCATCACTGCTGACCCATGCAGATGCTCAGGATCTGTAAGGGAAAGCAAAGTCACGTTAGTGCGTGTGACCTACCCTGCCCCCATAGACAGACCATGACTTACCATGCAGTGATGGGCCACCACCCGTCTAGAAGCCACCACCTGGAACACCCTCAATGGCACTGTGCTGCATGCTTCCAGCAAGCCTCTCCTCCTGTGGGGTCAGCTGTACCACCTCCAGCTGTCCCCCACCTGTTGCAGCACGTGCTGCCCTGAGGGCAGCTACCTTCTCCTTTACCCTCCTCCTGTCCGTGCCAATCTTTTTCTTACACTCCTGTACGGAGCACTGGTGGCTGCCATGCAGGTTCACAGCACGTGCCACCTCCTCCCATGCAGCAGCATGGGCTTGAGGTGTTCCTTTCCATCCACTGAGAAGTGGCTTCTGATCCAGGTAGGCCTCGAACAGGGCCTCGGTTTCGGCCTTTGTAAAGTTCGTCCTCCTCCTCCTCCCACCACTGTGTTCCTCCTCTCCAACAACCTGCTCAGTCATTATGTAGCCTGTAAGAATGGCAGTTGTTACCTGTGACTGTGCAGTCCCATGCGTGTCCCTGAATCCACAGTCCACACTCCCAAACAGCATTCAACTCACCAATAAACTGCAGTAACTGACTATGGCCACTGCAGCACACTGTTGCACTTTTATAGCACAATCCATGCAAATGAGGTGAGGAGTAACTTTAAGTAGATGCAAATTGCAGTGCTGCGCCATTGAATGGCTGATTAGATGATTTGCATATGATGGCTGAATATCGCGCTGTTGCGCATCGTGCAATTGTGCTGAACGTGCTGAGCCAATGGCGCAGTTCTGTGACATGCGTATTACACCTCACTGCGCATGCCCGGGTTGCTGATGCAGGCATCTGCTGCACTGATGACATGCTGTGCACAGTAGGCAATGAAGGGCATGGCTACTATTGTGCCAGTGGCGCTATAGCAATAGTCACTACATGGCGCTGTGGCACTGGGCCATCATAGGCGCAATGGCCCAACTGCTCGGTAGTCCGCTATGGCGCTGGCACACAGGCAGCCAATCGCGCGACACACATTGTCTTCCAATGGCACTGTGCGTGGCCATGTGCCAGAGACCCTTGACCCTGTGCCTGACCTTTGCCCCCTAGGTGCCATGCATCAGGCATGGGTGCACCTCTATCGCGCTGTTCGGTAACAGTGCGATAGGGAATGGCAGTGCTGTACTGCGCAGCACCTGCACGTGGGGAGCCACGCTGCAGAGCACCATATTGCCTACTATAACTGTAAGGATGTCATGCAGACAGGCAGCGCAGTGGTCTGCCATTGAGTTGGCAAATCTGGTGGCAATTGTGGAGCCACACCATGGGCCTCTCTTTGGGGAGGCACCCCTGGACAGGGCCAGGACCCAGATGTGGCAGGAGGTGGCCACTGCCCTGGAGGAGGCCACCAGATGAGGGAGGAGCATGGAGCAGTGCAAGCACCACTATGGGGACCTGTGGAGGAGGGAGCCGGAGCTACTGGCACGACTGCAGGCATGTGCCAGGAGGGGCACGTTGCCACATCCAGGTAGGGGTTCCGTCATCACACTTTTATTGTCTATATCGGTAACAGTGTTATATGTGTCCACCACATGGGGAGGGACCATCTGGGGTTGGCTGTGTGGTATTCACAGGGTGTGGGGTGGGTGGGTCTGGCTGGGTGGGAGGCACACACCTTGGGGAAGGGGGACTTTGCTTCGGGATTGTACTGATGTTCTTCTCTCCTTGTTTTCCCCACAGGCCTGGATGAATGCCGCCAGTTGACAGAGGAGCGGTGGAGGGAGGAAGACGATGCAGCCAGGTGGGGCGAGGGCCATCACTGCCCACCTGACCCGCCCAATGAGGGTGAGTGCCATACATCTATGATTACTATTGCATGCTGTGTGACAGGGTGGGCAACGGGGCTTGGCCACCAATCACCGACACCACTGCCATGCACGCAACTTGTTACAGTCTACACTGTCCAGTGGCAATGCATGTCTGGGAGTGCGTCAATGGTAGTCCATGCGTGCACCAGGTGTATGGTTGTGTGCCACTGCCTCTCCCACCATAGCCATGTCACCAAGCGCCCACGGTGGTGCTGTTCATGACTTGGCCGGTGGGTGTGTGCAGCATTCCACATGGCTGTAAGCGCCTGGGTGAGCAGGTCCTGTGGACGTGATCACTGTGGGTGGTCACACACCGTCACAGTCGTATGTCCCATAGCCGTACGCCATGCACAGTTGGCGGGCTGTATGGGGTTGTGCATTCACGCCTATTGACTGTGCTCCCTTGTCCTAGGTACCCGCCATCTATGGGACATCAGGGAGGCTGTGAGGGAACTGCTACTGCTGGCCCAGGAATCACTGGAAATCCTCAGGCATTTGAATAGCATCGGGGTACTATGGTGGCACAGAGGCCAGAGGAGTCACAGCATGGAACGGCGCTCCCGCTAGGGATCCCTCAGTCCCTGAATTCCCCTACCCCCCTGGACCCACGCTCACACCCCTCCTTTCCCATCTCATTTGTCCACCCCTGCCCCCTACCCAGCACCACCTTGTTTGTGGCCCCCCCCAACCTTGTATATAGTTTTTGTAATTTTATAAATAGTTGAATTTTATATTTGTGCAATACATTTGAATTTGATATGAATACTATGGTGGTCTCTGATTTGCAGTGGGCTATAGGTGCTCAGCTGCAGTGGTGTGCATGGTGTCCGGGGTGGTGCTGTCATGGGTATGTGTGTGTGTCTTTGTGGTAGCTATCAGTCAGTGTCTGTGGTGTGTGTGTGTGTTGTTCCCTGTGCACTGGATGACTGTGTGCAGTGGTCCATGGCGTGTGCTCTGTGTCCATGATGCACCCATCAGCCCGTCCATGGCCTGTGCAGCTGACACACATGCATGTCTGTGACCTGCACGATCCGCTGGCATGTCAGTGGTGGCAGTCCCTGTAGGGCGGCCACTGTATCCATCACTTGGCTGAGTTGCCCCTGTCACTGGTGTGGTACATGCCTGGCTCAGGTGGCACTGTGGGCACCACAGTCGTTGTCCCACCTCCATGCTGTGACTTGTGTGTGTTGCAGGGGATGTGCCCCACTGTCTGTGACTGCTGGTGGTGTATGGGTCCACAGTGCCTGCACAGGGTGGCTGGCACTCCAGTGCCATGGAGGACTGCAGGTTGTGTGTACACAGCTTACATGGGCCTACAATGGGGGCTTGGTCGCCCCACCACTGCGTCCCTGTGTTGGTGTGCCCTTGGGTATGAGGTGTCTGTCCACACTGTGTGGTAACCGGTGTGATGCATACTGCCATGCACCACTGTGGGTGGCTGTGCTGCCTGTTCTGGCCAGTGGTGGGTTGGGGTATGTCACTGGACTACTGTGCAGGGTGGTGTACCACTGGTGGTGGTGTCAAGGGCATGCCCTGTCCCATGAGAGGTACCTTTTGTGCTGACACATGGTTGGTCTCTCAGCGGTACTTCGGGGGGACTGTGCATGGTGGCACTGTGTCTGCCATTGTTGCATTGCTGTGTGCTGCCACCTGCTGATGGGTGTTCGTGGTGGGGCTGGCTTGAATGGTTCTGTGGTGCACAGGGTTGCAGTGTCACAGTGGGGGTGGTGGCATGCATGGGGTTTCCTGCAGTGGTGGTCACTGCTCATGGGGGGAGGTGTCTGGGGGTCATGGTGCAGGGTGTGCTCTGCATTGGGGATGGTGTGTAACGGGTGGTCTGCCTTTGTGGTGCCAGTCAAAGCTTCGGGTAGGTGTGATGGGGCACCATGGCCCGGCTGTGGGTTGTTTGCTTGTCTCCATGGGCCAGTGGTTATTCCAGTCCTTCCCCAGTTGTGCAGTGCTTGGGGTGTGGGGGGACGATGTCTGTTCTGCTGTGTGTTCCTGTACCCACCTCTGGCATGGGTGATGGGCCCCTACCTCCCTGGTTGTGCAGTTACATTGCTCTGCTGCTGGGGGGCTCCCTGGTTGCGCTATGGCGCCTCTGGACTGCTCAAGTGAACATCCCTTGTTGCGCTATGGCACATCAGATCTGCTCAGCTTCCCCTCCCTAGTTGCGCTATGGCTCAGGTGGTGTGATATTCAGTTGTCGACTGTAGGCGTAATTTGGCTTGCTCCGTTTTTGAATATCACATCTCTTGCACATGGGTGCAATAGACTTTCGCTTGCTCCTGCTATTGTGCACTTTTTTGGCGCAGTTTGAATATCTAGGCCCAGTGGTTCATCCAGTTTGCCTGAGCTCCATATCTAACATTAGGACCTACTGTCCACCCACGGTCCTAGCCCCCCAACCTCCTTCCCCCTTCTTCTTTGTAAGTTTGTTGCCCCTAGTGACTACTATACACTTCACTGTGTCCCAGCAGTGCTTGAAACTAGCAACTGTTTTAGCTCCCACCACTTCATCTGATATACTGTTCCATGCCCAACACCCCTTCTGTAAACTAATACTTCCTCATGCTTCTCCTGAACCTCCCCACTTTCAGTTTCTACCCATGCCTTTGTGAACTCAAAGTAGCATTCACTGTTCACCTTGTTTAAATCTTGTAGGAACTTGAAAGTCTCTATCATATCTCCCTCTCCCTTCTGCTCTCCAGTAAGTACATGTTCAGTGCCTTGATGCACTCCTCATAAGACCTGCCCTGTAGGCCCTGAATCAATTTTTTGTTATCCTGCGCTGCACTGTCTCCAATCAGTCCCTATCCTTCCTGAGGAGGGGATCAAGAACTGGGCACTGTACTCCAGATGTGGCCTTACTAAAGATCTACTATGGGGTAGTATTATCGCCCTCCTCCTGCTATCAATGCCCTACCCTACACATCTCAGCTTCCTACTTGCCTTACCATAGGCCTTGCTGCACTGGCTTGATTGCTTGAGGGCGTCATTAATGATAACTCTTAGGCTGATTTCCTCAGCCACAGTACTTAGTTTCACCCCTCCCATCCAGGATCCATCCAGTGTTCAGTCCCAGGATTCTCATTCCCTAGATGCACCTCTTTGCATGTTTGGTATAGACCTTTACTGCACTTTTTTGGCATTTAATTTCGACTGCCAAATCTTTAACCACTTCTATAGCTTTTTGTAAGTCACTCTGCATTTCTCAGATTCCCTCATCACTATCCAACCTCTCCCAGAGCTTAGTGTCATCTGTGAAGAAATACAACCTGCTCTGGATACCTTTTCCAATGTCTCTAATGAACGTACTGAAGTGGACTGGGTCCAGTAGAGATCCCTGTGGTACCCCACCCATGACCTCCTTCTCTTCTGATTTGACTCAGTTGACCACAACCCTGTGCTGCCTACCCTTTAACCAGTTTTCTACCCAGTTAACCTTGTCCTGAGCCACACCCAGATTCTCAGTCTTCCCCAGCAAGCGTCTATGAGGCACCAATTCAAAAGCCTTGCTTAGATCACTATAAAGCAAATCTAAGTCATGACCCCTATCAAATTACTTCATCACTGAAACCAAAGAAAACAATCAGGTTTGTCTGACAGGCCCTCCCTGCCATGAACCCATGCTGTTTACTCTGCCGGAGACCGTTGCTCACCAGGTAGTCTAGGAGATCTTCTTTGATCAGCAACCCAATCAGTTTCTAGACAATGGAGGTCAGGCTAGACAAATCTATAGTACACAGTACATCTTTTTACTGGTCCCTCCTCCCCCTTATGGAGCAGAATGATGCCTGACACGCTCCAGTTCTTCAGAACCACCACCATCACGAGTGAGCAGTTGAACTGTCCTAGCAGGAGTTCAGCGAGTTCTGCTGCCAATTCCCTTAGTATCCTAGGATGCAACCCATCTGGTCCTGGGGCCTTATGTATCTATAAGGCTGCCAGTCCATCCTTGACTGTATTGCTTGTAAATACTGGCTGCCTCATCTTCAGGACCCCCTTAACGGCCGCTTTGATGCTACTGCCAAGCAAAGCCCCGCCTTCCTCCTGGGTGAAAACTGAGCAAAACTAATCATCAAGGATGGCAGCCTTCTGCCTGTCCCTTTCTATCATCCTACCACCTTCTGATAGCCTAACAGCACAATTCATTCAACTGAAGTGTTATACTGAACCACAACTTCTGCATCCCCCTTCTGGAAAATAAAGTGCTTGTTACTGCCACTGAAGTCCAGTCTGGTTTTGGCTCACACACAAAATATATGAAGAGCTAGTGTTTCAAGGTCAGCTTTCTTCTATTTCTTGCAAATATCCTATAAAGCAGCTTGAGACTGTTTCTAAGCTGTTTCAAGCTGCACCCCTGTGATGTTTAAATAACAGTGCATTGATGTTTTATGAAGATACTGGTTGCAATATACTCTTTCCTTGGGAATAGAGTGAATGTACTTAGTATGTTTATTCTTTTGTAAATGCTGTAAGCTGTAAAGTTTGCATAGTGAAACAAGCAATTTTTATTTCTTTCTATCCTTAACTTTCAACCATTTTAGGAAAAGCCCCATACATGCCATCTACTTACTGTCGGGGGTGTCTTCAAGATGACACTCCTGCTGCAGAGTTTCTTCCTCCTTTACATCATCGATGAGGAGTTCCTCATCCCTCTTAAACAGCAATAACAAGTGTTCCTTTGGGATATTGTACCCTGCACATGTATTACAAAAACAGAAACCAGGTAATAAAACAATTAGATATATTCAGAGCTAGACTTCTGAGTTTTGTTTAATTGCTTTACCAGAATGAGGGCTGGGCCAATGTCTCATTTTCACCAATGCAAGGAATCTAATAATGTTTCATTTTAGACAAACAAAGTAAATGTAGGATGAAACCAATAAATTCATATTTAATTGGGCTGTCTTATGGCTAAATAGTCAGAATCTCTCAGCCTAGGGCATAGACAATAAAGCTAATGCACACCCATGTACCCTCCCCCACCAGCCTAACTATTTCTTCCAGTTTTCCTTTTTTCCTCTTATGTACCTAAAAAAATTATCCCCACCTTTCACTTCCTCAGCAGTCCACAGCCTCTCTAGTCAGCCTTTGCCCTCCTGACCTCACACTTGTCTTTTTGAATTTAGCTTAATAATCGTGCAAGACTAACTCCACCGTGTTTCTCTTTTAGTCAGAGAAGGCATTTTCTTCTTGCTCTCCCAGCTGTTTTCATCCCCTTTGAGAACTAGATCAGCCTTTTGTATTTGTTCCTTTCAGCAACCCTCCTTGCACAAAATTCCCCAGGCAAATTAGTAAAAAATCAATCATGTTTTGTAAAGATCAGTCATCACCAATCCTGGTAAATCATCAAATGTTACCATACGATCATCAAAGGGTAGTTGGCCAACTGACACATTGGTAGCCCTACCACTTGTGATGCTAATAACCCAGATATAAAAGTGAGCCAAGAATGTTGGAGGGCTGGCCAGGGAAGAGGACTGAGTGTCCACTGGACTACTCTCCTCCGCCAGGGGGTAGGGTAGGGTAGGGGATAGCCCAATGCTGGACTGCCCCCCCCAGCAGAAACCACAAGCAGGCCCCCATAGCCTGGTCCAACATACTGCCCCATGTGGGCTATTTCAGGGGATAAGGGCCTTGTCAGTATTTTGTTCTAATAAATTTTTCTGTCTTTATACAAGTGAACAGTACATAGTGCTCATTCTCTCCAGAACTAAAGAAACTACATATCTGACAACTACTTCACTCTCTGCCCATTAGTTCACTAGGTTAAGTATCAGATTTCTTCTATAACATCTGTATGTAGGAGGAAATGCTGCCAGCATGCAGAACACTCTGCAGTGTGTGACCACAACAAAAACAAACAGTAAAATACTGCTTGTCTTAACAGAAGATATAAAATAAATCTGATCCTTACCTACAATAAACTGTGGGCCAGATTTTTTTAAATAATGTTTTTATTGAGTTTATTTTCCAATACACAGTCCATTGTACACATAATCTGTTAAAAAAGACAGATAATATTCAGTCAACAACAACATTACACTCATTGCAGAATCATAACTTAAACATTTCAAGATACAGTAACATCCATAATTTAAATGGCAACAAATCAAAATAATACAAAAACAAAAACAAGTACATTATCACCAGCAGAAAACAGGAAGTTGTTACCCCTCTGTACAGACAGTTGGTGAGACTCCAACTGGAGTACTGCATCCAGTTCTGGAGACCCCATCTCCGCAAGGACATAGACAGGATGGAGGCAGTCCAGAGTAGGGCATACTGCCAAGGCACTAGGGGCTTCCACAGTAGTGCATAATAAATCAACTACTTGGTTGAGAAATTTTGCTTGGGCTGATTCACCCCAGAATTTTAAAAGAACTAAAGGAAGAACTAGTAACACCACTGACTACCCTTTTTAACAAATCATGGGAGGATGGGGTGGTACCTGAGGACTGGAGGAGGGCAGATGTGATTCCCCTTCACAAAAGTGGGAGCAAGACACAAGACACAGGCAGAAAACTACAGACCTGTCAGTTTCACCTCAGTGGTAGGGAAAATGATGGAATCACTTGTGTAGGAAAGAACTGTTGAGTACCTAGAGGCCAGTGGGGCACATGACCTAAGGCAGCATGGATTCACAGCTGAAAGGTCATGTCAGACGAATCTAAATGACTTCTTTGACTGGGTGACAAAATCAGTAGACCAGGGAGGGACTGTGGACATGGCCTACCTAGATTTTAGGAAGGCATTTGACACAGTCCCACACAAACGATTAATAAATTAGCCAGCCTGGGAGTGGGGCCTAGGGTGGTAGCCTGGGTAAAACACTGGTTGGACAACAGGACACAGCGGGTAATAGTAAATGGAGTCCACAGTGAAGAAAGGAGGGTTACTAGTGGGGTACCGCAGGGTTCAGTACTGGGGACGGTCCCTTTTAATGTCTTTATAAGTGACATTGCAGAGGGACTGGAAGGGAAAGCATGTCTCTTTGCAGATGACACAAAGATCTGCAACAGGGTTGATACACAAGGTGGGGTGGAGAGGATGAAAAGGGACTTGGCAAGGTTGGAGGAATGGTCAAATGTATGGCAGTTTAGATTCAGTGCAAAGAAGTGCAAAGTAATGCACCTGGGAAACAAAAACCCAGGGGAAGAGTACACAATGGGGATGAGATACTGACAACAGCAAAATGGAAAGGGACCGGGGTAGCCATATCAGATGACCTAAAGGTGGGCCAGCAATGTGAGAAGGCAGTACGGAGGGTTGAGGGATACTGGGATGCATAGGGAGATGCATCACCAGTAGAAAACAGGAAGTTGTTGGCCCTCTGTACAGACAGTTGGTAAGACCACATCTGGAGTACTGTGTACAGTTCTGGAGACCCCATCTCCACAAAGACATAGACAGGGTGGAGGCTGTCCAGAGGAGAGCAACCAAAATGATGCAGGGTCTGCATCAGAAGACATATGAAGAAAGACTAAAGGAACTAAAGATGTATAGCCTCAAGGAAAGGAGGGAGAGGGGGGACATGATAGAAACTTTAAAATACCTCAAGGGAATCAACAAAGTCCAAGAGGGTAGCATCTTTCAGAAAAAGAGATGTGCAAAACCAAGGGGGCACAATTTGAAGACAGAGGGGGGACGGCTCAGAGGTAATGTGAGGAAGTATTTCTTCACAGAGGGATACATGGAACAGCCTTCCTGAGGAGATCATACAGTCAAAAACAGTGGGGGAATTCAAGAATGCATGGGACAGACACAAGGCAATTCTAGTGGGGGGTAGCAGGAAGTAGGCTGTTGGTTAACTAAGATCTGCAGCTTATCCATTAGGTAGGGAAACAGGCAGACTAGGTATGCCAAGCAGTCCTTATCTGCCATCAAAGTTTATGTTTCTATCTCCAGAGTTAATAGATTTGCAAAAGCTGATTTCATTTCTCTGTTTATCCCATCCCACCCCATCCATCATATGCAAAAGAGAATCGGAGGGATGAAAGAAAAAAGGATGGTGTGGGAAGGCCACCCACTAAAGAGGACAAAAAGCAATGGAGGAACATAGGTGGGTGCTGACCAGTATTGCATCTCACTCAATTCTATCGCTAAAATGGTCTTGTTCTCTCTCTCTTTGCCTGATAATGAATAAAAGGGCAATCATCTTCCCTTGAATCTTTCCTTTTGCAGCCTGAGCGTGGCTGTTAATCTCTCCACCTCTAATATGCGGAGGTCAATTTTTCACCAGGAATCTACTGCTGGGGGTGTGTCTGATAGCCAACATTGTGTTATGGCTTTTAAAGCTGAGGCTATCAACATATAGTATAAGTTGGCCCTTGTGAGTCTCAGTGGAGGAGGTAGTCTAAATACCCAGAATTGTGGTTCAGGAAGTATATTTGCCTCCAAAATGTGATTCGCATTAGTGCTTATTATCCTTCCAAAATGAGGATAACTGGGGGCACTCTGTAACAGGGTCCCTGTTCCCTGTAAGGTTTACTCCCCTACTAATATAAAAAGGTGATTCCCCATCCCCTTTTTTCTCTCACACTGTCCTGTCCTCTTCATCTTTTCTTCTGTCCTTTTCTCTTCATGTCAGGGTGGCCAACCTGACATATCTCATTGCTTACTTTACTATCCCTTTTCTCAAACTCCTCTTACGGTTCACCAGATAGGGCTGAGTGCAGTGTAAAGCACTCTCCCTAGTGGAAGATATGTTCAAACATGAGTAGTGCTTTACTTTTAAATAGTGAAAACACTTGTAAGTTTCCTGGAGTGTTCCCAGTTTAGCAGTAGTGCCCAGAGCAAACATAAGTGTATAGATAAAGAATAAAACATTCATGTATGAAGAAAACAGCCCAGAGATGTTGTAACTGGGCTGATAAATAGAAGAAATAGCCAAAGGTTGGAAATGGGTTTAGGAAAGGCCCAAATTAAATGTTTTGTTAATGGCTGCACATTTCAGCCATTAGAGCAGTAAAGGAAAGTGCTGCATAGTGGCAGGGCTGCTAAAGGAGCCTAGTAAGAGCCCTTGCAAGGGTTAAGTAAAATGGCAGCATTTCTAAACAAAATGAGGGCTAAAATGGTTCTAAGGTCACTACAAGAAAAGAAGAAAAAAGTGGTAATTACCCGTGGGTTTCCCTGCAGTTCTTGCTATAGGGCTGGCTGCCCACAAAATGGTTGTTTTTAAAGATGCAGGCTTCAGTGACATCAGAATAAGGAAGGGGCTTGCTTCCAAATGAGTCCCAATTAAGCCTAAAAGAGCTATTATTGATCCCTACCTGAAGGTGTTTTTAAACTAAAGTCTACTGTCAGGTAAAAGGAGTATAGGGACTTGGAAAAGCATGAAATAAAATGCATTTGTTCTGTAAAATAAAAGAACAAAAGCGTAATTGTTTCCTTGATGTTGGTCACCTGGCCATGATGTCATCAGCCATAAGGCTATAAAAACTCACCACCAGAGGGATGTTGAGAGAGAGGTAGGCCAGTGAGCCGCTGGTCTTGCAGGAGGAAGGTGTGTTTGTTTTCATACCATGGTGTGCTAACACCTTGTTTTTTTTTTTTCATTTCTGTAAATATTAATTTTATTTGATTTTGAATAAAAAATCATAAACGCATACGTGCGTTTATTTTATGCATAGTACCTCCTGCCTAAGTGTCTGTTATTCCCATGCCATAACACACTCCCAGAAAATATAGGTGTGCGTGCCTTTATGTAATCTACATCTCCAGCACCTGTGATGTGTGTTTGCCATAATGCTTAGTTATTACTGGAGTGCGAAAAAATCATATCACCACTCTCCATTGAAACGCTCTCCGTACATTTGCTACTGTGGTCAAATGTATTCCTTCCCAGATCTTTTGCCATTGCTTTTCTTCTAGTGCGATACCGGATTCTTCAAACCAGGCATTCTTCATGTGTTCTAATTGGTTTAAGTCAACTGCCACCATGAAGTTTATCAACTGTGATATCATACCCGTAGAACTGGAGGACCTAGCCACATTTGACATTAATTCTTGTAAGGGGTTTGGCTTGCTTGTTAGTTGGGCTCCCTTATTTCCCTTCAACAAGTAATGTCTAAGCTAGAAATATCCAAATTTTTCTCTTGGTGGTAATTTAAATTCATCTGACAACTGTTGAAATGATTTCTAAACCATTTTCTTCACACAGTTGGCCAATGAATAATGGTCCTTTTCTCCCCCAAGTCTGAAAGCCCATATCCAACATGTAGGGCAGAAAATCTAAGCATGCCCTTAAGGGAGTGTATGTTGTCATTTTCATTTGTAACTTAAATTTTGACCATACCGTTTTCCATGAGGATACCAGGGTTGTTGCCCATGGATTGTTAGTGTTTACTGTTTTGACTCCCTTTAAGTCCATAAGCACCAAATCTTCTATTGTCTTAGTACTGACATTTTTTCAATCTCCAACCATAGACAGTTTGTTTCCTCTACCCTAAATGGAATCAATGCTTGAAGTTGTGCTGCCCAAAAATATTTCTGAAGGTCAGGTAGGCCAAGGCCACCTTGCTTTTGGGCAATAATAAAACCTTCCATTTTACTCTTGAGATATTTCCTGTCCAGATGAACTTGACCAGTGTCTTTCTAAGTGTTGTCCAAAAACTACTAGGCAATTTCGAGGGGAGGGAAGAGAACGAGAATAGAAAAGGAGGAAGTATATTCATACGGACATACTTAATTCTACCAGACAGAGACAATGGTAGCTCCCTTCATCTATTGCAATCTGCCTGGATAGTCTGAAAGAACTTTTCATAGTGAGTTTCATATAGTGTGTTAAGATCTTTAATGATCCATATTCCCAAATATCTCAAACCTTATTTAACCCATTTAAAGTTGCCTATCTTTGGGAGGAGGAGGAGGAGGAGGGCTGCACCTGGGCCTAGTGGAAACATCCCGGTTTTGCTATCATTTATTTTAAAACCAGAAACTGAACCAAATCCCTCCAGCATCTCTCTTATTTTGGGGATCTTATTCACTGGATCCATTACACATGGAACAGCATCATCTGCACACAAGGATATCTTAACCTCTTGACCCACTACCCCTATGCCTTGAAAATCACTTGATTGTCTTATCATTGCTGTTAAAGGTTCCATACTGAGGGTGAAGAGTAGAGGGGGAAGTGGACATCCCTGCCTGGTTCCACGCTGTAAACCAAAGACTGAGGAAGTAGTCCCATTTACCTTTACTTGTGTCCACAGGTGAAGGATAAATGAGCGTGATAAAAACATGCATCTTCACCAGAGTGAGATAAATGTAAGGGTTGACATTTATCTCATGGCTCAGAGTGTGATAAATGTAAGAACTGACATTTATCTCATGGCTCAGAGTGAGATGACTCACTGCTGCCTGCAGCTAACTTAATTACCATGGCAAAACATCCTCACCTGCTTCCCACACTCTCTCACCCCCAGCTCATTACCCGTGATACTCTTAGCTGACTGCAGCCAAAATTCTAAAGCACACAACTTCACAAAACAGTTTCTTTCTCACTGCTGCCTGAAGATAACTTACTTAGCACTGCAAAACACACTCAGCTTTTCCCCACAGAGTTTGTAACACTACCAGCCCATTCAGAAAATGTCACACACAGAAACAGTAAACATAGAAACAGCAACAGAATACAAAAATTCATAACAATACTTCCGAAACTCGTACCGCTATTGTATAAATCGAACACATGATGTGCAGATCGTGTGTTACGGAAAATATCTTCACTCCTACAGAGTGAGCTCTGGATACTCACGAGTGCCGAGAGTACCTAGAGCTCACTCTGCAGGACTGAAGATATTTTCCATATCACACTCCTGTCCATCGTGTATCCCCTATATATGTCCTATCCATTTTTGAAAATGTTCTCCAAACACATACTTCTGTAATGTTTTTTCTAGATACTTACAGTCCAGGTGATCAAATGCCTCCTCTGCATCCAGATAAATAATTGTGTATAATGTTTTGGAGGGGAAGTTCCCTAGCTGCTGTTAGTGTATTCAAGAGAAGTTGGATGTTATCTCTAATGTGCCTCCCAGGAATAAATCCCGTTTGGTCGGTATGCACCAGTGTGGTGATTAACTTTTGCACCCTCAGGCTTATAACCTTTGGGAATATCTTAGCATCCTGATTAAGGAGAGATATGGGGCGAAAATTAGAGCAAGATGTTGATTCCCTCCCTGGTTTTAGTAATACCGAGATGAGAGCTCCACTCCACATATCTGGTATAGCATTCTCCTCACTCACTTTATTACATACCTTTGTGATTAAAGGTACTAATTCCTTTAAAAATCCCTTGTAAAAACTCTATATTGTAACCACCCAGTCCCAGTGCCTTCCCTGCTTTAAAAAGATATAATTGCCCCCTTAACTCTGCCTCCGAAATAGGTGCATCCATCATCTCCCGTTGTGCGATGAACAGCCTGAGCAGATCAATTTTATTTAAGAAGGCTCATATCACCTGTTCACGATCTAATCCTCTCTCCCTGCTATATAATTGTCTATAAACTTTTGCAAATTCATTCCGCAATCTGAGATGGTTGTGTCACCTTACTATTCAGTTTGTCTGATGGACAGATGGCAGGGATGTAGCTCTCCACCTCTTGTTTTTTCAGACAAAAAGCTAATAATCTACTGGCACGGTCCCCACTCTCATAATATGCCTGTCTAGTGTATTTCAATGAGTTTTCTGTCTTTCTGAGCATTATCTCACTGTATTTCTCCCTAACTTTCTTAAGCTCTGTCAGTACCTTTGGGTCTCTAGAACTTTTATGTTAATCTTCCAGGTTTCCTTATCTGATTTAGAGTTTCTGTCACTGCCAGTTGATGCTGTTTGTTTTTATGTGCTGTGCACAAAATGGTATGCCCTCTCATTAGTCCTTTAAGGCCATCCCATATAAATTTTAATTTTGAGTCACTCTCATTTTCATTGAGATAGTGTTTTGTCATGTTGAGTCCACATATGTCTCATCATTTAATATGCCTGGGTCAAACATCATGTACCCCCACTGTTCCAGACCACTCTCGCTGAAATCATGGCATGATCTAAGAAACATAACTGGGTGAATGTTAGGTCAGATTTTTTTGCATATAAAATCTATACAATCTGGAATACTATTTGGTGGCCACAGAATAGAAAGTGTAATCTGTTTTTTTTTGGGATTCAGCTCTCTCCATGGGTCCACCAGGCCAGACTCCAAGCACAGACATCTAAGCAATCAGGAGCAGGCATTTTGGCTTCTAGGTCCTATGGGACTTTGATACAGAGCCCGGTTTTCTACACAGTTCTAATCCCTCCCCCCACATATCAGCTGTCCTTCTGAGAGGTCAGAAATCAAGCGAAATAAATACCTTATGAATTCCCTTGTGGGTGGGGGGGGGGTTGGAGCATAAACTGAAAGAATGAGGAGAGGTTTACCACTATATATACACCTGAGATTAGAACTAGTCACCCAGTGCCTGCTGTTGTTAGCTTATTTATTTGTAGGGGGAGCCCCCCTTCGAATCAGTACTGACACCCAACCCAGACTTTTTTGCCTTAGGGTGTGAGTATGCATACAGTGCCACAACCCATATTCTTCTTAATTTGAGATGTTCTTCAGCAGATAAAGTACAATTTTATAAGAACTTACCGTAACAGCAGATCTTCGAGAGAGGCTCTTGCAGAAGGTATTCACCATTAGGACCAAGCTGTCAGGTATCAGGACCCCACAAAAAAATCTTCTAGCTAGCAGTCTCTGGCAGGGGTCACCTGACTGATGTCAGCTCACATCACTATAAAGGGGCGGTCCCCTCGCCCACCTACCAATTCTCCCACTGGAGGACAACAAGGCATGACAAGGGAAGAGGATATGCCCCCTAAACAAGAAGAAACTCATGGGGATGGAGGGAGGGAAAGCAATATCTACTGCAAGAGCCTCTCCCGAAGATCTACTGTTACAGTAAGTTCTTATGTAACTGTACTATCTTACTTCGAGAGGGCTCTTGCAGTAGGTATTCACCATTAGGACTGGGTCCCAAGCAGTATGGAACAAGGCTAAGATGAAGGAGGAGGACAGACAGGAAACATCAACCTGCAGAGAAAATTGGCAGAAAATGGGCTCAAGAGAGGAGCCCTTGTAAGACCGCCAAACTGAACCCTGTTCTGCAGCAAGAGACAATGTCCAAGCTGTAATGCTTGGTGAAAGTCTGTACAGATGTCCAGGTAGCAGCTGCACAAATTTCTGCAGCTGAAACATTCCTGAAACAAGCAGCAGAGGCAGCCATATCTCTGGTGAAATGCCCTCTGACCTGACCCGGAAGGGTTTTGTTGTACTTCTCGTAACAGAAGGTAATGCAATTGGCCAACCACTTAGAGAGGCACTGCTTGGAAACAGCCGTGTCTGCCCTCTTGGGAGCGAAGGAAACAAAAAGTTGGTCCATTGTGCTACGATTTTTGGTTCTATGAGTATAGTATCTCAGGATCCTATGAACATCGAGAGTATGTAAAAGAGATTCTCCTTGGCTGGAATGCTCTGGGAAAAAGACTGGGAGCTCAATGAACTGGTTCAAGATGGACTTAGCCACCACCTTAGGAAGAAATTTGGGGTTGGTAAGCATGGCCACATGATCTCTGTGAAAAAGCAAATACAGGATTGTACACATGAGAGCGTGAAGTTTGGAGATTCTCTGAGCTGAAGTAATGGCCACGAGGAAAAGTGTCTTCCAAAAGAGGAAGTGCAAATCCGAATTGGCTGCCGGCTCAAAGGGGGGCAGCATGAACTTCTCCAGGATGAAAATGAGATCCCAGGGGGGAGCAGGGTTACAAATGGGGGGGCCTTCAAATGAAGAACCCCTCTGAGGAAAGTCTTGGAGACCTCCAATTGAGCAACCGACTTGTCCCCCAATGGAAGATGGTAGGCCGAATTGGCTGCCAAATGCACTTTTAACAAAGAATAGCTGAGACTCGAGTCATATAGGTACCTGAGGTAATTCAGGATCCTGGCCACTGGGCAGGAAAAAGGTTCCAAATCCTTGGATCCCTCCAAAATGAAAAAAACGCTTCCATTTCATGGTGTGAGTGGATCTGGTAGGAGGCTTTCTAGCCTCCACCAGAATATCTGCAACCTGAGGAGAAACGCCAAAATGAGAGGCAGCTATGTCTGAAGGAGCCAGGCATGTAGATGGAGGGATTTGAGACCTGGATGTACTAGGGTCCCCTGATCTTGGGTCAGTAGGTCCTGGGACATTGGAAGAGGGACAGAAGGCTCTTCCAAGGACTGCTGCAGTAGACATAACCAAACTTGCCTTGGCCAGAAGGAAGAGATGAGAATCATGCACCCCTTCTACCCGGAGTTTGTTCAGAACTCTCGGAATCAAAGGTACTGGAGGGAAGGCATAAAAAAATCTGTCCCTCCAACACAGACACAGCACGTCCTGCCAGAAAATGTTGTGCCCTGGAGCGAGCAAGCAAAAGGTGGGAAGCTTGGCATTGCCGGGGGAGGCAAACAGGTGTATCTGTGGTATACCCCACTGAGCAAAGACGCCATCTACCACCTTCTGCTTGAATTCCCACTTGAAAGCTCTGGCTGTAGAATAACTGAGAGCATCTGCCAGAGTGTTCTGTATGCCCAGCACATGGACTGCTGTCAGATGCAGGTTTTGCTGTGATGCCCAATGCCACACCCACAACACCACCTGGCAGACTGTACCAGAAGATTACCAGGAAGAATGAAGGAATGAAGGCCTGAAAAGCATACAGGACCATCCTTAGTTCGCGTATGTTGATGTGCAACTGAATCTCAATGTGGGACCAGCTCCACTGGGTCTTGCGTGACCTGAGGTGGGCTCCCAGCCAGCTCCAGAGGCATCCGTAGTCAAAGTCTGGGAGGGATGGGTGGAGCAGAAGGGAACCCCCTGGTTGAGGTTCTCCTGAACCAACCACCAGTGAAGATCCCTGATCATTGAGTCCGAGATGAGGACCTCATGATCCAGACAATCCGGGGTTTGATCCTACAGAGCTCTGAGAGTCCATTGCGAGACCAGTATATGGAGCCGCACCAGAGGGACAGTAGGAATGGCAATTGCTAGAAGGCGAAGGACCTTCTGAGCCAACACCAGATTCTGAGAGGTTGAGAAACGAGCCTGATGTTGCAGTCTTGGTCCTGTCTGGAGGGAGGAAAGCCCTGCCCAGGTTGGTGTCCAGCACTGATCCAGTGAACTGCAGCTGTTGGCATGGGACCAAATGAGACTTGGCATGATTGATAGTGATGTCAAGATTGGAAAATATCTCCCAAGTGAGGGAGAGGGAATGCTGAAGATCCTCCCTGGAAGGGGCTGCTATCAGCCAATCATCCAGGTAGGGAAATCCTGGACCCCCCTGGTGCGCAGGAAGGCTGCCACCACTGCCAAACATTTGGTAAACACTCAGGGAGCCAAGGACAGGCCAAAGGAAGGGCCTTGAACTGGTAGTGTTCCCCCTGAAAAGAAAAATGGAGGAAACTGCGGTGGGAGAGACGTATAGGGATATGCAAGTAAGCATCCTGCATTTCCAGAGCACATAGCCACTGTCCCGACCTCTGCAGGGGGAAAAAGCTCTGAAGGGTGAGCATTCTGAACCTCTTATATTCCATGTACAAACCGAGGGAGCTGAGATCCAGAATGGGCCTCAGATCACCCATCTTCTTGGGCACTAGGAAGAAATGGGAATAGTAACTCGTCCCCTGGTACAACGGAGGAACAGGTTCTATTGCCGCCTTCAGAAGAAGGGAGCATATTTCCTCCTGCGCCAGAGGAATGTGCAGTGGAGATTAAGAAGACAGGGGTGAAGGTCTGTGGTGAGGGAGTAAACTCTGTTGAGTGTCCCTCTGACACAAACTGGAGCACCCAAGAGTCGGGCATTATCTTCTCCCACTCTGGCAGGTGGAATGAGAGCCTGACACCCATTGACTCCTCTGGATCTGGAGTTAGAGGAGAGGAAGAGGCAATGAGTTTAGAGGCCAAGGGCAGACTGGCGGCCGCAGCTCTGGAAGCCTTACGGGACTTGGTTGGGAGGGATTCTGGCCACTGACGCAGCTCTACGTTTGTTTGGGCGTCGTGACTGTGTCTGCTTCTGCTGTTGAAGATTTTGATGTTAAAAGCCATGCTTCTGTCCCTGGAGAGGTTTGTACATGAATTGCACCAACATTGAGGCTTTACCTTTATCTTAACTCATTGCCTCCACAGGCTCACTCTGAGATTACACCACTTGTCTCCTGAATCTCCTGTATACTTTTAACAGTGAATCCTGGGCCTTTCTAAGCAAAATCAAGCCATAGTCAGCATGTTGCAAACAAATGCTAATAGCTCAATAACTGTTTATGCTAGGCACAAAGTATGAGTGGCAGAGTTATTCAGCACAAAATTGCCTTTCCAATGGTGGCATGCATGTAATAATAAGTAATTTAGTTTTTTTTCTATGCTGGTCGAAAGAGCAAACTAAATATTTTTTTCACTAAAAAAGTGCAACATAAGCCATTTTTTGTTGGAAAATATGTAAAATATCAA
Source organism: Neoceratodus forsteri (assembly GCA_016271365.2). Lineage (NCBI taxonomy): Eukaryota > Metazoa > Chordata > Ceratodontiformes > Ceratodontidae > Neoceratodus > Neoceratodus forsteri. Next base: position 1,218,796,615 of record CM057454.1, on the reverse strand, counting down.
CACCAAATTAAGCACACAGACATTAGATGGTGTTTTAATATTATGTTAGTTAAAAAGATATCTTTTTACTATAAAACTTAATTTTTCCCCATTTTAGTCAAGGTACTTTGGCGAGATTTGAGGCTGAATCTCAACCACACCATAACATAAACAAATGCATATAACTCCAAAAGTATACATGATACACACAAGTATCAGCATGAAAGTTGATTAGCACAAAATGCCTTTCCAATGGTGCTATGCAACCAGTTGTAATCAATACAGTCTTTATTTTATACCTGCTGAAGTGCCAAAAAGTGAATTTTATTCAAGCTGCTTAGGTGAATCTTGATGGAAAACATGTCAGCCATACACACCTTACCATAAACAAATGTGAATAACTCCAAAAGTATACATGATATACACAAAATATCAGTGGCAAAGTTGTTCAGCAGAACATTACCTTCCCAATGGTGGTGTGCAAATAATAATATGTAATTTTGTTTTATGTTTAAACTGGTTGAAACTGCAAAAAAAATATTTTTTCACTAAAACAGGCAACATAAGCCATACACACCATACCATAAACAAATGCAAATAACTCCTAAAGTATGCATGATGTGCACAAAGTATCAGTGACAAAGTTGTTCAGCATAACATTACCTTTCCAACGGTGCTATGCAGTCAAATATATATTATATTCTGTTACACTATATATTAAAATATATAAGTGACTTCTCAGACGTTGCTTGGGCACACTGGGAGTCAGTAGCCGACTTCTGCAGACGTACTCAGGACACACCAGTGTTTTTTTACTGACGACTACAGGCGTCGGCTAGGAGACAATGAGTTAAAGGTTGGTGGTGATGTCCTTGACATCACCACCAAAAAGGACTGACCCTCGGAAGGGGGCGTCCTGAATGGCTGTTTGCATCTTGGGCGCCAGGCCAGAAATATGGAGCAAGGCAGGTCAGCGTAATCCAACGGTGAATGCTGAACTTCTGCCACACATGTCCACCGCATTGTAGGTGGCCCGGAGCATATGCCTGCAGGCAGATCTAGCTCAGCGAACAAGGTCCCCCAGCTCTTGCTTGGTCAAAGAGTCTGGAAGAGAGTCCAATTTTGATTCCACCTGGCTGAGACTGGACTTCTGGAAATCTCTCATGTGGGCAACGTAATTTAGGGCCCTAATGCTCAGGGTAGAGGAGGCTAAGACCTTCTTCCCGTACTGGTCCAGAAGCTTAGAGTCCCTGTCAGGAGGAGAAGAGCTCAGGTGTTTAGGATTAGCAGTTCTATCATGGGCGGCGCTGATGACAACAGAATCTGCCTTGGGGTGAAGGCTAAGGAAATCCTTGCTTTCAGGAGACTGATAGAGCGTATCCACCTTGCAAGTGAGTGGAGCTAAGGAGGAAGGCTGTTTCCATATAGTCACGACCAGATCTTCATGAGGTTCAATCCAGGGTGGAATCAGGGTGGGGGAGATTTCAGCCAAATCTAAGTGTTCGGCTAACCTCTGCCTTTGAAATGAAGGATCTTCTGGAGGGGATTTAAGAGAGTCCTTCAGTTTGGGGGTCTCTGGAGTGTTATGCTCGTCTCCTGAGTCTGAGGGCTTGAAGTCACTGTCAGACTCAGAGGACTCCTGAGAACTCAAAGAGGTGACCAGAGGAAGAGGGAGACCAACCGGTCTGCAAACATCCGGAGGATGGCAAAACTCCCTGGGGCAAGAGCCAGCAGACAGTTAGAGTCTGGTGTCCAGTAAAGGTGGAGGGGTCTTCGCAGACAGATGTCCAGGGCTCAGTGTTGGGTCCGGCACTGGCTGATGCTTATCCAGCTCAGACAAAAGCTGGGATTTAGTCTCAGCCCACAATGAGGACAGGACCACTTTCAAGTCCACCTGCAGTTGTGGAGGAGGAGGACTTGTGAAAGGGTAGTTCGGAAACCAATAATATTGGTAGCCGAAGTCCACCGGTGGGTAGCCTGGGTCAGGAAATCCTGGCATCTGGTACTGTAGCATCAGGAACCCTGGCGTCAGGTACTGCGGTGTCAAGAACTGTGGTGTCGGGCAGCTCATCGTTGGATGACCCAAAGGGGCCAATGGTACTGTCGAGGGCCTGGTTGGGGGTTGGCCCCGCTGGTGGGGGAGTAGGAAGAGAAAGCCCCATGGGAGGGTCTGGAAAAATGGACCCTGAAGGTCCTGACGGTGGAGCTGATGGGCAGCCGTCAGGCACAGTAAGCCAGAAGGTGACAGTGTGAGGTCCGGCATCGGAGGCTCTGACGCCAAATGGGGAGGTACCCCAGAGGGCATAAGCATTCCCTAGTCCTCTTTCCCCATGGGTGAGGGAGGGACCAACTCCAAAGAAGGGGGAGGGATGGAAGGGCCTCCATTGGCAGCTGATCTGTAGTCAGCTGCAGCGATTCCCCAACATCAGGTACATCATCAGGGCCTGACGGGGGGGGGGGTTGTGGACTGGGCGACTGTCAGGAAGGGCCAATGGGCAACTTAGGAGCCTTGTCCATGCAGGAATCAGCAGTGCCAGAACCTGACTTACCGGAACCACTCGCACTGAGAGGCCTAGAGGGAGAGGCCGTAACAGGAGTGGAGGCCTCCTTTGCCCTGGAGGCTCCCATCGGACCCAAGCCTGGACCCAACGGGGGGGCCGATGCACGCCTGGAACCACCAAGGCAGCCGTTGGAAAATGGTCACCTGGAGGAAAGGATGCCTGTCAGGCCATGACTCCAGCCAGAGTCGGCGGGGTTGTGGATGATGAGTCCCAGTCCCTGTGCTTCTCCTTGTCCCATTTCTTTTTGTGATGGCCCTCAGGAGAAGACAACGTCTGCCGGAGTTTCTTCAATTCTTTTTCCATGGAGGCCATCTTTTTCTTCAAAATGTGAACTTCCAGGAACTGCTGCCTCCGTTTACAGGTAGCCAAATTGAATTTCTGGCAGTGTTCGCAGTCCTCCATGCAGTGGTCTGGGCCCAGACAGAAGAGGCAAAGAGAATGGCCATCCTTGTGGGGAAGCTGGGTCCACACAAGTCGCACTTATTTTTATGAGATTCAGAGGGTGACGGGGACGACATGCACAGCCGCAGAAAAAACAACTATTTATGCGAGAAAAAGGTATGAAATCAGAAAAGAGCAAATACTCATCCAATATGGTGACACTAGCAGCGCTGTTCTTTCATGAGGACTGACTGTCACAAGCCGACAGCGGGAAAGAACTGGAATGCGGGCATGGGGACTGCCCCTTTATATTGACGCGAGCTGATGTCAGTCAGGTGACGTGGGGGACGGTCCCCGCCAGAGACTGCTAACTAGAAGATTTTTCAGTGCGGTCTTGACGCCTGACAGCTTAGCCCTAATAGTGTATACCTACTGCAAGAGCCCTCTCAAAGTACGATCTTGGTTTCCTGCAAGCAGGCTATGTCACATTTTTCTCTACTTAATTCTTGCAAAATTCTTTCCCGCTTTACAACATTATTGATCCCCTTTACATTAACAGAACAGACTTTTATGGAAGCCATGATCCAACCAATAATAATCCAGGCCATTCCCCCCATCCCCACCCCCACTCATCAAACGTCCATGCCATTTAGCCCATCCTTGGAGCATGTGCCAACTAAAATATAAAGATAAAAAAGAAAAATGTAGTCTAACTTGACAACAAGGTACCATCATACAGTAGCATTCAGTCATGATGAACAATATTAACCTAAATCCAGCTAACAGGCTGGAATTGTGACTTCTAAGACAGTCAGACCTCCCACCGGTAGGGTGGTCAGCTGACCAATGATCTCCAGATGCTATAGGTTCAAATTCATGGGGCCTTTTCTGCACCCAAGGGAGTTATCTACCTTACCCGGTGATAAAGGCTGGTTGGTCCAGCCTCCACCAGTCAAGCCTAACCAGTCCCTCTAATCTAACAGTGCGATCGCTGACTTCCGGATGTCTGGCCACTCAGTTTAGGTGATCTTGAGCAATGTTTGTGTAAATTAGAACAGACCTGAGAGCTACCAGGAGCTTTCAAGGAGCCCCCTTTCTTAGAAGCTGTAATCATAAATTCCTACTGCCTCTCGGCCTACTGAAAAAATTAAAATTTGCATCATTCACCTTTGTTCCCACTTTTCTTATCTATATTGTGATGTCAGAAAAAAAAGAAAAGAAATCCTATCTCTTCAAGGTTATATATTCCGACACTCTATTAGTCCCCTGTTATGAACCTTATAATTTCTCTCACTTGTCCACCGAGCCTAAGAATAATCATATATATTCCTTTTGGATCACTTAGGATGTCCTGGATTTGTCCAAATAAAATCAATAGAACAAATTAGTTTTATTTTTGTGTTCTCACTAGCTTAAGCCATTTGCTTTCTGCTCAAATCAAGCCACAGGTAAACAAATTCAGCATCATAATTTCCCGATGATTATTCTCAGGGATTCAAAAATCAGCTGTACCAGATGTGTCCCTCCTGACAAGAAGTCCCTCCCTGGAAACACATCCCTCAATAAAAGGTTCCCTTCTCTGACCACGACTATACTCTACAAGTTCCACACAATCCATTGTGTATTCTCCTCAGGTTTGCTTTTTTGGCCCAATCCAGCATGCCATGTCCGAATGCAGAGGGATCAAGGCCTCCTCCCTTCTCCTGCTGGCCCTCCTGCTTACCAGTGCCACTGTCCACAGTAAGTCCTCTATTTCTTTTTCAGCCTGGCCTTCCTTAAGATCTGGAAGAGGTACTTTCTGGGCTTCCAAGAATGATGTTGCATTTGGCAGCGAATCAAAAATGTTTGTGCCATCTTTGTCCTGCACCCACAATTTTGCCGGATATCTCAACTTGAGCTTTTATACCCCCCTCTCCCTCAGCTGTTTCACTACTGCTAACACCTTCTTCCTTTTTGCAAGCATCATAGGTGGGTACTTTTGGTCCACATATACCTTGCGGCCATCAAGATTTAGATATTTCTTTCCCTACTCCCCACGCCATTCTGAGAACCTTCTCTTTGGTGGGGTATTGAAGAAATGTTATAATAATTGGTCTTGGTGGGGCTTCTGGTTTTGGTTTAGGGGCAATTGACCGGTGAGCATGTTCAATATCTAGTGGAAAGCTGTCTTCCAGTTTTAATTCAGTTAGCAATCAACAGTCCATGAACTGTTCCACATTGTCTTGTTCTGACCCTTCCGGCACCCCAAACACCCTGATATTATTTCTTCTTGCTCGAGCCTCTGCATCTTCAGCTCTCAGGGTTAAATCTCTTTCCCTTTTGTTTAAATAGGGTAGGGAGCAGCTTAACACCATATGTTCATTTTGCATGGTGTCCAGTTGCGTCTCCACTGTTGCTGTGTGTGTCTCCAACTTTTTTAAATCATTGTGCATGCGCATGTGCATTGTGCATGTGGTTACCTTTATACCTATTTTGTGCAGCATTTGTAAAATCTTGTGGCTATCAGCTCTTCTCATCACAGGCCCTGAATCGAGACCCAATTCCTCCTCATCTTCTCCAGATCCCGTCAGCAGTGAGTACCACGACAATGTCAGATTTAGGCCTCTCATCTGCATTGCTCCCTGACCACCTTAGGAGCAGTGGTATTTTTATTTTCTTTGTGCGTACCATATTATGGGGGATCTAAAAAGCTACTTTTGTCTTTGAAAGCAAAGTATGCGTGCTATGATGGTGAATGATTGCACTTTTTCTGGCGCTCGATGATTGGAGCTCCACACTAAGTGGCCATTCAAGTCAGTGATGTCACTGGAAGGTCTGTGTTCCAGATTTTGAAGAAAATAAAATGAATGGACTTGGAGATAAGACTTTCTGATTTGTGTGACCGGTTTGTCATGGGACACTAGTTTCTGTGCATCTACATTGCCTACCAGCTCGAAGAACTACCTAGACACTTAAAGACTGTTTCTGAGAGGTACCCATCTGTGCGGCTGGTCTTGCATAATACTGTACTTAACAATGTTTTGTTTCTAATATACAAAATATGATGCCAAACATCACCAAAAGATAATTTTGATTTACAAAATGAGCAAAAGGAATCCTGTGTACTCATTGGCCAGGATCTCTGTCCTTATAGGACCACTCAATATGACACTTTTTATGCCAAGCTGGATGTAGCACAGCCCATATAGCCATGCCTGCCAGAAACTTTCGAAAAAACAAAAAATTCTGTCAGACATGGTTGTAATGGAAAAAGGTTGACACCAGCTAACTGCCATACCTAACAAAATAAAAATAAAAAACAATAGCCATATAAACACTCCTATAAATTTTTATAAAAACCCACCCCCAACCCACACCATACAGGCAGTAACCAAACAACAAAATAAATGCTGCACATACAAACTAACCTCTTTTGGAGACCTTATTCAGCTGGTTGGTAATCCACAGAGTGCAGTATCGTATCGGTATTGTCCTACATGCAATGCAACCCCAATCCAATGTACCCCACCTCTGGCCTTCACCTGACTTCTATGCAGTGTTCAATCACAGACTGTGACAATAAAGGGACTCCAGCTGAAATTAGTATTTAAAAACATTCTCAATGTTTTAAATCATGCCAAGGTTCACTGAGTGCAACTGTGACCTTCCTCTTCTGCTGGATTTCCCCCAGACCCTGAAGTAGTGCAAGTAAGGCAAAACAGCCCAAACAGTTACACCAGTAGGTAACTTTTGCAACTACATCATCCTCTTGCATGCTACCTTCACCTGAGGCTTAGTACAGCCATATTTTTTTTTTCTTAAGCAGTATCAGACTGAAGTGCCAGTTGCAATCATAGAAAAAAGCACAGTTTATGGACCAAAACAATGGTAATTTCTATTGTTCAAACAATTCTGCTTTGACAGTATTAGTTTGCTGACTGCTAGGAAAGGATCAGAGCACAAACCAAGTAATTTTGGGAACACACCACAGCCATAAAAGAAACTACTGATTAACGCTATATAAACCAATCTGAGCCCATATAATACTAGTAAAAAGTGAGGATTCAGAGTAATTATAATTGAAAGTATGGCTCACTCAAACAGCAAATGAATGTCCAGGAGAGGTCTGGATTTAGTCTCTAAGCTAATTTTTAACACAGTCATACTAAAGCCTAGATTTTATTATCTGAATGCACATTCGTTCGGAGTGTGCCCCATTTTGTGCAATGTCATTTATGGGTTGCTTGGGCAAGCACCACATAGACCTGAGAGACACTTATTTTGTTACTACATAATTGAAAGTAATATGCTTGTATAGAAGATGTAGCACAATAGATGAATCCAAGAAATTTTTCTATGCAGAAAACAAGAAAACTCCACGGCCCGGATATTCAAAGGGGTTGCGCATGGCACAACAGAGTTGCACCGGCACAACCCCAAACTGCGCCCCGGTGGGATATTCAGAAGGCTGGCAGGCGCAGTGCAAATCCCGATGTGCTGGGGTGCAATGGTAATGTATGCTGTGCAAATGTAGGGGACATGGCCATGCATATGCGGCACATCCCAATATTCAGCCCAGGATGTGCAGCGCATATGCAGGCACAACCCTGCATTGCGCCATAGGGTCTCAAAGTTGAGCCGTGAAAAGAAGAACAAATCCTGGCCACCCACAGGTGGGCTGCTGTATTGCAGGGCATAACACAGCGGCCGCCAGCCATGGGTTGCCACCTAGAACTCCGTCCACAAGCACCCATATCGTCCCTGGTAGTCTAGTGGTACCCTCCTCCTTCCCGTTGCCTCGATCGCCGTAAAATAGTGATTACTACATTCCCTGGTAGTCTACTGGTACTCCCCTCCCTCCCATTGCTGCGATCACCATTAAATCGTAATCACTATATTCCCTAGTAGTCTAGTGGTAACCCCCCATCCCTAATTCCCGATTGATGGTAACATGCTGTAAATATATTCCCTGGTAATCCAGTGGCACCCCCCCCACTCATCCCACTCATACAGGACCCCTTGCCCACCCTGCTCTCCCCCTGTTATCGGTGGGTGGCAGCAACCTGCCCACATACCCCCAGCCGCCCGCCAAATTACAGCTTACAGCATGGGCTTCCAGGGCATACTGTACTAGACAGTCACAAATATGTGCATCCCCGTGTTCCCTATCTGTTACTTGCACTGGCACAGTGCTCAGTGCGTGCAATATTCAAAAGTGCTGCGCCATGGTGCATCACCGTTGAATATCACCTGGTCCTGGCTCTAGCGCATCCCGGATGCTCTGCACCCACCCAGTCTGAATATCCAGGCCCCAAGGTATAAACAGATGTAAAAAAAATCCAAAGATATAGAAAGACGATAAATTACTTTTATTTATTGCAATAATCTTGACTATGGGCAACCATGAAAAAATATATGATAATTTAACACAATCACCATTTCCATAACATCATGGTATTTGATTGGTGGCAGTTTAACATTCATGTTTAATCACTGTTAGTCAGATAACAATGATTGCTTTTGAAACTTAAATATGTTTTTTAAAAATAATTGATAATGATCATTCATGATGCATAATTATTAAATCATAATCTTTACAGCTAGGTCTGTCTTCTGCAGGAGTGCCCCCTTAATCCTACCTCACTGTTCCTCCACCCTCTCGATCTGGTCTGCCAATCTTTCCCTGACTAGTTCCCGCACCTTCTCAAGACCCTGCTACTTAAGGTCCACATCCACAGTCTTTGGGCAGGGGGCACTGTTCCCCATGTCAGTCTGAACCCTGCACTGTTGTTATCACTGGATCCCAACAATTCCCTGACAGTTACAAACATACATACATAGCCAGCAGAAAAAGGTCTTCTGGCCTTATCTAATCTGCTTGAGTTTGCAGACCCCCCAGTAACTATTGAGAGATCAACCCCCTCCCTACTATCCACTTCTCCCTTCCCTATGATGCACCCCTACCTTCCCACTTCTTCATGCAGTTCACCCTTTTACCCTGTCCCAGCCTCTCTTAATGTTGTCTATAGTATTCAAGGAGGCAACTTCCTCAGGCAACTTGTTCCATTTTGCCACCACCCTCTCAGTGAAAAAGCGTCTCCTGATTTTCCTCGTCATGCACTTCCCTCACACTTTTTTCTTAGCTTGTCCCTATCTCCATACTCCTATTTGCAACCTATCTTCTCCTTCTTTTGCCTTCCCAGACAATTTGTTGGTAAATGCTGGTTTACTCTGTAAGTCTCACACTGTCTGTGTCACCATACTACTACATTTTTGCTACCTGCATCTTTTGCAGATCTTGTATAATCAAGACTTATTTTAGTACTCTGAATTTAGTTCCCTGTATGCTAGTTTCAGCTTATGTATGTTACCTTCCCTACTCCCCTTTCCCCCAGGTCACACCTGGAAATGTGCTTCCGCTCAGCGTGCCTCTCCTGGTCAACCACTTTAAATAAATAAATTAGCACTCACTAATGGAGAAATAGCCTTGGCTCTCCTTGATGGACTAACCTGAAATTTTGTATGTGTTGTCTAGGGGGCAAAGTCTTGAAGTGTGGACATTTTGTGATGGCAGCGTGTGTGGTTTTGGTATGCCGTCTGTATGGCGACACCATTATATCAAACACACTGATGCCAACAACATTGATAGGTTACTGTGATGGTCCACCCAAGACCCCAGCACTCAGTCTCCCAGTCCTGCACCCCATCCCGAATAACTCCAACTCGGAGTTGGAATCCTTTAGTTCCGGGGGTGCATGGGGGGTTTGGGGAAGAATCCTCCTGTTAGAAAAAGAACAGGGATCTCCTGCTGGATTTATGTCAGCCGCAACTTGTGGTCGACATAAATCTGTTGCTGTGATGTCGGTCGACAACATAGTTGTCAAACCAGCATTGTAGAGCCATAGGTTTCTGAAATCTGATGTGTCATTTTTAGAAAAAAATAAATAAAAAAATTGTTGTCTATACTTAACATTGTTTTTTGTTTTGCTCTTGCCTACATGGAATGAAACTATTGCCCCAGACCTGCAGGGGACATGTGTCATGTCCCAAGCAAGGACATTTGGCAGGTCTGGTAAAAAAATATCAAAGGGTTCCAGAATTATAAGACTTTAAATGTTAGTGTTTTCTGGCTTGCAAATGTGCAGTAGGGGTTTTGAGAAAAGGTTCAGCAGCAAAAGTAAAAAGTGTGATGCCACAGATGCACATTTTGCTTTTGGGCTACTTGTTTGGCACATCACCAAACATTTTATTTGTACCGTGCCAGCCACTATCTTGTTGATCTTTTCCACAAACCAACAATTATGAAAAATACACAAAAATGCCAGGATTTTTAAAAACAAACATCAGAACCTTGCTAAAGTGGACCAGTTTAGCTAGATTCATAGAAACATATAGCTCTGACAGCAGAAAAGGACACCAATGGCCCATCCAGTCTGCCCCATCCTTCACAAAGATAGCATTCCCCTTCCCTAGCTTTACCCCTCCCCCACCCAGTGCCCCATCTCCCCCAACCTTGTGGGTTACATGATCTTTTTGTTCTTCTGGGAACTTCTGGTTCCATTTTTCACTTTAACCCATATATTTATCCCATGCCCTTTTGAAGTCCACTACTGTTTTTGCCTCCACCACCCACTCTGGCAGTCCATTCCAGGGGTCCATCACCCTTTCAGTAAAGTAGTTCCCCCTCCTATTACCTCTGAATTGTCCACCCTCCAGCTTTATGCTGTGATCCATAGTCTTTGGTTTCTCTTTCTTTTGAAGATGCGCCCTTCTTTCACCTTGTTCATTCCCTTTGTTATGGGTAATTATGTTCCCCAAGTTGTGACAGCCAAAGACAATCCAACACCAATATAAAAGTGTAACAGTTTATAATAACATAATACTGTAAAAGACTGTAATACTGTAAAAAAACACTTTCAACAGATTTTTTTTAGTTGTTTAACCAGGAGTAGCACACTAATTGTATGTCTGTAGTTGTACCTTTGTACCTTTGTATTATGTTAACTAAACTGACCTATTTTGTACTGTAATTGTGTCTCCCGGGTCGTGCCTAAAAATAGTCACCTGTTGGCTAGTGCACCTACCCAGTTAACAAAAACTAAATAAATAAATAAAATAAACTAAGCTGAAAGCTTTTTTACAGAGCATCCTGGGAGTACAGGGAAGTTAAGTAACTTGCTCATGATTACACAGTATGCAAATGGAAGCTGAGAATTCAAACCCAGGTCTGGCCTGCTGGATGTCGCCAAATTTGCAACTCAGAGGCTTAACCCACTGCACTATACTGTCTCCCAATAGACAGTATATAACTCACTATAGTCATCCTGGAAGTCTATAGGTCTGATCTGCTGTAGCCTTACATTCAGCCTAGATTATTCATCAATCTTCATTAGTCTTTGGTGTGACTATAAAGCACACACAAATTCTAGGTTTGAGCTGACCATTTTTAAACACAACTCTGCTTACATAAGGCCAAGATAGTATCTTTAAAAACAATTTTTAAAAATGAAGTAATGCTATTAATTTTTTCTAATGGGTCCTCGAAAACAGTTTTAGGTATTAGGTATATGTAATGATTTACAAGAAACAGGGTAAGAACATATATTTCTCTGAAATCATGTAATGACAGCTCTCAATATTTCTAGGTGTGAGCTGAGCAATTTACGTTACAACAAACGATTCTGTTATGTATTAGGCGTAGGGCCTTACAACTGTTCTGACTGATATGAAACTCTCCTGCTTGAGGTTTAAGGGAAGAGTGGTAAACAACGCCCATCTGCTGGCAAATAGATTAAGCAGTTTTTGTCAAGAGACTGGAAAACAAGTTACATATTTTTTTTAAATACCATTGTTTTTTCCCTTATTAAGGGTGACAAAGCAATCTGGCATAAGTCACGTGTTCCTAACTATCATGACTAAGCGAACATGTGGTAAGTCATGTCCTTCATGTATCTAGCTTTCTTTATTCAGCATAACAAAACAGTTTGATAATTTTATATTGACTTGATAGTTCCATTCTTAATGTAGGCCTCTATCTCCCCACATAGCAAGCAAAATACTCTGGCATAATGTACAACTATAAAAATGTTGGGATATATTATTTCATTACAGGCCTCCCCCTGAATACTTGTGGGGTGGTAACTCACAGGTATTCACCACGCAAAAAGAGCACAGCAGAATATACCTCAAAGAAGGTAGCAGAAATATGAAAGGTGGCACATTGGAGCCAGAAGAGTCCCTACACTACTGTGAGAGTTATGTGAGACCCTCTAACAATACTGTGAGAGTTATGTGAGACCCTCTAACAATACTGTGAGAGTTATGCGAGACCCTTTAACAATACTGTGAGAGTTATGTGAGACCCTCTAACAATACTGTGAGAGTTAGGTACAACTCCCTTATACTGTAATTAAGAGACAGACCATGACTCTAGGTGTAGAATCTGAATGTTTCCTTTTTTTTTTTTTTACTTATTTTTCTGAGTGACTGGGCTTGTGTTTTAAGATAAGGATGTTATGCTGTTGTGGCCTAACAAAAGGTCACATAGCACAGCCAGGATACCTTACCCAGGAGCTCACACAAACCTAACTAGCATTTGTCAATGCCGAACGTTCGCTTGCAGGTATTTGCAGTGGTGTTTGGCATGTATGATGCTATATCCTAATGCCCTGTGCGATTGCTGGTATTTGCACAATAAATTGTCAGCATGACCTTTTTGTTACCCCCCATTGTGCGCTACATAGGCGGAAACATGTTTTGGGCAGGATGTGAAAAATGACAGCTGTACTGCTCATAAGGAAGTGTGGTAAAATGGCAATGTTGAAAATCTGGAGTGGAGATATTGAAAATTCGCAAAGCTAGGAGCGTGCGTGGGAACTGTGCAATGCATGCTCGTAAAACAGTCATTGTTAGGAATTTTTTCACCAAATTTTCAGCACAGCCATTTTAAGACCTCTGCTCATGATCAGTGACACTGTGATTTTCTTAATGTGTCCCATACACTGAGTTCGGACACCGACTGTGCCATTGTGCGCTACATGGGCAGAAACATGTTTTGGGCAGGATGTGAAAAATGACAGCTGCACTGCTCATGAGGAGGTGTGGTAAAATGCCAACGTTGAAAATCTGGAGTGGAAATATTGAAAATTCGCAAACCTATGAGCGTGCGTGGGAACTGTGCAGCGCATACTCATAAAACAGTCATTTTTAGGAATTTTTTCATCAAATTTTCAACACAGCCATTTTAAGATCTCTGCTCATGAACAGTGACACTGTGATTTTCTTAATGTGTCCCATACACTGAGTTCGCTCACCGACTGTGCCATTGTGCGCTACATGGGTGGAAAGATGTTTTGGGCAAGATGAAAAAATGACAGCTGTACTGCTCATAAGGAGGTGTGGTAAAATGGCAATGTTGAAAATCTGAAGTGAAAATATTGAAAATTTGCGAACTTACGAGCCTACGTAGGAACTGCGCAACGCAAGCTCGTAAAACAGTCATTTTTTGGAATATTTGCACCAAATTTTCAACATGGGGTTTTTGGGACCCCTTTTCATGAATAATGTCACTGTCATGGCGTTATTCAAGGCTGAAGGGTGATTTCGCGCAGTGACTGCACAGTGCCTGCGAAATCACCCTTCGGGCCCGAATAACACCACGACAGTGCCATCATTCATGAGAAGGGGTCCCAAAAACCCCATGTTGAAAATTTGGTGCAAAAATTCCAAAAAATGACTGAGATATGCAATAAAGTTGACCCCCCATCTAGCCCATCATACAGCTTATCGGCATTTCCTCAGTTCGCGGTCACCTTTGAAGAGTGCAGACGTGTTCCCGGTCCACCGAAGATCGTCTTGCTGGAGTCTGGAGGTAAGTATGGGGTGAGGGGTGTGAGGAGGCTGGAGTGCGCGTGGGTGAGTGCGGGTTGTGGGGGTTGGGAGAGCGTGCCTTGAGACAGTTTTGTTTTACAGGTTTGGAAAAAAAAAGGCGATGTGGGACATTTGCCATGCTGGGGTGTGCTCCCAGTGTGGCAGAAGATGGCTAGGGCGAGGAGCCGACGGGGGTTGGACACCCCATCGGCAAAATAAAGCAAACATTTGTCACGCTGGGATGGGCTCCCAGCGTGGTAGCAGAGATAGCTTTGGGGGCCGTGGAGCCGGCCGGATTGGGCACCCCGTCGGCAAACAATGTTTGCCACGCTGGGTGGGCTCCCAGTGTGGCATGGTCTGGGTAAGCAGTGATGGCCGTCTTGGCGGGGGAAGTAGCGCATGGCCAGTGGGCGGCACTCAGTATGGCAGCGGTGTTTTTCTTTGAAGCAGAAGAACACCGCTGTCATACTGAGCTGCTGCACTCATTGGTGCAGGACTGCCACGCCTGCTCAAGGGAGCAGTGCATTGAGTGGGAGAGGCACACCTCTAAGTGTGCTACTCTCCCAAAACGTTCCTTGCGCAAGTGAACGTAAAAATGACAGGCACTTTGCTGCTTTTAGCAATGTGGTGGCCTTTTTTCAGCAGCTTATTAATTTGTCAGCAGGATGTACATAGTTTTATGTCGTTTCACCTTAACAAAAGGGAAAGATACTAAAAGAGGAAGGTAAATATTAGTTCAGGCTTTAACAATAAACTTCCCTTCTACAACTTAGTTTGATTTACATATAGCCATTTTTATGGGTTTTAATTTTCTTGTAATTTGAACCTCTAACTGCTTAGGATTACAGAAATGAAAACCTGGAAGCACAAAGAATTTAAAAGACTTGTTCAGGTTCACACAGTATGCACATGGAGTGTGAAGAGATTCAAACCCAAGTTTTTAGGTTTGCAACCAAATGTTCTTAGCCAGTATGCTATATTGCTCATCTCAATTATTTGTTACTGCAAATAGGCCAAAATACATATATTTATCCGGGTTCAGTTTATAACAGATAATTACTCCCAGCCATTATACCAGAGATAAGCAGGTATCCTTATTTGTTTAGCTTCTCACACAAAATAGCATTGGACGCATTTTTGTTTTAATTTCCAAAAGATCTAAACAGTTTTACATGACCTGACCTACAAAATGGGTCCCTTGGTCTGACTCAATGTTGCCTGCGAGTTCCAAGCAAAACAACACTTTTCCTACTAGGTGCCCTGATGTTACAGAAGCTGTATCAGTTTTGCTTAGACTAGTTTTTACTCATTTAGAATATAAGTCTGTAACAGTTAGGATGCTTTTGTTACCCCTAGCAATATACGGCAGTAATCCGATTTGCTAACTGCACAATGGACCATGCTTAATCTGTGGTTTTAACAAAGCCTTTGTGTACGCCGTGCTGGATTGGTGTGTGCACATACTATGCAGTTATAACAGTGCTTTTCAGGTTTGCTTGCACGCATGTGCAAGAAACATTATGCAGCGGCTTAGGAGAGACGCAGGTCGTGGAGGTGCGGCAGTGTGGCGGCCAATACCAGCACTGCATTTGTGGGCCTGGTGGTGTGCACCCAATGCAGGCCCAGTGTCCTGATGACACTGGTTCTGCAGAAGTGCCACCAATGTGAAATGATGTGGCTGCTGCAATTAGGGGCCGCCTCGTCTTTGCAGCATCAGCAATTCTACTGCAATGAGGGAGTGACCAGTCATTGCAGGGCGGTACCTTGCCTGGTGTAGCACAGTCCCATGTAAACCGATGGGGTGCCCAATCCCCCTGTCAGCATGCCAATGACCTAATTCATCTGCTGACGGGGGAGCCGACTACCCATCGGCATAATGTCCCCACCCCCCATTTGTTGTGTGCCAAGGGGTGCCCAATCCCCTTCAGCATCATGCCCCCACAAACAGTCTTTATTTGCCGATGGGAGGCCCAATCCCCCATCAGCTTAAGTCCCCCCTTCCCCAAAACACAGGTTGCATACTGGGAGCCCTCCCCAGTGCGCTCAAATGAAGCCTGAAAAAAAAAAAAACAGTTCCCGCAATGTCCTTTTTATTATTTTTGACTCTGAAATAAAGAAAACAGTCCCACGAGGTCTGTTGTGCCCCCTCCCACAACCTGTGCCCATCCTCTGTGCACCCCACCTCCTCACAGACACCCTCTCCCCATACTTACCTCCAGAGCCCTGCGTACTGATCTTCTGTGGACCAGGAACACATCTGCACTCTTCAAAGCTGACCTCGAACTGAAGAAATGCCAGTAAGCTGTATATGGCATAAGTATGTTTTTTTCAATTTACGTGGATATTTTGGCCATGTTTTGGACTTTTACCACCAAATTTTCAACATGGAGTTATTGGGACCCTCTTTGTGAATACAGTCACTGTCATGGCATTATTCCGTCCCGAAAGGTGATTTTGCAGTCACTGCAAGGAATCACCTTTCAGGACTGATTAACGAAATGACAGTGCTACTGTTCATGAGGTGGGCTCTCAAAAGGCCAATGTTGCAAATTTGGTGAAAAAAAAATCCAAAAAAATGACTGTTTTACAAGCATGCATTATGCAGTTTCCATGCTCCCGTGTAACTTCGCAAATTTCTAATATTTTCACTCCAAATTTTCAACATTGCCATTTTTTCAAACCTCCTTATGAACAGTATAGCTGTCATTTTTTACATCCCGGCCAAAATGTGTTTACGCACTTCCGACACGCAATAGCGCGGTTGCTGTGAGAAGTCAGTGTTTGGGACAGATTAAGAAAATCACAGTGACACTGTTCATGAGCAGAGGTCCTAAATTGCCTATGTTGAAAATTTTGTGACAAAAGTCCATAAAATGGCCGTATTATGAGCGTATGTTGCGCAGTTTCCACGCACCATCATAATTGTGTGCATTTATAATATTTTCACTCCAGATTTTCAACATTGCCATTTTTTTTCACACCTCATGAATAGTACAGCTGTCATTTTTCATATCCTGCCCCAAATATGCATTTACACATCTGGCACACAATGGTGCAGTCACTGTGGGAAATTAATGTTAGGGGCAGATTAAGAAAATCATAGTGACAGTGTTCATAAGCAGAGGTCACAAAATACCTGTGTTGAAAATTTGGTGAAATAATTCCACTAAATGACTGTGTTACATGCATGTATTGTGCAGTGTCCACGTACGCTCGGAAGTTCGAGCATTTTTAATATTTTCACTACAGATTTTCAACACAGCCATCTCTTCACACCTCCCTATGAGTGGTGCAGCTGTCATTCTTCACATCCTGCCCAATCTGTGTTTTCGTACATCTGACGCAGAATGGCATGGTCACTGTGGGAACTCAAAGTTTTGGGACACATTAACAAAATCACAGTGCCACTGTTCATGAGAAGAGTTCCCAAATGCTTTCATAAAGTGTGGGTCACAAAAAGACCATGTTGAAAATTTGAAGTGCAAATACCAACAAATGCCCAGGGCGTTGGGTTTCTAACCATAATGTCCCACCCTGTACGGACTGACAGGCATCAAGAATGTGCCTTTGGATTGCCAACTGCAATGCTCATGCCATTCCACCCTCAACCCCCCCCCCACCCTGCAGCCAGTGACAGGCATCGAGGTGTGCCTTGGACTCTTCGGCCCCAGATTTCACCCCATTCTCCTACACTGCACCCATTTCAGTGTATGTCCTTCTGGAATGGGGCGACTGTAAAGCTGAACACCCCAAGGCACACCTCAACACTTGTCGGTGTCTGCAGGACAGGGTGAGGTGAAATGTGATGAACTTTATGAGTGATGATCCAAATGCATATCCCAATGCCTGTCCCTCTCTGCAGGGTGGAGGTGGGGTTGGCATGAGTTCAGTACTACACTGCCATTCCTATTCTGCATCTGTCTAACTCCTGCACGTCCAATGGTAATATCAGCAAGCAAACATTCAGCATTACAAATGCTTGTTTTATGTATATTATTGCTTTGGCCACCAGGCTAATTTCCTGACCCATTGTAAAGTTTTGATATCCCTCGAGGTCCTCTCTTATCATTACACAACTTTAACATTTTATATCTAATGTGTTCCAGTGCAACAAACAGAATCACTCCTGTTTTGGGAATTTTGAACATCATTAACCCCAATTTCTCTTCCACATGCATATTTGAAGGATCTTGGTCATTTAACTTAATTTGAGCTATAAGCTGTTTCAGCTGAGGGCCTGTTTCCTGCATTTGTTTTAAATTCAAAATTTCTAAATCCTGCTTGACAGCGCTTGTAACGGTGGCAACCCTAGAAGGAGGAAGGTGCCAAAGCCCTACCCTCCTCCCCCAGGTGCCGGTGCGAGCAAGGAAGTCAGCCTGCAAATTTTGCTCAGCAAAAGGGGCATAGTAAAGTGTGCCTTAACCTTGAGAACATAGAAAGGAGAGACATCATGCAAAGGCAGAGTGGAAATAAAAGACCCATGAGAAGGACGTGCAATATGGTTACTAAGTGAGGACACGAAAGTGGTGCGCTGTCAGATGGGAAGAAACTCTCCTAATGCTAGGCAGAGCCAAGCCGAGTCAGAGCAAATAACCACAGGTGGTGGTGGAAGGGCAAGGGTGGAAAGTAAATGCAAGGCAAAGCAGATGGCGGCAAGTTGCGCTGTTTGTGCAGAATGTGGGGCAGAGCGCATAGCTATAGATAGATGAATGGATGGAATATACACACCAAACTTAGTGTGAAGTACATCATCCACATAAAAGAAAGGACCATCGGTAACAGTACTGATGGACATTGTTTGAAAATAGCAACCGGAGGCAGGGCTACAATGAATGTGGGAGCACAAACCACACAGTTATGTGGCTGTCCTAAAAGGGAGAAAACCAACAACCTAAGGCCCTGGACACAATGGGGAACTTAAAACAGTTTACGTGGCTTAAAACATTTTAAATCCCACTAGCACTGTTTGCAGACAGACCACAAGTCCCTTAAAATGTTTTAACAAAAGTATTTTTAAACCCTGCTAGACACCTAATCTTAAAATAATTTTTAAAAACGTTTTAGAGCTAGCATGGTTTACTCACAGGTCTGTCCAGGAGTAAAAACATTTTAAGCTGTAATGGTTTAACTAAAACAGTTCTAGCTGCAGTGTGTCCAGGCAAGCACAGTTCTGTGTGTTGGACTTAAACACAAAATAGTTACAAGGAGAACAGGTTTAACATTAGCAGTGTGGCCACACTAAACCATTATCAACAAGCATTTGTCAATGCCGAATGTTGTCTTGCTGGTGTTGGCGTTGGCATTGGCAGTGCAGGAGTTAAGAGAGATGCATAAAAGGAATAGCAGTGAAGTATAGAACCAATGTCAACCCCACCCCACCCTGCAGCGAGTGACGGGTATTGGGGTGTGTGGTTGGATCTCTGGCCATAACACTCACGCTATTTCACCTCACCCTACCCTGCAGAGTCTGACAAGTGTTGCGTTGTGGCTTGGGGTGATCTGGCCTTATACTCACCCCATTTCATAAGGAAGTATGTTGAGATGGGTACAGCATAGGAGAATGGGTTGAACTTTGGGGCTGAAGAGTCCAAGGCACACCTTGATGCCAGTCAGTGGCTACAGGGTGGAGGTAGAGGACCAATGGCATGAGCAGTACAGCAGACAATCCAAAGACACACCCCTGATGCCTGTTAGTCTGTACAGGGTGGGACGTAATGGTTAGAAACCATAACACCCTGGGCATGTGTTGATATCTGCACTCCAAATTTTGAAACATGGCCTTTTTGTGAACCCACCTCATGAAACCATTTGGGACCTCTGCTCATTAACAGCGTCCCTGTGATTTTGTTAATCTGTCTCGAACATTGATTTCCCACAGTGACCGCGCCATTCTGCACCACATTAAAATGTCAGCTGCAACATTGATAAGGAGGTGTGAAGAGATGGCAATGTTGAAAATCTGGACAGAAAATATTAAACATTCTCGAAGTTATGAGTATGTGTGAAAACTGTGCATCGCACGCTCATAACACTGTCATTTAGTGGAATTATTTAATCAGATTTTTAACATAGCCAGTTTGGGACCTCTGCTCACGAACAGTGGCACTATGATTATCTTAATCTGCCCCGAACATTGATTTCCCACAGCGACCGCGCTATTGTGCCCCAGATGTGCAAAACTACATTTTGGGCAGGATGTGACAAATGACAGCTGTACTGTTCATAAAAAGGTGTGTACAAATGACAATGTTGAAAATCTGGAATGAAAATATAAATTCTTGAAGTTATGACTGTGCATGGACACTGCGCAACGCATGCTTGTAACGTAGTCATTTTATGGAATTCTTTCACCAAATTTTCAACATAGGCATTTTGGGAGCTCTGCTGATGAACAGAGTTACTGTGATTTTTTTTTACTGTGTTCTGAACATTGTTTTCCTACAGCGACTGCGCCACTGTGCGCCGGATGTGCGAAAACACAGTTTGGGTAGGATGTGGAAAATGAAAGTTGTACTGTTCATAAGAAGGAGGAGTGAAAAAATGGCAATGGTGAAAATCTGAAGTAAAAATACAAAAAATTATCGGAGTTATGAGCGTGCGTGGAAACTGCACAACGCACGCTTGTAACACAGACATTTTATGGATGTTTGTCACCTAATTTTCAACATAGGCATTTTAGGACCTCTGCTCACCAACAGAGTCACTGTGATATGAACATACGAACATACGAAATTTGCCAGCAGATAAAGGCCTAGAGGTCTATCAAGTCTGCTCAATGTGCAGCTAGCACCCCTTATTCTGCAGCTGCCCCTCCCTTCCACCCTTCCCCTTCATTAACCCTCCCCTTTGTCCTGTCCCATCCTCGTTTGAAGCAGTCCACTGTTCTACTGCATACCACTTCTGCAGGTAATGCATTCCACCCAGCCACCACCCTCTCTGTAAAAAAGTGTCTCCTCATCTCCCTCCTGAACCTTCCTCGCTCCAGTCTCATATCATGGCCCCTGGTGGCCCTCCCCTCCCTTACTTTGAACAGCCCCTCTGTACCTGTCTTGTTTATTCCTTTCATGTATTTAAAGGTTTCAATCATGTCCCCCCTGTCTCTCCTCTCCTCCGGTGAGTACATGTTCAACTCCTTCAACCTCCTCTCGTATGATAAGTCCTCCAGACCCTTGATCATCTTTGTTGCCCTCGTTGCCTCCCTCAGTAACTTAATGTCCCTCTTCAGATCACGGGACTCCAGTACTGCCGCAGTACTCAGGTGTGGTCTAACTAATGACCTATACAGTGGCAGAATCACCTCCTCCCTCCTCGAGGATATACCCCTTGCAATACAACCCAGCATTTTGTTGGCCTTTGCAGCTGCCTTCCTACACTGTGCCAAGTTGTTCATTGACACTGTGATGAGCACACCCAGATCCTTCTCCTCCTCTGTCTGGGCTAGCTGCACTCCCCCTAGCTGGTAAGTCCTCCTTGGGTTCTTCATCCCAAAATGCATCACCTTCCACTTTTTGGCATTAAAGCCCAGTTGCCAGGTGTCTGACCAGGTTTCAAGCTTTGCCAGATCATCCTGCATCCCCTACCATCCCCCTAGGTCATCCACCACCGCACCAACCTTGGTAAATTTTCTTGGTGATTTTCTTAATCTGTTGCAAACACTGATTTCCCATAGTGACTGCACTGTTCTGTGTGGGAAGTGTGAAAACACAGTTCGGCCAGGATGTGAAGAATGACAGCTGTACTGTTCATAAAGATCGATGAAAAAATGCCAATGTTGAAAATGTGGAGTGAAAATATTACAAATTTGCGAAGTTACAAAGGTGCGTGGAAACTGTGCAACGCACGGTTGTAAAACAGTCATTTTTTTTTATTTATTTTCACAAATTTGCAACATAGACTTTTTGAGAGCCCACCTCATGAACAGTGGCACTGTCATTTCATTGATCGGTCCCAAAAAGTGATTTCACGCAGTGACCGCAAAATCGCCTTTCGGTACTGAATAATGCCATGACAGTCCCTGAATTCATGAGGAGGGGTCACAATAACCCCATGTTGAAAATCTGGTGCCAAAATTCCCCAAAATACCCGAGATATGCACCAAAGTTGATAAAAACCCTATTTATGCCATTATACGGCTTACCAACATTTCTTCAGTTCGCGGTCGGCTTTGAAGAGTGTAGACATGTTCCCAGTCCACCGAAGATCATCGCGCTGGGCTCCAGAGGTAAGTATGGGGTGAGGGTGTGTGTGTGTGTGTGTGTGTGGGGACACAGTGGGTGGGTGGAGTGCGGGTTGGGGAGGGCCGCAGACAGCCAGCAGAGACAGTTTTCTACTTTACAGGGTCACAAAAAAATAAACATCACAGGAAGGTTTTCTTTTAACAGGTACTTTTGGCACACTGGGGTGGGATCCCAGTGTGCCACCTGCATGTTTTAAGGTGGGGGACTGCAGCCGAGGGGGATTGGGCACCCCACCAGCAAATAAAAGGTGTTTTGGGGGGATGATGCCCACGGGAATTGGGCACCCCCCTCGGCAAACAACTGGTGCAGATATGGTGCCGACTGGGATTGGGCTCCCGTGTCAGCAAATAAACTCAGGAGGGGGGCATGATGATGCCGACAGAGGGATTGGACACCCCCGATGTCGGCTTCTCAGGACTGTGCGAGGCAAATGGCACAGCCACCGCCATGTCTGAGTGAAATGTTACACCGGGAAAGGCACGTCCTGCAATGAGGTGGAGCTCCCACACTGCGGTGGCTAAAACATTTTAAGTTGATGGCACACTTTTGCACTGCTGTCATAGACTGCATGCAATCTAATTCGTGCAACGGAGCCCAGCCCCAAAAAGCAATGGCACCACTGGCCACAACACGACCGCGCCTCCAGAACCTGCGATTCTAAAGTTACGGCAACATGTTTCTTGCAGACACGCAAGACAACATAAAAATGGTTACTGAGTAGTGTGGTTGCACTGAAATGGTTTAGCTAAACTGGTTTTAAAAATGGTTTTCAGAAACAGTTCTGTTGTGTGTCCAGGGCCTAAGATGCTGCAATGATGGAGAGGTTTAAGCTCTCTGACTTTGCAAAAGCAGTGCTCACAGAGTATGGCTAGAATCAGAGGCACAACCCTCCTTTAATTTGGGGAAGAGAAGGAAGGAAGTGGACGAGTCTGCAGAGTGCATAATAATTTATTCAACCTAGTGACATATGTAGAGTATTTAACAGCGTAAAATGTGCCTAACAAGTAATTTTAACAGGGGGTGTAACATTTTTTTTTTTTATAAGTTTAAAGAAAAATGAAACATTTTATTTAAGGCTAAGCTTTTCATGCAACTTACAGATGTTAAACTGCATCTTAAAGTCAGTTTCCTGGACTTCAGACTTTAAATCTAAAAGGCTTATACAATTGTTTTAATAATATTTTTTTTTATCATCAATGGTAACCCTTTGTTGACTGAACTGCCGGTCTATTTATTGCTTATGCACAAGGACATAGAACAATCACTCATGATGAAATGCAAGACTTTTCTCTCTTTTTTTCCCTTATCTATGTCTGTCCAACCCACATTGCCTTGTCTAAACTGAAGTGTATCCTGAATTAAACCCTTTAAGTAGTCTCAATGAAAAAACAGAGGTAGTTTATAAAGAGATAGAACAGAAGGCTTTGCCGGTGAGGGAAGCTGGTGCAAGTGCAGAGGCACTTTGCCCATACCCCCCCCCCACCACAAAAAGACATCTGGTAGATAGCATATAAGGTGGTTCTACCCAAAGAAGTTAACACCCGGTTATTATAATAGGGAGGCAGTATAGCACAGTGGTTCAAGGCTCTGAGCTGCAAATCTGGAGACCTGGGTTTGAATCCCACAGCCCCCACTTGCACACTGTGTGACCCTGAGCAAGTCACTTAACTTACCTGTGCTCCCAGGTTGCACTTGTAAACAAGCTTTCAGCTTAGTGTGTCTCACCTGGTTAAACAATTGGGGAAAAAAAATGTGCACTGGGGAAAAAATTAAGGTAAAAAGGTTGTGCCTTAGATAAGGTGACAATATAATGGAGGACCCCCCTTGCAATCGAGATGGCACACATAGACCAAGCAATAAAAATAAAAACAAAAATAGCTACATGAGGGGTAAGTGAATGGACATGAACTGAAAGGGTTAATGTTTGTTTTAAGAGTGCTATTGTGGCAGAGCAGCTGCACAGGAACTGAACCCAATCATAAAAAAAAACTTTTGGCTGTGTAAAATATAACAGCAGTGTTACTGCAAGTCAGTAATGGTAAGACAGATGTAAGCATAAGTTGACTGGTATACGAGTATCCTGACACTAAGTAACATTTGGAAAAGAAGGAGGGCAGGACAGTGAAAGAATGTGACACAGGTGTAGTCAGGAGTGGATGGGGTGGAAGGGGGTGGGGTAGAGGTTGCTCCACTAAAGTGGGGTGGTGGAGCTGGACTCCTGAGAGTTATGATCACTAGTGACCTGAAGCACTCCATGTACTGCAAGAAAGCAGCAGCAAAGACAAACAAGATGCTGGGGTGCATAGATAGGGGGATCAGTAGCAGGAGAGAGGAGGTTATACTGCTCTTGTACAGGTCACTAGTAAGGCCACATCTAGAGTATGGAGTTCAGTACTGGTCTCCACACCTCAAAAAGGACATTAACCTGCTGTAGAAGGTCCAGAGGAGGGCTACAAAGATGGCAACTGGTCAGCAGGGTAAGGCATATGAGGAGAGGTTGAGGGCACTGAACACGTACTCCCTGGAAGACAGGGGGAGAGAGAGAGGGGGGACATGACTGGGACCTTCAAGTACTGGAAAGGAATAAATAAGGTTGATAAGGAGAGTCTCTTTAAGCTGGGTGGCAACCATAACATGTGGGAGCACAGCCTTAAGATGAAAGGTGGGAGGTTTAGGGGGGAGATCAGGAAGCACTTCTTCACATAGAGGGTGGTGGAAACTTGGAATGCACTGATGGAAAAGGTCATCTCATTGAAGACAGTGGGCAGGTTTAAGAGAGGCTTGGATAGGCATAGGAGGAATGCAAGGATCTAGGTAGGGAGGATGGAAGGAGAGGGGAGAGAGGGCAGGGACATTAGCTTAGGCTGTGGACCGTGCAATAGAAGCAGACTTGATAGACCAAATGGTCTTCTTTTTCTGGCTTCTTCATGTGTTTGTATGTTACAGAGATGCACAGATGCTGCATCCAGACCAGTGGGAGAACCATGTACACCTATAAAACTAAAATTAGTAGAAGGTGCCTTCCCTACCTTTGACTCTAGGTTAAAAACATTGATAGAACTGGTAGCTCTATGTAACCGAGACATGGTAGCCTGCTGTTAAAGCAGTTTGAAAGTCAGGTTAAACTCTGAACTTGTTTACGCAAATTAGAACTGAAGCACTGTAAAAAGTGAAACTGTGCACTGTATTTTACACAAGCAAGATAAAGACCAGCCATAACAGCACTGCCTATGAAATTATGAGTTTTACTACGCATTACCCATTCCTGAAATCTGTTCTGGATGTGCTGCAAACCTTCAACAGCATATCTTTTTTTTAGCCCTGGCAAAAAATTGATTGTGACCTGTGTTGTGGTTTTCTCACCCTTCCCCTGGAGCTGCCAGCATTTAACCCCAGGTTATCTGGAGACGTAACGACAACTCACACAAAAGTAATTGAAAGAGCTCTTGATCATTTTAACATGACAATCAATAAGCTGGTAATGTTCTGACTAGTCAACAATTGGGCCCAAAATCAATCTGGGGTGCCAGCTTGTTATGGGTAATTATGTGGGTTTCCCCGAGTTGTGACAGCCAAAGACAATCCAACACCAATATAAAAGTATAACAGTTTATTATAACATAATAAAAGGTAACACTTTCAATAGATTAGTTAGCCAGCTTCCACAGACAGCGCATAAAACTCATTATAGCCATCCTGGGAGTCTATAGGTCTGATCTGCTGCAGCCTTACATTCAGCCTGGATTATTCATCAATCTTCATTAGTCTTTGGTGTGGCTATAAAGCGCACACAAATTCCAGGTTTGAGCTGACCATTTTTATGCACAACTCTGATTATATAAGGCCAAGACAGCATCTTTAAAAACAATTTTTAGAAATGAAGTAATGCTATTAATTTTTTCTAACTGGTCATTGAAAACAGTTTTAGGTATTAAGTATATGTAATGATTTACAAGAAAAAGGGCAAGAACATATATTTCTCTGAAATCATGTAAGAACAACTGTCAATATTTCTAGGTATGAACTGAGCAATTTACGTTACAACAATCAATTCTGTTATGTATTAGGCGTAGGGCCTTACAACTGTTCTGACTGATATGAAACTCTCCTGCTTGTGGTTTAAGGGAAGAGTGGTAAACAACGCCCATCTGCTGGCAATTAGATTAAGCAGTTTTCATCAAGAGACTGTAAAACGAGTTACGTTTAAATACTCTTGTTTTCTCTTACTAAGGGTGACAAAGCAATATGGCATAAGTCATGAATTCCTAACTCTATCATGACTAAGCGAACCTGTGGTAAGTCACATCCTTCGTGTGTCTAGCTTTCCTTATTCAGCGTGACAGAACAGTTTGCTAATTTTATATTTACTTGATATTCCATTCTTAATATAGGCCTCTGTCTCCCCTTATAGCAAGCAAAATACTGTGGCATAACGTACAATTATTTTTTTAAAATATTGGGATATATTATTTCATTACACCTTTAGGTATTTAAAAGTTTCTATCATATCCCCCTCTCCTTGTTTTCTGGGAATGTAGGTCTAGCCCCTCCATCCTTTCCTCATATGTCTTCTGATGCATGTCATGCACCATTTTGGTTACCCTTCTCTGGACCCTCTCCACCCTTTCTATATCCCTTATTTGGTACTGTCTCCAGAACTGTAACCCATACTCAAGGTGCGGACAAACCATGGACATGTGCAGAGACATTATCACTTCCCTTCTCCCACTTGTAATACCCCAACCAATGCAGGCCAGTATGCTGTTTGCTTTCCCTACTGCCTTATTGCAATGATTTGCCTGCTTTAGGTTGTCCGAAATTATAAACCCCACATCCCTCTCTTGCCCTGTAACCGAAACCACCTCCCCTGCCAGTGTGTTAATGGCCTTTGGGTTCTTGGGCCATATATGCATTATTCTGCATTTTTATGTTGGCGCACTTGTGCAGCCAACATCTTGTGGCAGTGGGGATTTTAAGGCACGGCCGCTGTTGGATGAATGCAGGGCATGCATCAGGGGTGTTTTATAGATCCCCAGTGACAGGTTAGAGGAAGATGAGGAAATACTAGAAAGCATACTCAAAATGAATGAAAAGAGAGAAGTAACAGTGGTAGGGGACTTCAATTTACCCGATGTAAAATGGGATACCCATACAGCAAGCTCAGCCAGAAGCAATGACTTCCTGGAGGGTCTGCATATATTGGGCCTGAAACAGCTTGTAAAGGAACCAAGAAGGGGGAATGTTGTCCTGAACCTGTTGATAGCAAACAGAGACAATATATTGAAGGTAGAGGTACAAAACCACATGGGGTCCAGCAAACACTGCATGGTGACATTTAACGTTAGGATGAACACAGAAAACATACACTCAAAAACTAAAGTCATGGACTTTAAATGAGAAGACTTCACAAAAATGAAGGAAATCTTTAAACACAGGATTAAAAACACAAAAGGGGGCAGGGATGTGGAAGGGTACTGGACAAAACTCACGAATGTCATAATGCAAACAGCAAAGCATTGCATAAAAAGGGTGTGCAAAGCAGAAAAGAAAGGAAAACTGCTCTGTTTTTCTAAGTAGGTAGCCAAAAAGGTTAGGGAAAAACTAAATGCTTTCAGGAAATTCAAAAAAAAATTATCCAACAAGAAAGAATATATGGAAAACAAAGGGAATGAAGCAAAGAAATCAGGGCTGCAATAGCATCAACAGAGGAGAGAAGAGTCAAGGAAATCAGAAATGGAGACAAATCTTCTGCAGACACATCAGTGAAAAGAGAAAGAAAACAGGTGGCATTGCCAGACTCATAAAGAAAGAAGGAGGGCAAGCCAAGGACAACAAGGATAAAGCAGAAATCCTCAGTAGATATTTTCGCTCTGTATTCACAAAGGAGGAGGACTGTTGAGGACCTACTATTAAAGAAGGCAATAAAAGAGACATTGGATTATACTCATGACCCATTACAAAGGGTCTCCATGAGGAGCTGGGAAAAATCAACAAAAACTAGGCCATGGGACCAGATGAAATGCACCCTGGGTTATTAAGAGAACCTAACGGAGGAACTGGCGGCTCCACTGGCTGATCTTTTAACACTTGAAGTGGGTGAGGTCCCACAAGACTGGAAACAGGCCACAGTTATTCCACTACACAAAAGCGGGAGCAAGGAAAGTGCAAGCAACTACAGACCAGTAAGCCTCACCTCTATAGTGACCCTCCTCAAAGAGAGTATTATACCCTTTTGCAAGGACAATATATTAGACACAAAACAGCATGGCATAACTAAAGGAAAGTCATGCCAAACCAATCGAATCAACCTTTTTAACCGGGTGACAAAAATAATGGACCATTGTGCGGTAGATGCAGAATACTTGGATTTCAGCAAGGCCTTTAACTCAGGCCCTCATAGGAGACTGCTAAACAAGTTAGACAGCATGGAGTAGAGAAACAGGTTGCAAACTGGATACAGAGCTGGCTTACTGGAAGGATCCAGAGTGTTCTAGAGAATGGGTCACTTTCAGAGGAAAGAGCCGTAACTAGTGGAGTGCCACAGGGATCAGTGCTGGCAGCGTTACTATTTAATATCTTTATCAGCAACATTGCAGATGGATTAGAGGGTAAGGTGAGTCTGTCCACAGATAACACAAAAATGGGCAACAGGATGGACAATCCAGCAGGTGTGGAGAAGATGAAGGCTGACCTCAAGGCCCTAGAAATGTGGTCAAAAACACGGCAACTCAATTTCAGTGTTAAGAAGTGCAAGGTCATGCACACAGGAAAGACTTGCCAAGAAGGGGATTACTACCTGTGAGCAGGGCCCCGTGTTTACTGTGGCAAAGTGGGCCTACATTGCGTGGCAGGACCTCATACTTCTGCGGCAGAACAACTGCTGATTCTGCGGCCATTCTGTGGCAGATAAGTTGTGGCTAAACAGCGTACCTTCAAAGGGATTAAGTCTTGGTTGACCCTTTGACTGCCTTCATGCAAACACTCTGCTACACTGAAAGTGGAACAGCAGACCATTTAACAGTATGTAGTCTTCTTACCACAAATATTAAACTGCAATAACCCAAACCTGGGACAGCCATGGGCATCAGTGTTCTCTCTTTATGAATTTTTCCTCCCACCCTGAATTTGAAGGCTCATCTGTTCTTCTGGAAATTGGTGGCCTTTGCTGTTCTCCTAGGTTATAATCAGAGTAGGACATACACACTTAGCTAAAACTACACAAAAGGCAAAACCTGCTTGGATTTCTTCCGGTTTATATTTGCAGTTAGCAGATATAAAGAAAGGCACCAACTTGAAAGCCATTTTTTTTCTGATTTTGATCAATGTCCTTTTAGATTATTGTTTCTTTAAACTAGGAATACCTCAACTGCCTTGCAACTAACATGTTGAGTGCAGTGTGCAAATCTGTATATTGGGGGGGAGGGGATGGTCTTCCTATAGCAGTGAAGGAGGGTGTAACTTGCAGTGTCTGTAGGATTTCTTGGGGGACACACTAAAAATGCAAGCAACTCATTCTTATTAAGCTGGAGTAACCTTGGTTAGCATGTTCTTGTCTCGCAACTCAGGGGGCTATGGTGTTCTTCAGGCAGTGACCCTCATTTTACTTATATAGCAGCAGTCAAACTCTCCATTCCGATTTTTTTCCATACCTGCTTGCTTCAGTTCCAGTATACCCTGCTCCCCAACTTGCTACAGCTGGGCAACATGACCCTCCTTAAGAACTGAGCTTGATGCCACCACTTAGGCTGCAGGTTCAGATCTGCTAAGAAATTACTCTGACACTTGCAGGTACAGAACTGCAGCCCACAAATCAAAACTGTGCTCGATGTCCACCAGTGGGGACAGAGTCCTCAGTCTAGTGCCAGTCCTGTATTTCTGCAATCAGCTCCTCCGACGATACCTGTCACCACACTGAGATAGATTCCACCTCCACAGGCACCACTGAATCTTCTCACTTCTTGACTACAGCTCACCTTCCAGTTTTTCCTTCCAAATTTATCTTCCAAGTATTCAGCATGCACGATGAGCAGCCTCACAATCAAAAATTAACATGGCTGAGCTACCCACACCTACACAGCAGCAAACCATAACCGCCATGGACCTAGTCAAGTTTTGCCACTCTTGCTTCAGTCCCAGCCCCACGATACTGGCTGCATTGATTTATTTAACAAAAGCCAGCATGATGCCATGCAGCCACTAGTTTTTCAGCTTTGTAACAAATGGCATCAATTTGCTGCCCCTTCTAATAAGCATGTATGCCATGGCATACTTAAACATATTAATAGCCATGCCCTTGCCTTGTGTGAATGCATAGCACAGCTAGCATTTGTGCAGCTGTGTGACTGGTTTTCCCGATTTCTGCGGCAAACACCGATTTTTGTGGTCAGCCCTGATTTCTGCGGCCACTGATGCAACCGCAGAATCACAGAAAACACGGGGCCCTGCCTGTGAGGACAAAAACTGGAATCCTCCAAACAGGAGAGAGATCTGGGAATCATTATAACAACTGATTTGAAAATATCTAAACAATGTGAGAAGGCAGCAATGAGAGCAAGTGAGATGTTTGGGTGCACAGGCAGAAGGACAAATAGAAAAAAGAGTGAGGTCATTCTGTTACTTCATAGATCACTAGCAAGGCCACACCTGGAGTATAGCGTCCAGTTCTGGAGACTGCAGCTTAAAAAAAGACATCAACAGACTGATAATACAGAGGAGAGCAACTAAAATGATACACAGACTGCATGACAAATCCTATAAAGAACACCTGTGTGACTTGAACATGTATTCCCTGGAGCAGCGGAGAGAGAGAGAGGGGGGTGACATGACTGAGACATTCAGGTTCCTGAAAGGCATAAACAAGGTAAAGGTTCAAGACCTGTTCCAAACCAAGAATCATCCAAAAACCATAGGGCAAAACATGAAGTTAGAGGAGGGTAGATTCAGATGCAATACACGGAAGTTCTTCTTTACTGAAAGGGTGACAGATGCATGGACCTGCCTTCTATGGTAGTTATTTATTTATTTTATTTTATTTTTTAACCAGGAGAGACAAACTAAGCAAAAAGCTTGTTTACAGGTACGACCCAGGAGCATAAGGTTATGTGACTTGCTCATGGTCACACAGTAAACAAGTGGGAGATGTGGTATTCAAACCCTGGTTTCCAGGTTTGCAGCTCATAGCCTTAAACCACTGCACTATACTGCCTCCCAGTAGAGTCCAAAACAGTGAGAACCTTTAAAAATGTGTTTGACTGGTACAAGGTCACCAGAAAACAGAACAGCATCTAATGGAAGGGGTTGGGTTCATAGACAAATTAGACAAGCCATATGGTCCACTTCTGCCTTCACGTTTTATGTTTCTACATTTCTATTAGATGCAGATGGGATGCTTCCTCTGTCCCTTTGGTATGCCACAAAATGGCATTGCCGGTTTCGGTAAGTCATTGTTCACTGCATTCGCAATGTCATTGACACTGTTCATGTCAGTTACAATGTTTGCATGACTCACTGACTGTTCCTGTCACTTGTTGCCTTGAGTCCTAGTATGCTACACATTTCTGAGTTTGCAAGGATCGGTGGCAGCTTTGTGTTTTGGTGTGTGGGGTTCCCTCAAAAAACACTATTGCCATGTAGGGACAACATTGTTGGTGCTGGCTCAGTAAGTGAATCGCATACTAGCTGCCATCACTGTCTCACTGTAGGTTGTGATACAGTTCATGCCAATGTGAATGTCAGCCCTTGAAACCCACCCCCGCCCCACTACATGCACAAAAGCTGATTGGTATGTACTGATAAAACTGAGTGTGCTGCTACAGTAAACTGATGGCATGCTATCTGCAATTACTGTCGCAGTAACAGTCACTTTCTGTGACATTTATGCAGTTATTGGTGTGGGGAGCTTGCCACTGAGCAGTCTGAGTGCACTGAGTGGAGCAGAGAGTCAATGTGGGACTCAGCACATATACTTGTCTACTGCCAATGAAGTGCGTCAACACTTGTCTACACTTGTGGTCACCACACCTGTATGCCTGCAAGATGCAGTGACAGCCTGAAAAGTGCACAGTGCTAGATGATAATCCATAAACATGGTCTGGGATGTGGCAAAAAACGGAAACCTGATATTGATGCAGACGGTCAGATCTTTATCAGGTAGCTCAGGGTTGGGTTGCTGTGCTACTTCCTGCTTTTGCCAATGTGGAGAACCTTCACCTAAATGATGCTTGAAATGACAAGTCATGTCGCAAATGTGAGCAGCCTGCAACAATATGTATTTCCATGGTGACGTGTGTGCGTGTGCATGTGTGTGGCTGTGGTGGTTGGGGGATGCGACGGAGAACGCATCAGTTATGGACTGCACAGTATAACATGGATTTGGTCCAACCATCTTATGTTTGTGGAAACTGATTCCAGAACTCGAGGAGAGTAGTAAACAGCTACTGTTGAGCATATCTCTGACCAATCATTTTCTATGCTACTGTGGTGGCAACTTTCATCTCTACATATGGGTTTGCAAACACTGTGTAGCCATGTAGGTTGTGATCGAGTCCATGCTGTGAATGGCTGCCCTTTTAACCTCCCACCGACCCACATTCCTGCCCCATTACAGGAACAAAACCCACCTGGCATGTAGTGACAAAACTGGGTGTGCTGTTACAGCAAGCAGATCAGTGTCCAATGGTAGCCATCGTGAAAATGATGTGTTATTCACTATGCTAGCCCTATAAATAAATGGCCAGAATAAAATTAAAAAAAATACACCTGTACTGAACAGACTGCATATTCTGAACCTAGCCATCATGGCCTTTAGCACCACAGTGGAGATGTGCACCAGTGCCGATATGTGTGGTGTGGTGTGTTGTGGTTAGTGGTGTGGCTCCGATGCTTTGATGCTGGTATACGCCGGGACATGCAGTGACTATGCATGTTTACCGACCATTTCCCATTAGTTACCCATATTCTTGCTCTCACCACCTCTCAAGGGAAAAGTGGAAACTAATCGAGTATCGCTCCTGCTGTGGACAGACTGACACTGAGCTGTATGACTGCACTGCACTGCATGGAGCACAGCATCAATGTGGGACTTAGGGCATACACATACAATATACATTACTACTGCCACTAAAGTCTGTCAACTGTTGCTGTTCACCATTGGTCACCACACATGTAGAACCACAAGACGCCTCATCTAACTGCACTACTTGTTTGTCTGTACCACTAAACGCATTCCCCCACTATAAACCACACTGCTGCAGGTTTATGCCACAGGCTCAGCACTGTTATGCTGCTGCATTGTTCCCTCAGACATGGTTGTATTGAAGTTCAAGCTAACGGCTCCCTGTTTCCCTTACCCCAATAAGTACACCTTGTTATCAGTCAGAACACAAAATTGCCCAGTCTTTTAGCGGTGCACCATCCAAGTGAGAGTCAGCGATATTGGCAGGTGTCACTTACATAGACCGGGTTGGCATTTCTGACTGCAGTTCATCTAAATGATGCTTCAGAGGTTGCCAAGAAAGAGGAGTGGTTGGACCACAGTGGGCTCAGGGTAGATTTGGGTGGTGGAACAGAGGCACACCCCTCCAGTTGTACTTCTCCACAATTCATATGCCATTCTGGCAGAGTGTGGTTCCTCTATGAAGGCACCTGCAGTGGAGACCAAGCAGGATGCTGGGAACTTCCACAAAGGAGACTCACAGGAGGGTGGCATGGGACCCCATTGGGGAAGGAAACAACTCCTGGTGGGGGACGCCATTGTTAGGAGGGTAGAACTTGGGAAGAGAGAGGAGAGGAGAGGGAGGTAAGGTGCCTGCTTGGCACCATAGCTTGTAGGGACAGGGAGCGAATCCTCAGGATCGTGGAAGCAGTTGTATGGGGGAGGGAGCTGAATGTCACTGTCCACCTAGGGACAAATGACCTGGTTGGGAAAGGGATCAGAGCAGTGCAGGAGGAGTTTATGGAGTTGGGGAGAGACCTTAGACAAGTAGCACACGCAGTAACCTTCTACCGGTGCTGCCTGTCTATGCATGGTGAGCAAAATTGTATGCACCATGTGATTTAATCAATGTTTGACACACTGGTGCAAAGCTCAGGGTTTTGGTTTGACTGGGGGTCCACCTGGAGGGATGCAGGCCTATACTGGTACTACGGTCTGCATCTGTCCAGGAGGGGAACAAGGAACCTAGGTGATAGATTTAAATGCTTTACTAGCAATCATTTAAACTATCCACGGGGGAGACACTGAAAAGGAACAGTGAAATCCTTCCCCACACCCAAAAAAAAAAATCAGGGTAGTTAGTGAGGTAAACACCAAGATAAAAAATTGACAGGGAGAAGGACAGTAGGAAAAGGAGGCAAAGGCAATAAGGACAGGGATGGGGCAAAAAGGGGTAAGACCATCAAAAAAAATGGAAGATGGAGGATAATGAGTACCAATGCCCATAGCCTAAGCAACAAGCTCCCTGAACTGGTGGTCCTGATGGAAGAGGGATACTTGGATATTGTTGTAGTCACAGAAACATGGTACACAGAGAGCCATGACTGGGATGTCATCATACCAGGGTATACAATCTACAGGAGGGAAAGGGAGTGTAGAAAAGGAGGAGGAGAAGTAGCTCTCCATCTAAGTAAAAGGATTAAAGCAATTTTTATTTTTATTTTTTTATTTATTTGTTCTAGGATTACAAATACCTTTGAGCCAAGGCTCTTTTACAAAGGTTCCACGTCATTGGTACAATTGAGACAATCATAAGCAAAGATAACAGTTTATAAAATTAAAAAAAAAGAACAACACATAGTCTTGTAGATGAAAAAAGAACAATAAGGTGAAACTTTGGGAAGGAGAGGAAAGGGAAAGGAGGAGGGTGAAATCAGGAGACTAAGTGGATGGGAGAGAAGGGAGGGGTAGGTTGGGGGGACAGAGAGAGGAGAGGTGGAGCGGATAAGAATAGAGGTGGTACAGCCGGTGGCATTTGTCATGGGCCAGCAGGGAGGTAAAGATAGGAGGGGTGCTGGCAAAAGTGCAGGAGTAGATGTGGGTTCAAAAGGGCATCTTCAGCTATGGAACCAAAAGATATACTTAGCCACAACAGTCACAGAGGTTGGAGGCAGTCAGTGTTAGGAAGAGACGAGTCTTAAAAGTGCTGAGCGATAGAGAAGATGAGATGTCGCTGGGAAGACTGTTGTACCAACTAGTGGCCCGGTAGGCAAAGGATCTTTGGCCCTGTGTTGTGCAGCAATGCGGGACTTGCAGAAGCTGAGATTTCGATCCCCAGGTATGTGGGGTGTGGATTCTTGGTTGTATGAGGGCACAGGCTCCGGGGGGGGCAAGGCCCAGCAAGATTTTCTTAGTAGTAATACAAGTTTGGTGTTTTATTCGATTGGCAAGATTCAACCATCCAGTTTGAGAATAGAGGTCACAGGTGTGAGTTAGGCGTTGGGAGCCAGTGACAAGTCGACAGGCCTTGTTGAGGACGGTGGATACACGTTTGAGTGCAGTGGTTGTAGCAGAGCCGTAAATGATAATGTCATAATCAATGATGGATATGATGGAGCTCTGGACAGCGACAGTGAGGGCTTCAGGTGTCAGGTGTTTCCTATGACGGAATAGCAGGCCTAGCCGGGAGTTAGCGGCTGGCGACATGGTCGATGGGCAGTGTAGTGAGGTGAGGTCAAGGGTGATCCCGAGGTATTTAAAGTTTTTGACCTGTTCCAGTGCGGCACCTTGTCTGGTGATAACGGAGAGTTGGAAGTGCTTATGTTTATTATGGGAGCTGCTGAAGATCATGGCCTTTTTTTTTGATTAAGGATCAGTTTGTGCTTTGTGAGCCAATTCTCAACCGAGGAGAAGCCGAGTTGGAGATTTTCTTGCAATTTCTTTGGGTCCTGGTGTGTGGCAAGAATTACTGCATCATCAATCAATGGAACTAAAGAGTAAACAGGGAGGCGAGGAGGCACTGTGTGTCACCCTGGAGACTGGAAATGGCACCACAATCCATACTGTGGTTGTATACATACCCCCATCTCAGGGGAGGAAATGGACAAGAAAATGATAGAAGGCATCCTTAGGATGGCAGAAACAGGGGAGATATTGCTGATGGGGGACCTGAGTATGCCAGATGTTAACTGAAGCACCTTTGCTGCAGCCACATCCAAAAGCAGGACCATTCTCGATGCTATTCAGGGGGCATGCCTCAGACAGCTAGTGTTGGAACTCACTTGGGAGGGAGCAATCTTAGACCTGGTACTTTCGAATGAGGATGGAGAGAGGATCTCAGATCTAGAAGTGGGTAGCCATCTGGGAACAAGTGATCACCAAAACAGTGTGGTTCACAATAAACTTAGCTGTAGAGTCAAGCCATACAAAAGTGAAGGTACTGGACTTCAGAAGGGCTGATCCTCTCAAAACTGGAGAGTGCCTCAAAAAAGCACTAGCAAACAGTCAAGAAGGAGGGGTGCAGCAACAATGGGGAAACATCAAGACAGCCATCACAGAGGCAACAAGCCTTTGTGTAAAGCAAATAAATCAAAACGAAAGAAAAAAACACAATGGTTCCCAAAAGAGGTGGCAGGGAAGGTTAGGGAGAAAAAGATAGCATTCAGGAAGTATAAGGAAACACAGAAGGAACAGGACAGAGAACTGTACCAGTTAAAGCAGAAGAGGTGGAGAAGGCAGTCAGAATAGCAAAGGCCCAAACCAAGGAAAAGATAGCCAACTCGGCCGATACTGAGGCTGAATAAAGAGGAGGGAGGGTGAGTGGGTGGGTAGGCAGACGGACAGTGAAAAAGCAGGGATACTGAACGAATACTTCTGGCTCAGTATTCACAAAAGAAGAGGAGGGGGAGGTACCTAATCCAGTCAATAGAAGCATTCTGGATATGGGGAGTCGATATCAGTCTTTTAACAGAAGAAAGGGTCTGGAAAGAACTCCTAAAAGTGAAGGTGGACAAAGCAATGGGGCCGGATAGGATTCACCAAAGAATTCTAAATGAACTAAGGGGAAAACTAGTAACACCATTGACTACCCTTTTTAACAAATCATGGGAGGATGGTGTAGTACCCGAGGACTGGAGGAGGGTGGATGTAATTCCCCTAACAAAAGTGGGAACAAGACAGAGGTAGGAAATTACAGACCAGTCAGTTTGACCTTAGTGGTAGGGAAAATGATGGAATCACTTCTGAAGGAAAGAAAATGTTGAGTACCTAGAGGCCAGTGGGGCACAGGACCAAAGGCAGCATGGATTCACAGTGGGAAAGTTGTGTCAGACGAATCTAATCGATTTCTTTGACTGGATGTCCAAAGCAGTAGACCAGGGAGGGGCTGAGGACATGGCCTACCTAGACTTTAGCAAGGCATTTGACACAGTCCCGCACAAATGAATAATAAACAAATTAGCCAGCTTGGGAGTGGGTCCCAGGGTGGTAACCTGGATAAAACACTGGCTAGACAACAGGACACAGAGGGTAGTAGTAAACGGAGTCCAAAGTGAAGAAAGGAGTGTTACAAGTGGGGTACCACAAGTAACAGTTCTGGGTCTAGTCCTTTTGAATGTCTTTATAAGTGACATTGCAGAGAGACTGGAAGAAAAAGTACGTCTCTTTGCAGATGACACAAAGATCTGCAACAGGGTTAATACACGGGGTGGGGTGGAAAGGATGAGAAGGGACTTGGCAAGGCTGCAGGAATTGTCAACTGTACTGCAGCTTAGATTCAACGCAAAGAAGTGCAAAGAAATGCACCTGGGAAACAAAAACCAGGGAAAGGAGTACACAATGGAGGGGGTGAGATACTGACAACAACAAAAATGGAAAGGGACCTGGGGGTAGTTGTATCAGATTACCTAAAGGTGGGTAAGCAATGTGAGAAGGCAGTAAGGAGGGCTGGGAGGATACTGGGATGCATAGGGGGAGGCATCACCAATAGAAAACAGGAAGTTGTTATCCCTCTGTACAGACAGTTGGTGAGACCCCATCTGGAGTACTGCGTGCAGTTCTGGAGACCCCATCTCCGCAAAGACATAGACAGGATGGAGGCTGTCCAGAGGAGGGCAACCAAAATAGTGCAGGGTCTGCACCAGCAGACATACGAAGAGAGACTAAAGGATCTCAATATGTATACCCTCAAGGAATGGAGGGAGAGGGGGGAAATGACAGAAACTTTCAAGTACCTCAAGGGAATCAACAAAGTCCAAGAGGGTAGCATCTTTCAGAAAAAGAGATGTGCAAGAACAAGGGAACACAATTTGAAGATAATGGGGGGATGGCTCAGAGGTAATGTGAGGAAGTATTTTTTCATGGAGAGGGTTGTAGATGCAAGGAACAGCCTTTCTGAGGAGGTCGTGGAGTCAAAAACAGTGGGGGAATTCAAGAATGCTTGGGACAGACAAGGCAATTCTAGTGGGGGATAAGAGGAAGTAGATTGTTGGTTAACTAGGATCTGCAGCTTATCCATTAGGTAGGGAAATGGGCAGACTATGTCTTACTGGAGCTATACAAATGTGATGTTGCAACGTATGTCAGTACATAGCGAGTCAATGTAGAATTTTATAGCTGAATGTAAATGCTTAAGGCATCTTGGTTGTGCACTGGCACAAAGCCGTTTGGTGAAAGAGCAAGTATTTTCAGTGTTACTAGTAACAACTCTTGATGTTGCACATGCTGGTCTCCAACACTGCATTGAGCCCATGAGTCATTGGGCTGGGGAAACCTCCCAACCCCCAGGCAAACACTCAGAGAAAATGACATGCCTATGAAATTCTCACATTGTCATTGTGATGGGGCTACACATGCAGCCTATGCTGAAACATGAGACACACTCCTCCCTTGTTTCTTTTTGGGCCCCCTCCGCACACTCACACTCACACTCCCCCTGCTTCCCATACCCTTGTGGCATTGTAGTACTGATACCCATGTCCACAGTCCACTCCCTTCCTCCTCCTTACCTCTTGTACTATCCTACCCTATCCCACCTACCCTGACTTCCAATTATTCCTCATACCTCCTATTTTTTTCCCTCTCTTCTCCCTTTTGCTCACCTTCCTCTGCCTAACAACTCCTCTTATCTGTCTGGCACTTATGCAGGTTATGTCTCTCTTTCCCACCCACCCATCCTGCCTCTACTACATCCGCCCTCTAACCAGCAAACCCAGCACTTTATAGGTTTTACTCCCACGACTATCCCCCTCTACATCCATCCCTCCCCTCCCTCATCCCTTCCCTGGATACTCGCTCTACATCCATCCTCCCTCCCTCCCTCATCCCTCCCGGATACTCGCCCACATCCATCCCTCCTCCCTCATCCCTTCCCTGGATACTCGCCTACATCCATCCTCCCTCCCTCATCCCTTCCCTGGATACACTCACATCCATCCTCCCTCCCTCATCCCTTCCCTGGATACTCGCTCTACATCCATCCCTCCTCCCTCATCCTCCTTCCCTGGATACTCGCCTACATCCATCCCTCCCTCATCCCTTCCCTGGATACTGCTTCACATCCATCCCTCCCTCCCTCATCCCTTCCCTGGATACCGCCTCTACATCCATCCCTCCCTCCTCATCCCTTCCCTGGATACTGCTCTACACCCCCCTTCCCTCCCTCCTTTATCATTTCTGAGCCCACACTCCTACTACATCACTGCTCTTTGCTCTGCTGCTTGATCCCATCTCCACATTGGTGCTTTACCATATACTTTCACTGTCTTGTGCGCTCCCCTGCCCTACCGACACCTAATTCCCCTTTTCAGCCTCTGCTAATAGCTCTTGCTTGTTTAATTATTTGACTGAAAATTATTCCTGTACATTCATTTTCTGTTAAATGACATGCATTTCCTGTTATACTGTTTGTTTCTGTGAATGGATGCTGTTCTGATTTATCCCTATTTGCTTTACTGCCATTTCCTTTTTTGCATTAACAAATGAAAATGCTTCTCATGCAGCTGTACCATTCACTGTTTTTTTTGTCGAACTGCTGTTCTGGTCTCACTCTGACGTGGAACCTTTGTAAAAGAGCTTGAGCTCAAAGGTTGTAATCCAAAATAATAAATAAATAA
The DNA here is from genome assembly GCA_016271365.2 of Neoceratodus forsteri. Taxonomy (NCBI): domain Eukaryota; kingdom Metazoa; phylum Chordata; order Ceratodontiformes; family Ceratodontidae; genus Neoceratodus; species Neoceratodus forsteri. The sequence goes on along the minus strand of CM057454.1, from coordinate 1,218,756,564 downwards.
AATAAATAAATTGAAAGTTAGTTTTAAAGCAAACAAACTATACCAAGTTACTGAAATACTCCTTTTCTACTTCTAGACGCTACATCAAATTTGGCAAAATCAGCCAGAGACAGTGCCTACTATGACACAAGAAGACAATATGGAAATCCCAGTTACCTGCATTGAATCTGTGATGGACATTTCAAACACAACAAGCACAGTGCTGGTATGCAACAATTGTTGGACCTATTTGACAACTGGGTGGGACTAATTCCAAGTTTACTTTTTAATACTGCATCACTTGACTGATCGCTACAGATTCTATCTACTGCCATTACTAATCACAGCATCCCTCTTCTGTCCCCCCTACCAGTGCCGTCACATATGTTGCCACACAGTGATATTACACAGCTCTCCACAGCAGACACCTAAGTTTCCATACCGGGTCACTGTTCTATCACTTCTCCAAGCTGGAAGCGGTGCTTGGTTGTCTTTGGATTTTGTCTCGCTGCATTATGCTGGTTGCATACTACGCCCAGGCACCACTAAGTCATGTACCATGACCTCACCAACTGCAAAAGGTAGTGGAGCAGTTAGTCGATAGTGGGCATGGTAATAGATGAGGGTGGAGTGGAAGAGAAACCACCATCCTAATGTGCCACCATATCACTCCTACATTGCTTTAGGGTTACTTTAGGGGAAACTTAGCGGGAAGGACAGGGAGGTCAAGTGCATCCCAGGAAGCATGGCACTGAAGGATGGGGAGCAGATCAATAGGACCGTGAGGGCAATAGCAAGGAGGAAGGAACTGGATGCATCATCCACCTGGTGACAAATGATGTGGCGAGAGACAGGCACAGGATCATAATATCGCAACACATTATGCCACAGCAATATACCGTGCTGCCAATACAGCATGTTATTTTGCAAGCAGCATACATCTTTCTTTTGTGGAGGGCTCTGCCCCACATCCCCTGTTACATGGGGCTGTGCCCCCCAAACCAACCCCAACTAAAATATCCAAATCCAGGGAAGGGGGGTTAACACTTAACATTGAACAAAGTGTGAAAAATGAAAAAATTCCTTGTGTCTAGGAATGGAAATTGAAACCTAGTCTCAAACGCACTACCTCCCTCTCTTGCTGCCTGTGGCTCATCCTGCAGAGTCACGGCAGCTGCTCGTCGGCCCCACCTCCCAGCACAGATCTCATCTCTTACCTGAGAAGAGTCAGAGGGTGCACTACCATGTATACACCCTTTCATGATTTTGCACCCTGTCACTCTACCCTACCACGCTGTTTCTGTTGCACGGTTTTAACGTACACTGTTAAAGCGTACAAGATACTGACCCAGTAGGCAGAAGACAGAATGAAGATAGGCAGAATCCAGGATGATTTCAGGAAAATGGGGTGGAGCGGCTGAAGCAGGTAGCACATACACCTCTCCTTCGTGGAGGTTCTACCTGTCCACGGCAGGGGTGAGACTAGGACACTCCGCATTCAGAAAATCAACTCCTGGTTGAAGGAATAGTGTGGAAGAAAGGAGTTTGGCTTCATGGGGGACTGGGGCTGCACCTCAGTGGATACAAGCCTCTATAAGAATGATGGCCTGCATCCCGGAAGGGGACCATGATCATGAGTGAGAAGTCTGAATGCTTCAGCAGCTAGCATTTAAACTGGCCAAGGGGGGGCCAGGAGGTCAGGAGACTTAGTATTACTCCCGGCCCCCCACCGTGGGCAAGTGTAGGAAAGTAAATTAGCAGAAAGTACAACTGAAGTAGTCGGGGGGGGGCAAAGTACAATTCAAGAGTCGGGGCAAAGTGCTGAATCAGAACCTCACAGGAAAGGTAACTGGGCTCGTGGAAGAAAGCAGGAGAGCAGGAATAGGGGCAAAAGGGGTAATCTAAGATGCACAACATGGAAGGCTACGGTAACTAATGCCCGAAGCACGGGAAATAAAATCCCAGACCTGGAAGCCTTGATAGTTCAGACAGACCTCAACATAGTAACAATAACCGAAACCTGATACACTGCAAATCATGGGTGGGAAATAAATGTACCAGGTTATGTTTTGTTCAGGATGGATGGGGTGGCAAACAAGGGGGGTGGTCACACTTTATGTCAGAGATGATGTTAACGTAACACAGGTACAGGGTAGGCACAGGGAGGCAGAGGCACTGTGGGTCAACCTTGAAGCTGGAAATAGCACAAGGACAGAGGGAGGAAGTGGACAACGCGCTAGTAGATGAAATACAGGAGATGTCAATGAAGGGTCAAATTCTGCTAATGGGGGATTTCAATATGCCAGATGTTGATTGGACCACCCAGACAGCTGCTTCAGCCAGAAGCAGAGGAATCCTTGATTCCCTACAGGAGGCAGAACTCGGGCAGTTTGTGCTTGATCCTCCTGGGACAGGGTGATTCTGGATCTAGTGATGACCAACAGAGATAGAATTGAAGATGTCCAGGTAAAAGGCAACTGTGATCCTGTGATTATCACATAGTGTGGTTCAGCAAGGGGACAAAGACACAGTCACATCAGACTAGGGCAAAGGTTTTGGATTTCAAAAAGGCAGACTTTGCTGAAATGGAGAGAGGTATCAAAATAGCCCTGGAAAAAAGGGGGATAGGAGGGAGGGAGGGATGAGGAATTGCAGTGGGAGCATGTAAAAGGAGCCATAGCAGAAGTGACAAACCAAGGCATCAGACTGGTATCCAAAGGCAAGAGAAGAAGAAAGCCACTATGATTCTTGAAAGAGGTGGCAGACAAAGTAAGGGCTAAAAGGACAGGGTTCAGTAGATATAAGAAGGCCCAAATGGAGGAGGACAGGAAGGTGTACCTAGATTGTCAAAGGGAAGCGGGGAAGGCAGTAAGGATAGCAAAGGTGCAGGCTGGGGTAGGATTAGCGCAGACAGTAAAGAAAGGGAATGACATTCTACAGGTTCATCAGCAAAGAAAGAAAAGCTGGACAGGGGGATTATTAGACTCAAAGGGGAGGAAGGGGAGTGTAAGACTGTAGATACAGATAAGGCAGAAATACTGAATGGGGGAGGGGCAGAAACCACAGCCAAGCAGGAGCAACAGATGCAAAGGGGATGGGGAGAGGTGGACAACAGTCCATTCACAGGGGAGAGAGTCCTGCAGGAACTCACTAAATTTAAAGTGGACAAACCAATGGGGCCAGATGGCATACACACATGGATGTTAAGGGATCTGCGAAGAGTGCTAGCAGAAACTCCGGCAGCCTTGTTCTCAAGTCACTCATCACAGAAGTGGTGCCAGAGGATTGCAGAAGGGTACATGTGGTACTTTTTCACAAATCCAGCAATAGGGAGGAGGCTGGAAACTACAGGAGGCCAGTCAGCTTTACCTCAGTAGTGAGGAAGATCATAAAGGTAATGCTTAAAGAAATTATAGTGGGACATCTAGAAGCCATTGGTGGCCAGAATGCTAGACAGTATGGATTCACAGTGGTTAGGTCATGTCAGACGAATCTGATAGATTTCTTTGACTGAGTGATGAAGGAAATAAACTGAGGGGGGTGGATATCGCCTACCTCGATTTCAGCAAAGTCTTCAACACTGTCCCACATAAGAGGCTGGTTAACAAGCTGGATAGCTGGGCATGGCAGACAAGGTGGCAAACTGGGTTAGGAACCTGCTAATTGATAGGAGGCAGAGGGTGGTGGTAAATGGGGTACAATCTGGGGAGAGGGGGTGACCAGCAGGGTACCTCAAGGATCAGTCCTTGGGCCAGTCCAGTTCAATGTCTTCATTAGTGACATTGGAGAGGGGCTGGAAGGAAAGGTCTGTCTAACTGCAGATGACACCAAGATCTGTATCAGAGTAGATAAAATTAGGAAGGACCTGGGGAAGATTGAGGGATGGTCTGAAGAGTGGCAACTGGGGATTCATTCAAAGAAGTGCAAGATTATGCACCAGGGGCATAAAAACCCTGGGGAGAGCTACAGGATGTGGGGTGGGGGGAGTTGCTGACAGTCACCAAGGAAGAAAGGGACTTGGAGAGTTATTATTCAGAGGACCTAAAAATGTCAAAGCACAGTACAAAGGCAGCAGGAAGGACCAGTGGCAGGCTGGGGTGCAGTTGTCATTCTATGATAACCTAATGCCACAGCAAACTATTGTCACAACAATTCATGCAACAATGCTGGGTGAAGTATTTTGTATTGATACTAAGCATTGTGTACTTTATTGTAGATACCAGTGTGTTGCACGCACTGGCCCTTTTGTAAAGATGCACAGGACTGCAGGCACACAAACAGAACTGGTTCAGACAGTGAGTCAAGGTATCCAATGGCCCAAACTGAGTTTAATTACCAGGGTGAAACAGAAAAAGTGAATGACAACCATTCGTATGGACATCCCTCTGCAGACACATTGACTGCAGACCAAACTATACATGTTACAAGTTCAACAAGGGAGTTCAACAAACCTGTGGAAAAAACATGCTTGGAAGACAGCAGCGAGGAATCAGACATGGACGCAGACTATTGTCCAGAATCTGATGAATCTGAGGATGAGGACTTATTTTGTGAAGATCTAACTGATAACACCAACAACACTGAGGATACCAAGTTTATAACCTATCACACTAAACTGTTGCAGTCACTACGCACATGCCTGGTATGCGCATCCCATGTATTTGAGCATGTGCACTATGTGAAAGACACAACTCCAGAGAAAAACAAGCATTTGTCAATGACAAAATTTTTTTACCCCAACTTTTGAAGATACATGTTTTTGGATTCACCTTATTATAGACATGACATGCACCATTTATAGTATACTTGACCAAAATGAAATATCACACCAGAGGTGTGAAAACACATCGCATTTTGGATTTTAAAAATGACACAGGCTATATTTATAAGATGGTGGGGAAAAATGGCTATGTTGAAAGTTTGGAATCCTATATTGAAAATTAGTTATGAGTGAATGCTGAAATAGGGTAATGTTCAGTCATAACCTAGGCATTTTACGGTATTTGTACACCAAATTCTAAGCACAGCCAAATATAATTTGGCGCCACTGAAATGTCATTCTGTGCCACAGGTATGAAAATACATTTTGGTCAGGATTTGAAAAAAGACAGACATCACATTCATGAGGTGCTGTGAAGAAATTGATATGATGAAAATTTGGAGTCAAAATATTGAAAATTACCTAGCTTACGAGCCTGAATTCGTAAATTTCAGTGAAGGCTCATACTTCTGCTGTTGTTTTTTTTATATATTTTTACACCAAATTCTCAATATAGCTTCTTACAACCCCACGTCATGAAGGTATACCATAAGGAGGGCGAATGAATTATTGTGCCAGAATTACATTGCCAGAATAAGGGTGACAGTGGAAGGGACCATCTTGATTTTAGACCACCTCTTACTCCTGTAGGCATTCTCCCCTACACAGTTTCTACCCTCTCTGGGGCATGCCTGCACCATAAGAGGTTACATTTAGTTTTGGGAAGTGGGGGGGAGAGCCCCCTTCAAAAACTGTTTTCTGGGAGTCCACTTTGGCGTCGTGACTCCAGGTAACACAATGCCTGGTGCTCTGATACCAGGCAGCATGTTGCCAGCACTGTAATCAGCATCAGCAACATGTTTTTCGCAGTGACATAATGTAGTGATAGTATAATATGTTGATTATTGTCACTCCATTTTGTATGCTATTTCATGTAATGTATGTCATTTTATACTCCATTTTGTATTGTGTGACTCCATTTTACATGCTGCTTCATTTAATTGGTGTTTTGCTCTTTAGATAGCCTCATTATTATGTTTTGCTTCAGACAGTGTATTTTGCTGACTTGAAGGTCACATATTATCAGGCAACCTTGTTTTGTAGTTTTGTTTAAACTTCTGCTTAGCTCATAGTGTTCTAGGCACCCGGCCAGTGTTTGGAGCACAGTGACCTAGCAGGTGTAGGGAATTCTGAGCAGTCCTTATGGTGTGAATTTGCGATCCTGGGAGCCCGCCAGCTTCTAGAATGTGGGAAACAACACTATGAGGGCTGCACTGATTATTTTTAGCATAGAATAAGATATAAATGTAGCTTTCTCAATGCCTGGTTGGAAGCCCTCCTGCAGGGTGGACGATCGCTTGTGGGGCCAGTTCCCGTTCGAGAGACTCCTAGTCAGGCTGACAAGGGGCTTCCCAGCCATTGGAAGAGGGCTTGGATGATGCTTTATTGAATCGGTGATGTATAACCTTTTGTATTATATTTTGTTATAATAAAGCTTTGGCTTGCTGTACTTATTGTATTGTTATTGTGTATGTGAGTGTGAATGGCAAATAGCTGCTTGGTTTGAGTTGGCAGAACACATAGGTGAACCATTCATGAACAAGCGTGGAAAAAATGTTCAACTCCTGCCTGAAAGTTGATTTCGCACAGCAACCATGAAATCACCTTTTGAGATAGATCTGTCCAATTTCACTACCATTGTTCATGAGGTGGGGAGCCAAAAAAGGTCTGTTGAAAATTGGGAGCAAAACTATAAAAAATGGCCAAGTTATGCCACTAAGTTCAACCCCTCCCCCCCCCCGAAATAGATTGAAACACATACAGTACATGATTTCCTCAGTTTGTGGCCCTGTTTTGAACAGTGAAGACCTGCCTGTGATCCAGAGGATTATTTCATGGCAACCCCAGTGGGTAACTAAAGGGGGGTGCCAAGTGGGAGGATCAGTATATATGGGGGGAGACAAATGGGACAGACATAGATAAACATTTTACTTTTTTACAGGGTTAAAAAAAGGAAACTATGAAGGATGGTTTTCTGTATTACAGGTGGTAACATGGGGGGATTGGGCACCCCCAGTGTTAGTATTATGCTTCTGGTGGAGGGTGTGGGGTGGGAGGGCCAGGTGGGCAGATAATTTTCAGGGGCACCAGCATCAGGCAGTGATGGACAGTTTTCTATTTTAAAGGCAATACCTATACATAAAAAATATTATAAGGCGGAGACACTGGGGGATTGGGCACCCACAGTGTCAGTGATACATTTGTGCAGGGCTTCACTGATGGCATACCCAGTGCCAGTTCTGAACTGGTTAATATTAACATGCTTTTCTAGACTAAGCACAGAATTACAGTCTATGTTGTACGGAAAAGGATGCCATAACAGTTTTCTGTATTACAGGTGGTGACACTGGGGGATTGGGCAGTGTTGTTATTGTGGCGGTGAGTGGGGTGCAGAGTGGGAGGGTCAGGTGGGGTAATCAGGTACAGGGGCTCCAGCATTAGACAGCAATGGATGGTTTTGGCGTTCTGACCCCCACTGCTCACCTCACTGTCCTATACTATACCTATCTTAAGTAACTCATGGAATGGAGTGAGCATTAGGGTTCAAAAATGCTAAAACACATCTGTCATGCCTGTTCCTGCATGCACAGTAGGGGTGCAGTGTTACCCATGTCAACTCTAAGATTGAATTTCCCTGCTTTTGATGCTGCAACCCTAATGATGCATTAATGCATTTTTTTGCAATGAATTTCCCTTCTTTTTGAGAAAGTGTAATGTAAGTGGTATGTGGTTGTGGGAGCGGAGGACCCTCCTGGACCTGTGCTCCCTTCACACTGCCATGAATGCGTAATGTTATCCATTTGTTATAGTGCAAGGCCCACCATATATCTGTATGCACATGTCATGATTACAACTGTAGTAATGTATTTTATGGCCAGCTCACCTACCTGGTAAACAAAAAATAAATAAATAAATAAGCATAGAAACACTATAATAAACCCTCATATCCCTGTGGGAGGGTAGAGCCCAGCAGGCCCTGCAGTCCCAGCACTGCATAATGGCATGCACCCCCACTCCCATTTTTGTATAATGATATGCATATGTAGGAGTGTGGGCCCTTTGGGCCCTGTGTTCCTACATACACATAAGTATGGACACATACTGCAGGCCTACAGACATGAAAAGGAACCCTTCTAACACAAATCTGGCAATATCTCATTAACCGTAGCAACTATGAAAAAAATTCCACTGCAGCTGTAATCATGACTTGGAAAGCTCCACACATGCTCAAAGCAAAGAATACTGAAAAAAATCAGCATCTCAAACTGCTTTCAAGATACGGGCGCCAAAAGGTGCCATGGGTGCCACAGTGTTATCCTACAGGAAATTTTACAACCTTGGAGTGCTGTTACTATGGAAGTGGTGTAAGTTTTTTTTTCACCAAACCACAAAAATGTACATCGGTAGGGCAAGGGCTTGAAGCCCTGCAAATGTCAGCCCAAAAGCCCTATCCATTCTTTTGCTATGAATTGGCAAAGAAACTGGTTGTATAGGGCAGTTTTACCATGAAATGCATGGTAATTGTGAGAAAGTCACATTAGTTAACATAGGGAACTTTCATGTGAAACTGCGAGAAAGACCCTCGAAATTGTGTGAAAGTGCCCCATATTAACCAATGGGAGTTTCCCCCAATTCTCAGTAATTTCAAGAACGTTTTTGTGCTGCACGGATATCATTCCCATAAGATAAAATGGGAACTTAAAGTTTAATAACCAAACCTTCAAAAGGCACTTTCCTGTCCCAGTCCGCATATACCCTGTATATTTTGGACAAGACAAACAAACTGTTTGGGCTGTGGAGATGAGCAAAGAATTTCAAAAATTGGGGATTTTCACACTTTTTCATACTCTGCAACTCTGCAACCAGAAATCCGACCAAACAAAGCTTTCCAGATCAGGCAAAACGTACAGACAGTTGCAAAGTTAGTAAAGTGCAAAATTTGGGGTTTAACAGAAGTTGCTGCTCAACCCTAATATACTGACCCTACTTTGGGCCCTGTGCTCCCAGCATTGCATAATGGCATGCTCAGCACTCCCATTTTTGCATAATGGTATGCATATGAGGGAGAGTGGGCCCTCTGTGCCCTGCGCTCCTACTTATACATAAGTATGGAGGCATACCGCAGATCTAGAGACATGAAAGGGAACCCTTGTAACACAAATCTGGCAATATCTCAGTAACTGTAGTAATTATGAAAAAATTCCACTGCAGTTGTAATCATGACTCAGAAACCTTCACGTGTGCTTAGTCCACCTAAAGGTGAACTGAGCAGCAAGTAGTGAAAAATGCGTATCTCAAACCATTTTTGAGCTACAGATGACGAAAGGTGCGGCAATGGTATCCTATGGGAAATTTCGCAACTTTGGAGTGCTGTAACAATGATACTGGTGTAAATGTTTTCACCAAAGTAGCAAAAGACACATCTGTAGGGCAAGGGCTTCCCACCCTGTAAATTGCAGCTCAAAAGCCATAACCGTTTTTTTTTTTTTTTTTGCTACGAAGTGGCAAACAAAATGGCTGTTTGAGGCTCTTTACTTGCTTTAACTTTCAGAACATGTATTTTTTTCCATAGGCTATAATCGGAAACTTTAAACTTTAATAACTTTTGAATAGATTAATATTTTTCACCAAACCTTCAAAAGGCACTTCCCTAACCTAGTCCCCATATACCCTGAACATTTAAGACCACACAGACAAACTGCTCAGGCTGGGGAGACGAGCAAAGAATTTCACAAAACTGAGCATTTTTCACACTTCGTCATGCTTTGCAGCTCCACAACTGCAAATCTGACCTGACAAAACTTTCCAGATACAGAGATCTATGGTAACACACTACGGCACAGGGTCATAATGTCGCAAGACATTATGCCACATGCAAAAAGCGTGCTGCCAATTCACTGTGATTTCCTGCATGTGGCATAAGTCCTTTTTTATGCAGGGGGCTCTGCCCCTGCACCTCCCCATTATGGAAGGCTGTGTCCCTGACCCCTCCCAATAAGAATTATCAACTCTGAGGGGGGGAGGGGTAACATTGAAATAGCTCAAAGTGCAAAAAATACAAAAATTCTCTTGTGTCTGGGACCGGGAACCAAACTCGGTCTCAAATGCAATGCCTGGGTCCCTTGCTGTCAGTGGCTCTGCTGCTCAGTGGAACCCCGTCCCAGCAGGGGTCTCATCCTCTACCTGGGACAATGAGAGGGTGCAATACCACGCACAGCAGCATTTGCAGTATTGCACCCTCTCACTTACGTATACAGCACTACTTCAGTTTAGCAATTGTGTCGTACACTCTTAAGCATACAACATATTAACCCAGTATGCCCAAGAATCTGACAAATGGTTGCAAAATTATTAAAGTGCAAAATTTGTGGTTTAACACAGAAGTTGCTGTGCAACCCCCTAATATGCTAGCTGTATCGGGCCAGTATAATTAAGATATATTATGTATTATTTTATACATACATATACACACACACACACACACACACACACACACACTCTCTCACTCTAGGGCTGTGTGAATACCTTTTTTTTTAACATTTGGCTAAATATTCAGTATTCGGCTGTGGAGAAAAAAGGACAAGAAACAGCACATTATCCTCCTAGCCCCCAGAGATCATGTTAATAAAGTAGCCCCCCCATCCCCACACCCTCAGGTAACATCCAGATACACACCCAGCAGTACAGGCAAAATGTGTAATAGAATAAATAATAATGTAGTCAAAAGAAAACGGGGAGTCGGCACAACCCACTCACCCCCACAGCTGGCTGCTGAATTGTCTTTCAATATGTTCTTTATCTTCACCTACAGCATTGAAATTCAACATAGTACCTCCTCCACCACCACCAGAAGCCAGACAGCCACACTGAAGAACAGGATTAAAAGAAGGCATCTGACACAGCAGCCCACCCTCCTCATTCCACAGTCGGACACCTTCTGAATAAAAAAGTACAGCGCGCTTGGTTTTATATTCAACACAGGACTCCCACCCTGCACCACCAACAGTCAGGCAGTCATACAGAAGAATAGGATTAGAAGAAGCAGACATATTGACACAGCAGACCACCCTTCTTGTTCCATGGTCAGACACTTTCTGAATGAAGAAGTACAGCGCTTGGTTGCATAGTAGAGCCCAATGATCATGTGGTCATCGGGTTTTACGATGCAACCAATGGCAAGCATGGTACTATCTTCATTCAGAAGGTGTCCAAGTGTGGAATGAGGAGAGTGGGCTGCTGTGTCGGATGCCTTCTTCTAATCCCATTCTTCTACGTGGCTGACTGCCTGGCTGGTGGTGCCAGGGGGGTACAGATCAGAACCTATTAAAGACAAGTTAGCAGCAAGCCATAGAGGTGGGCGGGTTGTGCTGTCTGCCCATTTTCTTTTGATTACATTCTATTACAGATTTTGTGTGTGCTGCTGAGGGAGTGTATCTGGATGCTACCTGAGTGTGGGGGGATGGGGAGCTACTTTATTGACATGATCCGGAAGGGGCTAGGGAGGATGGGGGACCATTTCTTTTCTTTTCTTTTTTTATTTTTGAACAGTGTTTCCTGAATAGCAGATGAATAGTGCACAATTCATTATTCGGCATCTGAATAACAAATAGTGCATTATTCATGGTATTCAGGAAATAATATTCATTTGGTGCACAGCCCTAAGACACATACATTATATACATATATATCATATATACATATACGCTATATGGGTGCAGTAGCTCCCTTCTAGATAGGATTGAGTAGGTTGTTTAATGTTAACCCCCTAACTTTGTACTTCAATAACTTTTCCCCAGTCAACTGAATTGCACAAAATTCATGCAAGGTCTCTTGATTTGACAAGTTTCATTCTGGTCAGAGGTAGAGATTGTTCTAAAATATATAGGGTAGAAAGGGCTTGCCCTAAAAGAATGCTTTGTGTTGGTTTGGTGAAATAATATAAATCCATTACGGAGTAATAAATATTTTAAATTTCAGTTCTGAGCATACGCAGTAGTGTCATATTGATAGATGTTTGATACAAAACATGAATTTTTCATCTCACAAAAGAAAAATATTCTTTTAGGAGCCACATTTGTTCTTTCATAATATAAAAAAACAATCTTCCTTCATGTGGCAGCCATCTTGTTTCTGCCACTCCCCCCCAATTGAAAATGCCATAGAAATGATTCCCTGGAGAAAAACAAACACATGAACCTAGCTAACAGGGCCTGTTTACCTCAATTCTGGAGTTTATTTTTCAAAAAACTGCTCCAATGTATTGTTTGGGACATCCCCAAAATCTGTACCAGGGCTTGTTTCGTGACTTGAAATTCTTGTTTTACAAGTTTCACAAAAGAAAGAGTTCCTCTCACGAAAGAAGAATCTTGGCTCATAAAAGACAGCTTAGTTTTCTTTCATTGTCTTTTATAAGCTGATCTCTTTCTTTTCTGATCACGAAAGAACTCATGAAAGAAGAAATTGGATCACAAAACTACTAAGAAAAAAAACTGCACAATCTTGTTTCATGAGCTGAGACTCTTCTTTCATGAGTTTTTTTGTGATCACTAAAGAAAGTCATAAAAGAACAATGAAAAAAAATGAAGTTCACCATCCTCTTTTATGAGCTGATGTTCTTCTTTTGTGAATTATTTCATGTCTCATGGAAGAGGAAGGTTAGGTCATGAAAGAAAAGGGGTGACTCTGAACTGCCCATGGTGTGTGTGTCTCTCTCTCTCTTATCATTTTGTTTATTTTTTTTTTTTTTTTACTGTTAAGCGGACCAGGTTGCCTGTCCCCCTTTTTAAACAATAATAATACCCTTGGTACCACTTTGTGTGCACCCCTTCCCCTCTTAATTGAATGCCCCCCTTCTAAATACATATGGTGGCAAAGGGATGCCCACCCCTGATGCTGAAGATCATCCTGACATTGGGGTGCCCAGTCCCCAGTGTTGGTTTCTGTCACCATGCAGTAAAAAAAAAACAGTGTCTCACTGATTTTTTCCACTAACCTGTAAAAAGAAAAATGTTCCCCTGCCGATCTGACCTCCCATACACCCCTGCATCCATTAAATATAGATGGTCGCAGGACTGCACCTCACCCTGGTGCCACCAAAGATCATCCCAACACTGGGGTACCCAATCCCCAGTGCTGGCTTCTGTTCCCCTACAATAAAGAAAACTGCCCCTCTTTGATCTTTTTTTACCTGCAGAAAATAAAACAGTCAATCAGCGATCTGACCCCTCCAAAACATCTCCCACCTACCCTTGACCCCATCACCACCCACTGCCACCTCACCACACACCCTCACTCATCTGAACAGATTCCACAACATACAGCCACTGTCCGATTGAAGACACACCTTGCTGCCAGAATGGATGAATGCATTATTCATAGCTTTGTCATTTTTTAACATTTACACCAAAATTTCAACATGGCCTTTTTGGGACCCACCATGAGCAATGGTGATGAAATTGTACAAATCTGTCCTGGAAGGCTTTGGATGGGTTTTGAAAATTTTTTCCACTTTGTGCATGAGGTGGTGTCATAAAAAGGCCATGTTGGAAAATTTTGGGTAAAAATATTGAAAAACAACAAATTGTCATTTTTACACTTTGGTTATTTTTAGTATTTTGACCCCAGATTTTCAACATATCCCTTTTTTCAACAGCACCTCACGAACACAATAGCTGTAATTTTTGAAATTCTGGCAAAAACATGTTTTTGGACTTGCGGTGCTAAATTTTTTTTCAGTCAGTATTCCAAAATGTTCACCTAGCAAGTCTATGAGGTGGGGTCATAACATGGCTATGCTGAAAATATGCACTGAAAATATTGAAATACACAAAAGTTATTAGTATGCCTTGAAAATATAGGAAGAAGTAGATTGTTGATTAACTAGGATCTGCAGCTTATCCAATAGGTAGGGAAATGGGGAGACTAGGTTGGCCAAGCAGTCCTTATCTGCTGTCAAAGTCTATGTTTCTATATTCCACACTTCCTTATAAGTGTGGTAATTTAGTTTATTTTGACCCCTAATTTTCAGCACAGAATCTTTTTCATACCACTTCATAAACAAGACACCTGTAATTTTTCAAACTCTGACCAAAATGTGTTTTTGCACCTGTAGCATGGAATGACATTTTGGCCACCATTTGAACATTTTCATCTACTGGGTTCATGAAATGGGGTGATAACAAAGCTATGCTGCAGATTTGGTTTACAAATATGGTAAAATGCCTAGGTTTCAATGTTCACTCATAACTTTGCTAATTTGAAATATTTTAACTGCAAACTTTCAACACAGCCATTTTTCTACACCACCTCATAAACATAACAAGTGTCATTTTTTTTAAAATCATAGGTGAGACGGGTTTTCACACTTACTCGGTACTATACTCAGTTATTTAGGTAAGTAGAAGGCTTATAACCCATAGAACTTGTCTCCCCATTGGAGTTGTATGATACTATGTTATGTACATAGCAGGTAGGTGTCCAGTCTTTTTTTTTTAAATCTCTGTGGTTTCTGATGCTATTACGTCAGCTGGAGGTTTATTCCACAAGGGAATAATTCCTTGTGTACAGAAGTTTCTTCTTAGGTTTCTCTTAGGGTAGGTTGTTTCAGTTGTTTATTATGGCAACTTAAATTTATATCGGTATTTGCCAGCATTAAGTCAAGGCTAGCTAACATTTCCTCATCTTTGCTTAACTTATACTGTACATAAGTAGCAGGTCACCTCTCTGTCTTCTCTGCTCGAGTGAATATAATCCTAAACTTGATAATCTCTCCTCATATGTCAGGTGTTCCAGTACAGAGATCATTTTAGTCGATCTCTGCTGCACCCTCTCCAGCAGACCTACATCCTTCCTCAGATACGGACTCCACAAAGGACTACAATAATCCATATAAGGTCTACCAAAACTTCTGTATAACGGCACGAGGCATGATTTGTGTCTTGTTGTGAATGTTCTCCGAATTGCCCCAGTAATCCTATTTGCTGTATTTACCACCCCAATACAATGATCTGTAAAAGATAGGTCATTTTTAATATGAATTCCCAGATCTTTTTCTTTGTCAGCTATTTTTAACTATGCGTTATTTAATATATATCTATATCTACTGTTTTAGCCCCAAAATGCATAACTATACATTTATCAATATTGAATTCCATTTTATTTCTACTAGCCCATCCTTCCAAAGCTTATTAAATCGTGCTGTAATAATTCATCTTGTTGGTCTGTTGTCACTTCTGTACCGATTTTAGTGTCATCTGCAAACTTAATACAATTACTTCTGATGTCTGTATTCATATCAGAAATAAAAAGGAAGAACAGAGCTGGCCCAAGTACAGAGCCTTGCGGCACTCCACTCGAGACCTGTCCATTATCTGATAAGTGTCTACTTATCCTAACCTTTTGCTTTCTCTCAGAAAGCCAGTTTTTACCCATTCTATTATTTTGATATTTATCCCAAGGTCCATCACTATGTATACCAGTACATCATGGAGTACTTTATCAAATGCCTTCTTGAAGTCCAAATAAATCACATCTGTAGGTTTATTGTTGTCTAAGAGGTCACTTATTTTGTTATAGAAGGCTACCATGAAAGTTGTTTCTTAAATCCATGCTGGGTATTATCAACTACACCTCTGTCACTCAACTCTGTATCCAATCTGTCTCTCATAAGTGATTCCAAACAATTCCCTAGAATTGATGTTAGGTTTATAGGCCTATAGTTACCCAATTCTGCCCTTCCTCCCTTCTTATATACTGGGGCCACAGTGGCTGACCTCCAATCAAGGGCACCTCACCTGTATTTAGTGACATGTTGTATTTATTTATTTTATTGAAATGTTTCACCAGGAAGGCACACTGAACAACAAGTTGCTTGTCTACTGGTGCGATTGGGCGGAGGGGTACAACTGGATTAAGAATTAGACATACATCTTAACATTTAACATATCCAAGAAAATTAAACATTCAATTACATTTGTAATGAGACATACAGTTAAAAAATATCATAAATAATCATACAGTCACATTTGTAACATATTCCACAGGTATGATATATGTACAAGTACATATATCATACCTGTGGAATATGGATTTAATTACAAGTGGCATACCTGTATCTGAACAACATAGTACAGAAATTTAATGTAGCCATGGAGCCACCTCCTTGCAGGAATGGATCACAGTTAAGAGACAGATTATTTAGCAATAATTGAATAAATGAGGTCCAGTGGGGGGACATCAAGGAGGGCAGAGAGGTAGACAGGGGAAACAAGCTGGGGGAAGGAGAGGATAAAATTGGGGGGAACATTACCGGAGAAAAGTGAGAAAAAAATAAATAATCAGTTGTGAAGGGCAGGTTAACACAGAGCAATCTGGGAGTACCTCAGACAGTACAAAAAGTGCAAATTATTAGCTAAAGTGAACTAATTCCTTTGATTAAGTGCAGGGAGGTAGCGAGGAGGCAGGAGAGAGGTGAGAGTAAGGGACAGGGAAGTGAAGGACCAGTTTACCTGGAACTGGCCCCTTCAGAGTGCGGAGATGGCTGCCAGTGGCAGAATGAGGCAATGACTTAAGCGTAAGGGGCAGGAGTAGGCAAGGACAAGTTGGGTAGAGATAGTAGAGGGGATAGTAAAGGGAAGGAGGAGGAGGGGGGGTGGGAGAAACTTGCCTAAGACTAGGCCTCTTCAGGATGCTGAGAACCCTGCCAGAGAGCAGAGAAAAGCAAGGACAAGTTAGGTAGAGAGGATGGAGGGGAAGGGGGAGGGAAGGAAGAGTCATTTCCCAGTGCTGGAACCCACAGGATGCTGAAAATCCTGGCAGGGGGCAGAACTAGGTGAGGACAAGTTGGGAAGAGAGAAAAGAAATGATGAAGGGAAAGGAGGAAAGAGGAAGGAAAGAAGAAGCTTGCCTAAGACTAGGCCACTCCAGGATGCTTAGAACCCTGCCAGAGCACAGAAACGGGTGAGGACTAGTTGGGTAGAAAGGATATAGGGGAAGGGGGAGTGAAGGAAGAGTAATTGCCCTGTGTTGAGCCCCTCCAGAATGCAGAGATCCCTGCCAGGGAATAGAATTAGAAGAGGACTAGTTGGGCAGGGGGGATAGAAGAGGAAAGGAAAAAAGAATGAGGGAGGAGGGAAGAAAACTTACCTGAGAGTAGACATCGCCAGGTGCTAAGAATCCTAACAGAGGGCAGATTTAGGTGAGGACAAGTTAGGTAGAAAGGAGAGGGGGGGAAGGGAGATGGAGGAGGAGAAAATGTGGAGGCTTGCCCAGTGCTAGACCCCTCCAGGATGCTGAGAACATTGCCAGAGGACAAAACTAAGCAGGACAAGTTGGCAAAGGGAAAAGAAAAAGGGTTAGGGGTAGGAGTGAGGAGGTAAGCGATGAAGGGACGGGAGAGCATGCTGAGAAGCTGGCTTGGGAGGGACAAAGGTTTAATAGGGATGTGAGTCATGGAGAGGAGCAGAGGAATAGGAGGACAATTAAGGAGGGTTAAAGCAGGAGCAGTTAGATGAAAGAAAGTTATGTTAGGCAGAGGCAAGGGAGTAAGAGGAGGAGGAGTGCCATATTTGGGGGGGGTCCAGATTTGTGGGAAATGATAGGTAAAGCCTGAATGACCGATGAGAGTGGTTTGACGGGAGGACCAACAAAGTGTGAGTGTCAGAGGATCTGAGGGAATGGCGGGGGGTGGGGAAGAGAGTGAGCATGAGAGGTAGAAAGGAAGTTCTCCCAACCAAAATTTAAAGGTGAGTTTGGCACAATGAGTGAGGCGCCTGTTGGCAAGCGGGGGAAGGGACAGAGTGTAGTAGAGGTCACAATGATGAGTGCATGATGGAGCATCAAGGGCAAAGTGACAGAAGGAGTTAAAGAGAGTGTCCAATCTGGTTAGGAAGGATTTGGGGTTAGCACCATAGACTACATCACAGTAGTCAAAAATGGGGAGGATCATCTTCTGGGCTAGGTCATGCCACACCATAGGAGGGATGCAACTACGGTTCCTGAATAAGGCACCAAGCTTGGGGCACAATTTTTTCAGGATGCCGTCAATGTGGCCAGAGAATTTGAGGTGTTGGTCTAACCAAACCCCAAGGTATCTAAATGAGGAGGTGTCCTCTAGGATTGTCCCATCAAGAGTATGGAAAGATGGTAAAGGGTGGAGCCTAGAGACCCTCTGCTTGGTGCCAAAGGTCATGGAGATAGTCTTTTTGTCATTGAGGAATAGTTGATGTGAGGCAAACCATAGCTGAATCGGGTGGAAGTCATGCTGAAGGGTGGTTGCTACATCAGCGGGGCATTTGCCAGAGGAGAACAGGACAGTGTCATTGGCATACATATGGATAGAGGAGAAGGGGGAGCATACTGAGGGCAAGTCATTTAGGACGCTGGAGAAGAGAATGGGTCCAAGCACCGGGACCTGTAGGACTCCTGTGGATATGGGGGGGGAGGGGGATTGTATCCTGGATCTTGATCGATTGTGTTCTGCCTGAGAGGTAAGCTCTAAATCAGTTTTGAGCAGAAGCTGACAACCAGCAGCTATAAGGGAGTCAAGAAGAAGGATATGGGAGACTGTCTCGAATGCCTTGGCGAGGTCAACAAAGATGGCAATGGTAATGAGGCCATTATCCATCCCAGTGAGGATGGAGTCAGTGAGCCTGAGTAGGGAGGTGGTAATGGAGTGGTTCTTCTGAAAACCAGATTGGAACGGGTTAAAAAAGGAAGAGTCATCGAGGAAGGAGGTTAGTTGAGAGAGAACCAGATGTTCTTGAAGTTTAGCAAGGGCAGGGAGGAGGGAGAGTGGGCGAAAATTTGCAAATCAGGAGGGGTCACCACCGTTTGGGAGAGGGAGGACCACCGCATGTTTCCAGGATGAAGGGACAGATGTGGATGAGAAGGAAAGATTTAGGATTAAGGAGAGAGGCTATCATTTGTATAATGTGTGCAATGGGTTAAGAAGCCATGCTCTAACTTCTTTTAGAAGTTTTGGGTGCAGTCCATCTGGGCCAGCAGATTTAGAAGTGTCAAGTTTGTTTAATTTATCCATTATGTCCTCCCTAGAAAAAAAAAAAAAATATCAGTATAGTCAGTGCTACAGCTTGTACTGTTTAGTATTAATAGGTTTTGAGGTCATGTCAAAACCAAACAAAATTAATCATTAAATGCTTCAGCTATTTCTTTTGGATCACACTTTTCCTTACCTTGGATCTTGATTGGGCCTACTGTTCTATCTATTCACTTATTATTTATGTATGAAAAGAATGATTTACCGCCATTATTTAGGTGTGCCATTTCAAATTCCAAAGTGCTTTTATTCATTTTTGTTCATTTTTTTTGTAGTTTTCAATTGCTGCTTGTACTTATGAATATTACACAAGCCTTTTTCATGGCTCTGTAAGCTCATCTCTTTTTAGCTCTCTGATACTTCAATTATTTTTTTGTATATCAGATAGGCAACTTCCCTTTCTTGTTACAGAAGAAGAAGAAAAATAAGAATCAGCATTTATATAGTGCTTTTCATACACAGTGGCCCAGATATTCAAACTGCGCTCAAAATGAGCGCGACAGCAGGAGCAAGCACAAACCAGTTGCGCAAATGCGCAACAGGTGCGATATTCAAACATGGAGCAGAACAAATTGCGCAAGCAACCAACATCTGAATATCGCACATACTGCGCCATAGCGCAACCAGGAAGGAGAAGCTGAGCCAAAATGTTGCGTTATGGCGCAACCAGGGTAGCCCAGCTGAGCAATCCAAAGGTGCCATAGCACAAGCAGAGCCCCCCCCAGAGCAATGGAAATGCACATCCAAGGAGGCAGGCTGGGGCCCACCGCCAGCCATGCCACACATGGGCACAGGAACACACTGCAGAACCCACACCACACCTGCACACCCCAAGCACAACATCATTGGGGGTGGGACGGATGATCTACTTGCCCATGGGGACAAGCCAACAAAGCATAGCAGAGCCATGACACCCCAGCACAACCACTGACAGGCTGAGAGTGCCACACACAGGGGGTTGACAACCAAAGTGCACATCAGCCCACCGTACGCACAGCACGCCCTGCACTGTGACCCCAAGACACTACCTATATGCAGTGACTGGCACTGCAGGAAACCATGCATCCCCCCCAGCACACGTCAACCCCGTGCAGCACAGAAGCCTACAAGCCAGACACACCCTGTGCACCCAGCAGTGGGTGGCAGCAGATGACAAGACCAACCAAAAGTCACTGCCATGCTGGAGATCCCTCCCCATGCACACACACGCACACACACATACCCAGGACCATACCAGCCCATATGGCATGTACACCCCTGCAACTGAGCACCCATAGGCAGCTGCAAATCAGAGAGCAACACATTATTCGTATAAAAATATAAAAATGTATTTCACAACAACAAACATTATCAAAACAAGTACAACTATTTACAAAGGGGGGTGGGTACAAGGTAGGGTTGGTCAAGGGGTAGGGATGACAAACTTGGAGAGGGAAGGCAGGGTGGTAGGGATGGGAGAAGTGGGAAGGGTAGAGATGTCATGGGCCAGCTGGCCGCCCGTCCTCCTGCTGGTGTCCTGCAGGTCTCTGCCACCTCCTCCGCACACCATGGCGGTGAATGTATTGTAGGATGTCGCTATTATGGCCCACAAGCCGTTGGATGGCCCTGACAACCCTCGCCATCCTCTGGAGAACCTCGAGGCCTAGGAAAATGGGAACACAGTCAATGGCTGTGACTGACCACAACCCTGAACACCACCCAACATGCAAGCCATACAGCCCAATGTCCCACACCTGTGATGGCATGCACCCACCCACAGTGAACATGCACATGGCCATCACAAACAGGCGGCACCAGCTATGTGCACCACTGCACACACACACTGCCCATGTCCATCACAGCACAAACAAGGCTGGCAAGTGACGTGGCAATGTGGTGCGATGCCAGTTACACAGCTATGTGCCCAGTGCACGCATAGACCACCAGTGATGCATACACAGACGCGCTGTGAAACTGGACAGTGATGCATGTCACCTGTGTCGTGCCTACAGACATAGATACATAGCCAGTGTCGGCAGATAAAGGCCTATGGCCCACACAGTCTGTCCAATTCAGCCTGTAAGTTACTTTGTTAACCTAGAAGTCTGTTGCCCCTTACCCCTGACCTCAACAATTCCGTTATGTCTATCCCGTGCAGTCTGAAATCCCATGACTTTGTCAGCCCCCACCACTCCCTCTGGCAGGGTGTTCCACTTGTACCACACCTGTTCTGTGAAGAAAGTCTTGCTCATGTTTCCTCTGAATCATCCTCCCTCCAACTGCATCCCATGCCCTGTAGTCCTGGAACATCTTTTGCACTTCAAAATAGTGTTTCCCTGCACCCTGTTCCACCCTGTAAGATACTTGTATGTCTCAATCATAACCCCTCTCTCCCTCCTCTCCTCCAGGGAGTACAGGTTCAGTTCCTTCAACCTGTCTCCTTAGGAGTTGTGATGCAAGCCATGCACCATCCTTGTTGCCCTCCTCTGAACCTTCTCTGCCCACTCTATGTCCTTACATAGGTATGGTCACCAGAAATGTACACTGTACTGCAGGTGGGGCCTCACTAGTGTCTTGTATAGTGGAAGTATGACCTCCCCTTTCCTGCATGTTTGTATTGTACATAGATACATAGACAGTGCCAGCAAATAAGGGCCTATGGCCCACCCAGTCTGCCCATTTAAGTTTGTAAGTTCAGTTTATGTTTTCCAGGAAGTCTGTTGCCCCTTACCCCTGATCTCCACAATTCCTTTATGTCTATCCCATGCATTCTTAAATCCTGTGATTGTTTCAGCCCCCACCACTTCCTCTGGCAGGGTGTTCCACTTGTCCACACGTTTCCTCTGAATCGTCCTCCCTCCAACTTCATCCCATGCCCTCTAGTCCTGGAACATCTTTTTCACTTAAAAATAGTGCATTCCTGCACCTTGTTCTTCCCTGTAAAATACTTGTATGTCTCTATCATATCCCCTCTCTCCCTCCTCTCCTCCAGGGAGTACATGTTCAGTGCCTTCAACCTGTCCTCATAGGACTTGTGATGCAATCCATGCACCATCTTTGTTGCCCTCCTCTGAACCTTCTCTACCCTGTCTATGTCCTTACGTAGGTATGGTCTCCAGAACTGCACAGTGTACTCCAGGTGCGGCCTCACTAGTGTCTTGTATAGTGGAATTATGACCTCCCTTTTCCTGCTGGTGATGCCCCTGCCTATGCATCCCAGCATCCTATTTGTTTTACCTGCTACCTTGTCACACTGTTTCCCTGCCTTGAGGTCATCAGAGATTGTGCATGGCTACTGCCCCCCCCCCCAGCATGCAATAGCATCCATGAAGTCATGATACTCACACTGCTCAAGCAGCTCCGACTGGCGCTGTTGCTGGCGCTGCTGCTGCTGGTGGGCTCCAACTCCTGCTGGCAACGGGTCCCTGGCATGGCCCTCTTCACTGTTGCCCCACATCCTCACATCCCGGCCTGTGGGAGACATATGTTGAGACAAACATCAGTGTGACTCAAAAGCAGACTGCCCCCTGCCCCAGTGACAGTGCCTGCCCACACAGCCATACCAAGTCATCTGACAGCTGCACACACTGACACAGCCAACCGTGGCTGAGCCATCACCTATGCACAGCCACCAAAACACACACACACCCCTACAGATAATACAGGTGCATATATGGCACACCCACCTGGCCTATGCACCACGCCCCACCTGGCACGTGACCGCAGCCGATCCAGCAGATCAGGATCCCTCTGGTGGAGGTCACTGTACCGGTGCCGGCACTGCTCAGCTGACCGGCACTGTCCAGTGACCCCCACCAGGTCAGTGGCCACTTGCTGCCACACCTGGGTCCGGGCAATGGTGAGGGGCGCCTCACCATAAAGTGCCCCATAGTGGGGCTCCACTAGGGCCACCAAGTTGGCCACCTCAAGCTGGCTCCAGGACACCGCCCTCCTCCTAGCCATGGCACCAACTTTACAGCAGGCAATATGGTGCCCAGCTGTGCCGTAACCCCACATGGAGATGTTGCACAATAGACCACCACAGGCTCCAATTGCGCTGTTCGAACAGCGCCGTCACTTCACATAGTGCTGTCACCAGACAGCGCAATAGGGACGTACACATGGCAGGCGAACAGTGCCAGGGGGCAAAGGTCATACACAAGGTCATGGGCAATGACGCAAGGCTACGCACAGTGCCATCTGACGTATAGGCATCCTGCTCGACCGACCAGCTGCGTATCAGTGCAACAGTGGAGTATTGCGCAGTAGTGCCACAGCGCCATATAGTGCCCATTGCTGTAGCGCCACTGGCACAATGTTGGCCATGGCCTGAATTGCCGATCGTGTTCAGGACGTCAGCAGCGCGACAGACACCTACGTAAGCTATCTGGGCATGCGCAATGCAGTCTACCACACAGGCACAGATCTGCGCCATTGGCTCAGCCGACTCTTCTGTATTGCACAAAGCGCAGATTCGCGATATTCAGCCGACACATGCAAATCATCTGATCAGCCATTCAAGGGCACAGTGGCGTGATTTGCATGTCATTATAGTTGCTCCACTCCTAATTTGCATGTATTGCGCTATAAATGTGCGACATTGAGCTCGCTTGGCCAGATTCAGTTACTGCAGGTGAGAGGTGAGTTGCATGCTGTGTGATGTTCAGGACGATGGTCATGGGAAAATGCTGTAGACTGCACAGTGACAGGTGTCCACTTCCCCCCATACAGATCGCCATGACCGAGCAGAGTCATTGTGAGGGTGAGGACGGTGGGTGTAGGAGGAGGCCCAACTTTACAGCAGCAGAGACGGAGGCTCTCTTCCAGGCCTACCTGGATGAGGAGCCAGTGCTGAGTGGATGGAGGGGCACCCCTCAGTCCTGTGCGGCCGCATGGGAGGGGGTAGCTCGGGCTGTTAACCTGCACAGAAGCCACCAGCGCTCTGTGCAGGAATGCAAGAAAAAGATGGGGACAGACCGCAGGAGGTTGAAGGAGAAGGAGGCAGCCTTCAGGGCGGCACGTGCTGGCACTGGCGGGGGCCCGCCAGTGGTGTTGCAGCTGACCCCAACTGAGGAGACACTGGTCGCAGCCATGCAGCCGAGGCCATTGAGGGCGCATAGGCGGAGGATTCCAGACAGGTGGAAGCCCATCACTGCACGGTATGACATGGTGGTGGTGTTTGGGGGGGGGCGGTTGTTCACATGCACTCACATGTACTCTCTTTCTGTTACAGATCCTGTTCGTCTTCAGGAGACGGTGGTGGTGGGTCCAGACAGTGATGCTGACCTGCTGGACATGGAGGAGGGTCCATCCACCTCTACCACCAGCCAGCAGGCACTGCAGCAGCATGCACGCTGAGCAGCAAACTCTGGTGTCAGTGATACGGGTGCGGGGGGTGCACAGCCTGTGTTTCAGCAGTCTGGCATGCAAGCATGCCAGCACGCTGTGACCATGGCAGTAGCAAGTACCTGCACCATTGATGATAGAAGGCCTGCAATGGGCAGTGATGGTTGTGTGTCCCATGACAGACACACGGCAGGCCAGCACGTACCCCTGGGCCTGTCTGGTTCCAACTTGTGTACCAGCATGCTGGCATGGTCCCAGGCTGTGCCTGTCAGCACCGGGGCAGCACCGGTGGCTGTGCAGGTGTCTGGCACTGTTGCCAGCACAGCGGTGGAACGAGTGGACCCGGGGGCACAGCGGTTGGAAGGGCAGCAGCAGCAGTCGCCCACCAGGTCTGGGGGTACAGTGTCAAGCAGTGGCACATGTCCGCTGCCCTTTGATCCGCCCATTCCTGGTCCTGGCGAACAGCGCCCACTCTCAAGGGGTGTTGTGCATCAGGACCGTCCACACCCTGGGGGTCAGGATGCCGTTGGAGCACAGTACCCATTGGACGAGCACACCTGCCTGCTGCAGGAATCAGTACAGCTGCAGATGCAGGTTGCAAGGTCTGTGGAGGCACTGTCTGTGTCCGTGGAGCGGCACAGCAGGGAGTGTGCTCGGGACTGAGCCGAGCTGGTCCGTATGCGGACGGATGTGACCGCCGCCATTGACAGGCTGACCCAGGCAGTGGTCTCTGTCGTTGGCGCGTGGGCACAGTCAGGTGCCCTTGTACCGCACAGCCCACACAGTGCACTCTCCACTCCCCGTTCCCGGCGTCGTGTGACACCAGGCCTGTTGACGCTGGGTTCTGCTGTGGGCATCCCGAGCACCCCTGGTGCAGGTTTGTTCGGCATGCTGCAGACCCCTGTGCGGGCAAGGTCGCGTTCGCGCAGTGGGACCCCTGGTGGTGCAACAGTGCCACCCCATGTGGCCCCTGCTCAGCCTGCCTGTGCTGTTGGGTCACGGCGGGGCCGCTCACGTATCCGCAGTGGCCGTGGGACAGTGCTACATGACTGAGCTGTCTCCCAGTGCAGGCCCTGTCTGGTGCTGCCATGTGTGCAATGTGTGTCATGGTGGGCAGTGCACTGCTGGGTGCTCTGCTCCCCACGCCAACACACAGACCACCTGCACACCCTCCCAACTGCTGTCCACATGTGCGTGTGCATGATGATGCCTGCATTGCACTGTACACCAAGTGCAAAGGTGCCCAGGTTCTGACACACGCACTTGGACAGTACGGGTGGTGGGGTGGTCGGTGCTGTGTGTTAGCAATGTCAGTTCTGCAGTGCTGTGCATCTGCCCATGTACGCTCAGTGCCTGGTGTGTGTGTGTCCATATGAGTGCTCACCCTCCTGATGGTGTGTTTGTATGCCTGGACCATTCCACTCCTGACCGTCATGCACCCTGTATGTTCCCCTGTGTGCCTGTGGTTTGCGCGCATGGACAGTGTTGGTTTCACATGTCCCCTTGACTTACCTGCATTGTGCGTAGTGCTCCACTGTGATGGTGTCCCGGTGCAGCTGGGCCTGCCGGATCAGTCGGGGGTCCCTCCGTCCTAGGGGGGGCTGCTCATCACCATCATCACTGGCGCCACTGGCGTCCCCATCGCTGTCCCCCTGTTCGACCTGTATGGCTATCCCATGGTCTTTCGCCATGTTGTGCAGGATGCAACAGGCCAGGAATATCCCACAGGCCTTTTGGGGGCTGTACTGTAGGGCACCGCCAGAGGTGTCTAGGCATCAGAAGCGTGCCTTGAGCATCCCAAACACCCGCTCTATGATGTTGCGTGTTGCGGCATGTGCCTCATTATAGCATAGCTGCGCTGGGGTCATGGGACGCCGGTACGGTGTGAGCAGCCAGGGACGGAGTGGGTATCCGCAGTCACCTGTGTGGAGATCAGTGTCATGTTCAGGTCCATATTGGCATCTCCTGTGTGCCACTACCATGGCACCTGTGGCATTCCACCCTTGCCCAGAGTTTGCATTCCATACATGTGTACTCACCCACTAGATGTCCTGTGGGGATGTCCCCACTCTCGAATCGATGGCACAGTGCAGACTGATACTATATGAAGGCATCATGTGCTCCGCCAGGGTGTGTGGCACAGACACTGATTATGCGCCCAGTGGCATCACACACCACCTGGCAGTTGACACTAGGGAATCCCTTTCTGTTCCGATATGTGTGGCCATCGGGGCCAGGTGGTGTGCGGATGGCCACATGGGTGCAGTCTATGGCCCCTTGCACGCCAGGCATACGTGCTACCCTGTGGAACTCCTGCATGTTTGCTGTACGCTCTGCCGCAGTGCTGGGGAAATGGATGTACTCCGCAGCATGTGGCAGCAGTGCGCTGAAGAATTGGGTGAGGATGCGTGACGTGGCTGACTGTGTGATGCCTGTGGTGTCCCCTGTCGGCCTCTGGAAGGTGCCCGTGGCAAGCAGGCACATGCAGGCTGTCACCTTGGTCTCCACCGACAGAGCGTGACTCCGTCGTGAGGGTGCCTGCATCACATCACTGCACAGCTCACAGAGCCGTCTCAGTATTGCCCTGTTCAGGCGGTACCGGCCCACGATCTCTACATTTGTGTACAGCTCAAAGCTGATGCGGGCACAGTACCGTCTGTCGGGGACGTACCGCCGACGGGCCCTTCCACGGCCACGTCCCCCTGCAGCATGCATTCTCACCCCCCTCATTACAGCTTCCATGTGGAAACTGGCACTGTACATCTCCCTGACTTCTGACCCCCCCTGGTTGGTGTTGTGGTGTTGCTGTGTTACCCCCACTGTCCTGACTGCTACTTCCACTGCACCGGGCACCCCCTGCTGGCCTCTACAGACTATGGGACACACTTTCCTTGCCTGCCCTTTGCTGTCTGTCTGTCTGTCTGTCTCTCTCTCTCTCTCTCTCTCCCCACTTGGCAGCCTGGTAGCGTTCTTGCGCCGCTTCCTTGAGCCTTTTTATTTTGTCTCATTTCCGCTAGTGCGCAATTTCTGGCTGTGCCCCTATTGCGCATCGTGCAAGTCTTTGAATATCACATTGCAGTCTTTATGCATGGATCCGCCCCCTTCGGTTGCACATGCCTTCATTTTCATTGCGCTGTTGCTCAGCATGTTTCGGGCCAACTGCCTCCTTCTGAATATCGCAAAATGGCGCAGTTTTGATTCGGCGCATGCGCAACCCTGTTGCGCATGGTGCAACCCTTTTGAATATCTGGGCCAGTGTATCCCAAAGCGCTTTACAAGCAATGCTAGACAGGTAGTGAAGTGACTGAATGTGTAGTGGTGGCCATATCGTACATCATCACCCACACACAGCCTGGATAATTGCATGAACCCGTTTATGGGAAGGGGAATGTTTGCCAGGACACCAAGAATGTTCCCTACTCTTTGCAAAGGGTGCCCTGGGTTCTTTTATTTCCAACTGGACACCCACCAGGACAACACCAAGATGGGCAGAAGGGACCTTGGTTTAATGTCTCATCCGAAGGATGGCACCCCCCCCCCCAATACTGCACTCGGATGCCAGAGATTTTTAGGAGCAACTCCAATCCCGGTGTGGGACGAGAACCCACGACCTTCTGGTCCAAAGGCAGATGTGCTACCAACTGAGCCACGCTGTTATAGATCTCTTTATCTGGTACATAGTGTTGTTCCAACTCCATTAGTTTAGCTGTTATCCTGAACCAGAAGGCATTTACAGTATTGTTGTCTATTTCCCATTTCCCATTAATGTATTACCCTTCTAATGGATTTAAGGTAAGCACTATTATAAGTTCTGACAGTGGTTGTATAATGGAGGACTTTAGGCTTAGTATTATGACTAAACATTATTACATTATGGTCACTTCCTAGTAATGGCTCCGAGATCTGGATATTTCTTATTTCATCTGCTCTATTTAAGCAATAAGGTACGACAAGGTGTGTGTTATCTTATCGTGTAATAATGTCACTCCTGGGGTGGGTTGAAGCACGAGGCGAAGCTGAGTACTTCCATCACCCCAAGAGTGATGTTATTACACATTAGATAATGGGTAAACTGAAGCTGGCAACCTGATAGGCTGAAACAGCCTGCCACCCAGGCTGTTATTTCTTAACAATGGCCCGCTTCAAAACAAGAGCCAGTTCGATCATTCGGCACCCCAAACTTGCCAGCCACCATATTTTTTCCACACTTACTGACACACCAGCCCCCACCTGGGCCCCGCCACCCTGCTGAACTGAAATTCCACCAACAGCCTGATACGGCCTCCCAAACTGCCTCTGTTGCTTCTCGGCACCGCCAAAATAAACAGCAATTTTTTAAATACCTGCAATACCAACTCGCTCCACCTCCAGACTTTCCGTGCTCCATTTTCACTCTCCAAACCTATTCGCGCTAACAATAATGCATCTGCTCGCTTTTAAACTGAGCTGCACACTCACGCCATCCCACATTAAAACCCAAGTTCCTCTCTCTAAACAGTAACAGACTACATTTCTCCCGTTCTCACACAGCGTTATTCAAGCGGGGTGTGTGTGTGTGTGTGTGTGTGTGTGTGTGAGTGTGTCAGACAGTCAGAAACCAGGAGGGCAGGCTAATCACAAACCGCATGAAGAACTACACAGCAACGACCTCTAGTGGTAATTCCAGCACTTCACATTGGGCACTACTTTACCGCAAACAATATTTCTACATGCTTTTTACTTATTTTATATGTACATTTTCTTTCTTCTATATTTTTTAAACAATGACATCTGTAACCCATTTTCTAAGTGTAATAATACCCTCCAGGGTGGGCGTTATGGGATAAACGGACCTTCTAGGGGTATAAGGCCCTCCACCTGCAGCGTCGGGCTGCATTATGCCTTTGGGCGGTCCGTTATATAGAGAATAATGGATGGGGAAGGGTTTGATATGAGATTTTAATGCATACCCGACTTGTGGGATGCTATATAAACCCCGAGAGTGTAGCCCGAGGGGTTTATCAAAGCATCCCACAATGAGGGTGTGCATTAAATTCTCATATGCACACCATCCCCATCTTTTATTTTTTATAGTAATGGGTCAGCAATTTTTCTCCAGCCCAGTTTCTGTAACCCTCAGAGTAAGTACGCGTGAGCTCATACACACACATACATACCAACCACACACACACACACACACACACACACACACTGTACTTCTCATTATCTATTTAAAACTTTTAGTTATTTTTTTCCACTTATATTTTATGAGAGCTGTCCTGATCGGGCTGGCATGGTGTGTGACAACGCAGTGCCATTATGAAGCGGACTAAGGGCGGGATCAGTCCAGATAAAGTTTGAAATGGAAAAACAAATGGTAGGATCAACCAGGTATTGTAAAATAAATAAATAAAAATGCGAGTGGGAGGTCACGGTTGTAGCAGCTCCATAAGCGAGAGATGGAGCTGCCATGTTTGCGAGACTGTTTGGCCCACCCACACATGGAATGTTGGCCAATGAGGCAACAGCATATTTTGACTGGCATAGCTCATGAATGTCATAACAATCAGCCACTTGTTATAGAAAATATCAACATAGAAACACAGAAACATAGAATTTGACAGCAGATAAGGACCGCTTGGCCCACCCAGTCTGCCCATTACCCTACCTGATGGATAAGCTGCAGATCTTAGTTAACTAGGAGCCTACTTCTTCCTACCCCCACCCCCTAGAATTGCCTTATGACTGTCCCATGCATGCTTGAATTCCACCACTGTTTTTGACTCCACGACCTCCTTCGGAAGGCCGTTCCATACATCCACACCCCTCTCTGTGAAAAAATACTTCCTTAAATTACCTCTGAGCCGCCCCACCTTCTATCTTTAAATTGTGCCCCCTTGTTCTTGCACATCTCTTTTTTTGAAAGATGCTACCCTCTTGGACTTTATTGATTTCCTTGAGGTACTTGAAAGTTTCTATCATGTCCCCCCTTTCCCTCCTTTCCTCAAGGCTATACATATTAAGCTCCTTAAGTCTCTCTTTGTATGTCTTCTGGTGCAGACCCTGCACCATTTTAGTTGCCCTCCTCTGGATAGCTTCCATCCTGTCTATGTCTTTGCAGAGACTGGGTCTCCAGAACTGCACGCAGTACTCCAGATGGGTTCTCACCAGCTGTCTGTACAGAGGGATAGTAACTTCTTGTTTTCTACTGGTAATGCCTCTCCCTATGTATCCCAGTATCCCCCCAGCCCTCCTTGCTGCCCTCTCACATTGCTTGCCCACCTTTAGGTCATCTGATATGACTACCCCCAGGTCCCTTTCCATTTTTGTTGTTGTTAGTATCTCACCCCCCATTGTGTACTCTTCCCCTGGGTTTCTGTTTCCCAGGTACATTACCTTGCTCTTCTTAGCACTGAATCTAAGCTGCCATACATTTGACCATTCCTCTAACCTTGCCAAGTCCCTTCTCATCCTTTTCACCCCATCTTGTGCATCAACTCTGTTGCAGATCTTTGTGTCATCTGCAAAGAGACATACTTTTCCTTCCAGTCCCTCTGCAATGTCGCTTATAAAGACATTGAAGAGCACCGGTCCTAATACTGAACCCTGTGGTACCCCACTAGTAACCCCCCTTTTTTCAGAGTGGACTCCATTTACTATTACTCTCGGTGTCCTATTCTCCAGCCACTTCTTTACCCAGGCTGTCATCTTGGGACCCACTCCCAGGCTGGCTAACTTGTATATTAATCTTTTGTGTGGGACTGTGTCAAATGCCTTGCTAATGTCTAGGTAGGCCATGTCCACAGTCCCTCCCTGATCAACTACTTTGGTCACCCAGTCAAAGCAATCTATCAGATTTGTCTGGCATGACCTTCCTGCTGTGAATCCATGCTGCCTTGGGTCCTGTGCCCCTCTGGCCTTTAGATACTTGACAATGCTTTCCTTCAGAAGTGATTCCATCATTTTCCCTACCACTGAGGTTAAACTACCAGGCCTGTAGTTTCCTGCTTCTGCCTTGCTCCCACTTTTGTGAAGGGGAATCACATCTGCCCTCCTCCAGTCCTTGGGTACCACCCCATCCTCCCATGATTTGTTAAAGAAGGTAGTCAGTGGTGTCACTAGTTCAACCCTTAGTTCTTTTAGAATTCTGGTATGAATCCCATCAGGCCCCATTGCTTTGTCCACCTTTAGTTTTAAGAGTTCTTTCAGAACCCTTTCTTCTGTAAATGGGCTGGTATCAACTTCTGTATCTAGAGTGTTTCTACTGTTTGTTTAAGGTACCTCCCCCTCTTCCTTTGTAAATACTGAGCAAAAATATTTGTTTAGTATCTCTGCCTTTTCACAGTCACCCTCTGCCCACCCTCCCTCCCCTTTATTAAGCCTCACTATCCCTCCCTTGGTCTTCCTTCAGCTCCTGATGTACCTATAAAAGGTTTTATCCACCTTCTTAACTGAGTTGGCTATCTTTTCCTCGGTTTGGGCCTTTGCTGTTCTGACTGCCTTCCCAGCTTCCTTTTGCTTTAACTGATACAGTTCTCTGTCCTGCTCCTTCTGCGATTCCTTGTACTTCCTGAATGCTTTCTTTTTCTCTTGAACCTTCACTGCCACTTCCTTTGAGAACCATAGTGGCTTCTTACCTTGTTTCGTTTTGTTTATTTGTTTCACACAAAGGCTTGTTACCTCTGTGATGGCAGTTTTTATTATTCCCCATTGTTCTTCCACCCCTCCTTCCTGCCCATTTGCTAGTGCATTCTTTAGGCACTCACCCATTTTGGCAAAGTCAGCCCTCCTAAAGTCCAGTACTTTTGCCTTTGTATGGCTTGACTCTATTGCTGTGTTTATTGTGAACCATACTGTTCGATGGTCGCTAGTTTCCAGATGGCTACCAACTCCTACATCTGTGATCCTCTCTTCCTCTCCATTTGAGAGAACCAGGTCTAAGATTGCTCCCTCTCGAGTGGGCTCCAATACTAGTTGTCTAAGGCATGCCCCCTGTAAGGCATCTAGAATAACCCCACCATTCAAAGTGGCTGCTGCAACTGCACTCCAGTTAACATCTGGCATATTCAGATCACCCATCAGCAATATCTCCCCTTTTTCTGCCATTATAAGTACACACAGAAAAAGGGCAAAATTCAGCAGAAGGGCAGACAGCAAGGAGAACCAGGGATAAATGACAACCAAGGAAGGGGCTGGAGTAGAACAGTGAAGCAGTCTAGGGAGGTCAAATCATGGAAAGCCATGTGTGCAAATGCCAGGAGCCTTAGCAACAAGATGGAAGATCTGGAGGCTGTCATGGTACAGTCAGACCTGGACATTGTGGCCATCACTGAAACCTGGTGTAATGATAACCATGACTGGGAGATGGCCATACCTGGCTACAACATATTCAGAAGAGACAGAGCAGGCAGGAAGGGAGGAGGTGACACTGTATGTGAAAAATGACATAAGGGCCACAGAGATCCAGGAGGAACCAAATGGGGAGAGATACTGTGGGTTAAGCTGGAAAGGAAAATGGGGCCAGCCATCTGCACAGGTGTGGTCTATAGACCACCAGCCCAGGAGGAAGAAACAGATAGAGGAGCGGATGCTAGCCATCAAGGATGGCAGACAAGGGTGAGGTAGTACTGGTTGGAGACTTCAATATTCCAGACGTGGACTGGAGCATCCCAGCAGCAGCATCAACTAGGAACAGATTTATCCTGGAATCCCTTAAGGGTGCCTTCCTCAAGCAACTGGTCATGGAACCAACTCGGCAGAAGGCAATACTGGACCTTCTGCTCACAAACAGGGACAGTGTGATGGGGGTAACAGTGACCACCAGTCATTGTGGTTTGAAATCACAGAAAGAGCAGAACCAAACCACACAAAAACACGTATCCTGGAATTTAGGGGCAGACTTTGGGAAAATGGGAGATACTTGAAAGAGGCATTAAGGGGAATGGGACAGGAATCAGGGGTTGAGGAACAGTGGGCAGTATTTAAAATGGGGATTATAAGAACAACAGAATTATGCATTAAGCAGGTTAGCAAGAGGAAAAGGAAGAGGAGACCATTATGGTTTTCCAAAGAGGTAGCAAAGAAAGTGAAAACCAAAAGGACTGCATTCAGGCAATACAAAAAGACACAGGTAGAAGGGGATAGGGAGAAGTACCAGGAGAAACAAAGGGAGGCAGGGAAGTCAGTAAGGGAAGCCAAAGCTCAGACAGAAGAACACATTGCAAAATCAGTGGTTAAAGGGGACAAAACCTTTTACAGGTACATAAGTGAAAAAAGAAAGACAAAGGGAGGGATAGTGATACTGAAGGGGAGGATGGGAGTGCGTGGAGGATGACAACAGTAAAGCTGACATATTGAACAGGTATTTCTGCTCAGTCTTTACTGAGGAAGAGGGGTAATGGGTCTGAAGGGGAGTACAAGGAGTGAGAATGGTGCAGAAATGGACAGAAGTCCCTTTACGAGAAAAGGGTCCTGTAGGAACTGGAAGTAATAAGAGTTGACAAAGCAATGGGGCCAGATGGGGTGCACCCAGGGTCCTTAAAGAACTAGAGAGGTGGTGGCTGAACCTCTGGCTATCCTGTTTAGCCAATCACTGGAAACAGGGAGGTACCCAAGACTGGAGGACAGCAGATGTAGTCCCTTATACAAAAGCGGGAACAAAGAGAAGCAGGGAACTATAGACCAGTCAGCCTCACCTCGGTAGTGGAAAGATCATGGAAGCACTACTGAAGGAGAGATTGGTGGAACATCTGGTTGTCAATGGACTACAGGACCCAAGACAGCATGGTTTCACCAGGGAGGTCATGTCAGACCAACCTCATTGAATTTTTTGACTGGGTGACTAGGGAGGTGGATCAGGGGAGGGCAGTGGACATGGCCTATCTGGACTTCAGCAAGGCCTTTGACACTGTGCCACATAGAAGACTATTACACAAACTGGGGAATATGGGTGTGGGCAGGACAGTAGTGTGGTGGGTAGGTAACTGGCTGGGTGGCAGGACACAGAGGGTGGTGGTAAATGGCTGTCACTCCACAGAGGGAAGAGTGACCAGTGGGGTACCACCGGGATCAGTGCTGGGACCGGTCCTATTCAACATCTTCATCAGTGACATTGTGCAGGATCTAGAAGGCAGAATTTCACTGTTCTCTGATGACACAGCTCTGTAACAGAGTAGACACACCAGAGGGTGTAGACAGAATGAGAAGGGACCTGCAGAAACTTGAAGAAAGGTCAAGGGTTTGGCAGTTGAAATTCAATGCAAAGAAGTGCAAGATAATGCATATGGGGTACAAAAACCCTGGCACAATATATCAGTTGGGTGAGGATATAGCACGCACCAAGCAGGAAAGGGATCTTGGGGTTGTCATCTCTGATGACCTCAAGGTAGGGAAACAGTGTGACAAGGCATCAGGTAAAGCAAATAAGATGCTGGGATGTATAGGCAGGGGCACCACCAGCAGGAAAAGGGAGGTCATAATTCCGCTATACAAGACACTAGTGAGGCCCCACCTGGAGTACAGTGTACAGTTCTGGAGACCATACCTACGTAAGGACATAGACAGGGTAGAGAAGGTTCAGAGGAGGGCAATAAAGATGGTGCATGGATTGCATCACAAGTCCTATGAAGACAGGTTGAAGGAACTGAACATGTACTCCCTGGAGGAGAGGAGGGAGAGAGGGGATATGATAGAGACATACAAGTATCTTACAGGGAGAAACAGGGTGCAGGAAAACACTATTTTTAAGCCAAAAGATGTTCCAGGACTAGAGGGCATGGGATGAAGTTGGAGGGAGGACAATTCAGAGAAACATGAGAAAGAATTTCTTCACAGAACGGGTGGTGGACAAGTGGAACACCCTGCCAGAGGAAGTGGTGGGGGCTGAAACAATCACGGGATTTAAGAATGCATTGGATAGACATAAAGGAATTCTAGAGGTCAGGGGTAAGGGGAAACAGACTTCAAGGAAAACAAACTGAACTTACAAGCTCAAATGGGCAAACTGGGTGGGCCATAGGCCCTTATCTGCCGACACTGTCTATGTATCTATGTATCACTTTCTATCATTTCCTTGTCCATTTCCTCCCCTTGAGAAGGAGGTCTGTATACAACCCCTGTGCAGATTGTGGTGCCATTGTCGGTCTCCAAATTTACCCACAGTACTTCTTCTCCTCCCTGTTTACCCTTTTGTTCTGTTGCTTTGATTCCTTCCCTTATGTAAAGAGCTACTCCTCCTCCTCTTTTACCCTCCCTGTCTCTCCTATCAGTACCTCCCCCCTTGACTAGTTTAAAAGCTTGCCAATGAAGCATTTAAACCGATTGCTCAAAAGACTTGTTCCCTTCCTGGACAGATGCAGACCATTCTGCCAGTACAGGCTGGTGTCCCTCCATGTGGAACCCCAGTCCCCAGTGAAGCCAATCCCCTGTGCTCCACACCATTTTTTCAACCATTCATTAAACTGCATGGTGCAAAGTATCCTCGCCTCACTGATGCCATTGACAGGCAGCACCTCTGAGAAGGATACTGTGTGCGCTACTTGTCTTAGGCCCCTCCCTAGTTCTACAAAGGTCAGTACATTGAGAGAAATTGCTGACCAGTTATTATATCCCAATAACGCCCACCCTGTCGGATATTATTACTTACATAACACACATCTTGGAGTGCCTTATTGCAATTATACAATGGCTCGATGTTATACAAAATAAAAAATCGAAAATGTTTTTAGTAGATTTTTTGTATTTCTGAAGAGACGACAGCTATCAAATGATACAATAAATCCTCACAATGATGTTATTGTGTAATATCATCACTGTCACAGGCACACACTGACCAATCAAAGCCCAGGAAATGTTCATGCCATTGTATAATTGCTAGTATCAGATCCAGTATATGATAATGTCTTGTGGGCTGATTTACTAAAACGGATCAGTCCATTTCCTGGGCAAGTATCCAAACAATGTTGCTCCTGGCTGTTTGATACAGTACCAGAAACCCAATCAATACCTGGGGCATTAAAATCCTCCAAAAGCAAAACATCCTTTTCTGCTACCACTGCGTTTAAACAATCCATTAATTGTAGCTGTTCAATTATATCGATATCGGGTGGCCTATAAACTACCCCCACTAGTAATTTCTTCCTACCCTTCATGCCCAGCTCTATCCACAGATTATCAGTGGCTTGGATTATATTTACTTCTTAATTCACTTGTTTGCATAACAGATTATCTTTGCTATACAGGGCAATGCCCCCACCATTTCTATCCTCTCGATTTTTAAAGAAATATCTGCAACCATTTATGTTTCTGCCAATAGGAGTCTCTCCATTCCACCACATTTCTGTAATAGCATGTGTGGTGCTAAATTATGTTTCAGACAATATAATATGAACAACCTTAAAAATTTGTGGTCAAAATTTTAAAAAAAATTAAGAAATTTTGTGTGTACTTCCAGTCTTCACCTTTGTGGGTATTTTAGTTTAGTTTATTTAAACACATTGCAGTCAACACCCCAAAAAGGGGTGGCTGAAGTTGCATGCAATATAACACAGCATAAGAAATGTAGAAAAACAGTAATCCATATTAAACATTCTAAATACACAGTAATTCACTAATACAAAAAATCTATAATAAAAATGCATAAATATTTAGTACAAAAATAATTTGTTTCTCATACACCAATTTTCAGACTTTTATATTACAAATAGCACAAGCTATACAGTAGAACACATTCAAGTCATCTAATGTTCTGAGATCCCGTACAGGTGAGCTGTGTTCAGGGGTGAGCTCAGTGACTTAGCAATGTGGGGTGAGGTTGGTGGGAATGGTTCTGTTATACAACACCCACGTAAACCAGGGAATGAAAGCTGCAGGGTTGCCTACACAGGCCAGAGTACCATATAGTGAAGATAGCTCTTCTCTCGGTATAGGGCCCTGCACATCTGCACCCGTGGGTGACAGCTGTACTGTTTGCCCTGTGCATCTGTATATTCAGCCACATGGAAGTGCAAGGATAAGAAGGACCTGCACTTCTGCAGCCCAACAGACAGCCCGATGAATTCTTGACTTCCCCTGGTGGGCTGAGTCTTCTAATGCCCACCACGTTCTCAGAACAAACATTGTCAGACATGATTTCCTGCAGGGCCCTGCATGAAGAAAGCTACAACAAATTGTGCTGGCAACATGTGTCGAGACATAATTCTCTACCTTTGATGAGTGTACAGTATCACTAGGAGGCACCGATTTGAAGCTGTACTTTCTACTTTCAGAGGCTTTGGGCAGGGAGAGGGAAGCATTAGGGAGGACAACCCCCCAAAAAAAACAAAAACAAAAACAAAAAAACACATCATTGATTTGCCAAGATACCGGAAACCCAAAACCCGAATGTGTCTGCCTTTTTTTGCTTGAGGCTGGGGGTGTGGAATAATGGTTGGAAATACCAAAATGCAACATTCCCATACTATTGTGGTGTTAGCTTGAACCCTAACTGGTGCACTAACAAAGTTTTTTTGTAAAGAATATATATTATTGGTCCTATCTCTGACATTAACCAATCACTGAGTTTCTTTCCCTGGTTCGTGAAACACTATTATACTATGACTAGCATTTCACGAACTATGTACAACTTGTCACAACACTCCAAACCTTTTGCATCTTATTATTTCAAGTTAAAGACCCACATTTTATGATTGCTTACCTTCTGTAAAAGTCATTGATGTTGCTGGTTGTTTTATAGACTTCCTTTCATACTAGAACTGAATTGCATGCTGACAGTGTAATAATACCCAGCCTTGTTTCCATTCACATCCTTGACCTACCATTTATTACATACTTTGTGAACAACAGGAACACCCCTAAACAATGCAGCCACTCATGATACAATAGTCTCCTCTCCTCCCACTGCATCACGAGTGGATAGACAGAGATGGTAGTATTCCCAGGTCCAGGAAAGATGCAATGGGAACTGATCAAGAACTGTAAACAAACACGTTTTTGTGTGGTAACACCAATATGGTAGGCAGTCTGTTTTTCACTCTTAAGAAGAAAAAAGGAATCAAAATCAAACTACCAGCTACATCGGCAATCTCTACTGAATATGACAGATCGTAAAGTGTTTTATTTTAAACTGGAGGCACGTTCAGGCCTAAAGGAGTTGACAGTGTCCTTTTAAAATCATAAATGTTGTTTTAAAACTTTCCTTTTCATGTGAACTCTCTCCTTCTACTGCCAACAAAGAGTGACAGAATGGACACAGAGACGAAAGCCTAATATTCTTCACATGCTGCTTCAGTTTTCAAAAGGTACAAGAATGTTGTAACAGGCCCCTAATCCTAGCCAGTTACTACATTATCCAGACACACCATCAGAAGTTTTTAAAACCCCATTCCCCTAGTCTTACCTACGGAAACCATGGTTTCATAATTCTGCATCATCACTTCCCTGTGTAGCTCCTTCTCCTGCTTGCTTAACATCTTCCACTCCTCTTTAGAAAAAGCAACTGCAACATCTTCAAAGGTTTCTGGTACCTGAAACAATGTGAGATATATGTTATTCTTCTTTTACTCAACACATTGATAACTGTAACCTCCCTGTCGGGGGCTTACCTGTGAGACCCTGAAAAAGGCTAATTTCCCTGGGATTATGGTCCACCCCCCCATTATTTTTCTGGTTTCCTGGCTTCTGCCCCTGTGTTCTTGTCCTCTTCTGCCAGACCCAGCGTGGTTTTCCAAAGAGCTGGACTGAATGAGCAAGTTCGCGGAGCTGCTGGTTTTGTAAGTGGAACTGTGGTGCCAGTGAGCTCTGTGCACATGCAGTAGCACAATTTCATTCTGGCTGACCTTACCAGTGGTCCCAGTCTCAGGGTAAGCTACGGGAGGGACCGGGGCCGATAACAGGACTGGAGAGGCAGCGGAAGAAGAGAAAAGGCCATTTTTGTGAGCCCCAATCACACTCGAGAATACAGGAGCAGCCTCACGAATATTAATTGGGTAGCATCCCTTTGAAGCCATGGGAGTTCTGTCCAGTACCTAGGGGCACCAGAAATCCACTAGCGACAGACAGGAAAAGGGATAGAGTAAATAAATAATGAAGTGATGTGCAAGGTAAAAGGTGTTGCTACAGTTCCATGGAGAAAATAAATAAATAAAATGTATTCACAGACTGTAGCCAGAGTTTGGGGCTAAGACACAGTATAAACTAGAATGGGATAATGTGTAGCTACCTAGGGGCTATGTAGAATGGCAGCAGTGACAGACAGAGAAGGTTGAAATTACTCAATACTGCTGTTGCTTTACAGGGCACGGGGGTGGCTTCAAATATGTGGGGAAATAAATAAAAGTAAAGGGTCTGGCTCCAAGAACAGTTGAAATCTGGGACTTTGTGTAAACGGTGGACGCTGTTTACTTCATCCACCATGTTTAGCAGCCACATGACACCAGCCAGCCAACCACCAAGCCAGGATTCTTGCCAAGGACTCTCAGATTGTGTGAACTGACTTTAAGGGGGAACGTTTAAGCACCTTTTTCTGCACCAATCAGGCATCTAGGGAGCCTCATTCATATTAATTTTCTGAAGGGAGAGTAGTTCCAGCAAATGGGGAGCTGCCAAACAGCTCCCTAAAAGTTAAGGACAGCTGGACCTTTAGTTAGTCGGGTGGCAGCCCCTCCAGAAGGAGGGGACTCTTGCCCCTAGAAAGGATGGGGCTACAGGATGGGCCTGCCTGGGGGCTGCCAGCTATTTGTCCCCCAGGGCAAGCAGCGTCTGCCCCATTAGAAAGGGAAAGCAGAGGCAAGGAAGAAGCAACTTTGAAGAGAAAAAGGGAAAATTGTGGGTTGCTGAATGTTCTGTGTTGTTCTGAAGTTGCACCACAGCAGTGAGATACAGGCAGTTCCAATGGAAAAGGGAAAGCTGCGGGTTACTGAATGTTCTGAGTTGTTCTGAAGTTGCACCACAGTGGTGAGATAAAGGCAGCTAGAATGGAAAAGGGAAAGCTGCAGTGTATAAGAAACTGCTTTGAACTGAAGATGCAACTGAGTGATGGGAAGAGGAGAAAAGTGTTTACGTCCTGAACTGGAAAAAGGACAAAGGTTGTGTCTAAGCTTCAAAAAAGACAACGATTGTAAAGCCTGGTAAAAGGACAAAGGTTGCATCTAAGCCTGGGATAAGATGGGAATACAGAGGAATGCTGAGGAACAAGAGAATATAAATGTGCTGAGAGAAGAAAAAGAAGAGTGAGCCTCTTCACGTGGAGAATTGCTATGTGCCTGCACAGCAAGAAAAGGGACTTTGCGTGCAGGAGATATGTGTGAGCTATAGCTAAAAGGTGACTCTGTTGAAGCTGAGAGACTGAACACAGGCTAGACAGGTATTTTTTGGAGTTGGGTACCTCTTGTCTGCTCCTGAGATACAGCAAGGTAGAGAGAGAAACAGACTGCAGTGGTTACACACCATGGCAGGAAAGAGAAGCAGAAGAGAATGTGCTGAATGGTTTCTGCTGACACCCAAAGTCAGGTGGGAAACTCACTAACCCTCATTAAATGGAGTCTGCTGCTGCAGGGGATCACAGGTCTTGTACCAAAGTGCTGGGTGCTCTGATCAGAGGGAGCTGGGCTGTGGGGCCACTCCCAGGTCTGGGTTCCCTGAAATAGGCAGGCCTTGCGCACATGCCGAGCAATGGGCCTGTAATGGGCTGAAGAGGACAAGTGCAAGATCTGCAAGCAAGAGGAAGAGAGAGCAAGCTGTAGTCTCAGTGCCCCTGTTTCAAGCACCGAGCCTTGTTCTGCCTGTGGTGCTATCAATCCCCAGGACCAAGTCTGCAGAACCGTGAGTAAGAAGCAGGAACTGCCCTGCACCTGAGGACTGTAAATATGTTTGCCCACCAGGGCAGGAGTTAGAGCTAAGGATTAGAGGGAAAATATAAAGGTTTAGCTCTAACTGAGGGAAAGCCTGTGCAAAATTAAAGTTTAATTCTTCAAGCACGCCAATGCCGGCTACCAGCTGAACCTCAGGCCTGCAACTTGAAATCTGGGTACCCAGTGATGGGACTTGGGATATTATTTGGACTGGGACCCGTGGGTCTGGGTTTGAGTACACCTGCAGCAGTTAGATAGCTAGACAGACTTGGTGGCTGCAATGATTGAGATATGGGATTTAATTAAAAGGGAAATGTGATTCTGGGAAATGCAAATCTTTGAAATAAAAGGGAAAATGTTTGCTTGAACTCTATTCCACTTCCCTCATCCTAAACCCTCCCTCTGTAAATAAACTGAGATGTTATTGTTTTGCTGCAGAGATGAATACAGAGCCTAATTTTAATAAGCCTGCTATTGGATGAAATGGGAAAGGTAAATAGTATATCTGAATGTGGGGAGGCTCGAACTTAGTAAGTCCATATCTGGGGCAACTGTTGGGATTGTGGGTTGGTACAACATCCCAGGGGGTTGTACTGCAAGCAATCAGACCCACTAATATGTATTCTGGGTGGAGGCACCACCATTGTATTTGTTTACTTTGGGAAAGGACCCCTGTAGGTCAGCTTTGGGAACCCAGGCCCCTTAACCTGAATCCTAGTTAGCAGGTGGGGTGGTGACCCTCTCCAGAACGGTGCCAGACAGGGGGCTATCTAAATCTGCAATATTTAAACCTAACCGCACGGTTTTCTTTCTGTATGAATTGTTCTCTGAAGGATGTTATGTTTTCCAGTTTGTTACTCATCTCATTTACTGCAGTGTAGGTTGTTCTTCCTGGTATACTGTCTTTACTTTCACTTGTATCTGTGAGTTTCCCAGCACCATGTATTTGTACTGTTTTTGCTCTGTACTGTCCGAGGCCATGCCTGAAAATAAGGCATTTCTATGTCTAGTGCACCTACTCGGTCCACAAAAACAAATAAACTAAAAAGGGGACAGGCAAGGTTCAGACTGACAGCTGGCAAAGACTGAAGAGTTTCAGGTCTATCAGTATTTAATAGAATGGAGTCAGACCAAAACCCATCCCCCTGCTATCCTAGCAGATGCATCCTGTGATGTTATTACTCTTATTATAATTTACTTGTTATGCTCCCACAATAATCTGGCCCCATTCCTCGGGGTCAGCCCCAGCTCCCTGCTTCCTCCTTTCAATTCCATGAGGCTGCCTCCCCATTGAGGGGTCAGGCTGAGGCAGATTCACTTTCCACTTCCTTCTGTGTGCAGAGGCAGGAGTTCCTGGGCTGGAGGATCAGCGGACATTTGTGAGGGTGGAGTTAAAGTGCGCCTGGTCCATCCTGCAGAGCAGGGCATTTCCTTGTTCTGTTGCAGAGTTGTATTCCTTTGGGATGCTGGCACTTGAGCCCAAGTGTCATGCTCACCGAGTCTGCAGAGGGGCGCACCATCATCATTCCCCCTCCCAGTTGCATTGTTGTGCACTGCCACCCGTGGTCACCAAGGTGACAGTGCTGTAACAACTGTAGCAACCTTCCCTGCCCAGAAGAAGAACGTGGCCTCTGGGACATTTGACTTTCTTCCCCCTGATCAATATTTTGTGCCTCCAAGATGTAACCCCTAGGTGGCGCTATCCCAAGGGCTACTACCCCTGCCTGCTTGGCTAGTAGCAGGTTAAGGGGCCTGAGTTCTGAAACAGGTGCCTCCACTCGGAGGTCAGGGTTGGTAGTGGTCAAGCTAACCTGGGCACAGCCCTCTGGGACACTGTAACCCCATCTCTTCCCCTCTAGTGGCGTGAACACTGTACAATAATCACTTTCACAATACCCCTGATACACCACACAAGTACCCACACTGTTTGCACTTACCACCAG
Source organism: Neoceratodus forsteri (assembly GCA_016271365.2). Classification (NCBI taxonomy): domain Eukaryota; kingdom Metazoa; phylum Chordata; order Ceratodontiformes; family Ceratodontidae; genus Neoceratodus; species Neoceratodus forsteri. The sequence continues at coordinate 1,218,713,616 of CM057454.1, read as the reverse complement.
GGCTAGTTCCTCTGGCTCGACCCTGGGGACCCCCTGTAAAACAAGGTTATGCACAGCAAATAGCAACAGTACAGTACTTTGAGCACAAACTGGAACCTCAGTCAGATTACATGCAGAAAAAGTTAGATCCGATTCATTCAGGGGACTTGAACAAGGAAGGGGGAAAAAAATCAGGTTAATTAGCTTAAAGGTTATATCAGTCACTCAGTTATGCATGCGCTTTGAGTCCCCCCACACAGTCACACCTCTGGGTACCCAGATGGAGAAGAGATGGGCTAGCCAGGACTATTGCCCAGGGTTGCAGCTGGTTGGGGCCCTGTAATGGAAAACAACATGCAGAGTACACAATATTTGTAATCCAGAGCCAGAGGGCTCAGTTCGTAAAGGAAATGAAACAACAAGACAATCAGATGACACACTCAGATTAAGCTGTTGTTGCAGGGGAGCTACCCTGGTATTTAGTCACGATACCAAAGACTGGACACAGGTTGGACGAAAATCGAGACTGCAGGTGGTTGATTTGGAATGCCAGGAGAAGCAGGGCCCACACGAGTTACAGAGGCATCATTCCTGTTCAAACATGGAGCAGGGGGCTGATCCCCAGGCAGGTCTCTCGTCGATGACTTCTCTGTGCAGTGGGTAGTCTGGCTAGGCCAGTCTGGCAAGGCCCAGACCGCATGCAGAGAAATTCGGATGCAGTCCATTTTGGGCTGGATACAGCTTCCAGCAAGCAGAACACAGTTCACACAGTGGGGAACTAACTCACAACCCACTAGCAGCTCATAGCACATTTACATGTATGTGAATTCTACTGTACCAGGCAAAGTGCTCCCCGGTCACAATCGCAAAGTCTCTGCACACACCGGGAGCTTAGGGGTAGCTGGAATTCCTGACAGGCCGATTGCATTCAGCAAAATCTTCAGTCTTCTTCAGGTTGAGCCTGGCCCAACTTCAGTAGCTTACTTTAGCCACACAAACTTGGATTTAGTCCAAAATAATTCTCTTCTCTCCCTCTCAGGAGCAGCTGGCAGACTTGCAAGCCAAAAACTCAGCCCTATCACAGTTTTCCCATGTAAATCCACTCAGGATTGCTGCACAAAATACACTTGAGCTCTTCTCATTTTACTTCCCAGCTCAGAACTAACTGAAAATGCAAGCAGCCCGGGACTTCCCCAAGATCCAAAAGATTTGGTTGGCTGATTTGGCTGTCAGTCAAAGCAAGAGCTCCCCCTTCAGTTGCAAAAAAGGTGCAAAAAGCTCCAAACTACAGTTCCTAAAGATTTTGACTCCAGACAGCTCCTGTAGTCCAGCTACATTTTAGGTCCCACCAGAACTGATTGGTCCAATTTGCAGTCCAGGACCAAGATAGTAGAGACAAACAAAACAGTCCTTGCTATAAAGAAGGCAGGTTAGGCAGACTACATTATCATTATCACTCTAAAAGATTTTCAGCAAATAGTTACATCTTTCAACACAGCTACCTCTCAGATTACTTATGCTGCAATCAGGCAGCTCTTAAAGAGACAGTACACAGAGGCTATACAGGCTCTGGTAATCACATTTAAACTGCTAAAATGCAGGACACTAGTCTGGCAGTGTGCATTTAGGCAAGTTCAAGGAAGACTTTTTAGGAACCCCCATTTATAGGGGTGTTACATGTGATTTGAGCTCCACCCCAAACTTGGGTCACCAGCATCGTAAGTGATAGCACTAATACTGTGTCAATGGGCTAACTGTGATATTACTACTCTTCAGGAACTCATCTGGTTTGTGCTTGGACCCCACTTTCTGTGGTAAATAATGCTTCTTGATTTCTCTTCTGACCCCCACCAACCCTCCAAAGATTCGACCCGCGCCTCCTTGTTCTCTTTTCCTGCTTTAAAAACAACAAAAAAAATGACTACTTCAGTCTACCTTCTTAACCCCATCAGACAACTGAATCCTATCCCTCTCAACTAATTCTTGTCCTTAAAGAGTTGGTCCAGCTGCTGTAAAGTCTCTCTGTCACCAGGGAGTGTGCTGTGGGACCACAAACAGCTCAGCAAGCATGATGCCCAAGTATCCAGAGGAATTAACAGAGCAGACAAAACAGAGACTCTGGTGATCCTTGGAAAGACCAACTGCCCAGGCATACCGTACATTGGTTTCTTAAGAAGGGTAATGGAAGAATAAAGACAGAGTTCCTGTCCAGCTTCAACAACTGGTTCCTAAAGCAGCACATCCAACAGAGGGCTAGATTCCAGGCCACCCTTGACCTAGTTCTCAGCAATGGGGATGTGGAATATCATTTCTAGTGTGGATATCAAGAAACCAGTTGGAGGCAGTGACCATAACTGGATAAACTTCTCCCTGTGAACAGAGAAGACTAGCTGGGCCACAGCCATCAAGACCTAGAACTTCACAAAGCCAATGTAAGGATAAATGTTGTTTTCTGAAATTTTAAGTGCGATCGGCTAACTGGTTAATGGTAGATTATAAAATGGGTAGGCTAAACCAGGCAATCTGAGACCTAGCTCACCATGCATGAAATCTGTTCCATGCATGGGTAAAAAAAAGGTCAGAGAAGCAGAACAGCATTTCAAATAGAAATCATGAGCATTAGAACATTGGCGTTTTAAATGCCTCCATTTTCTATTCCCTCGCTAACGCTCCAATTGACCGCAGCCACTTCCACAAATAGTTATTCTCGTATTTTAGTTCACACTTGTTAGCACGGCTCATCCTGTACTCACAGGGCGATCATAGAAACTTTGGTGACACTCGCTCTCTCGCTCTGCATTTAGCACAATGTCAGTAAAAGCCTAATGACACTTAAAAAAAAAAAATAACTTGCCTGTGCTGTGAACTATTATGGTTCCCCTGACAGCACGCCTCTGAAGTGCTGCAGAGCAAACCAAAAAAGCTGTTGCCACAATTATTTCTTTTGTAAATTTCCCCAGTCATCTTGCTGCTTTCCTTATAGGCTTTGGGGGTGGGGGAAAGAGACAAAAGAAGTACAGATGGTGCCTACCTAGTGCTAGGTGCTAGCAATCATCACTCGTCCTGTGTCATTTCCAAATAGGCTTGGAGGGAGCTGGCTGTGGAGAGAAAGTACAGACTGGTGTGTGTGTGTGTGTATGTGCATCTCTAAACCTTTCATTTTGCAGATACCACCCAGACTTGTGGCTGCCCATGTATACTGTGGAGCAGGTCTCTGTTCACTATTTTCCTGCATGCTATGCTCACTAACATGACTGTCAAAAGTACACTTGCTTCCTTAGTAATGCCACTAGTGTGTGTGTGTGTGTGTGTGTGTGTGTGTGTGTGTGTGTGTGTGTGTATATATTTATAAAATGGGCAAAGGATTTCAAGCAATCTGACTGGTAGTTAGCCGTACATTTGATGTGTCTAATGCACAGCTAAAACTAGAACCACCATTTAGAATACACAGGCCCAATTTATAAGTGCAATAAGCCACTCCGGGGTTGTGCATTATACAATTCTAATGCATGGCTAGGGGACTGGATGCACTCGGCCTGTGGTCTCGTGCCTCACTACGTCCCCCTAGCCGTGCATTAGAACTGTCTAATGCACACCCTATCGTGTCTTATTGCTTACACGTATATATAAATATATATATATATATATATATATATATACACACACATACATACATACATACATACGTATATTATATATATATATATATATATATACACACACACACACATATACATACACACACATACATACATATACACATGTGTACACACACACACACACTGCTCTGCTACTTGGGGAAAACAAAACCACAATTGTCTCTCTCCAGTTCTCTACTTTCCGGAGCTCCTACATTATTAAAAAAACAAAAAAAAAAAACACAACAGTACATGTTTAAAAAAAAAACACAACAGTATATGGGCCGGGGAGTTAGTATTCTTGCATCACTTTGTCCAGCACAGACATGATGATATCATAATGATGTCATTATGTGGTAGGCGGAAGGACTATTTTATCTTAAATCAACATAAATGAATACTGTTTTCCACAACAAAATGATTTTTCTAACTGAAAAAAAGTTGTAAAAAAGGGGGCCCATTTTATACTGTAAGTGCAATAAGACGCTCCGGGGCGGAGTTTGGAACAGATTTTACTGCATTTCCAGGGGCTACAGGCACTTGACCTGTGGCATTGAACCGAATTACTCCCCTGGGCGTGTGGTAAAATCAGTTCCATGCACATCCTGTCATTTCTTATTGCTTACATAACATCAATACTTTCCACAGCTATAAGGACAAACTCTGTTCATATTCACAAGTTCCTCATATTTAGCGTTCCTTCACATAACACCTGTGGCAGTGGACCCCGGCCATGTTTACAGGAGAAATAATATCTGTATATAGGAAGCTGCAGTTTTTTTTTCTCTTACAGTATTTCACACAGGCCTTCAACAAGCATTTGTCAGTGCTGAATGTTTGCTTTACTGGTATTGATATTGGTACTGCTGGAGTTAGAGAGATGTATAATAGGAATGGCAGTGAAGTATTGAACTAACACCAACCCCCACCCACCCTGCAGAGACTGACAGGCATTTGGGTGTGCCTTTGGGTTGTCAATCATAACGTTCATGCCATTCTACCTCACCCCACCCTGCAGACACGGACAGGTGCCACGGTGTCCCTTAGGGTCTTCGGCAGCATTTGGTGCAACAGTTGTGAAAAGACATTTTGGGCAGGATGTGAAAAATGACATCTGTACTGTTCATGAAGAGGTGTGAAAAAAATGCCAGTGCTGAAAATCAGAAGTGAAAATATGACAAATTGGCAAAGTTACAAACATGTGTAGACATTGTGTAACGCACTCTTGTAACACAGTCACTTTTGGAATTTTTTCACCAAATTTTCAACATGACCTATTTGGGACCTCCCCTCATGAAAAGTGGCACTGTGATTTCAGTAGTCTGTCCCAAAAGTTGATTTCACACAGCGATTGCGCCATTCTGTGCCACAGGTGTGAAAACACATTTCGGGCAGGACACAAAAAAATGACATCTGTACTGTTTATAAGGAGGTGTGAGAAAAATGGCAATGTTGAAAATCTAGAGTGATAATATAAAAAATTGCAAAGTTGCGAGCATGCGTACAAACTGCGCAATGCACACTCAAAATGCAGTCATTTGTTGGAGTTTGTTCACTAGATTTGCAACATGGGCTTTTTGGTACCCCACTTCATGAACAGTGGCACTGTTGTTTCGTTAATTGGTCCCAAAAGGTGATTCTGCGTAGCAACAGCAAAATCATATTTCTGGACAGAGAAATGAAATGACAGTGCCAGTGTTCATGAGGTGGGATCCCAAGAACCCCATGTTGAAAATTTGGGACCAAAACTCCCAAAAATGGCTGAGACATCAACCTAAGTTGAAACCCCCCATTGATTGCTGTTATAGGGCTTACCGTGATTTATTTTCAGTTTGCAGTCGGCTTTTGAAGAGTGCAGACGTGTTCCCAGTCCAAAGAAGATCACAGTGCTGGACCACTGGAGGTAAGTATGGTTGAGGGGGGTAGTACGGGAGGTGGGATGTGCAGAGGGAGGGACAGGATGGGGGAGGGAGAGAACAACGGAGGACCGTTTTCTTTTTCTTTAGGTTTAGAAAAAAAAAAAAGACCTTGGAGGATTTTTTATTTATTTATTTTTTTTACAGGTAAATATTTATTTTTTAGGCACACTAATGTGTATGGGGAGGGACACAAGCCGACTTAAGGACTGGGCACCCTGATGTCAGCTTAGATAGAACAGGTTTGGGGGAAGGGGTATCAGACACTGGAAGGGGTGGCATCCTGGTGTCGGAAAGATTTAAGAATTATTACGGCACACTGGGGTGGGCTCCCAGTGTGCCACATGAGGTGGGGAGGGTGGGCATACATGATGCAGAAGGGGGATTGGGCACCCCCATCGGCAATGAAAGATGAAGTGGGACAGGCATCCGACACTGGGAGTGGTATCCCAGTGTCGGAAAGTAAAAAAAAAAAAAAAAGAAAGAAACATTTATCTGAGCACACTGGGGCAGGCTCCCAGTGTGCCACAATAGTGGGGTGGGGTCTTGCCGACAAGGGGATTGGCCACTCCAATGTCGGCTTTAAGGGGATTGTGTAGTGGGTGGCAGGAGCCACTAATCTGCAAAGCCACAGTGCAGCACATTTATTATGTTTAATTAACTTTATCTATTGATATTCTTAACCATGAAAGACACACTGAGCAAACGGGTTGCTCGTAACTCCAGCCATGCACATTACTGTGCACGGTAATCTACATGGCTGGAGTCTTCTCCGCTGCTGCATGCCTGGTTGCCGGGAGGAGGGGGGAGAGCTGCCGCTACAATCAGGGATGACAAAATTGTCCCTGATTGGAGTGGCAGATTTCTTTCAAGTCTGGTGCTTGCTCTGAAACTGTTGTCATCGGCAGCTTCCCTCTTGATTGGTGGCTGAGGGATGTGTCCCTGAAAGTGGTCGCTGGATTGGCCAGATACCGCCACACCTCTGCAATGCTCTACTAACCTCAATATGTTTCTTGTGTGCTGCGCATGCAAGCAAACATAAAAATGAGGAGAATCACACACACGTTACAAGGGTATAAGTCTGGATTACTGTGAAGAAATAAAAAGGTATACTAGGGGAAAGCAATACCCTCTGCTCCTCTGACTCCTGTTCCTTCAACATTCCCCCCTGCAACACATTTGCTAGCCAACCTGCTTTTTTGTGCACTTGCCCTCTATCTGGAACACTCTCCCTTCCCCCTTGTTGCCTCTCCCTCTCTTACTACCCGCTCAAACTGCCATGAGCTTACTTCATCTCCTCGTGCCAATGTCTGACTATACATAAGCGGTCTATGGCACCACCCAAAGTTCACCCTGGCTAAGCTGGACTACCTACTCCAGTCCTGTAACCATTTTACTATGGATTCTCCTCTCCTCTACTCACTCACTACTGCTCCATCTGCCCATGCTTCTCCTTCCCCTCTAAATTCTCAGCACTGCTGTCATTTGCTGCTTTCTTCTAAACAAAAATAGCTTGCCGATCTCACTTCCTACCTCACTGACCTACTCAACTTCTGCACCATCCTCCCTTGCACTCCATTTTTCAGATTCCCATTCCATCAGTATTTCCCACTGCAGCACATGTGCTGCCCAAACTGATGTTTCTGTGTGCTTGCCCTGCATCTGGGACTGTGTCTTCTTCTCTTACTACCCACTTGATCTGTCATTTAGAACTCATTTCATCCCCTCTTGCTCCTGGCTCTTGACCCTACCTAACTGGGCTTTTGGGTTGCGAGAGTGGCTCGGATATTTTTCTCAATTAGCCCATTAAACCATCCAGTATGTCATGGGCCCATGAAGCCAAGAACTATCGGGGGTTTCCTCCTTAAGGAGAGTACCCACATGCCAGTATCTCCTGAAGATGGCCCCCCTGAAGCATCAGAGGGAGACCCTGGTAGGAAGCATGATTGGAGATGCCACCCCCCAAAAGGCTCAGAGGGAGACTCTGGTGGGGAACATGATTGGGAAGGTCCCATGCCAAGGAAGAGGCACACAAAACATGGATGGACAGGGATACAGAATCAAGTAGGGTAGCTGTGACAATTGAAAGTACTGTGCCAAATCGAAATTAACACTGCTGGTCAGGGATGGCGAATCTATTAGAATTATTGTGGGATTGATTGAAGTAGAAGTAACAAGGCTATTCAAGAAGTTAAAATTAACATATAGATAAGGCAAACATGTGGGGGTTCATGAATATCAACTGGCAGCAGTATAGCGGAGAGGAAGGGAGAGGGTTCACTAAGCAGGGTAGAATGGGAAGAGCTGTGGGTTATAACAAATGTGAAACTGCAGTGTTCATGAAGACTCTGTGGAATCTAGGGGGAAGTCTGGTGTGCAAGAGTTTTGACAATTTAAAAAATGAAATAAGATCACTTACTGGGAAGCTAGAGAGCTTAATACAGTAGCTAGAGGTAGATGAGAACATCAGAGAATACCAGGTGAAGGATTTGAGGCAGCAATGAGCCACAACATGAGGCACGGATTGGGACAGAAGGGAGCTGTACAGAGGCCAGGGAGGAACCAGCAAAAAATATTTATCAATCTAACAGAACCAAGGAGAAGGGGTGACAGATGGCAGGAAATAGGGGGCAGAGAAGAAGTACCTTAGGTGAGACAAGGGGAACACAAGAAAGCTCCTTCTTTCAAGTACCTACTACTAATAAATACACAATTCTGGCAGAAGCAAGGCAAGGGGCTGAGGGAGAATGGAGGTTGGAAAACCACAGGAATCTAGACAGGAGAAAGGGCAGGTAGGGGAGGAAGTGCAGACAGTACCCAGGATCAGTCAAGGAGCAGAAAGGTGGCAGTATAGCGCAGTGGTTTAAGGCTCTGAGCTGCAAATCTGGAGACCTGGGTTTGAATCCCACAGCCCCCACTTGCATACTGTGTGACCTTGAGCAAGTCACTTAACTTCTCTGTCACACCTGTAAACAAGCGTTCAGCTTAGTGTGCCACTCCTGGTTAAACAATAAAAAAAAAAAAAAAGAAAGAAAGATGCCATGGAAAAAAGAGACAGTATAAGAAGGCGCACAGGAATGATAAAGGGGAGGAGAAACCAGGAAGAAGACAGGGCCATAAAGGGACACCAACGTTAATGTATTGCGGTAGAAAGAACAGCAGAAGCAAGGAAGCCAGAGGGTGGAGGATCCCATGGGAATTAGGAAACAAAAAATGGGAGGGGTGGCAGAAACATGCACAACAAATGAGGTGCAGTAACAAGAATAAACAAGGGCAATAAGAACAGTTTCCCTTTAAATGGACTCTGCAAACCTCTAACAATCTCTCATCAGGGAGCGAAGCGGGCAGAGGGGGTGGTAGGGACACAAGAGGTCTTGCAAATAATGCAGTCTCAGTCTATGTAGAGCTTTTTAGGTCAGCAAGCTGACCTTGAAGATGATCTTTTACCACACTACCAGATCTAGGAAAACCAGTCAACAGCCTGGCTGCCACATTCTGCGCCAGCTGCAGATGGCGGATGTCCACTCCTGTGAACCCTAGGTAAAGAGCATTGCAGTAGTCAAGGTGGGAGGTCACAAAGGCATTGACCAGAGTTGGAAGATCAGGCTGAATGAGGTGTTTTATCTGTGCGATATTTCTCACATGGTAAAATGAGGACTTGATGATGGCCAACACCTGTGATTTAAGCGTCAACTCACCATCAGAAATGATGCCTAGGTTCCACACCTATTCAGAAGACCTCAACTGAATGCCCCCTAGCAATAGCCCAGAGGGATGAGCAGGAGAAGACCACTCTACCCAACGACCGGGTCCACAACCAACACCTCAGTTTTATCTGGATTCAACCTTAGTCAGCTGGCACTCATCCAATCCTGAATCTCGGCAAGGCAGTTGTTAAAGATTGAGACGGAATCATCATGCCCAGGCACAAAGGACACGTACAGCTGAGTATCATCTGCATAGCCCATACTGCCTTATAATGCCTCCAATAGCAGCATATACACCACTAACAACAAGGAGGACAGCACAGAGCCCTGCGGGCACCCCACAGGTCAGGGGGAAAGGGGCCAAGGAAAAAATCCCTGACATTACTCTCTGTGACCTGCCATTGAGGTAGAAGTGGACTCATCTGAGGACTGTGCCAGTCATTCCACAGATCAGCCGCAGGCACTCCAGCAACACCCCATGATCCACAGTGTCAAATGCTGTGGAGAGATCAAAGAGAACCAAGATCGAATAGCTCTTTTGATCCTTCGCCATCATAAGGTCATTAAGTACCCGGATAAGTACAGTCTCTGTACTATGCCTCTTCTTAAATCCAGACTGGAGAGGATCGTAGACCTCATGGGTGGTAAGATGGTCCTTGAGTTGCAGTGCAAATAATATTCTCAATAACCTTACCCACAAAGGGCAGGTTAGAAACAAAGCTGTAGTTTACAAGACAGTCCGGGTCAAGTGAAGATTTCTTTAAAAGAGGGGTCATGATCTAAACATTCAAGTACATAAAAGGCATAAATCAGGTGAAGATAGACAATCTCTTCCAATTTAAGAAGGGCAGCAGAACCAGGGGACGTGCTCTAAGGCTGCAAGGAGGGCAGTTCTCCACCAACACCAGAAGGATTTTCTTCATAGAAAGAGTGGTGGATGCATGAAACAGCCTGCCTGCAGAGGTGGTGGGGGCAAGCACAGTGGTAGGTTTCAAGAAGGCTTGGGACAGATACAAGGGAACCCTCAAACCCAAGGGCAGTTAGAAGGCTAGGCTAAATGACAACGGGCAGACTAGATGGACCTGGTGGTCTCCTCCTGCAGTCAGCTTCTATGTTTACTTTCTATGGGTCATGACCGCCTCTTTCAAGGAGTCAGGGAATATCCCCTTCTCCAACAAACTCCATACTATCTCTGCTAGGACCGGTCTATTGTCTTCTACACACTCCACCAGAAGGCAGGTTGGACCAGGATCCAAACTACAGCAAGTCAGATGCATACCCTGGACAATCTTCACAATATCAGTGATCACCAACTGGTCAAAGTCAGACCAGTAAAACTGGGGGCTAGCAACCTCCTAACAACCGCCACTCTGCTCACTGAAGTGTACTGAGTGGATCTCTGACCTGATAAAGGCAACCTTATCTGCAAAAAATTGAGCGAATTCCTCACACAGAAGTTGTGAAAAGGTCCTCCAATTCTAAAGACAGGTTGGATTGTACAATCTGTCGACAGTTCACAACAGCTGATCCGGTCGATTATTTCCAGCAGCAACCTCCCTAGACAGGAAATCTGCCTTCTTATGGGAAATGGCCGATTGATATTCCTTATAATGGGCTATCAATCTAAGTTTGTCATCCTCAAAGCCTGATTTCTACCAGCAATGCATGAACCTTCACCCCACTCACCTCAACTCCTTCAAGGTCCCATCAAACCAAGGGGACGGAGGATGAAGAGCGAGTGGGCTAACCCAGACAGGAGTGATGGAGTCCAGGATCCCTGATACCACACTGTTATAGTGCAGCACTAGGTCATCTGGCTTCATGCATCCCGTTGGCCTACCCGATAGGTCTACCACTACCATCACATCAGCAGGCTACACCCCCTTTAAAGGGCGGTACCAGATCATCTCCTCAGGGGCACGTCTATTGGGGGGAGTCACAAAACTGAACCTTATAGTGTGATGGTCAGATCAATCGACTGGTTCCACCACCAAGTGAGAGGTCTTCATACCCAAGAGTAGCACCAGGTCCAGAGAGCGACCACAAATATGGGTAGTAAAGGCAAAAACCTGTTTGATGCCTAATGATATCATCAGTTGGAGGAAGTTTTGCCCAAACTGCAAGAGCTCAACGTCGATCCAGGCAATAAAGTCCCCCAAGACTAACCACTTGGAGCACTCCAACATCATATCCACGATGAAGTCCGTGACTTCCTGCAGGAATTTTTTCCTATCCCCTGGTGAACGGTAGATGAAAAGAATCCTGCAACCCACACCTGCACCCATGATACATTCAAAGGATCTGGTGATCCCTACTGGTACCTCTACAAGGTTCAGTTCCATCCTGAAACAGATTGCTACACCTCACCCCGGAGATCCAATCCCAGGTGGTGAATCACCAAGTACTCAGCTGATACAGCTGCCTCCAACACATACAGCAGTATGTAAACTTATGGAGACCATACTAAAGGAGGGGCTATGAGGTACATGGAGGAAAATGGTTTGCAGGACAGTAAGTAACATGGGTTTGTGGAGGGCAGATCATGTCAAACTAACTTGATTGAGTTCTTTGACTGGGTCACTAAGGCAGGGGACAAGGGCCAGGCAATGGACGTCATTTACCTGGACTTCAGTAAGGCCTTTGATTCAGTGCCACACTGGAGGCTGATAGCAAAACTGAGGGGACTAGTGGTAGGGAAGAAATAAGTAAAATGGGTTGAAAACTGGTTGAGTGGCAGGACACAGAGGGTGGTGGTACAGGGGAATCCTCCATAGATATATAGATACATAGAAACATAGACATTGATGGCAAATAAGGACCGCAAGGCCCATCCAGTCTGCCCATTTTGTCTACCTTATGAATGTGTCATAGGCCTTTACTCTGTCAATGGCCTATCTATTCATACTCATCTGTATTGCTCCCTTATGCCTATCCCATGCCTGTCTGAAGCCATATCCACCGCTTCCTGAAGTAGGCCATTCCATGCATCCAGCACCCTTTCTGTGAAAAAGAACTTCCTCACATTACTCCTTAATCGGCCTCCCTCTAATCTCATGCTGTGTCCTCTTGCCCTGCAGTTTTTCTTATATTGAAACATGTTAGACTCTCTCACCTTGTTAATGCCCTTAAGATGTTTGAATGTTTCAGTCACATCACCGCTCTCCCTCCTTTGCTCTAGGGTATACACATTGAGCTCTGTTAAACTGTCCTCATATGTTTTCTGATGCAGTCCATGCACCATTTTGGTTGCCCTTCTCTGGACTGCCTCCATTTTGTCAATGTCCTTGTGCAGGTGCGGCCTCCAGTACTGCACACAGTACTCCAGATGGGGTGCAACCAGTGTCTTATAATGAGGGATTATTACCTCCCTCTTATGACTTGTGATACCCCTACGAATACTTCCCAACATCCCTCCAGCCTTACCTACTGCTTTATTGGTATGCTTGGATGATTTCAGGTCATCTGTGATGAAGATGCCCAAGTCTCTTTCTTCCCTTGTGATTCCCAGCAACTCCCTTCCCACATAGAAACTGTCAGCAGATAAGGACTGCTAAGCCCATCTAGTCTGCCCTTAAGCCCTAGACTTGCATGCAGTCACTGACCCTATGTGATCAATGGCTCTTCATCACTTCCTCCCCACCCAATGTTCCCTTGTGCCTATACCAGGCATGATAAAACCCCATCCACTGTGCTTGCCCCCACCACCTCTTGTGGCAGACTGTTCCAAGCATCCACCACGCTCTCTGTATAGAAAAGCTTCCTCACGTTACCTCTTAATTTACCCCCATCAATTTCATATTGTGTTCTCTTGTTCTGATATCTTTCTACACTGGACAAGATCCCCCACCTGCACCTTGTTTATGCTCTTGAGGTACTTGAAAGTTTCTATCATGTCCCCCCTTTCTCTCCTCTCCTCCAGTAAGTACATATTGATGTCTCAGCCTCTCCTCATATGTTTTGTGATGTAAGCCATGCACCATCTTTGTCACCCTTCTCTGGATAGCCTCTACCTTGGCTATGTCCTTATGCATGTGTAGTCTCCAGTACTGCATGCAGTACTCCAGGTGAGCCCTGACCAGTGTTTTATACAATGGCATCACCACCTCTCATCTCCTGCTAGTAATGCCTCTACCTATGTATCCCAGCATACAACTGGCCCTCCTTGCAGCCTTTGTGCACTGCTTGGATGCCTTAAGGTCATCGGATATGATAGCCCCAAGGTCCCTTTCCTCTTTGGTGACAGTCAGCACCCCCCCCCCCAATTCTGTAGCTCTCCCCAGGGTTCTCCCTACCCAGGTGCATTATCTTGCACTTTTTTGGATTGAACCTCAGTTGCCACACTTCCGACCATCTTTTAAGTTTCTCCCCGTCCCTCTTAATTTTCTGCACCCCTTCTGGAGTATCCACCCTGATGCAGATCTTGGTGTCATCTGCAAATAGGCAGACCTTTCCTTCCAGCCCTCTGCAATGGCACTAATGAAGACACTGAGCAGGACTGGTCCCAGTACTGATCTCTGTGGTACTCCACTGGTCACCTCTCTCTACCAGATTGGATCCCATTTACCACCACCCTCTGTAGTAGTAGTAGTAAATTATTTTTATTCATCAGAATAAAGGAAAAACATTCAGTTGAGCATAGCTCATTTTCAATGAAGTCCCATGGGTTTTAAAGCAGCAAACATCAGTTACAATTAAAATACACATATCAACTTATACAGAAAACAAAACAAAAAGTCAAGCATACCAAACATGACAATCAACAAACATCACATTCACTACAGTGAGAGAGACCATTAGACCAACTTAGACACCAATTTTTCAGGTGTGAAATGTGACCCATTTGGTCAATTCCATGAAGGCTTAGCGGAATTTTGTTCCATAGGACAGCTCCCCTGTAAGAAACAGATGACCTACCCACATTTTAAATTACATTGGACAGTAAAATATCGTATACCTTGGACTGATCTCAGTTTCTCTTTCACAATTCTTATAGGGAATATCTCGAGAATATAAGTAGGGACCTCATGTTTCTGAATTTTGTACATAAATTTAAGAAGATGTAAATTCCTACAAACTAAGGGTTTTGACTAATTTAAATTATTTACGTAATATACATCTATGAGTTCTATAGGGTACTTCCAGAACAAAATGTGCCATCCTGTGGAACATAAGATCCACTCTATTCAGCAAGGTGCTAGAAGCTCTTCCATAAAGGATATTCCCATAATCTAATACAGGCATTGATAAAGAATTAACTACATTTAATCGGACATCTCTAGACATAACATTTTTAAATCTATGAAGAGCGTCCAGCTTCCCGTTCGGTCCCACAAGCATGTTTTCTATATGAAAAGACCAAGTCAGATTACAATCCAGCCACAACCCTAAGTATTTATATTGGACTACCTCTTTTATATCAATATCCTCTAAAAAGTTTGAATATTCAAACAGGAGTTCATCTCCTTGTACGGTTTATTTCTAAACAAAAGGACCTGGGTTTTCTTAGGATTTAAGGTCAAACAATGTTTATTAAACAAATTCCTGAACAAGATCAAAAGCCAACTGAAGTTTAAATTCAATTAGATCCAAAGTTTGGCCCTGTATGCACACTATGGTGTCATCTGCATACAGATGGTATTTAATGTCAGAAATGTCGAATGTAAGCTCATTAATATACATATTAAATAACAAGGGCCATAAAATCGACCCTTGTGGGACACCAGAAAAAATGTTCATTAATTTAGACTTAAAGGGACCAGTTTCTACAAATTGCTTTCTCACATCTAAACAGGAAGAAAACCAATTAACAGCCTGGATGAGCAAACCGATCCAGCTGAGCCTGGATAGCAGCACCAGCTGGTTTAGGGTATCAAAGTCTCAGAAAGATCTATAAACACAACTTCATCCATAGCGGCCTTCTGCCCATCAGCTAGCTTCTAACCTGATGTATCACCTTATGCCCCATGCCCAGACTGTTCATCTTGTTAACTAGCCTTCTGTGTGGGACATTATTGAAGAGTCTGCTGAAATCTAGGTAGTGATGTCTACAGCCCCTCTTTGATTCACTTCCAGGCCACCCAATCAAAAAGAAATCTATCAGATTTGTTTGTCAAGACCTTCCTGCTATGAATCCATGTTGCCTCAGATCCTGGGTACCATTGCATGCTAGGTGTGCCATTATCCTTTCTTTCAGCAGTGTCTCCATGATCTTTTCCACCACTTAGGTGAGGCTGACCAGCCCGCTTCCTCCCTACTGCCACTTCTGTGCAGTGGGACTACATGCGCCCTCCTCCAGTCCTCTGGAACCATGCCTGTGTTGAGTGTCTCTGTCAACAGGGTGGTCAGAGGTGCTGCTAATTCCCTTCTCAACTCCCTAAATATCCTCAGGTGTATGTCATCTGGCCCCATGGCTTTATCCACCCTCTGCTTTGTGAGTTCCTCCAGAACTCTCTCCACCATCAATGGACTGGTGTCCACCCCCCCCAACTGTGGTTTTGACCCTTTCCCTCCTTAGTGAATACTGAACAGAAGTATTTGTTCAGTATTTCTGCTCTGTCTAGATCCCCCTCCTTACAATCTCCCTTCTCCCCTTCAAGCCTCATAATCCCCCCCCCACCCGACCCGGGTTTTCTTGTATCGCTGATGTACCTATAGAATGTCATGTCCCCTTTTTTCATAGTCCGTACTAAACCCTCCTCTGTCTGTGCCTTGGCTCTCCTAACAGCTTTTCCTGCTTCTCCAAGACATTCAAAGTACACCTCCTCATACTCCTCCCTCTGGCTCCCCCTTATACTTCCTGAAACTTGTTCTTTTAGCCCTTACTTTGTTGGCCACCCCTTTAGAGAACCATAGTGGTTTCCTTTTTCTTTTCTCTTTGGCCACTATCCTAATGTGCTGGTTGGTTACCTCCATTATGGCTCCTTTTAGTTTCCCCCACTGTTCTTCCACTCCCTCTATTACCTCTTCCTTCTTCAGGGCTGCTCTTAAACATCTACCCATTTTCACTGAAATCTAATACTTTTGCCCTTGTGTGGCTTAATCGAGTCCCTGCCTCCATGACAAACCACACCATGTGGCAGTCACTGGATCCCAGCTGCCCTTTCACCTGGACTCTTTAGACTCTGTTCCTATTGGTACATACCAGGTCCAGAATTGATATGTTTCTGGTTGGCTCATGCATCAGCTGTCTGAGTTCAATCCCCTGCAGGGATTCCAGGATGGCCATGCTTTTGGCTGAAGCAGCTGCCTGGGTGGTCCAATTCACATCCGGTGTACTGAAATTCCCCATCAGCAGGATTTCACCTTTAGCTGCCATGTAGTGAATTTCCTCCATTAGTAAAACACAAAAATAGTTCCTGGAATACCCTAACCTTAAAACAGGGATACCAGCCCAATAGTTGTACTTACAAATCTTATTTATTCATAGTACCAGTAGATTGACACAGACAAAGCATCTGCCTAACATGTTTTGGATTAGAGTCCTTTCTCAAAGGCTAAAAACATCAAAAACAGCAACCTCTATATAGGCCAAAATAGCGATGTGATCTAGTAACCCCACCTCATGAAGAGCGGCAGTATCAGTTTGTTAGCCAAAAGGTGATTTTGCACAGTGACTGTGACATTTGGCGTCACAGGTACGTAAACACATTTTGGGCAGGATGTGAAAAATGACAACTGTATTGTTCATGAGGAGGTGTAAAAAAATGGCAATGTTGAAAATCTGGAGCGAAAATATGAAAAATAGGTGAAGTCATAAGCATGCATAGAAAGTGTGCAACGCACGTCCACAAACCAATTATTTTTTGGGGTTTTCAAACCACATTTTCAATATAGGCATTTTGGGACCTCCCCTCATGAACAATGACACTGTGATTTTCTAAATCTATCCCAAAAGTTGATCTCCCACAGCGACCACACCATTGTACTCCACAGGTGCGAAAACACATTTTGGTCAGGATGTGAAAAATGACAGCTGTACTGTTCATAAGGAGGTGTTAAAAATGCCAGTGTTGAAAATCTGGCATGAAAATATTGTAAAGTTACAAAGGTGCATGGAAACTGCACAACACATGCTTGTAACACAGTCATTTTATGGACTTTCATTACCAAATTTTCAACATAGCCATTTTAGGACCTCTGCTCATGAACAGTGTCACTGTCACTTTGTCAAACTGTCCAAAAAACTGATTTTGCACAGCAAAGGCACTATTCTGCGCCGGACGTGCAAAAACACATTTTGGCCAGGAGATGTAAAATGACGGCTGTACTGTTCATAAGGAGGCGTGGGAAAATGGCAAGGTTGAAAATCTGGAGTGAAAATATTACAAATTCAGGAAGTTATGAGCGTGCGTGGAAACTGCACAACGCATGTTCATAAAACAACCATTTTTTTGATTTTTGTCACCAAATTTGCAACACAGGCTTTTTGAGAGACCCCTCATGAACAGTTGGCACTGCAATTTCATTAATCAGTCCCAAAAGGTGATTCCACACAGTGACAGCGAAATCACCTTTCGGGACTGAATAATGCCATGACAGTGACTGAATTCATTAGGAGGGGGTCCCAATAACCCCATGTCGAAAATTTGGTGCCAAAATTCCCAACAAAGGCAGAGATATGCACCAAAGTTGAATAAACCCTATTTATAACATTATACAGCTCACCGGCATTTCTTCAGTTCGCGGTCAGCTTTGAAGAGTGAAGACTTGTTACCGGTCCACCAAAGATCGTTGTGCCAGGCTCCAGAGTATGGGGTGAGAGGGGTGTGGGGAGGTGGGGTATGCAGATGGTGGGTGTGGGTAGAGGGAGCGAGCAGGACAGCCTGTGAGGGACCATTTTCTGATTTACAGGTTAAAAAAAAAAAACATTGCGGGATAGTTTTCTTTTTTTAAAAAAAAACAGGGGCATTTGGCACACTGGTGAGAGCTCCCAGCATGCCACCTGAGTGTTTTTTGGGGGGTGCTGTAGCCAACTGGGGATTGGGCACCCCCATTGGCACATACCAAGGCAAAGGGGGGACAAGAGCCAAGGGGGATTGGGCACCCTCCCTTAGCACACAACAAATGGGGGGACATTATGCCAACGGGGAGTAGGCTCTCCGTCAGCAAATTAAACTGGGAAGGGGGGACTAAAGCTGATGGGGATTGAGCCCCCCATTGGCAAAGAAAGACTGTTGGGGGGTACATGATGCCAAGGGTAATTGAGCACCCCCTCAGCACACAGGTGAAATGGGAGGAAGGGGGCATTATGCCAACGGGGAGTGGGCTCCCCGGTCAACAAATGAAGTAGGTTGGGGTATGCCGACAGGGGGACTGGGCACACTGAAGTCGGTGCTCTTCGTGGCAGCAGTCAATGAAACATAGAAAAATACACCTTGATGGCAGATAAGGACAGCATGGCCCACCTAGTCTGCCCATTTCCCTACCTACAGGAAAAGCTGCAAATCCTAGTTCACCAACATCCAATTTCTTCTTACCCCCTACAAGAATTGCTTTATGTCTGTCCCATGTATTCTTGAATTCTCCCACAGTTTTAGACCCCATAACCTCCTCAGGAAGGCTGTTCCATGCGTCCACCACCCTCTCTGTGAAAAAAATACTTCCTCACATTGCCCCTAAACCGTCTCCCCTCTATCTTTAAATTGTGTGCCCTTGTTCTTGCACGTCTCTTTTTCTGAAAGATGCTACCCTCTTGGACTTGGTTGATTCCACTGAGGTACTTAAAAGTTTCTATCATGTCCCCCACTTTCCTCAAGGGTATACATATTAAGCTCCTTTAGTCTCTCCTCGTATGGCTTCTCTTGCAGACCCTGCACCATTTTAGTTGCCCTCCTTGGACTGCCTCTATCCTGTCTATGTCCTTGGGAGATGGGGTCTCCAGAACTGGACACAGTACTCAGATGGGGTCTTGCCAACTGTCTGTACAGAGGGATAACAACTTCCTGTTTTCTGCTGGTGATGCCTCTCCCTATACATCCCAGCATACCCCAGCCCTCCCTACTGCCTTTTCACATTGCTTGCTAACCTTAAGGTCATCTGATATGATTACCCCCAGGACCCTTTCCATTTTTGTTGTTGTTAATACCCCGCCTTGTATAATCTTCCCCTGGGTTTTTGTTTCCCAGGTGCATTATTTTGCACTTTTTTGCATTGAATCCAAGCTGCCATACTTCTGATCTTTCCTCCAACCTTGCCAGGTCCCTTCTCATCCCTTCCATGTCATGTTCACTGAACTGCTTCACCAGGAAAGGCACGCCGCTGCATGACAAGCCTGGCTCTTACTGCAGCAGACCTTTTCTTAGACCTGGTGGCCAGTTTACAAGTTTATGAAACGAGGTAAGAAACCACTATGGTTCTCAAAGGAAGTGGCAGTGAAGGTTCAAGAGAAAAAGAAAGCATTCAGGAAGTACAAGGAATCACAGAAGGAACAGGACAGAGAATTGTATCAGTTAAAACAAAAGGAAGCTGAAAAGGCAGTCAGAACAGCTAAGGCCCAAACCGAGGAAAAGATAGCCAACTCAGTTAAGAAGGGGGATAAAACCTTTTATAGGTACGTCAGGGAGCAAAGGAAGACCAAGGGAGGGATAGTGAGGCTTAATAAAGAGGAAGGAGGGTGGGCAGAGGGTGACTGTGAAAAGGCAGAGATACTAAACAAATATTTTGCTCAGTATTTACAAAGGAAGAGGGGGAGGTACCTAAAACAAACAGTAGAAACACTCTGGATACAGAAGTTGATACCAGCCCATTTACAAAAGAAAGAGTTCTGAAAGAGCTCTTAAAACTGAAGGCGGACAAAGCAATGGGGCCTGATTGGATCCATCCCAGAATTCTAAAAGAACTAAGGATAGAACTAGTGACACCACTGACTACCCTCTTTAACAAATCATGGGAGGATGGGGTGGTACCTGAGGACTGGAGGAGGGCAGATGTGATTCCCCTTCACAAAAGTGGGAGCAAGGCAGAAGCAGAAAACTACAGACCTGTTAGTTTAACCTCAGTGGTAGGGAAAATGATGGAATCACTTCTGAAGGAAAGAATTGTCGAGTACCTAGAGGCCAAAGGGGCACAGGACCCAAGGCAGCATGGATTCACAGCGGGAAGGTCATGCCAGACAAATCTGATAGATTTATTTGACTAGATCAGGGAGGGGCTGTGGACATGGCCTACCTAGACTTTAGCAAGGCATTTGACACAGTCCCACACAAAAGATTAATATACAAGTTAGCCAGCCTGGGAGTGGGTCCCAAGATGACAGCCTGGGTAAAGAATTGGCTAGAGAATAGGACACAGAGAGTAATAGTAAATGGAGTCCACTCTGAAAAAAGGGGTTAGCAGTAGGTACCACAGGGTTCAGATAGACCGGTCCTCTTCAATGTCTTTATAAGCAACATTGTAGAGGACTGGAAGGAAAAGTATGTCTCTTTGCAGATGACACAAAGATCTGCAACAGAGTTGATGCACAAGGTGGGGTGGAAAGGATGAGAAGGGACTTGGCAAGGTTAGAGGAATGGTCAAATGTATGGCAGCTTAGATTCAATGCTAAGAAGTGCAGGTAATGCACCTGGGAAACAAAACCCAGGGAAGAGTACACAATGGGGGTGAGATACTAACAACAGCAAAATGGAAAAGGACCTGGGGTAGTCATATCAGATGACCCAAAGGTGGGCAAGCAATGTGAGAGGGCAGCAAGGAGGGCTGGGAGGATACTGGGATGCATAGGGAGAGGCATCACCAGCAGAAAACAAGAAGTTATTATCCCTCTGTACAGACAGCTGGTGAGACCACATCTGGAGTATCATGCAGTTCTGAAACCCAATCTCCGAAAGACATAGACAGGATGGAAGCTGTCCAGAGGAGGGCACTAAAATGGTGCAGGGTCTGCACCGAAGACATATGAAGAGAGACTTAAGGAGCTTAATATGTATAGCCTCAAGGAAAGGAGGAGAGGGGACATGATAGAAACTTTCAAGTACCTCAACAAAGTACAAAGGGTATCTTTCAAAAAGAGGTGTGCTCCAAGAACAAAGGGGCACAATTTGAAGATAGAAGAGGGGCGGCTCAGAGGTAATTTAAGGAAGTATTTTTTCACAGAGTGGGTTGTGGATGTATGGAACAGCCTTCCAGAGGAGGTTGTGGAGTCAAAAACAGTGGTGGAATTCAAGCATGCATGGGACAGTCATAAGGCAATTCTAGGGGGTGGGGGTAGGAAGAAGTAGGCTGCTGGTTAACTAGGATCTGCAGCTTATCCATCAGGTAGGGTAATGGGCAGACTGGGTGGGCCAAGCGGTCCTTATCTGCCATCAAATTCTATGTTTCTATGCTGGTATCAGCGCCTGCAGCTGCCTTATTGGGGAATGAGGGATGCACCCACTGATGCATGCCCTGCATTTTGCCCACAGTGACCACACCGCCAAATCTGCTCCTACTGCAATATGTTGGCTGGTGCGCAAGCGTGAGCCAACATAAAAAGGACTAAATTGTGCCCAAATGCATTATTGCACACTACGCCTATTATCACAGTATATTAAGAAGGTAACATCCTATATCCTGGATAGTCATAATAGGCCATTATAGTGCTAGGTCAGAATTTTATGTGCGATGTCAAAAGGTCATGCTCATAGTTAGATATATGTTTCTTTCTTAATAATGTCTAAATATTTGACATTGTAATTTCTTTTATTAAAAAATTGTATTTAATTCAATAAATATTCACACAGCTATAAAGAATCATATTACTTTAAATAAATTATGAGTTAAAGCATAAAGGGAGAACTTGGGTGAAGGGAAATGTCATACAGACAATTGCAGTAAAATACTAACAATAATAAATTGTGGTTTTTAATAACCCTTAGATCCGCAGACTAACGTGTACTGACATTTATCATGTGGCAGGTGACACATGGCCCTGTAAATGTTTACCTTTTCTTTCTGTGTTTGAGACAAGGGTGTATGCCAAGATGTGAATTCAGCCTGTTTTTTTTTGTGGCACCTAAGGTGATAATCCAAATGTTTTCATGTATTAGCGTGAGATTTTCAAAATCCACCCCCGGTAGATGATACAAAAATCTGCAGTAGTGTAGAAACTTTCCGGGGCGGGTGAAAAGGATGAAAGAAGACCTGCAGAAGTTGGTGATGTGGTCCAGGACTTGGTAATTAAGGTGCAAATAGGTACAGAAACAAGCATATAGGACACAGAAACAGATGGGCCATACGTGAACTGGGGTGAGGGTGAGCAGTCACAGTAACAAAGCAGAAGAGGGAGCTGTGGTTTATCCTATCAGATGACCTAAAGGTGTGAAACAATGTGATAAGGCAGTGGGGAAGGCAAATCGTATGCTGGGCTGTATAGAGAGGGGTATTTCCAGTAGGTGGAAAGAGATGATACAACTGAGATACAAATCGTTGGTGAGACTCAACGTTGAGTACTATGTACGATTCTGGAGGCTCCATTTCCATAAAGACATAGACAGGATGGAGAGAGTACAAAGGAGGGCTACCAAAATGGTGCAGGTCCTGCACCAGAAGCCCTATGAGGAATGGTTAGGGGATCTAAATCTGTACTCCACGGAGATCAGGAGGGAGAGAGAAGACATGACTGAGACATTCAAATACCTCACTGGGATAAACAAAATACAGGAAGGGAGCATCTTTCAAATGAAAAGATGTTCAAAGACTAGTGTTCAAAATATGAATTGGGGGGGGTGGAAGGATCAGAGAGAATGGAAGAAAAATTCTTCTTCATGGAAAGGGCAACAGACCACCTGTAACAGACTCCCAGCAGAAGTGGTGGGAGCTAAAACAGTTACTAGATTTAAGAAAGCATGATATAGACCCATGGGTATCATAAAAACAGGTAGAGAGGGAAATAGAGGGAAAAGAGTCAGAATAGGGTCTGGCGACACCATTGGTAGGGAAAGGGGGCAGGAAGGTAGAGGCTAGAGACTAAGTAGGGTTTGCAGTGTTATAGTAGGCAGGGAAGAATGGGCAGACCGGACGGGCTAGGTGGTCCTTTTCTGCCGTCATCCTCTATGTTTCTATGTTATGTGCATTCATTTACAGAAAATAAAGTAAAAATCCACATATAGAAACATAGACTTTGAAGGCAGATAAGGACCACTTTGCCCACCTAGTCTGCCCATTTCCTATTTATTGGATAAGCTGCAGATTCCAGTTACCCTACACCCTACTTCCTCCTGCTCCTCACAGTAACTGCCTTAGACTGTCCCATGCATTCTTGAACCCCCCCCCACTGTTTTTTGACCCCACAACCTCCTCAGGAAGGTGGTTCCATGCATGCTCTGTGAATATAAAAGGGATCTGTGATTACCTCACATAGCAGAAGTGGTAAGGGGAAAATCTACTGTAAAAATAGAAATCTTATGTCATGCCATGTATCATTTTTAATATTTGAAAACACAGAATAAGCTATCACCAATCCTAATTTCTTTTTAAAATGGCTGTGCGTAAAAAATGTTTCTGAAAAGAAAACAATATCAACACAAAAAAAATGAAATGGAAAAATAAGACAAAATTAAGCTAAAAGAATCCAAAACTGGATTTCTTTTTTGTGTAGGAAATCTTTCAATCATTGTTTTATTTTGTAGACAATTAAATGATTTTCATGTGGAACAAAAATGTCAGTCACCATTTACTCCACTTCTGCTTTGTTTTTTTCATATCAGCTTCCTCTTACCTCCAGCTTCATGATCCCCTGTTTCAGTCTCTGCACCACCGATCTTACAATTCAGAACTCCACTGCTTAGAACTGTGAACAGCGCTCTTCAGAGTTTGAGCCTTTAGTGGATGTTCCCAGAAGTTCCCTCCAGCTACCTCTGTGTGCTCCTCTTACCACTGTAGCTGCTCTGAGAAACAAAAATGCACTTCCTGTCCGCCTCTGACATGTGTCCCTAAATTATTTAAATCAGCTAATTAATATGCATAGCATGCTGCAATGGGGGAGGGGTTCTCAAACATAGTAATTCTTTAAAGAGGCAGAAGCACATCCAGATTTGATGTCTCCCGACTAGTACCACTGGAAAATTGCAGTAAAAAATTACCCAAAATTGTGGAGATTTTTTGAAAAATTGAGGGGAAATTGTGGGAGTTCTACTATAGATCCTGAGTGCTTCATAAAAAATATTTTACTGTTTTCTGCAGCATTTATTAGTCAGCATAGACTTCTAAATTAATACACTGCCACTTGAATATGTTTTAAATATGAAGAAAAGCTTATGACCCACATATTCAGATGAGATCACTGTTGGAATTAGGCCAGGGCTAGCTGAAGCTCGGCCCTGGTACCTCTCCGAGGAACCCTGGCAGCTCTAAGAAATTAATGTATGCTGCCGGGCCAGGGCTTTGGTTCTGGTATCTATTCTTGCAATGGGGCTTTAGCCCCGGTAGGTCAAGGCAGCCTCCTCCTTCGCACATGCATTTTTTTTAAGCTAGAGGCCAGGTCTGGTGTGGAAAGAAGATAAGAACTGCTTTCCTGACATGCTTGGCATACCAGCTATATGCTGTAAATTAAAATCCCAGCAAGAATTGGCGCTGGTGACCATTACGTTTGGCTCGAGTGAGTGGGGAGTAAATACACCCTGAAGATTTACAGTTCTGTACCATTGCAGATTGGTCCAGCAGTCCACCTTTCACGTGTGTATCTCATGCACAGTGTGGCTAGTGGAGCTGGACCAATCAGTAATGGATTGTGTTGCCCCGGGATTCCCGCCGTCATTACCAGTCAGTCCAGTAGTCCTCCTAAGGTGGGAGTATAAGGCCAGGGATGGTGAACTGTTATTCGGATTCCACAGAGAGGGAGAGGGAGAGTAACCTATGTGCTGTGCTGCGCTTTGTTACCCACTACCTGCTGCTGAGTGCTGCTGGCACGCAGCTGCCAAAAACAGAGATACAAAGCTTTAAAACAGGCTTCTAAATTGCTCGACTGGCTGCCTTTGCACCCGCAACTGCAAGTGTCTAAGGTCCATTTGTTCCCCCGAATCCCCCCCCCGCTCCGGTGACCGTGAGGTGCTGAGGTCCCATCCCATTACCTGGCGCTGATAGCTGCTGGGCCAGCAGCCGTGCTTTCCTTACCCCTTCAGTGAGATGCATTGCTGCTGCAGAGTAAGACAATTTCCCCTATCCATCGGGTCGAGTCCTGCGGTCCAGTGCTGATGCTGCTGCCCCTCCTTGGCTTCCAAGTTCCCCCGGACTTTTGCATCCCGTAAGTGAGCTTCCCTGGCTGCTGAGTGCTGGCACTTGAAAGTGCACCTCTCATCTCGTCCCTCGATCCACACCATGATCTGATCTGCTCTGATTAAGAAAAAAAGTTACACACAGGTAAGAGAGGTATTTTCTCTAAAATGTGCATGTGGAAATCTATTGGTATTAAAATCCAGTGCCTTATTTTTTCTACAGCCTCTAACAGTCTTCTTCCAGTTCCCACATAATAGCGGTTGCCTTCCTGCATGAGTAGGTATTCCCATTTAAAACAGCTATGTAGCATTTAAATAATTTGGGTTTAAAACCTAACATTCTGGGCCGACAGAGTAAAAAAAAACAAATCATAAACTAGATGGCATACCACAGATGTGGAACAAATTCTGGTTTTGTGCATGGCTTTGTATTCATAGATTTATTTATTTGAGTTCTGTACACCAACATAGCCATATAAAAATGTTAATCTCCAGCACTCACATTGGTGTAGTACCCCCTGGAGGCATGACCATGCTAAGATGTCACAGCATGTGCTGATGTCGGTCACACCTCCCTCCTAGTAAGAACTTCAGGCTTGCTGAGCCTCCAGTTGCCATCAGAGGTCAGCTGAGCACCAAGTCGGCAATCCCCCATCTCACCCCCAGAGGAGACGAGCAGTCCAGTGAACGCTCATGCCTCCTCCTCCCAGTTGGCCCTCTGATGATCCAAGCTTATTCTTGAACCAAAGTCACCGGCATCACAAGCGGTAGCACTACCGCTGTGCCAGCGAGCCAGCTTAAGTTTATTCCTTTTTTTAAATCTGTAATTCCCTCCCCTCGTCCCACAGCTATTTCCCATGGCCAAGACAATGTGTAATGCAATGCAGTATCTCCCCCCCACCCCCATTTTTGAAATCTATGATCTACTTGGGACAATTTAAACAATAATAATATTTTTATTTATATAGTGCAATTCTAGATTCAAAGCGCTGTACATACATAAACATCATAAAAACAATTCAATAAAACTTTACAAATAACTAAAAAACTTCAATTAAAATATCCCACAGTCCATAAAATGTAAAATGCTAAATGTCTGCTTTAGCAGAAGTGTTTTTAGGCTGGTTTTAAAGCTCTCCATGGTCCTGCACTCTCTAATCTGACGAGGTAGAGAGTTCTACAGGGATGAGGCCGTGAACATAAAAGCCCAGGCCCCAGATGTTTTCAACCGCACCCTGGGAACCTCTAACAACCCCTCATCAGTTGAACGGAGAGGATGGCCGGAGCTGTAGGGAGTCAGGAGCTCTTGCAGATAACTTGTTCCCAGTCCATGCAGGGCTTTATAGATCAGAAGACCGACCTTGACGGTGATCTGCCACTGTATAGACAGCCAGTGTAGATCACGCAGCACGGGGGGTAATATGACTGGAGCATGGAGTCACAGTCAGCAATCATGCCGCAGCATTCTGCACCAGCTGCAAGTAATGGACATCAACCCCTGGAAGCCCCAGGTAAAGGGAGTTACAGTAGTCAAGGCGGGAGGTTACAATGGCATGGATCAACATAGGCAAATCAGCGGATGGAACAAGGTGCTTAATTCTGACGATGTTCCTAAAATGGTAAAAGGGTGACTTGATGACTGCCGACATCTGTGCATGCAGTGTCAGTCCATCGTCGAGAACCACCCCCAGATTATGCACCCATTCAGAGGTAGGCAGTTGTACACCCTTAAGCCAAATCCCAGAGGGTAAACCCACCACCGGCCTCTCTATCTGGACCCTGGATCCACAATCAACACCTCAGTCTTCCTGGAATTCAGTTTCAACCAGCTAGACTTCATCCAGTCATGGATCTCTGCCAGACAACTGTAGAACATCAAGACTGCACTACCCTGGTCGGGTGCGAAAGACAGATAGAGCTGTGTATCATCAGCATAGCAATTAAACCTCAGCCCATATTGTTTTACAATGTTTCTGAGGGGCAGCATATACACTGTGAACAACACAGGGGACAGCACTGAGCCCTGAGGGACCCCGCATGGCAGAGAGAATGGATCAGAGGAACAAACCCCTGGATACCACCCTCTGAGACCTGCCGGCTAGGAGGGAGTGAAACCATTTGAGAACTGGACCAGCCAGGCCACAGATAACCATCAGGCACTCGAGTAGAACCGCATGGTCCACAGTGTCAAATGCTGCGGAGAGATCCAGAAGCACCAAGATGGAACGGCGCTTCTGGTCCCTCGCCATTAGGAGATCATTAAACCTTGATTACCTCTGCTCTGATACTATCTGTAAGTGGCTTCTTGTGCAGACCGTATAGAAACATACACTTTGATGGCAGATAAGTTCTATGTTCTTCTATGTTTCTATGGACAGATTAATGGAGCTCAATATGTATACCCTAGAGCAAAGGAGGGAGAGAGGTGGTATGATCAAAACATTCAAACATCTTAAGAAAATTGATCAGGTGAAAGAGTCTAACATGTTTCAATATAAGACAAGCATTTGTCAATGCCAAATGCTGTCTTGCTGGCATTAGCATTGGTAGTGCAGGAGTTAGAGAGATGCATAATATGAATGGCAGTGAAGTAGTGAACTGATGCCAACCCAACCCCTACCCTACAGAGAGTGACAGGCATTGAGGTGTGCCTTTGAATCGACAGCCATAATGCTCACAACATTTCACCTCACCCTACCCTGCAGACACCAAGTATCATGGTGTGCCTTGGGGTCTTCAGGCCTTACACTCACCCCATTCCATAAGGAAATACGCTGAGATGGGTGCAGTATAGGAGAATGGGGTGAGCTTTTTGGCCGAAGAGTCCAAGGAACACCTTAATGCCTGTCATTGGCTGCAGGTTGGAGGTGGGGGTGGAATGGCGTGAGCATTACAGCCGACAATGCCAGGTCACACCACTGATGCCTGTCAGTCTCTACAGGGTGGGGCATTACCTTTGGAAACACTAGTGCCCCAGGCATTTGCAGACTCCGCAGCCTGGTTCAAAGGTTACCTGGAGAACAGATCGCAAAGAGTGAGAATTGGAGGTGTCCTCTCCAACGCACAACCAGTCCGCTCTGGAGTTCCTCAGGGATCCATACTGGAGCCCCTTCTCTTCAGCCTATTTCTAAATAACCTCCCCCATTTGTGCCTGGAACAGCTCATCCTGTATGCCGATGATGCTGTTATCCATGCCACCCATAAGGACCCACTATCCCTACAGTATAAGCTCCAACTCGGGTTTGTATCCATAGAGAACTGGTTCAGCAAACGAAAACTCATCCTTAACTATAAAAAACCAAAAGCCATGCTTTTCAATAACTCACATAACAAGAGCAGGCAGCATCCACTGACCATTACAAATTACCTTGGAGTGCCTATTGAAGAGGTACCCTCATTTAAATATCTCGGAATCTCTCTTGACAATAACCTGTCCTATGGAGCCCATGTAGACAGCGTAGCCAAGGAGACTAACATGCGATTTGGTTTCCTCTACAGGCATAGGGCACACCTAACTCCTGAAGCCCTCAGGATCACTGTCCGAAGCTCAGTAGTCTCCGTCATTGACTATGGCCTCTTAATCTATGACTCTGCCACCTCAACAGCCCTAAGACGCATCCCAACCACTCTAAACAAAGCATGTCGGCTCATAACTGGTGCCCATCACCTTACACACACCTGTGACCTCTACACCCAAACTGGCTGGCTGAATCTATCAAACCAAATTAAATACCAAACCTGCATTATGGCAAAGAAGATAACCCTGGGACTTGTTCCCCCTGGTGTCCAAGCCCTCCTCAGCCCTAGTTGAAACCTCCGCCATACCAGGGGATCTAACTCTCAACTGCTGCTGATTCCTAGATGCCGTACCTCAATGGGCCAATGATCATTTGCCTACAGGGCGCCAAACTGGTTAAATAATCTCAACAAGGAAATCTCCTCCACCACCAAGCTAGGGATGCGCGGACCGGTCCATTGAGAATCAGAACCCCCCCCCGATCCCATAATATCCAGCTGACATGGGTAAATAAGAACCCTGCTGTGAAGTGTACTGGGTCCGTGAAAATATCACTCCCATTTGCAAAAACCACCCCACCCCCCTGTAAAATTCAAAAAGAAATGCCCCAATAGTAATAAGTATAATAAAAAAAAAAAGATTTTTTCATTTTATTTCTGGACTGGATTTGTTTTTCTATTTCCTGTATCCACTCTCTGCATTAGCACTTCAAGCGTGCTAAACGTCTGTGTCTGCGTAATACGGGGTTGGGTTCAGATCAGTTTGAGTGGGCAGAGGTGCAGATTGTGAGGCTTCCCTCTAGATCATTGCCTCAGTCACCACATTGGGGGAAAAGATTTTTTTGGGTTTTTTTAATAAATAAATAAATGAAGTCTGAGAAAGACAGTCCAGGTGAGCCACCGGTTGTTGCAGCCAATGAAAGGAGCAGCAGTCCTGGAAAAGCGAGGTGTTCGGTAAGGCCAATGAAAATTGCTGCTCAGCTATTAAACAGTGATCTCTTGGCTTGGGCCATATTCAACGGGGAACACTGGCTAAGAACACCTGGTATTAGTGTCTGTGCACTCAGTGGTTAAAAAAAAAAAGGATCGATGTATTGTAAGAGTTGGTCTGATCTGCCATTGTTTGTGGGGAGGCATCAGGGAGAGACCCATTTGGCAGACAAACTGGAGTCACTTAAGTTAATATAGTGCAGCTCCTCTGCTCCAGCACAGACTAGAGGGATTTGTTTTGTTAGTGAGACTCTACTCTCTGTTTTGCACTAGGATGTGGGATAAACAGAGCAAAAAAAATGTGAACAAAAGGACAAATGAAAATGTTTAACCTTAGTGAACAAGCAAGCTGCTGATTCTTTGACTTGGCTTGGGTAAAAAAAAAAAAACATTTTCATGAGGCCCCCTCCTAGCTGGTTCAGCTGCAATTCATGTCAGTTAAAAAGTTCACTGGAATGGAATGCTAGCAAACTAAGAAGGGAAAAACATGTGTTATTTTTATGTCTTTACAAGCAAGCTGGATTTGATGTGGTGTGGTATATAGTTGCTCCTTCCTATCTATTTGGGGGGGGTCTGGAATGCATCCTTTTTGAGGAGGGACAGCTGCCCATCCTGCTCAGCTGCAGCTGGACCAGCATTCCAGTTGATGAAACTTGGGATCAATGCAGTCCATCATGATAGGTCGGTCCATCACAGTTGGGCGGTCCATCGCGGTCAGTTGATAAAGAGATCAGAAGTGGTCAGCCAGCCAAGGAAGTGGATAATCAATGGTTACACTGGGCAAAGGTGGCAGTAGTTGATGTCTGACTGATATACCAGACAAGTGGTTGATGGCAGCAGCATGGCAACAGACGAGGACCAGCCTGACCAGTAGATAAAGATTTGTTTTTCAAGTTAGCAGAATTGCAGTTTGTGGTGAGGGTATTACTTGCATTACAGTAAAGTTAGAGATGGATATGAAATTTGTGGGGGAAGGAGACTGGGATGTTATGCACTGCTGGCAGCAGTCAGTTGTCAGGACTGGGCTAGGGAAGGGGGCCAACATGTTTTAACTAAGGCAGAAAAGGGGGAAGAAATTTGAGAACTGGGGCAGGATGTGGGCAGAAATGGAAAATATTGGGCAGGGAAGGGGGCTGAGAAATCCTGGGTAGGGAGGGGACATAAATGGGAAGTCCTGGGTAGGGAAAAGCAGGAATGGGAAATCCTAGGACAGGGAAGAGGCAGAAATCTGGAAACAGGGAAGGAGGAGCAGAAATGTAAGAAGTGGGGCTGGGGGGGGATAGATATGTGTGTTTATACTGGGGAGGGAAGGAAGGTGACCTGAGATATGTTTCTCCATACCCCACACAGAAGGTAAGGGATGGGAACAAAGAACAGGAAAGAAAAGACAGAGCAGAAGAATGCTTAGAAGTGTCAAAACACAGACCAGCACACACATGTTAGAAAAAGTCTTTATTTTTAGTGCATTTTGTGAATGTTTTCGTATTTCCTAAAGATTTCCTAAAGGTTCTGATTTGAATCAGAACCAATCAGAACTAACCAGAACTGTGACCTGGATCCTGGTCCTGATAATGAGGGTCAGGACTTTTCCGGGTTCACCCATCCCGACCCCAAGCTTGGTCCCTTCAAAACTAGGCTCCATCTCTCTCTCTCTCTCTCTCTCTCTCTCTCTGCCTCCAGTACCCATGACTGCCATGCCCTGCCAGTCTAACTGCCGCCTCTGTCTTGACCAGCATCACAGCAAGCACTTTCCACTTCCCCCTTCCTCCTCCACCCTTTCTCCTCCTCCCAACCCTTTGCCTGCACTTCTGTATGTGTTGACAATGCCTTTCAGTAGCTTATACCACCCCGTGTCCTAACCATGTCTTGTAATACTGCTGCACACCTATGCTAATGAATGCTGGTGCTCTACCAAGAATGTATGCATCTTCTCTTGTATCTGATTGCGAAGCTGTTAAACCTGCTAGTAATTACTGTACATGTTCTTGCCACAATTGTCGACATCCACCACTAGAAACTGCTTGTAAACCTGAATAACCTGTTATTTCTGCCAAACTTTCTGCTGTACTGCTTACATTTCTGTTGTACCATTTACTGTTGTAACATTGTTGTGCTGTGCTCAATCTGACATGGAACCTTTGTAAAAGAGCATTGGCTCAAAGGTACTTGTAATCCTAGAATTAAATAAATAAATAAACATAAATAAATGTGTTGGTATTTTCACTCCAAATTTTCAACATGGGCTTTTTGTGACTCTTCCTCATGAACAGTGGCACTATGAGTTTGTTAGCCAAAAGGTGATTTTTGCACAGTGACTATACCATTTGACACCACATGTGCGAAAACACTTTTTGGGCAGGATATGAAAAATGACAGCTGTACTTTTCATGAGGACGTGTAAAACAATTGCAATGTTGAAAATCTGGAGTGAAAATAATTACTATTCTAACTCCATGTCACCCTGGAGTTCCACTCTAGTGAAATTCTGACAAAACAAAAATGAGGAGAGGCAGCTTTCATTGAAATACTGTAATCTGTCCCTTGCAAGTGCAATGCAGCCCCTGCATCAATGGACCCACGTTTTCCATTGATGAGGAGCTAGACATGCATTAGTAATTGCTAGACTGATAGGCATAAATGCCAGAATGGAGGTGTGTGGGGCAGTTTGGCCATGGCTCTAACCCTTTCATAAGTGGGAGGGCCTGGCCCTATCCATTTTCGTAATCATTGTACTCATTTTATTTATTTATTTAGTTTTTGTTGACCGGGTAAGTGCACTAGACAAATCCTGCCTATTTTCAGGCACGACCTGGGGGAAGGGAATACAGATGAATGCCAACTGACCTTGAACCAGATTGAGCTGTTGGTAGTATTTGTAGTGAATGAGGGAAATCCGTCTTTCGGATGAGACGTTAAACCGAGGTCCCATCTGCCTGGATTGGTGGTAGTTCAGGTGGATGTTAAAGATCCCATGGCACTTATCGAAAAGAGTAGGGGAATTCCCCCGGTGTCCTGGCCAAATTTCCCTCATTCACTAAAAAAATACCACCAACAGCTTAATCTGGTTTAAGGTAAGTTGGCATTCATCTGTATCCTCACTCCCCCGGGTCGTGCCTGAAAATAGGCAGGATTTGTCTAGTGCACTTACCCGGTCAACAAAAGCTAAATAAATAAATAAATAAAATTTGGCCAGGACACCGGGGAAATTCCCCTACTGGCTGCTGGTCGGCGTCTAGTCTGGGAGTCGTCCTGACGTCACGGAGGCAGGATGGCAGATTGCACTCAGCCTCGAGAGGAGATGGAGGTCGGAGATAGAGCGGTATCTGAAGCACATACGAAAAATCTTACCGGAGTAGATGGTGTACATTTTCAGATCCCCCAATACAAGCATCGCAACAGGAGGTGAATTTGGGTGCAGAAATGGTTCCTGAGTTTCGTCCGTGAGCGTTTGGAGGAAGCCGTCTGTTCTTCTTTCCGATGGCATTGGGCGGTACAGCAGCATGTATGGGGCGTCTGAGCCTGACGGAACACAATTGCAAGATTCGGTTTCCGAACGGACGGAGTTAAGTGAGGGACCGCTGCATTTCTCTATCTTGCGAAGCAGCAGTTTGACTGGGAAAACCGATTCCTGATGAAAGCTTGGACTGGTCTGAGGAGACAGCACTGACGGAGGCTGGATGGAAAAGAACAGAAGCGGTGTCTGGACGCGGACTCTTCATGGACCCTGAATATGCATGCCAGACAACCACACATTGACTGAAGGTACAGCTGTACAGTTTAATAAGGGTACCCTAAAATGATACTCGGTAGGGTGGGAGTGTGGTTGGCTTTTCTAAGCTAAGTACCTCCGCAGCTGTTTCAGTGATTTTCAAAATCGTTTCAGCCTGTTTCTTCGGAACAGCCACAAAGACCTCCAATGTCTAAACTTTTTAAAAATAAATTAGAACAGGCTCCTCGTAGAAATGCAGTCAGGATCATGTATAAAGGAGGTTTGGCTGAGCATCCAGATAGATATTTTGTCTTTAAGCATTTATTGAAGAATTCTATGGGTTTTTTGGCTAAAGATATTTATGCACTGATTCATGTATCTGGTGAGGATACCTTTGATGTTAGTTTCCAGACTACTTCACTTATGGACCGTTTTTGGGAAAAATATTCTGTTCAGAAAACTACTTCATTATGGACACCCTTTTTTGCAATACCTCTTTCTAAACCCCTAATTCGTTTTGTCACAATTATGTTTAGAAATGAGAGGGTAAATGTGAGCGACATTTATCATTGGCTTCAGACAAAATGTGACATACTAAGCCCCCCAGAAGCCCTGTTAGATGTAGAAGGTATTTGGACGGGAGGTGGAAATTCAAGGTAAAGCTTTTTCAAGTTAATTGGATATTGTTCACTTACCGAATAGTTTTTCTTAGGCAAGGACAGGGGGTCTGTTTTTATGGGGCAGCCTCGGCCTGTTATAAATGTGGAGATAGGACTCATATTAGTAGTGTGTGCGATGTCTTAAAATGCCCATTGTGTGGTGGGTTCTGGCCACTCTACTGATATGTGTACTAATATCTTTTAAGTGTAATCTTTGTGATGAACAAGGTCATGCTTTCCACCAATGCCCTGGGCTCGGAGAAATTGTGCAGAGGGTCTTGACCAGGATGAATTGTTGCAGAAGCCCAAAATAGTACTAAGGGATTTAGTGAATCTAATAATTTACCTACCTCTGAGGCTTCTCCTACCTTGCATTTAAAGAGTACTGCTGATTCACATAATGAAGTGTTAAATCTTACTGAGGAATCTCCAGTTTTCATTGAGAAATTGGTCTCAAGGCCTACTACTGCCAATAAACCTTCCTCCACTGCAATTATGCCCCCGCCCTTTGAAGTAGTTAAAAATCGGCGTTTCACAAGGGCTTCCTTGAAACAACCTGTGCCTGGCCCTCTCTCCACTGAAAATTTTTTTTCACCTTTGCAAGAAGATACCAGAGAGTCGGATTTAGAATCTGACACCTCACATATTTCAGAACTCATAACAGATGATGAGGAGAGTAAGGCTAGATTTGGCCAAGGAAAAAAAGGAAAAAAGGTAAAAGCGAAAGGTGAGTCAGAAAATAGTATCTAGTTTTTATTTTTTATGGCCACACTAAAGCTAGCTACCTTTAATGTATGTAGTTTAAAAGCTTTTCAAAACAACTACCTCTTTTTCTGTACTTAACAACTTTAAAACAAGATATTATTTTTTTACAAGAAACCAGGCTCTCTTCACTATGGGAAGTTAATCAAATTAAAAGAAAATGGGTGTTAGGCCCTTCTTTGACTTCTGTTCTGGTGCAGCAGATGGCCTTGGCATTCTATTTTGTAATTCTGCTTTCAAGATTTCTAAAGTAATTGATGTATATCCAGGAAGAATTTTAATTTTAGACTGCTCACTTTATACTTATTATTTTCGCTAATAAATGTTTATGGATCCCAAACTAAAACAGGCGTATTGAAATATTTGAGGATATAAAACCATATCTATATACTAAATGACATATTCTTTGGGGGTGATTTTAATTGCTCCATAGACACTGGATTTATTAAAGCTAAAGGAAAAAAGTTTATTGTGACTCCAATGCTCTCATTAACATAATTAAAGATGCTAGTCTTAAAGATGCTTATCAAGCTTACATGCTCAGGATGGTGAAACATATCATAGACACACCTTTCGACCCGGATTGATATGGTCTTTATATCCCATTATTTATTTTCCAAATTTTGTTCAGTTACTCCTACAGAATTCTCTGATCATTCTGTCCTGTTTTGTACTTTTTCTCTAGAACATTTACCTCCTA
Organism: Neoceratodus forsteri; assembly: GCA_016271365.2. Lineage (NCBI taxonomy): Eukaryota > Metazoa > Chordata > Ceratodontiformes > Ceratodontidae > Neoceratodus > Neoceratodus forsteri. The sequence goes on along the minus strand of CM057454.1, from coordinate 1,218,677,853 downwards.
TATTGCATAACAAAGTTACTCGATGGAGACTGAACACTTCTTTCTTAAGTAATTCAGTTTACTTTTCTAAATTAGAATTTTTTTTGCAGCCAAATTTTCACAATGGATTTGTTTCATCACCTTTGAGTGGTGGTTGCAAACAAAACAAGAAATAAAAAAGCTTTTTCAGGGTTGGGGTAAGAGGAAAGTAGATTCTGATTGCAGAAAATACTTACTTCTTAGAAATAGACTTTATAAATTAATGTCTGCTTCTCCTCAGCAACGGGTTCTTTGTACTCCTCAAACAGCTGAAGTTAAGAATAAAATGAGAATTTTTCAATATGATAGGGCTAAATCCTTGGATTTAGAATTTAGGTTTGGCACAAAGCATTGTCCAAGTTTTGATCCTTATCAGGCATGCAAAATGAGATTGGCTGACATGTTTATGACGGGTCTATGTGATTTTCAAAATAACATAGTAACTACAGATTTGGGAATGATGGCAGTGGTGCAAAGGCATTTATCTGATTTTTTTTTCCTGTCAAGATGCAATTAATTTAGAATCCTTTCCGTTGGAACAATTTAAGACTTTACCTTCAATTTCGGATAAATTGTTATATTGTTTAACTGATCCTATTACCTCACAGGAAGTTATAGCTGTTATAAAACAATTAAGCACTGGATCAGCTCCAGGGTTTGATGGTATTCCCAATGAATTTTATAAAACTTGTATTTCCTATATGAGTTACTTTTTGCCCTTAGTTTATAATTCCTTTTTAGCATCAGGAAGGCCTTGTAAATCTTTTTCCCTTTCGTTATTAAAATTTATTTACAAAAAAAGGAGATAGAACTTTATTATCAAATTGGCGTCCTATTAGTCTATTAAATAGTGATTACAAGATTTTAACAAAGATCTTAAACTTGAGATTAGAAAAAGTGGCTAGACTATTAATACATCCTGCACAAACTTGTGCCATTTCTCAGCGGAAAATTCAACATAACCTCTTTCTAATTCGAGATTTGTTTTCTAGTAAGAAACATTTTCAAAAATCAGAAATGGTAATAGCATTAGATCAAGCGAAGGCTTTTGATTCGATATGTCATTCTTATCTCTACTTTATTTTACTTCATTATGGGATCCGAGAACCTTTGTCAATTGGCTCTCGACTTTATATACTCATGCTGTCACCATTCAATTGTTAATAATGCTTTAGGTGATGAGATATTAATAAAAAGGGTGAGACAGGGTTGCCCCTTAGTCCACTGTTATATACATTTGTTCTAGATCCAATCATCAGAGGTATTATCTCAGATGGTAATATTACTGGTATTGCTCCTTCCCTGATTGGATCCAATTAAAGTCACTGCTTTTGCTGATGATGTCACCTTATTATTGGCTGATAGTTCTTCACTACAAAGAGCCCTGGACCTTTTCTCCTTTTTGGGACTTTTCAGGAGCTTCCTCAATCTTAAAAAAGTTTTGTTTTACAATTAGGACCTAGGGTTCCTGATTTATCTATGTGCTATAATATTTCCATGTTATCTCCACCACAGAAAATATTAGGTATCTGGTTTGGGATGGAAGATATGGCACTTTTAATTGAGAAAACAATTATCGGCTGGAGACCTTAAGGTTGCACAATGGAAACACTGGCGCTTTGGAAACAAAAAGAGTGCTGATTGTAAAGAAATTTCTCCTCCCATTATTTATTTATGTCAGTCACATTCCCCCCTTTTCTTGTGAAACTAGATTATAAAGTGTTTTTTCAAATGCTATGGGAAACAGACTTAACCCAGTAAACGGGAATTTACTTATCTAAAAAGCAGCATGGAGGTTTAAGTATGGTTAATCCGTAGTTTTTTTCATTCTATTTTTTGTTTTCTTCTTTTCTTTTCCTTGAATGGTGTAGTTTTACCGTGGCATTATTGGGTCAAATCTATATGGCACAAATATTTTTTTATGGTCTCTTTTCCCCTAGGGTATTAGCTTTGATGGATCCAGTATCCTATGGTATTTCCACTTTTAAAAACTTTTTCAGTGGAAAATTTCTATGCCACAATTAACTTCATTTAATAGAAAGTCCTTTTATAATTATATTGTATTTGACTTATTGATAGTTGTACTCTATTTTTCCGGAATGTACTCCATCCCATATGACTGATGCTTTCAATAAATTAAAAGATGGTAGAATTCAATAAAGTTTGGGATATTATATGGATGTCAGCGATGGAAGGTTAGGAGTTAGAGGAATTTAAGATATAAACCTTTGAGTGATAGGTATTGTTTACGGATACTTGCATTAATATAGAAGAAAGTCAGACACATTTCTTTTAGACTGTATGCATAGTAGGGAATTTTGGAAAGTTGCGTACACATTGGCAAATGCCTCATTTGAAACATTTGTCCTACAAACTTTGGTTCTTGGAAATTATTCAGGAGTGTGGACATTTATCATAAAAGTACTTTAAATGTTTTCTTTTCTTTTACAATTTTTATGGCAAGCAAGATGTAAATTTGTTATGCAACAATTATGTACACCTTATGTAATTATTGTATCATCTGTTGAAACAGAATTGAAAGCACTTAAAAAACAAGATGAATTGACTTTTCCACCTGTAAAAGTGAATGGCTTGTGGAAGAATTTTGTGTTTATTTCTTAATCTGTTTGTTAATTTGATGAAAAGGTTTTTCTTGTGATGGTTTTGTTTTCTTGTCAATAAAAATTCCCCTACTCTTTTCGATAAGTGCCATGGGATCTTTAACATCCACCTAAACTACCACCAATCCAGGCAGATGGGACCTCAGTTTAACGTCTCATCCGAAAGACGGCACCTCAGAAGTGCAGCACCCCTCTCATGCTGCACTACAGTGTCAGTACTGGGATATTAACCCAAGTGCCAGATGTGGGAACTGAACCCACAGCCCTTTGATCTCCCGGCCTCAGAGGCGAGTGTGCTACCTACTGAGCCACTGACACTTTGTCTGTTATCTTGGACCCAAATGTTTATTGTGAATTTTTGTACCTAATAATCTTACTGTATGTGTACTATTAAACCACTGTATGTAATTAACTCTGGGTCGCCCCTAAAAAAAGGACCTTTGGTATCAGTGGGTTCACCAGGTTACCAAAATCCTATAAATAAATACATTTGTAAGGATGACAGTGCCTTTAAACTGCAGTAGGTACAGTAAACAGCGTTTCTACTAATCATTCCCCTTCTGTTTTGCAGGGTGTCTTCAGAATTTTAGAAAGTGAAAGCCTGAGTAGTGTCGATGGCTAGGTGGACTGGGTTCATAGCCTGCTAAGACACCGTGGTAAAACTTTAAAATGAAAAATCACAGATTGCAAAATTTGTTTCAGAAAAAACTGAGGGTGTGGGTGAACTCCTTCAGTGGATGTGGGGAGATTTGCCACTTATATCCTTGACCCTACCACTTTTCAGAAGCTTTTGTCACCTACAGAATGCTGATGTATATATATTGCACACCTTTCAGTTTAAGTGATGCTGATTGTACCTTAGTGGGGGAGAGTTAAAGATGAAGGTTTTAATACTTTAAATTTAACGTGAGTGACATCCTCCCTGTGGCCTTCCCGCATCTCTAGTTTCTATAAACTGGATGGACAAATGTTATTTCCACGCCCTTGTGTGACATGTTGGGGGAATTGGGAATGGTGCTATTGTTCATATGGAGACAGAGACCCATAAATGAAGTCTGCGGTTTTAATTTCTGCATGTAATAGAATTATAAAAGAAATGTACTGTGGAATGGCATCCAGGTTTGGAGGCAGACTTGGGATTCTGTAATCAGGCAGCCAGGCTAGGAAACACGTCTCAGCCTCAGGACTGAGAGTATCACAGTTCACTGTCACAACATCCCATGTGGTAGGCTGGTGATCTTGGTAGTCCGAAAGGGGAGCTGGTTGCATGAAATGTCATGCTGGGCCTGAACTGCACCAGTACAAGTGGTGGTAGGAAGGGGGGTAGGGGAGAATATTGAAGGAAAATGGAACGGCTGCCAATGTGAAGGGCATATATACTCTAGGCATCCACCACTGACTGATCCCCAGGAACATTGGGTGATTTAAGTTGGATGGTGGAGATTGAGAGGTCACATCCCCTGCTGCCAGTGGCTCAGCAGATTGCAGACTGATATCTGAAGCTGGATTATCAGAATGATATAGGTTCTAGCCCCTTGCCAAGCACTTGGTGTAAAACCCCAATGCTGACACTGTAGCACAGTATGAGCAAAATTCTGCACTCCTCAGGTGCCACCTTTCAGATGAGATGTTAAATTGAGGCTCTGTCAGAAGCACCACTGGAGGCTGACAGTGAATTTGCCAACCTCCCACACAGCAATGACACAATAGTGATACCAGTATTGTGGCATCCCAAAATGAAATGTTTCTTGTGGGGGACTATGCCTCCCACATGCCCTAGATTTTGAGATGACAGAACACTGGGAGAAGGACATCACCCGAAAACAGACCATTACAGTGACAGTCACTGTAATGGTCTGTTTTTAGGATTCGCTGCCGAGGTATAGCGCTGGAGGGGGCAATCAGGTTCAGTCTAGCTGTTCTGGTGATTCCTTAGGTGGCCATGATATGTTTTGAGAAGATTAGGGAAATTTCCATACAGCCCAGGCCAAATTCCCTCCATTCACCAAAAATAGCACTGACAGCTTAATCTGGTTCAGTTTCAGTTGGGTATCATCTTTATCACCCCCACCATAATAGAGCTTAAATTAGGCAAACTTGCCAAGCCCTCTTTTCCTCGTCAAGAAAAATGACATAAATAATTAACAAACTCTGGCCAGAGCTGATAGTGCTACAGATAAAGAATTTTGGATAAAATATTTAAATTTGGCAAAGTTAGGAGCCTGCATTAAAAAAATGCAATGTAGGCTAATAAATTTGTTGATTTGCAATATTTTACGCCAAATTTTTAACATAGCCATTTTATGACCCTGCCTCATGAGGAAGGACAAAGAAAATGTTCAACTCCTGGCCTAAAGATGATTTTGTGCAGGAATTGTAAAATCAACTTCCGGGATGCAAAAGCACATTTTGAGCAGGAGTTGAAAAATGACAGCTGTCACAATAATGAGGTGCTATAAAGAAATGGCTATTTTGAAACATTTGGGTAAAAATATTGATTATTACCAAAGTTACGAGCCTCTGTTTGCAAAATTCAACATAGGCTCATAACTTTGTTGTTTTGTAATATTTTTACATCAGACTTAAAATATAGCCTTGTTATGGCCCCACCTCATAAACAAGGGCAGAGGAAATGTCCTACTCCTGCCTGAAAAGTGATTTAACACAGGGACTGCAAAATCACCTTTAGGGATGTGAAGAAACATTTTATTCAGGATTTGAAAATTGACAGCTGTCACATTCATGAGGTGTTTTAAAGATATGGCAATGTTGTGAATTTGGTGTAAAAATATTGAAAATTACCAAAGTTATGAGCCTGATTTGACAGAATTCAATATATTCTCTTAACTTTGTTTTTAAATATTTTTACACCAAATTTTCAACATAGCCTTCTTATAACCCCACATCATGAACAGGGGCAGAAAAGAATTTCAACTCCTGCCCAAAAGGTGACTGTGTAGAGACAGCAAAATCACTTTCCAGGATGTAAAACAAAAAAATTTTGGCCACGATTTGAAAAATGACAACTGTCACACTCATGAGGTACTGTAAAGATATGGCTATGGTGTGAATTTTGGGGAAAAATATGGAAAACTACCAATGACACAGCTCCACTGTAATAAACTCCCTGACTGTTATCTTGCTGTGATGTCTACACGATGCTGAACCTGCATCCTGCTACCTGTTCTTCCCTACCAGATGGGATGCTGAGGCCATCAGGATCTGAAGGAGGCTGCACCACAAAATCAGACTACATAGGAGAGGAGCAGCAATGAGTCTGCTGATGGCCAGAAGGTCTGTCTCAAGTAGGAAGGGAAGCACAGCACTACAGAAGAGGTTCAGTGATGTCCTTAAAATTTTAACAACACTCCCAAGCACATCTCGCCAGCATCCCCCCCCCCACCACCACCACCGTCTGCATTGACCCTGCTACATATACAGGAGAAATACAGTTACCACCAGTGGTAGAATGATGGAAGAACATACAAACTGCAGTTTGGACATCAGCATATTATTCCAGCTTCACTATAGACTTAGTTCCTGATCAACTGTATTGTGTTTGACACATCCAAGGATTAGCCATTAACTCATCTAGACAATCACTCTACATGCTTTGCTTTTGTTGGTAATTTTTTAAACACACACAAATAAAGTACTGATTTGATTTGTCACCTTTTTATCATCACCCACTAACAGTCATCACCCTTTTCTAAGATCTGGATTTTTTTTTAGAGCAGAGAGGGTGATAAAGATGAGGTTTTCCTTCATTCCACGCACAACATGCCCAATCCCTCCACAACACAAGTACAGTACTGATGCAACATTGTAAAGTGAGTGGTACTACTGGACCACATCCCCATGTCCTCTCCAACAGACCCCCGGCTCAAAATGAACCCTCTCCCTCAAGCTCAACAGCAGTGGCCTTCCTCACTGCACACCACCAATAGCAGTGAGGGAATCATCCCAGCTCCTGACACACCTAACCATTGCAAAATCGGAGCAAACACTGAGAACTAGTATTCAAGAAAGTCAGCCAAGTAAGTGCAGTTTTCTCAGACACTTTAAATGATGAAGACTAAATATCAAAGGCAGGCTCACATGCAGACCCCCCCCCACACACACACACACCAGTTAGTTGACCTGGCTTTCTGTCTATCTAAATAACCCTTCCCCCACACAATCTGCTAAACAGTTGGTCTACCCGAAACACCATGCTATGTTTCTAAAGTACTGTTTATTGTGTTTCAGAGTTTCATCTTGGCTGCAGCCAAACACCCGCGTCTGCTCCATTGCAGGCTTCAGTGGCCTAAGAATGTGACTAAATCATAAATCTGATCTCAACAAAGTCCAAGAGGGTAGCATCTTTCAAAAAAAAGAGGTGTGCAAGAACAAGGGGGCACAATTTGAAGATAGAAAGGGGGCGGCTCAGAGGTAATTTAAGGAAGTATTTTTTCACAGAGAGGGTTGTGGATGTATGGAACAGCCTTCCAGAGGAGGTTGTGGAGTCAAAAACAGTGGTGGAATTCAAGCATGCATGGGACAGTCATAAGGCAATTCTAGGGGTTGGGGGTAGGAAGAAGTAGGCTGCTGGTTAACTAGGATCTGCAGCTTATCCATCAGGTAGGGAAATGGGCAGACTGGGTGGGCCAAGCGGTCCTTAACTGCTGTCAAATTCTATGTATGTTTCTATGTTTCATCCCCTCTATGGCCCTGTCCACATTACACCGCTATGACCTGGTAACGGTTACAAACAGTTACAGCTGGTAAGCGGTACAGTGTGTCCACACTGTGGCAGTGTTCAGTATGGGTCCATTACCATTGGTCCACACTGTGGGTGCCAGGTGACCATTATGGTCAGCACCCAATCCCACAATGCAGCTCACGCTGCACTATGGGCACTGCTGGGGAACACATGCATCCACACTTCAGCTGTTAATGGTACAGCGGCGGATCCGGTTCCATAACCGTTGTTGAAATCACCTCATGAGTGGTTTCGACAACGGTTACGGAAACACCTCCTGTAACATTACAGGTGTAAATACAAACCATTGTGGTGATGGTTTGGACCCCCTGTAACATTACAGAGGGGTGGATCCGGTGTAGTGTGGACAGGGCCTATGATTAAAAGTAGCAATTAAGTTTTAGGATGGGGTCAGAGACAGCTTGGGGAGGTAATTGACACCTAATCTCCCATACTTCTAAAGAAGCAAGCAGTGCAGTTCTGAAACCTCACAGTTTCCCTAACCAGGGTGTCCTTACAACTTAGAGGGTCCACCGAGATTTCATGGCTTAGGGGCCATCAATTCAATTTATTCATTTCTTTATTGAAAATTTGCTTTTGTGAAAGGCATGCTGTTACATGACTGATTTCCCGATAGGAGGGGTACAGTAATAAAAATACACAGTAAGAATATATATATATATATATATATATATATATATATATATATATGATAGCATGGTAATGTTACCATAGTTAGGGTTGAGGAGCCATTTACATGTTAAACCCAAAATTTTGCACCTTAATAACTTTGCAACTGTTTGACGGATTTGCCTAAAATTTGGAATACACAATCAAGACCCATACACCTTGGGATTTCCCAAGTTTCGTATCAGTCAGATATACGTCTGCGGAGTTATTAAGCATGCTCTTCGTGTGCATTTATGCTTTTTCTAGAATTCTACGGTTGCACCTACAGGTCGCACAGTTTGCGCGATCGGCCCAAAATCTTCAGGGAACATGTGGTCAGGGTCTCCGATGTGCCTTTCAAAGATTTCATGAAAAAATATTGAATGGTTCAAAAGTTATTCAAACAATTATTTCCGATTATAAGTCAATGGGAAAAGTTAACAAAAAGTTTGACAGTGTTGCAAATGCACTTTTTACTGTCACAAATGGCCCTTTTACTGTCGCAAATCTGCCATCTAGTTTTCAGTTAGTGATCAGAAAAATGCTTGGCATTTAAAATTGAGACCCTCTAGCAGCCTAATTCTTTTTGTATTCACCTAGTCGGTCCCTGAGGATGCTAGCCATGACTTTATTTTGGGGTAAAACACCCCAGAAATATGTTTTTCAGATTTCTGAAAAAAGTACTTTCGTAAAGTAGTGTCGCACTCACAAAAGTGTCATAAATTTTTTCGAAAGCTTTCGTAAATCACGACACTACTTTGCGACACTATGCCCAAAATAACAGTAATTCTTTGGCACCCCGCTGCAAAAGAACGGTTTGGAGTTTTGGGCTGAAATTTGAAGGGAATGCAGCTGACATTATTTTGCTGAAAAAATATTACATGGCGGCAAAGTTACGGTACTCCAAAGTTGATGCTTTTTTCCATAGGATAACATTACGGCGTACGACGCATTGCAGCAATCATTTGGCGCCCTGCTGCAAAATAACAGTTTGGTCTTTTGGGCTGAAATTTGCAGGGAACACAGCCAACATCCCACAGATGTGTCTTTCAGTCGTTTGGTGAAAAATATTACAGGGAGGCAAAGTTATGGCAGTCTGAACTTTGTTTTTTTCCCATAGGATAACATTATGGCTTCCCGCCTTTCAGGGCCCGATCTCAAAACAGTGCAAGTAGATGCAGACTTTTGTCAGGGCTTCTAGTTTCTAACGGGGGCTAAGTACAAAACTAGCCGGTCCTAACTGTCACCCCATTCTCCTATTCTCAGCTTTTTTCCACATGTGATGGGGTGACACTTAGGCCAATGATCCAAATGCGCATCCCGATTCCAGTTGGGGTGGCTGAGGGTGCAAGGGGTTTCAACTTAACATCGAATTTCTCGCTTTTGTTGTTGTGGTACAACCCTAACTGATGCATTAAACAGAGTTTTTGCCATATATATATATATATATATATATATATATATATATATATAAGAACTCTCCAGCGCAAACACTGAGGCAAGGGTTACCCCAAAGGGCATTTGGCTGGGAAGCCAAGTTTCAAGAAAATACAAATCACATGCCCCACAATGCAAAGCATCATGGGCTGATATGCAGATCATCACAGAATTGCATTGTGGGGGCATGTGTGATTTTATATATATATATATATCTATATACAGCAATATATAAGGCAGTATATAGCAACAAATCACACTTGCAGTATTTACACCAAGTCAGGTACAGATGGGTGCAAGACAAAAAAACAACTATGGATAAATAACAGTGCAGGTTGTCAGGCCAAGAGAATAGCTAACAAAAGGTGTAGCTTAGAGTGAGATAGAGACAGGCAAGGGAGCCAAAAACAGTCAAGCAGGAGCAGAACTAAAGCAAGAACAGGAGGAAACCAAATATATAGAACCATGGTATATGTGTGCTAAGTGTACACACACTCATCAATAGAGGCTCAATAATACCAGACCAGACCCTTTTATATACATTACATATATGTAAAAATCATACTGCATATCTGTACAGTACCTGACATGCACTAGCTGAAAATGTCTATCAATATCTAAAACATGTCATAACTTTTAAGCAACATAAAGCCTGCTTTACATTTAAGATCAGCTATATATATATATATATATATATATATATATATATATATATATATATATAATATCATATAATATAACCATTTTGTTTTATTATATATATATATATATATATATTCATCTAGGTGAGAGGGGACAAAACACTAGCCTAAAATAATAATTGGAAAGTGAAACATTAGCCCAAAACAGTAAATGAGCAAACTGCTAAAAGTGTCTCATAGGCAAAACTGAGATTGGCAACATTTCCAGCTTGCACCTGTAAACTCAGCATGCCTGAGAGGAAATTTAGAAATACTATATGTAAGCATTAAGCCACAATGAAGGTGGCATCTAATAGGGAATTAATGCATGGTTGGGGTTTGTGGGTGCCTACAATCACCCAACCATGCATTAATTCCCTATTAGATGCCACCTTTGGAGTGGCTTAGTACGCTTGTAACATGGTTATTGCAGAGGTTTATTTAGTTTATATGTGTATGTTATGCTGGGAAATAAAGAATGTAGAGACATGTTGCACTGTTCCAATAAGCTACTGCATTTTTGGAACTTCCATGATAGTTACAGACACATTTAGTAATATCGTTATGTGGTCAAAGCAAGTTTAGATACTGAAACAGATAGGTTTGTTAAGCATGTCTGTTCACTTTTACGAAAAATTTATACGGTTAATTTTTTTTCATAGCCAGTCTTGGAGGTCAACGCTTTCAGAACATTCCTTCCATTACCTGTAGCTCAGAGTTATTTGCATAATGTGTCTCCTTTGTTTTGTGTCCCCCACTTCTGTTTGAGTTGCATCCTGTTATGATTTGTCTCTGCGATGGCGCTATAACCATGATAGAGATCAGGATTTGGGTAAGTGGGTGCATTACACAGTAACTAGTTCTACTTCACGTGCCGTTATGTGCTGCAGTACTGTTTTTTTAGTGTGTGGATGTTTTCAGTACTCCTCTTTGGAGACGGCATTATTGCTAAGTTAATGCCGTCTCTAAAGTTGGTCATCTGATGACTTTCCTCCAATGACTTGTCTTGATTTTGGTCATAGTAGTTTTGCCATGTAACAAATAAATATATATATAAGCAAGGCAGCTAACTAAAAGAAGCTACATTTTCTTCTTAATTTAAAACGTATATCTCAGCAGGAGTCAGTGTCTGTTAAGATTAAGTAAACAGATAACTTTTTTAGAAGTAGAAGAGGATTTATTTAGAGTTAAAAAAAAGAAAGAAAAGAAAGAAAGAAAGTCAGTGTGTATTGTGTGCAGTGAAGGGTACTGTATCAGCTCACTTTGCTAAACCAGTAGGAGGAAAGAGAGCTTACCTGGGGATGTGATTTAGACACTATAAAAGCAGGTGAGTCAAATTACAACTTCCTGTTGCTAGCCTTTTTTCTTACTAATTGCCCTCCATCCCACCCACCCTACGCCAGTTCTACTTTTATAGCCACTGGATTTGATTGTCAACAGGAACTTCCTGTTTGGCAGTAGGAAGGAAAGGATCATAGAGAAACATTGGTTTTGTCAACCCTAAAGTAGAAAAAGTAGCTCACTCTCACCCCCAGCTGCTGGTGGTCTGATATTGAGCAAGGAAGAAGGAGGCTACTGAAGAAGATAGGAAGTTGCTGACCCAGAACAGGAAGGGTGAGAGTTGTAAGGAGAGGAGAGAATAAGCATCCAGAGAAACAGTAGAGGGGACACAAAATAAGACATGATAGGAGTGGTGCAGTGCAATGGCTGTGGGGTGGCAGTGTTCCAGGAGACATTCTGGAGGCTACGATGCTGCCCTATTTGCAGGCACCTCTCTGGTCTGAGAGAGGAGGTTGCCCGTCTCCAGGCTGACCTGGCTAGGATTCATGAAACCTCCTCCCCCACCCAGGGACCACCAGGGCCAATGCCACTACCTCAGAGGTTGCCAAGAAAGAGGAGAGGCTGGACCAGGGTGGGCTCAGGGAGGATAGGTGGTGGAACAGAGTTCCATTCCTCCAGCTGTACCTCTTTACAATTCATTCACTCTTCTGGTGCATAGTGGTTCCTCTATGGAGGCACCTGCAGTGGAGACCAAGGAGGATACTGGGAACCTTCACAAAGGAGACCCAAAGGAGGGTGGCATGGGACCCCACAGGGGAAGGAAACAACTCCTGGTGGGGGACTCAGTCATTAGGGGGTAGAAATGGGGGAGGATGGGGCGAGGGAGGTAAGGTGCCTTCCTGGCGCCACAGCTTGGAGGGACAGGAAGCAAATCCTCAGGATCACAGGAGGAGCTGCATGAGGGAGGGAGCTGGATGTCATTGTCCACCTGGGCACAAATGACCTGGCTAGGAATGGGATCAGAGCAGTGCGAGAGGAGTTTGTAGAGTTTGGAAGGGGCCTTAGACAAGTAGTGCATATGGTAACCTTCTTGGAGGTGCTGCCTGTCTATGGCAAGGGCGATGCTAGGGCACTTCTCACCAGGGAATTCAATGAGTGATTGAAAAACTGGTGTGGAGCTCAGGGTTTTGGCTTCACTGGGGACTGGGGAGCCACCTGGAGGAATGCAGACCTATACTGGTGCGATGGTCTGCATCTGTCCGCGGGGGAACCCGGATCCTAGATGAGAGGTTTAAATGCTTCATTGGCAAGCATTTAAACTAGCCAAGGGGGGAGGCACTGAAAAGAAGCAGGGAAATCCGAGCCTCCCCTCACAAAACATGGTGATTAGTGAGGTAAACACCAAGGTACAGAAGTTATTAGGGAGCAGAACAGATTTAAATGTAAAAAAAGGCAAAGGCAGTAAGAACAGAAATGGGGCTAAAAGGGGTAAGACTATCAAAAAGTGGAGGGTGATGAGTACCAATGCCCGTAGTCTGTGTAACATGCTCCCTGAACTAGTGGCCTTGATGGAAGAGGGTTGCCTGGATATTGTGGCAGTCACAGAAACATTGTACACAGAGAACCATGACTGGGATGTCAACATACCAGGATACACAATTTACAGGAGGGACAGGGAGGGTAAAAGAGGAGGAGGAGGAGTAGCTCTCTATGTAAAGGAAGGGATCAAAGCAACAGAACTAAAGAGTAAACAGGGAGCAGATGAGGCACTTTGGGTCACGCTGGAGACAGGAAATGGTACCACAATCCGCATGGGGGTTGTATACAGACCCCCATCTCAGGGGGAGGGAATGGACAAGGAAATGATAGAAGGTTTTCTTAGAAAGGCAGAAAAAGGGGAGATATTGTTGATGGGGACCTGAATATGCCAGATGTTAACTGGAGCACCTTTGCTGCAGGCACATCCAAGAGCAGGGTTATTTTTGATGCCCTATAGGGGGCATGTCTCAGCTAGTATCGGAACCCACTCAGGAGGGAGCAATCTTAGACCTGGTACTTTCTAATGGGGATGGAGAAAGAATCTCAGATTTAGAAGTGGGTAGCCATCTAGGAGCAAGCGACCACCAAACAGTGTGGTTCACGATAAACACAGCCATACAATCAAGCCATACAAAAGCAAGAGTACTAGACTTTAGGAGGGCTGACTTTGGGAAAATGAGAGAGTGCCTCAAAAAAGTACTAGCAAACAGGCAAGAAAGAGGGGTGGAGGAACAATGGGGAGTGATCAAAACAGCCATCACAGAGGCAACAAGCCTCTGTGTAAAAAAAATCAATAAAGCACAACGAAGGAAAAAACTGCTATGGTTCACAAAAGAGGTGGCAGGGAATGTTAAGGAGAAAAGGACAGCATTCAGGAAATATAAGTAAACACAGAAGGAGCAGGACAGAGAACTTTATCAGTTAAAGCAGAAAGAGGCTGGGAAGGCAGTCAGAATAGCAAAGGCCAAAACTGAGGAAAGGATAGCCAATTCTGTTAAGAAGGGGATAAGACCTTTTATAGGTACATTAGGGAGTGAAGAAAGACCAAAGGAGGGATACTGAAGCTTAATAAAGGGGAGGGAATGTGGTTAGAGGGTGACAGTGAAAAAGCAGGGATACTGAATGAATATTTCTGCTCAGTATTCACAAAAGAAGAGGAGGGGGAGTTACCTAAACCAAACAAGAGAAACACTCTGAAGACGGGGGTCGATACCAGTCCATTTACAGAAGAAAGGTTTCTGAAAGAACTAATAAAATTGAAGGTGGACAAAGCAATGGGGCCTGATGGGATTCACCCAAGAATTCTAAAAGAACTAAGGGTAGAACTAGTGACATCGCTGACTACTCTCTTTAATAAATCATGGGAGGATGGGGTGGTACCCAAGGACTCGAGGAGGGCAGATGTGATTCCTCTTCACAAAAGTGGGAGCAGGACAGAGGCAGGAAACTACAGACTGGTTAGTTTGACCTCAGTGGTAGGGAAAATGATGGAATCACTTCTGAAGGAAAGAATTGTTGAGTACCTAGAGGCCAATGGGGCACAGGACCCAAGGCAGCATGGATTCACGATGGGAAGGTCATGTCAGATGAATCTAATAAATTTCTTTGACTGGGTGACCAAAGTAGTAGACCAGAGAGGGGCTGTGGACATGGCCTACCTAGATTTTAGCAAGGCATTTGATACAGTTCCACACAAAGATTAATACAAAGATAGCCAGCCTTGGAATGGGTCCCAAGGTGGTAGCCTGATAAAAATTGGCTAGACAACAGGATGCAAAGGGTAGTAGTAAATGGAGTACACAGTGAAGAAAGGAGGGTTACTAGCAGGGTACTGCAGGGTTCAGTACTGGACTGGTCCTTTTAATGTCTGTATAAGTGACATTGCAGAGGAACTGAAGGAAAAGTATGTCTCTTTGTAGATGACACAAAGATCTGCAACAGGGTTGATACACAAGATGGAGTGGAAAGGATGAGAAGGGACTTGACAAGGTTGGAGGAATGGTCAAATGTATGGCAGTTCAGATTCAATGCAAAGAAGTGCAAGGCAATGCACATGGGAAACAAAAACCCAGGGCAAGCGTACACAATGGGGGGTGAGATACTGACAACAGTAAAAATAGAAAGGGACCTGGGGGTAATTATATCAGATGACCTAAAGGTGGGCAAGCAATGTGAGAAGGCAGTAAGGAAGGCTGGGGGGATACTGGGATGCATAGGAAGAGGCATCAATAGTAGAAAACAGGAAGTTGTTATCCCTCTGTACAGACAGTTGGTGAGACCCCATCTGGAATACTGTGTGCAGTTCTGGAGACCCCATCTCCGCAAAGACATAGACACAGTGGAGGTTGTCCAGAGGAGGGCAACCAAAATGGTGCAGGGTCTGCACCAGAAGGCATACGAAGAAAGACTAAAGGAGCTTAATATGTATACTCTTGAGGAAAGAAGGGAGAAAGGGGACATGATAGAAACTTTCAAGTACCTCAAGGGAATTAACAAAGTCCAAAAGGGTAGCATCTTCCAGTAAAAGAGATGTGCAAGAACAAATGGGCACAATTTGAAGATAGAGGGGGGACAGCTCAGGGGTAATGTAAGGAAGTATTTTTTCACTGAGAGGGTTGTGGATGCATGGAACAGCCTCCTTGAAGAGGTCGTGGAGTCAAGAACAGTGGGGACTTCAAGAATGCATGGGACAGGCATAAGGCAGTCCTAGGGGTGGGTAAGAGGAAGTAAGCTGTTGGTTAACTAGGTTCTGCTGCTTATCTGTTAGGTAGGAAAATGGGCAGACTAGGTGGGCCAAGTGGTCCTTATCTGCCATCAAATTCTATGTTTCTATGTTTCTCTCTCTCTCTCTCTCTCTATATATATATATATATATATATATATATACACACATGTATAAAACTTTTACATTTTGACTTGTTTTAGGTCTGTGTGTTTGACTTACTGCCCAGTTTGATGTTGCTTATAATTTATGTAGCCATGAAGGAGTTCCTCTGCATGGAAGATCTGCTGTAGTGTTGGCCATTAATCATGATCACTCAGTGTGCTGACAGCTTTACTGAACTCTGAACTGAATAAATGGCAGACTCGATATATGGAGGAGAGAATGGGAAATCTTTGTGTGCCAGTTAGGTGGAGGATATATAAATATCAAATAGTCAGATACATTTACTTTATAAGTGAACTCCAGCACACGGGGCAGCGATGACGGACTGCCGGTGGAGCACCCAGGGGGAGGCTGGGAAACAAGGGCTTTTGGCAAAAATAAATTTAGTGAGTGAAAAGCAGATTGAAAGAATAGTTTAATTAATTGTATGCTCTTTTCCTAGGATGCTACAATTGGGTTACTGAGCAGGGAACAGGGATGATGATTGCTTGTGAGGATCAACTGAGCAGTCTACAGTTCATGGCTTCCTGAAAGGGGCTTCTTTATAGCAAGCTATGAAATGCAGACATGCTGGGATTGTGAAAACTCATATTTCCTTCTGTTGTCAGTGTGCTGCTCAGTTGATCATTACAAACTATATCGTCATCCCTGCCCCCTGTTCAGAAACACAGTTGCGGCATCATAGTAAAAAGCCTGCAATTAATTATAGAACACATAGAAACATAGAAGTGTGAAGGCAGAAAAGGACCAAGAGGCCCACCCAGTCTGCTCATTTGTCTAGCTATCTGCTAGGACACTTTTAAATTTGCTACTCACTCAGTAAGTTGTTTCCGTGAAAAGTATGTGTCTGCCCTCTATTTCATAATGTGGGATTGCTGTCCGAATAAATATAAAAGTTGTTGTCTCACATTTATACTTTACTTTATATGCCACAGGCTATAGCCAATCTGAGATGCATCTTCTCACTTTCATTGGTGTCCTGCCTGTACTCAATTATGTAATAGTTCAGTACAGAAGCACTAGAGGTTTCAAATTGTAATTCAGTTAGTCACTGGTTATGGGGTGATTTGAACCCCAAGTGATGCAGCTCCTACATTAAGCAGTCAGAAACCTTGTAAATTTGTAGCAGTCACATTGTAGCAGCTGTGACTATGAAGATGCTCAAGTGTTTTACTTTAACCACTAAACTCAAGTTCAGTCCAAGGAGCAAAAGATCCCTGGAATGACTTAAAGATTTAATTTTTTAACATTTTCATGGAGCAGGGCATAGCCCAGACCCCCAAGATTTGTTGTTGCTAATAATGAATTGCGCTGGACGTTCACAGTAAGTTTGTAATATCGGAGAAGTATTTGCGATTGGTATAACAATGAAACTTGTCTGTTGTGACACGTTTTTACTTTGCTTGCCAAAGCACAAAATGCAGCTCATTTTAGTGTCAGCCAATGCACAAGTCACTTTATTATTGTTGGCCCACTTTAGAATAACAAAGTACTTCTTGAACACATGTTCACTTGCATCAGACATTCACTTAATGTACTGATACAGTTTATTTTCTTTATGACAAAATTGGTGGAGAGTGAGAAGTGCCCGTTTGCATCTGATTCAAATAAATTTCCCTATGTAGCCATTTTCACATTAAGATGTATTTCTATTAGCATTTTTCTCCTCCCTTTCTGGTGTTAGTATGCTCCTGCATAAAGGTATGACCATTTTGTTGTCAGTCCCTTCTCCCAAAAAAAAAATCTTTGCACAGCATATTTTATATTTATTAAGAGAGGAGTCTGAGGGAACATATGATGGACTTTATGACTGTAAAATTCTAAATTGTGGAGCCTGTATAGCATTCGGGCCACTGATCAGAATTCTCAGCAGTAAGCTATGGGGAACATTGTAAATTGTGTTGTCTGCATATCCATGGCACTCCTGCTTCGTCACCACAACTAGAGAGTTGTGGTGAGGAAGTGGGAGTGCCATGGATATACAGTAACACAATCACCTTTACCAGGTGAGTAAACTACCATTTTTCAGAAGTCACATTGTAGCAACTGTGACTGAGATGCCCCAGTGTTTTACTTTAACCACCAAACTCAAGTTCAATCCAAGGAGCAAAAGACACCTGGAATGACTTTTTTTTTAAACATTTTCAGAGGGTAGGGCATGCCCTGGACCCCGGGTTTTATGTAGCGTCTGCCTGGCTAAAATTTCTCTTTGCATGATGCTCCAGTCATACAGCAAATGCCAACATTTACAAATATTTTTGCTGTCTTTTTTTTTTCTTTCCAGGAGAAAACTACTGAGCCAAAAGAAACTTGTGATTATGTTGCAAACAATTTCTGTTAACTACAGTACTAACCCTCCACAACAGCTTGATATATTATTGTTTTCCCCCACTCAAGCGCTCAGATCCCAGCATTTCAGATACTCCAGTTTTCTCCAGCTAATTCACTGAACCACTTTTCAATCCCCATTTGCCTGATGTGGCTCCTACATGAGCGAGCTTTACATGTTTAGGGCTGCATAGAAGCACGCATCAGAGCAAAGCAATGCAACTGTAAAACAAGTGTCTTACAAGGATATATGCAGTGCAACCTACACAAGCTTTACATTTTTATTTAATGTTTTTTCCACTCAAGCGCTGGGACCCCAGCCTTTCAGCGACTTCAGTTTTCTCATGCTGTTTCGCTGAAATCCTTTTCCGTTACCATTTGTGATCTGGCTCCTATGCAAATGACTCCTGTTTGCGGCGCCTGAACAGAAAATGACTGATCAAGTGATAAGGGGTAGGGGTGGATTGGAGGAACTGTTTTGCAATCCACTTCAAAACAGGGGTAATCCACTAAGCATTTTCATAAAACCTGCAACTGTGCTGAAGAGAGCAGGGTTGACTAAAGTACCAGGTGGGCATTCTGCTTCTGATTTTTTCCAGGGGATAAACTGGGAGCACTCCAGTGATGATTGAAATGTTACACCAGTGAAGGCATGCCCTGCAATGAAGGGGCACTCCCTCATTGCAGTGGCTAAATCATTTCAAGTTGGTGGCATGCTTTTGCACTGTTGTCATAGTCAGCATGCAATCTAATTCATGCCACACAGCCCAGCCCAAAAAAGCAGTGGCACCACTGGAAACAACACAACCACGTCTCCAAAACCTCCTATTCCAAATTTTCACAACATGTTTCTTGTGCACGTGCAAGACAACATAAACAATAGCAGGGCAAGAGGACACAGCATAAGATTAGAGGAAGGCCAATGAAGGGGTAATGTGAGGACTTTTTTTCACAGAAAGGGTGGTGGATGCATGGAACAGCCTACCTCCGGAAGTGGTGGATAGGAATACAGTGCAGGGCTTCAAACAGGCATGGGATAGGCATAAAGGAGCAATAGAGATGAGTATGAATAGATAGGCCATTGACAGAGTACAGTGCTATGGCACATTCGTAAGGTAGAAAAAATGGGCAGACTGGATGGGCCTTGTGGTCCTTATCTGCTGTCAACTTCTATGTTTCTAAGTGTTCCCATACTTTTTTCAGATCCAATTTTATTTCCATAAGTGATCCACATGTGGAGGGTGTGTGCAGACCATTGATTCCCTGTTCTGATTATTACCCAGAGGCTTGGGAAGTATTGGGAGGAGGAGTGTCACACCACCCTCAAATAATATTGTGATGTCTGTGCTTGCAATGCTCCCCTTCAACCATCCTGTCACCACATTTTTATGTTGGTGTGTCCCTGCATGCAAGCCAGCATCTTGCGGTAGTAGCAGATTTCAGAGGTGCATCAATGTGGGCGAATGTAGGGCACACTTTAGTAGGTGTGTCCCTCATTCCCCAATAAGCCAGCACACAGGTGCTCACACAAGAAATATGTAAAGTGGTCAAAACTTGTAAAGAAAGTGCCGCCGCAATGAGAGACAAGCTCGTCTTGCAGCGGCACAATAACATGCCTCCCAACGTGCCTTTCCAGGTGAAGTATTTCAATAAACATGGTGGCAGTGGCTGCCGCCACCGCCTGCCACACAATTCCTAGAAAGCCAACTTCAGGGGTGCCTAATCCCCTTGTCAGCATGCTAAATACCCACCCCCAAGGATTGTATGTCATACTGGGAGCCCTCCCCAGTGTGCCTCCCCATAATCAAAGCCGACCATTGTCAGCATGTTCTGGCCCCTGCCCTCATTGTATGTCACACTGGGAGCCCATCCCAGTGTGGCCAACATCACCCCTCCAAAAGTAATGAGGCACACTGGGAACCCACCCCAGAGTGCACAACAGTTTTTCATACACCTGTAAAAAAAGAAAACTGTCCACAGTGTTTTTTTTTTTTTTAAATTACCTGAAAGAAAGAAAATGGTCCTTCACCTGGGGTCCCCTCCTCAAACCCACAGCCACCCTCTGTGCACCCCACCTCCCCACATCCCCCTTACCCCATACCTCTGAAGCCCTGTGTGATGATCTTCGGTGGACCAGGAACACGTCTGGACTCTTCAAAGCCAACCACGAACTGAAGAAATGCCAGTAAGCTGTATAATGGCATAAATAAGTTTTTTTCAACTTAGGTGGATATCTCAGCTAGTTTTTGGAATTTTGCCTCCAGATTTTCAACATTGAGTGCTTTGGATCCCACCTCATGAACACATGCACTGTCATCTTGTTACTTGGCCCCAAAAGGTCATTTCATAGTCACTGCACAAAATCACCTTTTGGGACTGATTTACGAAATGACAATGCCACTGTTCATGAGGTGGGGTCTCAAAAACCCTATCTTGCAAATTTGGTGGAAGAATTCCAAACAATTACCATGTTGCGAGCATGCATTGCACAGTTTCAACACACACTCATAACTTTGACAATTTTTAATATTTTCATTCCAGATTTTCAGCATTGCCCTTTTTCACACTTACTTAAGGATAGTATAGCTGTCATTTTTCACATCCTACCCAAAATGTGTTTTTGTGCATGTGGCGCACAATGGCGTGGTTGCTGTGTGAAAGCAATGTTCAGAACACATTAACAAAATCACAGTGACACTGTTCATGAGTGGAGGTCCTAAAATGCCTATGTTGAAAATTTGGTAAAAAATACCCAAAACAATGGTGTTATGGGCGTGCATTGCACCATTTCTATACAGACTCTTCACGTCACCAGTTTTTCATATTTTCAGTCCAGAGTTTCACCATTGTCATTTTTGTACACCTCCTTATGAACAGTAGAGCTGTCATTTTTCACATCCTGCCTAAAATTTGTTTTTGCATGTGCCACACAATGGCGCGGCCGCTGTGGGAAATCACTGTTCAGGCCAGATTAACAAAATCACAGTGACACTGTTCATGACCAGAGTTCCCAAAATGCCTATGTTGAAAATTTGGTTAAACAAATTCCCCAAATAATTGCGTTATGGGTGTGCATTGCACAGTTTCTACGCACGCTTGTGATGTCACCAATTGTTCATATTTTCACTCCAGATTTCCAACAAAGCCATTTTTTTACACCTCCTCATGAACAGTGCAGCTGCCATTTTTCACATCCTGCCCAATATGCGTTTTCACACCTGTGGCTCCAAAATGCACAGTCGCTGTACAAAATCACCTTTCATCAAATGAACTCATAGTGCCACTGTTCATGAGGTGGGGTCACAAACAGCTCATGTTGAAAATCTGGAGTGAAAATACCAACAAATGCCCTGGGCATTTAGGTTTCCAACCATAATGCCCCACCCTGTACAGACTGACAGGTGTCAGGGGTGTGACTTGGCATTGTTGGCTGTAATGCTCACGCCATTCCACCCCCCATCCTGCAGTCAGTTACAGGTGTTGAGGTGTGCCTTGGACTCTTCGGCCCCAATGCTCACCCCATTCTCCTACACTGCACCCTTGTCAGTATATTTCCTTATGGAATGGGATGAGTGTGAGGCCCGAAGACCCCAAGGCACATCGCGGCACTTGTTGGTCTCTGCGGGGTAGGGTGAGGTGAAATGGCATGAGCGTTATGACCAATGACCCAAAGGCACACCCCAATGCCTGCCACTCTCTGCATGGTGGGGCTGCAGTCAGCATCAGTTCACTACTTCACTGCCAATCCTATTGTGCATCTCTCTAACTTCTGCACTACCAATGCCAGTGCCAGCAAGCCAATATTCGGCATTGACAAATGCTTGTTTAAGCAAGGCAAACATTGAAGTTCCTGTATTTCCATGTAGTATTCCATTATTTTAGTAGGGCAAGCCCTTCTCTGTCCTTTACTGCATGAAAGAGGTTGTTTCAACAGCCAGAGATCTCTTGGCACCATTTCTGTATTCACATTTTACATAAACCACATAAACCGAACTGCAAGCACCCCTACACATATTAGCGCCCATATAATTCTTTATCAGGGGGTGGTGTTTGGTAGGAGACATACAAAACCCTTCCAATTGACATCATGTGCAAATATCCCAAAAGGTGCATGCAATAATTGATACTTTATACATGTGCAACCATTACTGCAGTAAAATATGTTTATTTATTTAAATGTTTCACCGATTTCCAAGGCAAATAGTGACAAAAAGGTATTCACTTTAAAAGCAATGTTACTTGTTTGCTTCTGCTTGTCTCTTAGGCTGTGTAGTAAACAAATAATACAGCTCCTTGTTATTTTTTCATTTAAACAAGAATATCAGTAAACTATCCCAGCTGAGGGGCTGACCAAGATGGTAGGGAAGGGGGAAAGAAGGTCCAAGGGTTGCTGAAGGTAAAATCAAGTGTGCTATAGAAATAATTAATCTTTGCAGAATCTCATGGAATAGCATCAGCTTATATATATTCATTTGAATCAATATGTGTTCTACTTTTTTACAGCAATCCTCAGACCCTAGATCCTGAAGGGGGGGGAAGTGGAGACATTGACCTGTGATTGGTGTGCAAGAATAATTTTATATCTGCACAACCCTACATTAAAGCGTAGTAAATATTTGAAAATTGTAGACAATACTAATCATTAAAAAAAACTAATCTGTGTCTAGCTAACTTGGTTAATGAATAATTTGTATAATCAATGCAGTTGATATGAGATGTACAGAATTCATTACACAGTAGCTAAAGAAACTAACCAATTTTCCAGGAATGGTTTAGAAGCTGCTTTATAGTTTAGTCCTTTTGGGTACTTGTAATTACAGTTGTAAATCTGTTCTGTCACTGCCTCTTTCCATCACTGGTATATTATCCAGGGTCCTGAAACTAAGTGTTCTACTACTGTATTCAGAAAAGGGCATCTTTAAAATGATGAAGGCCTTCAAGATATGGGAGCTGCAATATAGCCTTACAGTGCTGGGAATGATAACAGACAGCAGCCCTCTCTAGTTATGCCGTGACCTGTGAGATGCAGAACCTATTGGAAAAGCTAATTTTGGTGTAGTCAGTTTTTCACTGAATGTGATTAAGGCATGTCACTAGAGAAGTAATACTTTCTTTGTGTATTTATACATTTGTGGTTGGTGGAGGCGAGGGTGCCACACTGAGCAAAGTTTAATTTGTGAGTGTAAGCCAAGAACCTGCAGAGTATAAACTCCCAATATGAAATAAGTCCCAAAAAGCATTCTGTTACTTTCAAGGTACCGTCAAAGTTAATGAAGCATACAGTCTCATGCAGATCAGAAAGCTAGCTCACTGTGAACAATTGTATCTATGTCCTTGGGTCCTGCAAAGGAGAATAACAATAAAGGCACAAACAAGGCCATTCACAGTGTCCTTCCACAGCTAGTTTACAGCTACCCTTTGGTGCCACATCCATAAACCGCACCACACCAATATGTTGCTTTGGTAGGGAAATGACTGTTGGAATGTATATGGTGGGAACCTAGTATTCAAGATGTTTCAGTGTTGTGGGGGGGGGGGTGTCTTGTTGTTCATCAGAGGTAAATAAACATTGGGGTCATTCACTTATTCCTGATGGGGTGGACAGATTCAGCTAAAAGACAGTGCCAGAATTTCTTTACGTCTCAAGAACAAACAAAAAAAGCTATAAAGGGATTCCTTGTTTTCATCCTATTTTTATGTTGTTTTTTTAGCATGACGGGCTAGTGGAGAATGTTCCTTCAGCAATCAGGGATAAGGAAATGTGTGGGATGGCTGTGCTCCTAAACTGCACATGAGCAGCTGCAGTTAGAGAATGTATATTAGCTGTTGGAAACTGTGGAGAAAGTTTTGCAAATGTGATTCGTAAGAGTGTGGGTCACAGCTGTTGGGGCTGTGCTGTCCCTTTCACATGCATGTCTGATTCTGAGTCACACAGATGTCCTACACCAAAGCACTACCGGTTGTAAAAGGACCTGTTGTGATTTGCACCATTTTGAATTTCAAACCATTTGTACCTGTTTTAATGGACAGTTTTTTTGTATTTGTTTGCTACCAATGATACTGTTTTTAATTGTGTCTGCCAGGACCAGGTGTGGTTCACAATAGATCACCAAGATTTGTATTTATTTTAAGGCCCACTAGGCACAAATGCCTGTTTTCAGGGGCAGCCTAGGGGTGACCCAGGAGCACTGGAATGGTTAAGTGACTTGTTCAGTCACACAGAGTCACACAGTCTGCAAGTGGAGGTGTGGGAATCAAACCCATGTCTGCTGGATGTACCAAAATCATTCACAGCTTGTTACCCTAACATCCACGCTATATTGCCAGCCCAGATCCCTGTGGGCCTCCTGTTAAAGCAAACTAAAAAAATGAATTTTTTAGGAGTAAAAAGTACAATGCAAATCACTTGCCAATACCATAGCTCTATAAATATGTGAAGCATACAGTCTCCAAAAAGAGGCATCCCCTAAAGTCAGAAGGAATCATAGTAAAACACAATTTCTGTGTGCAGGCCCTGTACAGTTTATCTCATGCCCCACTAATACTAAACCCGCTACCAGCCTTGCTAGTTGTAAAAGAATGGCCTCTTTGAGAGGGATCTCAAAATACTCATGTAAATATATTTATGTCCAGTATGTACTGTACTCTGTAAGCATGTATGATTGCCCTGTTGTAAACAAGCCTCCTGGCTTATTAGCCATTCTTTAAAAATGTATCTTCAAATAAACAGGTCATCATACTGCATCAGCCTGCTGCCAGCCACTCAGAACAGAGAGCTACTGCCCAATTATTCTGTGAAGACCAGATAGTAGGCTCAGTTGTGGGCCTGTATGCTAACCCCTGTGTTCTGATTGGCTGCAAGCAACTCAACAGCATGTGTATGAGAAACTGCCTGGCATTTCTTGTTTTTTCACAGATGTGCTGTAGTGCCCCATAGACTAATTCATACATTTTTTTCTTCTTTTCAGCATAATAACATTATAGGCAAGAATTTTTCTAGTGCACTTACCCGGTCATCAAAAACTAAAATAAATAAACTAAAATAAAATAAAATAATGGGGAGGGATGGGGTCCCTCAATACTACCTGGGTTGGGGTTAATAAACACCTTGGCCTTCTGAATTGAAGCTTATTACCCCCTGGTCTGGTTATTAGCTCATGAAGCCCAACAACTATTCTGTTATCACTGTAGAATATAATACAGTTACTGATGTTTCCTCATGAGAGTGGGTCTGTTTATGTCCACCTACAAATCATTCAAAATGGTAAAGAAATGTATAGAGACATCCGTTAACACTAAATATGTGATAGCCAATGCATTTATCCTTCTTGTTTGCAAAAAGAATATGTTACACTTCTGGCCAGTTGCTCTACACTCTAAACAGCAGAGCCACACATTTTAATGCTGTGAGGAGTAGATAGGTCCTTTCAGCTGTGGTTCTCTGCTCCCCATGACTATCATCTGAGAACAAACTGTTCTCCTAGTCCTTTAATGCAATGGGTTTTGCACTGCTTATCTTACATCTTGTAGTCAGGCACAAAATTGGGCTGTGTGATAAGAACCCTTCTTCTTGTGGTCACAATCAGGAGATCAGCCTCTTAAGTGGGGTGTTGACTTGCGTGACACTTCAGTGCAATAGGAACTTCAAGTTTGCACATGATGGAGTGCCTGCCTTACAACTTCTGAGACATGGGACATTGATACTTAAAATGTGGGACACTGGCTCTCATAATGTGGTGCTCCTTACCAGGCAACTGATAAAATTGAGGTTGTGGCTCCACCTGAGGACTTTGTGTGTGTCTGTGTGTGTATTAAAATGCTGAAGAATTTTGAATCCATGTATTCCATGTCACCATTCTCTGTGTTTGTGGGTGGGGGAACCATCCTACAAGTGGAATGACGCAGAGCATTGAATTATTCTATTCCAAGGTGAACAATCACACAATGTACTGAATATGAAGAAAAACAGGTGACTGACAAGTGAAAAACATCTGGGGACTGACTGTTTTGCATTGTTTAGCAATGTTTTAGTGTAATTTTTGTCGGTTTGCAAACTGTTAGTCTTTTTTTTAAAGTTGCCTCTGGGTCCATTAGACTTTGCAACGTAGCTTACAAGATCCCTGACCATGGGGTAAAGGTAGTACAATGAATACCCAGTTGTGCTTGTGCCTTACTGCTTAAGTTTGATGAAACCTGCAGAGAGAGAAACACTGACATGACAGTTCGACTGCTGTGCTGTTTCATTCTATTATTCAGCAGCTTGTTTCAGATAGCATAGGTGTTTTTCTCGTGCAGTGCATATGTGCCACTGTAGCAGGCCTGTTTAGTTCTGAACCTTTGCAGAAGCTAAGGAAGCAGCACAGTATGTCAGACAGCTGGTTTAATGTCTATTCTTGCTCCAAGAGTCCTTGTGTTTTTGTTAAGCACAGTGGATATTAGTACAGTAATTTCAGTAAGATTGTGTATATAAAGCAGCTCTTTTACCTTAGCCATTGTTTGTAAGTCACTCCGGAACAGCCTCGCGAGTGTTGGGCAACGCTGAGTCAGGACATCTTGTACAATTCAAATCCCAGTCTCCCGCTGCATGCTAATTAAGCTCCTTTGTTTTCTCCTCCATTATAGGCCTCGCTATCTCCCCACCCTGTCCCATTCGCCTGCCGACAGCAAGAGCTCCCTCCAGGAGCAGATTCACCACAGGTGCGACAGAGGTAATTACAATACCTCTAAAGCTGAACCCTTGTGAGAGGGGTTAGCACATCGGCGTTCTCGGCCTTGACTGCCCCACCCAGCTACCCTGGGTCAGCACTACCTATATAGGCGCTGCCCTATGACCTCACTTCCTCTCCTGTTTTTAATTAAGTCCCCACTTTTCCATTTGCAGGTTATACCTGCTAGCCTCTAGAGGGACCCTCTGTCCTTCCCACCCCAGACTCCCTACCAGAATCCCTTCCTGCGTCCTGTAACCTCTCTACCTGTTTAGGCTACTTCTCTCCCTACCTGTCTAGGCTACTTCTCTCCCTACTCCCACCCCTGCCTCTACCCACGCCATACCCTCACCCTGCCACCTGGCTAGCCCTACTCACAACCCCTGCCCTATTCATCTGTCCCACACCCAACCTGTCACTAACCCCAATTGACCACTAGGGGTCGCTATTTCAACCCTGTTTTCTGGCCCAAACCCAGACCGTTTTAAGGCACCCACAACCTGATCCTTGCTCCCAGCGAGGTCCTATTCCAACTGCCCAGACAAGGTCTTGAACCTTGTACCCAGTCCACCAGAGTCCGTGTCAGTACCACTACTCCAAAGTGGTATCTACGCTATCTGAGGGGCAACCAGGATACTTGTAACTCACCACTCTGCTACTACCAATGCACCATGCCAGGGCACACCTTCCCCAAATCTGGTAAAATGATCCCAACAACAACCCTTGTACTTCTGATCTCCCCCACTTTACTGTCCCTTCCCATTTTAACTCCCCTTCCAAGCAGCTTCCCAACACCCCCCTCACAGCCTATCCTGACCCATCCTACTTATGCCCCCTTTAAGTCCACATCATCCCTCCCAGCTATCTCCTGGTCCCATTTCCCCACCCCACTCTCCTCCTCTGTCTATTCCTTCGGCTGCCTTCTGGCCACTCTCTCCCACTCCTGTCCCCTCTCCCTCCACTCAGCACACCCTACTGGTGCACCAGCCAGAGCATGGCAAAATCCTGGTCTCTCCGTGTTCTACGCTGCCACATAACCATTACCCTACTCCTTCTGGCTGCAGAGGATATACACCCTAACCCTGGCCCAACCCTACCCACAGGTCCAGACCACCCCTTACCTAACCTCTCAGTCAAGGCCACCACCGACACTCATCCAGACTGCCTCCACCGAAGCTTACGCCTTCTCCATCTAAATATTCGAAGCCCAGCTCCTTAGCTAGATCAGCTTCAGGTCCTAGCCGCCCACCACACCCCTGACATAATCATCCTATCTGAAACCTGGCTAAACTCCAGTCTACCAGATAATACCATTGCTATTCCAGGATTCACTATCACAAGGCAAGACCGGCCCTCCAGAGGCGGAGGGGTGGCTATCTACATCGGGTCAGCCCTATACTTCTCAGTCTCTCTTGCAAAAGCTGAACCCAAAGCTTACAAGCTTCTCATGGTAAAACTATCCCCTCCCTCCTCATTACCTATCTTTGTGGCCGGTATTTATTGTTGCCCAGGCACACTTACCACAACAGTCACCGACCTACTGTGCCAACTCTCATCTCTAGCCCAGTCAGGAAACTATATGTCATGGGTGATTTTAACCATAGCTCCTGGGTGTGCCAGAAAGTTCCCCTTCCCTTTCCAGTGGGCAGTCACTCTGCAGCACCGTCCACATTCCCACATGCACACTTATAGTGCTGATCACACCCTGTTTGTACATGTGTCCCATACTCCTCTGTGCTTGGTGCCCCATATTCAGTGGTGCCCTGTTTCACTGTGCCTGTTTGTTTGCACAATTGTGCTTCATGGTTTATTCAGCTGTGTTTGCGTCATCTTGTTTCCATGTGCCGGTGCTGAATGTTGCATTGTTTTTTGGTGCCACAACCATTTACATGGCACATCTATTTGCATGATGCACTGCCTGGTTTTGAATATATGCCGTACAGAAATAAGCATGATGTTGAAACTGAACACTTCATGCAGTTCATTATTACTACAGCTAAATCTAGCACTGTATCTGACTGAATGACTGACTGCTAGTATTGTGATGAACTCCATTCTGTAATCATTTATGTAATGTTGTAAGAGGCAAAATAAAGTCTAGAGACAGAGATACAAAAATAAAGGAAAGATCAATGCGCATAAAAATATTGCAATGTATCTATGAGCAGTAGCAAATGTCACATAGCATTGCAGTATCACATAGACATTCCAAGATAATAATTTTCAAGTACAAGTTTCAATCAATCAATCAATCAAATCTTTATTTATTCAGGCGAACATCGTTGAGCAAGGGTCATTTACAAGATGGACCTGATAAGGTCA
This sequence comes from Neoceratodus forsteri, assembly GCA_016271365.2. Classification (NCBI taxonomy): domain Eukaryota; kingdom Metazoa; phylum Chordata; order Ceratodontiformes; family Ceratodontidae; genus Neoceratodus; species Neoceratodus forsteri. Next base: position 1,218,648,625 of record CM057454.1, on the reverse strand, counting down.
AGGTTCAATAGTTGATACACAGCAGATACATCATACACTTTATAAGACAGTTATACATACAGGGAAAAATAATGTTTATAACACAATGATGTACAGTGAATTCACCTGATAAAACTCGGTTAAAGGAAGGTTAAGCTAATATTTACAGTATGTACAGTACATTTCACTAGGTTTATTCACTACAGTTTATTTCACTAGGACAACTCCATTGAGCAAGCTCATTTACTAGGAGGTCCTGCTTAGGACAATAAAAGCAATGGGCTCAATAAATGATAAAGACAGGGAACATGTAGTACAGGGAGCAACCCCAGTAGCTTCAAGTGAGACATTAGAACTGCAGGCTTATTGGCTGCAAATAATGAACAACTTGATACAAAGATGGTACAATGGGGACGCTAGCAATCAATGTAAAACTTTGGGGCAAAATAAATAGGAGGCATCTATTTACAGTAATATGGGGTAACATGGAACAGCAACTGGGGCTGCTGAGTAGGGGTAGGGACATCACGGACTGGGTTAGTGTAGATATATATTTATTAAAGTTACAATGTTTCATATTACAAAAATGCAACATAGTTTTATACTGTTTCTGAGTCAGTGCTTTTTATAAAATTGAATGACTTTAGCTCCATATCATGATTTATACAATTAAATTGAATGTGAAAATGGAATGCCATGAACAAACTTTAGTACTCCTGTGTGTAGTTTTTATGATAAGCAAAAATAAAACAAATCAGAGTATACAAAAAAGCAGTCATCAAAAACAAATATTCTATTACTCAAAATAATACATCTATGTGTTGCACTGCCAATGTCATAGACCTGCACAATGATAGCAATTACCCTGCATTTACACATTACAGCAATATGTATTGGCCTGTCTCTCTGACCTTGAGGCATGGTTCTCAGTAAATTCTCTAAAAATGAATAATGACAAAACCAAGGCCGTCCTGTTCAGGACAAGATGGTTCGGGGCTAACAGAAGTGACTTACTCAAGCTCACGTCAGCCCTAGGGAGCAGGGTTGAGGTCTTGGATCAGTTCAAGTACCTAGGTGTCCTCCTCGATCAGGAGCTGACCTATAAACACCACATCACCTCCCTAACTCGAACCATCCACCAGAAGATGGGGCTCCTCTATCATCTGGGAAACTCCCTCACTAGCGAGGCGCGTCGCGCAATCGCCAACTCCAATCTCCTACCAACAATCCTCTATGGTGCCCCACTACTGTAGTCACTCCAGTGTCTGGGCTCAATACGCTCTCCACACTCTACCATAAAGTGGCTCGCTTCGCTACTAACTCTCTCCCTAGGAGGCATCACTGCGAGGCCTTAGCAGATGTAAACTGTTCCCCCCTCCGGCACAAGCTGGCCTACTCCTCTGCCTGTCTTGCTTTCAAATTCACCTCCCTTGGTCCTCCTCCTCACCTGCGTGATCTACTCATCCCAAAGACCCAGCACCGTACCCTTCGATCCTTGGCTAGATGTCCCCTTGCCATCCCCCGGGTTCGTACAAATCAAGGCAAACGCTCCTTCCACTACGCTGCCCCCCTATTATGGAATGCCCTTCCTATGACTCTAGTCAACAAGCCTTCTCTCCTAGGGTTCAAATCTGGCCTCAAAGCATATCTTCTCGAACTTAGCCTCTGTGGGTGCAACTGTTAGCCCCTTATCATGATCACCCCTCTGTGACCTTTGGTGCCAACTTCAACTGCTTTCCTATAACATCCCCTTTGTAAACTGCTAAGGTACTATGAAACCATTTATTAGACCAGTGGAACCCTCTGCTCCCTGGGCCAATGATGTTACCCAATGTGTACCATGAACAAACCATAAACTTATGTATGTTAATACCCAACTATGTACCCCCTGTGACCTCCTATGTACTCAGCTAACGCTGTCCTACAGTTACTCATGTGTATCCCTCTCCTTGTTATGTTTCTTACCCAATGTCATCCGATACAATTCTGCTATGCATGTACACTCTGTATCTACAAATGTATACCTAAGACTACTGTTTAATGTTGCCAAGATATGTACTCTCTGTCACTAATCCCGGGTCGCCCCTGAAAAAGGGATCTCTGGTCTCAGTGGGCTTACCCGGTTACCAAAATCTAAATAAATAAATAAATATGTTGTGCTGTCTGACACATTTAGATATTAATATAGTAGGAACCACTGTGAATTATGCAGAGAGATATGTATAGACATTTCCTTTGATTCCGAAGTCTTGGAAAAAACAGGAGTGATGTATTTTTTTGGATTATCAGTCCTAATGCTTAACCCTCCCTCTAGCATGTAGACTCCTGTCTGAAGCACAAGGTACAGTTGGAAGCCAGTGCCTCATAATGGTAGAGAAATATATCTTACCACATACTGACAACTGAATCTGCAGTAGTTTTTCATGCTGGGCCCAAAAAAGAGAGATCATGTCTGACCTTGTTTGCTAAGGGGAGGGGGGCATTATGGTTGACAACTGCAAGAAATACACCACCACTAATTCACCAAGATGCTGGAGACCCAAAACCCTAATTTTTCCCTTTTGCTGATTTGGATTGGGGTTTGGGTGGGCAGTTCGGGACCTCCATGAATGAGGATACAATTCCAGGTATACATCCCCGATGTTGACATGTCAACAGTGGAGTCCCCTACAGTGACAACAGTGCTACATCTCTGTAGGGAACCCGCTGGTACCCAGCACTCTCTGTCAGGGGTCCTGCCCCCCCCAGATTCAGCTTCAACTCAGAGTTGAGAATCCTAATTGGGGGTGGTGTGGGGGGTGCAGCCCCCCCTGAGTGGGGGGTTTGGGGGGGTGAAGCCCCCCAAAGAAAACACTTGTGGCTTTTGCAAACTGGCAGCTGACTGCAAAATGCAGCTGACCTGCTGATTTTGCAGTCGGGTCATTCAACAAATATTTTGTCAATGACCTGCCGTGGATCCCAATTCCAGTATCTCAAAAAGTAAGGAAATTCATTGCAACAAGCTGTATTAACACACCAGGTAGGGTTCAACACACCAGGTAGGGTTCAACTTAATGCCACAGAACTAGGAAAATGTGGAGTTAGGGTTTCTAACCCTAACTCCCCACCCCTCAAGCAAAGAAAGGACAAGGTCGCACAAGCAACCACAGATAGCTATCAGATAAGACAAACAAAATACAGCTGTTTCCAGATGACACAAATGCAGTAGCACTGATGTGTTACCTTTGTAGATTTGTGTCTGTCATTACATACTGTATGCACTGGTCCCACAGGGGCCTGTGCTTATGCAGCCATAATTATATTTGTATGTTGTACAGCTTTCATGAGTACCTTCGGGTGCTATGTGGAGATAATTGTTTCAGCAGTGGGTATAGACATTTTTCAATGTGGAAGTTTTGTTTTGAGATACCACTTTCTACAAAAAAATAAAATGTTGTCTTAACAATCTCAGATTAGCTTTACTTTTTGCTGGCCTAAGAGGGTAGCAGGTGCTACCTTGCTGCATAGCTGGATCCGCTTGTGCATGATTTTCTATATGCAGCTGTGTAAGTGCATGCCCCACAGAGGTCTGCAGTTCTACAGTCAGAAGTTGGTGTGTGTATCTTTAACCTGTGACTGAGGAGGCACAGGCTGCTCAAAGTACTGCACATCTGCAGACTGAAGTATGATTACAATTTAGGTATCATGGGTTTCATGTGCCTATGTTTCTGCAGCCAGAGGCCAATGTGTATGTCTTACAGTGTAGATTAGTACCTGCGGCTGCAGAAGTGCTAGCCCGATAGGTGCCTGCACTTTTGCCAATAAAAATATTCATGTAACTCTGATATCATGGATTTGTTTCTGTGGCTGCAGGGGCCTGTGCTTCTGCACACAAAGGCAGTGTTGTGATTTGAGTATTGTGGATTTCTGTCTGCATCTAGAAGTGAGTGTGTATGTCTTGCACTGTATGTAACACAGATACAAATCCATGATGGTAGCACTTTAGTGCTACCCCTTTTGTTTTTGTTTTTTATAACTTTATTTTTCTTTTATTTTCATACGAGGTGCAGTACATTGCAGATATATTATAGATGACATTCATAAGTATCCATAGCAGCAAATCTTCACATGAGCAATTATACAACAGCAGACTTAGTGGTGTATTCTTCTCAGTTAAGAAATACAGTTCATAGTATTTCATAAGCTTAATCCCAGTATACGTCTTCTCCTGCCTCTTACTCCTGTATCTGTCTATCTCTCCTCTATCTTATTTATTTATTTATTACATTTTGGTGACCGGGTGGGCCCACTGAGCCCTGAAGCTCCCTTTTTCAGGGGCGACCCGGAATAACAATATATGTTTTGTTACAGTGGAATAACATTGGGTTACAAGATTATACAGGCTTACATGGAGGTTACAGACATGGTTATCATCATGACACAGTTTTACCACATTACTACATGGCATAGTTTTATACATGACAATCGATTTGCAGTTTACAGGAGGAGATCGACCTCCACTGCAAAAGTTATATATAGGATAATAGGCCCAAGGTATCCTAGATCTTGAGAGGGGTACCTGGGTAGGCTCACTTTTGGGAGGGTTGATGTGGGAGAGCGGGGCAAGTTATGAGCCATGGCAGTGGCATGTGCTAATGTCAATCATATGAGCCTTAAGTCTGGTGAAGAAGTTCCTAAGTGAGGAGGCCTCCTGCACCTGAGGAGGGAGCTTGTTCCACAGGTTGGGAGCTAGGCAGGAGAAAGATCTGCCACCAGCATTAGTCCTTACTCTGGGGACTTCCAATAGAGTTTGTTCTGATATCTGTAGGCTCCTGTGGTTATGTTTAATTGCTATGGTTCCTACTATGCTAGGTGGAGCGGAGCACTTGAGTAGCATGAAGGCCTGGAAAAGCAAGGGGTATTGTAGGCGAGCGGTCAATGAGGTCCACCGTGGCTGGGCCACTGTATCACAGTAGTGACATCACGGGTGGTCCTGGGTAGCGAACTGAGTTACCTTGTTGTACAAGATTAGCATCCTGGAGACCTCTTGTTTAGCCATGCCTTGTACAATTGGTGCAGCATAGGTCAGGGTAGGGAGCAGGACACTTGTGGCAATGGAAAGCCTGGCCTCTGGGATAAGCTGGTCCTTGAGTCGGTACAAGTTCCAAATTTACAGTGTAGGGTCTTGGTGACCTGGTCCATGTGGTTCTTAAAGGTGAGAGATTGGTCGAGAGTCAGGTCAAAGTATTTTAGGGAGGGCACTACTTTGATGCTTTTTCCAGAGAGTGTGGTAAATTACAGGGATGTAGTCCTGTCACGGCCCAAAGGTCTGGGCCCAAATAGCACCACCTTGGTTTTTTTCTGCATTTAGTACCATTCTGTTCTCACTCAGCCATGCCTCAAGGGATGTGAGGTCATTTTGGAGGAGAGGATCAAGAGCAGCCACTTCGCCCATGGATCAGTAGATGACTGTATTGTCTGCATACTGAACGACTGAGCTATCCCCACAGTAGGTACTTAGGTCATTGGTAAACAGGCAGAAAAGGAGGGGGTCGAGGATTGAGCCCTGCGGCACACCCTGTTTTAGAGGTAGTGGACCTGACATGGCTCCCTTCCAGGTGACCCTCTGTATCCAGCCAGATAAGTAGCTCCCAAACCACTTGAGAGTGTGGGGGTCTAAGCCCACATTGTTCAGCTTCTGTAGCAGAAGATTGTGGTCAATGAGGTCAAATGCCTTGGACAGGTCTATAAAGACAGCACTTGCAGGTTTCCCTTTGTCCATTGCTCTGAGTACTTCATCCGAGAAGTTAATAAGGGCAATGTCAATCCCGTGGTTAGCTCTAAATCCATGTTGAGAGGGAGCAAGGAGCTGGTGAGCCTCCAAGTATTCATGGAGTTGGTTGTAGACTAGCCTTTCTTGTAGCTTAGCAAGTGTGCAGAGCAGGGAGATAGACCAGTAATTAGTTAAGTTTTCCCTGGGGCCACCTTTGTGGATTGGGATCACGTTGGCCTGTTTCCACTGGCTGTGAATGATTCCTTCCCGTAGCAATCTATTTAAGAGCCAAGTCAAGGGCCTGGATAAGGAGGCGGCTCCAGCCTTGAGTAACTGAGGATTTATCCCATCTAGTCCCCCTGAGCCTTTAACTTTCAGCACCGTTAGGAGGGTTAGGACCTCTTTTCACTTTACCAGTCTCAGGTGGAAAGAGGGTCATTCATAGTGTGTTGGTTCACCTACATTAGGAGCCAAAGTCTGGGGGGACTGGCCAGCCTTGTAGGCCTCAAGGTCTGTGAAGTGGTTGTTGAGGGCAGTCGCTATTTGAGAGGATTCACTAACAAGCTGACCATTGACCTCAATGGGGCAAGGTTCAATCTTTTTGTTGCCCTTGATCAGGTCGTTGACATGATTCCAGAATTGCTTAGGGTTGCCTAAGTTGGTTTTCTGGAGAAGTGTGACATACTCCCTTTTAGCAAGTTTAATGGCACTCTTGGTTTTGTTTCTTAGGGCTTTCTATGCCACAAGGTCTGGCGGAAGGGAGGAGAGCTTGAACTTCTTCCAGGTCTTGTCCATCTGGGGGAAAAAAGTCCTCTCCTATGGTACCATTTCCATCTCCTAACATCCAAAAGTTTGGACTTCATTATGGAACAAATGTGGGGTCTCTCGCTGAATGGAAAAGGACCCAAGTCTTCCACTATAATTCGAATTGGTCTCCATGCCCCGTAGCCCATGCTATCATGCGTTCTAAAAAATAATGTTCTACTATCAGATCATGCCATGTATCCACCACTGGAGATCTAGCCTATCTCCATAATTTAGTAAAAGTCTTCCTTGCTAACAAGAGGAAGGTGAATACAAGTGACCTTTTTTGTATTTTAAGCCCTTCTGGAGGAATTGACAGGAGTGCAAATTGTGGATTTAATACTAAATCTGGTGTATAAATCATCTGTAAAGTTTGCTCTACTTGCTGCCAAAACACTTGCAGTTTACTACAACTCCAAAAAATATGTACCTGATCCGCCCTCCATTCCCCACATTGTCTCCAACAGTCCGCCCCAGTGCAGAAAAAAACTTAACTAGTTTAGCTGGAATATCAAAATACCTGATTCATGATTTCCAGGCAAACTCTCTCTAATAAGGTGCCAAAGAAATCCCTAATGAGGGGTGAGCATATTTAACCCAGAGGTCGTATGTCACTCAGGAAGGAAATTTCCTGTTCCATGCCTCCACCACTGATTCAGATGAATCAGAGATAATTTCCCTGATTCCCTTATACAATAATCCAATCAGATGTAACTGGTTAGATCCTTGGATTGCATCAATGACTAGTTGGAGGAATAGAGGTGTAGGCGTAGGGAGGTGATTCCTCAAGGGACCCTTATGAAGAAGAAATTCATGTACCTGTAGGTACCTACAATGGTCCAAATTTCATGTCATATTTCCTTTGAAGGTGAGAAAAGGGAACCACTCCATTTGAATCCAAAAATTGAAAAATAAATGTGAGACCCTTCCTATGCCGTATGCGAAATGTTAGATCAAATTGTGTAGGTAGGAAATCTCTTTCAGCAAAAAGCAATCAGAAAAAATAAAACACAGGTTCCATGACAGGTACTGATCTAATTTTATACCAGTTTTGTAAAGTCTGTTTGGTTCCTATGTCAAAATCTACCAATGCCGGTAAATTAGAAAGAGGGCCAAAAATGACCTTTTGTGTATCATGCATATCATTAAGAAAACATTCTATTTTCTTCCAAGGAGGTTGGAGTTTGGGGTTCACCCAAGTGAGAATTAGAGTTATTTGAACTGACATTGCATATTTATTTAAACCCAGGACATTTATGCCTCCTCCTGTCTTTTGGCAGTTGTAGCAAGGCCCAGCGAACCCGGGGCCTATGCCCATCCCACACAAATCTTGATAAGAGCTTATTCCAGGCATCAAAATAAATTTTGGAAGGAAGAAAGAGAATTGTTTGAAATAAATACAATAGTCGAGGTAGGACATTAGATTGTATGGTTGCAATCCTCCGGTAAAAAGGGAGCTTCATCAAAGAGCATTTATGTATATCTGCCTCTAGAACCTGTGTCACGGGTTCATAGTTTACTAAGGTAACATTAGAAATATGTGATGGAAGATGAATACCCAGATATTTTAGTTTTGTAGTTTGCCATTTAAGGGGCAGGCATTGTTTAAGTTGAGGGAAGGGGGTGCAATTCAAGGCCAGAACCTCTGTCTTCAAAGAATTAATAATATATCCAGATACCAAGGCAAATCCCTCCAAGGTCTGCCAGGTTCTTTGTAATGATACCTCAGGATCTGTCAAGGTCAACAACACATCATCAGCATAAAGTGAAATGCAGTAAGATTCTCTTCCCACCACCGCCTCTTGTATTTCTCTGGATGATCATATTGCCATAGCTAAAGGCTCTATATAGAGAGTAAATAACAGCTGGGATAAGGGACAAGGGACAGCCCTGACTAATTCCTCATTTCAGATCTATTGGTGAGGACAGAGACCCATTAACCTTGATATAGGCTCTAGGGTTAGCATAAAGATTACTAAGCCATTTCACAAATTCCTCTGGAAATGCAAATGCTTCCAACATCTGCCAAAGATAGTTCCAAAGCACTCTATCAAATGCCTTATAGGCGTCTAAACTAGCAACTACCACTGGGAGTGAGGATCTAGAGAGGTAGGATAAAAGATGTACGATTCTAAGTGTATTATCTGAAGTTTGTCTATTCTTTAAGAAGCCAGTTTGGTCCTGATGTACCAAATCGGGGAGCATATCCTCAAGTCTCCAGGCCCATACTGACATATATATCTTATAATCACAATTTAAAATAGAAATAGGTCTATATGATTCCAGGTGACTGGGGTCTCTACCAGGTTTAGGGATTGTTGAGATCACCGCAAACTCCCATGAGACTGGAGGGGAATTTCCCAGCTGCACTTCATTAAATGTCTGTCTCATCAAATTGAGAAGTAAGGGGAGAAGGGTTTTATACCATTCCTGAGGAAAACCATAAGGACATGGAGACTTGAGGGTTTTAGCCCGTCTAATTGCCTGTTTCATTTCTATCTCTGATACTGGAGCCCTAATTGTATCTTGCTGCAAAGAGGTTAATTTAGGAAAATGCAAAGGGGAGAGGAATTGTTTTATCTTGTATTCTGGAGGAGGAATGGTATTGGAGTATAGCTCCCTATAATAATTCTGAAATATAGACAGAATTTCCGGGATAGTGCCCTTCTGTATCCCAGATACCGGATCTTTTAATTTTGTTATTGTGGCTGCCTGCCTAGCACCCCTGAGTCTCCTGGCCAAGTTACATGACCCCCTAGGTCCACCTTCATAATAATATCTCTTTAATTGTTGTAGTTTAGCTTGCACTTGGTAATCAATTATAGCTTGAAGGTCCCCTTTAAGTTGTCTAATTTCCTGCTCCCTAGAAGAATCGCTCTGTCCCTGGCCCTGTTGAAGAAATTTCAAACATGCTTGGAGCTGTTTGTATCTATGTTCTCTTTGTTTTTGCATTCATGCACTATAAGCAATCAATTCTCCCCGAATTACCACTTTTAATGTGTCCCATATCAAGCTTGCCGAAGTGTCAGGTGTGGTGTTTTCGTGACTAATCTGTGGGATCCTAGTTTGCAAAAAATCTTTAAGTTCTTGTTCTTTAAGCAAAAATAAATTAAGTCTCCAAAGCGTCTGTCGACATGGTCTCCCTAAATCAGTACTACCCCTTTTGTGTCATCTGGAAATAGTTATATATAATGTATGGGGAGCCCTTATTATTAACTGAAATCAAGCAGATTACAACCTCATATGTATGGGAGAGGGCTGTTGTGCATAACAATCAATGGAAACACAATGCTGTTGTATCATCGATGTGACGTCAACATGTTGTTGTACCATCTTGAGGATGTCACATCGATGATACAACAGCATGTACCGTGAGCCTGCGCATATGTTTGCCACATTTCCAGGAAATGGCCGCAGCAGTAAGAAACAGACCCAAAAGTAATGAATGGCAACCAAAGTAAGGATAATCAGATCATATTTTTTCCCTACAAAACAGCAGCCCTGTTTAAATGTGTTGTCTGTAAGATCGGGAGAGGGACCCTGACTGATTGTGACTCGTTTGGAGGGGGGAGTCAGTGTTGGAAAGCACTTTTATTTGTTTTTTATAAACAAAAAGTAAGCCTCCAGCAGTGAATTCTTGGTGTACTGAGTCCATACACTATACAAGACAATGTATGGGCATTAGTTAACAACATCATTGAATTCACTTCTCGAGGTTTCCAGGCAACAGTAAACCTCTCGAGCTTCACTCGCGTGGTTTACACAGTTGCCATGGTAACCTCTCGAAGTGAATACAACATTGTTATTAACTGATGCCCATACATTATCCTCTATGTTATGCCATTGTTATGACATCACTCTGCTGTTAACCCTTCTTGAGTATTCTGTTAGCACCCTTTGCAAACTGTGTGAGAGGCCTTTCGGCACCATGCAATTCTGCTTAAAGTTGGACCAGCCTAACATTCTGTGGTGATTTGCATATGCAGCCCATGATGCTTTGCATTGTGGGGGCATGTGCGATTTTGTATTTTCTTGAAACTTGGCTTCCCAGCCAAATGCCCTTTGGGGTAACCCTTGCCTCAGTGTTTATGCACAGAGGTTCTTTGCCTTCTTGAGTATGTCATATCAATGTTTTAACAAAATGGAATGCTCACAACAATCAAGGTTCTGTTAAGTAATTCAGAAAAGTAATTCAATCTGCGATTACACAATCTTGGTAGCCCATACACTATAAAATATAATGTAAGGTCGTTGGTTAACAACCACGCTGAAAACACTTCTTGAGGTTGCCATGACATCTGAAAACCTCTTGAGCTGCGCTCTCGAGGTTTACAATGATGTCATGGCAACCTCTCAAAGTGTTTACAGCATGGTTATTAACCAAAGACCATACATTATCCTCTATGTTATTTGTCTCACTTGATGGCCATATGTGATTGCTTTTGCAGCCTTGACATTTTGCTGCTTGGGGGAAGGAAGTTAGGTTTGGAAACCCTAATGCCACATTTCCCTACTTTTGTGGTATTAAGTTCAACCCTAACCGCTATCTGTCTTCTGTCTGCCTGTCTAACAGTATCTATCTATCTATCTATCTATCTATCTATCTATCTATCTATCTATCTATCTAAACGTCTGTATGTCTGTCTGTCTACACACACACACACACACACACACACACACACACACACACAGGAATGGAAAGTCTTTCTCTTAGAAAAGGATATTTATTTCCCTGTATACCTGTGACTAATCTCTCAATTAAAGGCATATTCCTGCATTAATCAAACAATTATAGCTATATACCGATACTAATTAAAGTTATATACCTGGACTAATCAAACAATTAATGGAACAATACTGATGAGACAATTAACACATCATTAGGAAGTTAGCCAAACCAATCAAAAAGCTGTAAAAGAACCTGAAAAAAGGACACATAAACCCCTCCAAACCCAGAAATCCTACCAGCACTCATTACACACCATTTCCTCCATGCTGCAAGAGACCTTTGAGTGCCATAACATGATTGCAAATACAATCTCCTTAACAGCAGCCATCCTAATGTATTATATTCAACAAAATATGGGTAGTGATTGATCACTTGGAAGTATACCAATCTCAGGGGCTAATTACTGCAATAAAGCTGCTTGCCCTTCAGGCTTCTGGTCTCATAGCTCTACTTAGCCTTCTCAATGGGTACACATACAAAGTAAATGATAGAAAGCTGTAATATACAAGGAAATCTTAACATTGAGGAGAGCTAATGAGGTTAAAAGCCACGAGGGAGAAGGCAGAGTGGCATTATTACCCCATTATTTCATAGAAACATAGAAACTGACAGCAGATAAGGACCACTAGGTCCATCGCATCTGTCCATTTTCCCTGCCTACTGTAAAAGCTACAGACCCTACTTGATATCAGATTTACCTCCTCAGTCCTATTGCTAGTGTTCCCCTATGCCTGTCCCATGCATGCTTGAATCTCTCCACTGTGTTTGCCCCTACTACCTCTGCTGGGAGTCTATTACATGCATCCACCATCCTTTCTGTGAAGAAATGTTTCCTGATGCCAACCCTTAGTCTACTCCCTTCCATTCTCATGTCATGCCCTCTTGTTCCTGGACATCTCCATTTATGAAAGATGCTACTGTCTAGTGCCCTATTTATGCCATTTAGATATTTGTAGGTTTCTATCATATCTCCCCTATCTCTTCTCTCCTACAGGGTATACATATTGAGGTATTCCTGTCTCTCCTCATATGACTTTTGGTGCAGACCATGCACCATCTTTGTTGCCCTTCTTTGAACTGCCTGCATCCTGTCTATGTTCTTATGGAGATGCAGCCTCTAGAACTGGACACCATATTCCAAATTAGGCTTCACCAATGATCTGTACAGTGGCATCACCACCTCCTTCCATCTGCTGGTGATACCTATCCCTATGCACCCCAGCATCCTACTGGCTCTCCCAACGGTCTTGGCACATTGTTTAGCCACCTTTGTGTCATCAGATATGATTACCCAAAATCCCTTTCCTGTTTGGTGACCATCAGTTTCTCCCCTCCATCATGTAATCCTCTCCTGGGTTCTTGCACCCTAAATACATGATTGCCCTTTTTCACATTAAATCTCAGCTGCCACACTCTGGACCTTTTCTCCAGTTTACCGAGGTCCCTCCTCATTTTTTCCACCCTTCCCAGATTGTCCACCCTGTTGCAGATCTTAGTGTCATCCACAAAGAGGCACACTTTCCCCTCTGGCCCCTCTGCTATGTCACTTAGGAAGACATTAAGCAGGACTGGGCTCAAGACTGATCCCTTTGGCACCCAGCTGGCCACCCTCCTTTCCTCAGATTGAGCATCATTTACCATGACCCTCTGTCTTCTATCACTCAACCAGTTCCTAACCCAATTTTCCACCTTGTGATACACTCTCAGGCTGCCCAGCTTGTTCACAAGTCTTATATGTAGAACAGTATTGAAGGCCTTAATGAAATCCTGATAGGCCACATCCACCACTCCCTCCAATCCACAACCTTAGTCACCCAGTCAAAAAAATCAATTAGATTTGTTTGACAAGACCTTCCTGCTGTGACTCCATGCTGTCTTGGATCCTGTGCTCCACTGGCTTCAAGATGTTCCACGATCCTTTGTTTAAGTAGTGATTCCATAATTTTCCCGACTATTGAGGTAAGGCTGACTGGTCTACAGTTTCCAGCATCCTCCCTACTGCCATTTTTGTGAAGAGGGACTACATCTGCCCTCTTCCAGTCCTCCAGAACCATGCTAGTATCCAGTCACTCATTGAACAATGCTGCCAGTGGTGGCACCAGCACCTCCTGTAGTTCCCTTAATATACTAGGATGTATCCCATCCGATCCCACTGCCTTGTCCACATTCAGTTTTTCTGAGTTCTTTTTAGGACTCTAAAAGCCAACAATAGATGTGGGTGGAGGGGAAACATTGCTCCCTTCACAGCGTTGCAGGGGGGTGCTGCCACAGGTCACAGGAACTTAAGATCCCTGGAGCCCTTGACAACACTGGGGTAAAAGAAAGAGTACCAAAGCCAAAAAAAATGATGGCAAGATAACTGGTGGGGCTGGGCATGCCTTGCAAAATATTGCTGGGGTCCAAGTCCCACTGGTCCATATAACCCAGAATCTATGACCTCAACTCCAAAATGTTGTGATTCATTTAGAACCCAAAAGCTCCCTTCTCTCTCTGTGTGATAACAAGACATCATGTATAGCCTTGCTATGCTGCCATAAAAAAACTGATGATTATTTCTAGGGTCAGGACTTTTATTTGTGTATTTTAGAAGATATGGTTAATTTATTATAATACAATCAATAAAAGTTTTTTTTATTATTAGCACACAAAAAAGCCATTGTCCTGTACTAGTCACTTAGCTGCACTGGTATGATGCATGCTGCATGCCTGGCAGGAGTCATGTGATGTGTTACAGCTAATGCCAGCTCAGGCGCTCGGCTCCGTACCTTCGAGTCATTAAAGGAGAAGTGCACCCAAAACTTGAAAAAATATATGTTGTGCAGTGTGTTTTAATTTGTATGTGAATTTTTAGTGTTTCCTTCCCTCTGACCGGTATTAGGAGTTTTTCCTAAATTAGCCTGCTAGCTTTAGAGTAGTTTTATGAACCCTGGAGATCTCCATATGAAACAGCTTAATTGTATTCCTTTGTCCTACGATTCACCTTGCTTCATGTGATGGTGATGTATCAGAGACCATAAATCCAGCAGAAAGCATTGCTTTACAATCAGTTCACAACAGTAGAGATGGCTATATTTTAGAAATCTGTAGAATTCAGCTTGGTGACCACCTTCATCGTAAAGGTCTTACTGTCCTGAAAAACTTTGCTGCTGGTAATTTTTGTGCAGCTTGTAAAGCTTCCAAGATATTTAGTTTGTTTGGCTTGTGTGAGCTGAATGTTGGGTATCTCTTACATCACTGTCACATGAGACAAGATGCACTGTGGGAACAAGAAATACAATTAAGCTGTCAGGGATGAAGATCCCCAGGGGTCATAAAGCTAGCAGGCTAATTTAAGAAAAACTCCTAATACCAGTCAGAGGGAAGGAAACACTAGAACTTCACATACAAATTAAAACACTCTGCACAACATATATTTTTTCAAGTTTTGGGTGGACTTCTCCTTTAAAAGTTTTTCCATGTCTGACTCCAAGTTTTACTGCTTTTTCACAATAACAAGCTTTAATAAAATCTCTGCGGCAGTTTTGGGATATTTTGTTGCAGCAGGCTTGCCAGGGAAATGGATTCTGCAGTATAGCAGCACACTCTGCCACCCTTTCTAGAGCTGGAACAAGGGCACGGGGTCACACTAGAGCATCTCGCCAGCCACTTCAAATAACCTGCCAGCAGAAACTTTAATGGTGGAGATCTTTCTCAAATAACTCTCACCATTAAAATAAACTATCATTGAGGTGTTAAGGAACTGTAAAGCTACTCACAGCCAGAAGTAGATAAATTAACTCAGGGGTCAGGAATGTTGAAGCACAGGTCAGTTCCATTGAGGATTGGTGGGACTGAGTGGACCCTGACCTAGTCTAGCCATAGATGAAGTTAACCTGAATCGAGGAATGGCTGGAAGGCCTGGAGGGCAGGAGTCACAGTAATAATTTGGTGATCATCCTTCTCCCAAAAAAATCAGAAGGGCATGACTCAGTACTCTTTGTCCTGAAGCTATGCTGTACAATTGTTGGCCCTTTGCTGAATGGCCCAGACTACATGATTGAAGAGGCTCAGAGGGCTCTGTGCCCGATGCCAGCTGAAGGGGAACACCCAATGCCAATCATATTTAAATTGCTTAATTTCCTGGATAAGTTACACATTTAAATCTTATGGGAGGGGAAGAAGCTGCATATTTTTTTTTTAAGATTTTCCTCCTCAGGCACAGAAAAGAGAGTAGCATTCCAACCCAATATCAACTATTTGTCAGCAGCTCAAACTCGATTCTGCCTCCGTTATCCAGCCAAACTTATTGTTTATTCTGACAGTGATCAGAAAACCTTTTAAAGTGCTGAGCAAGCAAAGACCTGCTGCACGCCAGCTTGAGGTACCAACACTTTTGTACTGAACTGCTGCCTGATTATACTCAAGGCCCCTACTTTTCTGCGGCACAGTGGGACCAAGTTCTGCGGTAAGACTACCATTTGCCGCAGAGCTTCTGCGGCGGTGGTTTGTAATTTCTGCGGAAGTTCTGCGGCACTAACAAACCACTACATTATAGTGTCAGCTTGTCATCCTGACTTCAATTTCATGCCACTGGTTATAGCAATCAGGAAGGGGTAAAGCACAGTAACACTAGTTCAAGAAATAACAGACTTGTATAAATAATTGTATGCCTAAAAAAGCAAAACAAATGTCTCTCCTTTCCTGGCCTATTACGTAAATGAAATATACAGAGGGGACCTTATGTGATAAATAAGGTACTTCTATATGCATATTATCTATCCCACTAATGAGGCTCACTCTGTATATCACTTATATATTTATATGCAATCTGTAACATACTTACAAACATGTGTGTGTGTGTGTAGTGAGATAGCGAGAGATACTGTGTGTGTGTATTTTTTTAATTTCCATGAAATTGCATCCTCATTCATACAGGTCCCATTGGAAATGGAATAAACGGAATAGAGGAGTTATTGCAAAACTCATTTTTCATGCCAACCTGCTTCCCCTGACATACTATATAACACCATCAGGCCATGACATGCATGTGAACTGATTGTGAGATAGAGCTCTCCAGTCCATCACAATGTGTCCACCATGAGACAGAGCACTGCACCATACCTTCCCAGGCTCAGAGCAGTGATGTGTTCCACCAGTCCTTGTGCTGCCCAGCCAGCTCCCAGAGCTAATCTCTGACCCTGAGTTGCCAGCACAGAAACACAGCATGCTACCCTCTGGTCCAAAAGCTGGCCCTAAACATATTTCTCCATAACTTTTATTTGACTCTATCAACCAGTGACAATATGTAATCAATAACCCTGGCAAAAATGTGTACAGCGCAATTATTTATTTAACAGGTCTTTTCTTTCAGCAGGTCTACACATCATTATATTCCACTTTTCTGGGCATAATTACTTTATTTTTCTTAAAAATGACAGTTAAATTTATTTTACCAGTTATTCATTTCAGATGGCATCTCTATACCTTAAAGCCACAAATAAGTTTGTACAAAGTGAGGTATGGACCTAACAGGTCTGTGCTACTGACAAGGTTTTGTTTAAGTTGATCCTAGTGCAGTAATGTAAGACTGAAAATTATATTAGGCTGTAGTGCAGGTCAAGCAAATATCAACATGTCTGATGTGCTGTGCCACCACCTCTGGCAGTGGGAGCTGTGGCAGATAAGTGACTGTTCATTTCTGTTGCAGAATGCAGCCATTTCATTAGCTAATATTTGATGTTATAGCAATGATAACATCACATTCTGAGCATAGAGGGGTTTTGAAATAAAAAAAAGAGGGGAAAGGAACCAGATTCTATGGATAAACAGAAATATTAATAAAAAGTAACCAAGAAGAGTGAATTCTGCGGCACTGCAGAAGTTCTGCGGTAGATTGCAAGTTCTGCGCAGAATTCTGCAGCCGCAGAATTCTAGGGGCCTTGATTATACTGTGTTCTGTTAGTGGGCTTGCTTGCTTATATGTGCTGTGACCTACTGGGTCATAATGTCACACACTTACTAGCATACAACTTTATGGCTAACCCGGTACAGCGTAGGATGCTAGCGCTACTGGTGCAATACCGCGTATACTGCTGTACGTGGTATTGCACCAGTAGTGCTTTCCCAGGCAGAGGATAAGACCACTGGGAGCAGGTTCTGTCGAGCAACTGTCGTGGCTCACAGGACTGAGCCACAGCAGAAGGAACCCAGGTGCTGCGACTGGGACTGGGTTTGATTCCCAGTCCCAGAGCCTTTTTTTTTTTTACTTGAGTCCCTGAGTTAAACCCCCAGAGTTGAGAATCTTTAGCAGGGGGGATTTGGTGGGGCGCAGTCCCCCATAACAGGGGGTGTGGGTGGCAGAGCGCCCCACAGAAAAATACTTATGCCTTGTGGCAGAAATTGTGCTGTATTGCCAGCATGATTTTGCCATGAGGCATAATGTCTTGTGACATTATGACCCTGTGCCAAGCTGTGATACAGAGCAACAATGGGGACAGCACCTTTCAGCCTGATTATATTATTATTTTTTGGGAGTGTTTTTTATTGAGTTTGTGCTGAAGCATTTGTGGGGCTCCCCGATGATGGTTTGCTATAGATCCCTGATACTTTTTGGCTGCTTTCTTTTTATTAAATGTGCTTGAGCACCACCTGGCATACTGCAAGCAAGTGTTATAGTATTGCCTACTACATCTGGCTTTAGTTTAGCTTTGTCCCTTTGTTATCCAAAATATTGGCTGGTATTTCCCTGGCAAATGGACCACTTACATGTCACATGCTCTTTTTTTGGGCTGTGAGGGCAACCACAATTATGAAGGTTAGCCCTGAAACCACTTTTTTAAGGTCTGGACAAGGCCTCCTAATTATAGATCTTTTCTAGTTCCTTGTTAAGGACACCCCTCCGGATAGTAAGGGGAACAGTTGTGCTAGTGTACCTTCTACTGGGGCCTCCCCAAACCCTTACATGTATCCCAGAGCAATCAATTCCTGTATCACCCTGTCAAGGATTTTTCTGGAATAAGCTGGGAGCTGACACTGCCAATTGGCCCAGGATCATTGCAGACTGAATGGTTTGGCATTACGGTCCCTGGGACTGGGGTGAAGGCGGAGAATGGTTACTCCATGTTCTTCATTGTTTACTGTTATCATTGGTGTTTTTCTGTTGTTATTGACTCACTCTTAATGTTAAAGGGTTTGTGGGAGAATGAAGGATCCTGGAGCATGACCTAGGGGTAGATACTGTAGTGGCTTCACTGAGGTTATGGTGACCATCTGGTAATGGGTGGCACCTAAAACTTTATTACACGGAATGTTAAAGGGGCCCAGGAAGAACCCATAAGATACATGACTCTCAGATATGTGAAGAAACTTAATGCAAGAATTGCCTACTTAGGGACCTAGTGAATTATTTTCATTAAGAGTGGGTGGGCCAGGTGTATGGGGCGGTAGCAGCAATAAGAAGAAAGCACTTGTGATTTTAATAGCCTGCATTGTCACCTTCCAGTTGATTAAAGAATATTTGGATCAGGAGGGAAGGTATCTCTTCTTTCATGGCAGACTGGGCCTTCATGAGGTATTACTGAGCACTGTTTATGGCCTGAATATAGACTCCCACAAATTTATCACATATTGTACCTTGTTGCATTGCTTGCTCCATTTACCCATCTACCTATCCTGCTAGGGAGCTTTAGTTTAGCTATGTCCCTTTAATTGTTAGCCAAAATATTGGCTGGCATTTTCCTGGCAAATGGATCACTAACACATCACATGCAACATGCTGCCATGTGGCATACTGGGAAGAAGACAGCATGTTATGATGGACTCCTGCAGTTTCACTCTCCCTCTACACTGGAGTCACAACAGGCACTTATGAAGAATCTATGCCATTTTGTATGGGTTTCTAGCAGTCTGCAGATGTTACCACCTTATAAAGTCTGCATAGATTCTGGTGGACACCAAATGATCATTGTGAATAACTATTACAGTATGCACTGCAAGCCCATTGGTCCACAGTGTGGACCAATGAGCTAGCAGTTACTGTAAGCTGTCATTCGGCAGGCAGCCATGGAGGTATGCAGATGGGATTGCTGCCTGCCAGTGACTGGGGGGACGGTGGGGCTGGGGGTCCTGTCTGGGTGGGGGGGACCACTAGACTACCAGGGACTGATGTTGATCATTTTCTCATTGATCAGAGTTATGGAATGGGGATGGGGGTACCACTAGACTACCCGGGATGTTAAATAAAGTTATTTTGGGTGATCAGGGTGACGGGTTGTGGAGGGGGATACCACTGGACCACCACTGACAGCACCGCATGCTGTACAAGGCGCCAAGCGTAGTTCACTGGCCAGCCCTGCACAACTCAGGCAAATGGGGCCATAATGACACGCAACTGGCCCCATTTGTACCTTGCATGCATTCTGGCTCCATTTGCATATTGATGTCTGAATAAAAGGAATTTGTGCACATTGTATCTCTTATGTGCTGGCATCATTCCCATTTCTGGTATTCAGAGCTGTCTGGAGGATTGTATTTGTGCCACGGGCATTTTGTGGTATATTCCAATGAGATGCTCCATGGCACATTTCCTTTGAATATACCCCTTTGTTGCTCCAACACAGCTCAGTTGTGTGGAGCAACCACTTGTGCCAGTGCCAGGTGCACTTTTGAATATTGTGCCCAATATGTATAAATCTGTGATGATGCATCTACTATGTATATAAATGTAAGATTTCACATTTATACACATAGCTCAGATTTATCACATAGGATTTATGTCCATGCCCGTTGTATAACTAGAGATTAATGACTAGGCAGGTGTGTGTTATGATGTTGGTTTGCACACCCGAGGTGAGTGATGGGCCATAAATTTCAAAAGTGAAGCTCGAGAGGCTTAAGAGCTCATCAGTCACCAAGGATGTGCAAAAAAACATAAACACACATGCCTAGACTTCATTTTTTATAATTGCTGATGGAAGAAGTTAGTGCAGGAAGCTATAAACACACACACACACACACACACTCTTCCTGCGCAATGAGGAAACTTTTTTTTTGTTTATTTTTCTTAAGGAAAATAATATTGCTGACTGGGAGGAAGCAGTCAGGTTTGAGAGTGTACCAGGTCAGGCAAAAAGCCCCAGTCGAAGAGTGATGACAGCAGGATTAAGCAGATAGCTTTTTTTTTTTTAATTGTTTTCTCCAAACTGCAGGATTAACCACATAATTAAGAAAAACAACTTACTGCAGCCAGGCTGTGGTTACTTCAAGGTGTAGTCTGTTCTGGGGTCTGTTCATCGTCACAGGAAATTTTAGCTGCCATTTTCTTGAATATGTTTGGCCCACCCACAAAGACAGTAAGGGCAAATAACATGGTGCACTACAGATCAATGACACTGCTAGTGAGAGGAAATTTTAAGGATAACCGTAATAGCCCAATTTTGTGTTATTACGGCGTTTGAAAGTTATCGTAATCTGCTTGATAAATGGGGTCACCAGTAATAATATACAGTTTAAGATCTGCTAATCTCCAATATTTTCATATTCCAAGGTTTAGAACAACAGTTGGGGAACTGACTTTAGCTGTTAGTGTTCCACAAACATGGGGGAGATAATCCAGAAAAAAAATGTAATTTAACTGTGTTAGTTCCAAGTGCACATTTTAGGGCCTCCTTAGCAACTTTATCTTATGAACATTGTACTTGTTTTGCTAGAATGAGTTGTGTGTTATGCTGAATACTCAGATATTTCTACTTTTTACATCATTTTATGGAACTATGTGTACTGTAAGTTATTGTATTTATTAATGTTTAGACACAATTGTGAAGGAAAGAGTTATTCTCTCAATTTGCCTATACAATAAACAAATGATTGATATTTATTTATTTATTTGGAAATACACCTTTGAGCACAAGTGCTCTTTTAAAAGGTTCCACATCACGGAGTAGTTACACAAATTTCAACAATAAAATACAGGAGAATGCAGATCTAGTGGAACATTATTAGAGCAGTACATGATAGGATCACTGTCAAAACCCAGAGATACAGAGTAAGTATATTTGAGTAGTAGTAATAATACAGAGAGTAAGAGCAGCTCAAAAGGAGGCAGTATAGCACAGTGGTTTAAATCTCTGAGCTGCAAACCTGAAAACCTGGGTTTGAATCCCACAGCCCCCACTTGCATACTGTATGACCCTAAGTAAATCACTTAACTTCCTTGTGTCCCAGGTCACACCTATAAACACGCTTTCAGCTCAGTATGTCACTCCTGGATAAAAAAAAAACCATTGTCAATAATAGGACTAGTTAGACTTGCATAGATGGTCGACACTACCCATGACATTATGAGGGTGTATCAGTATCATTAAAATTAATCTTCTCCCTTAATTACTCTATATCTTATTGATGCTGAATCTTTTTTTAACCAAAACAGTGGTTTAGGTGGCTGTAGCATTTAATTACTGACTGCCTCTGGCAGGGTAATGTAGTGTGATGATCTTGTTTTAAATTTACAGTCCTCAAGCAGGTTTGGGGAGGGGGGCTATGACTTCCTAACTTTTTTCTTTACTATAGTGCCCTGTGTGAGATAGAATATTTGTACTTCAGAAAATAAGGAGATAGAGAACCATAAGCAGGGTGTGTCCCTTCTTGGCTTCAAACTGACAGAGACCTGTGCTGAACAGTTAGTTTACAGCCTGGGTCTCCTTTAGCTCTCACACTTACCATCAGCTCTTAAGTAGATCCAATTTACTAATTCCTGAAAGCTCACACTCGGATTAACTCATATTTAGGGCTACAATTGCTTACTAAAGTGTGTATCTCCATTATGGAAGCATGAGGCACACTTGATGACTACTGGCTGGATTTAAAATCATATTTTAAAAATATTTTCCAAAGAAATTGCAAGATATAATACTCAAATATATTATTTCAAATATTTAAAATTAAGGCAACAGTTGTTTACCTGTATTTCTCATGCCTCGAATATAACATAGATTTAAAAGTAGAAATCAACCATGTAAAGGCTTAAATTATGCCATATCAATATGACAGGGCTGAATTCCTGAAAATGAACACCCAATATGGTATGCAGGGCCAAAAACCTGTATTGGATATTTTTAAAAGCTGCAAGGACAGAGTAAACTCTGGTCTATTAGAGGCAGTTATTGACCCTGTCTGGTAGACAGTTCAAAATGATCCAGAGAAAGTTAAATCTATTGTGCAGAGTTTTCTGGAAAATAAGTTTGGTACACCTTCTCCTGCTTTTTGGGATGATGCTTACTTACACAATTTAGACATCCCAGCTATTTCTCAGGAAATGCAGGAGAAGTTGGTTTTAGATGTTACGTTTGATGAAACTAAAGATGCTATTAAGAATCTGAGAACAAAATCATCACCAGGACATGATGGTTTGACTTGTGAGTTCTATCAAATGTTTGTTAAATATCTAGCCTTAGTTTTATCATTTTAATGATTTGTTGAAAAACTGTTGGTTGCCGGGTCAAATGGCATGCTCATTACTAACACTGCTGTTTTAAAAAAGGAGAAAACAATTTATTTGAAAAACTGGAGACCAATTAATCTCCTAAATGTAAACCATAAAATCTTACCCTCCATTTTATTACACAGATTGACTCTAGTGACAGACACACTCATCTCCCCAGTACAATTATGTACCATTCCTAACAGGTCAATTTTTCATAATCTTGTACTTTTTTTTAAATATGTTTCCTCCTTTGGCCCTGCTGGCATGCTTCTGTCCTCCTCTAGCCCCCGGCCACCACCATACCCCCCAGGCATCTCTCAGGCCCTGTATACCCCACAGATTTCCCCCCATGGTATGACAGAAGGGAGAAGGGCCATCCTCCCCCCCTCCCAAGTACATATCCAGACCACTGGAGGGACTTTGTGAAGCTAGCAGCCAATGTTTTCTCTTTTCTTGGCCTTCCCCTCACAGCCATGAATACGCATGTGTGGAGGCATGTGTGTGCATCATGATGGCACACTACTTGTCTCCCTGGCTCTGGCACTACTCCCAACCTCCAGTGGGGGTAGCCAAGGTGTGGGACAGCATGCTCACCCTTTCACAGGAGAGGAGAGGAGAGGAGAGTTGCTATCAGATGCTCAGTCATCTCCCACCCCCGCCAACCCCCAGTGGCCCATGCTCAATCCCGAACATGGGTCGCCGTCGTGGTACAAGATTTGGCATCTAGCACCTCAACCCTCAGTGCCACTGGACTGGCCATAACCTTGTATTTTTAAGGGATCTTGTTGCTGATGGTGTTTGCACAGGATCACCTGGTCTTCTGCTCTCTTTAGTTCAAGTGAAAGCATTTGACCACATAGATCATAATAATTTATTTCAGGTCCTCACTGCATACTGTATCCCTCCCAAAATATGTCTCTTGGATAACTTTGTTGTATGATAATGCATGGATTCAACCATGCATCAATGGAGTCCCTGGTTCAGTTTATTTAGGAGCGAAAGGGGCCTGGCAAGGTTGTCCCCTCAGTTTGCTCTTATATGGGTTTCAGACTGACCATTACTTAGAACATTTTTGAATCACCTTACCATACCTAGATTCAGACTTTCAAATGGGCAGTTGGTGCCCCCTGTGTGTGTCTATGCAGGTGACATCTGCATCTATACCACAAACACACTTATTGACTTGGTCTCAATTTTGGTTATTTCTGCCTTTGAACGTGTTTCTGGGTCAAGACTGAACTACATTAAAAGTAGTGGACTGGGACTCAATCTTTTGACCTACACAAATGGAATCCAGAAAAAAATGCTAATATACCTGTCTCTACTATGCGTATACAAATTTTAGGCCTCTGTTTTGTAAGTTTGTCTGACACAACTTTAAATTGGGACCTAGTAGCCTCTAAGGCTGTTGGTGTAGTTCATACATGGAAATATAAAACTATTTCCAAAAAGAAAATATTTTTTTATATTGAAAACACATATTCTTCCTTTATGTTCACATTTTGCACACATTTTTCCTATTCCTTTGGCCATTTCTCCTTAGATCTTCTATTAAAAGATTTTCAAGTTCCTTAAAAGACTAAACAATGTGAACTGCAAGGAATTCCAGCCTCCAATCTTCCCTGATAGCCTCCACTCTCTCTGGGGTGTCCTCCCAATTGCTGATCTTCATATAGTCTACAAAAAGGCAGATCTTCTTCTGTAGCACATCTGCTATGTTGCTGATATAGATGTTAAGCAGTATAGACCCCAGCACTGACCCCTGCAGGACCCCTCTCGTCATCCCCATCTCCAAAGAATGCACCCCATTAACCACCACCCTCTGGCTTCAACCCATCAGCCAGTTCTCCATCCATCTTGTTTTTTTTGTCCCACCCCCAAACTCTCTACTTTATTTACAAACCTTCTGTGTGGCAGTATCAGAAGCCTTTCCGAAGACTAGACAGGCTACATCCACTGCCTCCCCGATCAACCACCCTCATCACTCAAACAAAGAACTCGGTCAGGTTTGTCTGACATTACCTCCCCATGTGAAACCATGCTGATGGGTATCCTGTAGCACACTATCCTCCAAGTTGCTAACCACCCTTTCTTTTTATATCACCTTTATTACCTTACCCACCACAGAGGTGAGGTTGACCAGGCAATAAATGCCTACCTTCTTCCTGCTGCTACTCTTGTGAAGTGACACCATGTCTGCCCTCTTCCAGTCTTTAGGCACCCACCCATATCTAGGGACAAGTTAAACAACATCACTAGTGGTGCCGCCAGCCACTCCCTTAGTTCCTGAAGTAACCTGAGATACATGGTGTCTGTACCCATAGCCTTGTCAACCCTCAGCTTACCTAATTCCTCTCTGTCCCTGTCCTCACTAATCAGGCTAGGATCCACCACCATGTCCTCCCTTCCCCTCTACCCCAACACTGGTCCCCTTCCTTCTCCTTCTATCATGAATACTGAGCAGAAGTACCTATTTAGCACCTCTGCCTTCTCAAAGACCCCTTCCACTTGTATTCCCCCCTTTTCCTTCACCCTTAGTATCCCCTGCCTTTCTTTTCTCTTCTCCCCTATATACCAAAAAAAAAAGTTTTATCACCCCTTTTGGCCTGCCTAGCAATTTTTTCCCATGTTTCTGCTTTCACCTTTCTTATCCTCTGCCCTGCCACCCTAAGTTTCTCCCTGAAAGTTTCCTTGTCCTCTTTCCCCTGTGTCCTCTAATATTCTCTGAACACCAGTTCTCTCTCCCCATTGTCCTGCTTACTGCCCTGTTGAACCAAAGCAGCCTCTTTCTTCTTCTACTCTTCTTCATCTTCCTTATGAAGTTCTCTATGCCCTTTAGCAACCCTCCAATCTAATTCCATAGTTCCTCAACCCATTCTATCTTCTCCTTCCTCCTTCACTTCAGTCCAGAATATCTCTTTCATTCTGGGAAAATCAAATCTGCCCACTTGAAGTCCAGGACCTCTGTGATGGTCTGACTCACTTTGATCCCCTTCCTAATCCTGAAGCTCACTGTACTGTGGTTGCTCAAAAAAAAAAGATTGACCCCCCCACATCACCACTGATGTGATGGTCTGCATCTGTCCAGGAGGGGAACCAGGATCTGAGGTGATGGATTTAAATGCTTCATTGGCAAGCATTTAAACTAGCCAAGGGGTGAGGTACTGAAAAGGAGCAGGGATGTCCTAGCCCACCCCCAAAAACCATGGTAGTTAGTGAGGCAAACATCAAGATAGAGAAGTCAGTAGGGAGAAGGGCAGGGGTAAATGGAGGAAAAGTCAAAGGCAGTAAGGACAGAGATGGGGCAAAAAGGGGTAATGCCTTTAAAAAATGAAGAGTAATGAGTATCATTTCCCGTAGTCTGGGTAACAAGCTTACTGAACTGGTGACCTTGAAGGAAGAGGGATACCTGTATATCCTGGCAGTCACAGAAACATGGTACACAGAAAACCATGACTGGGATGTCAACAAACTAAGGTACACAATCAACAGGAGGGACAGGGAGGCTAGAAGAGGAGGAGGAGGAGGAGAAGTAGCTCTGTACATAAGGAAGGGTTCAAAGCAATGGAACTAAAGGGTAAACAGGGAGGAGAGGAGGCACTGTGTGTGTGTGTCACCCTGGAGACTGGAAATGGCACCACAATCTGCATGGGGGTTGTATACAGAACCCCCCCATCTCAGGGGAAGGAAATGGGCAAGGAGATGCTAGAAGGCATCCTTAGGATGGCAGAAAAAGGGGAGATATTGTTGGTGGGGGACCTGAATATGCTAGATGTTAACAGCAGCAACTTTGCTGCAGCCACATCCAAGAGCAGGGTCATTCTCGTTGCCCTACAGGGGGCATGCCTCAAACAACTAGTGTTGGAACCCATTCAAGAGGGAGCAATCTTAGACCTGGTACTCTCAAATGGGGATGGAGAGAGGATCTCAGATCTGGAAGTGGGTAGCCATCTGGAAATTTGTAACCACCAAATGGTGTGATTCATGATAAACACAGCCGCAGAGTCAAGCCATAAAAAAGTGAGGCTACTGGACTTTAGGAGGGCTGACTTTGTCACAATTCGAGAGTGCCTCAGAAAAGCACTAGCAAGCAGGCAAGAAGGAGAGGTGGTAGAACAATGGGGAAACATCAAAACTGCCATCACAGAGGTAACAGGCCTTTGTGTGAAACAAATAAATCAAAACAAAAGAAAAAACACTATGGTTCTCAAAAGAAGTGGCGGGGAAGATTAGGGAGAAATATATAGCATTCAGTAAGTATAATGAAACACAGAAAAAGCAGGACAGAGAACTGTAGCAGTTAAAGGAGAAGGAAGTGGGGAAGGCAGTCAGAATAGCAAAGGCCCAAACTGAAGAAAATATAGCTAGATCGGTTAAGAAGGGGGATAAAACCTTTTATAGGTACCTTAAAGAGTGAAGAAAGACCAATGAAGGGATAGTAAGGCTTAATAGAGGAAAGGGAATGTGGGCAGAGAGGGACAGTGAAAAAACAAGGCTATTGAATGAATGAATACCTCTGCTCAGTATTCACTAAAGAGGAGGAGGGGGAGGTACCTAATCCAACCAATAGAAGCACTCTGGATAGGGGGATCAATTCCAGTCCTTTCACAGAAGAAATATTCTGAAAAAAAAACTCCTAAAACTAAAGGTGGACAAAGCAATGGGGCCGGATGGGATTCACTGCAGAAGTCTAAAAGGACTAAGGGGAGACTTGGTGACACCAATGACTACCCTTTTTAACAAATCATGGAAGGATGCTGTGGTACCTAAAGACTGGAGGAAGGTGGATGTGATTCCTCTTCAAAAAAGTGGGAGCAAAGCAGAGGCAGGAAACTATAGACCTGTTAGCTTGACTTCAGAGGTTGGAAAATGATGGAATCACTTCTGAAAGAAAGAACTGTTGAGCACCTAGAGGTCAGTGGGGTACAGGACCCAAGACAGCATGGGTTCACAGTGGGAAGATCATGTCAGATGAATCTAATAGACTGGGTGACCAATGCAGTAGACCAGGGAGGAGCTGTGGACATGGCATACCTAGACTTTAGCAAGTCATTTGACACAGTCCCACACAAAAGATTCATAAACAAATTATCCAGCCAGGAAGTGATTCCCAGGGTGGTAGCCTGGGTAAACAATTGGCTGGACAACAGGACAAGGAGGTTAATAGCAAACGGAGTCCACTCTGAAGTAAGGTGGGTTACTAGTGGAGTACCACAGGTTCAGTACTGGGTCCAGTCCTTTTTAATGTCTTTATCAGTGATATTGCAGAGGGACTAGAAAGAAAAGTATGTCTCTTTGCAGATGACACAAAGGTCTGCAACAGGGTTGATACACAAGGTGGGAGTGGAAAGTTTGAGAAGGGACTTGGCAAGGTTGGAGGAATGGTCAAAAGTGTGTCAGCTTAGATTCAATTCAGAGAAATGCAAAGTAATGCACCTGAGAAACAAAAACACAGGGGAAGAGTACACAATGGGTGGGGGGAAGGGAAGTATTAACAACAAAAATAGAAAGGAACCTGGCGGTAGTCATATCAGATGACCTAAAGTAAGCAAGCAATGTGAGAAGGCACTAAGGATGGCTGGGGGGATACTCAGATGTATAGGGATGGGCATCACCAGTAGAAAATAAGAAGTTGTTATCCCTCTGTATATACAGTTGGTGAGACCAGATCTGGAGTAATGTGTGCAGTTCTGGAGACCCCATCTCTGCAAGAATACAGACAGGGTGGAGGCAGTCCAGAGGAGGGCAACTAAAATGGTGCAGGGTCTGCAACAGAAGTCATGCAAAGAAAGACTAAAGGAGCTTAAAATGTATATCCTTGAGGAAAGGAGGAGGAGAGGGGAGGGACGATAAAAACTTT
The DNA here is from genome assembly GCA_016271365.2 of Neoceratodus forsteri. NCBI lineage: Eukaryota > Metazoa > Chordata > Ceratodontiformes > Ceratodontidae > Neoceratodus > Neoceratodus forsteri. The sequence continues at coordinate 1,218,620,043 of CM057454.1, read as the reverse complement.
CAAGCACCTCAAAGGAATCAACAAAGTCCAAGAGGGTAGCATCTTTCAGAAAAAGAGATCTGCAAGAACAAGAGGATACAATGTGAAGATGGGGGGACACGTCAGGGGCAATGTGGGAAGTATTTTTTTACAGAAAGGGTAGTGGACACATGGAACGTCCTTCCTGAGGAGATTGTGTGGTCAAAAAGGGGGAATTCAAGAATGCATGGGACAGACATAAGGCAATTCTGGCGGGGGGGTAATGAGAAGTAGACTGTTGGTTAACTAGGATCTGCAGTTTATTCAATAGGTAGGGAAATGGGCACACACCAGGTGGGCCAAGTGGTCCTTATCTGCCATCAAAGTCAATGTTTCTATGTTTCACTCCAATGCCCTCCACACTATGTAAGTACTGTAACTGAAAAAAGTTTCGTGCACTCATCACCAACCATAAAACAGGGACGCCTGAGCAAATGTAAACTATAATAAGTTCAATTATTTAAGAAAGACATACTGTACGCAGACAAGCTTCTCCCTAACATGTTTCGGATGAAGTCCTACTTCAAAGACTTTGTCTGAAACATGTTAAGTAGAAGGTTGTTTGCATATGTCATTCTTAAATAAATTAACTTGTAATTTATGTTTGCTGTGGCAACCCTGCTTTACGGTTGGTGAGTGCAAGAAACGTTTTCAGTTACTAATTTGGTTCTACATCCTTGTGTGCACTGTATAGTGACTGCACCCTCCAGACTATCCCCACCATTGAGGAACTTGTCGAGTATGCTGCACCCCTCCATGGGCTCCTTAATCAGCTGTTGCAGGAAAGCTCCCTGGAGGGACTTGAGGAACTCTTTGCTCCTGGCTGACCTAGCTAATGGTACATCCCAGTCAGCATCAGGGAGGTTAAGGTCACCCACTAGCAGAATCTCCACCCTCAGTGCCATCCATTTAACTGTCTGTAGCAGGTGCCCATACACTTCCTCCCCCTGCTTCAGAGGCCTGAATGCCATCCCCAGCTTTATTGTTGCCCCAGACCATTTTTCTAGCTTGCCCCAAAATATTTCTTTCTCCACAACTTCCTCCTACCCCTCTGTCACCTTAATGTCATCTCTGATACACAATCAACCCCCCCATTCCTACCATCCCTGTCCTTCCTAAACAGGCAGTACCCTGGGATACCTACTTCACATGTCTGATGCCCAGATCAACAGGTCTCTATTATGGCTACAATATCCAGTCCCTCATCCAACATTATGGCCCTCAAGTTCACCATCTTCTTCCTTCAAGCCCCTGGCTTTTGTGGAATGCCCCTTACAAAATATCCCCCATCTCCCTGCCAACCCCCACCTTCCATGTCCACTTCCTTAGATGGGGAGTGCTAGCTAGTACATTCTCTTTTCCTGTCAAACTCTCCTCCTTTCTAGCCTTGCACTCCCCCTTATCAGTTTAACCCCTAATTCAGACCTTATCTATATAATCTTGTTGAGCCCCATCAGCACTCCTGCACCCCTCTCACTTAGATGTAGCCCGTCCTTTCAGCATAAGTCCTCATCCTCACATGTGTACCCCCACTTGCCTATACAGGCAAACCCTTCCTCATTGAACTCTCTAATTCTTTGCTGCCTAGGTGTTCTGGCACAGGAGACTGGCAAACCTTCTGAGAATGCCAAAAATCTCACTTCTTCCACGCATCCCCTTGCCAGTGCCTTAACCCTTCTCTGGACCTCACCCACATTGACCCTTGCCAGATTATTTGTCCCGAAAGGAGTGACTAGATGTGATTCCCCACCACACTTGCACCCCTAAGAGGGCGTTCCTGCCAAGAAGAGTTTCCCGGCCCTCACTGGGATGTGGCTTCTTCTGGCCACTGTCCCTCTCCATGACTCCCGGCTGCAGGACTTTCCAGCCCTGAGCGGGTGCTCTTGCCAAAAAAAGGCTCCCTACCTTCACTGGAACATGGCTTCCTCTGGCCACCATCCCCCTCCATGACTTCCGGCCGCAGGACCTTCCAGGTAATCCCCCGCTCTCCTCCTGGCACTGGCCTGAACCCTGACACATCTGACTGGTTGGATCTCAGAGACTCTAAACTCCACATTGGCTGCCACTCATATTTGTAGTCTTCTGAATGGCTGAGCTTTGGTACCGTAGAATCTTACCTTGCTCAAGCCGCAGCATGGGTCCTCGCTGTCTGGACTGGAAAGCTAGCTGCTTCCCTCTGATATTTCTGTTCTCTATATTTTGAAAGTTCAGCTTTTCCTACCGCTCACTGCTAGTGATCTGTACTGCATGAGGAAAAATTGAAAAGCTGAAAGTAGAATAGCTAATAGACAATTTCATTACAGTTTGAAATGTGTTTTTAAATGTGCTGCCTGGTTTATTAATTGTTATTTCCTACTGCTGCCTCTTATTTGTTATGTAGGAGTGATTTTTTTTATTAACTGCTGCCTTTTATTGCAAACCTAGGAGAGATATCAGCACCTGATCCCAGGGAGCCTTAGCAATAAAAAGCTCTTGCTTGTAGCTGTTTAAAGGCACTCAGCTGTGATTTGGTGCCTGGTCTCTGCTAAGTTTAATTTTTAGGGCTTACTGCTAAGGATTATTTTCATTCTCTTCCTTTTCTGCTGTCTTCTAGCTATTACCTGCTCTCACCTCTACCCCCCCCACCTGCTTGCCCTGCTTCTAAGGACACTCCAACAAATTTGCTCATTTGCACCTCTTTTCTTCCTTACTCTACCATCTCCTCAGATTTATGCTGTTATCTTGACTCTTGTCCCTGTCTGCCCCTGCCCACTGATTGTCTTCTTGTTTGTCCCCCATGCACCGTTTGTCTGTAGCAAGTACTTAATTTTTTAATCTCTCTGCACTTCTTCTTCTTTTCCAGCCCTGAGCAGGTGCTCCTGCTGGGAAGAGACTCCCTGCCCTCACCGGGACACGGCTTCCTCTGGCCACCGTCCCCCTCCATGACTCCTGGCCACAAGACCTTCCAAGAAATACATCACTCTCCTCCTGGTACTGGCCTGAACCCTGGCTCATGGCTCCAATTCTGATTGGCTGGCTCTCGGAGATTACAAACTCCCCATTGGCTACTGCTTATATTTACGCCTTCTGATTGACTGAGCGTGGATATCGGAGAATCCTACTGTAAGTCAGTAATAGAATTACCTTTCTCAGGTTCTTGGTGGAACAGTGCAAAGGAAGAGACAACAGACAAGTGGTACTCATGTAATAAATGAAATTTATTACAGGTAAATAATAATAGTACAGACTTACTGCCAACAGTGTAATCACTGGGAGAACTAATCAGTTTTCCTTACCTAGGTAAAAGCAGTCTTATCTATTCTATTCTCATTCTCAGAGAAGCTACATGCTACAGAGGGTCTCATACCCTGATAATGACTATGGTAACTCCTAAGGAAGATACATCAAAAGTATATAATTAGCCAGGAACAGGTGGCCTGAGAAACTATCTTAACTAACATGAGAAGTTGCTTAGCTTGCATAGTTAGAGTAGCACAATGGGGCTTCTGTAAGTCCCAAGGTCATAATAACAGTACAATTATTAAAGATGGCACTTTTGCCTTACTTATAAGAATACAGTAAAAACAGAGTAAAAAGCATCTCTTATGGCAGCAAAACATGATGGAGCATAACATGCATTAGTAGAACACAGTAAAACACATATCCTGACACTTATGTTTATACGGTAAGTGCCTTTACCCTAATGTTAGTACATGTACTTACATATGTTGTTCTGTCCATGAGGTGGGGGTACAATCAGGGGTGCTGGACCATGGATAACATTCCTTCCCTTGTTTCCTTCAGAAGAAAAGGAAACAACCACAGGTAAGTAGTGGGATGGATCTAAAAAGCCATTCACAAGCCTGATGCATGAGCCTTGTAAAGGAACTCGAGTTGTTCTCAGTGTTGTCTTAGAGTACATCGCAGACAGCAAAGGGCTAGCATCAGAAAAACAATTAAAGATGCTTGGATAATAACAAAAGCTTTAAAAGTCGATTCTAACCAAACATTGGATAGAGCAGTGCTTAAATCACCATCATGAATAAGTTCATTAGGAGCATCACCAGCTTGAGAAATATTATTGCTAATATAGATTAAATGTGAATTTTCTTCTAGCTAAAAGTGATTTTAAAGAAAGTGTCAAAGGGTCAGTGTGCACGTTAAACACAGGCAAATACTGAGACAAGGCAAGCAAGTATTGCAGATCGGTATCAATAACATCTGGTTCCAGGAGAGGAACAGGAGTAATGATAGTGTGACCTATGACTGTTTTCTGCTGTGGAGTAAAACAGAGGCTAGGAGTTGAAATATCACAAGTTTTTTCACCATAAGCAAATGATGGATAATTTGTCACTACACAATACTGCCCTTTGGAATTGTAGGTAACTCTCACAGTAGGAACTCTCCATTGCTGTAGACGTCTGGAACATGCAGAGGACTGGTTGGTGAGCCATGCGATAAAGTGATGTACCTCTTCCAGGTAGTTTTGGGATGTAGCTGTTTCAGTGTCAAGTGCCAAAGATGCAGTTTGCAGAAATTCAGATTCATCATCAATGTCAGTCAGGTTGGACGGCAGATCATCACCCAAGGTACAGGCCCAGTTGAAATGTTCTGGAGACTATCCACATACAGGTTTCACAATGTTGAAAACGTCACAGCAGCACAGGTAACAATATCCCTTCTTGGCATGGCAGTTTGTGTGCGGTGCAACCCAGGCTTGTAGAATAGAGTGGTGAACCAATAAAAAGAGCAGATCAGTTCTGTCTCGGTAAATGTCAACAAGATTTCCGATGGAATGGATAGTAGCCAGTTTGTCAAAAACAGAAGTTTGTGGATCAAAACGAGTTAGTGAAACTGTGAAGGTAATGAACATATTGTCATGGCTTGAGCAAGTTTTATTAAAGTAACAAGGTGCTTGATTTGGATATTGTCAAACATACCAAAGATTTATATCAGTAGACATAGAAATATTAACAGAATTTGCCATACACATAGTAATGTATACATTAGACTCGCTATGAGGATAATACCATTAAGACATTCTTCTATCATGAATATCAGGTATGCGTCCTGTTTCCAAATCCCTGAAGAGAGTGTTAACAGTGGCTATAACGCATGACCTATAGGTGGAGCATAAAAGTTCACAGGCAATATATTGCTTGTCTGCCTCCTTGTTATTTTGAAAAATAATTTCATTAATCTTAGTCTTAGTATCACTGAACCCTTCGGCAATTTACTGCAGTAAAATGTTATTCTTTACTTAAACCATCTATGCCATGTAACAGTGGGGACAGGATATCATTTTTAACAGCTTGCTAAAAATTAAGTGTTTGTACTTTAATAGCACCTATATCTGCTCTATTCCAGATAGATGTTCCCAAACCAAAAAGGCCAGAGACAGTGCCTGCTGCATCGATAACATCTGCAGTGTCATGCCTAGTGCATGGTCTAGCTTTAGTATCAGGTGCAGATCTAAAGACTACTACATGATCAGTGGCATGAGGTCCACTGACTGGATCATTTGTGCATGCTTGGTAAGCAGCTACAATGTCTAGAAGCTTCATGCTGAAAATAGTAGAAGTGTTGGTCATGTGACAGAGACCAAATTCAGCCATATTCCAAATGTGTCAAACTGAAAATAACTAGGACATGCATAAATTGTATATTATTAATCAAGGCTCCTGGAAGGGAGGTGGCTGTCAGACCACGAGGAGGAACAGGCTCCTATGGAGGACAGTCAGTCATTTCTTCTTCAGTGGGTGTCAAGTTAGAAGACTAACTGCTAAAGTAATAAATCAGATTTGTTCTATGTCTACAATGTTAGCCAGAGATAACACTCACAAGTAGTCGTAAATAAAGTATTTTTATTATACTCACAGCCAAGCAGGATAATAACTCACTGATAAGGGTGACTTGCCAGCCTATTTGTACATACTAAGCTTCTAGAGAGACTAGAGAGAGACAGAAACTGGCAAGACAGTGTTTTATATACTAAGATAAGAACTAGCTTACTGATACACGCAGCCATATGTATTGGTTCTGAACTATAAACAGTGTTACACAATACATTCTCTATTGGATAATTACTTAGGAGATAGAATACCAATAAGTATAAGAAATAATGCTTCTAGAGCATAAACCTTAGACAAAGAGAAATGCTGACACTTCCAATCTACACGTGCTTAGATAATAGACTAAACAAGGAATCTGTCTCATTAGTAGAAATAGAGAATTGCTTACAAAGCTATATTACATATGGCATGTGTGCCTGAGTGTACATACATATAATTATATGAGAGTATAAGTACATAATAATCACTGATGATCCTTCAAAGACATCTAAGCAGTGATTAGGTTAACTATATATGAAAAGCAAACATAATCTAGAAAAATGTAATATAATGAGGTATAAATAAACCATGCATAGTACATTAGCATATATTAGCAGCAAAACACATTCCTAGCACTCATGCTTATACGATGTGTGCTAAATCTATAATGTTAGTGCAAAATAGCAATAACACAGTATAATAGACCAGAGATATAGTGTAAGACAGATATAGGGTAATAAGGGCATAACCCAGGTGTAACTGTCCCCTTGTTGTTGCCCTAATTGCAAAAGTGGCAACACAATAAAAAGACAACAGTCAGGCACCATTCGTCTACAGGCCTGAGGCACGAGCCTGGTAGAGGAATTTTAATTGGTCATGATAGTGTTTCAGAGTTTTCCTTAAACAACAAAATGTAATTATAAGCACTAATGTTAGTAGAAACTGAATCACCACAAATATTTGAAAAGTAAACTTCACAATTGGGTTTTCCAATATCATAGCAATATCATCATTAGTCAGATCATCAAGTGCTTTCTGAGCCTTGGTAATGTTATTACTGATATAAATCAGGTGGGTATCTATTCTATTGAGAAGAGATTGGAGAGACAAACTCACGTTACCAATATGAACATTAAAAATAGGTAAAATCGAGATAGAGCATCAAGATAGTTAGGACTAGACTTCATGATATCTGGTTCCGGGATGGGAACAGGTGTGATTACCCTATAACCTATTACCTGTTTAGGGAGTAAAAACAGAAGTCAGAAAAGTTCACTTTGCAGAACTTTTAGTCCATATCAGAAGAATATATAGTTGGTCACCACAAAATGTTCCACATCAGCAGAATATACCACCTTGAAGGATGGCATTTTTCAGTTGGTAAGTTGAACAGGACACAAAATGTCAATGTCCACAAGGCATAAACTACGAACAGTTCCAGGGATAAATCCAGGGTGTCTTCAAATGTCAGATGAAGATTCATAGTTCAAATTTAATGCATTCAGATTTTCCAAAGGTTGATCCAGATGTTCAGGAGGCAGCAGTATTTTCATAGGCCTCAGCAGGGGGTGCATTAGATTGTACATTGAGTTTCACAATGAAATAGCAACAGTGTTCAATTGAAGATGATCACACGGCTGCACAAAGTGTAAAAGTTAATGACAATACTCAGTTTGTATGAGGTGCCAGCCAGGCTTGGAAAACAAGCAGTGAAGAAAATGGATTTCTTGATTGTAGATCAAATGAAGAAGACTCTTCTTGCTGAGTATGGGGATTGCCCCTACCCCAGACTTGCTTTAAAGTATGCATAACAGTGAGCTTGATTGTAGAATCTAATTGGCTGGACTGAATACAGTTTAATTGAAAGTTCACAAGTGGAAGCCTAATTTCAGTTATTAGGCCTGTATTCACAAGTTGGTAAGACAAGTTGGAAGATGTCACATCTGCATAAAAGGTGATGTTCTTATCAAGTACGACATTCAAAGTTCAGAATCAGTCACGATTCCAAGACCTCATGGTAAATAAGGAAAGTTGGTAGTTTCAACCTTTCATGATAAAAGTTCCCATCAAGATGGCCAATAGAATGGACAGTTGTCAGACGATCAGAGGTGGATGTTGCCGGATAAAAATGCGGCAATGACACTGTGAGAGTCACAAACATGGCTTCCTGGATTGTGCAGGAATACGTTTCAAAACATGAAGCAGTACTGGTGTGTGTGGTGACATATCCAAGGTTCCTTGCCATTAACAAGGGACTAGTGCTAGATTCAAATAAACATTTGTTAACACATGCAACAGAAGTGCAAAATGTGGCAGTGCCACTGACCCATATGTCTGTCATGTATGAGATCAAGGATATATCTTAATTCCAGATCCCGGTTGAGATAACCAAAGGGTTGTAAAAACATTCTAACTGTAGGCAGTGCAAAAGACTTTCCCAGATATGTGATGCTCATCTGCTCCCTTAATGTGAGCAGAAATTAATTCATTAACAATAACTTTTGTCAGGTCAAACCCCTTCACAATATCCTTAATATTGTAAATGTAAATCACTCTTTATGAGCAAACTCATGTATAGCATGCAATGGTTGGGGGGTATGATATTATATTTCATACTATCATGAACCTTTAACATATGTATGAATATTGGCTATATCAGCCCCATTTCAAATAGATGTGTCAGAGCCAAATAGGCCTGAGTCTAAATCTGTGGGTTTTTTTATAAATAAGAAAAACAAAACCAAAATGCCTAGTGTGTTTGGATAGGTTTACTGTCATAAGATGTACCACTAGCAGTCAGGATGTGAAAATCCTGAGTGTGTGTACATGTGGTGCTATCAGTCCCTGTATAGGAAGTCATTAATGAGTACCTGGTACGCTACCAGGGTATCCAGTTACATCATTATTTTGAAAATAAAGTGGGAAAAGTTTGTTGTGAAACATAAAACAAATCATTCCAAGTTTTAAAAAGTGAAATTTAAAAATCACTGGGTTGTGCATAAGCTGCACATTATTAACAAGTGCACCTGGCTGGGAAGTGACAACTAAGCCACCGGGTGGGCCAGGGTTCTGTTTTGGGCATTCAATATCAAATGTCTCAAATGCTGGGGCATCATAGGGTAAAACCTTAAGGACAATGGCCTTTGTTGCCATACAATTCTGAATACAGTATTCATGTTGATCAGACATAAGTAAACAAGAGTCCGGATCAATCTTAGCAGTTATGTTGCATACTCCAGAATTTGTGGAGTGTACCTTCTGTATAAATAATGTACCAGTAGGGTAAATTTTGACATTAGGCCAGCCTTGGAAAGTATCTTTATAAAGGCTGCTGACTCGGATTCGATTTTTATCATAAACTGCATTCCATGTAATTTCAAGACTTGATTGATCTAAAGCGATGATCATAACATTCAGTAGGGCCTCACTACCCTCCAGGACGATGATCATTTATTTTGGGACTTCAATATGCCCACCACAGGATGCCGTCAGATCTCATGGGCTTACGATGTATACTGCCTTGGCAAGCTGATTAGGCTTAGGGGTCACTGGTTTCTTATCTGCATTATGGTATACAATTTGGGCTTGTAAGAAGACCAATATTTCTAAAAAGAAAAATAAGCGCAAAGCAGACATCTTTCTTGGGAACCTAAAAGGAAAAGTGAAAAGAAAACAGTTAGTTCAGTACTATTCCACCCATTGGGGTATGGAAAAGTAATTTAATCTCCTTTAAACAGTTTTATTTGATTGGCATGTAGCCATTTATCAATGACTTTCTTACTGTGAGGCAGTCTAACTTGGTAGACTGCTGGACTGAGTTTGTTTACAATGGGATACAGCCCTGCCCATTTGTTTACAAATGGGTGTGCAGGTTGTACAAATCTGAGTACCATTGCCTGATCCCCAATTTGCCAATCTACAAGGTGTGCAGTTTTGTCAGACTGGATCTTGGATTGTAGCTGGGCCTTGCCCAGGCGTTGTGCAGCAGACAAGTGTACCTTTTTGGATATCTTGTTTGAGTTGTTTGACATATTTGTCCACCGACACCCTATCAGTAGTGGCGGCACCAAGGTCCAGAAGTAAGTGTTCTGAGAGTTTCATAGACTGACCTGTCATGACATCAAATGGGGTACACTGTGTACTTGCAGAGGGTGTCCCTCTTATTGCCATAAGGAGCAATGGCAATGATGAATCCCATTCTTTGGGGTTTTCCTGAACAAATTTGGATATCACAACTTTTATCTGTCTATTAGCCCGTTCCACCTGTCCTGATGACTGTGGGTGGTAAGGGATATGAAACTTCTGTTTTACCCCTAATAAATCCAGAGTTTCCTGCATTACTTCAGCAATAAAGCTGGCTTTCTGATCAGAATTTGCCTTTGGGGCAGGCCCCACCTGGTAAACAGCTGGTTTATCAAAACCTTTGCAGTTGCTTTTGTTGTGTTATTCTTTGTTGGAAAAGCCTCAACCCATTTGGAAAACAGGTCAGTGATCACTAGGGCAAACTAATTGTTGTTCTTAGTCATTGGGCCAATGTAGTCAATCTGGATATTGTTCCAGGGGCCTGAGTGCCTCTGGGGGTGCAATTTAGCATTCTTCCTAGCTGGTATCGGATTATTTTGTGCACAGATCAAACAGTTATTGATGTAATGTTCCACATCATTTATCATGTGTGGCCACCAGGCAGAGGACTTTAGTCTGTCTAGGGTTTTATCAACTTCCTGGTGTCCACCAGTTGGAGTATCATGTACGTGGTAGATAAAAATCTACCCTCAGCTGTTCAGGAACTACCCATAACTTTTCAGGAGTTTTACGGCAGTAATACCAAATAAGTAGGCCATCACTGGATAGGTGAAGATCATCTCCCACTTTCTTGTAGGGACTTCCTTCTGGAAGTTTTTCCTCAGTTCCTTTATCAAGGAACCTAAATACTGCTCTCAAGTGAGGATCTCTCTTTTGTGCGGATTCTAGATCCATGGGCTCAAAAGAAGTTGTGCCTTTATTAATTGCAGCAATGGATAGTGTAGCTGGACAAAGGGAGTTTTCATTTCCCATATGTCTTCTCCTCGAGAACCATCTTTTGCCAATGAATCAGCATGGCTGTTATATGGAGCATAAGGATCAAGTTTACAGTGTACTTTAACTTTATGAATGTACAATTTGTATTTAAACTGTTTGGTTAGCATTGTGATGTACACAAACAAGCCTTTATATTTCACAGGGGTACCATCAGAGGATTGGAAGTTGGTTCTCTCCCAAAAAGGCAAAAATTCAGTCAGAGAGGAACAGACCCAATCAGATTCTATAAAGAAAACAGTATCTGAAGTGCCTTGTTTCAGCACTTCCAGAGAACATGCTACAGCAGCTAGTTCAGCATACTGTGCAGAACTGATGGTACACCTCTTTGCTATGCATACTCTGTTATCATTAGGATGTACAATAAGAACTCCAAACCCTGCTATCTGACCCTCCTCGGTGTGTATGTGGCTGAGCCATCAGCAAAGACACAACACCCTGTGGTGTCATTTGACACTTTCTGTGGTGCTGGCAGGAAGGGCCCTGAGTCAGGTAGGTCAGGGGGTTGGAGTACACAATTATGTGCATCACCTGTAAATAGTAGGCCATGGGCCAATAGGGATGGTGTTTTAGCAGGGAGGACAGTGATGTCGCGATCCTGCAACAGCAGAGACCAGTGTATAAGCCTAGCATTTGAAACACAGCCATCTTTTACTGTGTCTGACAGTAGAAAATTTGTTGGCATGAGATCAGAATATAACACAATAGGGGCATATCCTGTGACAGAAATGGGAAGGAAAGAGTTAATGGTTTGGATTCTGTAGATGCCTTATTTTTTTAGCAGTGTGGAAAAAATACACTGAGGCTGAAATCCTCCAGCAGCAACCAGCTTGTGGAATTCCTAGCTGCTAGATAAGAGCTGGGTCATAAATCTCGAGTGGACATCTCCAGACACACACAGACCTTGCAGACACGGACACAGGGCAGTTTGAATGGATTGGATCATTCAAATATAACCTAAGGTGAAAAGGGAATATAATTGGTCACCAATAGGTGTTCACTCTGATTGGGACAATTAAATAGATACATGTTAGTTGGTTGGTGCATTTAAGGGGAGAATAGGAATGACCTAGTCTCCATAGACTATATAAGCTTCTGTAAGACAGAGAACTCTCTCTCTTGCCTTTGGAAGCTGTGAGTGTGAGGGGAAACATAAGCTTGGAGCCTACCTGGTATGTCCGTGGGAGCTGGCAGTTAGAACAGGGTCCAGTGTCTCTTGTAAGGACAGGAAAGAGTAAGTTTAGTGATAGTATATTTCAGTAATAGCCTTCTTCTTTTGCCATCTGTTGTTTAAAAACATTTGTTTACTTTTCCTGTATGAGTGTTATTCTCTTGTGTTGTAAATACATTTCCTGTAAATGCTCATTGCACTTTCTGTTAAGTAAAAGCTATTTATTTGCTCAACAGTTGTGACTCTGATGTCATTTTTCTAAGGTAGATTTGGTTTTCCACTGGCTAAGGTAAACTCTGTGTAGCATCCGCCACCTGAAAGAGACACACTACCAGACTTTAACTTGTGCAATTGCACGTGTGATTATTCAAGTTTGTACACTTGAAAGAGGTGCCGGAAGGAAAGTCCGGCTGGTGGCAGTGAATACCCGAGGACACACACCTCTCTAAAAGCTGTTTCAGCTCAGAGGGAGAGGTGGGTTGTCACATATCCAATGACATACATAAAGTGTCTCACCGCCCAATATGTGGCCAAAAGATTTTTTTCACAAGGGTTGTATTTTAGCTCTACTGGGGAAAGCATCTGAGATGTATAGGCAATAGGCCTGATATGTCCATTGAATTTTTGTGCTAAAACTGCTGAAAAAGCTGTAGCTGATGTAGCAGCTTCCAGATGGTACCCTAAAGCTGGGTTAGGGTTAATCAATGCCAGGGCTGCTGCCAGTGATTCTTTCAAACTGGTTACAGCTTTGGTATATAATGGACCCCATATCCATGGTACATTCTTTTTCAGTAACTCATACAGAGGTGTGGCCTTTTGTGCAAAGTAACAAATAAAAATCTCTGGAGTAGTTTACCATACCCAGAAAACATCTCAGTGTTCCTACACTGGTTGGCAGGGGTAAATTGTGCAGTCCCCAAATCTTGTTAGTATCAGGGCTTCTTCCTTTTTCTGTTATGCAGAGCCCTAGGAAGAGAACCTCCTTCTGACACAATTGTGCTTTAGAAGGATTACACTTGAGGCCTGACTTATGTAGGATAGTCAGTAGTTCTTCTAACAGAACCAAGTGTTTTTCTTTTGTGTCAGTTGTCAAAAGCAAGTCATCTACATACTGCAGTCATTCAGGGGTTGAGAATCCCTGTAATGCATCTTTCATGTGTAAGTGAAAGAGGGAGGAGCTATTATGAAATCCCTGTGGCAGGCATCTCCACATGAACTGTCATCCTTCAAAGGTGAAGGCAAATTTGTACTGACTGTCTTCAGCCAGCGGTAAGGACCAAAACCCATTGGAAATATCCAATGCAGTGAACCACTTACGGTTTGAGGTCAGCGTTTTTAAGACATCAGGGACCAATGCCACTGTAGGTGAACAGCTTGGGGTTGCCTGATTGAGCCTTCTATAGTTGATCATAAGTCTCCAAGCTCCATTTGGCTTTCGGACAGGCCAAATAGGTGAGTTGACAGTTGAAAAACATGGCCTTATTACCTCTTGTTGAAGCAGGTAGTCTGTTTTAAAGATGGCAGAGCCTCAGCAGGAAAAGGGTATTGCCTCTGCCTGCCAGGATCTGGTCCTGTTACTTCAATGGTAGTATTCATTCTACTACAATCATGCTTATCCTTTGCAAACACATCCATGTGTCTGACAATTATTGGCTATATGTCTCTATATCTGTCATGATCCTTGAAGAGGTCTATGACATCATACTTAGAGTCATTGTGTGTGATAGCTGCATGAACATATGAATCACATATCTTGACTGTATGGTATTGTCCTGGTATTTGGATCATGAGTCTGTTTACCAGATCCACAACACATCCATGTTGTCCTAGAAAATCAACTCCCAAAATACTGGGATGATAATGTAATATAATAAGATCAAAGGTGAATTTTGTGGTGAGGTTGCCCACCACTACAGGGATGGGTTTGGACTGATAGGTCTGTAGGGCAGTACCATCTATCCCTTGTGCACCAGTCTCCCATCCGGTAGACCAGTGTGAGAATTCAGGATTCTCATCATGTAATACTGACATGGCTGCTCCAGAATCAAGCAGCATTACTAGGATGGGGGGAGCAGGAAAAACTGAAGTAAGGTGCCCGCCTGGTGCCATGGCTTGGAGGGACAAGAAGCGCATCCTTAGGATCACAAGAACAGTTGCACAGGAGTCTGAGCTGGACGTCATTGTCCACCTAGGGACAAATGACTTGGCTCATCATGAGATTAGAGCAGTGCAGAAGGACTTTGTAGAGTTGGGGAGGGGCTTAACTCATTGCCTCCATAGACTCACTCTGAGATTACACCACTTGCCTCCTGAATCTCCTGTATACTTTTAACAGTGAATCCTGGGCCTTTCTAAGCAAAATCAAGCCATAGTCAGCATGTCACAAACAAATGCTAATAGCTCAATAACTGTATATGCTAGACACAAAGTATGAGTGGCAGAGTTATTCAGCACAAAATTGCCTTTCCAATGATGGCATTCATGTAATAATAAGTAATTTTGTTTTTTTCTCTACGCTGGTCAAAAGAGCAAACTAAATATTTTTTTCACTAAAAAAAGGGCAACATAAGGCATTTTTTGTTGGAAAATATGTAAAATATCAACACCAAATTAAACATACAGACATTAGATGGTGTTATATTATGTTTGTTAAAAAAATATATATCTTTTTACTATAAAATGTAATTTTCCCAATTTTAGTCAAGGTGCTTTGATGAGATTTGAGGGCTAAATCTCAACCACACACACCATATCGTAAACAAATGTGTATAACTCCAAAGGTATACATGATACACACAAAGTATCAGCATGAAAGTTGATGAGCACAAAAATGCCTTCCCAATGGTGCTATGCAACCAGTTGTAATCAATACAGTTTTTATTTTATACCTGCTGAAGTGCCAAAAAAAGTGAATTTTACTCAAGCTGCTTAGGTGAATCTTGATGGAAAACATGTCAGCCATACACACCATACCATAAACAAATGCAAATAACTCCTAAAGTATACATAATATACACAAAATATCAGTGACGAAGTTGTTCAGCATAAAATTATCTTTCCAACGGTGCTATGCAGTCAAATATATATTATATTCTGTTACACTATATATTAAAATATATAAGTGACTTCTCCAGACGTTGCAAGGGCACACTGGGAGTCATCAGCCGACTTCTGCAGACATCCGCAGGACACATAAGTGTTTTTTTACTGACGACTACAGGTGTCTGCTAGCAGACAATGAGTTAAGACAAGTAGCACACACAGTATCCTTCTCAGAGGTGCTGCCTGTCAGTGGCATGGGTGAGGCGAGGGTACTTTGCAACATGCAGTTTAATGAATGGTTGAAAAAATGGTGTGGAGCACAGGGGTTTGGCTTCATTGGGGACTATGGTTCCACCTGGAGGGACACCAGCCTATACTGGCAGGATGGTCTGCATCTGTGCAGGAAGGGAACAAGTCTTTTGGAAATCAGTTTAAATGCTTCATTGGCAAGCTTTTAAACTAGTCAAGGGGGGAGGCACTGATAAGCAGCAGGAAAATCCCAGCCTTCCCCTACAAAACAGGGTATTAAATGAAAAAAAGACCAAGGTAGAAAGGTCAGTGGGGGATGCTGCTACAGAAGGTAAAGCCATCAAAAACCGGAGAGCAATGAGTACCAATGCCCACATAGTCTGGGTAACAAGCTTCCTGAATTAGTGGCCTTGATGGAGGAGGAACATCTGGATATCGTGGCAGTCACAGAAACTTGGTACACACAGAACCATGACTGGGACATAAACACACCAGGATACACTATCTACAGGAGGGACAAGGAGGGTAAAAGAGGAGGAGGAATAGCTCTCTACATAAGAGAAGGAATCAAAGCAACAGAACAAAATGGTAAACAGGGAGGAGAAGAAGCACTGTGGGTCAATTTGGAGGCAGGCAATGGCACCACAATCTGCACAAGGGTTGTATACAGACCCCCTCTCAGGGAGAAATGGACAAGGAAATGATAGAAAGTATACTTAGAATGGCAGATAAAGGGGAGATATTGCTGATGGGTGATCTGAATATGCCAGATATTAACTGGAGTGCAGTTGCAGCAGCCACTTCTAAGAGTGGGGTTATTCTAGATGCCCTACGGGGGCATGCCTTAGACAACTAGTATTGGAACCCACTCGAAAGGGAGCAATCTTAGACCTGGTCCTCTCAAATGGAGATGGAGAGAGGATCACAGATGTAGAGGTGGGTAGCCATCTGGGAACTAGTGACCACCGAACAGTATGGTTCACAATAAACACAGCAATAGAGCCAAGCCATACAAGGGCAAAAGTACTGGACTTCAGGAGGGCTGACTTTGCCAAAATGGGTGAGTGCCTAAGGAATGCACTAGCAAATGGGCATGAAGGAGGGGTGGAAGAACAATGAGAAATAATAAAAACTGCCATCACAGAGGTAACAAGCCTTTGTGTGAAGCAAATAAACAAAACAAAATGATGTAAGAAACCATTATGGTTCTCAAAGGAGGTGGCAGTGAAGGTTCAAGAGAAAAAGAAAGCATTCAGAAAGTACAAGGAATCACAGAAGGAACAGGACAGAGAATTGCATCAGTTAAAGCAAAAGGAAGATGGGAAGGCAACCAGAACAGCAAAGGCCCGAACTGAAGAAAAGATAACCCACTCAGTTAAGAAGGGGGATAAAACCTTTTTTAGGTACATCAGGGAGCAAAGGAAGACTAAGGGAGGGATAGTGAGGCTTAATAAAGAGGAGGGGGTGGGCAGAGGGTGACTGTGAAATGGCAGAGATACTAAACAAATATTTTTGCTCAGTATTTACAAACGAAGAGGGGGAGGTACCTAAAACAAACAATAGAAACACTCTGGATGCAAAAATTGATACTAGCCCATTTACAGAAGAAAGGGTCCTGAAAGAACTCTTAAAACTGAAGGTGGACAAAGCAATGGGGCCTGATGGAATTCATCCCAGAATTCTAAAAGAACTAAGGGTAGAACTAGTGACACCATTGACTACCCTCTTTAACAAATCATGGGAGGATGGGGTGGTACCTGAGGACTGGAGGAGGGACGATGTGATTCCCCTTCACAAAAGTGGGAGCAGGGCAGAAGCGGGAAACTACAGACCAGTTAGTTTAACCTCAGTGATAGGGAAAATGATGGAATCACTTCTGAAGGAAAGAATATTCGAGTACCTAGAGGCCAGAGGGGCATAGGACCCAAGGCAGCATGGGTTCACAGCAGGAAGGTCATGCCAGATGAGTCTAATAGATTTCTTTGACTGGGTGACCAAAGTAGTAGATCAGGGAAGGGCTCTGGACATGGCCTACCTAGACTTTAGCAAGGCATTTGACTCAGTCCCACACAAAACATTAATATACAAGTTAGCCAGCCTGGGAGTGGGTTCCAAGATAATAGCCTGGGTAAAGAATTGGCTGGAGAATAGGACACAGAGGGTAATAGTAAATGGAGTCCACTCTGAAGAAATGGGGGTTACTAGTGGGGTGCAGCAGGGTTCAGTATTAGGACCGGTCCTCTTCAATGTCTTTGTAAGCGACATTACAGAGGGACTGGAAGAAAAAGTATGTCTCTTTGCAGATGACACAAAGATCTGCAACAGAGTTGATGCACACGGTGGGGTGGAAAGGATGAGAAGGGACCTGGCAAGGTTAGAAGAATGGTCAAATGTATGGCAGCTTAGATTTAATGCTAAGAAGTGCAAGGTAATGCACTTGGGAAACAAAAACCCAGGGGAAGAGTACACAATGGGGGTGAGATACTAAGAACAACAAAAATGGAAAGGGACCTGGGAGTAGTCATATCAGATGACTTAAAGGTGGGCAAGCAATGTGAGAGGGCAGTAAGGAGGGCTGGGGGGATACTGGGATGCATAGGGAGAGGCATCACCAGTAGAAAACAGGAAGTTGTTATCCCTCTGAACAGACAGCTGGTGAGACCCCATCTGGAGTACTGTGTGCAGTTCTGGAGATCCAATCTCCGCAAGGACATAGACAAGATGGAAGCTGTCCAGAGGAGGGCAACTAAAATGGTACAGGGTCTGCACTGGAAGACATACGAAGAGAGACTAAAAGAGCTTAATATGTATAGCCTCGAGGAAAGGAGGGAGAGGGGGACATGATAGAAATGTTCAAGTACCTCAAGGGAATCAACAAAGTCCAAGGGGATAGCGTCTTTCAAAAAAAGAGGTGTGCAAGAACAAGGGGGCACAATTTGAAGATAGAGTGGGGGCGGCTCAGAGGTAATGTAAGGAATTATTTTTTCACATAGAGGGTTGTGGATGCATGGAACGGCCTTCCGGAGGAGGTTGTGGAGTCAAAAACAGTGGTTGAATTCAAGCATTCATGGGACAGCCATAAGGCAATTCTAGGGGTTGGGGGTAGAAAGAAGTAGGCTGCTGGTTAACTAGGATCTGCAGCTTATTCATTAGGTAGGGAAATGGGTGACTGGGTGGGCCAAGCAGTCCTTATCTGCCATCAAATTCTATGTTTCTATGGTTGCGGAGGCACAGGTGGAGGTGATCTTACAGGTGGCGGTGCACATGCAGAGGGCTCTGCATGTACTGGTGGTAATACCTGTAAATGTGGTGGTGTATGTACAGGAGGTAATGGTGTGTGTGCAGCTGATGCTGCATTTGTGGGTGATCTTACCTGTGCATGTAATGGTTCCTGCATATGTGGTGGTTCATATACAGATGGTGCTGCATGTGTTAACAGCGGAGTGAAAAAGGCACTTACTGCTTCAGCTATAGTTTGTGGTTCAGCAGTATGTTCTACTGAAGGGGATGCTGCTCTAGTGATTGGCAGTGCAGCAGCATATTCAATTGGAGAAGGTACTGCTCTGGCAGTTGACAATGCAGTGATATATTCAGTTTGAGGGGATGCTGTTCTGGCAGCTGGCAGTGCAGTAATATACTCAATTGAAGGGGTGCTGTTCTGACAGCTGGCAGCACAGCAGTATATTCAGTTGGAAGAGCTGCTGCTCTAGCTGATGGCAATGCAGCAGTGTATATGACTGGAGGAGGTGCTGCTCTGACAGTTGGCAGTGTAGCAGTGTATATGACTGGAGGAGGAGCTGCTCTGGCTGATGACAATGCAGCAGTGTATATGACTGGAGGGGGTGCTGCTCTAGCTGATGGCAGTGCAGCAGTGTATATGACTGGAGGAGGTGCTGCTCTGGCTGATGGCAGTGTAGCAGTGTATATGACTGGAGGGCGTGCTGTTCTGACAGCTGGCAGCACAGCAGTATATTCAGTTGGAAGAGCTGCTGCTCTAGCTGATGGCAATGCAGCAGTGTATATGACTGGAGGAGCTGCAGCTCTGGCTGATGGTAATGCAGCAGTGTATATGACTGGAGGGGGTGCTACTCTAGCTGATGGCAGTGCAGCAGTGTATATGACTGGAGGAGCTGCTGCTCTGGCTGATGGCAGTGCAGCAGTGTATGTAACTGGAGGAGCTGCAGCTCTGGCTGATGGCAGTGCAGCAGTGTATATGACTGGAGGAGGTGCTGCTCTGGCTGATGGCAATGCAGCAGTGTATATGACTGGAGGAGATGCTGCTCTGGCTGATGGCAGTGCAGCAGTGTATATGACTGGAGGGGGTGCTGCTCTAGCTGATGGCAGTGCAGCAATGTATTTGACTGGAGGAGGTGCTGCTCTGGCTCATGGCAATGCAGCGGTGCATATGACTGGAGGAGCTGCAGCTCTGGCTGATGGCAGTGCAGCAGTGTATATGACTGGAGGTGGTGCTGCTCTAGCTGATGGCAATGTAGCAGTGTATGTGACTGGAGGAGCTGCTGCTCTGGCTGATGGTAGTGCAGCAGTGTATATAACTGGAGGAGCTGCAGCTCTGGCTGATGGCAGTGCAGTAGTGTATATGACTGGAGGAGGTGCTGCTCTGGCAGTTGGCAGTGCAGCAGTGTATATGACTGGAGGAGCTGCTACTCTGGCTGATGGCAGTGCAGCAGTGTATATAACTGGAGGAGCTGCAGCTCTGGCTGATGGCAGTGCAGCAGTGTATATAACTGGAGGAGGTGCTGCTGTAGCAGCTGGCTGTATAGGTTCATAAATCAAACCTGCTCCCCCCCCCATGTAGACCGTGAAGATGACATTATTGCAGCCACTTGGCATTCAGGAATAGGGTTGCTAGAGCTCCTAGACTGCAGGGCTTCATGGAGGTTTTTATTTTCTCTGCAATCTCCCTGTAGGATGGACCAATATGTTGATACTTGCCACTTTGTCTATTCCCTTTGTTATTATACTTTCTTTCCCTCCAGTTTTTATTGCTTTTTACATTTTTGGGAGCAGAAGCTTGTTTACTCTGTGCCTTCCCCCTTTCCACTTTATAGTGAGTTGCTCTCCAGAAGGCTGCTGAATAGCAGCAACCTTATTTTTAGTGCCAGAATTAAGCATGTATAGGTACACCTGAAATGCTCTTTCAATCACTTTCAAGATTTTTGCAAAATTATCCTCCTCAGGAAAAATAGAACACTCAACTTTTTCACGTAGACCTGGTGTCATGTTACGTAGGAATAAATCTTTGTATTCCAAATTATCAGCTACACGTTGTTCATTTGCTAATGTCTTGCCTGAACAATAAGCTATCCACAAACATCCATGATAGTTTGCAGGGATTCCTTAACCCCTTGCTTTACATTGTATGCCAGTTGTGCTCCAACTATTCCTGGGTACTGTACTGACATTAAGGCTGAACAAATCCTAGTCCAGTCCTGTTTTGTACTATCTCTTATGTCTGACAGAAGTTTAGACCAAAGGCTGGGATCTACAGTAATTTTAGCACTTGTACACAACCATCGGGTGGCAAACCAAGCATTTCATGATGTGCTTTAACCTTGCCAAGGTGACAACTCAAATTTTCAGATGGCTGCATGCGTCCCATGCTATCAGCCATCTGTTGTGCTGACTGTGCAGATTTCATGGGGTTAAGTAGCAGTGGTTTTGTTTCAGCTTCCTTTAATGCAGCAATTGCTAAAACCCTCACAATATCTGGCTGTTTACTAGCCTCTTTAATGTACTGATCCACTTCCAATCTAAGTGCTTCTCTCTGCTCATCAGTAACATCAAGTCTACCAAAAACTTTTATAATCATTGCTTCAATATCTTGCTTGTCCTTATTAGTTAAAGCAGCAATCACAGCTCCTTATGAATGTGTAATCCAATCTCCATGATGTGATGGTCGGCCATTTTGAGATGAAGCCCCAAGGGCGTGGCCATCTTGGGTTGATGACCCATGGGTGCGGCCATCTTGGATTATGATAGCTTGTATCTCGTCATCACCATCAACATTCTGTCGGCCATCTAGGGGATAGCATGGTGAAGTGACGTCATGACGTCTGTGTCCACCATTTTGAGACATTAACAATTCTCCATTTTGTGCAACACCAGGAGGATAGACAGCCATTGGGCTGGTCCACTCCACAGCATTCTGTGGTTCCTCAATCCCAGACTCCTCATCACCAGAGGAAACAAAATCAAACTGTGTATTGTCCTCACTGGCCCTAATATGCCCAATAAGAACTTGTTTCTGACGGTGCAGTTTCGCCACCTTTTTCCTACATATAACATGGTGAATGCCTGAATCTCTTTCAGACACTTCACTGATCAAATCTTTTTTTAAATACCTATACGCAGCAGTAACTTTGGAGTTCTCCCTGACCTAATGATCTAGCTTATCACTTACCTCATTGAGGTCTACTCTAAATTCTTCATTTTTATAACGTAACGTATCCTTAGTGTCAGACAAAACATCATTCATTTGCAGTGCCTGCCTTCTGTCCAAAACAGCTTTTCTCAAAATTATCTCTTAGAGCGTGCAGCTCTTGGCTATTGCTATGAGCTGAGTCATGTAAAAAACATTCATTTTGATTATGTAGGGACTGTATTTGGAATTCCAGTCTCTCTACTCTCCCTATATAGTCAGCTTCCTGCAGACCCATTTCCTGCCTACACTTAGAATAAGCAGATTCCAACACTGACAATTTATTTAAAGCAGCATCTAAACCTGCAAATATTGTCACAAAAAAGTAAGCCCTTTGGGTTCACTTTCTTGGTATCAGATTTTAATGCATCATAATACTCAAAGATTGCCCTAATTGGGTCTTCTTTGTCTTTCGCCACAGTGGCAAAATCCTCAAACCCTCCATGAGCTGCGAGGTATAGTGAGGCTTCCAGCCTCAACTCAGCGCTGATTAATTCAGACATGGCAATGTTTAAATTAGTAATCCTTAGCCAGCTGTGGATCAAGAAGTATGTTCCGGACCGCAAATTTGATGTAGGTTCCTAAATGAGTATAACCCACTAGGATTCAGACCCACAGGTGAAGGTAAAATCTGTCTATTCAGTTCTTACTTTAAAACTGTCCCAGACACACACAACAAAAAGTAATTACTACAGCTCTGTCTACCTATGTGTCATGCACTGGAAATCAAAGCAGACCAAATAGATTTAAACAGAAAAAAACTTCTGCTACTTGTCACTTGGGTTTTAATTGCCCAGTGTGTTAATTTACGGAGAATCTGATACCTTTTAATGGACCAACATAGATGTAACAACAAGAACAAAGTGCTCTAGCTTTTGGACCAACCAGTCCTTCTTCAGAAGCTCATGGCAATAGTTACAACTGCCATGAGCTTCTGAAGAAGGACTGGTTGGTCTGAAAGCTAGAGCACTTTGTTCTTGTTGTTACATCTATTTTGGTCCATTAAAAGGTATCAAATCATTTGCTTCTGGATCTATTCTTGCAAGGACCAATACGGCAACTACTAAATCTAGATTTTAATTTACAGAGGAAATTAACCTGTCACTTTGACTAACATTCAAACATTAACCACCGTCAGCCATAAATGTCAAGTTAGAAGACTAACTGCTAAAGTAATAAATCAGATTTGTTCTATGTCTACAATGTTAGCCAGAGATAACACTCACAAGTAGTTGTAAATAAAGTATTTTTATTATACTTACAGCCAAGCAGGATAATAACTCACTGATAAGGGTGACTTGCCGGTCTATTTGCACATACTAAGCTTCTAGAGAGAGAGAAACTGGCAAGACAGTGTTTTATATACTAAGATAAGAACTAGCTTACTGATACACACAGCCATATGTATTGGTTCTGAACTATAAACAGTGTTACACAATACATTCTCTATTGGATAATTACTCAGGAGACAGAATACTAATGAGTATAACAAATAATGCTTCTAGAGCATAAACCTTAGACAAAGAGAAATGCTGACACTTCCAATCTATATGTGCCTAGATGATAGACTAAACAAGGAATCTGTCTCTTGTTAATAGAAATAGAGAAATGCTTACAAAGCTATATTACACATGGCATATGTGCCTGAGTGTACATACATATAATTATATGAGAGTATAAGTACATAATAATCACTGATGATCCTTCAAAGACATCTAAGCAGTGATTAGGTCAACTATATATGAAAAACAAACATAATCTAGATAAATGTAATATAATGAGGTATAAATGAGCCATGCATAGTACATTAACATATATTAACAGCAAAGCACATTCCTAGCACTCATGCTTATACAACGTATGCTAAATCTATAATGTTAGTGCAAAATAGCAATATCACAGTATAATAGACCAGAGATATAGTGTAAGACATATATGGGGTAATAAGGGCATAACCCAGGCACAACAGGACTACAGAAAGGAACAGAGCTACAGTAGCTACATAGTTGTGAAGACAGAAAGCACATGACTTCTCAGAGTGGAGTTGGTCACAAAAGACAGGATCTATTAAAGCAGTCAGGTTATAATGACCAGTATGTTTAGGAGAAGCATGTCGAATGGCAAGTGTACCATTTGGTGAGATGCCTGTGTTGGGCTATCGCTGGAAAATACCCCTGGATAAACAAGCTACAGGAACTGTGCAACCATTAAGATCAGTTCCCCATTGTATTTGCAATGTGGACCTGTCTGGAGCTACTACCATGGCATTAAGGTAGGCGTCTGAGCCTTCCTTAACAGTAGTCATTTTGTTGGGAACATTAATATGGACTCCCATTGTGACTAAATGTTCAAGTTTGCTAAGCAAATGTTCTACATGTTGTTTCTCTGTATTTTATAGGGGTTT
This sequence comes from Neoceratodus forsteri, assembly GCA_016271365.2. Lineage (NCBI taxonomy): Eukaryota > Metazoa > Chordata > Ceratodontiformes > Ceratodontidae > Neoceratodus > Neoceratodus forsteri. Next base: position 1,218,595,834 of record CM057454.1, on the reverse strand, counting down.
GTTCTGAGAGTCAATCAGACAGAGTAGTCCCAGCAAGATGAGGAGATGCAAGATAGTCATCTTGCCACTGTACCTGAAAGAAACAAAAAGGGATTGTTAAGTGAGGGGTACTATTCTGCCCTAAGAGGGTTAGGAAAAGTAAGTTTACTCACCTTTGTACAACTTGATCTGATTAGCATGGAGCCACTTGTCAGTAGCCTTTTTCTGCTGTTGAACTCTGACCTAATAGACAGCAGAACTGGGTTTCTTAACAATGGAATATGAGCCTTCCCATTTGCCGGCAAATGAGTGAGCTGGTGGTCTGTACTGGAGAAGCATGACTTGATCTCCAACTTGCCAGTCGACTTCTTTGGCATGCTTATCAAAATGGGCTTTTGTTTGTTGTTGAGCTTTACTCATATGATTGGCAGCGAACAGGTGTGTCTTCATGATGTCATCACAAAGTTTTTCAACATATTTATCTACAGATACTCAATCAGCTTTAGGGGTGTGGCAGTCAAGCAACAGGTGCTCAGGTAATCTCATGACTCTACCAATCATAACCTCTTAGGGTGTCCACTGGGAAGTTTCAGCAGGAGTGCCCCGATTGCCATCAGCAGTAGTGGCAAGAGGGAATCCCAATCCTTGGGATTGTCATTAATGAATTTTCATAACAACTGTTTGATTCTTCTGTTTGCTCTTTCTACTGGGTCTGAGGATTGAGGATGGTAGGGGATATGGACTTTCTGATCTACTCCAAGTAGTTGGAGTGTCTGCTTCATCAGCTCAGCTGTAAAACTGATTCCCTGGTCTGTCTACCTTCAGGGGCAGGCCCCACCTGGTGAACAATTGATCCACCAGAATCTTGGCAAATGTGTTTGCCATGTTATTCTTAGTGGGAAATGCTTCCATCCACTTAGAAAACAAATCTGTGACAACAAGTGCATACTTGTTCTTTCTGGAGTTGGTCAAGGGGCCAATGAAATTGATTTACTGTATATTGCATTCCATGGTCCAGTTTGCCTTTGTGGCAACAATTTGATGTTTCTTTTCACAGAAATTGGGTTATTCTGGGCACACACTATGCAGTTGCCCACATAGTGCTCTACATCTTTGGCCATACCAGGCCACAAAACAAAGGTTTTTAGTCTCTGGAGGGTATTGTCTGCTCCCCGGTGTCCATTCGTAGAACACAGTAGAACACAAATCCCAACACTTATGCTTATACAATAAGTATATTTGCCATAATGTTAGTACATGTACCTACATATGTGTTGCTGTCCATGAGAAAGGGATACAGTCAAGGGTGCTGGACCATGGATAACACTACCTTGCTCAAGCTGCAGCATAGGTCCTCACTTCCTGAACAGAAAAGCTAGCTGCTTCTCTGTGATATTTTTGTTCTCAATATTTTGCCCTGCCTTCCCACCCTGACTCTGTCCTCTATTAAATCCATTGAAACCCTTCCCCTCCTTTTCGCCCAGCTGCTCATAGGTTGTTCTGCTCAAGCAACCAATTTACCTACTGGCTATTAGTGTTAGATTTCCCCACAGTCCCCTGGTCACTGAGGTTTAATACTTTTAACCCCATCTTCCTTAAAAGCTGCCCACTCTGTTGTACTATAGTAGAACTGGTTCTACAATACCTTAACACAAGGTGAAATTAAATTCCTCTTCCTTTCACACCCTGGTTTTATATCTGTATAATTCCTATGCTGCACTGCTGAGTTTTCCATGCCCCAGCAACCTTAATCTGTCAAAATGATGAGGCCAATGGGTTGCTGCCTTGCTCTCCTATATATATATCCATCTCTATATCCTGTGACCACCTCATCTTCTCCTGTAAGTGGGAGCAACACTCTGGTGACCACAACTCGCACCTGCACAGCCCACCACAGGTACTGCTCCAAACATCCTCACAATGTCTCTTTACCCTACCATGCCTACCCAAACAACATATGGTCAGACTAGGTCACTGGCAACAAGTCAGTCTATCAATGCCCATCCCCAGAGCTAGAAAATGGTTTCACCACAAGCTTATACCCCTTGGCCTTATGCTGCTCCACCTAGTCTCTCACCTGTTAAAAGTTAGACCCTCAGCTGGACCCTCAGCTTGTATCACTCCCTCTCTAACCCCCCTGGCCACTGATCATTGTGACTATAAGGGACTCTACATAGTACACCTAAACTGCCAGAGTCTGTGCACAAAAATGGCTGAACATAAGGCATGGGTCTCACCCTAAAACTGACAACACTTGGGATCACAGAATCCTGGCTAAAGCCCTCTGTCCTACCTCTTGAAATAGCCCTTCAGGGTACACCACATTTAGTCAGGACAGGGTTGGTAAAAGAGGTGGAGGTGTACTCTTGTATGTCAGTTCTGATTTCACAGCCTCAGACATCACCCCAAAGACCACTCCTACACCACGGGTGGAATCGCTCTTTGTCTTCATAACCATTGGTTCTAGCAAAAAATTAATAGTCAGCTGCATCTATCCACCACCATAAACTGCTTCAGCTGCCCTCTCTGAACTTGTGTCCTCCATCTCTGACCTCTCCCACCAAGAGCTGATAATGTATGGTGACTTCAATATAGACTGGAAGTCCCACAATTTAAGCAATGTCTACTGTTTCCTAGCTGACACAAACTTAACTCAGCACATTGCTGAACCCACCAAGAGGAACCCTAAGACAGGAAACCACTCTATCTTAGACTTGGTTTTATCCAACTGCTGACACAGAATGACAAACACAGGAGTACTGCTGGATAGCATAAGTAACCACTTGCTCGTTTTCTGTATCTGGAGAAATAAAACTCTCAGCCCTCCTCCTGAAATTGTAGAATCCCAGAACCTAATCATTTTGATCGCATCTCCTGTCTTAATTCTCTATTTAATATTAACTAGAGCCCTATTCACACCCTACTTACCTACCATTGATCAGGCCTTGGACTACCTAATAGACTTTGTTTCCACAATTATCAATCATCATGCCGCTGTCACCAGGTGTAGGTCCAAAAGCACACCAGTCCCCTGGTTGACTGAACACATCAGGAAACTCATGGCTGAATGAGACATAGCCTGGAAATCTTTCAAGAAAACTAGCCTCCCCTCTGACAGGCACTTCTACAGGCATCTCCAAAATATCCACAAGTCTACTATTACTAGTGTTAAGAGGAGGTATTATTGCACCTTATAAAATGGGTATAAAAATCAAAGAACTTTAATTGATTAAAACCAGCCAGGTGACCGTGCATTATTCAAGCATAATGCACAATCATTCTGGTCCTAAACCACATCATACATTGAGCAAATCAATCCTCCTACAGCCAGAACTATCTCCCATCAGTCCCCCTACAAGCAGAATTGATCTTCCATCACAAACATGGCTGCTACCTTCACACTATCAAAACCTTCAGCTGGGCCCTAAAAATAAAACTGTTAAATAAAAAATAAACTAATTAATTAAATGTTGTATCCCTGATCATCACACTCTTCTTACACACATAAATTAAGAAAAATAGTGAGTATCGTTTAAAGTTTTCATTACAACTGTTTCTTTGCTGACAATGAAAAACCCTCCTTCCATCTTTACCTGCTCATCAGGGAAATCTCTTGTGCTTGCCCTGACATTGAGATAACTGAGTCTATGGCTCTAAAATAGGCTTTTATTTTGTTTGTGTACAGTACATTGGGAAAGGAACATTCTGCCAGTGGAACTGAGCAGAATTTTGAATCCCTGTGTTCCATGATAAACATTCCATATCCTGAATGTGGGGAAAGACAGAGAAAAAAAAACTATGAAGAAAGTAGGCAATAATATTCATAAGCAAAGAGAAAAGGTGAGAAAACACAGTTACATAGGTAGATCCAAAGTGCTCAAATACATTCATGAAGTATATAAAAGCATGTACCTTTGAATCATATATGGGTGTTTTCAGGTGAAATCCATCACCCCCAACCCCACACCCCACACCCACACTTAAAAAAAAAGTAAAAAGGCAACCTGGCAGGTTTCAAGTTTTGAATGCATTTCCATTAAAGAGCTGGTGACATGTTCTGGAAAACTGTAACAAAACCTAATATTTAGACACAGTCCAGCATTTATTTCCCATTAGTGCTGCGTTCCTCCTCCCCATTACTTATTACTGCGGTCATCTGTAGGAAAACAGGAGCTTTGCTCCTGAAGAAGTTGTCAGTCAACTAAAGTGTGTAACTGTTTAAATTGTTTGTGTGATTTTAACTGTATTTGATTTATTTGATGTTGTATGATCTGTTTTATTGTTAGGCATCTTGGCAATGGAAAGGTGCCATATAAATTAATTTATTACTATTATTATTATTTATTTATTTATTTACGAGATTTACCAGGAAAGCATACTGAGCTAAGAGCTCGATTCCAGATGCGACCTGGGGGCCGAGACCCATAATTACAATACAGGGATATAAACAATAAACAAAAACATTTTTTTGGGGAGTCAAGGCTTTCCTGTAAACATTTGTTTAGAGAACACAGACAGGGGTTCAATATACATTGTTCAGAGTGACAGGATCAATACATTACATATACTTTTATAGTACAGCAATCAGGAATAATTAGAGTACATTAGTTATAACAGGAGCAGCTGGAAGAGAAATGGGCTCTAAGTAGAGGGTTGCATTGGTATGTGTTCTGTGCAACTCTTATGGAGGCCGGCAGAGCATTCCAAATCTGCGGGATTCAGAAACTATAGGCGGCCTGGCCTTTGGAAGTATGCATGAACGGGACGTGCAGCAGTCTGGGATCGGTATTCCTGAGGGAGTACGCAGGAGGGGATTGTTTGAGAGGGTAGAGGCCAGATGGGGGAGGGAGGGGACCAGAATTTGGCAGCTGAACCTAACACAGTTAATTTGTCTACGATCGTGGAGTGACGGCAGCGTAGCAGAGCTATATAGGTGGCAATGATGAGTGGATTGCGGACAATCTAGAATGAACTGGCAGAAAGAGTGGAACATGATATCTAGGCTGGCCAGAGCAGATGCGGGGGCAGTGGAGTAGACTATGTCACCATAGTCGAAAACAGGGAGAATCATTTTTTGGACAATGGCGAGCCTAGTTTGTGTAGGGAGGCATTTTTTGTTGCGGAATAGAGCACCTAGCTTGGGGAGTAGTCTCTTGTGAAGTGATCCGATATGAGAGGTGAAATCTAGGTGCTGGTCTAGCCAGATGCCTAGATATCTGAAGGAAGTACAACTGTCCAGGGGGGTCCCGTCCGAGGTTTTGAAAGAGGAGCAGGGGGTTTGGCGGGAAAGTCTTTGCTGTGATCCGAATGTTTGTGATACTGTTTTTTTGGGGTTTAGGAATAGCTGGTTTGTCCTCAACCAGCACTGGATGGCATAGAAATCCTCCTGAAGTAGGGTTGCTACGCTTTGTGTGGTAGGGCCGGAGACATACAGGACAGTGTCGTCCGCATACATTTGGATGGATGAGTGGGTACATGCTGATGGGAGGTCATTTAGAAAAATGGAAAAAAGTAGTGGGCCTAAGACCGATCCTTGTGGGACACCGGTAGTGACTGGCAGGGGGTTTGAAGTGTGAGAGGCCAGTTTGAGTGTTTGCTTCCTGTTCGCTAGATAGTCATGGAACCAACCAATGGCCGGCTCAGAGATCCCGGCATTGGAGAGTTTTGAGAGAAGTAGGGAATGAGAGACAGTATCAAAAGCCTTGGCTAAATCGATGTAAATGGCGGTGGCGTGACCCTGTCCATGCCAGTGAGAATGTCACCAGTGACACATACAGGGAGGTGGTGGTGGAGTGGGATTCTGGAATCCCGATTGGAATGCAGTGAAAAAGGAGGAGGCTTCCAGATAAGGTGTGAGCTGGGACATGACTAGCCATTCCTGTATTTTAGCCAGGATTGGGAGCAGGGAGATGGGTCTGTAGTTTTCTGGGGAGGAGGGGTCTCCACCTTTTGGCAGGGATACGACTGTGGCCATCTTCCAGGCTGTGGGTAACTTTCCCAGAGTGAAAGATAGGTTAAAAAGGGCAGTGAGAGAGGCAGCTATGTCTGGGGCAGACAGGAAGAGCATCTTTGCATCCAGGGACGTAGGGCACTTGCCTTTGTTTGGATTTAGAGCCCTTAGTGAGCGTAGTACTTTGGCAAGGGTTACTGCGTGGAAAGAGAAAGGCAGGACAACGGGGGTAGGCTTTGGGGACATGAGCTGTGGGGGGACCGGGAGTGGATTCGGGAGGGAGGATAGGAGTTTGGCAGCACAACTGGAGAAATGTGTATTAAAGGCTTCCGCTACACAGATGGGGTCAGAGATGTGGGAGCCCTGGTCGGATAGTGTAGGAGATGGGGGTGCAGTGGGGGGGGGGGCAGCAGGGATTTAAGTGATTTCCAGAAATCAGTCAGGTGGTTTATGTTCTTACTAAATGCCGACAGAAAGTATGTCTTCTTTGCTTGTCTGATGGAGTTTGTGCATGCATTGCGGAGCTTTCTATATGTGGAGAGGGTTTCCTGTGTTCCTGTTCTCTTATAATTTTTCCAGGCACGGTCTCTGGTGTGGCAATTCCTGATTATATCGGCTGAGATCCAGGGGAGATGCGCCCCTCTAACTCTCTTTGTCCGTAGGGGGGCGTGTCTGTCCTAAATTTTTAGGAAGCAGGTTTTGAAACCTGTAAAAGCTGCATCAATGGAGGGGGACTCGGGTATGAAAGACCAGTTTTTGTGTCCTAAGTCTGATAAGAGAGATGCTAAGATGAGTGAGTTGTAGGACCTGGTGTGCTGTGTCTTTGGAGAGGGGGCTGGGGGGCTATGCACCTTCCTGATCAGGAAGATCACGTGATGATCACTTATAGAATCGGGTAATATGCCTGCTCTTAGGATCCTGTGGGGGTGAGGGGTGAGAGCCCAATCTAGTAGAGAATGGTTCAGTGTCTTGTGGTTTAGTCTTGTAGGATCCGTAATTAGTTGTGTTAGGTTCAGAGCCTTTATTTTGGTCTTCAAATGGGCTTTATCTGTGCCTAGCCAGTTTGTGTTAAAATCACAGGTGGCGTGTATAGCTCGCCCCCGGCAGCTAGGGATTGAAGGGAGCTTAGGTGGGAGAAGATGTCCACGGGGGTGTGTGCTGGGGGGGCAGTATGAGCCTGCCACATAGACCGGGGATGAACAGGGGAGAGATAGTTTGCTGAGAATAGAGTTTATGCTTGCGGGGATTGTGGGGATTTCCACTATAGAGAAATGGTGGCTGTTTGCGATATACATTGCCGTGCCGCCTCCGCGTTTTTTGCCTGGCCGGTCATGCCTGATTATAGTGTAACCTGGTATGGAGACTTCTGCGTCTGAGTGATGGGGTTTTAGCCAGGTTTCAGAGATGACCAGGATGTCAGGGGCGCTGTGTTAATGCAATAGGTTGTAGTAGAGAGATTTTGGATAAAAGGCTGCAGGTGTTTAGGTGTAAGATGCGGAGGCCTTTGGGAAAGCAGAAAGGGGAATGGGGAATTGTGTGGTTTGGACCAGGGTTTACCTCTATGTCCCCAGACAGGAGTAGAAGTATGGAGACAAGATGCTTTATTTTTGACCGAGAGAGGTATGGGCAGGATGTGGAGGACCGGGTGTATGAGATAAATTGGGGGCAGCGATGAGTTGCGATGTGCAAGACCGCATGCCCCTGGTGAAAGGATGGTGGAATGATGCTGGCACTAATAGCTGCGTAATGGCTTTGGGCCAGGGCTTTGGCAGGTGCGTGCGAGGGCACAGTGTGGCCGGGCTGGGGGGTAAGCCGAGGGTGTGGGGGCAGTGGGGGTTCATTGTGTGGGAGGGTGGCAGGGGGCAGGGAGGAGAGAGTGGCCAGAGAGAGAAGAAATAAGGATGAAAACAGCAGCATCCTTGCTTAATTTCTAAGGGAAAAACTGTAATGTATTGAGTTTGAGCCCTCTAGTGGTGGCAGCTGATAAGCTGCAAATGGAGAAATTGACTGATAGGTTTTGCAAATCATGTGACCTCAGCCTATAAAAGGAGGAGCTCACCAAGGGCGGTGGTGGGCAGTAGCTCTTTAAGAAACAAGACTTGTATTGATTTGAAATGCAAGGTAACATATTTTTGTTTTATGAAAATGTGTGCCACAAATAGTTTTCATTATGTTTTGTTTTTAACTAACCCCCAGTTACCAGAATGGGGACTATTTTTTTTTATACTCAGAGTTAAAATGGAAGAATATTTCAATGAAAGGTCCAATTTTTATCTTTTTAAAATACTTTCTTCTTATTTTCATTTGTTTTAGGTCATGTATTTAAATGCCATTTTATAAGAGCAATAAGAAACTCCAGCATGTGCATTATAGTAAAATAATCACACTTCTCAGGTGCATTTAATGGCACTCGGCTGCATCTCGTGCCTAACAACGCACCTGAGGCATGCAATTATTACGCCATAATGCACACCCTGTCATGTCTTATTGCTTACTTACAAACTGATAAACTCAGCAACCACAAAGAATTTTGGTTAGAGATAAATTCCCTCCTAAAAAGAAAAACCTCCTCCATTCCTGACTCATTTCATGCCAAGGATAAAACATTCTCCTCTCCCTCCTCTACAGCCAAAGGTCTTAATTTTTTTACCGACCTCAACACCTACACTTCTTAATTTACCACAGTGCAATGATGCCACCCATCACCTACAACCCAACCCCCTAAGGCCTCTACAGGAACTTTTCATATTAGACTAGCTCCATACAAAGAGCTTCTCAAATTAATGTGCGACCTCAAGGAACACGGTTCATCTGGCCATGACTCCCTTGAGCCCTGGTTCTTGAAATAGGGAGCCCTGCTCTAGCCTTCCCAGTCAAGGATCTGATCAACAGATCCCTCCTTAAGAGAAACATTCCTACCAAATGGAAATCAGCCTTGGTCATCCCAATTCACAAGGGGGAATCGACCTTGCCAGTTGAAAATTACAGACTCATCTGCGTACTCTGTCACCTAGCAAAAGTACAAGAATGAATTCTTTACAACCAGATACAGGATTATCTTGAACAACGCCAACTACTATCACCTTACCAACATGGATTCTGTAAACATCATAGCACTCTCTCTGCCCTTATCAAGGTCTCCTCAGATATTCAACTCGCCTTCAACCAGGGCCAAGCAACTCGAGCCATCTTTATGGACCTCACTAAAGCCTTAGATTTGGTGAACCATGATCTGCTACTACAGAATCCAACCTCACTAGGGCTAGATCTCCACTTCACAATCTGGCTTCAAGACTATCTCACAGGCCATTCTCAAAGTATTAAGTGGTCCAATTGCCACTGGACCTTCAGACCCATCTCCCCTGGAGTTCCCAGGGCTCTATATTGGGGCTACTTCTTTTCTTGCTATTTATAAATGAGCTGCTGAGTGCCTGTGGTGGAGCATCAGTTCAGCCGATTTCTCTTGGCTCAGTAATCACTTTAACTGTGCTTTCCACAAACTGGAGATGCGGTTCCTGTCACATAAAATACTCCTGAATACAAAAAAATAAACAAACAAAAAACCAAAAAACAAATCTATGCTCTTCCTCCTGCATACCCACAGAACTGATGGCTCATCCCAAACTTACCCTCTCCACCCACAATGGTGATCCACTTGAACTGGTACACTCTAAAACATATTGGCATCCTGCTTGACTCATGCCTCTCCTTTGAGGCACATGTGAACAAAACTATCTCAACTCTCCACCAGAAGCTAGACCTACTCTACTGGCTCTGCCCCCTTCTGTCGGCAGCATCTTGCCTAAAAATTGCCACACCCTCCCTCCTACCCCTTCTTCTTTATCCCCCCATTCTTGTCACTTAAGTCCACCCTGATGAATGAAATAAAGCAATTATATCAGAGGATAGGTTGCTTTGCTGTAGGAATGTGCCCTCTACAACATCTCTGTATTGTACTCACATCTCACGGGTGGCTACAACTAGAACATAAATTCCAGTATACCTCCCTCTGCCTTACCTATAAGCTCACCCACCTTTACACTCCTCCAAGTCTGTTGGATATTGTGGTGAGAAAAGCAGCCTGCCGGACTCTACTCTCCTTCTCAGCTAGTGGTCAAACAGGAGTTCAGCATGTTTGCAGTTCATTTGCATCACCAGGTAAGGAGAAAGGTCCAGCTTCCCATACGACACACAGGGGAAACGCCAGACCTCACCCAACAACTAATACACCGAAATGTGGCCAATGGAAAATCATTTACACAAATGCTCACAGTCTGGGAAACAAGATCCAAGACCTGCAGGCAATAATGACAGAGGCTAAACTGGACATAGTAACAATTGGCGAGACATGGTTTACCAGTAACCACACTTGGGAGACTTCAGTACCTGGCTATGTACTGTTCAGAAGAGACCAAGTTGCAAAAAGTGGGGGTGGAGTGGCCCTGTATTATGTCAATGAAAATATCAAAGCTACAGAAATTCAGAATACACATAAGGAGCCAGAAGAACTGTGGGTCACCCTGGAAACAGGAAATGGGACTGCCATAAGAACTGGGGTTCTCTACAGGCCCTCAGACCAGGGGGAGGACATAGACACATTACTGTTAAAATATATACAAAACATGACAGCTAAAGGGGAGGTTCTGATAATGGGAGACTTCAACATGCCCGATACAGATTGGTCAACACTAGCAGGAACATCTGCCAGAACTAGACACATGGTGGACTCCCTGCAGGGGGAGGGCCTCAAACAACTGGTACAACAACCCACAAGAGACAGGGCTATCCTAGATCTAGTACTGACTAACAGGGAAAGGATCACAGATCTCCAGGTAGAAGGTCACCAGGGGGCCAGTGACCATCACATGGTATGGTTCAGTTTGGCCACTGCAACTAAATCATCCCTTTCCAAGGCAAAAATATGGGACTTCAGAGGACTTGACTTTGATAAGATGGCCAACAGAGCTAAGCTAGCCCTGGAAAAAAGAAATACAGGTGAGGGGGTAAAGGCAAAGTGGGCAAGCATTAAGGATGCAATACTTGAAGCAACATCCCATTGTGTTAGAGAGAAAAGGAAGTGCAAAAGAAGAAGGAAACCACTTTGGTTCTCAAAAACAGTAGCAGAAAAGGTCAGAGCCAAAAGGTTGGCCTTCAGGAAATATAAGGGAATGCAGCGGGATGAAGATAGAGAGGCATACCAAACTTCCCTAAGGGAAGCAGGGAATGTAGTAAGGCAGGCAAAGGCCCAAACCGAGGAAACACTAGCACAGACAGTAAAAGAAGGTGACAAGACTTTCTATAGATACATTAGTGAAAGGAGAAAGTCCAGAGTGGGTATTGCTAACATAGAAACATAGACTTTGACGGCAGATAAGGACAGCTTGGCCCACCTAGTCTGCCCATTTCCCTACTTAGAGGATAATCTGCAGATCCTATTTAACCAACAGCTTATTTCTTCCTACCCCCCACAAAAATTGCCTTATGTCTGTCCCATGCATTCTTGAATTCTCCCACAGTTTTAGGCCCCACAACTTCCTCAGGAAGGCTGTTCTATGCGTCTACCACCCTCTTTGTGAAAAAATACTTCCTCACATTGCCCCTGAGCCGTCCCCCCATCTTCAAATTGTGTCCCCTTGTTCTTGCACATCTCTTTTTCTGAAAGATGCTACCCTCTTGGACTTTGTTGATTCCACTGAGGTACTTAAATGTTTCTATCATCCCCCCTCTCCCTCCTTTCCTCAAGGGTATACATAATAAGCTCCTTTAGCCTCTCCTCATATGGCTTCTTTTGCAGACTCTGCACCATTTTAGTTGCCCTCCTTTGAACTGCCTCCATCCTGTCTATGTCCTTGCGGAGATGGGGTCTCCAGAACTGGACACAGTACTCCAGATGAGGTCTCACCAACTGTCTGTACAGGGGGATACCAACTTCCTGTTTTCTGCTGGTGATGCCTCTCTCGCTAAGATCAAAGGAGATAAGGGGGAGTGTGAGGAGGAGGACCATATAAAAGCATCTATCCTAAATAGATACTTCTGCTCAGTATTTACTGAAGAGAAGGTAGGGCAGGGCCCACAGCTCAGCACCATGGACACAGGGGGGAGGGAGGTAAGCACTAGTCCCTTCACAAAAGAAAGGGTCCTACAAGAGCTCGATAAGCTCAGGGTGGACAAGGCAATGTGACTTGATGGCATACATCCCAGGGTACTAAAGAAGCTAAGGGTGGAACTAGCAGAGCCATTATCCGAACTGTTTAGTGAGTCTCTGAGCACAGGAGAGGTCCCAGAAGACTGGAGAAGGGCTCATGTGATCCCACTCCACAAGAGTGGTAGCAGGGAGGAGGCAGGGAACTACAAACCAGTCAGTCTTACCTCAGTAGTGGGCAAGATTACGGAGGCACTCCTTAAGGAAAGGATAGTGCAACACCTGGAATCCATAGGAGCACAGGATCCAAGACAGCATGGGTTTACAAAAGGAAGGTCCTGTCAAACTAATCTCATAGATTTCTTTGACTGGGTAACCAGAGTGGTGGACCAAAGGGGGAGCAGTTGATGTCGCCTACCTTGACTTCAGCAAAGCTTTCAATACTGTTCCACACAGAAGATTGATTAATAAGCTGGGTAGGCTCGGAGTGGGTCAGAAGTTGGTCAACTGGGTGGCAAACTGGTTGACGGGCAGAAAATAGAGAGCGGTGGTAAATGGTATACAGTCAGAAGAAATGCAAGTCACAAGTGGGGTACCTCAGGGATCAGTCCTGGGGCCAGTCCTCTTCAATATCTTCATCAGTGACATTGCAGATGGACTGGAGGGTAAGGTTTGCCTGTTTGCAGATGACACCAAGATCTGCCACAGAGTAGATGATTCAGATGTGGTGGGCAGCATGAGAAGAGATCTGGATAAACTAGTAAAATGGTCGGAAGAGTGGCAACTGGGGTTTAATGCAAAGAAGTGCAAAATCATTCACATAGGGAAGAGAAACCCTGAAGCCACCTATAGACTGGGAAAGGAGTTGCTAGCAGTCACAAGAGAAGAAAGAGACTTGGGCATCATCATCACCGATGACCTGAAATCATCCAAGCAAACCACTAAAGCAGTAGGTAAGGCTAGAGGGATGTTAGGGTGTATTAGTAGGGGTATCACAAGTCAGAAGAGGGAGGTAATAATCCCTCTTTACAAGACACTGGTTAGGCCCCATCTGGGGTACTTCGTGTAGTACTGGAGACCACACCTTCACAAGGACATTAACCAAATTAAGGCAGTCCAGAGAAGGGCAACCAAAATGGTGCAGGGACTGCATCAGAAAACATATGAGGACAGATTAATGGAGCTCAATATGTATACCCTAAAGTAAAGGAGGGAGAGAGGTGATATGATCGAAACATTCAAACACCTTAAGGGTTTTAACAAGGTCAAAGAGTCTAACATGTTTCAATACAAGAAAAATAGCAGGACAAGAGGACACAGCATGAAATTAGAGGGAGGCCGTCTAAGGGGAAATGTGAGGAAGTTCTTTTTCACAGAAAGGGTGGTGGATGCATAGAACAGCCTACCTCAGGAAGTGGTGAAAATGAATACAGTGCAGCGCTTCTAACAGGCATGGGATAGGCATAAGGGAGAAATATAGATGAGTATGAATAGATAGACCATTGACAGAGCAAAGGCCGATGGCACATTTATAAGGTAGAAAAAGAAATGGGCAGACTGGATGGGTCTTGCGGTCCTTATCTGCCATCAACTTCAATGTCTCTATGTTCCCTCTCTCCCCCTATTAACTGTGCCTTCTACACGCCTTGTTACAAGTAAGAGATGTTTTGCCTATGCTGCTCCCTGGGCCTGGAATTCCCTCCCTCCATCTATCCTCACTTGCACTTCCCTCCCCAGTTTCAAAGGTGCCCTGCTCAACCACCTCTACAGCCTAGGAACATGTGCCTGCTTTACCTAAGTAACTGTCCTTTACAGACTAATGGAACTCTCTCCTGGCAAGCCTGCTACCTCACCCAATGATACAACTTAGATGTGAGTGGCATTTTTGCATTGCAGTTCACTTTTTAATCTAATGTACGTATGTTTCCTTTCTATTGTGCACAATCTGCTGTGTATAATCTGTTGTATATTATGTTGATCATAATCTTTGCTTGCGTCAGCCTTGTTCTCCTCCTTCCACTACCCTCAAATCCCAGAAATCTATGTTTTGTTACATAATGTATAGCATTGTATATAATGTAGAGCATTGTTTTTGCAATGTACTGTGCCTTATGAGCTTATCGTTTTATCTCTCTTTTGATACCAATGCTGTTTTTGAATTTACAGGTCATTACTGGTATTGATGTATGCTGCTTTAATCTGTGTTCCTTCATACATGTGCCTATGTATTGTATGTTTTTGACTGCGTTTTTACATTTGTATTCCTCCTCGCTTGTACCCTCCCCTGGGTTGCCCCTGAAAAAGGGACTGCATGGTCTCACAATGGGCTAACCCAGTTACCAAAGTTGAAATAAATAAATAAAAATTCCCTGATTTTTTGTATTATCCTCCCAGCCATCATCTCAGGTTCACAAAAGACTGACCTCTGGCTGTAGGTAACTCCCTTCATGATCAAATGTATCCCCTTGATGAGGGAGTCCTGGATAACATGGTATTCTCCACTTCCACTATTAATGGATCTGGGTGTGCTCCTGTTTAATCCCCCAAACCTATCCTCCTAATTGCACCCTCCTGTCTTGAACTGCTTACTTATCCGCCCCCTGCTTCCCCCCGGTCCCAATTCAATTCTCCCCCAGAAAAAGATGCCAACCTGTTTTCTACTGATCCCCTCTCCTCCCCCTCTGTTCCTCTATTGATACCTCCCTTTCCTCCTCCATTTTCCTGCTTCCCTTGTTTGGCCCTTATTTCCCCCTGCTGTGCTACCCTCTCCCTTTTCCCCATCCCTGCCCCCTTCTCCCTCTGTGCATTCTTTATCCATTCATTATTCATTCTCTCCTCTAGCACTCCTTCCACTGTTTTTTTATCTCTGCCTCCCATTCCTCCCCATTAATCCCATCTTCTTATCTTGCTCTCCTCTGCTGTGTCAGATCTCTCCATACCACATCACTCTCCCTCTTTTCCCTTCTGTCTCTCCTCGTTCCCTGGACCATTCTTGCTTTACCCTCCAGAATGCCCTCCTCTGTCCAATCTGACAAAGGTATGAACCTGTTGGACACTGTAATGCCCCCCTCAGTGGAAGCTCTTCTTCCTTTTGGTGCCAAGGTACTTGCCCTTCTCTGAGCCCCTGGAACCTCCTTCCTCCTTCTCCTCCTCCTCACCTCCTGCCATCCATACTGTTCCCCACAGCTCGGTCTTAGCCCCATTTCTCTATGTCCTCCTCTTTGTCCTTTTCCTTCATACTCCCTGCTAGCCTCTTCCCTCCCTCTTTCCCTTTCTGCAGCCCTCCAGATCTCCCTGCTGCCTCGCTTTTGCTCTGCTACATTCTCCCCACCTCCCTTCATACATTGTTTATCTCTATTTCTGTTTGCCTCAGTCTGATACATGCCAGACAACACTTTTACCTCCACAATGTTTCCATGAACACTGCTGCCCCTCAGCAATTACAACTCACCATTCTGCCTGCTGTTCTGTGTACCCCCCAAGTCCCCCCTTTCCTACGAGACCCCTGCCCTCCCCAAATTCCATTATAATTCATTTTATTTCATGCTCTTACACTCCCCTCCACTATCTTCCCAGTGCGGTCCACAGTATTCTTTGCCTCCCTACTCTTATAAGGCACATGAAGAGATAACACAACATGAACAGACAAGAATACTATATGTTTTTGTTCAGCCCACACACCCATCACCCCTTTCTTGCTGTTTATGGTACTACCAGTATACAGCCACTACTTTTGGCACATAAAAGCATATATGTAGCCATTCTTTCAATAAAGCCTGTGAATTCTAGATATGATCAATCCCTTCAACACAGCTCACAAAAAGTCCTGCCAAGAGTTTATTATATCTTTCCCTGAAAGGTTTTTTAATTCAGCCTTCCTGTCTCAGCCCCAGCACTCCTTATTCCATACTCTACTTCTCCTCCTGAGCTGCTCAATCCCAAAATGTCTCCTCTGGGAAGAAAATGGAAAGAAAATGTATCTTCCTCCATTGCATATCAGTGTTTTAGTCAAAAGGATTTGTACACTGGCATGGTTCAAATTCCATCAGTGTCCTGCAAGTGGTGGTGGCATACCAGAGGGTATATGGGAGACTAGGTTGTTACTGTGTCTAGTTAGTGGTAGAATGCTGCTATAACATGCATGGGGGGGGGGGCATTATTTGCAAAGGAAAATGCAAGCAAACTACCACATAATATTTTCCCACAAATGCAAAAATCAAATGTTATTTCTGGAGAGTGAGGAGAGGCTAGAACTGGCCTTTCTGGGTGTTGAGTTTGTTTTATAGTTCTACACTGTAGACCTTTGCTTTTCACTAGTGGCTCTGCCACTGTGTATAGTTGTGTCTCACGCAAAAAGAACATGCTCAGTTCCATATCCCTGCTTGGGCAATGAAAAACAACACTGTTATCAATGTTCTTTAACAATATTTGGTAACAGTATGACAGACACACATTTAACATAGTGTTGCTTTTCATCATTTCTCGTTGGGCAAGGAGAGATTTGGAATTGGCTTTCAGATCAGATCAGTTTTCTTTCAGATGTTTCACAAACTACTGACTGCATTTGCACCACCACATGTTCATGGAAACACTGGACACTGATGAGTCCAGGTAGGACAAAACACATGTCTGTGTCTTCTGTTGGCACCCTTTGCAGACTGTGTTGGAGTCCTTTGAGCACCATGCATTTCTGCTTAAAGTTGAACCAGCATATTTTGTGGTGATTTGCATATCATCCATAATGCTTTGCATTATGGGGGTATTTGTGATTTTGTATATATTTCTAGAGCTGTCCAGTGATTTCACTAATACAGTACTTGTAATTAGGCAAAAGATAGGTAATAATCAGTACTATAAACACTTTAACAAGTTTTACAGTCTTGTGTTTACAAACAATTATAAAAGAAAACACAACCACAAACTCACTAAATTTGCCTTAGTACTATAGGGATAAGGAAAATAATTTTCTTTTAGCTCCTACATAGAAACATAGAATGTGTAGGCAGATAAGGAACCCTAGGCCCATCCAATCTTCCCGTAAGACATACACTGGTTTGTAGCTTCTCACCCTATCTTGCCATTGGCTTACCATCACCTCTTCCCACCTCTAAGGTTCCCCTATGCCTGTCCCAGGCATGTTTAAATCCCTCCACAGTGCTCGCCGCTGCCACCTCCTGTGGCAGACTATTCCATGTGTCCACCACCCTCTCTGTGAAGAAAAACATTCTCACATTTCCCCTTAACCTGCCACTTTCGCATTTCATGTCAAGCCCCCTTGTTCCTGTTGTCCTTATATATTGGCAGAGGTCTGCCCCTCTGCACCTTGTTCATGCCCTTGATGTACCTGAATGTTTTTATCATGTCCCCATGATCCCTCCTCACCTCCAGTGAGTACATATTGAAGTCCCCTAATCTCTCCTCATATGTTCTGTGGTGCAAGCGCCTTACCATCTTAGTCACCCTTCTCTGAGCTGCCTCCACCCTGTCAATATCCTTACAAAGGTGCAGCCTCCAGAACTGCACAAAGCACTCCAGGTGAGGCCTCATAGGCATTTTAAGCAATGGCATCACCACCTCCCACCTTCTGCTAGTAATACCTCTCCCCATGCACCCCAGCATACTGCTGGCCCTTCCTGCAGACTTTGTACTCTGCTTAGACACCTTTATTTATTTATTTGTTGAATTTTTATTTTATGTCATTTGAAATAATAACCCCCAGGTCTCTTTCCTCCTTGGTGATCATCAGCAACCCCACCCCCATCTTATAGCTCTCTCTCCAGGGTTCCCTCACCCTAGGTGCATTATTATGCCCCATACCCAGACTACCCAACTTGTTACCCAGTCTTCTATGTGGGACAGTGCTGAAGACCTTGCTGAAATTGAGGTAGGTGACGTCCACCCCCCTCCCCAATTTATTTCCTTCATCACCCAGTCAAATAAATCTATCAGATTTGTCTAACACAACCTTCCTACAATGAATCCATGCTGCCTTAGACCCTGGGCACTGCTGGATTCCAAGTGTGCAATTATTCTTTCTTCCTTTTTTTTTTTTGTCATCTCTTTCTCTCCTTCCCTGGCCCTGGTCAACTTTTCATCCAGCTGCCATCCCCCATGCTTCTCCTCCTTCAGGCCTTCACCCTCTGCACTTCCCATGGCTTGCCCTCCCATAGCAGGGCTGCGGAGAGCCCCCTACTCACCCACTGGGATAGAGTTAGATCAGGGTGTTACCTCTGGAGGGTCAGCATCAGGGGGACAGCCATCAAGCTGCCATGACCAGCCACCAGAGTCTTTTTCCCCCTAGATTTTTCTTCCCTTGCGGTGCTCGGCATGCAGTGATGCCAGCATTGGGCAACCGCGCGTTCCCATCAATCTTTGGCCGAGCGTCCACACCCCTTGCTTACACCAGTGCTGTGTCAACCCCCTGCTTCTGCCAGGGGTCAGACAAATGCCAACCATGTCTTGCCCCCCTCCCTGGAGATGGAGAGCAGTCCATTGGATGCTCAATCAATCCCCTCCCTGCCGACCCCCTTCCAACCCGCGCTCATTCCCAAACATGGGTGGCCGGTGTGGCATGAGGTGCAGTGACCAGCGCCTCAGCCCTCAGTGCCACCAGGCTGGCTAATTATTCTTTCTTTAAGCAGTGCCTCCATGATCTTACCCACCACCATGGTAAGGCTGACCAGACTATAGTTCCCTGCCTCTTCCCCACTACCACTTTTGTGTAGAAAAACTACATGTGCCCTCTTCCAATCCTCTGAAACCACTCCTGTGATGAGTGACTCAGTGAACATAGCTACCAGAGGAGCTGCTAGCTCCCTCCACAGCTCTTTTAGTAATCTTGAGTGTATGCCATCTGGCCCCATTGCTTTTTCCACCTACAGTTTTGTGAACTCCTCCAGGATTCTCTCCACTGTGAATAGTGTTTACCTGCCCCATTCCCCTTGTGTCTGTTACCCAGCTGTGGTCCCTGACCCTCTCCTTCTTCAGTGAATATTGAACAAAAGTATTTTTCAGCATTTCTGCCTTTTCTAGGTCTCCCTCCTTACACTCCCCCACATACCCTCTGAGCCTTACAATTCCCCGCTGACTTTCCTTCTTTCATGGGTATTCCATAGAATGTCTTGTCCCTTTTCTTCACCGTCTGTGCGACTCTCTCCTCTGTCTGTGCCGTTGTTCTCCTTATGGATTTTCCTGCTTCTTTTAGCTTTATTAAGTACACCTCCCTGTCTTCCCCCTGTTCAAAGTCAGTGTGTATGTGTGTCTGTGTGGGGGGAGTGTACAACTGGGACAGGAGAGAGAGTAGACAGCAGGGACATCTATTGTATAATTTTCAGCACATCCCTATACCATTCACTTTTTTGCAGTGTCCAGCTGAAAATGAACAGCACATTAGAAGAACCAGCAGGTGTTGTCAATTCCGCCCTTTCTTTGTAGGAGCAGCCAATCTGGGAGATGTGAAGTATGACCATTAAGACCATTAGCAACTACTTAACCTAATCTCTTCCACTCTGCATCTTACAGCAGCACTGCAGCAGAGCTATGCACAAGTCTAGTCTTACCTTTTGTAACAGTACAGGATTGGGTTATATTCCACCTTCACTTGCTGGTTAAGTTGGGTGACATTAAGGGAGGGGGGGAGAGGGAAGAGTAAAGGAATCTACTGTAAGTTCCACCTCCTCTAATACTGTGCATTAAAGAGCACTGCCAGATCCACCAGTGGGATGTCGAGGGCTGCTGCAACCCCAGATTTCCCCTGTCTCCCTCCCAGCTCCATGACAGTCCTCCTCTCTTCTCCAAGTCTGGGAGCTCACAAGGAGCACTGCTGGATCCATCAGCAGGATGTCAAGGGCTTCTTTAAACTCCAGGCTTCCCCTGCCCTCCTCTTCCAGCTTCAGGACATTCCGCCCTATCTTCTCCCAGCCTTAGAGCTCACAAGGAGCACTGCTGGACCCACCAACGGGATGTCAAGGGCTGCTGCAAACTCCAGGCTTCCCCTGCCCCCCTCCTAGTTCCAGGACATTCTGCCCTATTTTCTCCCAGCCTCGGAGATCACAAGAAACACTGCTAGATCCATCAGCGGGATGTTGAGGGCCACTGCAAACTCCGGGCTTCCTCTGCCCCCCCCACTCCAGGACATTCCCCCATACCTTCCACCAGTCTTTAGTCTCTGAGCTCACAAGGAGCACTGCTAGATCCACCAGTGGGACATCAAGGTCTACAACAAACTATGGCCATCCCCTCCCCCGAGCTACATTCCTCCCCTACCTTCTCCCAGTCTCAGAGCTGACAAGAGCACTGCCAGATCCACCAGTGGGACATCAATGGCTGCAGCAAATGTCTAGCTTCCCTGACCCCCCAGTTCCAGGACATTCCCCACTTTCTCCCAGCCTCAGAACTCACAAGGAGCACTGCTAGATCCACCAGTGGGACATCAATGGCTGCAACAAACATCTAGCTTCCCCTGACCCCCCCTCCAGTTCCAAGACATTCCTCCACCTTCTCCCAGCCTCAAAACTCACAAGAAGCACTGCCAGATTCACCAGTGAGACATCAATGGCTGCAGAAAATGTCTAGCTTCCCCTGACCCCCCCAAGTTCCAGGACATTCCCCCACCTTCTCCCAGCCTCAGAACTCACAAGGAACACTGCCAGATTCACCAGTGGGACATCAATGGCTGCAGCAAACGTCTAGCTTCCCCTAACCCCTACCCAGTTCCAGGACATTCTCCCACCTTCTCCCAGCCTCAGAACTCACAAGAAGCACTGCTAGATCCACAAGTGGGACATCAATGGCTGCAGCAAATGTCTAGCTTCCCCTGCCCCTCCCAGGTCCAGGACATTCCCCACCTTCTCCCAGCCTCGGAACTCACAAGGAGCACTGCTAGATCACCAGCAGGACATTAAGGACTACAGCAAACTATGGGCATCCCTTCCCCCAAGCTACATTTCCCCTACCTTCTCCCAGTCTCAGAGCTCACAAGGGCACTGCTAGATCCACCAGCAGGATGTCAAGGACTGCTGCAAACTCTGGACTTCCCCTGCCCCTCCTCCCAGCTCCAGGACATTCCCCCCTGCCTTTTCCCAGGTACTGACTTCTTCAAGTGCTTCTCTGTACTGTTCAGGAGGATGTTGCTGCCACCATCTTAAACCTTTAATTTTGGACCACATGGCTCTTGCCCGAGTCAGCGGACAGTGACTGATAGAATGTGAACCTAATACAGTTTAGGAAATGTAGCTGTTTTATCAGGTAATTCATTATAGACTGCTAGCCCTTTGATTTGCAGCAATTTGTACTGTTTTGGCTTGTGTTCCCAGATGGATGTTTCACTCTGTGAAATGCCATGCTGCAGCCTGTGCATCACTCTGAGTTTTACTTGCTGTACTGCCTTTTCCCAGCATTAGTGACTGCTGAGTTGTGGAGTTGTAGCCGACAAAGCAGTCTTATATCTACTGTATATTTAGATGCAAGCTCGAGTCTGAGTGAATTCTAGGCAGGTTACTGCAGTGTAATGCTATGTAATTTTGAGTTGCTTGTCCCTCTCTGTTTCTTGGTAGTTGCAGGGGCTGGGCTGCCAAGCTTTTGAACCCCCAGTCCCTACTACTCCTCCTTTACCTGAAACCTGCCCCATACTATGCTAATCTCCCTAACCTTTTACCTTTCTCCCCATCCTTGGAGCTCACAAGCAGTGCTGCCAGATCAACTAGTGGGACGTTGAGAGCTGCTGCAAACTCCAGACTTCTCTGCCCCCCTCCCAGCTCCAGAACATTCCCCCCACCCTCTCCCAGGTACTTACTTGTTCAGCTGCTTTTCTGTACTGTGTCACAGGTTTTACTGATATCTCTGATTATAACACCCAAAGATGAGGCTACTGCTTTTATTCCCCCTGCTGGCTGCTTTGCTTACAGGCTTGTTGCTAAGCACAGACATGTGCGCCACAGTACTGGCAGCTGATCAGGAGCAGCTATCACACTTGTTCGCAGATAGGCCTGAGTCAGCCCCACCTACATATATCTGGTGAGAACTATCTCCAAAGGGCCCTCTTATTATTGCTTTCCTTTCTAAACAAAAAAGCTGTCTCCTAAAATTCCATCTCTTCTCCAGCTCACTATTGACTGACCTGCTGCATAACACCACTTGCCCTCTAATCTCTTTACTATTACTAGCTAATGATGTTGAGAGCAACCCTAGTCCTATAAGCATCCCCATCTCTCATGCAAACCATACATAGACTGGCACCTTTAGCCTAAAGGTGGCTCGTATGAATGTTTGCAGTATCCTGGCAAAATCTGCTGACCTTGAAGCCTGGGTGTCCCTCTCTAAGCCTAATGTCCTGGGTATAATGTAAACCTGGCTCAAACCTCGTATCCCTGATGCTACCTATCATCTTCCTGGCTACTCCTTGCTGAGTCATGATAGGACTGAGAAAAAAAGGGAGGTGGTGTGGCTTTGTCTTTCCACAAATCCCTCTCGGCCTCCACTGTACTCAGTTATGGATCTGCGACTGATCATTGACAAAAATCTTGTCGAATGACCAGACAGTGAAACTGGCATGTTGACCACATTTTTTGATCAGCATGCGGGTCCACTCATGGGGATGTGTTTTCTTTGGGGGGCTTTGTCCCAAACCCCCCACACGGGAGCTGCACCTCCCGCACCCCCCCACTATAGATTATCAACTCTGAGGCAGAGTTGATTGTGGGGGGGAGCAAGATCCTGGAAAGACAGTGCCAGGTTCCAGCACAGACACTACAGTGGTGTGGCACTGTAGTCGCTGTAGCATCGGTCGCTATCAAAGTTTCGCGGTCGGGGATGTACACCCTATGTTCATACCCCTTGTTCCCTAATGAGTGGCTCATCACCTAGACAACACTCGGCTCTAACCAAAAGATATAAGTGGTGTGCTTCTACAACCCTCCTAAAGGGGGAGTCCCCATCTTTGTTGTTGTTTATTTAGGAATATCCATTGAGTATAACACTCATTTACAATGGAAACTTCCTGAGTACATTAAAACATGTAATAACAATACATAAAATGTCAAATCATACAAGATTCACATACAGTATTTGCACAATTAGCTAAAACAATTACAAATCTGAACATTTGAAAACAGATATTTCTTTAGTGTAGAAACGAACAGAGGTTTAAAGAGTGGATCCCTAAAACGAGATGCTATTTTTTTCCAAAACATTGGGACCATATTACTGAAATATTGCAAGGATCTTTTAGTGTGAGTCTTGGGAATTATTAACTGAGAGAATTATGAGTTTCTTGATGCTGGATCGACCTTCCGAAAAACTAACTTGTCACTTTAGTATTTGGGAACAAGCCCCAAACCAGGCTTGTATGCAAACAAAGTAATATGGATGTCTCTCCTTAAAAACCTCTTGGATGGACTTGGTAAACCAACTCCCCCAATAGGCACAATACTCATGGGTGATTTTAACCTCAACTGGTTGAGCACCATGGAGCCAGAATGCAACAATCTACTAAAACAGCACAACCTTGTAGAAGCAATCAACATCCCAGCCAGGAATAAAACACATACAAATAACCTTTCCATACTAGAATGGGTGGCAACAAAAAGAGAGGACAGGGTTCTTCAAGCAGGGATCCTGTCTGACTCAGTCAATGACCACTTCTACACCTATATTATCTTGCCTACCAAGACCAAGTGCCCCCCTCCAAAGTACCTGTCTTTCAGGAACTTTAACTGCACTGACACCTCCAACTTGTTTCAGGATGTCTGTGCAGTAAACTGTATTAGCCTTTACTCCAGCATGGATATGTCCTCTGCAGCAGGCTTCTTTACTGATGCCTTTATTCAGATACAGGACTAGCACTTTCCTCTGACCTCCCGTAGAGTGTGAGGGGGCTGCACTCGCTGGATTACTAAGGATCTAATCGCCCTTATGAAAGAGAGGGATAAAAAAAATA
Source organism: Neoceratodus forsteri (assembly GCA_016271365.2). Lineage (NCBI taxonomy): Eukaryota > Metazoa > Chordata > Ceratodontiformes > Ceratodontidae > Neoceratodus > Neoceratodus forsteri. The sequence goes on along the minus strand of CM057454.1, from coordinate 1,218,571,828 downwards.
GGCCGCTTATAAATCATCCCCCTCATGGGATGCTAATAGACACCTGCAAAACAAGGGCAAAAAAACCCCACTAAATTCAGGAAAAAGAGTTATTTTCTGAATCAACAGAGGGACAATCTAAGAAACCCTAGTAGTTTTTGGTCCACCGTCAATTCTTTGGTAAACCCGAAGTTCCATAGCTCAGCTATGCACCTTATCACCTCTTCTGGCCTGATTACTGACCCCCATGATGTTTCCCAGGCATTTAGCACTAAATTCATAGACCTGTTGGCCCGCCTAAGCATGCTAAATACTACTAACCAGACCTGCCCATTACATCAGTACAGGCCAACCTCTGGTGCAGAAACCTCCCACCCTTCATTCTACTTCAAGGCCATGTCCCTCTGGGATGCCCTCAAGCTCATCAAAAGCTTCCCAAACAGGGGCAGCCCTCAAAGCAATAGTCTCTGTCCCTCTTTCTTTAAACTCATTGCCCCTGGCATTTCCAAACCCATTGCTTTTATTCTACCCGCTTACCAAAGAATTAAAAAAAAATTTAATCTTTCTTAGCCCTGTCCACATCAATCATGTCAGCACTATGGAAACATGTTAAAGTCATCCCTATTTACAAGGCTAGTGACCCCCTATCCACCAATAATGACAGGCCCATATCCATCCTCCCTCTCCTAAGCAAACTCCTGGAAAAAGTTGTCCACCATCAGCTCAATAAATACTTAGGAAAATACAATCTTCTTTGTAGGCATCAAACGGTTTCCATAAACTCCACAGCACTACTTCTGCCCTGGCCCAATTCACAAACCACGTCTTTAGGAACATGGTCAAAGGGAACACAATGGGTGCCATATTTGTGGACCTGACTAAGGCCTTCAACTTCGTCAGCCATGACCTCCTTCACCTAAAACTCCAGGATCTCAAATGCTCATTTTAATCATCCATGTCATTCAAGAGTTATCTATCTGGAAGATCCCAATCAGTAATTATAGGTGCTGCTACCTCCCCAGCCATGCCAGTCTCTACAGGGGTCCCCCAGGGCTCCATTCTGTGCTCTCTATTTTTCTTCCTCTTCATTAACTCCCTTCCTACATATAATATCACATATGAACATACATATAAACATGCAAAGAAGCCAGCAGAAGAAGAAGGCCATTTGGTCTACCAAGTCTGCTCATACTGCAGGGTCCACAGCTTGAGCTAATGTCCTGCCCTCCCTCCCTCCCCACTCCTTCCATCCTTCCTCCCTACCCATGATCCATACCTTCCCCCATGCCTATCCTAGCCTTTCTTAAAACTGCCCACTGTCTTCAGTGAGATGACCTCTTCCAGCAGTGCATGCCAAGTATCCACCACCCTCTCAGTGAAGAAGTGCTTCCTGGCCTCCCTCCTAAACCTCCCATCCTCCAGCTTAAGACTGTGCTCCCTATTATTATGGTTGTCACTCTGCTTAAAGAGACTTTCCTTATCAACCTTATTTATCCCTTTCAAGTACTTGAAGGTCCCAATCGTGTCCCCTCTCTCTCTCTCTCGCTCTCTCTCTCTCTCTCTCCCGTCTTTCAGGGAGTACATGTTCAGTGCCCTGAACCTCTCCTCGTATGCCTTGCTCTGCTGACCAGCTATTATCTTTGTAGCCCTCCTCTGGACCTTCTCCAGCAGGTTAATGTCCTTCTTGAGGTGTGGGCACCAGTACTGAACTCCATACTCTAAATGTGGCCTTACCAGTGACCTGTACTAGGGCAGTATAACCTCCTCTTTCCTACTACTGATCCCCCTAGCTATGCATCCCAGCATCTTGTTTGCCTTTGCTGCTGCTTTCTTGCACTGCGTGGAGTGCTTCAGGTCACTAATGATCATCACTCCCAGGTCCTTCTCCTCTTCTGATGCAGATACTCAGACTCCACCCAGGTAGTATTCTGTACTGGGATTCTTGGCTCCAATATGCATAACTTTGCATTTCTTGGCATTGAAGCTAAGCTGCCAGATAATGTGAGGCATTACTGTATGCAGATTATCTAGTCTTACTTCACAGTGCTGAATTCCCTGCAACTCTGTCCACCATCCTAACCCAAAAGCATGGGGTTGCCTGTCACTGGTTTCAAATAAAGAAGCTCCTTGTCAATGAGAAAAAAAGGCTATGTCCCAGTGGTCTAAACCCCACCTTGCAAAGATCTCAAAGTCTAACTCCCCCCTAATGATACTCACTCCTGGAGGCCCCCCTTACAGCAAGTCCTCTGTTCTAAATACTTAGGAGTCACCCTTTACCCTTCCTTAACTTTCTCAGAACACATTAGCAACATGGTTGGACAGGTAAATCAGAAACTTGGGGCAGGTTTTAGACTGATACATCACCTGACTCCCGGAGGCATGAATAGCCATAACTTAAGGCCACCTTCTCCCCCTACTGGACTGCTCTGCCAGAAATAAACTCCCAGGTATCCACATCTCTGTGCTCCAAGCTTACCACTGTTTATAACAGTATTTGCAGTTTTGCACTCTGCTAACCTTTCTCCACCCATCACTGCTCCCTCTATCAGTCCCTAGAGTGACTACCCATTAAAGACTGCTATGATTATGCTCTTGGCTGCCTCATAGACAGTGCAATTAGAGGAAACATACTATCATCTTATTAGTCCTTAATTAACCATAGAGACACTTCGAGGTGCCTCTGGGAGTCTTTAGTCCTTCCACTTGAGGTCCCCAGGATGTCTACTGTCCTGAGGAGTAAAGCCCTGTCCATCACAGCCCCCACACCATGGAACAGACTGCCTGCTACTCTTTACTACTTGAAAGACCACCGTAGTTTTAAAACTCACCTCAAAGCCTGGCTGTATTCTGAAGCCATTTGTGCCTGCGCGCCAGGCTCACCCAAATCTCTTTCACCAAATTGGGTGCGCCCTGGTGCATTCTCTGGAACTACCTAGTGTCACAAACGCACTCTGCAGGTCAGGTTCACTGCTCCCACTGTGTCAAACCTCAAAGTGCAATAAATGAACAGGAGACAGACAGGGTAACCCTCCTGTCTGTTTTGGGTCCAAAACACCTACCAGTCTCGAGTCCTGAGGTAAAATATGAACCCTTTCTTGATAGCACTCCTAGTTAACAGGATCAGATATTGCACCCTCTTCATGGAAATGCAGTGCACTACTTCATCCAGTGGGCACCCAGACTGGTTCACAGTTCTACCCTGTTGACTCAATTGAGACCCAGGTATAGTCTTACCTTACCCAGATAGTAACACACTTAAGCCATTAACAGTTTTGTCAGACTTATCAAATACTGTTCCAGCATTCACATGCAAAATAAAAGACTCAATCAGGATTAAGGAAACTGAAACATTTACTGAGATTAAAGATAGTAAATACATACAAAACACCAAACCTATATACATTAACACTTACAGTCCAATGACAAGGGAATTTCAGAAACAAAAAACACCTGTAACTGAATTTCTAGTCTTAACCCAGTTTCTAGTTGGTATTACCTAATTGTAATAGAAGTGCCTTTAAGTCCAGAAACACAGTGTGTGTGCCCTTAGGAGTCCAGAGAAAAAGTCTGCTCAGTTCCCTCAGACTGCTTGGCAATACTGAAAGTTAATCTCCCCACCTCCTTGTGATGTCACAGCACATGAGATCCCTGTTAGTCTTGTAATTCAATGTCTGTGGAACAGCAATAAGGAGATATGGGGTATATAGTGCTTGTGTAACTTGTACTTTTTGTGGCTTTACTCTATTCCTACCCTTGAGTAGTAGGAAGGTAGGTAGTAATTTGTAGGGAATAGAAGACCCATGTGCAAGGGTGCGAAGAGCACTGGAGAAGGAGAAGGAGGGGATGGTGGTGGATGAAAAACACTCCCTAAGCAAGGGAGGTGTGTTAGAGGAGGGCTTATGTAGAGGTTGTGGGAGGAGCTATTCCCCACATTGAACCTCAGGCAAGCCTTCCTATTCAATGCCTGTGGAATAGCAATAAGGAGAGATGGGGTATGCAGTGCTTATGTAACTTGTAGTACTTTTTGTGGCTTTACTCTATTTGCACTCTTGAGTAGTAGGTAGGGACAGTAGGTAGTAATTTGTAGGGAACAGAAGGTTGAAAAAGAAACCTTCTCCAACTCATGGAGAGTATGACCCACTGGCACTCAGGAGAGGAAAGCCCCCCAGGTGGAAGAAACCTCTGAGGACCCATGGCTGGAGGTCTGCTCATCCTTCTGGGCATACTAAATGGAGAAGGATTTAGGTTCTAGTAACCATAGCTAATTTGAGATTGATGAGTTGCTTGGAGAGATGATAATCCATCTTCAATCCATGGATGATGCCGATCACATGATGATCCTGAGGCTGAAGAGGAGATTTGTTCTGAATGAGTGATAGAATCCTACTTATAAAGTAAATTCAAGTAAAGGAGGATGAAAGAAGTCCAAGTATCCAAGATGATGAATGATGCTTGTCCAACTGAATTGTAATAGGCAGAAGGACCATGACTGGATCGATAAGGTACTAAACTGGGAAAGGGGGAACTGCAATTTTAGAAGAAGTCATTAGTGAATGATCCAACGTATGAGAGGTTTGAACATAAGGGTACGGTCTGGAGGCTCGGAATTCTGTATTGAACAAGGAGTTGCTAAGGAAACATCCATAGAGTAGAATTTGCAGAAGAGTCTTTGAGTACCCTGGAGATGTTGGTTCATTCTTGTTCCAAGGATGATACAGGCTTGAATGATGATCCTGAAGATGAAGGGTACATCTTTCTATAGGGATGGTAAAATCCTATGCGTAAAGCAGATCTGGTTAAAGAAGGGCTAATGTAGCCCATATTTCCAAAGTGACAAAGGATGGATGTCCAAGGGATTGTACGGACGTTATGAGGCAGGAGAGCAAAATTAGATTGATATAAGACCAGACAGTACACTGTGGTAGTTGTGATGATTAGTAAAGTTATGAGTAACTGTCCCAACTCATATAAGGTTTGATATTCGAGGTAGCCTGGAGGTAAAGAATCGATTATTGAGTGAAAGTCACTAGGTAAGCATCCCAGAGTAAAATGAGTAGAGGAGTTTTTGAGTGCCTGATCTGATGAGAATAATGCCATAAATGATTAGTAAAGCCCAGGAGATGGTTTGTAGAGCCATCCAGAAGGTGACCTAATGTAGATGAGGAATGATTGGAAATGCAGTATAAGGAATAGGTGGCTTCCTTGGTCGTGATGTTCATGACTTTCTGCTTAATCCTTTGCTAGTACACTGCCTAAAGTACATGTGGGTATTCCTGTGGCATGATCATGTAGGAGACACACTGTGGTGGCATATGTGGTTAAGTTTACAGGTAATCCTGATGTTGAAGTACATGAGAAAAGCTTAGGGTGGATGAGAGGAAGAGTCTGTAAGCTGGATTGGTAGTGAGATTGATAAATTCAGAATGCCATAGGATTAAGTGCTACAGCTGAGTGATACCGACTGGGATGTAAGGCTGAGTTGGTGAATTTGTTTTGGCTGTTACGGACTGCTAGTTAGAATTCAGGAGAGCCAGTTCTCGATGATGGTCTTTACTGTAGACAGTAATGAAGATACTTCAAGAAGAAGAGGCTGCATGGTCCGCTGGAAGAATGGTTGACCCAGCTGAAAGTACTAGGTGAACAGGTGCAGATAATAGTATAAGGAAAAATTATGTCTAGGAGTGAAATTGAAGGTGTGGACGAAGTGGAGTCAGGAATCAGCTAGGTGATAGAGATCACACAATGAATATTCTGGATACTATCTGTGCAATTCCTAAAACTTAGCAATGACTGTTTGGGAAGTAGGAGTCAAGTAACTTGGTCATCAGAGTCATTGTTGAAATAAGAAGTGGCATAAGGTAAAATGGATGATGTCTATAGTTGAATGGGATATCTTGCGATTTCTGGTATCTGTAGAAGTGAAACTGATTTTGAAGTCTGAGTATAACAGAAGGATTTAAGTCCTTTCCATGTATAAGGATGGCCAACAAGACGAGGTATCTGGGGAAGTCATGGTGATTGGATGGACAGAGATTGGAGGGTATATCTAACAGAGACAGAGGAATGGGAGTCCATGAATGATTGTCAGGAACTGATGGGGCAGTACAAAACTGATAACTTAAGAGTCTATGAGGCATGTGAGCCATGGAATGTTTACTGGCAGTAGTATTACTCCAGAGTGGTTAATGATTGAATGAGTAGTGGACAGGTACTGTTAGAATGGCTGGAGTAGAAGTAGGGGATGGATCATATGGAATAGCAGATGACCAGGCATGAGTACTAGTCAGAAGTAGGATACAAGGCTCAAAAGAGCCACAGCAAACAGTACGAGGCCCCAAGCCAGCAAGACAAAGATGAGAAGGTAGCCAGCCAAAATGGGAAGGAAGTCTGGAGTGGATCCAGAGAACTAAAGCAGGAAGCAGAGGAAGCAATGGGCTAGGCAAAATTGGATGACATCCAGAGCAAGATGGTATGGGACCGAGTCAGTTCCATGGGGAACAGCAGCAAAGTCCCAGAAAGCCGAAGCAAGGTAGCAGATGATGCTCCATTGAAGGCCAAGGAGCCAAGTCAAGTATATGAGCAACAGGAGTCCCACATCAGACAAAGGCTGGAAATGACTAGAAAATGATGGAAGGTGCTGGAGTGATGAAGGGCAAGGTCCCAAATCTGCAAAAGAAAACAAGTTCGTACAGCAGCCAGAAGGGGGATCTACAGCAAGGAAGTCCATGAGGCAGCTGACCTGGAGTGAGAGAAGAACAGAACAAGCCAGTAGGATCCATATGATGAGGGAAAGGAGGCCAAAGGGGCTAGAGAATGAAGGTTCATTGAAGAATGGGATGGCAAGTGGAATCATTCAAAGAGAAGGGTTCTGCAATGAAAGGAAAGTTGCAAATCAGCAGGATGAAGGCAATCCAAATGATGAGGTCCTGGTTCCACAGTTGAAGTCGCAGGCAGAACTAAGAGGTGGAAAGCTGGAAGAGTAAAATGCCCCAATCCTGAAGGGAAGCAACCTGCATTAGGGAGAGAAGCAGACAGTGGATGTAGCCATGGACCAGAGAAGATGGTCTCTGTAGTGCTTGAATGATGAGGCTGAAAGAACAGCTGTGGTGAGGAGAACTGGAGACCACTCAGCAATAGGAGATCCAAGTCAAGAAAGGTCATGGCATTGGGTAGCAGGAGGAGAAAAACACATGAGAAGCAATGGAATAGAGGGACATGTATCCAGAAGGGATGAACGAGGCAGGAAGATTTGGATTGGAAGCGGTTAGGAAGTGCAGGACGATGAGAATGAGGTTAAAGATCTGTACTTGAATGGCAATGCACAGTGGTGGAGATGCAGTAGTGGAGACAGTTCATGTCAGAGTCAGGCTCCCGGCTGTGGAAGTCAGCAGATAGGACAATGAGTCTAGGCTGTGGACAAGGCAAGATAGAGAAGCAAGTAGAGCAAAGTCCTGTTCCTGCAGGGAGTGGCAGCCAGGCATCAGGCTGAGAACATACAAAATGAAGCATAAGTCTGTAGACTCAGACAACTGTCAGATGGCAGAAGTGAACAGTAGTGACCTGAAGCAGCAGAAGTAGCATGATTATGGTACACAGAGTGTGAGAGTTCTGTTCCCATCGGGAAGTGGCAACTGGCATAAGGTAGAGAAGATGTGGTTGAAATCTGTAGACTGAAGACACAACTTCCATCCTTGGTAGGTGGGGTGGGCTAACCTTCACTCAATGCTATCCAGCAGAGTTAGGGATGAATAATGTCAAAGTGGTAAGTAGGATGAGATTCCATTCCTGAAGGGAAGTGACAACTGGTATGAGGTAGAGAAGGTGTAGTAGCAGTCTGTAGATTGTTGACACTGCTCCCATCCACGGTAGCAAGGATGAGTTAACCTACACTCGATGCTGCCAAGTAGAGTTGGGGCAGAGGATGTCAAACTGGTAAGTAGGAGGTAGTTCCAGTCCCAAAAGGAAGCAGCAACTGGTAGGAGGTACATTAAGACACAGGAGATTGTAGACATGGCTCCCATCCGGAGGTAGTGGTATAAATAGAATCCCATCCCCAATAGTCAGGGAAGCCTACCTCGGATCAGCACCTCAGAAGGCATGCGTTAGGGACGGATTCTGGAATTTTCATTTTTATTTTATTTTAGTCTTTGGTAACAGGGTAAGGCCCACTAGGCACAAGTGCTTGTTTTCAGGGGTGACCTGGGAGCACTGGGCAGTTAAGTGACTTGCTCAGAGTCACACAGTATGCAACTGGAGATTGTGAGAATTCAACCCAGGTCTGGTCTGCTGGATATACCAAGTGTGATGCTTGGCCAGCAGGTTATGATTGTTCTTTGATATTTGTAATATAGAATGTGGTATGTGAGTGTCTCACATGAGACATCCTGTGCTACGGATGCTGAAGTGCCAAGTGACCTGAAACCAGGAGGTAATTAAAAGACTAGAGAGACTTAATTAAGGGTCTCCTGTTTTTCTCTCTCTTAATTAGAACTGATCCAGCTGCCAGGATATAGAGCTCGTAAAGTTTTATGACGTCTTAGAGGAAAAACATTTTATAACTACCTGGTATGAAAAGTTGCAAAATATTTGACCTGCCTGGGGAATAGGAAACCACATAAGATGAAAGGAAAGGCTTAATTAAAGACTGTCATAATTTGGGAAATTGGTTTTTGCTGAAGTCACAGTATTTAAAATATCTCCTGACAGGAAGATCACTGTTTGTAAATTGTTTATATTCTAAAAGGAGGAGCTAGATGATATCATAGAAGGGGTGTGGAAACACAGAGTTAAACTGTATTCTGTGTTTGAACTGAGTGACATAACTTTTTGAGCTCTTAAGAAACAAGATCTAACTATAAGCACTATAAAGGTAATACATTAGATAGAAAAAGTCTGATTGTATTGTGGTAGGAGTTAATACGTTGTACTTTAACCTTGTTCTTTTGAGTGTTTGTAAGCTTTTTGATATAGTGTTTTGTGTTTACATTTTACATATGTTTATCCATTTTAGTAAAAATATTATTTTGAAAGACTGCCTGGGTGTGTCTTCAAAGTTCTTTTTGCATGCGACGTATAGAGGGTAAAGACTGACAAAAAACTGTTCAGAGCTTGATGGTGTTACTAAACTGGAAAAAATTAAGACTATATCTAAGGTCTTTTCTAGAGTTTTAAGGGTTCATTTTGTATACCTGGTTAGGTGCCCTTAGGCCAAAGATATCTGGCATCCCCCCGAAGAGCAGATTATCTGAGCCTGTACATTTGGGTACGCTAGCATAAGGTTTGCAGTTTGAATCCCCCAAGAACTTGTGACTAAAGGTGATTCAGACCCACAAGCAGACAGGAGGGTTATCCTGTCTGTTATCTGTTCACAATACTGCACTCAGAGGTTGGCACTGTGGGAGCAGAGGGCCTGACCTGCTGAGTACGTTTGTGACACCAAGCTCATTCACAGCTTGTTACTCTAACCTCTAGGCTATTCTGCTAGGAATACTGCTGGTATGGGCTGCCAATGCACATGCTGCTATAAAGAGAGTAGAGGAGGTATGGAGCAGGTATGAAACAGTTAAGAGAAATTGCAGACAAACTGTTGGTTATAGAGCTAATAGATGAGATCACAACACAGGGAAAATGGTGTAGCAAAGCCGTACGATGGAGTAAGTAGGTAAAAGCAATGGATGTATGAAGGGAGGAGGTAGTATGTGGCTAGGGACTGTGAGACGTAGAAGGTATTTCAGTCTGGAAGTGATTCATAAAGTAATAAGGGTAGATGAAGAGGAATAATTGCTCCTAAGGAGAGTGCGTGACCCAGGTAGGTAGTATGGGGTCAATCAGAAGTTCTAGGTTGCATGCAGTTGGTTTACAATCATATGCGCCCCCTCCCCATATAGTAGTGTCATGATAACAAGAGAATGTTAAGGGTAGGAAGCAAAGCATGCTGCACAATACAAGTACTAGTGAGAGACTTGAAAAGATATTCAACCCCCGGGTGACCAGTCTAACCAGAAGTAAACTCACGGGGTGCAGACAGTCAATAAAGGCCTTAACAACTACAGCATGTAGGACCAGGAAGCTCCCTTAGGAAATAGCTTTTGAACAGCTTGAGAGAAAAACTGGAGATGTAGGCCTTTTCATTGGGTACTGAATTGTCAATGGTACAGTTGTGAAGTAGTTGCCACGTAGCTTGGAGAAGGGACTGATCTACGGTGCAAGTCTGAAACATTGGCACTTTGTTAAAGCAGCTGGCAATTGTAGGAAGGTACACACTACAAATAGCTGCCATGGGTGTTTGAGGAAAGAATTGTGGTGCGGCTGGGTGGGCAGAGTCGAGAGAGAGAGGGAGGATAGGTGGAAGATTCAGGCAATCAGTTCGATAGTGTTGGGTCCATGAAGTCTGGAGAGGGTAGGAAGCGCAGGGTAATACAGCAACATATCCACAAGAGAGCATGTGGCAGGATGAACTAGGGACACAGGGAAGGAGGGGAGAGGCAGGGGAGATGGCGATGCGAACGCTGACTAGAATTGGGCTGGAGCCTGAAGGGGAAGTAGCGCTAGGAAAGCTCATGGGACAGGGAAGGAGGAGTGCTGGTAGTGATAGGCATGATAAACACCCAAAAGAAACAGGATGAAAGGAAAAGGGGAAAGGCACCGGGAGGCCAAATGGGAGACAAAGCGGAGGAGGCCAAAAAAATGACAAAGACACAAACACCAACACAAGAAGGGGGGGAGAGAGAAACAAGCCAGCAGCAGTGAGATGAGAGAGCAGCCACACAAACCACACAGGAGCCGAGAAATAAAACACAGTCCCTAAGCAAAGGAGATGTGTTAGAGGAGGACATATGTAGAGGTTGTGGGAGAAGCTATTCCCCACATTGAACCTTGGGCAAGCCCTCCCATTAATTTGTAATGTGACCAAGTATACCCAAAAGGGTGTCATTTTACTGGTTACTTGAAATCTGAAAAGACAGCAAAATTAATTTATACAGTCTCTTTGATCAGAGCAATCGCCTTTGATCTTTAGAAACACATTCTGACAGCTATTTTCCTCCTAGCAGTGAGAAAGGTAACAGGTATCTGTTAGAAATTATGGCTTCCTAAGTTGTAAAAGATGTAGTTTTTTATGACTCCCTGGATTTCAAAGTAATTTAAGTTTTACAATGTGCTATAGATGCTAATACATGCATGACAGAAGATGTCAAAAGGAAGCTCTTAATTCATTCACTGGGTCAGCTTTTCTATAGCCAACTGTTTTCAGCCAGCCAGGGCCTTTAGGGTCAAAAGGTCAGGCCCCTTTAAAAGCTACTTGCTGTCATTTCCCTAAGCAGACATTCAAATAAACATATATGTATGTCACAAATATAATCATAACTAGTAACAAGCAGATGGTATCCGTCACACCTATCACTTACTGGTACTCCTGATTAGCTGATCTAGCATTTCTTGCACTCTTACTGGATGTGACTCATATGAACATACATAAATGCCAGCAGAAACTGGCCTCATGGTCTATAGAGTCTGTTTGATTGTGCAGCTAGCCCCCTCAACTTGCAGCTGCCCACCATTTGCTCCCCCCTCACAGTCATCCCCCCCAATCTGTCCCAACCCCTCTTGAAACAGACCACCATCTTGCAGGAAACCACATCCTCAGACAGTGTTCCACTTGCCTACCACCCATTCAGTGAAAAAAATGTCTCCTAATTTCCCTCATAAATTTCTCTCATTGAACCTCCGTTGGTGCCCTCTTCTTATCTCTCCCTCTTCTGTTGCAGAATATCTTTCATGTATCAATCTTGTTTATCCTCTTTAGGTACTTCAAGGTCTCAATCATATCTCCCCTATCCCTTCTTTCCTCCAGGGAATACATGTTAAGCATGTTCAACCTTTCCTCGTAGGATTCCCCCTCAAACCCCTGGATCAACTTAGTTGCTTTGTGCTGCACTCCCTCCAACAATCTGATGTCCTGCTTCAGGAATGAGTGCCAGTACTGCACACAGTATTCCAGGTGTGGTCTGACCAGCGTCCTGAACAGGGAAGGATCACTTCACCACTTCTAGAGAAGAGTCCCCTCATAATACAGCCCAGCATCTTGTCGGCTTTCACTTCTGCCTTCTTGAACTGAGACGAGTTGTTCATATTCCCCGTTAAAATCACCCCCAGGAATCCCATCTATCCTGCCATGTTTTTTGGCCAACTTCACCCTTGTCTAAGTGCTTCACTTTTTGTAGTTCATTCTGTGCTAAATAAAATGGGTCCAGAGGTGTCAACAACTGTTGTTGCAAAATTAACCTACATCTCATTTGCCATATCCAAAATAGAAATATGGCCATCAGTATTCACATGCTACCTGGATTATAGCGAACCCAATGAGGGGGAAACAATCCTCTGAATAAGCAGTCAGAAGACATAAGAAATCCTTGAGTCTGCCACTTCACAGAAATAACATCCCCAAATTCCCTGCTATAGGGACAGTGGAAATACAAATGATGATCCGTTGTGTTTTTTATTTCTGCTTGTGGGGAAATTAGGCGTGCATTACTGTATTAAATTACACTGCGCTGTTTCTGCTCGTGTGCTAATATTCTGGTACTATATTGCAAACAGTGCTAAAATGTGCCTATTGTATTCCTTTCACCCCCTCTCCTCTACACTCTCAAGTCTCTTCTCCTCAGTTACAATATCTCTCTCACTATATTACAGTCTACTTAATCCCCCCCCAACCTAAATTACATTTTCTTTTTCTATTCAGGGTTCTGGCACCTAGTTACAGACATCCATTTACTGCTCCCTTTTGTTACTCCACCTCCCCTCTCTCTGTTACTAGCCCCACCAACCACTTAACCAGGATTTAAAGTTTCTAATTTACTCCCTTTTCCCTCCAAAGAAACTTGCAGTTAATCGGTCTCCCTCCTCCAGACCTGCAGCAATGGCTTGCTCCTTAGAGCCATCGGCTGTACTCAGCCTCCCACCGCAGAGAAAATCAGATTTGCTCCCTGTTCCTGTTCTTGCCTACTCAGATCCAAACTTCTGTTTCCCACAGGCTAATTTTGACTGAAAACTGCTGAACTGCCATTGGTTAGGGTGCCTTCCTCAAGTGGGATATTTGGACACTGGCCCTTGCAAGCACCTTGGCTGCTCACTGATCAGCTTTTGCTATTTTTCAGACTGTGCCCTGACTTGCTTTTAGCTAGTCAGCCAACCCTGTTTTGCTTAAATTCCTTATATCTGGAGCTGCATGTTTCCAGACTATATAGACAAATATGCAAGTTTCCAAACCATTGTGGGTAAATGTGTTTTATGCAGGGTACTGTTTTTTTTTTCTTCTTTTTGGGAAACTACTTGGGGGTTACTGTGTTAAATTGCTGTGGGTTTATACTGCACTGTTTCTGTTCGTGTGCTAATATTCTGTGACTATATTGTTAAAAGTGCAAAAGTTTGCCTATTGTATTCCTTTCATGCCCTCTGCTGTAGCCTCTCAAATCTCTTCACCCCAGCTCCAATTTCCCCACCATTCAATACCTTGCACTCTGCTTAATCTCCCCCCCCCACACTGAAATTGTATTTTCTTTTGCTATTCAGGGTTTCGGCAACTAGATACAGACACCAGTTCACTGCTTCCTTTTGTTTCCAAAATTCCAAACTCCACCTCCCCTCTCTCTCTTACCAGCCCCACCCACCACTTAACCAGTGACTGATACTCCAGCCAATTAAAGTTTCGAATTCTCTCCATTTCCCTCCACAGAAACTTACCCTTGACTGGGCTCCCATCCTCCAGACCTGAGGCCATGGCTGTCTCTCCTTGGATTCATTTGCTGTACTCAGTCTCCTGCCCTAGAGAAAATCAGGTACACCCAATGGTGCTCTTCTTGTCTACTTGGATCCAAACCTCTGTTTCCAACTGGCTAATTTCCCTTGAAAACCACTAGAGTGCCACTGGTTAGCGTGTCTTCCTCAAGAGGAACATTTGGAAATTGGCCATTGCAAGCACCTAAGCTGTTCAATGAATGGCCTTTGCTATTTTTCAAACTGTGTCCTGACCTGCTTTTAGCTGGCTAGCCAGCCTACTCTGTGTTGCTTAACCCCACTATATCTGGAGCTGCATGTTTCCTGACTATATGGACGAATGTGCAGATAGAAACATAGAAACATAGAAACATAGAATTTGACGGCAGATAAGGACCGCTTGGCCCACCCAGTCTGCCCATTTCCCTACCTACTGGATAAGCTGCAGATCCTAGTTAACCAGCAGCCTACTTCTTCCTACCCCAACCCCCCAGAATTGCCTTATGACTATCCCATGCATGCTTGAATTCCACCACTGATTTTGACTCCACAACCTCCTCCAGAAGGCCATTCCATGCATCCACAACCCTCTCTGTGAAAAAATACTTCCTTAAATTACCTCTTATCAACCCCCCATCTTCAAATTGTGCCCTCTTGTTCTTGCATACCTCTTTTTTTGAAAGATGCTACCCTCTTGGACTTTGTTGATTCCCTTGAGGTACTTGAAAGTTTCTATCATGTCCCCCCTCTCCCTCCTTTCCTCGAGGCTACCATATTAAGCTCCTTAAGTCTCTTCATATGTCCTCCGGTGCAGACCCTGCACCATTTTAATTGACCTCCTCTGGACAGCTTCCATCCTGTCTATGTCTTTCGGAGATTGGGTCTCCAGAACTGCACACAGTAATCCAGATGGGGTCTCACCAGCTGTCTGTACAGAGGGATAATAACTTCCTTTTTCTACTGGTGATGCCTCCTATGCATCCCAGTATCCCCCCCAGCCCTCCTTGCTGCCCTCTCACATTGTTTGCCCACCTTTAGGTCATCTGATATGACTACCCCCAGGTCCCTTTCCATTTTTGTTGTTGTTAGTATCTCACCCCCCATTGTGTACTCTTCCCCTGGGTTTTTGTTTCCCAGGTGCATTACCTTGCACTTCTTAGCATTGAATCTAAGCTGCCATACATTTAACCATTCCTCTAACCTTGCCAAGTCCCTTCTCATCCTTTCCACCCCACCCTGTGCATCAACTCGGTTGCAGATCTTAGTGTCATCTGCAAGAGACATACTTTCCTTCAGTCCTTCTGCAATGTAAACATAAAGACATTGAAGAGGACTGGTCCTCTGAACCCTGCGGTGCCCAGCTAGTAACCCTCCTTTCTTCTGAGTGGACTCCATTTACTATTACCTTCTACCTATTCTCCTCCAGCCAATTCTTTTACCCAGGCTGTCATCTTGGGACCCACTCCCAGGCTGGCTAACTTATATATTAATCTTTTGTGTGGGACTGTGTCAAATGCCTTGCTAAAGTCTAGGTAGGCCATGTCCACAGCCCCTCCCTGATCTACTACTTTGGTCACCCAGTCAAAGAAATCTATCAGATTCGTCTGGCATGACCTTCCCGCTGTGAATCCATGCTGCCTAGGGTCCTGTGCTAGATTTCCAAACTATTGTGGGTAATTGTGTTCTATGCAGGGTGCTGTTTTTTTAATTCTGCTTGGGGGTTACTGTGTTAAATTGCTGTGGGTTTATACTGCACTATTTCTGCTCGTGTGCTAATATTGTGTGACCGTATTGCTAAAAGTGCTAAAATGTGCCTATTGTATTCCTTTCATTCCCTCTGCTCTAGCCTCTCAAATTTCTTCTCCTCAGTTCCAACCCCTTCCCCACTCACTGCCTTGCACTCAGCTTAATTCCTCCCACCTCCTCTTCCCTACCTCACTGAAATTGCATTTTCTTTTGCTATTCAGGGTTAGAGATGCAGTGAATTTAAATTTCACTGGCCGAAGTGAGCATGGTAGTACTTCGCATTATATCACTATGCGAATTGACGTGCAAATACTCATAGCCTTGTCATTACCACTTCGCGTTAAAGTGGAATGGCAATGCGAAGTAAGGAAAAGTCATTGTTTTTAATGGACTTTGCGTTACTCATTATGATTCTAAGTGACCCACTTGGTGTTTCATATTTGGCAGCCCCACCCACACACACATCACATGGCTTATAGTACTGTAAGTCACATGCTCTTTAGCTAGGCAGGAAGAAAGTGAGTCATATAAGCAGACACTTTTACTTTCTCCTGTGTAGATGGAGAGAGTAGTGTGTTTTGTGACTGCTGATACTTTGAGATCAGAGAGGAGGAGATTTAAGCTTCGATTTAGACCCAACAGCTTTTTAAAAAGCTACATTTTTTTTTGTCTTTTCTGTACTCTTTTTTACTTAATTTGCTCTTTCTGTAAATTTTATTTTTCTTACAGGCTTAAAATGCATCCAAGTAACTATTAAAACAAATTAATGTTGTGATTCGTGACGTGATCGTAAATCGTGATTTGTGACTGCATTTGTGACCGTCCATGATGATGAAGAACATGATTTGTATCATGAATGACTCGTGATAATAGTCCCAACTTAAAAACGCATATTAATGAGTACAATGTTCATGCAGAATTATGCACCACACCTGTCCAGTACTCTGAAGGGAAGTCAAAGAAACAACTGTGACTTAAGTTAGAGACGGAGATTGGGCCCTAAAAAGATGCAAATCACAGACAGATTAACATTGCGCTGCGCACTGAAGAGGTGCAGATGCAAAGGCATAACACCTAACCAGTGCTCACAGAAACATAGAAACATAGAATTTGACAGCAGATAAGGACCGCTTGGCCCACCCAGTCTGCCTATTTCCCTACCTACTGGATAAGCTGCAGATCCTAGTTAACCAGCAGCCTACTTCTTCCTACCCCAACCCCCTAGAATTGCCTTATGACTGTCCCATGCATGCTTGAATTCCACCACTGATTTTGACTTCACAACCTCCTCCAGAAGGCCGCTCCATGCATCCACAACCCTCTCTGTGAAAAATACCTTTAAATTACCTCTGAGCCGCCTCTATCTTCAAATTGTGCCCCTTGTTCTTGGCGCACTTTTTTTGAAAGATGCTACCCTCTTGGACTTTGTTGATTCCCTTGAGGTACTTGAATGTTTCTATCATGTCCCCCCTCTCCCTCCTTTCCTCAAGGCTATACATATTAAGCTCCTTCATCTCTCTTCATATGTCTTCTGGTGCAGACCCTGCACCATTTTAGTTGACCTCCTCTGGACAGCTTCCATCCTGTCTATGTCTTTACAGAGATTGGGTCTCCAGAACTGCACACAGTACTCCAGATGGGGTCGCCCCAGCTGTCTGTGCAGAGGGATAATAACTTCCTGTTTTCTACTGGTGATGCCTCTCCCTATGCATCCCAGTATCCCCCCCAGCCCTCCTTGCTGCCCTCTCACATTGCTTGCCCACCTTTAAGTCATCTGATATGACTACCCCCAGGTCCCTTTCCATTTTTGTTGTTGTTAGTATCTCACCCCCATTTTGTACTCTTCCCCTGGGTTTTTGTTTCCTTGCACCTTGCACTTCTTAGCATTGAATCTAAGCTGCCATACATTGGACCATTCCTCTAACCTTGCCAAGTCCCTTCTCATCCTTTCCACCCCACCTGTGAATCAACTCTGTTGCAGATCTTTGTGTTATCTGCAAAGAGACATACTTTTCCTTCCAGTCCTTCTGCAATGTCGCTTATAAAGACACTGAAGAGGACCATTCCAAATACTGAACCCTGCGGTACCCCACTAGTAACCCTCCTTTCTTCTGAGTGCACTCCATTTACTATTACTCTCTGTGTCCTATTCTTCAGCCAATTCTTTACCCAGGCTGTTGTCTTTGGACCCACTCCCAGGCTGGCTAACTTGTATATTAATATTTTGTGTGGGACTGTGTCAAATGCCTTGCTAAAGTCTAGGTAGGCCATGTCCACAGCCCCTCCCAGATCTACTACTTTGGTCACCCAGTCAAAGAAATCTATCAGATTCGTCTGGCATGACCTTCCTGCTGTGAATCTATGCTGCCTAGGGTCCTGTGCCCCTCTGGCCTCTAGACATTTGGCAATTCTTTCCTTCAGAAGTGATTCCATCATTTTCCCTATCACCGAGGTTAAACTAACAGGTCTGTAGTTTCCTGCTTCTGCCATGCTCCCACTTTTGTGAAGGGGAATCACATCTGCCCTCCTCCAGTCCTCGGGTACCACCCCATCCTCCCATGATTTGTTAAAAAGGGTAGTCAGTGGTGTCGCTAGTTCTACCCTTAGCTCTTTTAGAATTCTGGGATGAATCCCATCAGGCCCCATTGCTTTGTCCACCTTCAGTTTTAAGAGTTCTTTCAGAACCCTTTCTTCTGTAAATGGGCTGGTATCAACTTCTGTATCCAGAGTGTTTCTACTGTTTGTTTTATGTACCTCCCCCTCTTCATTTGTAAATAATGAGCAAAAATATTTGTTTAGTATCTCTGCCTTTTCACAGTCTCCCTCTGCCCACCCTCCCTCCCTTTATTAAGCCTCACTATCCCTCCCTTGGTCTTCCTTCGCTCCCTGATGTACCTATAAAAGGTTTTATCCCCCTTCTTAACTGAGTTGGCTATCTTTTCCTTGGTTTGGGCTTTTGCTGTTCTGACTGCCTTCTCAGCCTCCTTTTGCTTTAACTGATACAGTTCTCTGTCCTGCTCCTTCTGTGATTCCTTGTACTTCCTGAATGCTTTCTTTTTCTCTTGAACATTCACTGCCACTACTTTTACTCTTTACCCACAGTGCTTCTTCTCCTCCTCCCTGTTTACCCTTTTGTTCTGTTGCTTTTATTCCTTCCCTTGTGTAAAGAGCTATTCATTCTCCTCTTTTACCCTCCCTGTCCCTCCTGTAGATAGTGTATCCTGGTATGTTTATGTCCTAGTCATGGTTTTGTGTGTACCATGTTTTTGTGGCTGCCACGATATCCAGATGTTCCTCCTCCATCAAGGCCACTAATTCAGGAAGCTTGTTACCCAGACTATGGGCATTGGTACTCATTGCTCTCCATTTTTTGATGGCTTTACCTTCTGTTGCAGCATCCCCCACTGACCGTTCTACCTCGGTCTTTTTCTCATTTAGTACCCTGTTTTGTAGGGAGAGGTTGGGATTTTCCTGCTGCTTGTCAGTGCCTCCCCCTTTGACTAGTTTAAAAGCTTGCCAATGAAGCATTTAAACTGATTGTTCAAAAGACTTGTTCCCTTCCTGGACAGATGCAGGCCATCCTGCCAGTATAGGCTGGTGTCCCTCCAGGTGGAACCCCAGTCCCCAATGAAGCCAAACCCCTGTGCTCCACACCATTTTTTCAACCATTCATTAAACTGCATGGTGCTAATTACCCTCGCCTCCCCCATGCCTCTGACAGGCAGAACCTCTGAGAAGGCTACTGTGTGTGCTACTTGTCTTAGGCCCCTCCCCAACTCTGCAATGTCCTCCTGCACTGCTCTAATCTCATGATGAGCCAAGTCATTTGTCCCTAGGTGAACAATTACATCCAGCTCAGACTCCCTTGCAGCTGTTCTTGTGATCCTGAGGATGCGCTTCCTGTCACTCCAAGCCATGGCACCAGGCAGGCACCTTACTTCAGTTTTCCCAGCTCCCCCCAGTTCTATACCCCTAATAACTGAGTCCCCCACCAGGAGCTGCTTCCTTTCCCTGTGGTGTCCTCTGCCTCCTTCCTGTGGGCCTCCCTTGTGACAATTGTCATCAGTCTTGTCTGCGGGTGCATCCATAGGGGAGCTATGCTTCCCCAGAATGGTGTATGGATTGTGGAGTGGAACAATTGAGTGGGTGTGCCTCTGTTCCACCATCCTCACTCTCCCTGAGCCCACTGTGGTCCCACTGCTGTGCTTTCTTCGCAACCTCTGAGGTAGTGGTGGTGGCGCTAGTGGTCCCTGGATGGGGGAGGTTCCCTTCCTACTGTCCAGTGTGGCCTGGGGGAAGGTTTCCTTACTACTGTCCAGTGCAGCCTGAAGATGGGCAACTTCCTCCCTCAGGGCAGAGAGTTGTCTGCAAATAGTGCAGCATCTCAGCCTCCAGAAAGACTCCCGGAAGACTGCTGCCACACAGCCATTACATTGCACTACTCCCCACATGTTTATCTACTTTTTGTTTGTTTGTTTGTTTTGTGTGTGTGTGTGTGTGTGTGCGCGTGCGTGTGATTGGTTATATAGAAATATATATATTATACAATGTGTATGCTTATATTGTCAGTGCAGTGTGCTAGAGAGGATATGACAATGATATGCACCTTGCACTTTTGAGGAAATGATGTCAGAACCTCAGGTATAAAGGAACTATTTCAGGGGTGGGTGGGGTGAGGTGGGAAGGAGTTGGGCCTCAACTGTGCCCTCACAAAACAATCAGCTAAAAGCTCTCACCCACTGCTGCGATGAGGGTCTTCCTGTCAGCAAGATACCCTACACAACAATTTGACAGAGAAAATACTCTGCTCATCAAACAGAGGAAAATCCAGACATCCAAGTCAGACACAGGTAAACCTCTCCAGCCCCAAAACAGCCTGGTGGTTTGTTAGCCACAAAGGAACATCAAATATGCAGTTATTTCAGCCCTTCTGAAGATGCTGACAAGACAAGCAGTTTTGAAAACCCCCTTCCTGAATTAAAAACTAAAATAATTAAACACAAAGCAATACCACTGTAAAAATAAGGAAAACTTCTCTCAGATGTAAGCAAGAGAGAGAGAGAGATTAGTTACATATATCTAGTCCAATATAGTATATCCCACGCAGCTTCTCAGTTGTTTCAAAGCACACCCAGTACACAACTTGGAAGAAGATGAACTTCTGTCTGAAACAGGATCACACCAGTAGTTTATAGTAATTGATCAATGCTGAAATGGTCAAGCTAGACAATTGGCTGTGATGCAGGCCTCTGGCTTGTGAAGACAATTTCCCCCACCTCAGGCTATGTCTGGCATCCAATTACAAACTACAGCCTTTACTATTTTAAATCACACAACCCCACCAAATATTGCAAAATATATTGATGCAGATTGTCACAGACTTCTAGTAATCAGTCCAGTTAGTCACAAAGGAAAATCAAACATGCAGTTATTTCAGCCCTTCTGAAGATGCTGACAAGATAAGCAGTTTTGAAAACCCCCCTTCCTGAATTAAAAACTAAAATAATTAAACACAAAGCAATACCACTGTAAAAGTAAGGAAAACTTCTCTCAGATGTAAGCAAGAGAGAGAGAGATTAGTTACAGATATCTAGTCCAATATAGTATATCCCACGCAGCTTCTCAGTTGTTTCAAAGCACACCCAGTACACAACTTGGAAGAAGATGGACTTCTTCCATCAGAACTTCAAAAATCTGGAAAATAATTCCTTTTCTGGTTGGGGCAGGCCATGGGGGAGGGGCAGTGTACTACACTGCTGCAGTAACAGTCACTAGTACTAGTACTAGTACCAGTAAAGTTACCACAAAGTAGTACAAAAATTACACAGCTACAGTGGATAGCATAGCAGGTTCACATTGCTGAAATTATGTGGCACAATAAAAGGTATCTGATTTGATGACACGCGTCACACACATACTCACTCACACACTAATTAATGCATAGCAAATTGAAAACTTCAGCAATATAATCACATATTTTAAACAAACTAAAATTATGCACTGCTGCACCACAACAATCGGCAAAAAAATGGCAAGAATTATTGAAAATATTACTGTGTGTACATTAACACAGTTATACAAGAAAAATGGCACCAAAACAGAAAACTCTGCTTTTTTCTCCAAGTTAATCTACCTACACCACAGATACGCCCCCTCCCCAAAGCACACTTCCACTGTCTCTCAGTACACAAACTGAATACGGTACATTAACATTCAAAATCCAAACACAAACAATAAACGCTCTATGATATACGCACAGGAGGTTTTCCTATAATCGATGAACTAAAGTTTCAGCCAAAAAAAGACCCCAAAAGGCTTTTTTAACAGCTTTTAGAAGGTTTGAATCACAGAGCTCTCAGAGCAGATTCTCTCCTACAGCTTCATACACACAGTACCCGAAACTGAGGCTGTGCAGAACAATCTAGAGCCCATGTGACCTGCAATCCCATGAATCACTGCAAAATTCGCCTTTGGAGCTTAAAAACAAGGCAAAGTAAGGTGAAGAACATTGTTTTTAATGTACTTTGCCTTAAGAATTGGTGGAGTAGTGGTTTGGGAAGACGGAGTAACGTGAAGTCATTGTTTTCAAAGGACTTCGTGTTACTATTATAACGCCGGCACTCTGTGCGTATGAGCACCTTGTGAATCCACTTATCTCGCATGGATCACTGCGTGAGTCGAATTGGGGCCACTTCACCCACCACTATTCAGGGTTCTGGCACCTAGATACAGACACTCATTTACTGATCCCTTTTGTTTCCAAACACCACCTTCTCTCTCTGTTATTAGAACCATCCACCACTTACACCAGCGGCTGATCCTCTGGCCATTTAAAGTTTCTGATTCTCGGGGGTCACGTGATGCAAGCTCTGTGAGTATAGCCTGGTCCTTCAGCTCCAGCATCCCACTGCATTTAAACTTGTTTTTTATACGATTTTGGAAAGCTTACGATCTCAACTGACCCTAAGAGACATTGTTAAGGTTCCCGGAGCTATTTGGTACCGATTTGGGTGTGTATGGAGGTCGAGATGAAGAAAAATACCCCCAGACACACGCTGCCGGTTTCACCCTCGAAGGCCCAGCCAAAGAAAGCAAGAGTGATTGTGGATACCGAAGGCCTTGAAAATGAAAGTGCTACTCATTACAATGAGCCCCTAATGTTGGCTCAATTCCAAGCAGAGTTTAAACCCTTTCGGGTTGAGTTGTGCGCCGTGACAGAAGAGCTGAAAGTCGTCACAGGGGCTCTGGAAGACTTGTCCCGTCGTATGGGGGACACGGAAGTGAAGGTTTCGTCTTTGGAGATGAGAGTAACAAAACAAGAGCCAGAGATCATAAACCTAAAGCAGAGATTAACTAGAATGGAGGCAAAGATCGAAGATCTGGAGGGACGGAGTAGGAGGAACAATTTGGTTATCATCGGCCTCCCAGAGCGTGAAGAGGGAGCGGACTCAATTTTGTTCCTGCAGAGCTTTCTCAAAGAAATTGTAGGCCTGACACCCTTCGGCGATAAATTTACCATCGAGAGGGCTCACCGGGCGCTGCGAGCGGCTCCACCAACGGGTTCCTCCCCGCGTACTTTAATAGTACGCTTCTTAAATTTCCAAGAGCGGCAGTTTGTCCTGACAAGGGCTAAGGAGCTTAAAGAAATAAGGTGGAAGGGAGGGCTGATCAGGATCACGCAGGATCTACTGCTGGCAGTCCGGCAAAGAAGAGCCGAATACCATCAACTCGTCTCAAAATTAATTCCTGCGGGTATTCAATTTAAGATGCTTTATCCGGCTAAGTTGCAGGTTCTAATTTCTGGTCAGTGGTCTACCTATGAAGATGCTACAGCAGCGAGGAAGGGTTTGTCTGCAGCTTTCCCGGATCTCTTTAGATAGCCCATGGGTCTTAAAAGGGAGGGAGGTAGAATAAAAGATGTTAAAAGTTTCTCCTTAATTTGACTGTTTTGTTACGTGGGAGGATCGTGATCTCTCTACTATTGTGTATTGCTGACCCATTTGTGTTTGACTTTCTCCTTTCTACTTGGTGTTCAAAGCAAGGAGTTCGTGGTCAGCTGTTGCTTATATAAAGGAGGATGGGACAGTTTCCGGAGCGAGTGGTGACATGGTTTTGGAGAGGGGAGAGAGGCTCAATGTAAGTAGAGAAGGCGGGCCTTGCCGGGAATGGTGCAGCGCAATGGGACCTGAATAGAGCACATCATGGACTTCCGGATGGTGGGTCGGTGGTATGTTTGCCTTCTATGTGACAGCCAGGATCAGAGGATCAGAGGACTCTCCTTCTTTTGGGTCCCAGGTCACGTGGGAAGTTCTTCGGTACTGCTGGAGAAGACGTAATTGAAGCAGTACACATGATGTAAAACCAGAAGGGAAGAGTTGGTATCTACTGTCTGTATTCGGTCATTTATATCTGCAGTTTCTGAATACTGGACTGAGGAGGGTGCACCAGTCGAGTTCTGGACTATTGAGCAGCTTCTTTTTGGGACTTGGCTTTATTTCACCTGAACTCTCTATCATAACGGCACTTCATCAGTGTTTCTGTTGGGGACTGCATCTACTAAGGACACTACTCGCTGGATCCATTACAGATAATTATACCCTTTTTATTTCTTTCTGTTCTACACTATTGTACTGTATAAAGTTAACTATAATAGTTGGGATTGTTCTCTAAATTATAGCTTTTGGGGATTATTTTTGTGGAGGGGACAATCCCTGTAATGGGTGTAGGGGTAATGATGCGTAGGGTTTACTAAGGGAGTGAGTTTTGGAATTAAACTCTATGGTCTAACGGGGTTAGGTGTGTGTTTTTTTTTTCTTTCTGTGTGGATGGACAAGCAGGAATATATGGGGTCACTGGGAAGTCTTGGTTAGTCTGGGTTAGGTATTCAGGGATCGCCAGGGGGCTGGAGGAAGGGTCTGAGGAACGGAGCGGTGGATATCATGGACCAAAGTGTAGTAGAAGGGGAGGGGAGGAGATATTGGGAGGGGGTAGGATTGAGAAGGAGGACACCACCTGTTTTAGATATAGGGGTAGGGGGTATGATCATTATGGGTTTTATTGTTAGGGTTGGGCAAGGGGTGGGGGGAGTAGTAGGAGGTTAGAAGGGTTGAGTCTTGGAAGATCTGCTCTCCCAATTGTCTTGGATAAGTTGGTAAGTGACGTGATTGAGAAGGTAGTTCGATGGTTTTATAGAAATTATCTGGAGTATGAGTAGTGTTGTGGAGTTTGTTACGTGGAATGTCAAGGGTGCCAGGCAAAAAATAAAGAGATATAAATTACTAAAGCATTTGCAATTACTAAAGGGTCAGATAATGTGTGTGCAAGAAACGCACTTGCTTGAAAGGGAGCTGAAGGCGCTCAGATGTCAGTTTATTGGTCAGGTATACGGGGCTGGATATAATACTGCTGGTAGGGGGGTTGCACTCCTAATTCATAGGAGTGTGGCTTTTGTGTGTGAGAATAAAATAGTGGATCCGGAAGGTCGTTATATAATTGTTATAGGGCTTTAAACCAAACAAGACTGGTGCTGGGCAGTATATATGGTCCCATGACACACCCTGTTTTTTTATGGAACTAGTGAGAGTCTTAAGCCGTTCACCACCTTCTGATTTTGCTGGGGGGGATTGGAATTTGCCGTTTACTCCAGATTTGGACAAAGATGGTAAGCGAAGTAGGGGTCTTTCTCCAGCTCAGAGAGCTATTAGGGATCTGTCTGATAATCTGGGTTTATGTGATCCGTGGAGGGTATTGCATCCTGCATGTAGGGAATATACATTTTTATCGGAAGTTCATAAGTCCAGATCCAGGATTGATTATTTTTTGGTGAGTCGAGGCATGCTTCCAGGATTGATGGGTAGTAACATTACTCCCGGGATTTTTTTGGACCACTCTATGGTGTGCTGTTCCCTTAATTTGGCTCCTAATACTCCCAAACAGACTATCTGGAAGTTAAATAACCAAATACTTCGATCCACGGAAATAAGGGAGTATATCGGTCGTCGGATTGAACAATATGAGATGGAGAATAGACATTTTTCTACTAGAGGGGACTTATGGTGGAGTGCTCTAAAGTGTGTGTTAAGGGGGGAGTTTATCAATTTGGCGGTAGCAAGAAAGAAGAAGAAGGATGATAGGGCTAGGTTCTTGTTAGCTCAAATTAGAGATATGGAGAGGGCCCTGTCAAGGAATACGCCAGAGGAGACTAGGGAGCTGTTGATTAAAATGCGTCACGAGTATGAAGGGATATTGGGAGAGAGGGCGGAATATGCGATGAATAAAACTAAAGCACTGTATTTGAGCCAAGGCGAGAAATCAGGTAGGCTCCTATCAATGCGGTTGAAGGCTGTAGAAGCATCTAGAATAGTCCAGAGTATCACGTCTCAAATAGACGGGTCGGTTAAAACTTCGCCTATGGAAATTGTTCAGGAATTTGAGGACTATTACAGGGATTTATATAGTCTTATGACTCCTAGACCCAGTACGGAGGAGGTCGTGGAATATCGAGATACTTGTAATTTACCCCAGGTGACAGAAGGTCAGAGGAAGGAGCTCTTATTTCCCATTTCTGATGAGGAAATTTTAGAGGCAATTCAAATGCTCTCCAATGACAAGGCTCCCGGCCCAGATGGGTTTTCGCCCAATTTTTATAAATGTTTTGCGACCCTGTTATGTCCAGGTCTTAAAAGATTATTTCAGAGTATTTTGACCTTGGATACAGTGGATGGTTATTTATTTGAGGTTCTGATAGTGCTTATCCCGAAGGAGGGTAAGGAATTAGATAAAGTTACAAGTTATAGGCCTATTTCCCTGATCAATTATGATATGAAGATTTTGGCAAAGATTTTGGCGAATCGGTTGTCCAAAGTCATGCCCAATCTAATCCATCACGATCAGGTTGGGTTTATGAAAGGCAGGTCGGCTTCGGACCACCTGCGTAAACTCTCTCATATCTTCTCTGTATCCAGGGACTGTAAATCCCCGTGTGTTTTGATGTCGGTGGATGCAGAGAAGGCTTTTGATAGAGTGGACTGGAGGTTTTTGTCCATTACTATGGAGAAATTTGGTTTCCCGGCCCAATTTATTAGGCACGTGTTTGCTTTATATCAGGATCCTAGGGCTAAAATATATTGTAATGGAGTATTTTCTACAAGTTTTCCTCTTAACTCTGGTACTAGGCAGGGCTGTCCTCTATCGCCTCTTTTATTTAATTTATATCTAGATCCTCTCCTTAGTAAAATGAGATTGGATCCTAGGGTCATGGGTATTAGAGTTGGATCGCAGGAACTCAAAATTTCAGCATTTGTGGATGACATCTTGTTGCATGTTACCCAGCCAGGTGATTCAATTCAGGCAGTGATGGGCATTATTGGAGAATATAGTAGATTGTCCAATTACAAGATGAATGTGGAGAAAACCCAAATCTTTCCACTGAACATGAGAGCGCATAGGTCTGAGGTGTTGGAAATGGGAATGCAATGGACTCCGCATGTTTTGAAATATTTGGGTATCTACTTGGCTAGATCCGATTTGAAAGTAGTCAAGCTCAATCCGGATGCTACTAGGAATATTATTAAACAGGACCTTAAAAGGTGGGGAGGATTGCCGCTCTCTCTCTAGGGACGGATTAATATAGTTAAAATGAATATTTTACCTAGGATTTTTTATCCACTTAATATGCTTAATGTATCGTTACCCCTAAAGTGGTTTAGCGAGATGCACTCATTAATCTCGGAGTTTATCTGGAAGGGAAAAATGCCCCGTAGGGCTTATGGTAAATTGGTAGCCCCCAGGGAGAGAGCAGGATTGAGACTTCCACATTTCAGCTTATATTACTGGGCAAGTAATCTTTGTAAATATCTGAAATGGATAGTGCTCACCAGGAAACTTGAGTCCTTGCCCTATGTTCCCTCATGGGTTAGTTTGGAAATAGAGGCAATTAAAGAGGTGGGGATAGACCCAAAAGCTTTCCTTTATTCCATTTCTAACAAATTGCCCCCTAAATTGGTTGCTACTCCAATAGCGAAATCTTTGTGTATTCACAGACAGATTTGTGTCAAGTTAGGTTATATTCCGGAGAGGGATAAGTATCAACCAATCTGCCAAAATCCCAATTTGAGGATTGGGGGGAAAATGATATCGGGTGGATGGCTTCCCCAGATTGATGGGTTGCGGATTGAGGATTTATTGGGGGATGACTGTGTGCTGCCTATAAAAGAGATCCTGGCAAAATACAACATAGAGTCAAAACAGGTCTTCAAAGTATATCAAATTACTCATTTATTAGTACAGGTGATGAGTAAACTTTGGGAGGAGCGTATAAATGGGAGGTGGTTTGAATCATTAGAGCAAATTGTGTGGGAACCGCATGCGGTGTCCAGAGTGTATAAGACACTCCTTGATCAAGTTCTTGTTGACACGGATTGCAAACCTAGATATTGGTCTAGGTGTTTGGGAGAACAGGAACAGGACTGGGAGGGTGTATGGAGATATGCATATAGATATGTTAAGCAGGACAGACTGAGGGTGATGCAGTTTCAGTTCTTAAACAATTTATTTTGGACCCCTTCCAAGTTGCACAAAGTGGGGCGTAGGCCTGACCAAAACTGTTGCCGGTGCTGTCAGACAGTTGGAGACTTGTATCACATTTTTTGGGAGTGTCCACCGATAAAGCAGTTGTGGATGCAGATTAAACAGAAGGTGGATCCATTGTTAGGTATTGACCGGTATTTTACCCCAGAAATATGTTTGATAGGGGATTATTCGGATATCAAGTTTAAAGATCGCAGGTATTATATGGCTCTGATTTCAGGCTCGCTCAAAAAGGTAGTTTTGCGTCATTGGATGACTGACTCCTCAATCACATATGTGGAGTGGTTACAGGAGATGTTATTCAACTTGAACATGGAGAAACTAAGTGCGGGAAGAGATAATCGACTTCATTTATTTGAGAAGGTATGGAGTCATTTTCAGTCATTATACCTCCTCCAGGTGAGGTTGGATTCAATGGGTAATACTTGAAACGATTGTGGAATGAGCAGATCTTCCTCGAGGGTACTTAGTTTTGTAGGGGAGGATAGGTAGGAGGGGAGGGAGGTTTTATTTTGTTTTGGTTTTTTTGTGAGGAAGGAAGGGGTGAAAAATGTTTATTGGATATAATGTATGTCAACTGTTACGAAAGAACAAAATATCTGAATATATGAATATATGTATGT
Source organism: Neoceratodus forsteri (assembly GCA_016271365.2). NCBI lineage: Eukaryota > Metazoa > Chordata > Ceratodontiformes > Ceratodontidae > Neoceratodus > Neoceratodus forsteri. Next base: position 1,218,543,116 of record CM057454.1, on the reverse strand, counting down.
TGTTCTGACATTCTGATGTTCATAATAAAAATTTTGAATTAAAAAAAAAAAAAAAGTTTCTGATTCTTTCCTTTTCCCTTCACAGAAACTTGATATTGACTGGGCTCTCTCCTGCAGACCTGTGTCTATGGCTCGCTCCTTGAAGCTATCAGCTGTACTCAGCCTCCCACCCAGAGAAAATAAGGTACGCCCGATGTTGCTCTTCTTGCCCACTGCTTGTGGTTTACTGAGTTAAATTGCTGTGGGTTTATACTGCACTGTTTCTGCTCATGTGCTAATATTCTGTGACTATATTTCCATAAATGCTACAATTTGCCTGTTTTATTCCTTTCATCCCCTCTTCTCTAATCTCTCACACCTCTTCTTCTCAGCTACAATTCATCCCCCCACTCACTCTCATGCACTCTGCTTAATCTCTCTTCCCTTCCTCCTCCTCCCTACCACACCTAAACTGTATTTTGTTTTGCTATTCAGGGTTCTTGCACCTAGATACAGACACCCATTTACTGATCCCTTTTGTTTCCAAACTCTACCTCCCCTAGCTCTGTTACTAGCCACACCCACCACTTAACTATTGGACGATCCTCCATCTATTTAAAGTTTCCAATTCTCTCCCTTTTTCCACCACAGAAACTTGTTCTTGACTGGGCTCCCTCCTCCGTACCTGAGGCCATGGCTCACTCCTTGGAGCTACTAGCTGTACTCAGCCTCCAGCTGCGGAGAAAATCAGGTATGCCCTTTGTTGCACTTTTTGCCAACTCAGATCCAAACCTCTGTTTCCCTCTGGCTAATTTACCCTGAAAAATGCTGGACTGCCATTGGATACTGTACCTTCCTCAAGTGAGATGTTTGGACACTGGCTCTTGCAAGCACCTTGGCTGTTCATTGTCCAGCTTTTGCTATTTTTCAATCTGTGCCCCGACTGGCTTTTAGCTTGCTAGCCAGCCTACCATCTACTCATACCTCTCAACTGTCCCACATTGCGAGGAACAATTCCTCATTTTACTTCACAAAAGCTCCCTGTTCCACATTGAGAGTACTTGTCCCACATTCAATGTTAAGATTTGAAAGCAAAATTCTATAGAAAATGATGTAAAGGGGACTCTGATGAGCAGTCGATGCTAAAGATACATTTTACATGCTCTCTCTCCTAAAACATTAGATAAAGTACAAAATAGTGTATTTTTCGTCAAAGTTCAGCTCACAAACCTCATCGCCCACTCGGTGAAGCAGCATGGACAAGTTTTTGACTGGTCCCTCCAGGAAAACTCCTTGCGTGGCCACAAAAGTGGGTAAAAAGAGCTTGGCATCTGTGCAGGCTGAGACACTCATGTCTCACTCTCGGCAGTGGAAGTTTCGGCCTTAGGTCAGGAAGTCACCATGCAGGTCCTGGCAGTGCTGAACCCACGGTTGGAGCCCATGGAGGAGCACATGGACCCGCACCTGCGAGAGATTGTGGACCAGATTTTGGCTCAAAATGCAAAAATAGAGGAAGCTGAGAGCCAGATCTCTTTAATGGAAGATGCAGTGGCACTGCTCGAGGGGTGAGTACAGAAGTTGGAGAAGGCCTTCAAGACCAATTTGACTACAATGAAAATTGCATGAGAAGGATGAATTTGCACTTGAGGGGCTTGCTGGAAGGAGTAGAAGGAGCAGATATATTCTGCTTCTCTGCAGAGTAGCTACCAAAAATTCTGGACCTGCAGCTCAAAGGGGGAAGGCACAGGTTGGAGAGGGCCCACCGAGCCATTGCACCGCAGCCACCAGAAGGCCAGCTGCCCCAACAAGTGGTAATCAGGTACCATAATTTCCAGGACAGGCAGGCTGTGTTTGATGCTTTTCGCAAGAAGGAAGAAGTGCTTTTCAATGGTGCTAGACTATTTGTGGGGCATGACTACTCAAATCGTTTACCCAGAAAGAGAAAGCTTCTGAACCCAGTGATGTCCCAGTTGAGAGAGCAGTGAGTTGAGCACTTTGTCATATATCTGGCCATCCTAAAGATAGAACAAGAAGGGACCATGTTTAATTTTTGGGAAGCTGACAAGGCGGAAAGTTTCGTGCAGGAGCTCAAGAGGAAACTGGGGTGAGGCATAACAAGTGCTCTGCAATAAGAGCTGAATGAGGAAGATCCTGTTTTTGAGTGATGATATTGATGCTATGCTGTGTCTGGCTGAATGAGGGCCAGGAAAAGACCTGGAGTGTGTGAGGGGGGTCTCCTAAAGAAAGTTGGGTATACCCATCCCTCTCTTCCTCACTAGAGAACTATGAAGTTTAGTGCTTAAAGGGTACAGGTTTGGTAACTCTTTGTTCTCCACATGCTATAGAAATTGTTTGCATTGTGCGATGAAGGGGAAGGGGGGGTTTGATTTCAAGTAGGACTCTCTGAATGCACACTTCATAGACTCTGTGGACACTATTGCCAAATACTGCGTTGAGCCTCACATTCCGCAGAGGCAATGTTGGTTTTGTGGGGGCTGTTTGCCACTCTGAAAATGGGGAATTTATTAAACCATGATATAGGTCTGTTCTCTTACTTCTAAATGTGCAACAGGAGGGAGGTATCAGAGGCAGGGAAATATAGTAAGGGATGGTAGTTTTGACAAGGAATTGGGGGCAGGGGGAATGGGGGGTTGGGAGTTCCTATTGTTGTTTATACTGTTATTTGTGTATGAAGGGGGGAGGTGGAAGGGATTGTGATAAGGGGATATGGTTGTTGTTATCATCTAGATGTTACTTGTTGTTTTACCAAAATACAAAATGCAAGGGTAATGCATGTACTTATCTGGTTACAAGATTAGCAAGGGGTTTGGAGCACAAAGGGCCACATGATTACGGGGTCTGTCCTCTGCAGGGCCGCCATAGCAGGAACAGCGCGGTGGGGGAAGGGAACTTGAGTCTCCAGACATAGCTAAAATAAAGGAGCTGAAAATAACTTCCTGAAATGTCAGGGTATTCTCCACACCAGTTAAATGTACAAGTGTGCTGTCGGCGCTTAGTAAAAAGAGAACACAAGTGGCACTGCTGAAGAAGACCCACCTGACTACCCAGGAACATGCAAAATGGGCAAAGGGATGGGTTGGGGCTTGTCATGCTGCCTCGTATAATGAACGCAAGTGTGGTTTAGCCATCTTATTGCATAAAGCTCTTCCCATATAGGTTAACAGAGTGGTGGTGTATCCAGTGGAGGGCAGGTATGTGTTCATGGTTGGGGAGTTATCCGGGGAGGAGGTTACATTTGTTTCCATCTATGCACCAAAGTTTTTTGAGGCAGCCTTCTTTCAGAGATTATTGGCCCTGTTGGTGAAAGAACAATTCCTGGGCCTAATAATCGGTGGGGGGGACCCAAATGCAGTGATGGTCCCTCAATGAGATCATTCTGAAAAGTGAGGGAGGACTCAGAAGACTCTCAGGGAGTGGCAAATGGGCATGGCAGACCTGGGGTTGGTGAATGGGTGGCGCACTGCAAATCCTGGGGCAAGGGAATACACATTTTTTTCTAGTCCCCATGCCACATGGTCTAGGATAGACTATCTGTATATCCCCCTGAACTGGTTTTCTTGACTTTGTAGTGTGCAGCATGGACCAATTCACATTTCGGACCATGCTATGGTGCAGACCACGCTAGAGATGTGCGAGCCTAGGGAGGAGCCAGCCCCATGGAATATTCCTGGTTTACCTACTGGCTAATAAAGAATTTAAGGGGTATTTAGACGAGCAATGGGGGAGGTATTGTGAGGCTAATATGGGGTCCCCAACAACCAATGCCAATATATGGAAGGCAGGTAAGGCCTTTATGGGGGGGATGATTATTAGCTTTGTGGCCAGGCATAAGAAGCAGAAGGAGGAAAGATGAGTGACATTAGAAAATAGCCTGAAGGAATTGGAAAAAAGAGCAGCAGAGGGAAAAGGTGGTAATGTGAAACAATTATTGATGACCACAAGGGAAGTTTTGAATGCATTGGTGCAGAAAGAGGCCCGGCATTCCTGCTTATTTGTTAGGAAGCACGTGTTCAAATGGGGAAATAAACCGGGACCAATGTTGGTCAGACTGGTGAGGGGGGGTAGTAACCCCACCTTCATCTCTCCAATTAAAAGTGATACAGGACAGAGGGTAGTGGATAAGGCTGGGATTATGGAGAGGTTCAGGCAATATTACCAGAACCTCTACAGATTGGAATGTCAAGGGAAACTGGAGGAGGCCAAGAAATTCTTGAGGGGTCTGGAACTGCAGAGAGCCACAAGTGCTCAGAGAGCTATGTTAGAGGCCCCCATTATGAAGGCAGAGACTATCCAGGCTATTAGGAAGATGAAGTAAGGAAAGGCAAGTGGTCCTGATGGCTTCCCCAGTGAATATCATAAACTCCTGGCTGGAGGAATGGGGACCCTTCTGAGTGAGGTATTTCAGGGGGCAAGGAAAGTGAAGGAGGGGTTGCAAAATTCTTGTAGAGAGGCAATTATCAGTTTAATCCCACAGAGGGGCAAGGATCTGGAGGAATGTGCCTCATACAGGCCTATTTTGTTGCTGAACTGCGACATGAAGATTCTTGCCAACATTTTGGCCACTAGGTTGGAAATGGTCCTTCCAGATCTGGTTCACCCAGACCAGACCAGTTTCATTAAGGGCAGGTGCTCGTATGATAACTTTCAATACCTCTTAAATGTGATTTGGGGAGCCAATAGAGACAGAACAGACACAGCCATTCTTTCCATGGACACAGAGAAGGTGTTCAATTGTATTGAGTGGGAATACTTATTTGAATCCCTTGGCCGGTTTGGTCTGGGTGACAGGTTCATTCATCTGGTTAGGGCTATGTATTGCTCCCCCTGGCATGGATTTTGGTTAATGGCTCTCTCATAGAGCAGGTTCTGCTGCTTAGAGGGATATGGCAGGGGAGCACCCTGTCACCTCTGCTGTTTGCCCTGGTGGTGGAGCCTCTGGCAGTGATGATACACCAGAAGGCAGGGGGGGAAGGGGTGATAAGGGTATCAGGGATGCAACAGAAAGTAACACTATATGCGGACAACATGTTGCTGTTTGCTAAAAGCCTGCACACGTCGATACCCACAGTCCTACAGCTAATTGAGAAGTTTGCAGAGTTCTCAGGGTATAAAATCAATATCCAAAGGTCTCGGATAATGTATGTCACGGGAAAGGGGATGGACAGGCTATTTGCTAGAGGGTGGGGGAGTTTCTGGGGGTTATAACCAGTGAATCGAAGCTTCACATATTTAGGAATTTAGGTTGAGAGGTCCTTGGGATCACTATATAGTCTGAATTATGTGGGGATTATTTTGAAAATAGAGGCTGACTTGAGAAGGTGGCAGGACCTTCCCATCTCCTGGTTGGGTAGGATAAATTTAATTAAGATGAATGTCCTCCCAAGGTTTCTGTACCCCCTGCAGTTGTTACCTATGGGGTTTACAAGGAAGGATATTCGTCGCTTAGAGGATGCTTTTTCTGCTTTTATCTGGCAAGGGAAGAAGCCTAGGGCTTGTCTGACATGCTTGAAGGTGGGAGTGGGGAGCGGGGGGCTAAATTTTCTGGATTTGAGGAACTACTTCTTGGCCACACAGTTTAGATAGGTTAGGGATTGGGTCACTGCCTGGAGGAAGCAAGTTGGCTAGACCTAGAGCAGTGATACTGCCTGGGGAACCTGCCCGTCTATCAGTCTAAAAGTGGTCAGAAGGCATATAAAGCACTTCAGGGAGGTAACCCAATGGTTCAAGAAAGTCTGGCCAACTGGCAAAACCTCTGGCATAAGTGGATGTCAAGGTTTAGAGAAACAGTTTTACTCCCAGTGGCTAAGAACCCGGCTTTTTTGCCTGGTCGGGAAGATGAGGGCTTCTGCAAATGAGAGCAGAAGGGGGTTAGAAGTTTAGGAGCCCTTCTGTCTCCTAATGATGTATACCAATTTGGGGATATACAACAGGATTAGGTAGACACCAGCTCTTTTGATATATGCAGGTGAGAGCATATGCTAGGGAGGTGATGGGAGGAGATAGAAGGGGTATGGGAATGGATCCCTTGGAGCAGTTGGCATATAGCTCTCACCAGGATCCTAGAGGATTCATGTGAAAAGTGGCCCAAATAGGTAAAAAATCTCTCCCGGACCCAAGAAGGAACACCAAGACATTATGGGAGAGGAATCTTTGGACACCTATAACTGAGGAGAACTAGCGCCTTCTACTGAATCTGCATAGGTACATCCTGATTTGTAACAAGTATGGGAAATCCCAATTTAAATTTTTACACAGACTCTATAGTTCCCCTTCCTCAGGTAGTTAGTAAATACAACCCAGCTGTTTCTCCAGGATGTGGGAGGTGTGGAGGGCCTCTGGGTACATGTTTTCATTGCTTTTGGGAGTGCCCAGTACTCAGGAAATTTTGGGGTGCGGTTGTAAAAGAAGTTGGGGGAATACTGGGTAAGGGGATGCCAGAGGTGCCGATCACTGTGCTTTTTAGAGTGGAGGACAACAGCTCTGGTGAGTGGGCTCCCTTCCCTAGATGAGTTAGAGTACTTCTGATCTTGGCCAGACACTGCATACAAAATACCTAGGTGTCCATGGAAGAGCCCACAGTAGCCCAGTGGTGGAACATGAGCTTGTGGGTTTTGGCCCTAGAGAGGCTGGCGCCGACATTCAGGGGGAAGGAGGAACACTTTGTGAGAGTTTGGCAGCCCTTCATGGCTACCCTGTCATTGGAGGAAGTACAGATTCTAAGAGAGGGGCTGGAGGGGGAGGAGTAGATGGGCAACAAAACAACTGTGAGGAGGTGCAGCCCTGGTGAATAAGGGCCGAGATGCCCTAAAGAGTTACGGATGAATCAAAGGGACAGATTGTTTTGCATGGCACCCTGTCTTGAGGGGAATGTGGATACCCTGCATGTCTAATTGATTAATGAACTAAACTTTGTACCAGAATTTGTACCAATTATTAATTACTGCTAGATATTTCCCTTGTTGTCATTATTTGTATGTTTGTTGACTTGTCATTTATCTTTTTTTATATTTGTATTTTATATTTTGTCTCTTTTTGTCCATTAATAAAGAGATTATAAAAAAAAAATGATGCAAAAAATATACTACTGAATTAACAACAAACTTTGTGAACATAAAGGCAAACATTTTAACAGTGTTCTGAGTTTCTTGTGTAAAGATTTGATTGTGTTCCACATTTTGCCTATTTGTTCCACATTTTGAGAGCCAATGTTCCACATTTCGGGGACAAAAGGTTGCGAGGTATTCATCTACTGCTTAACCTCCTTATATTTGGATCTGCATGTTTCCAGACTATATGGGCAAATGTGCAAGTTTCCAAACTATTATGGGTAAATGTGTTTTATGCAGGGTACCGTTTTTTTTATTTCTGCTTGTGGGGAAATTGCGTGTGTTTTGGTGTGGTAAATTGTTGTGGATTTATACGGCAGTTTCTGCTCGTGTGCTAATATTATGTGACTATACTGCTAAAAGTGCTACAGTTTGCCTATTGCATTCCTTTCATCCTGTCATCTCTACCCTCTCAACTCTCTTCTGCTCTGCTCAAGTTCCCAATCCCCACTCACTACCTTGTACTCTGCTTAATCTATCCCCCTCCTTCTCCCTACCTCACCTAAATTGCATTTTCCTTTGCTATTCTGGGTTCTGGCAGATAGATACAGATATTCATTTACTGATCCTTTTGTTTCCAAACTCCACCTCCCCCTGTGTTACTAGCTCCATACACCAGTTAACCAGTGGCTGATCCCACGGCCATTTAAAGTTTCTAATTCTCTCCTTTTTCCCTCCACAGAAACTTGCTCTTGACTGGGTGCCCTCTTCCAGACCTGTGGCTCGTTCCTTGGTGCCATTGACCATACTCAGCCTCCCGCCTCAGAGAAAGTCAGGTACACCCCTCTGTTGCTCTTCTTGCATACTCGGATCCAAACCTCTGTTTCCCTCTGGCTAATTTACCCTGAAAAACACTGGACTGCCATTGGTTAGCATGCCTTCCTGAAGCAGGACATTTGGACACTGGTCCTTACAAGCAGGTTGGCTGTTCACTGACCAGGTTTTGTTATGTTTCAGTCTGTACACTGACCAACTTTTAGCTTGGTAGTCAGCCTACCATCTATTGCTTTACCTCCTTATATCTGGATTTACATGTTTCTAGACTATATGGGAAATGTGCAAGTTTCAAACTATTATGGGTAAATGTGTTTTATGCTGGGTACTGATCTTTTAATTCTGCTTGTGGTGAAAATTTTTGTGGGTTACTGTGTTTAAATTGCTGTGGGTTTATACTGCTCTGTTTCTGCTCATGTGGCAATGTTCTATGACTATATTGCTAAAAGTGCTAAAATCTGCCTACTGTATTCCTTTCATCCCGTCTGCTCTAGCCTCTCAAATCTCTTCTCCTCAGCTCCAATCCCCCTACTCACTACCTTGCACTCTGCTTAATCTCTCATCCCCTCCTCCTCCTCCTCCCTACCTCAACTAAATTGTATTTTGTTCTGCTATTCAGGGTTCTGGCACCTAGATACAGACACCTATTTACTGATCCATTTTATTTCCAAACTCTACCTTCCCTCTCTCTGTTACTAGCCCCACCCAGTACTTAACCAGTGGCCAATCCTCTGGCCATTTAAAGTTTCTAATTCTCTTCCTTTCCCTCCCCAGAAACTTGCTCTTGACCAGGCTCCCTCCTCCACACCTGCAGCTGTGGCTCACTCCTTGGAGCAATCAGCCATACTCAGCCTCCCACAGCAGAGAAAATTAGGTACTCCCCATGTTGCACTTTTTGCCAACTCAGATAGAAACCTCTGTTTCCCTCTGGCTTATTTACCCTGAAAAATGCTGGACTGCCATTGGTTAATGTGCCTTCTTCAAATGGGACTTTTGGACACTGGCTCTTACAAGTACCTTGGCTGTTCACTAACAAGCTTTTGCTATTTTTCAATCTGTGCCCTGACCAGTTCTTAGCTTGCTAGTCAGCCTACCATTTACTGGTTAACCTTCTTATATCTGGATCTGCATATTTCCAGACTATATGGGCAAATGTGCAGGTTTCCAAACGTACCGGGTCATAATGTTGTACACTTAATAGCGTACGGCATTATGTCGAAACCTGGACCTGTGCAGTCTCAGAGTTGGACCCCCCCGGAGTTAGAATCCTAAGTGAGGGGGTCCAGGGGGTGCAGCACCCCATAATGGGGTGTGTGGAAGTGGAGCCCCCACAGAAAAGAAATTAAACTGCAATCATGCAACGTGATTATGCCACTCGGCATTCTGCCGTGAGACATTATGACCCTGTGCCTTTTCCAAACTATTAGGGGTAAATGTGTTTAATGCAGGTTACCATTTTTTATTTCTGCTTGTGGGGAAACTGCTTGTGGGTTTCTGTGTTAAATTGCTGTGGGTTTATACTGTACTGTTTCTGCTCGTGTGCCAATATTCTATGACTATATTGCTAAAAGTGCTAACATTTGCCTTATGTATTCCTTTCATCCCCTCTGCTCTAGCCTCTCAAATCTCTTCTTTTCAGCTCCAATTCCCCACACACTCACTACCTTGCACTCTGCTTAATCTGCCCCCCCCCCCACCTCACCTAAATTGCATTTTCTTTTGCTATTCTGGGTTCAGGCACCTAGATACAGACCCCCATTTACTGATTTATTTTACAAAGAAACAGACTTTGACGTCAGATAAAGACTAGTTGGCCCACCTAGTCTGCCAATTCCCTACATATTGGATAAGCTGAAGATTCTAGTTAACCAACAGCCAACTTTCTCCTACCCTTCACTGCAATTGCCTTATGTCTTCCCATGCAATCTTGAATTCCCACACTGTTTTTGAGCCCACAAGCTCCTCAGGAAGGCGGTTCAATGTGTGCACTATCCTCTCCATGAATGAATACTTTCTTAGGTTGCTCCTGAGCTGTCCCCCCACTATCTTCAAACTGTGCCCCCTTGTTCTTGCACATCTCTTTCTCTCAAAGATGCTCCCATCTTGGACTTTGTTGATTCCCTTGAGGTACTTGAAAGTTTTTATCATGCCCCCCCCCACTGCCTCCTTTCCTCAAGGGTGTATACAGTCATGGCCAAAAATATTGGCGCCCTTGCACTTTTTCAAATAACTCACAATTTCCTCTAAACATAAATTGAAATTAACAACAGTAAAGTATTTGGTCTCCACAATTCTATATTTCTCTGTTAATATTACAGAACCTTTGTTTTTGATTCAGAATTTAATATATCCTTTTAAATCAGAAAATAAAAAGAAATGGCATTGAAAAATTATTGACACCCTAGACTTAATATTTGGTAGCACAGCCTTTGGTCAAAATAACTGCAATCAACTGCTTCCTTGAGCCATGAATGAGCTTCCTGCACCTCTCTACTGGCAGTTTGGCCCACTCTTCTTGTGCAAACTGCTCCAGTTCTCCCAGATTTGAAGGTGCCTTCTCCTGACTGCTGTTTTCAGATCTCTCCACAGGTTTTCAATGGGATTCAGATCTGGACTCATTGCTGGCCACTTCAGAACAGTCCAGCGTCTTGTCTTGAACCATTCATGGGTGCTTTTTGAAGTGTGTTTGGGGTCATTGTCCTGCTGGAAGACCCATGACCTTCGATGGAGACCCAGCTTTCTGACACTGGGTTCAACACTGTGCTCCAAAATGGCCTGGTAATCTCCAGATTTCATTGATGCCATGCACACGTTCAAGGCACCCAGTGCCAGAGGCAGCACAGCAACCCCAAAACATCACTAAACCTCCTCCATGTTTGACTGTTGGGAAGGTGTTCTTTTCTTTGAAGGCTTCATTTTGTTTTCTGTAAACATAGAGATGATGTGCTTTACCGAAAAGCTCTAATTTGGTCTCATCTGTCCACAAGACATTCTCCCAGAAGGATTTTGGCTTGTTCAGGTGTGTTTTGGCAAACCCCAGTTGGGCTTTCTTATGTCTCTCTCTCAGCAGTGAGGTCCTCCTGGGCCTCCTACCATATAACCCCCTTTCATTGAGTTGGCGGCGGATGGTGCGAGTTGAAACTGTCGTACCTTGTGTCTGAAGGTCAGCTTGAATCTGTTTGGCAGTTGATCGAGGTGCTTTCTCCACCATTCGAACAATCCTGCGCTGCAATCTTCTATCAAGTTTTATCTTGCGGCCACGTCCAGGGAGGTTGCTACAGTGCCATGGGCCTTAAACATCCTGATAACATTACGTATGGTGGAAACAGGAACATCAAGGTCTCTGGAGATTGATTTATAGCCTTGAGATTGTCCATGCTTGGCTACAAACTTCTGTCTGATCTCCTCAGACAATTCTCTGGCTGTCTTTCTTTTCTCCATGCTCATTGCGGTACACACAGTGACACAAAACAGGAGAATGAGTCCTTTTCTCTATTCAAACTGGTTGAATGAGTGATTTTTGTATTGCAGATACCTGCAACTCACCACAGGTGAGTTCAATTCCAAAGTGAAGGAGAATCACCTGCTTGAAATCTAATTATTTCTAACTACTTCTAAAAGGTGCCAATAATTTTGTCCGGGCCATTTAAGGATGTCTGTGTGGAATAAGCTAAGACTTAGTAAATTTTTCTGCTTTTTGTGTTTTATTCCACTGCAAACCAAAGAAAGACATATGTGGATACCAAAAAATTTTTTAATTTCAACAATTTTCTGGAAGGAATGGTGCATTATTAGAAAAAACTGCAAGGACGCCAATATATTTGTCAACGACTGTATATATAAAGCTCTTTAAGTCTCTCCTCATATGGCTTCTAGTGCAGACCCTGCACCATTTTAGCTGCCCTCCTCTGAACAGCCTCCATCCTGACTATGTCCTTCCGGAGATGAGGTCTCCAGAACTGCATGCAGTACTCCAGATGTGGTCTCACCAACTGTCTGTACAGAGGGATAACAACTTCCTGTTTTCTACTGGTGATGCCTCTCCCTATGCTTCCCAGTATCCCTCTGGCCCTCCTTACTGCCTTCTCATATTGCCTGCCTACCTTAAGATCACCTGATATGACTACCACAAGGTCCCTTTTCATTTTTGTTGTTGTTAGTACCTCTCCCCCAACCCCCATTATGTACTCTTCCCCTGGGGTTTTGTTTCCCAGGTGCATTACTTTGCACTTTTTAGTGTTGAATCTAAGCTGCCCTATTTTTGACCATTCCTCCAACCTTGTCAAGTCCCTTTTCATCCTTTCAACCCCCTCCCCATGTATCAACCCTGTTGCAAATTTTTGTATCATCTGCAAAGAGGCATACTCTTCCTTCCAGCCCCACTGCAATGTCTCCTATAAAGACATTAAAGAGGTCCAGTCCCAGTACTGAACCCAGCAGTACCCCACTAATAATCATTCTTTCTTCAGAGTGTACTCCATTTACTATTACCCTCTGCATCCTGTTGGTCAGTCAATTTGTTATCCACTCTGTCACCCTGAGACTCACTCCCAGGGTGGCTAACTTGTTTATTAATCTTTTGTGTGGGACTGTGTCAAATGCCTTGCTAAAGTCTAGGCAGACCATATCTATAGCCCCTCCCTGGTCTACTACTTTGGTTCCCAGTCAAAGAACTCTATTAGATTTGTCTGATATGACTAGAGATGCAGTGAATTTTAAATCCACTAGTGAAGTGGACACGAAGTGACCACTTCGCGTTGGTGGAGTACAACCCGAAGTGGCCATCATAAAGTGCTCACTTCGCCTTCACATTATGACTTTGCATTGTCATTCTGCTTTACCGCGAAGTAAGGCAAAGTGACAACAAAATAGGCAGCCCCCCTACACATCACATGGCTTACAGTACTGTAAGCCAGGCAGGAAGGAAGGAAGTGAGTCAGAGAAGCAGTTACTTTCACTTTCTCCTTTGCAATTGTAGAGGGAGGAGTCTTTTTTGGTGACAGAGGAGAGCAATTTGTTTCCCAGTGATTTTGTGCAGACAAAAACAGCTTTTTTAAAAGCTACATCTTTATTTAGTTTTTGTATTGTGTTTGTGATTGTTTTTTTGGTACTGAATTTTTTTTTAAATGTTTTGTTTTGTGTGTGTGCATGTCTGAGTGTGGGTGAAGGTTAGGCATCGGGACTCGTTGATAGTCAGGGACTTGTGTGCAATGGACCCGGGACAAGGAGAGACTGTGGCCCATGGACGCAGGCAGAGGAGAGGAGTGTGCACATGTGGGGGCGGTCAGGTGTTACTGGACAGCTCCTGACTCTTGGGTGTTGCTTCCCCCCCGTTTGGAAGCAGCAGCACCAGTGCCACCGGTAGCTGCAGTGCATCCATCTATTCCACCACTACCACTACCACCAGTAGCAGCTGAAGGGGCTCCAGCAGCACCACCTCCACAGTCACAGGTGGAGCCCCAGGAAAATGTAGGTGGTCTAAGCAGTGTATCTGGTCCCCACCACAGCTCCCCAGTGTGGGAGTTTTTTAACTGTGTGGAGGGAGACAGCACAATCGTGGTTTGTGGTCTGTGTGGTGTGCTGGTGCACCGTGGATCCTGAGGGACACATTTGGGGACCAGTGGCCAGTGCATGCACATGGCAAACCACCACAAGGCGGAGTGGCAGGCTGCCATTAAAGGAGCCAGGTGTCCACCTGCTGGCCCTTCTGTGGCAGTGGCCAAGGGTGCTGGGGGTGAAATTGTGCCTCGCCGCCACAGCAGGAGGAGGACAACTGCAGCAGCTGCTCCACCACCACCGCCACCACAGCCACTAGCACCACCCTCTCCACCACCAGCACTACCTTAGTTTCCAGCTGCAGTGGACCCCGCCACAGTGCCTGCAACACAGGCCGACATTGCACTGGCATAGGTGGCCCTCGAGGAGAACAATGAGAGGGTGGGTGCTGTGCAGCAGCAGGTTGATCAAATCCAGCAACAGCAGCTGCAAATAATGACAATGCTGAACCTGCTGCTCGAACACCACGGCATCCCGTGGGTGGTTGTCAGAAGTTACGACTTTGTACAGTCTATAATCCTCCAAAAGCTGCTAAGAAAGGGTTGGATGATATTTTAGAGTTTGTAGCATCTATTCCATCAGGTAGTGATCTTTTGATTACTGGATATTTTAACATTCATTGGGATCCTATAAATGATCCTTCTATTACATAGATACATAGACAGTGTCGGCAGATAAGGGCCTATGGCCCACCCAGTCTGCCCATTTGAGCTTGTAAGTTCAGTTTGTTTTCCTAGAAGTCTGTTTCCCCTTACCCCTGACCTCCAGAATTCCTTTTTGTCTATCCCATGCATTCTTAAATCCCGTGATTGTTTCAGCCCCCACCACTTCCTCTGGCAGGGTGTTACACTTGTCCACCACCCGTTCTGTGAAGAAATTCTTTCTCATGTTTCCTCTGAATCGTCCTCCCTCCAACTTCATCCCATGCCCTCTAGTCCTGGAACTATTGAGACATTATTGACCAATGTTGGATTATCTCAGCTCATTGGCTCATTTACTGGTATGAATATGAATAGTCAGAATCATACAATTTTGGATTGGGTTCTTGTTAATAAACAGGTAAACATTTCTGGCTTTGGTGTATTACCTGATGTAATAAGTGACCATTTGGCCACTTATTGCATATGGAGATCTAAAAGACCTAAATTGCTTCCTAGGTTTATATCACATCGTAAGTTTGTTAATGAGGTCAGTGATGATCTTCTTATTGATTTGAAGAATATTGATTGGACTTATCTGGATGCAATCCCGGATGTAAATATTGCTGTTGATTATTTTACTTCTACCCTTTTGGGGTTACAAAATAAATATTTTCCTAGAGTGGTTAGGAGAGTTAGAGGCTCCCTTAATAAATGGATTACTGCCCCTCTGTTACATTTAATTAAATTGAGAGATGCTGCTTGGAAATTGTATAAGGTAACTAAGTCAATGACAGATTTTAATAGCTATAGGAAGCTTAGAAATGAATGTAAAAAAAAAATTAGGCAAAGTAAATCTAGTTATTTTCAAAAACTACAAACTTTTAGTTTAAATAATCTGAAAAGGTTTTGGTCTTCTATAAATTCTTTAATTAATCTATCAAGAAAATAATCTATTGGGGCTTTTAGTAAGGATGGTCAGGTGATTTCTGATGTGCAGGTTATCTGTGATTCTTTTTTGGACAAATTCCTTGATTTGTCTAGGTACATGCAGGCCTTTACTCAGGACCTGTGTACAGATAGACAATCTCATGTTGTTTCTGAATTTGGTTATTTTCCTTTTTCATTTATTGAACCATATCAGGTTTATTATCTTTTGAAACACATGCCAATTTGTTCAAGTGCATGTGAACTTGAAACCTGGTTCTTAAAATTGATTTCTGAATATATTACTTATCCACTTACTTCTATTTATAATTTGTCTTTACTTGCTGGATGTTTCCCTGATGTATGGAAACAGACAGTAATTAAACCCATTTAAAAATCTGGTGATAGAATGGACATGGACAATTATTGTCCTATTTCTCTTTTGCACCTTTGGGTAAATTTTTTGAAGGACTTGTGAATGAACAGTTTACTGCCTATTTACAAGTTAATGGTTTTAGGACTCCTGATCAGCATGGGTTTCATAAGTATCATGGGACGGGGACGGCCTTGGCCAGGTTCACGAACCACATCAGTGTAGCTATGGATGATGGTCTGCTCACTGGTGCTGTGTTCGTGGACCTGCCCAAGGCTTTTGATCTTGTAAGTCATCCTTTGCTGATTAGGACTCTCCAAAGTTATGGTGTGACAGAGATTGCTGTTGATTGGTTTCATAGTTATTTGCCTGATAGTCCACTTAAAGTAGAACTAAATGGAGCTTTTTCAACTAGTCAAATTTTGTCACAGGGGGTGCCTCAGGGGTCCGTTTTGGGACCTTTGTTGTTTACGGTATTTGTAGATGTTGTTCCATCTTTATTGAATGATACACATTGCCTGATTTATGCAGATGATATTATTTTGTATAAAAGTTCAATTTCTGTTGAACTCATAAATAAGTCCTTAAATAAGGACTTTGCTATTCTATGTGGGTGGTTAAAAGGGAATTGTTTGGCATTAAATAATTCAAAAACAAAATGTATGCTGTTTGGATCTAGAATTAGATTAAATAGATCTCAGAATTTGTCCATCTCTGATTTGTTGGGTAATGGGATGGAGCAGGTAAAACAATTTAAATATCTTGGAGTTTTGTTAGATCAACACTTAAAATTTTCTGATCATGTAAAATGTATTTCTCATCAGATAAATCAGAGACTTGGTGTATTATTCAAGTTTCAATCCTTGTTGACTCTACCAGCAAGACGTGCAATTGCAGAGGGTGTCTTATTACCACAGTTGAATTATAATGCATTTATTTTTACTAACTTGTCAAACAGAGAGTTATCTCTCCTTACTAATGTGTTTCATGGTATTTTTAGATTTACTTTTAAGTTGTCCTATTCTACTCATCACTGTGAACTGTATAGACTATCTGCCTGGCTTCCTCCCAGGATGGGTTGTCTATACAGTTTATGTTTATTAACAGATAAAGTTCTTCGTCAAGGTACAGATTCTCCATTATATTCACTTTTACACATTAAAATAAATTCACGGGAACTTCGCTCTGATCAACAAATTAAGTTAAAGGTCCCAAAAACTAAGACAAAACTGGGGGATGGTTCGTTTACTTACTCTGCTGCTAAAAATTGGAATGAGTTTCCTATTGTTTTATATGAAAATGTTTGTCATCAAACTTTTAAAATTAGGTTAAGAAATTATTTTCTTGCTAAATTGCATTGTTGCTGTTTTCAGTAATTATTTTATATTTATTTATTTGTAATTTGGTAATCTATGTTTAATGTCATATTGTATTGTGATGTGAGTTTTCTTAATTGTAAACATCTTGACTGTATATGTATGGTCTCTGGGTCATACATGAAAACGGGCCTTTGGCTCACTGTACTTACCCAGTAAACAAATGTTTAAAATAAGTAAATAAAAAATAAATCCCCCATTAAGGGATTTTTTTTCTGGACCCGGCCCCCCACTACTGTGCTGTACTGTTTTTGTGTGTTTTTTTTTTGTGTAATAATAATAGACATTTTTCCCTCCGTTGTTGCAGTGCCTCAGTAATGTTGACTTTTTGTTTTGGAGTGCTTGTGGACAAGCTGTTGTGAGCAGTGCAAGTATGATGTGTAAAATTGCATGTGTGCAGTCAGTGTTGTTTCGTGTGTGTGTGTGTGTGTGTGATACATCATACGTTGTGCAGCGTGTTGCAAACATATATTGCTGTTGCTGACTTGTTGCAGTGTTTATGCTATAAAGAAACAGTGAGCAGAAAAAGGTATATTTTATTGTTACCATCATCATCAGTGGACTAAGTGATACGATACTTTTTCAGAGGTATCTGGGCAGAGTGCACCTTAGTCATATTATATACTATACTGCACACATAACTTTTAGGACAGCATGTGTTTTTTGTGCTATGATCTCCGCAAAGTCATGTGTGCACTGTGAGTGACTGAGGTGCACAGTGACCCGATACCTCTGAAAAAATATCATATCCCTTAGTCTGCTTGTGCTGATGGTACCAATAAAATATACATCAGGTATTCTTTGTTATCTTTATTCTTGATACTGTAAAAAGTCTTACCATATATATGTTTGCATGAAGCTGGACAATATATGCACACACAGGAAAGAACACTAATGGCACACATGCAGTTTAGCACAACATACTCGCATTGCTCAGTCTTCATGCTGTTTACGAAACACTTAAAATCGGATTCATGAGTCCTGACACAAAGTAAACATTACTGAGGTTCTATAACTATTTTGCTTGAACTAGACATGAAAGAGATTCACCAGCTTACAGCATTGCACCCAATATATGGGTGCCTTACTTCAAGGGGAATCTTTCTTGCTCCACATGTCCTTAGATAGTGCAATACATTTCTGTCAAAACTGCCTGTAATTTCATTACAGTGTGTCACGTCACGGAGGAACTCCCATTCGTAAAAGACACCCAAATTCTGCCTCCCCTTTTCAGAAAACATTAGGACGTGATGCCAGGGAGAGCGCGGGTGCGTGCTCCATTACAGTGAATGTCTGATTGTCCGGTAGCTTTCCGAATGTTTCTTTATGTTATAATGGTCAGTTTGTGGTGAAACGTGTGGGCAAATTTCCAGTAAAAAGAGCCTTGTTAGTGGAAACATGCCCACATTTCACCACAAAGTGAACCTTATAAAATAAAGAAACATTTGGATAGCTGCCGGACATTCACTATAGTGGAGCACGCACTCGCCCCCTGGCATCACGTCCTAACGCTGGAGAAAGGGGGCAGAATTTGGGCTGCTTTTTCGAATGGGAATTCTCAGACGTGACACACTGTAATGAAATTACAGGTGGTTTTCACAGAAATGTATTGCACTATGTGGAGCAAGAAAGATTCCTTTCGAAGTAAGGCACCCACATATTAGGTTAGGTGCAACACCATAACTATGTAAAGTGGTGAATCTCTGTAAAGAAGCAGTGCAACAATCTGTTGAGAACTCTGACCTATATTTTTTAATGCTATGTTACAACTTCCTTTACTTACATCCTGACTTGTATGATACTATAATTTCCAGTATTTGAGTCTGCTGTACTACCTTTTTTCATGTGTGAAATAATGAAAGGAGCATTCCTTTTAATATGGTGCTGACCAGGTCTTTGTCAGTATTTTCCGCTGCTTTTCTCCATCACATCAGTTAGTTGTTATATATCACTTCTGTTGTAAATTAACAGTTATGCAGCAGGCAGTGTTTTATGACCCCAAAGAACAATATTTATTGAAAAGCAACTGCAAATAAATACAAACCTGGTCATAACAATATTGAAAGGTGTGCTCATTTTTTTTATACATGACAAAAAGTAGTTAACTAAGTAAAGCAGACAGAAATTGTGAAAATAAGTGTATCATTCAAGTCATGACTCGGAGGTAACTAGTGGCTGGCAATGTAAAGTAGCATAAAAAGTACAGTTCAAAATTGTCACCACATTCTTGCAATGCTGCTTTAATTGATAATGTCAGTATGACATCATGAGCTCACAATCACACAACACACAATATGCATTTGCCTTGTGTCCAGAAAATTAACAAGTGGTAACACAGTGAAATGGGAGCGTTTCAGCACATACAAAGTACCCCAGAATTAATGGCGCACTCAGTCATGCGTGCAGTGGTGACACAGAGTCCCCAGAGTTTTTCTGCATGCCCAAAATGCATCCGCCTTGTGTACAGAAAATTGACAAGTGGTAACAAAGTGAAATGGGAGTGTTTCAGCACATACAAAGTCCCCCAGAATTAATGGCACATTCAGTCATGCGCACAGTGGTGGCACAGAGTCGCCAGATTTTTTCTGCATGCCCAAAATGCATCCGTCTTGTGTACAGAAAACTGACAAGTGGTAAAGTGAAATGGGAGTGTTTCAGCACATACAAAGTCCCCCAGAATAAAATGATGACTGTGAGCGAACTGTTGCTGGTCCAATGTGTGCTGTGATTCGAGCAAATGCAATGTGATCATCTCAACTGGATGGAAGGGTGCCTTTTGTCTGTACACTAATAGTAGCCTTGGTGAGTTGATATATATAGATATATATCTGTGTATTTTCTAGGTGAGGGAGGTTGACATGGACATGTTCTCATGGTATTGTTCTGTATCACAGGTCACAGATATTGTTGGTGTGCACATTCCAGTGCTCGATGAGAACTTTTTTGCATAGAAATTTGAAATGGATAACTCTCAAGCACATGAAGGTAAGTATTTTTTTGGGGGGAGTAGGGGGAAGCATATTTACATGTTTGTCTGTAATGGTTTCTTATTTTGTTACTTCTTCACAGATTTCATCTGTATCCTTCTCAATTCTGGTTGTTAATGATGGTTATGGTCATCTAATGAAATGACTTCTGCATGTTGCGTGTGTGCCCCACCGGGGGGGGGGGGCTGATGTTGAAGAACTTGTTTAGATAAGGCCACTTTGACAGAACAACAAAGTATCTGGAAGTTTCCTAAAAAAAGAAATGAATGACTTCTTACAACTTAATTGTAATTTGTCCCTGGTCCTCAATCTCAAGTCAAGTTACATTTCAAAACCATATCTTATCAAGTAACACAAACTGTGTGCAACTTTTTCAACACTGTCATGGTCAGGGCTGCACAGCTGCAAGTTCAGAATACAGTGCATAAATGATATCTTACAGAAATAGTTTTGGTGACGTACATATGTCACATAGTTTATGAATCGCACTCAGTCGCATTTGCTGCAGTCTTTCCAAAACAATGAAACAGATTAAATAAAATCTTCATACTTGCCAGAATGGATTTCAAATGGATTTTTCCATAGGTTCCTCTGTAAAGTACAGCTGCAGTACCATTCTCACCGAGTTTCAGCGAAGGAGAGTTTTTTTGTTAACCTGTAAAAAAAACAAAATAAGTGTACCGTATGTGTTTGACCATTGCGGCTCTGAAAAGCTACAGAAAACAAAACATGCAACTAAAGGAAGTGAAATAGCATAACAAATATTAGTACACATACTCATTTTATGGTTTAAATATTAATAAGCTTTGTGCCTGTGGCTGATGGATGTGGTCTTCTGTTCGATTCCCTCTGCCTTGGCATGGTAAATGCAAATGTAATGGGGAAATATTTCTGAATGACACTGGCGGTGGGTGCTGGTGGCGATAGCTGTGGCACATGATGATATTCTCTGTTATATCTTCCTGCATCTGGTGGTGGTGGTGGAAGTGGCTAACATCGGTCCCAGTGGTGGTGGTGGTCTGGGGCAGACAAACTCATGCTCAATGGTGGCAGTGGCTAACATCAGTCCCTGTGGCAATGGTCCATGGGTGGACAGACTCATGCTCGGTGGTGGCAGTGGCTAACATCAGTCCTGGTGGTGGTGGTCGGGGGTGGACAGACTTATGCTCAGTGGTGGCAGTGGCTAACATCAGTCCTGGTGGTGGTGGTCCGGGGGGTGGATAGGCTCATGCTCAGTGGTAGCAGTGGCTAACATCAGTCCCAGTGGTGATGGTGGTCCGGGATGGTACACCGCCTTTTAACAACTTCAGTTAAAACCTGCCAACATTAACCTCATCATCATCCTCACAAAGAAAGCTGCCCTCACAGTCATCTATGTCTGAAGTCTGACCACTGGGAAATTCTTTCTCCATTGTGTCATCATCTATGTCAGTGGAGAGCCGTTTCAGGCAGCCACTGCCATTGCCACCAGGATGGTCCATTTCCACATCACCAAAACCACCATGACTAAGCCGGGGTACGAATACCGAGGTTGCGGTCTGTGCTGGTATGTGTCTCTCATTCATTTTAATGACTGTTAGCAAACTAACATTTGCAAGAGACAGGTTTGTCTGACGATCCTTGACTATTGCACCTGCTGAGCTGAATACCCTCTCAACACTTACACTGGAGGTGGGCACATGAGGTACTTCAGTGCCACTGCAGTCAGCTCTGGCCATTCACTGACCTTTCCACTCCAGTACAAAAGAGGATCTTCAGTTAAAGTCAGATGCCTGTTTATAGACAAATTTGACTCAACCATTCTCTATGCTGCACTAAGTCCAGTGGTTGATGCATCATCCTGTTCTCCCGAATCATTTATGTCACAAATACCCATTTGGGATAAAGCCTCCCCAAAACGGCTTGACGCCAGCCACTTTGGATGACAGACCACCTGGAACTGCAGTCCCCTACCCCTTTTCAGGATACAATTGATGGTACTCCAGGTACACCTTCAGCCAGATTATGCTGCTGAGATTTGCTGACCTTGGCACGTGACTTCTGTGCCCCATGAACCAAGCGCACCAGTTGACCACTGATATTTTTTACCTGTTCAGGCCCTCCCTTCAGTACTGATGTAATTCCACATTCGTATTATGGGTCCAGCATTGTTGCTATGGCAAAGTTGTCACTACGCTGAATGCTCACAACGTGACAATTCTGGTCAAATACTGTCAGCATGTGTTGCAGCAACATACTGCTACCACCGTCTCCAGCAATATCAAGGCCATGCTGTACATTCACTAATGTCTGCCTCAGCACCCGCAGCAGTGGAATTGATTCGCTAATGAAGGCAGATTCGCCACTCACTGCCTGTGTGGCATGTTCAAAAGGCCACAAAATTGTTATTACAGAGTCCATGAGGCACCACTGCTCAGTCATCATAGACATGGAGGCCCTGGAACTGTCATGGCTAGTGTGCATCACAAGATATTCTAAGATGGCTTTATATTGTTCATACAAGCTCTCTGCCATGTATAAAGTGGAGTTCCATAGGGTGACAACTTCCAGCTTCAAGAGGTGCTGAGGCAGACTGTTTTCTATCTGCAACTGCCGCAGTTGGTCACGGGCCTTTCCAGATCGTGAGAAGTGAGAGCAGATACGTCGTGCAACGGTCAGCATTTCCTTTACATCAGAGTGCTGCAGAAACTCCTGCACCACAAGTTTTAAACTATGGGCCATGCATGGAACATGAAAAAAAAACACCATTCGTGATGCATTTCACCACCTTTGACCCATTGTCATTTGCTATAAACCCAGCTCTCAGGAACAGGGGGTTTAGCCACTTGTCAATTTCAGTCAGTACCACATCCAACATGTTCTCACCAGTGTGTGAACAGGTCACATTGCGCATAGCAATCATTGCATGCTGTTGAATTCCTGGAAGATTGCTACTGTGACAATCCACCTTACTGCACTGATTATTCACACTACCAACATCACAAACAACCCCTGGCACCTGCACCCAGTGTGCAGTTATACACCCCGCTGTTTTGCCACTTGTCCACATATCCATATGTAACCCCCCCTACAAATGAGGGTTCCCAAAAAGTCTTCCTTGAGCTTGCCCAAATGCTCACTGCCAGGCTGGTGTCCTGCGTTTTAGCAGTTTAAATGTGATTACCAGAGCCTGTATAGCCTCTGTGTACTGTCTCTTTAAGAGCTGCCTAATTGCAGCTTAAGTAATCTGAGAGGGAGCTCTGTTGAAAGATGTAACTATTTACTGAAAATCATTTAGAGTGATCATGATAATGTAGTTTGTCTAATCTGCTTTCTTTGTAGCAAGGACTGTTTTGTCTCAACTATCTTGGTCCTGGACTGCAAATTGGACCAATCAGTACTGGTGGGACCTAAAATGTAGCTGGACTACAGGAACTGTCTGAATTCAAAATCTGTACGAACTGTAGTTTGAACTTTTTGCGCCTTTTTTGCAACTGAAGGGGGAGCTCTTACTTTGTGACAGCCAGTTCAGCCAACCAAATATTTTAGATCTTGGGGAAGTCTCAGGCTGCTTGCAGTTTTCAGTTAGATCTAAGCTGGAAGCTGAACAAAAAGGAGCCGAACTGATTCTGAGCAGCAATCCTGAGTGGATTTGCAGGGGAGAACTCTGAAAAGATTAAGTTTTTGGCCTGCATGTCAGTGTACTGCTCCTGAGAGGGAGAGAAGAGAAGAGGAGAGAATTATTTTGGACTAAATCTAAGTTTGTGTGACTAAAGTAAGCAACTGAAGTGGGCCAGGCTCAACCTGAAGATGAAGATTTTGCTGAATGCAATTGGCCTGTCAGGAGTTCCAGCTGCCCCTAATCTCATGGTGTGTGCAGAGACTTTGCGATTGTGACCAGGGAGCGCTTTGCCTGGTACTGCAGAATTCCATTACATGTAAATGTGCTATGAGCTGCTTGTGGGTCATGAGTTAGTCCCCCACTGTGTGAACTGTGTTCTGCTTGCTGGAAGCTGTATCCAGCCCAAAACGGACTGCATCCGAATTTGTCTCCATGCAGTCTGGGCCTTGCCAGACTGGCCCAGCCAGACTAACCACTGCACAGAGAAGCCATCGATGAGAGACCTGCCTGAGGATCAGCCCCCTGCTCCATGCTTGAACAGGAATTATGCCTCTGCGACCCATATGGGCCCTGCTTCTCCTGGCATTCCAGATCAACCACTTGCAGTCTCGATTTTTGTCCAGCCTGTGTCCAGTCTTGGGTATCGTGAGTAAATACCAGGGTAGCTCCCTGCAACAACAGCTTAATCTGAGTGTGTCATCTGATTGTCTTGTTGTTTCATTTCCTTTACAAACTGAGCCCTCTGGCTCTGGATTACAAATATTGTGTGCTGTGCATATTGTGTTTTCCATCACAGGGCCCCAACCAGCTGCAGTGCCGGCTAATCCTGGGCAACAGACCTGGCTAGCCCATCTTTTCTCCCCCTGGGTACCCATAGAAACATAGAATTTGATAGCAGATAAGGACCGCTTGGCCCAACCAGTCTGCCCATTTCCCTACCTAATGGATAAGCTGCAGATCCTAGTTAACCAGCAGCCTACTTCTTCCTACCCCCACCAGAATTACCTTATGACTGTCCCATGCATGCTTGAATTCCACCACTGTTTTTGACCCAGAGGTGTGACTGTGTGGAGGGACTCAAAGCACATGCATAACTGCTTGATTGATATAACCTTTAAGCTAATTAATCTGATTTTGTCCCTCCCTTGTTCAAGTCCCCTGAATAAATCAGATCTAACTTTTTCTGCATGCAATCTGACTGTGGTTCCAGTTTGTGCTCAAAGTACTGTACTGTTGCTATTTGCTGTGCATAACCTTGTTTTACAAGGGGTGCCCAGGGTCGAACCAGAGGAACCAGCCCTGGTGGTAAGTGCAAACAGTGTGGGTACTTGTGTGGTGTACCAGGGGTATTGTGAAAGTGATTATTGTACAGTGTTCAGGTCACTAGATGGGAAAGGGGGGGTTACAGTGTCCCAGAGGGCTGTGCCCAGGTTAGCTTGACCACTACCAACCCTGATCTCCAGGTGGAGGCACCCGTTTCAGAACTCAGGCCTCTTAACCTGCTACTAGCCAAGCAGGCAGGGATAGTAGCCCTTGGGATAGCGCCACCTAGGGGTTACACATACTTAAATGGATGAATGGAGAGGAGGAATGTTGAAGGGCATGTCTTACTGAGTCAGACACAGTACGGAACAACTTGTGGATAGCACGGGTAGAAAAGTATGTCCTGGATGGCACTTTCCATTTTGGACAGGCATGTGCAGCAAACCGCTGGAACCAAAAATTCTCCACAAAAGAGAAGGATAAAACATCAATTGCCAGCATTTCAGCTACAGCAGCATTAAGTTCACGTGACACTGTATGATTGGGGGTGTACTTCAGCTTATGTGCAAAAACACTCTGTAATGTGGGCTGACTTAAACATTTTACACGGGGTGTGATCATAAATGGTTGTGCTCTGTGATGAATGGCATTGGCAGGGGGTGGAGTGTGGACGTTTAATGAAGACAGTTGCACAGGTGATGATGACAAACCCAGAAATGCAGTTATTTTGCTAGATTTGCCAACCGGGGTTGATGTACCACTTCCACTAGACACACTGCATTCACCACCACCAAAACTGCCACTCTCACCAGCACTGGACAACATTTCAAAGTCATTATGCTCCTCCACCTCATTATGCCTATAGTAATCCTCTGCTCTTATTACCTCACTACTGCACACGTTTAATTTACTACTGGACTTAACAGTCATGGAAGGGGATAACATGCTTGTTATGGTTGCTGACGAGGGTGAACGCCCCACTGTGGTACTAGCTGCCATCTTGTGCTGGGTCCACAGTGTCATGTGCCTATTCTTAAGATGCGTATGCTGCCCTCCTGTGCCCAGATGGCTCCCTTTTTACCTCAACTCACATGCACCTGGCAAACCTGGCAGATTGCAACTGACTCATCATTTGCATCTTGAACAAAAAAATCCCAAAAAATGGATTGTGATGCTTTACTTTTAACATGTCCATGATGCTGCTTATTTAACTCCATTCTTTTAAGCACTGAAGTGGGGGGGGGCACGTGATGTTTCGGGCACTGCACACCTGGACTGCAACTGACCACCATGACTACCTATTATTACTGGGTCATCATCATCAACTGAAACTGGTAAATCACAAGTTTTTATGGTGGGGGGGATTACTGCAAAGAGACTCAGACACAGCCACCTTGAATTTCTTTTTCTCCAGTTCCCAACTGGAGTCAATTACATCATCATCATATTCATCAACATCCACATCTTCTGCTTGGATGCTGGCATGTGGACTGCATGTTGCAACAACAGCAACATCATCATCATCATCTCATTCATCATCATCGTCTACACCACCACCATCACCTAATATTTTTTCACCACACAGTGAATCACTGCATGGAAAATGCGTGACATTAACCGCCATGGTGGACGGAATATCACATTGCATGTTATCATTGACATGATCATCAGAATCCCCAGGTTCAGTTATTGGGATGATACTGGGAAGTATGACGTCATCTATGCTGCCACTCACTTGCACTGCTTCACACTCCACCATATTTTTGGATACAGTACACTGGTCAGAATTAGAACTTGAGGCACCAATACTAATACTACCACCATCACTATCACCACTGGCTGGGAAAACATAATCTCCTCCAACTATGAGTGAAGCTACTGATTGGGCTGTGAAAAACATTGCAGAAGAAATACCTTTCCTCACATCAGCAATGCACTTCTGCGTCTGCGTACTACCACGCCCACAGCCTATCGTACTGGCAGCAGTGCCATGGCGAGAACAAGCTTTGCTTGCATGTCTCTTTGTGGGCATTTTGGGGGATCAACAACAATATTATAAACAAATTTAGATTTTAAGTTCACTCTCTGATTGGGGGGATGCTGGATGTGACGCCAAAAAACAACTGTGGCTTCACCAACAGATAGAGACTGTCATGCAGTGAAAACGACTTCAGTAACCAGTGGTGCTGATGAGGTCACAAACAATCCAGTCTGGTAAAAAATTCCTTTTGCCGGTGGGGTTGGGGGGGAGCACTGACTGCAGATTTTTACAGCGGTACAAGCAGCAAAACAAAGAACAGATAGCACTATCGCAGTACAAAATCAGGCAGCTGCAGTGGATAGCAGGTTCACACTGCTGTGCCTGCAATTACACTAGACTGTGGCACAATAAAAGGTGTATTATTTGATGTCACACAACACCGCACACACACTCACAGTACAGTTTGTCTACAGTAGTGAATGAGTAATGTATAGCAAATTGAAAAGTTCAGTAATATGCCACGTATTGTAATGTAAACAACCGGAAATTATGAACTGCTGCACCAGATCCACACAACACATAATCAGCAAGAAAATTTCAACAATTACTGACAACATTACTGTGTGTACATTAACACAGTCAGTTATACAACAAAAATATAACCAAAAAACAAAGAAATCACTATTTCTCCAACTTAAATCTATCTACACCATAGATACGCCCCTGCCCCAAAGCACACTTTCACTGTCTTTCATTACACACACTTAATGTTGTACATTAACATTCAAAATGCACACAAAACCAAAAACACTCGATGATATGAGCACAGGAGGGTTTCCTACAATTGATGAACTAAAGTTTGAACCCAAAGAAAACTGCAAAAATGCTTTTTTTAACAGCTTTTAGAAGGTTTCAATCACAGACAGCTCTCAGAACACACTGTCTCCTACTGCTTCCTACACACACTACCCAGAACTGAGGCTGTGCAGATCAATATAGAGCCCATGTGACCTGAAATCCCATGAACCACTGCAAAATTTGCCTTCGGAGCTCAAAAACAAGGCGAAGTGCGTTGTTTCCATACGCCATGTAAGACCCTGGTGGAGTAGTGGTCTGGGAAGGCGGAGTAATGCGAAGTAATTGTTTTCAATGGACTTTGCGTTACTCATTATAACGCGAAGTACTCCACTTCACGTTGCAGAGCACTCCGCAAATCCACCTTTACTCTGCGAATCACTTCGCGGAGTGGATTGAGCCCACTTTGCCCACCACTAGACATGACCTTCCCACTGTGAATCCATGCTGCCTCTGGATACTGAAAATTTCTTTCTTTCGGTAGTGATTTCATCATTTTCCCTACTACTGAGGTTAAACTAACAGGTCTGTAGTTTTCTGCCTCTGCCTTGCTCCCACTTTTGTGAAGAGGAATCACATCTGCCCTCCTCCAATCCTCAGGTACCACACTCCCATGATTTGTTAAAAAGGGTAGTCAGTGGTGTCCCTAGGTCTCACCTTAATTCTTTTAGGATTCTGGGGTGAATCCCATCAGGCCCCACTGCTTTGTCCACCATGAGTTTTAGGAGTTCTCTCAGGACCCTTTCTTCTGTGAATGGACTGTTATCGACCTCCCTGTCCAGAGTGCTTCTACTGCTTGGTTTATGTACCTCCCCCTCTTCTTCTTTTGTGAATACTGAGAAAAAGTATTCATTCAGTTCATTCAGTATCTCTGTTTTTCCACTGTCATCCTCTGCTCACCTCCCTCTCCCCTTTATTGAGCCTCACTATCGCTCCCTTGGTCTTCCATTACTCCCTGATGTACCTATTAATGTTTTATCTCCCTTCTTAACAGAGTTGGCTATCTTTTCCTTGGTTCGGTGCCTTTGGTATTCTGACTGTCTTCCCCACTTCCTTCTGCTTTAACTGATGCAGTTCTCTGTCCTGCTCATTCTGTGATTCCTTATACTTCCTTGGAAGTTTAGGAAAAAGAAGGCCACAGCCCATTGAGATTGTCCCCCATAACATTGTGGGTCATTGTACCTAAATATTGTTGTTTTCCAACAATTTGTCCAAACCTTTTTTGAAGGCAGAGAAGGAGTCAAGGTCCAGACAGTCTTGTGGAAGCTGTTTCCATACTCTAGGGACTCTGATAGCATAAAAATATAATCTCTTATTTGTTTTAGCTATGCTTACATTATTTTGTTTGTTATGGAGTCTAGAGACAACCTTTCTCTGTGAAAAGTTAAGTCTGCATTGCTGCATCAGTTCTGGTGACTGTTGAATTTTAAATAAGAAGAGGAGGTAACCTCTACTCCTTCTGGTTTGTAGAGAATGAAGCCCTGTAGCAGAATGCCATCTGTTTCTCCCTAACTATCCCTGACTCCTCTTTTGAGAACCATAGTGTTTTTTGTTTTTTTTTTACTTTGTTTTGTTTTGTCTATTTGCTTCACACAAAGACTTGTGGCCTCTATGATGGCAGTTTGGATTTTCTCCCATTGTTCTTCTACCCTTCCTTTGTGCCCCTTTGCTAGTGCATTCCTTAGGCACTCACACATTTTGCCAAAATCAGCCCTCCTAAAATCGAGTACTTTTTTCTTGGTATGGCTTGACTCTACCAATGTGTTTATCGTGAACCACACTTGTTCGGTGGTCACTAGTTCCCAGACGGCTACCCACTTCTAAATCTGTGATCCTCTCACCATCTCCATTTGATAGTACCAGGTCTAAGATTGCTACGTCCCAAGTGGGTTCCAACAGTAGCTGTATGAGGCATGCCCCCTGCAGGGCATCGAGAATGACCCCGCTCTAGGATGTGGCTGCAGCACATGTGCTCCAGTTAACATCTGTCATATTCAGGTCCACCATCAACAATATCTCCCCCTTTTCTGACATTCTAAGGATGCCTTCTATCATTTCTTTGTCCATTTCCTGCCCCTGAGATGGGGGTCTGTATACAACCGCCATGTGGATTGTGGTGCCATTACCTGTCTCCAATTTATTCATTTGTTCATTACAAATTGGGTTTACAACCTTTGAGTTAGAGATTCATTACAAAGGCACCTCATCGTGGGGGGGGCAGACATCAAGATAGTTATTACAGTGCAGATTAAAACAGAGGATAACATTACAAGTGTAGTAAAAGGAACATTTAACATAGATACACTTAGGTTACATAATGGAGTAGTTTGTATGTTATTTAGGTTACATAATGTTACAAAATTGTGAGTTACACTCATGGATATAGTAGGTCTTCAGAGAAGACAGTGGGTTACATCCCTGTTTGGACCTAGTAGGGAAGGGGTAGGTCTGGGGGAGAGAGAGGCTACCCACTGGACATCCAAGGTGATCCACAGTGCCTTCTCTCTTCCCGGTTTACTCTTTAGTTCTGTTGCTTTGATCCCTTCTCTTACATAGACAGCTTCTCCTCCTCCTCCTCTTTTACCCTCCCTGTCATACCTGTAGATTGCATACCCTGGTATGTTTACATCCCAGTCATGGTTCTCTGTGTACCATGTTTCTGTGACTGCCACAATATCTAGGTGTCCCTCTTCCATCAAGGCTGCTAAATCAGAAAGCTTATTACCCAGACTATGGGCACTGGTACTCATCATCCTCAATTTTTTTATGGTCTTTCTTCTTTTAACCTCATCCCTGCCCTTACTGTCTTTGGCTTTTTCTCCATTTAGCCCGTCCTGCTCCCTATCAACCTCTCTATCTTGGTGTATACCTCACAGATGAACATGTTTTGTGGGGGGGAAGGCTGGGAATTCCCTGCTTCTCATCAGTGCCTTCCCCATTGGCTAGTTTAAAAGCTTGTCAATGAGGCATTTAAACCTATGATCTAGAAGCCTACTTCCCCTCCTGGACAGATGCAGCCCATCTTGCCAGTATAGGTGTGCATCTCTCCAGGCGGATCCCCAGTCCCCAATGAAGCCAAAATCCTGTGCTCCACACCAGTTTTTCAACCACTGATTGAATTGCATAGTGCGTTGTACCCTACCCTCACCCATGCCATTGACAGGCAGCACCTCCGAGAAGGTTACCATGTGTGCTACTTGGCTAAGGCCCCTCCCCAATTCCACAAACTTCTCCTTCACTGCTCTGATTCCATGCCCAGCTAAGTAATTTGTCCCTAGGTGGACAATGATGTTCAGCTCCCTCTCTCATGCAGATGATCTCGTAATCCTGAAGATTCACTTCCCATCCCTCCAAGCCCTGAAGCCAGGCAGGCACCTTATCTCCCTCTCCACTTTTCCCCCCAGTTCTATCCCCCTACTAACTTAGTTCCCCACAAGGAGGTCCTTCCTTCCCATGTGGTGTCTCATGCCACTCTCCTGTGGGCCTTTCTTGTGGTGGTTCCCAGCAACCTCCTTGGTCTCCACTGCGGGTGCCTCCATAGGGGAACTATGCTCCACCAAAATAGCATAAGGATTGTGGAGAGGCACAACTGGAGGGATTCACCTCTGTTCTACCACCTTCACCCTCCCTGAGCCCACCGTGGTCCAATTACACTTCCAGTCTCTCTGTTACTAGCCCCACTCACCACTTAATCAGTGGCCAATCCTCTGGCCATTTAAAGTTTCTAATTCTATCCCTTTCCCTCCACAGAAACTTACCTTTGACCAGGCTGCCTCCTCCAGACCTCTGGCCATGGCGCGCTCCTTGGAGCCCTTGGTCATACTCAGCCTCCCACGGCAGAGCAAATCAGGTACACCCGTTGTTGCTCTTCTTTCCTACTTGGATCCAAACCTCTGTTTCCTGCTGGCTAATTTAGCCTGAGAACTGCTAGACTGCCATTGGTTAGCGTGCCTTCTTTAAGATGGACATTTGGACACCAGCCCTTGCAAGCACCATGGCTGTTCACTGACAGACTTTTGCTATTTTTTCAATCTGTGCCCTGACCAGCTTTTAGCTAGCTAGTCAGCCGACTCTGTACTGCTTAACATCCTTATAACTGGATCTGCATGTTTCCAGAGTACTTGGGCAAATGTGAAGTTTCCAAACTACTATGGGTAAATGTGTTTTATGCAGAGTACTGTTTTGTTTTCTTTCTGATTGTGGGAGAACTGCATATGGTTACTGTGTTAAATTGCTGTGTGTTTATACCAAGGCCCTGAGTTTTCTGCAGTTCTGTGGCTGCAACTGACCATGAAATTAATGGCTGACCACAGAAGTTGCTGCTGGCCGCAGACATTCTTAGAAATTGTGGAAAATAGTAAAACAGTGACTCATTTGGAGTGGATTGTTGTAAACAAAAATAGTGATGAATGTTCATAAGGATGAGCATCAGCATCAAACATCTGTCAGATACTCCAGTCTGTCCGAGGGTCAATCATTTCCTTACAAAACAGTATTTAAAGTGATCACCATTGTGAACAAAATGAAAAATTGTGAACAAAATGAACTAACAACACTAATGGTCAGACTGGACAGGTCACAGCTGGTGGCACTGAATGCAGTGCAACATCTGACTGAAGAAAAAAATATCTAGTGAATAAAACAGTAGAATCACCACTAAACCTGAATTAGGGGGATTCCTATGGAGGAGTAACATGTCACACTCTCACTCACACAGGGACAGATGGCTGTGCTTGCTGCTTTCCAACCCTTCTCTTCTCTGTTCTACAATTCTGAAAACTGCTCTGCCTGGCTGAGAACCCCCACCCCATGCTTATCCACACTTTTACTTGGTATTACTTGGTATGAAAGAACAGAAGAAGGCCAGAGCCCATCGAGACTGTTCCGTACACTATGTGGGACATTATTTATCTATTATCTCTCAACCAACATCTAATTTGTTTTTAAAGACAGTGGCACTAGTTGCCTCTACCAATTCTTGTGGCAAGGTGTTCCATACAATTGATGCTCTTATTGGAAAAAAGTTTCCCCTTTTGCTGGTTTTATAAGTTTTTACTTCAAGCTCATTATGCAGTCTCGGAACATGTCTCCTTTTGGAGAGTGTTAGACCACATTTTCCCATTAGATCTGGTGAATTTATTAAATTAAAAACCATAAGCATATCACCTCTTAATCTTCTAGTTTGAAGAGAGAAGAAACCAGTAGTTTTTAATCTGTTCTGATAATCCAAGTTTGTTAATCTTGGAATCATTCTAGTTACTCTCCTTTGAACCTGTTCAAGAATTGCAATGCCTTTTTTTGGTTTGGATTCCAGAAAGGGGAGCCATGGTCTAGAAATGGTCTAATGTATGCCCTATACAATGGAATAAGGCATTGTTCAGTGTGATTAACAAAAGTGCGTTTTATTTGCCTCAAAAGTCTGTTGGTCATGCAAGCAGGTCTAACATGGTGATCATTTGATGTAAGTTTATTATTAACATATATCCCTAAATCTTTTTCACAATTTGATGAGTGAAGTGGTAGTCCGTTTATATAATATATCATTTTTGGATTATTTACACTGAAATGCACTACTAAACATTTGTCTTGATTAAACTGCATATGATTTTCATTTGCCCAAAGTGTTAATTTTTCCAAATCCTTCTTTAATACAGAAATATTTTCTTGATTATTAACCTTGCCCCCCAATTTAGTATTGTCTGCAAATTTAACCATGAAGTTGTTTGGCCCTGTTTGTAAATCACTGATAAAGAGATTAAACAATGTTGGTCCCAAGACCAACCTCTGTGGTACACCACTTGTCACACTACCCGAATCAGACAAGATATAATTAATTCTGACTCTCTGAGAATGATTTGTCAACCAGTTTAAAGTCCAGTTGACAATATCAGGTGACAAACCTAGACTGTGCATTTTAGTAATGAGTTTTTAATGTGAGACTTTATCCAAAGCTCTACTAAAGTCCAAAAGAATTACATCAGTAGGGATACCCATATCTAGTAGAGTTTTTATATTATTGTAAAAAGATATCAGATTGGTGGTGCAGGAATACTTGGGAGTAAACCCATGCTGATTTGAATCATAAATTCCTACTTTTTTACAATCTTGATCTATTAGGGACTTCATTACTCGTTCCAT
This sequence comes from Neoceratodus forsteri, assembly GCA_016271365.2. NCBI lineage: Eukaryota > Metazoa > Chordata > Ceratodontiformes > Ceratodontidae > Neoceratodus > Neoceratodus forsteri. The sequence goes on along the minus strand of CM057454.1, from coordinate 1,218,509,541 downwards.
TAATTTACCAGCCACTGAGGTCAGGCTAATTGGATGATAATTTTGCACAGAACTTCTATTGCCTTTTTTAAATATGGGAGTAACTATTGCTGAACGCCAATCATTTGGCACAATGCTTTCTTGTAAGGATTTATTAAAGATAATTGACAAAGGTATAGAAATATTTATAGAGGTTTCAATCAGAAACCATGGATGAATACCGTCTGGGCCCAGACTAGTATTTTTTTGTTAGTTTTTGATAGCCTGTATAATGTCAGTTGGATAGAACCTATGATAATCTACGTGGTGAACTTTAAATGTACTAACAGGTGATTTTTGAGAGAAGACAAAAGTACTTATTAAAGATATTCAAGGTTTCAATATCAGATAGAGAAGAGCCATTGGTTATAATGGGACCAATGGTCCTTGATACACCTTTTTTATTATTTACTGTATATAGGAGAAAAGATATTTGTGACAGACTTTTGTGTGAGCTAGTTTAAATTCTAGCTTATTTTTTGCCAATTTAATAGAATTTTTTAAGTTTTTCACAGATAGTCTGTATTTATTTAATAGAGTAGTTTTAAATGGAACAGAACTATTCTTAAGTTTCATAAAAAGTTACATTTTTATTTTAATCTGATTTTTAATTGTCTTGTTGAACCATCGGGGATTTTTTCCTTTATTATTAAATTTCCTCTTAGATGGAATAAAGGTATTTTCCAAATAATGTACAATGTTTTAAAAAAAGTCCCAAGCTTGTTGTGTTGTACAATTAAGAAGATTAGATTCCTAGTTTATGTTTTGTAAGTATTCATTGATTTTAGAAAAAGTTGCTTTATTATAATTTTTTGTACAGTATAACTTCCTTTGTGTAGTTTTAAACTGTTGAATTTCAAAAAGAATAGATGAATGATCACTGGTCCCGAGTGGATCCCAAATCTGTAAATTGCTAATTTGTTGCTCTATGTTAGTAAATAATAGATCCAAAATATTAGCACCTCGAGTGGGTTCAGTAACAAGTTGTTGTAATCCAGTACTAACTACCACATCTATTAGTTCTTTCTCAGCATAGGACTGTCCTGAGAGTGAGTCCCTGTTAATATGAGGGAGGCTAAAGTCACCAAATATTACAGTATCTTGAGATTCTGAAAATGTGTAATTTCTTTAAACATATCAGTTGTGTAATCTGAATTTGCAGATGGAGGTCGATTTATGTTACCAATAGTTATATAGGACTGCTCCTTCAATAAGATTTTAACCCATATACTTTCCAAAGGAAAGGGAGAACACACTTCAAAGGAAGGAATATAATTTTGTATGTACATACAAACTCCACCGCCTTGCTTATTTAATCTGTTTTTATGATATAACTTATAACCTGGAATTTCTCCGGACCAAATTGAGGATGCGTCCCACCAAGTTTCAGTTACTCTCACCACACCTATATTTAAAGTTTTACATTTGGCTTCGAGTTCTGCTAATTTGAGTTGGTTTAAAGATCTTGCATTCAAAGCTAGGAATTTACATTTAGTTGTAATAATATTTTGATTAAGTATTCAGAGACTTGGGAATAGACTCATTCTCCCCCATTATTTTTAGTTTAAACAATAAGCGTACTACCACTACGACTGAGATGTAAACCGTCCCAGCAAAACAAGGAAGAATGATCTGAAAATGATTCCCAGTAGGTAATACAGGGTAGAGCCTGCTTAAAATGCCACTTTCTCAGCCATTCATTTAGGGCTTTGATTTTTGTGTCATGGTAGGATGTTGCTCTCGGGACAGGTAGAATTTCAGACATACATACACAGCATCCCCTATCAAGTAACAGGTTATTTATTTAAATATATAAATATAAATAAAAAATAAAAGTAACAGGTTACATAACGCCACATAGTCCTCTTGTAACTGATTAAATGGGGTGCTGTTTATATCATTAACACCGGCATGTATGATAACCAGTGGATTTTCCCCCACATTTTGTAAAATTTTAGGCATCATGGAGGTAATGTCAGATACTCTGGCCCCACGAAAGCTAGAACAAGTGCGGTTGCTCTTGTCACTATTGTATACTGCCCTGTCAATGTGCTTATTGATTGAATCTCCCAGGACTAACACTTGTTTTGAGACAGTAGGGGTACAAGAATCAGAAACAGGTGATTGTTTAACACACTCTGGAGTGATTAACTTAATAGGTATTGATTTGGTAGCTTGAGACTTACTAGGACAAATATTCATGGGCATTAACTCCTGATTGAAAAGTGTTTTTAAACCATTATTATCAACAGAGGGTGATGCACAGGATACATCATGTAGCACTTCATTATTTGATACAGTCAATTGCTCAAACCTATTACGAGTTTCATTGGGGCACTATTGTGTATTTGACCACCCCTCCTTTTTTAAGAGGCTTTGTGACAATGGTCCAGTAATCATTATCATGAGAAGAGGGCAGATAATCATCCACCTTATAAGAGGGGGCAGAGGCAACAGGTATACAAATACTAGTCGTTACAATTGTCTCATCAGGAGGCATAGAAATGCTACCTACATGTGAAGGAAATTGTTCATTAGAATGAAGTTGTTCATCCATAATATCAATGTAGCTTTCCAATTCCCTAATATCAGTAGAAACTGGTTTAATATTAAGCAGAAACGCTATCTCTGCTTCAAGAGTAGTAATCAGATGGCAATTAGCACATACATACTCGCTCCCATAATTTCCCTCACTATACATCAAACATTGCATACACTTACTAAGTTCTTTTTCCATTATTAAAGGTGTATATTTACTAAGTAGAGGATATGCTAAAATTATCATATCCAAGTTTGTCTAATGTAGCAGTGTCAGCATGCTTAGCGGACACAGCAGAACAGCATAAATGCGTGTGTGTCTCTGTGTCGGCCCAGACAATTTCTCGCCCCCGCCACTAGAGGGGCAGGTTTTAAGGCAAAAACTGAAGTAAGCATCCGTTCACTTCCGGTTTCGGCGCGAAGTAAAAATAGCAATATTTACTTAAATTCAGCAAGATTCTGTGAGTTGAAGGTTTACAAGCCCTTAAAAGGGCAAGAGAACCACCAGTCAACAGTGCTTTTAACAGAGAGATGTTGTTTGGGGTAGGAGGTATACTAGCCAATTGCTAGTCCTTCAGGTTCCCACAATGCTCTGCTATTCACCAATGAGTCAGTTACAAGCAAATGGTACCACACAATACAGCAACAGTTAAAACAAATATATTATTGGTATATCAAAGTATATTGGTGCACTACACTACTCCACCTCTCACCAGAGGTTTGCTATATCAGTAGCAATGCCACTATTAAACACCCCACTCACTAGAGGGGCAGGTTTTAAGCTAAAAACCGGAAGTAAGCATCCATTCACTTCCGGTTTCAGCACGAAGTAAAAATAACAATATTTACTTAAATTAAGCAAGATTCTGTGAGTTGAAGGTTTACAAGCCCTTAAAAGGGCAAGAGAACTACCAGGCAACAGTGCTTTTAACAGAGAGATGTTGTTTTGAGGTAGGAGGTATACTAGCCTGTTGCTAGTCCTCCAGGTTCCCACAATACTCTGCTATTCACTGAAGAGTCAATTGCAAGCCAGCCTGGATTTTTAAAATTACTAGTGCCTTTCTGTCTGTCTGGAACACCTATGTGTCTCTTTGAGACCAGATGCAGTGTATAAAAAAATACAATATCCCATTCTCGGCAAGTGTAGACTGGACTTATTTAGCATTGCAGGCAATAATGTATGGAACAGCCTTCCAGAGGAGGTTGTGGAGTCAAAAACAGTGGTGGAATTCAAGCATGCATGGGACAGTCATAAGGCAATTCTAGGGGTTGGGGGTAGGAAGAAGTAGGCTGCTGGTTAACTAGGATCTGCAGCTTATCCATCAGGTAGGGAAATGGGCAGACTGGGTGGGCCAAGCGGTCCTTATCTGCCATCAAATTCTATGTTTCTATGTTTCTATTGCAGGCTAATAATGAAAGAGAGCTCTGTGATTTGCTATTACAGTGTTAAGTTCTTAAACTTTCACTTGTTCATACTTGTGACCATTTGATAAAGCACTTTAATATGAGTATGGCAATGTATTTAGTTAAATCTCATTTAACATAATTTATTAATATCATTATCTATGCATTTAGAATTAGTGAGTCAAAGAATAAAAAGTGAATAAAATGTTACTACCTTCAAAAGATGTGGAAAAGTGAAACCAAATGTACCAAAAAGTACAATCTTTCGTTCTCGGGTAGTGTGCTCCGGACTTACTTAGTGAGCAGGATAATAAAGAAATGGAGCTCCATGATCTGCTATAAATTATACTTTTAAACTTTCATTCATTCAATGGCACTCTAAAAAGCCACTTCCAAGTCCTCTGTTGATCATTGCCATAGTAACCTATACAGATGGTTTGTTTAAAGCCTTTTCATTAAAATACATATATAAAAGCTGGGCTCCATTGTTATTAGTTCGCCTGCATTTGTAAATATTAATATCCCCGTTCTAGGCCAGTATGCTCTTATTTTATGTAGTGTGCAGGCTAATAATAATAAAGACTGGTGCTGCTGTTTTATAATACTCTCTGAAACCCGTTCTGCTTCACTCCCCACTGCCCTTGCTGAGACCAACCTATACATGCTTTTTGTGTCAGGACTCCCTTGTAGCATGTCCCTGGCCAGGAGGGCATTCTTATTTGTTTTGTAAAAAAAAAAATTCAGCCAGAGGGTATTAGCACTAATGTGTCCCTAGCAGGGAGGACACCAGCAAGGAGGGGATGTTTCCTTTTAATTTTGCACTTGGACTGGGTTTAAGCCAAGCTGTTATTTTTTTTTAATCTGCTCTGCAGTAAGGGACTTACTTTCTTGAATGTCATAATGGCTGACAGTGACAGTCACGGTAAGCACAGCCCAGAAAGGAAGGAAGAAAAACACTGATTTATGGCACATTGTAGAAGTAGGACCTAAATGAGAAAAAATAAATAAATTGATTAATGTTTGCATCAAATGAAAGGCAGAGGACACATGATCCTTCAAACTGGGACATACATGAAGAAAATCATAATTTCTCAGGCACAGCAGTGAGGTCGTTAACTTGTGCACAAATATATATATATTTTTTTCATATGGGGGGAGTTGGTTGAAACACATTGACAGGTCCTGCCTAGGAGTCCCAAATGACAAGGACCATCAAACTCCAGGACACGCTAATTCTGATCAAGAAGAGCCAAACCAGCAAGCAAACTGTTACCATCCACTAGCGAAGGTAAAATTAATGAAGTTGTTTTTTTGTTTTTATAAACGTGTATTTGGCATCTATGAAAGTAATAATCTGAGATTTTGGACCATATCTTTTAAGTGTGCACCCCATTCTTTGCCAGCTCTCTGTGGACTGTGTGTTCTGTTTAATTATTTTGCAAGAGAACCTTTTGGAGCCTTTTCCCTCTTTGCTTTTAGAACAGTCCAACTTCAAATGAGAAAAAGGTTTGCCTACCTCTACTTATAAAAAATAATCATAAGTGCAAAATGTATCCTGGTGGTAAAATAAAATCAGGGACATACTCCTGACCTGGTTTCCCATTTTCCCCTTAAAAAATCCCATGGGAGAAAGCAGGTTGGGAGCATGTCCATAATTTTAATATACCACCAAGGTACTGTGACCTTGCTATGTTGCCCTTGTGATTATTTTTCATTGAAGTTCACACTGGCTTTGTAAAGCTAACCTTGTGCTGGTAATTCTTCGGGGTGTCTGGAGTACAAGTGAAGATGATTATTGGGATCTTTAATTCCTTTTGCAGCTTGTCCCTCCCCCCATTGCCTCCATCCCTTTTTCATGTAATAGCTACTTTCAGTACCTGATGATGTGTGTTGGCCCCTTTTAAAACTTAAAAAAAAAGTGTGAATCACATGGCTAAATTGATGAGTGTCAGGAGCTGTTAAACATTTTTATTCATTATTTGTTACATATAGAATAGTGGATAGTTGACTATCCACAACAAGGCTGTGTTTCCCTCGAGGGAGTTGATGTTATAGAGACCTCGAGAGCGAAGTTCGAGAGGTCTCCTTGGAATCATCAACTCCTGAGATGGAAACACAGCCTTAGTTGAGGATAGTCAACTATCCACTATTTTTTATGGTACATGGTTCCCCCAAAATGGACACAAGGCTCATACCTTGCATTGACACTCCTGCACTGGTCCTCGCTTGAGTCCCCCGAGATACTGGTACTCCTCACTGCAGTTATGCCGTTTAAAATGGTCTATACACCAAACCGCTCGCTAAGTGAATGTGCCATTTTAGAACATATTTTTTTTTAATCACTGCCTGTTTCCACCAATCAGGTAGGAGCTCAAGGGGCAAAAGTTGTTGTACTATCGATGTGACATCAGAACGATAGTACGACAACTTTTTTGACCTTTGAACTGTCATAGAAACACAGGAACATAGACTTTGATGGCAGATAAGGACCACTTGGCCCACCCAGTCTGCCCATTTCCCTACCTACTGGATAAGCTGCAGATTCTAGTTAACCAACAGCCTATTTCCTGCAACCCCCACTATAATTGCCTTATGTCTGTCCCATGCATGTTTGAATTCCTCCACTGTTTTAGACCCCACAACCTCTCCAGGAAGGGTTCCATGCGCCCACCACTTTCTCCGTGAAAAGAATTTCCTCACATTACCCTGAGTCATCCCTCTAACTTTAAATTGTGCCCTTGTTCTTACATATCTCTTTTCTGAAAGATGCTACCCTCCTGGACTTTGTTGATTCCCCTGAGGTACTTAAAAGTTTCTATCATGTCCTCCCTGTCCCTCCTTTCATCAAGGGTATACATATTAAGCTCTCTCGGTCTCTCTTCATATGTTTTCTGATGTAGACCCTGCACCATTTTAGTTGCCCTCCTCTGGACTGCTTCCATCCTATGTCCTTGCGTAGATGAAGTCTCCAAAACTGCACGCAGTACTCCAGATGGGGTCTCACCAACTGTCTGTATAGAGGGATAACCACTTCCCTTTTTCTACTTGTGATGCCCCTCCCTATGCATCCCAGTATCCCCTGGCTTTCCCTACTGACTTCTCACATTGCATACCCACCTTTAGGTCATCTGATATGACTACACCCAGATCCCTTTCCATTATTGTTGTTGTTAGTACCTCCCCTGCTATTGTGTACTCTTCTCCTGGATTTTTATTTCCCAGGTGCATTACTTTGCACTTCTTTGCATTGAATCTAAGTTGCCATATGTCTGACCATTACTCCAACCTTGCCAAGTCCCTTCTCATCCTTTCTACCCCCCCTTGTGTATCAACTCTGTTACAGATCTTTGTGTCATCCACAAAGAGGCATACCTTTCCTTCCAGACCCTCTGCAATGTCACCTATAAAGACATTAAAGAGGACTGGACCCAGTACTGAGCCCTGAGGTACTCCACTAGTACCCCCCCTTTCTTCAGAATGTGTTCCATTCACTATTACCTTCTGTGTCCTGTTGTGCAGCCAGTTTTCTAAAATTTGAATTTGAAATTTGAAAAACCATCGTTTTCCATCCACAATAAACCCTAACCATATACTACAATACAATTTTGCGTAGTAGCATTATTTGCACTTGTATGTATTGTATTGCATATGCACTTTGGTCTATTTAAAGAGAAGTACACTTTATTACATGAATTGTTCTCATGAATATGTGGCTAAGTGGGCTTACACAGAGCTCATAATTCCTAGTGTGTCTCTGCCCAGAAATGACTACATTATATTGTGTTTAAAATAAATAATAAAATAACTCATCCCAGGAGGGCATTATTTGTAAAATAATTACACCTACAAAAAGTGTCCCCAGCAGGTATGGTGCCACTTAGGAGGGGAGGTGTTTTTTTTTTTAATGACTCTATAGAGTTCCAACCAGCACACAGGGTTACATGCAGAAACTGACACAGTAAGAAAAGAAATCACACCCCTTCCTAGTTGGTACCATCCCTGCTGGTAACATCAATTGCAAATTTATTTAATGGTAATACTGCCCTCTTGGCTGATTTATTTGTAAAGTAGTAATGCCATCTTGTCCAGGTCCCCTACATACATATTTCATATTTCATGTGCAGGCTCCTCCAGCCAAGCTGCAAAGCATTAAATATAATAAATACTATTATTTAAAATAATTCACCCCAGCAGGGCATTACTGCTAAATAATTATATTAAAAAAAACATTTTTTCACCATGATTTTTTTTTAATGTCATTTTTTTACAAGTAGGTAGATTGGAGTGGTGCGGAACACAGGAGGCTTCAATTACAGTCTAGATCCCAGCTATAACTAAGCTGGGCTCAGCCATGGAGGGCATTGCCATTTATAAAATCACCACTCCCAGCGGGACTCAGTTTAGCCCTGTCCCAGCACTGGGAGGGGCATTGGAATTTAGAGTCTGACTGAAGCCTCTGTGGCTCTTCTGGGCTCCAGTCCACTGCACATCATGCTACAATAACGAAAAACAAACAAAAAATATTCAGCTATCTATCTATCTATCTATCTAGATGTGCAACCCTTCTAAATGAACGAACTGAACAACCATTGTGATGTAAAAATAAATGTATGAAACCTACAACAATTATTCTGTGTGTGTGTGTATGTGTCAAATTCTAGCAAAAAAAAATATGTTGTGTGTAAGGCTGTCTGATGTTCTAAGTAATGCATATTAATATTATGCTTTATGTGGCATGCAGGAAACATAACTCTCAAAATGATGTGTGAAGGTGGTGAAGATATGTGAAGGTGGTGGGCAGTAAATCTGACATCTTCAATTTCACAGTGCAAATAAAACAAAGACACATAGTTGTGAAAAGGATTTATTAGCAGCTAAAAACATTTTTTGTAGGTGATCAAACTACAGTTTCCCTCCTCTTATGTCACTGTCAATTTTGGTAATAGAGGTATATCACAAGAAGGTAGTCAGATGTAGCCTTACTGCTTTCATCACAAATACAATTATTGTTTTCCTGAAATGTAGGAAGTAAATTATAAAGATTTTTTTTAATGAAAATAACAACATATACATATATATATGTGTACACCCACACGTGAATATATACATACACAAACAAATCTGACTGACTGTCTGTCTATCTATCAATAAATCTATCACTCTGTCTGACTGTCAAAAACCTTTCAAAACTATTACTAGGAATAATGATTTGGAACAGCTTGTTTCCAAATTAATCCTGTGGGTGAGAGGTATAGTTCAAGAGGAAAATATACAGTGTGTGTATGTGTATATATATATATATATATATATATATATATATATATATATACATATATATATATATATATATATATATATATATATATAGTATGCCACATGACACCCCAAAAATAACAAAAAATTTAAAAATTTTCACAGCATACACAATTATAATGAAACATTCCATAACCATAAACATTTATGCAGAGGTTTGTTTTGTCTTTTTTAAAACCTCTAGTCCTTTGGGCTCATGTCTTTATGTGCTGAATGTTAAGGGTGTATGTTACAATACAAGCACTTGACTCTACAAAGAAAATGTCAAATATGAAGAAAAACAACAACAAAGTACAAAAATAAAGGAAATAGTGCAACAGTTTTGTGCCACAGAAATAACCATTCACCGCCGTAGAAGTTCTGTGGCAAATGGTAGCCCTGGCGCAGGACTTTGCTCCAAAGTGCCACAGAAATATAGGCGCCCTGGTTTATACGGCACTGATTCTACTCATGAGCCATATTCTGTGACTATATTTCTAAAAGTGTTACAATGTGCCTACTGTATTCCTTTCATCCCCTTTGCTCTAGCCTTTCAAATCTCTTCTCCTCAGCTCCATTTCCACCCCTACTCATTACCTGTCACATAGAAACATAGAATTTGATGGCAGATAAGGACCGCTTGGCCCACCTAATCTGCCCATTTTCCTACCTGATGGATAAGCTGCAGATCCTAGTTAACCGACAGCCTACTTCCTCCCACCCCCCACTAGGACTGCCTCATGTCTGTCCCATGCATTCTTGAATTCCCCCCACTGTTCTTAACTCCATGACCTCCTCAGGAAGGCTGTTCCATGCATCCACAACCCTCTCTGTGAAAAAATACTTTCTAACATTACCTCTGAGCTGTCCCCCCTCTATCTTCAAATTGTGCCCCCTTGTTCTTGCACATCTCTTCTTCTGAAAGATACTACCCTCTTGGACTTTGTTGACTCCCTTGAGATACTTGAAAGTTTCTATCATGCCCCCCTCCATTCTTTCCTCAAAGGTATACATATTAAGCTCCTTTAATCTCTCTTTGTATGTCTTCTGGTGCAGACCCTGCACCATTTTGATGCTTTATTTATATATTTTGTCACTCTGCTTAATCTCCCCCCCACCCCCCTTTCTCAGCATTTTCTTTTGCTATTCTGGGTTCTGGCACCTAGGTACAGACACCCATTTGCCGATCCTTTTGTTTCCAAACTCTACCTCCCCTCTCTCTGTTACCAGCCCCACCCAACTCTTAACTGGTGGCTGATCCTCTGGCCATCTAAAAATTCTAATTCTATCCCTTTTCTTTCCACAGAAACTTTCCCTTGACCAGGCTCTCACCATCAGAACTGCAGCTGTGGCTCGCTCCTTGGAGCCACCAGTCGTACTCGGCCTCCTGCCGCACAGAGAATCGGGTATGCCCACTGTTGCTCTTCTTGCCAACTCAGATCCAAACCTCTGTTTCCCAATGAATAATTTCCCCTGAAAACCGCTAGAATGCCACTGGTTAGCATATGTGCTTCCAGTGGGACATTTGGTACTGGCCCTTGCAAGCACCTTGACTTTTCACTGACTGACTTTTGATATTTTTCAGTCTGTGCTCTGACCGGCTTTTAGCTGGCTAGGCAACCTGCCCTGTACTGCTTAACCTCCTTACATCTGGATCAGCATGTTTCCAGATTATATGGGCAAATGTGCGAGTTTCCAAACTACTAAGGGTAAATCTGATGTATGCAGGGTACTGTTTTTTATTTCTGCTTGTGGGAAAAGTGTTTGTCGGTCACTGTGTTAAATTGCTGTGGGTTTATACTGCAGCATCTCTGCTCGTGTTCTAATATTCTGTGACTTTATTGCTAAAAGTATTAAAATTTGCCTATTGGAGTCCTTTCTTCCCCTCTGCTCTAGCCGCTTAAACCTCTTCTCCTCAGCTCCAATTCCCCCCACTCACTAAACTGCCCTCTGCTTAATCCCCCCTCCTTTCTACCTCACATAAACTGCATTTTCTTTTGCTATTCAAGGTTCTAGCACCTAAATACAGATATCCATTTACTGATCCCTTTTGTTTCCAAACTCCACCTCCCCTCTCACTGTTACTAGCCCCACCCACCACTTAACCAATGGCAAATCTTCTGGCCATTTAAAGTTTCTAATTTCTTTCCTCTGCCCTCCACAGAAACTTGCCCTTGATAAGACTCCCCCCTCCAGACCTGTGGCCATGGCTTGCTCCTTGGAGCCATCAGCCATACTCAGCCACAGGGAAAATCAGGTACACCCGCTGTTGCTCTTGCCCACTCAGATCCTGCACTGTGATGTAAAGATCCACAATCTGTAAGCAACGTTATCCCTGTACTGCTCTATGTTTGACGTAGAACCTTTGTAAATGAGTCTTTGACTTAAAGGTCTTTCTGAATATCTCAATAAATAAATAAAATAAACCTCTGTTTCCCTCTGGCTAAGTTCCCCCTGAAAAAACACTGGACTGCCATTGGTTAGAGTACCTTCTTCAAGCAGGACATTTGGACACTGGCCCTTGCAAGCACCTTGGCTGTTCACTGACTGGCTTTTTTCTGTTTTTCAAACTGCACCCTGACTGACATTTAGCTGGCTAGCCAGCCTACCCTGTACTACTTTACCTCCTTATATCTTGATCTGCATGTTTCCAGACTATATGGGCAACTGTGCATGTTTCCAAACTACTATGGGTAAATGTGTTTTATACAGGGTACTGTTTTTGTATTTCTGCATGTGGGGAGACTGCTTGTTGGTTACTGTGCTAAACTGCTGTTGGGTTATACTGAACTGTTTCTGCTCACGTGCTAATATTCTGTGACTATATTGCTAAAAGTGCTAAAATGTGCCTATTGTGTTCCTTTCATTCCATCTGTTCCGGGCTCTCAAATCTCTTCTCCACAGCTCCAATAACCCCCCCCCCCACTCACTACCTTGCACTCTGCTTAATTTCTCACACCCCTCCTTTCCACCTTACCTAAATTGCATTTTCTTTTGCTATTCAATGTTCTGGAACCTAGATATAGACACCCATTTACTGCTCCCTTTTGTTTCCAAACTCCACTTCCCCTCTCTCTGTCACTAGCCTCACCCACCACTTAACCAGTGGCCTTTCCACTGGCCATTTAAAGTTTCTAATTCTCTCCCTTTTCCCTCTGGAGAAACTTGCTACAAGTCTGATTCCCTTACAATACTTGACTGGCATGATAATGATGGATGGGAAGGCAGTATTTAAATGTTTGGTTAAATGAATGGTGAGTCAGAACCACACTATCTTATCAAGAGTCTTAAGCAGAGGTAATGGTAGGGTGTTCACAGACCTCCTACTCTGGGTTAAGCAACAATCAGTTGTGTCTAATTAAATTTTGATCTATACATAAGAATGTATAAGTTAGTGCTGCTGTTTGTTGTTTTTGTTTCCCTAATGTATTGGAAGCACCCACCAATCAATGAGTATAGTAAGCACACCCATGTACACAAAAGCCAGAGTCAATGATTAGGATTCAGTTCCAGATGATTTTATTTAATTCTAGAAAAAAGTTATTTACAGAAAGTATATGACTAATCTGACAGGCATGACATGATTAGAAGGCATGTTTTTTCTTCAAACCTTGTGTTGTGGCATAATTATTAACAAAAAGTAGGATCTGCAGCTTATCCATTAGGTAGGGAAATGGGCAGACTGGGTGGGCTAAGGGGTCCTTACCTGCCGTCAAATTCTATGTTTGTAAAACAATATTTTACACAGCATATTGCACAGGACGGATGACCAAATGACAGTAATAGAAGATGTTTTATGGAACAACCAACTCAAATGGTAGTTTTTTTTTTCTAATGGCAGTCTCTCCTAGTGACTGTCACACACAATCTTTTTTTTTGCTCAGTATAATACAGACTTAAATGTAGAAAGATGTGTTCACTTTCTTCCTTTTCATCTTTAAACCTGAATACATATGCTATCATCATGCCATAAGAGACAAAAACAATTATATTCAGTGATAAGTTAAAAGGATTAAATAGTCAAATACAAGAATTAAAAAATGCAGTACATAGTGTTGCAAACTCAAACTGGCATTTAGATAGATCCAGTGGTTAATATATGTACACACACACATATATAAATGACGTGACATGGAGCCTTTGGAAATGAGTCTATAACTCAGAGGGTTGTAATTCTGATGTGCTTATAAATAAAAAAATAAAATAAATGTTATAAATATATATATATATATATATATATATATATATATATATATATATACACATACACACACACACACACTCTTACCTGTGTCCCATTGTGTTTCTAACACTCCTAGCCCATTACTGTACTGATCTCAGCTTCAAAACAACCTGAATTCTAAATGAAACTCTTTTACAAAGCAGTTTCCTTTTCTCAGTGCTATCTGCAGCAATTTCTCTTTCTCACTTAACCTATAACTTACTCAATTAGCTTTGCAAAACACACTCACCTGTGTTTCTGACTCCCAGTCCATTCAGAACACACACATACACACACACTGACACCACTCAGAGAATGAGCAGAAAACACACACCAGCAGAAAAAATGTTACTAAAGCTCTCACCCCTATGGTATAAATCACACACATGATGTGCAGATCGTGGGATATGGAAAATATTCTCAGCCCTGCAGAGTGAGCTGTGCATTCTCACTCATGCCTCCGGCACTCGTGAAGAATAGAGAGCTCACTCTGCAGGAGTGAGCATATTTTCCATATCCCAATCCTGCCCAGCACGTATCCTATATTATATATATATATATATATATATATATATATATATATATATATGTATGTATGTATATATACACACACACACACACATACACATACACACACACACACAATAGGGGTGAGTGGTAAATGAGTGAGATAAAAACAGCGTATCATCCACTGCAGTGTGATATTTTCACCCTCTGCTCTACTGTGATGATATCAGACATTTACACACAGGTCACAGAAGGTCACTGATATCATCACCCTAAGCAGCTTTCCCCTCAGAATGCAAGAAACACCTGTGCTGTTACCATAGACACAAATGCAGAACTACCTGAGAGGTCTCACTGCTGCCTACAGCTAACTCAGTGAGCATTACAAAACACACCTATCCCTCCCAACTTCCAGCTCATTACTACGATGCTCTCAACTTGATGCAGCCAGAATTCTAAACAGCACAGCTTCACAGAACAGTCTAAACTACTGCCTGCAGCTAACCCAACTACCACTGAAACACACTCTCACTTGTTCCTCAAACTCTGATTCTCACCCATTACAATTACTGTGACAATCTCAACTTCACCGCAGCCAGAATCCTAAAGAGCACAATTTCACAGAACACTTTGCACTCTGTCTGCAGCTAACTTAATTACCACTGAAAACAGTATCAGCTGTTCTGACACTCTGCCTCTCAGCTCATTATAATTACTGTGATGCTCTTAGCTTCACTGCAGCCAGACTGCTAAACAATACAGCTTCACAAAAGTATGTTTCTCACTCCTACCTAAAACTAACGAATTTAGCATTGCAAAACACACTCATGTGTCTCTCAGAATTTATAACACTGCCAGGCCATTCAGAAAAGCTCACACACAGAATGAGCAAACACATAAACAAGAACAGAACACAAGACAGCATAACAAAACTTCTGAAACTCTTGGCCCTATTGTATATATCGAATATATGATGGGCAGATCATGTGCTATGGCAAATATTGTCACTCCTGCATCGTGAGCTTGGATATCTCACTCGTGCCTTTGGCACTCATAAGATATCCAGAGCTCACTCTGCAGGAGTGACAATATCTGCCATATCACACTCATGCCCATCATGTATCCCCCTATATATATAAATTACACAGGCGAGGTTGTGCCTCTATAGTTAGGGTTGAGTAGGCAGTTTAATGTCAACCCTCAAATGCTGCATGTTACTAACTCTGAAACCATTCAATGGATTTGTAGAAAATTTGGCATATTTGGTCTCGGTGGGTAAATCTCTTGATTTGCCAAGTTGTGTTTTGATTGGACTTGTGGTTTTCTTTCTGTGACATACCAAAAACATGTTTTTCACCTTTTTTAGCAAATGTCAGGGTCATTTTTCAAGATTGTGTTGCATGCACACAATTTGGAGTTTTCGTCTAAAATTTTCAGGTTTGAAAGAGATTATTCAAAGTAACAATCCAGCATTGGTTTGGTAAAAAAATATGAATCCGTTTCAAAGTTATCCATTTTTGAAATTTTACATTCTGAGTATGCACAGTTTAGTCTTTGGGACAGATGCACAGTTTCAGTCAAGGATTTTTGGCATATGAATAAGAACTGCAAAAAGGGAATGTGAAATCTTGGAAAATGCTTTTTCGTAAGAAAAATCCCTGTTTGTCATCCAACATCTTGTTTTCTAGCTTAGCGAGGTGAGAAAACAAAACTGTATAACTTGCCCCAGGGGCATCTTTTGTAAAAAACAAGGCAGGAGTTTTTGTTTGTGGGATGTCCTCTACCCACCCATGCCTTTTTTTTTCCTTAGTTGAAAAATGGCAGTTTTTGCAATTCAAAATCCCTTTTTGCAATCCCTTTTGATCAGTCAACCCTTTTTCATAAGATCAGCTTGCGAAAAGAGATTGCAAAAAAGGATTTTTTTCAGTGATGTGTCAACATCGGGGTTCCAATCCCCATGTTAGCCTTTACCCCATAACACCCCCCAGCAGTATGGGACACTGGGGAGCCCACCCCCAGTGTCCTGAAATCTGTTCTTTTTTTATATTCCAGAAAAAAAGACAACAGTCCACTGATGTCTTTTTTTTATTCGATCTAGAATCCTGCATCAAACTGCAATTTTCGATGCAGAATCCTGTAGTTTGGCATTTGTGTGTATGTTGATGTGGTTCAGAATTGACTGGTGTTGGGGGAGGCTATATAAGGAGTTTTCAGTGCACTGCATGACCACTTGAAATTGGACATCAGCCATGAGTATTAGAGACTTCAAAACAAAAAAAAATGAAACGGTATACATTACTAGTGTTTTTATTTTGTGAATTGGAGGTAATAGTATTGTGTTAGAAAAACAGAGCAAAACAAACAAAAATACCTATTCTACAAATCTTGTGACCTGATGGACATTACAAAGCTGACACTGGAAATAATGGAATAATTAGCTAGGTAGGCAGTGTGTATAAATTTCAAGCTGAGATGAAATATTGACATGAAAACAATCAAGGCAAACTAAGTAGACCCACAACATAATGTCCCCCCAAAAGAAAACAATCAAACTACATTATGACTCCCCGGGCTCTGAAGCACATTTCTAAGCTCACACTGAAACAAAAAGAATGCAAACTGGTAATTTTATTTAACTTTTAAGATTGTTTTTTCTACATTGTTGATTATAGGTATTGTCCATCACTATGGCCATGAAATTGTAAACATCTTTTCACTGCTTTTTTTAATTATTCATAAACTGCCTTACCCCGACCGTGTCACACCAGCTTCCTGTCTGACACTACATGCTCTCTTATTATCCATCTCAGTGTGTGATGTACATGCTTCATCAGTACATGCTGAGATGAATATTGAGAGAACATGTAATGTTAAACATTTGAGTATATTCAGAAAAAAGCTTCAACAGATTTAAGCAAATAGACCAGCAGACTGCAGGCACCTGCATGATCATGCAAGAAAGAGCCACAGGCCGCTGTTTTAATCTATTCCCCAATGTTTAAATAATCACTATTGGAGTGCATATGTCACAAAACAGCTTGTAATCCTCTCCCAGTCTGGACCTCTGTGATTCATCTTCCTCCCATACTGAGTCAGTAGTCAACAGTATAGAAACGGCAGTGGTTCAGTGCTGGGTGGGAAGTTTAAATCCAAAGAAACATTCAGGAGTGCAGACACTAACTTCACTACTGTGCACATCATTTTCAAATAATAATCTAGCTTTTCTCTACTCAAGCCTCTAATGCTCCCCCCTCTGCAAAGTTGGGACAGGAGTCAGACTTGACTCAGGTACAGTAAGAGATAGGAAATTAATTTTGATAAGGTTTTGTGGTTCATTAGTGTATTAATGAGTGGAAATAAAATTGTCACAAGTTTATGACCATTTTTATGTTTAGTTATATGTTTTGGTTTTTTGTTCTCTATTTCAAGTCCCACTCTAATACACCATTGGCATTTTCTTGTCCACCCACATGCAGAGTGAGTGCCATATTCATAATGATCGTATAACAAACTTCCTTCTTCCTCCCACTAACATATGCAGACTTTATATGCAGAAATTAAGAAATGAATAAACCTTTTTGTTGTTGTTTACACAGAGTTGAGGATTTTCTTGTGTTCTTACATAGAGAGCACTGGGGAAGCACTCTACTCACAAAGCTGAGCACCCGGGATTATGCCCTACACTCCAATCATTCCATAACTGTATACTTATTTGCATGTATGTTGTATTTCTTATTTTCTGTGGGAATGCAGGGCCCAGAGGGCCTTATACTCCAATTCCTCTATAACTATCCTTTTTCAAGTCTCACATGTAACAGAGGTCTACAGAGAATGCTTAGAACTAAATTTTTTTAAATCCTTATAACTGCGGACTAGATTAATATCTTCTCACCAAACTAGCAAAGGGCACATGTTCGAAGCAATCCCTTTCAACCCTAAAAATTTCAGACCAAAATCACAATCCATTTGTGTGCTGTGGAGTGACAAAAAAACCCTCACATTATAATATTATCCCATGGAAAATTAAGCAAGATTTCAAACATGTATAAATGCAGACAAAATTAACATGTTTTTAACAAAACCAGCAAAAAGCACATCTGTGGAGCAAGACCTTTCTACTTTGAACATTTCACACCAAAATTACAAACCATTTCTTCAATTTGGAGTGAAAAACAAATACCTGAGGTGGTTGCATGGTTCCACAGTTACCTGCACTGCCGCTCCCAGTAAGTCAGGATAGGTACTGTCCTCTCCGACAGCAAACCTGTCTGCTTGGGCGTTCTGCAGGGGTCAATACTGGGTCCCCTCCTGTTCAGTGTATTCTTGAATTGCCTCCCTCAAGCCAGTCAAGGCCGCATCCTCCTTTATGCAGATGATGTGATTGTCTTCTCAAATGGCTCAGACCCCAATGCCCTTGAGCAGCAACTACAGAGCAACTTCACCAGTGTAAAGACGTGGTTCAAAGATCATAAATTGATCATGAACTACAAGAAAACAAAAAACAAGCTGTTTTCCAGCTCTCTAAACAAACACAAAAACTACCCACTATCAATATGCAATAGTGGTGGGGTTTCACTTGAACTTGTTCAACACTTTAAATACTTCAGTATCGCTATTGACAACTTGCTCTCCTAAACCGTCCACATTGACAACACGGCCAAAGCTATCAACAAGTACATAGGGCTACTTTATGGTCACAAGCATGGCCTCTTCCCTGAAGCCCTCAGCAAAGCTGCTCACAGTTCTGTGGGTTCCCTGGTGGACTACGGTCTGCCTATATATGGTTCTGCCACAGATACTACTCTCCAGTGCATAAAAACTGCACTCAACAAAGCCTGCTGGCTCACCTTAGGTGTGCACTGACTCACACCTGTGATCTCTATGCCGGGTCACACTGGCTCATGCTCAATGACTGAATAAAATATCAATCCTGCCTTCTGACCAAAAAGATCTGCATTGGTCAGCTACTGCCAGGGGTCCAACAACTTCTGTTTCCCAGCAATAAATCAAGGCACAGCCGTAACTCCAAAATGTCAAACATCTCAAGGACAAAGGTCCTTTGCTTACTGTGCACCGCTGTGGTTCAACTCCCTCCAGGAGAAGATTGCGCGCCTGCCCACACTGGGGACTTTCAAAATGAACTTGAAGTGCCTTATGATATGCAAATCTCAATGTGCCTGCCATCGCTAGGACCACCTTTCCACCCCCATCTCTACTTCCATCCCCTGACCTCTCAACCCTTCCCTATCTCCCCTAAGTAGGCCCTCCTGCTCCCCCCACACACCTATCACCCTCTCCCTCTGCCTCCAGTCTAGTCACCTCCCTCCGATCCCTACTGCTGTGCTGATATTACGCTCTCCTTTTGCATATTGCACTTGGGCTCCCCCCCCCCTTTTCTTTCTTTATTTCTTTAGCATTTAGCAACACTCCAAACAACCTCTTGTTTGTTGACAACTGACTGGTTTCACCATTGGGCACTGTAAACTGTTTTCCTGTGACCTGTACTGTGTTTGATATATACTCCTGTTTGTTTACCTTTGTATTTCTGCATCCCTTTGTATAATTTCACCTATCTTTTGTACTGAAATGTCCTGGCATGGAACCTATTTAAAGAGCTCTGAGCTCAAATGGTTTTCCAAATATTGAAATAAATAAATTAATAAATAAATAAAGCCGTTTGCATGTTCTTATTTCACAAATTTGCAAAACAGGATCCTTTTTCATGTTTCTTTTTTCATAATTTGAGAAAAAGGAATTTCTTTTTTCATGAATTGCAAAACAGAATCCTTTCTTGCTCTTCATTTTACTCAGTTTGTGAAAAGGATTCCGAGCATGAAAAAAGACACAGAAGAGGATTTTAACATGCTGAAGAAAAAAAATAAATTTTCAAGAAATTTTTCCAAAAACAAACACCATAATCAGCTGAGATGGGTACTAAAACATATCGGGCAGGATTCTCAAAATGGAGACACCCAGCACAGTTGAGATGCACTGTCACATCCTTGACTTGCACACTGACACAATTCTGCAAGGGGAACGATGTGCTGCCACATCCCCGATATACCAACACATCACAGATGTGCTGCATACCACCCATAATGTTATGCAGTGCATCTGGAGGGACTGTGAAGGGGCATGCCCATGCACATGTTGCCAAACCTAGAGACACATCACCTGGGTAAGTCCAGAGATGCACCTCCTAAAGTTAGGTCTACAACACATACACTTATGAGGATTACCATCCTCAGGCAGGCTGCCGCAGACAACAGCATGTCAGCCTTCCCACCCTTGTAGTCCAGTGTGCTCCCCTGCCCATGGTGTCCCCAGAAACACGCCACACACTGCGGTGGTAGTGGAATGAACATAGGTCCCACTCGTGCCCATGCTGCCATAGCCATGCCACACATTGCAGATGTAATACAGTGTCCAATGAAACCCCCTCCCTGCAACGTAACTATGTGGCACACTGCAGCGGCAGCACTGTGCACAAAGGAACCCAATGAACTTGCAGTGAGTACTGTACATTGTCATTCACAAATTATGAATGACAGCATATAGGTCGCACTGCAAGCTTGTTAACAGGGTCCACCCAGACAGCTGTCAGAGGGCAGCCATGTCAGAATCTGGGTGAGTTGTGCTGCCTGCCGAATGCAGGGATCTGCAGAGATGGGGTGGGGTGGGGTCTGAGTGGGTGGGGGTAGGAGGATCTGCTGGCCTACAGGGGTGTTGTCTGGAGAGCCATCAATGGTCCATGTGGGTCAGGGTGGGAAGGGGGCTCTGTGTACGAGCATCTACTGCCACATTGTGTGGCACAGAATCAGGGATGCTGGCAGGTTGTGGGGTGGTTCACTGTGCACAGTGCTTCTGCCGCAGTATGTGGCCTGGTTACGTGGATTCAGGCAGGGAGGGGTTTTCTTTGGACACCTTATTACCACAATGGGTGGCATGGTTATAGCCACACAGGCAGGGAGGAGGGATGGCAATACCCTGACAGGGGTACTGGGTTAAGTGGCTGTCTAGCAGCATTTTCAGGGCACACAGGGCTTTCCGCTGGGCAAATACCTGCATGGCGCATACAAATGGTGCCATAATTACATACAAATGGCCCCATTCATACCTAATGGCCCCATTTGCATGTCCATGGCTGTGAATATAATTTTTTGACATAATGTATCAGGAGATGTGCTGCTGCACTGGATTCCCAGCCTGCCAAGGGGGTTGTGCTGATGCACCCAGGGCTGGGCGCAACTGTGGTATTCACAAAGGGTGTGTGCCAGGAGCATTCCTTGGTGCATCCTCTGTGAATACTACAGCTGGCACTCGGTGCATCTCAGTTGCGCCAGGGTATCCAAGATGCGCTGAGCAAATTTCTGTTGTGAACCCTGCCCATCATTTTTTTTAGTTAGTTGGTTTTGTTTCCCCTGCTAGCTGAAAACAAGACAGCAGAAGCATGAAAAAGATTTCCCCATCTGCAACACAGGATGACCAGTTTGCAAAACAGGATTACCCATTTGTGACAAAGGATTCTTTTTCTAATAAAACACCTAATCGTTCCCTTTGAAAATAATGATACATTTTAAAATGTAATAACTTTGGAATGGATTAATATTTTTTTTTTCACAAAACCTGTGAAAGGCACATCTATGAGACAAGTTCCATCTACCCAAAAATGTCAGACCAAAATTCCAAATGAATACTGCAGCGCTGTGTGACAATTAATGGCGAAGAAATCCACTGGTAAATTACACCATTTGTGACACTCTGTATCTCCACACCCACGCATCTGACATGAACAAAACTTGGCATATCAAGAGATCTTCTATCCCTGATGACCCATGCAAATTTTCATGCAAAATGTTTGAATGGTTCTGAAGTTATTAAAGTAACACATTTTGAGTTTAGCATACAGTAGACGTGGCCATTGAATCCTAACTACAGCAGCATGCCCATTCATACATATACATATCTCAAATTTGAATGCATAGAACTGGAAATAACCAGAAATGTACTAATTAAGGTACACATCATTAATATTTAGATATCAGAGCATTAAGTATAAGAAAATTTTGAATATGAATAGCATGAATGGAAATGTTAATGTTACCGTGGTAGGAACTTATATAGAGTTTTATGGCTATGTAATGGGAATCAATCTGCTTAACATAGATGGCCCAAAACTTA
Source organism: Neoceratodus forsteri (assembly GCA_016271365.2). NCBI lineage: Eukaryota > Metazoa > Chordata > Ceratodontiformes > Ceratodontidae > Neoceratodus > Neoceratodus forsteri. The sequence continues at coordinate 1,218,487,379 of CM057454.1, read as the reverse complement.
AGGGGTGGGGAGTAGGCTTGATGTGATACAGCTTTAGACAATAGTGTGATTAAATATCAAAGCATGTTTTTGGCAGTATCTACAGATTTGGAATGCCATTCACTCCTTTCAGGCTCAGTATGAACAGGACCCCAAATGTCTTTGGATGGCCACCCTTCACAAGTTTGCCACACCATGGGGATTAGCGGGAAAAATCTATCGGACTGTAAGAGAGGCCCAACTGGACCCCATACAGCGGTGCATGCAACAATGGGAAGCAGATATTGGGACACCTATTCCTCCTGATGTGTGGAGCCGATGCTTCTGGGTAGCCCACTCCATCTACAGGGATGTCAAAAGTCAAACTATTCAGATAAAGATTCTTCTAAGGTGGTACAGGACCCCAGCCGCCCTTCACCCCAGGGGTCTCCTTAACCACGCCCAATGTTGGAGCTGCCATCGGAGTCCAGCCAACATTCTTCATGTCCTCTAGTTTTGCCCATCCTTGACCCCTTTCTGGTCTTCTGTGCTAGCCAACTTCTCCAGCATAGTCGGATGCCCCCTTGCTCCAGCCAACCCCTTGCTGCTCTTAGGCGACCCCAATGTACTGTCTCAGATTCCACCATCGCACAGGCGCTGGGTCCTGGTGGCCATAATGGAAGTCAAATGAGCAATCCTGATGAAGTGGAGACAGCCTCACTGTCCCTCCCTCAATTGACACATGGCAAACAGCACTAGCTATGCTTGTTATCCTTGATAGGCTCTCCTCCTACAGTTTGAATTAGATGCATGAATTCCACCAGAAATGGAATGCCTACCTCCACTCCCTTCTTTGCTTAGTGCCTCCTACCCCTCTGTGCAATCCCCCTGGGTAACTATCTAACTAAGGTATCTCAGGCCGAGAACTGGTACTTTAGCTTAGGGGGTGTCTTCTCCACCAAACTCTAACTGCTTCATACCTTGCTACCCCTCTGCTCTCCAATCAGCTGTACAGGCTCCATAACCACCTGTCCTCCTTTCCACATGTCCTGCTGGCCCAGATGAAGAAGCCTGTCACAACTCCCTTCCCCCATACCCCCTCTTCACCTTTCTTTTTATCCTACCAGCTTCCTGGAAGTGCATGGATCCCTACTGAACTGGATAGTATATTGATTACTGCTGTTAGGCTGCTGTTTCCCACCATTGTGGATATATGATGACTGTTACAGCTCCTGCGTTTAGTTGTGCAGGATGATGTTTAACTAGATTTGTCACTATATTTCTCTTAGCTGCTTTGTGGTGTATAATGTTTGTATTCCTTGTATGACAGTCTATGGCTGTTACAGCATGGTTCTGAATTTGACTAAATAAAATCTTTGATGCTACAAAAAATATTAAAGTATTGTCTTTTGGAATGTGTGATTGCTGAAAAGACATTGCTTTGATATACAGAAACCTCAAAAAAGAAGGAGAAGACTAAGAATTATATATGACTATGAAAAAAGCTAGAACCCCACATTATTAAGGTGTAAAACATTATTCAGCATGGGAGAACCAGAAGTGTTCAGAGTTTGCAATATTTATGTGTTTGTAAAAAAATGGCACAGTAATGAAAAAATTGGTGATTGTTTTTATTTTTATTTATTTTTTTTAGAAATTAAGTCCTCTGAAAAAGCATTATTAGGGCAAATGGGGGTAGATGTAAAATAAAGCACTGAGTACTGCACTATTCTGTGGGGGACACTGTTTATAATTTTCATAAAAAAAGAGGTTGAGGTTCCTCCTCCCCATTTCCATTAGACTATTTTGGATTGGGGGGGCTCCCAGGATCCAAGAAGAACTGACTACAGTTTCTCATAGCACCCAGGACATTTAGTTAACAACTGCACAACCTGCTGCACTTCAATAGCAATAAGAACGAATAAACAATGAAAGCAGAACAACTCATTAACATTAATGCAGCAGTACTTAGCACTGCATTGCAGTACCTTACATTACGTGGTATATCCCCATAATGGTAAAGTTATGGATGGCTGGTATTGAATGGGCTGTGATCCACATTCCAGTATCAAAGTAAAATGACCATGTACATTTCCAGTGATGTAATGATACAGCCTAGGTTATTAACATATCTGTAGTCTCAATCTGTAGTCCATACCAGTACTCACATATGCTGCATAAATAGCATCTTTGGAATCCTTCCATAACTCAGAGTTCAATTCTCTGTACTCCTTGGTTCTGTTGCAAGTGTTTTTAATGATTTTCTTTCCACTGGTTTATCCAAGTCTTTCAGTCAGTGAAGATGAATATCTGGCCTCCATGCTTTACCCTCAGTTTTTCAGGGTAGATTGAATTTAATGGGATACTGAATTTTGTCTTTTCATTTTCTGCTGTCAAACATTTTTGCCTTTGATGTATGGCACAGTTGTAAGTTTGGGAATATTAAAATCCTGTTGCAATTACCCTTTTTGTCCTCACTTGCCTGACAGCTTTATACATGGCATCATGTTGGAGTACAGACCCCAGGTTAAGTAACAGTATGCAAGATGTTGATTCTTAAACTCATTTGATAATGTGTCAAAGTCTAGTGCAAGTTCTTCCTTCAATCACGACAATATTGATGGAGAAGACCTCCCCAAATTCCTCAGTGAGTCCTTTCACATACTGTAGACATTTTCTTCTCACAGTAAATTGTATAAGTGTTCAAGGTGAGATGATAGCAACTGATTTTTATTTAACCAGGCTACTGACACAGCTAATGTCCTGCACAAATTTATTGCCTCTATGACCTCCATGATATGGGTCTCCACCTGCTGTTTGACCACTTGAAGCCACTAAGAGACCAATTTAAAACCGATCAGTTCTATGGCTTTATGCGTCTTCTGCATAGTTGATTGCAATGAGGACAGGATTACCTACCATGTGTTAGAATTTGAGGCTACCGGCAGCTTTCCTGACCCTTTTGGCAGAGATTTGTGTAAGCAAAATTTCTTTGAGCCTGCAGCAGTGTTTCTAGTCTTTTCCATCGTTTGAAATGCTTAAAACATGAACCCATTCTGCGCAGCTAGTTTGTCACCAATTCTGTGAACTTTGAACAAAGTCAAGATGATAAAAATAACGTTTTAGCAATTAGTTCCTTTTCCTAAGCAGGAGCTGTAAAGAAATGTGACAGGATGTCCAGGACACTCTCCCCGAACCCAGTTTTTCTCTTAACCACAGATGGGTGAACTCTAGATCAATATGGGGCGGTTACTGAAGATCCATGTATATTCCACTGCAGTATGGTCTCTCCAGTTGTCTTTCTGTTTCTGTTGGTCTTTCTCTTTAAAAGCTTTAGTTTGCTGCACTGCAAATTCTGATGCTGGTTTTCATTTTTATTGGTGGAATTTCATCTAGAATTACTCCTCTCCTGAGGACTTTCCCTTAATTTGTATTTTCAGTAGTCTTGGGTTTATTTTCATAATGGAGGACTCTGACTACATTTTGGCCCTGGGATGTCAATAAATATGCATATAGTGTCACAATTTTGGATCAATATGTGTAGTCAGTCTTAAGAAGGGACATTTCTCCTTCAAATCTTGGAATGTATAAAATTGGCATACACTAATTTCTGTAAACTGGTTAGGAACTTTGTTTTTCTGTTCAGCTGGTCCAGCTCATTCTGTGTCCAGTCAATGGCACCAAACCTGTATGAGAGGACAGGAAGAGCAAGTTGATTTATAACTTCATTTCACTCTGTGTTATCAAACCAGTAGAGGTTTTAGCCACTGATCTTTTCTCATGCTGCATTGCTGCTCCCTTCATCTATACCCAGGTACGGTACTTGTATACTCCCTCTCCTCTTCCTCAGGGTTTTTTATGTTATAGTCCTCATTCAAATGGATGTTTTCAGTACAGGTTAGCTTTCTTTTAATGAATGTTGCTCTGGCACACTTGTCTAATCAACAATGTTATCTGGATGTCAACAGAGAAGGACATGAGAGTTTACAACTGCTCTGTCTGGTGTTTGCTATAAAGCTTTAAGTCATCTACATAAACAAGATGAGATGTTGTTTGATGATGTATTTCTAGAAACCATGCTGTACCCATACCCTAAGTTATTAATGAAACTGCTAAGCGGGTTTAAAGCAAGGCAAAATGGGAGTGGTGACAAGAAAACATCATGGAATATATTGATTTATGTGTCCTTATTCTTTATCAGTTTGATTTCTGATTACATATCCTGGTATTTTTTGATTTTGTGTTTCTTTGTACACAAGACACTGTAGTCACTAGGGGGTGGCTGTTTCTGTTAGCAATGTTACAGTTATTATTTTTTTATATATTATAATATGTGGTTTTCTTGCTTCCACTTTCTTAACAGTTGGTATTGGGTGATCCCATATGATCACCAGTGTGATCTTGCTGATGCACTCTAAGATTACTCTTGTGTGCAAAATTCTTGAAACATCTGACACATTTATATGGTCTCTCACCAGTGTGAATTCGTTGATGTGTTACCAGGTTACTCTTCCTTGTAAAACTCTTATTACATGTGACACATTTATATGGTTTCTTACCAGTGTGAATTTGCTGATGCAGCCTCAGAATACTCTTGCGTGTAAAACTCTTGTCACATGTGGCACATTTATATGATCTCTCACCAGTGTGAATTTGCTGATGCTTTACCAAGTTATCATTTACTGTAAATCTTTCATCACATTCAGCACATTTATATAATCTTTCACCAGTGTGAATTTGCTGATGTTTTCTAAGATAACACCTGTGTGTAAAACTCTTGTCACATGTGTCACATTTATATAGTTTCTCTCCAGTGTGGATTTTCTGATGCGTCATCAGGTTGCTCTTCTTTGTAAAACTCTTGTCACATGTGGCACATTTATATGGCTTCTCACCAGTGTGAATTTGCTGATGCATTCTAAGACTACTCTTGTGTGTAAAACTTCTATCACATGTGGCACATTTATATGGCTTCTCATCAGTGTGTATTTGCTGATGCATTCTAAGTTTACTCTTATATTGAAAACTCTTGTCACATGTCACACATTTATATGGCTTCTCACCAGTGTGAATTTGCTGATGCATTCTAAGATGACACTTTTGTGTAAACGTCTTTTCACATGTGTCACATTTATATAGTTTCTCTCCAGTGTGGATTTTCTGATGTGTTACCAGGTTGCCCTTCTGTGTAAAACTCTTATCACATGCGTCACATTTATATGGTCTCTCACCCGTGTGAATTCGCTGATGATTTACCAAGTTACCCTTGATTGTAAAGCTTTTGTCACAATCAGCACATTTATATAATCTCTCATCAGTGTGAGTCTGCTGATGTTTTACCAGGTGACTCTTCTGTGTATAACATTTGTCACATGTGTCACATTTATATGGTCTTTCATCAGTGTGAATTCGCTGATGCATTCTCAGACTACTCGCATGTGTAAAACTCTCATATGTGACACATTTGTGTCTCTTCGCACCAGTGTGAATTTGTAGATGCTGTATAAGTTTACTGTGAATTGTAAAATTCTTGTTACAATAGTCACATTTACGTGGTCTCTCTCCAGTGCAAATTCTCTGATGATTTACCAAGCTACTCTTGAGTATTAACCTTCTGTCACATTCGGCAGATTTATATATAAATCTCTTTCCAGTGTGGATTTGCTGATGTTTTACCAGAAGACTTTGTTGTGTGAAACTCATTTTACATCTGTCACAGTTATATGTCCTCTCTCCTTTGTGAATCTGCTGTACAGAGATGAGGACACTTAATGTGTTCTTATGCGGAGGACAGTGATACTGTTTCTGTGCTGTGTGGCACATTTCATGTATCTTGACCGATAATTCCTGTCTCAGACTCTCATAGCTCTCAGCTCTCCTGTTGACTAAAAAAAAATAATATTTATTGTATTTACTTACAGTGACGTAAAACATACTGTATGTTAGTTTTTTTCAGAATCTTTCTTAGTATTATTTAGACTTTGCTGATACATACTATCAGGCATGTCAGTTTCTTCAAAACATTACTTGTTTCCACAAAATTCCAACCTGTAGGTATTTAACACAGGCCATTGCTGACATAAGCTAGGAATTGATCTAAACAGGTATTGATACTGAGAAGTAGGGAATGTATTTTATGGACATGGCTGACTGCTTCCATCTGTTATTCTTATGTTCTTACGTAAAATTTGGATTAAATTGTCCTTTCTCTGGAACATCTTAGTTTATTTTTGAATTGAGTTATTTTACTAATACACTCTAGTACCATCTATTGGTTCTATATTTCATGAGGCTATGAGGAAGGAGAAATATGGTAAAAAGAGAGCCACATCTAAAAGAGAAACTAGCCATTAGCTAGGACACCATAAGAAGAAATGGAACAGACACAGGGCAGAATACTACAGAGGGAGTTAAGAGTAATGACACAATTTTCTTATGATTCATAAGGGAGAAAAGAAACGTTAGTACAGCCTAGAGCAGCACAACAAAGATGAAGTATGTGTTCAAGAAAATTATTTATTTGTTATTTTTTTCTTTTGAAAGTTTCAGCAGGAAAGACATACAGTACTGAACTGATAACAGCTCATTTCCAGATGTGTCCTGGAGGGAGGGAGAGAGAAGTTCACAAAAACAAAAATCAGAAAAAAAACTATAAAGCACACTGAAATAAATCATAACAATAACATTTTAAGTATTACAGTATAACAGAATTCAGATCTCACAGTAGGCAATTTATAAAACGCGCTCTATTGAGTTACGTGGAAATACATTTCCAAGGTGCAGAGACCTTGTAGGGCTAGAATGCTGTAGTGAAGAGAAGGAAACAAGAAGGGAGAACAAGAGAAGATCAGGGGAAGGGAAAAAGAAAAAAAGGAAGTGGGAATTGAGAAGTGGAGGAACATGCATCAGTGGCAGCTGTAGGAATAAGACGTGAAGTCATGGAGCAGAGAGGAGAGAGAGAGGGCTTGGAAGAGCAGGAGCGAATAGATATTGGAGTTATTTCAAAAGTTTAGGAAGTGGCAGAAGAAAGCAGCCAGGCTAGCAAGGGTTCACACAGAATGGAGTGTGAAGGAGCAATAACTAGGGCTAAGAGGAGGGTGGTGGGGGTAGAAGAGTTAAGGTAAGAGGTGAGGGAGGTCAGCCAGAATTTCAACTCAGCCCTTGATTTCTTTACTGAAAGCTTCCTATCAGCTGCAAATAAACAAGAGTCACTAAAACAAATTAGGGTAAAAGGACAGCATTCCAGATGGCTGAGCCATGAGTTAAAAAACTTAATGAGAAAGAGAGATAGGGCTTGGGGCTCATTCAAATACTCTAACCAGACCAAGGATTGGCAGAAATACAGGGAGTTAAGAAACAAGTGTAAAAAGAACTCTAAGTTAACTAAAAGACAGTATCTTAAAAATTTACAAAAAAAAGAATCTCTGATGTAAAAAAAAAAAACAAAACCATTTGGTCCCAAATTAATATTATTTTTATGGACTTTTTTAACATATATGTCCCCAGCCCATCTACCGTAGCACCCCTCCTAGAACAGCTGCAGTTCTATACCCCACCCCTCCATATCTGCCCCTTAAGTTTGCATATGTCCTGACCAATGATATGCCGTGCTGTTTGAAAATGTTTTAATATGCTGGCTGTTTCAGAATGTTTTAATTCCCCTTCTCATACCATTCTCCCTAACCTTGTTAACCCTATACCTGAAATACTTGTTATTGCTCTGTGTGTGTTTTTCCCATTTATGTATAATTATGTCTATTTATTATCTGTACATAAAAGTATTATTCTTGACCTTGAGTAACTCAGAGCCACCTTGTAAATGAGCCTGCTCAATGGTGTTCGCCTGGATAAATAAAGACTTGATTGACTGATCAACTGATTGATAAGGGGGTGTTCCACACAAGATAATTGTGATATAGTAGCAAATGGTGCTCATCTTAAGAACCCAGAGGATTCTGCAAAGACCATAAATGCATTTCTAACAGATCTGGATAAATTTAAATCATTAAGCTCAAGTACACCCATCCCCCACAAACTTTCTGCAACCCCCCCCCCCATCGCCTAGCTTCCATTTCAATTTACTGTCCAAATCTGATGTCCTCAACTCTTTTAGAAAAATAAAAGCCTCTGGTTCTGTGGGTATGATAAACTTGAACCCAAGTTATTTAGAATTGCTGCCCATGTTGTTGCCACCCTTATTACATTGCAAGTTAACAGGTCACTCCTTGAAGGTAAAGTCCCTGAGATGTGGAAAGTGGCTCTGGCTACCCCTCTACATAAAGGAGGACCACATAAGCAAGTAAAGAACTACAGGCCAATATATCTTTTTATGCATTCTAAGTACTTGAGAGGACTGTATATAAAGTAATCAGATACTGGACTACTGTACATCAAACTAAACTGTTTATTAACAGCTCAGCAATGCAGTTTTACAAAAAATATGAGACTAGCACAACTCTTGTTAGCCTCACTATGGATCTTCTCTGCCTTAGACAAAGACCTGCAAACCAGTGCTGTTTTTATCAACTTCACCAAGGCCTCTGATTTGGTAAACCATCAGTTACTTACTCAGAAGTTGTAATCATTAGGTCTAGATAACCTGCCATTAAAGTGCTTCTCTGATTACCTTCATGGTAGGTCACAACTGGTCCAGTGGAATGGCACTTAACCGAACAAACATCCTATCGTAGCTGGAGTCCCACAGGGTTCGATCCTGGGCCCCCTGCTTTTCTCACTATTAATGATATGACACAAATTTGTGGTGTGAAAAACCTGACTCTATATGCCAATGATGCCGCATTATACAAGTCTTCTCAGGACATTGACCAATTTAAAGACTCACTGGGAAAAGACAGTATTGTTATGTAAGAACTTAATGCAACAGTAGATCTTCGTGGAACTGTCTCTTGCAGTAGGTTATTACTCTTGGAAGTCCCACTAGGTGGAGATGTCTCATGATAGCTTCTTCCAGTAGTCTTCCATTGGGCTGCCCCCCATACATCACTTCCTCTGGCTGTGTATAAAAGGGGCGGCCCCCAGGCATACACTGTTCCCCGCTGGCTGCAGCACACAAAAAGGCTGAGAACCAAGGGAAACTGAGGGACCAAGAAAAATACCCATCCCAATGTCCTGAGATCCAAGGACCCCGAGAAAAAAGGCAGGGGGATGGATGGCAGGATTGTACCTACTGCAAGAGACAGTTCCTCAAAGATCTACTGTTACAGTCAGTTCTTAAGTAACGATACTATCTTCGATGGACTGGTCTCTTGCAGTAGGTTACTACTTTTGGGAGAGTTCCAAGCAGTTATAAGAAAGGGAGGACAAGCAGAGCAGGAAGCTAGGATATTAGCCACGGCACCAAGCAATGCCAAGAATATACATCCATGACAATGGAAAAATGGGCAGGAAACACGGACCAGGTGGAAACCATGAAGAAGCTGCAGAAAGATCCAAGAGATGGCCGTGTGATCCCGAAAAGGGATGGCATCACACAAAGTCCAAGTCAAATCAGCACAAACAACACCCGGTTGAGTGGACAAGCCAGAGCTGTGTGAGGAAGAGAGTACTCCACGAAGGGAGAGTAGGAACAGGGCCATGCCAATGATTCAACCTGCCAAGCAGGGGTGCAAGAGGCAATGGCAGACAGCAAGTCCAGTAGGGCATCCAAAGCACTGGCAGAGACAGTTGGAGATATGTCGATGCAGAAAAGACAGATGCAGGAGGCCATGCACAGTGATGCAACCTGATGAGGCAGGGGTCAAAAGGCCATGGCAAGAACATATCAAATGCAGGAGAGCACATCAAGTGAGCAGAGCGTGTGTAGGGAGTGGAGAGTACTGGAGCAAGGAGCACCGGGCAGGACACAGCAAAGAACAACTGAGTGGGCTCTAGAAGGGAATACAGCAGGAGTCCCAAAAGGACCACAGAGAGAAGGGAAGTGACCAGCAGGATGCCACAGACCACCAAAGAAAAGGGTAAAGGGACACCTGGATGCCTCCGAGGCATGTGGAAGGAGGTGGGGAGTAAGCTCTGTAGAGCAGTCAAGGAGATGGGGCAGGCCAGGTCCCGTCAGGAGGATGGGTGCAGGATGGGGACCAGACTCAGCTGCCCCATGAGAGGCCCCACTGAAGACCCATGCAGTACTTCGGGAAGGGGGACAGGAATGGGGCATCCTGTCAGTCAAGTGAAGATGATGGGAACTGGGGGGCAAGGGAGAGGCCCCGGATCGACCGTAGGGCATGACCGGATTGTGGGCAGAAAATCAGAAAGGTTCAGGGACCAGGACCAAAAATGAAGCACCACAGAAGGGGTGGTGGCAGCTGACAGGCAGAAGTCGGGTGCCGAACCAGACACCCGGGCCCAGGCGGGGCACCACAAGGCGACGACAGTGGCAGACACAGAGGCAGATGCAGCCATGGCATTGGGGTCTGCAGGAAGCTGGTGTCAGAAAGAAAAGGAAAGGGCATATATGGGGGCACCAACAGGGCTGACCATGGGCAGGTATGCAGTAGTGGGTAAAAAGCACCAAAGCAGAAGCACACTAGGCACAGAGACACTGGAGTATGTGGCCCACATAGGAAAGGCTACGAAGCAGCAAGGCATGGGAGGTCAAACCTGCATGCCAAAGCAAACAAGGCACCAGGAACCACATCCGGTGGACAAAAACAGGCATGACTGGTCCGAGTGGGCTGGGTAGGAGCCCCCTAGATGCCCACGAAGGCAGCCACAGCAGCTGCAGGAAACTGGAAAGGCCAACATGGGGTAGGACTGAGGGGAAGGGAGGGGACACCAAAGCCCAGGCATGGGCAGATGAGGCCCCCCACAGGGAACACCCAGGGCAGGACCCCCATGCATGGACCCCAAAAACAGGAGGAGGGAGGGGGAACCAGGCGGAGGATAGCCCGAACCAGATGACGACGGAAAGGGGGGGCATCCCAACCCCAGCAGGGAGGCACTGGAGGAGGGGTGAGGGATGAGGGGTGAGACCCAGGAACCCCATCTGTGGGCATAAAGGAAGCATCGCTGGAATGGCAATGGAGGGGTACCCCCAGCCCTTCCCAGTGGGTAGCGCATCACCTCACTTAACATCTGCAGCCTGCAAAAAAAAAATGGGACCCCTTTCAGGGGTGGGTACTCCAGCACCAGCCTGACGTCATTGGACTGAGTGAAACCTCTCTCTCCCCCTCTGTACCAGACTCTGCTGTCAACCTCCCTGGTATCATCCTCTATCGCTCTGATAGAGTGGGTAAACGAGGTGGTGGCTGCGCTGCCTATCTTAAGGACTCTCTGTCAGGCCAACTGCTCCCTACCCCTCAGCTAGCATCGAGGGCACAGGCTCTAACACTAAAATTAGCTCTAGGCAGGTCTACTGCCCCCCTCCTACTCACCATTGTCTACATTCCACCCAACAAACACAAACTAGGCTTCCAGGCCATTCTGAACTATATCGCCACTCTACTGCCTCAATATGAAAAAATAGTCATGGGTGACTTCAACATAAATTGGTTGGCCAAGAAAACTGCCCCATATACTGATGATGCTGCAGCGCTCAACCTCACTCAGGTTGTCACCTCACCCACCAGGGTAAATGCCCATACAGGGACATCCTCCCTCCTGGATCTGGTCTTCACAAACCACCTCCAAAGAATAACCAACACCCAGGTACTCCCCAACGCTCTAAGTGATCATTCTCCTGTGCTCTACTCTTGGTCCTGCTAGGCTCCCAAACAGCCCCCCAAAATTACCTTACAGTGCAAACTTGGCCCTGGCAAACTCTCCCAACTCAAGGCCCACCTTAGAAAGTGGGATTGGACACCCCTCGTAAACAACTCAGACCCGATCATGCACTTGATCTATTGATCTCCACATTCAATAGAATCTGTGATAAATTCGCCCTCCTCACCAAGAGAATGTCCAAAGGCAACCAGGTCCCTTGGTTCTCTGATCACCTCTTGGGCCTAATGAAACAGCGCAACTCCCTTTGTCATATTGCTAATGAAATCAAACGGCCAGCTGACATGCAATGTTACAGGGAGTTTCATAACAAATGCATGTGGGCCCTCCGTATCGCCAACGCGGACTACTACAAAGCGTTCTTAAAATCCACCTGGGGTGATGGGTGCAAATTCTGGAATAATATTAAGGAACTCTACAGTAAAACCCCAAACCAGCCCTCAGATCAATTAGAAATAGACGGTAACAGCTCCACGGATCCCCTAAGCATTGCCTCAGCCCTAAACTCCACTTTCACAAATCTCAACCATGTTCTCCCCCCAAACTTCTTCGACCCCCTGCCAGCCTGGGCCCACCCACCTCCCCTTACTCCTCTCTTTCACCTTCGTGTTCTCTCCCCCACGGCTGCCAAACTCTACCTAGCCAAAGCCCTTAGCCACTCACTTAACTGCAACGATTCCCTAGACATGAGACTTCTTCATTTTACTCTCCCAGAAGTCCTTTACCCTCTCACTCATATTCTAAATCACTCCCTTTGTCAAGGGAAATTCCCCTCCCATTGAAAACTGGCCTCCATTACTCCTATCTATAAGAGTGGGGACTGCACCTCCACCAACAACTACCGTCCTATATCCATTCTCCCCTCCAAAGCCTTAGAGTGTACCATCGCTGACCAAATCACTGACCACCTCACAAAATACAATCTTCTCTGCGACCAACAACATGGCTTCCATAAGAGGCACAGTACCACCACCGCTCTCTTCGCTTTCACCTCACATGCCCACTCCGCCTTGGATCACGGCCACCTCACAGGTGCTATCTTTGTGGACCTCTCTAAAGCTTTTGATACTGTCAACCACACCCTACTGCTAAACACACTTGCCTCCAGTGGCTTCTCCAATGATTCCTTAAACTGGTTTGCCAGCTATCTGTCAGCTATAACACAACAGGTTAAGGTTAGCACTGTCCTGTCCCCTTGCCTCCCGGTCCACTCTGGTGTTCCACGGGGGTAGATTCATGGCCCCCTACTTTTCAGCCTATACCTAAACTCCCTCCCATCGGCCGTCTCTGGAAACCTGCTCCTTTATGCAGATGACACCGTACTGTTCGCCTCCGATTCTGAACCACGTAAACTCCACCAAACACTCCAACATAGCTTTCACAGAAGCAAAACATTGGTTTTCCACCCAGTGCCTAACAATCAACTACAAGAAAACAAAAGTCATGATCTTCTCACACCTGCAGAACCCCCACAAGAACCTCTGTCCCCCACTTCTCACTGTCAACTACACCCCTCTTGAGCAAGTTAGCAACTTTAAATACCTAGGGATCACTCTAGACCTGGCCCTCAACTATAAACAACACATTCTCCACCTTGCCTCAGCCCTAAACTCGAGATTAGGTGTGCTTTATAGGTACAAACATTGCCTCACTCTGGAGGCCCTACGGCTCACCGTCAATTCCTCTGTCCTTGCCCTCCTAGGCTATGGTATTACCATATACAGTGCTGCCCCCAACTCCGTGCTAAACAGTCTCTGCCTTGTACTCAACAAAGCCTGCCGTCTCATTCTCGGCTGTGATCATCTCACCCACACCTGTACACTCTACAACTCCTTAAAATGGCTAAACCTAGATAGCAGAATCAGGTATCATACATGCCTAATGGCAAAGAAGATACTCTTAGGTCTCACCCTTCCCTCTCTCTCCTCTATTATTCACCCAGCATCCCTAGCCAGATTCACATGAAACTCAAACAAGCCCTTACTATGGGTACCTTGCCCTCATACCTCCCAACCACAAAGGGCTTTCAGCTACCAAGCCACTAAATGGACTAACTCTCTCCCTATCCAAATTGCCAACGAAACAAGGCTAGGTCCTTTTAAAGCTAGACTAAGGGAGCTCCTCCAAGACTCTAACGTATGTGATTGCCCCTGACACAGTCCGGCAGCATGTTGTCCTATTATCGCCCCCAACTGTTTCTGATTTTGGTTCAAAATCTCTCCTATTTCACTATTTGACTATCAGCTGGTTACAGTTTTCTGCAACCATGTGCCATGTTAAAATGCGAATCGATTGCTCTACTGACCTAAACCTCCTCCTGATCAAGCCTTGACTGCCATGTAATGAAATGTAATGTAATTCTTCATTATGTATTATACTGTACTATCATCTCTGTCAGCAAATGTTGCTCTTGTGCCTTAATATATGATGTGGAACCTTTGTAAACGAGTCTTCGACTCAAAGGTCTTTCTGAATATTTCCCAATAAATAAATAAAATTAAGTAGGAACAGAATGCTGGAGCCGGGTGGGCGGGGGGCAGGAAGGGACCCCAGACTGAGGACGCTTGAGGTGCAGAGCCCCTACCTGTGATGGGGAACCAGCCCTGCTGAAAGGGATGAAGGCAGGGATGTCCTATTGATAAGGAATGGAAATGGGGATATCCCATTGATGGTGGAGCAGCCCCGTCAGCGAGGAACATAAAACAAGATGTCACGTCAATGGGGGAAGCTGCCCTGTCGACGAGGAGTGTTTCGTCGATGAGGGGAAGCCTCCAACGAGAGTAAGCAGTATGCTCCATCGACGGGGGAAGCGCTCCCATCGACAAGGGAAGGAGAAAACATGTTCTGTCGATGGGGAACCTCCTCATCGATGAGGAGCACTCTGTCGATGAGTGAAGAGCCCCCGTTGATGAGAGAGAGCAGCTGCATGCTGCATCTATGGGGACGAGCTCCCGTTGACGATGGAGAGAAAGCAACATGCTCCATCGATGGGGGAAGCCTCTCGGTCGATGAGGAACATGCCGTCGATGGGAGGATAGTGCCCATTGGTGAGACATGTGCAGGAGAGTGCTCCATTGATGGGGATGACCCATCGATGATGGGGGGGGCAATGAAGGCCCAGTCAATGAAGAACACCCCATCAACGGGGCGGATAGCCCCCGTCAAAGGTACAAGATTCAAAGAAAGAGCTCCACTGACAGGGTATGGCCCATTGACGAGGATGTTAGCAACAAAGGCTCCATCAATGGGGGTGCAGTCCTGTCGACGATGAAGGCCTGTTGACAATGGAGACGCCACCATCAATGAAGCAGATTGGAGGAGTGAGAGGAATGTGAGTCCTGCTGCCTCTGATGCCGGGAACGAGGGCCTTGGGTCGAGGACCCTTAACACGGGTCCCTGAGGTCTGTCCCAGGAAGGCTGCCTTCTCAGCCATGGATGGAGTCCCTGACCCAGCAAGAGATTCTGGGCCAAGGAGCAGTGGGGGTGCTGTGAGTGAATACAGGCCCGCTGAAACAAGGAGAGCCAGGGGTACTGTGAGTGGTTCACAGGCCTGGCCTAGTAGAAACAGAAGAGCCAGGGTCTGGGAGTATGCCACAGGCCCGGAACAGAGAAGAAAAACTGGATTCATGTTCACATCAAAGACTGCAACACAGAAGATTGAGCTAGCTGCTGTGCGGGCTGAAGCCAGTGGGAAAATGAACAGCATGTGCCTAGGGGCCGCCCCCTTTTATACACAGCCAGAGGAAGAGATGTATGGGGGGGGAAGACCCATAGAAGACTGCTGGAAGATGCTACCTTGTGACAGCTCCACCTAGAGGACTCCCAAGAGTAATAACCTACTGCAGGAGACCATTCTGTAGAAGATTTTCTGTTACTAGAGAATAGGCTTAATACTAGCAAACTTCTTCTCAATGATAAAAAAAAAAAGTCATATTGTTTAGTCCAAAAAGTCTGGGACCCCATAGGTCACATCTACTGCCACTTGCTCTCTCAAATGGCACGAGGGTAGAGGTTGTGGAGTCCTTCTAGTATTTGGGGGTCCAACTGGACCAAGAAAAATACTTTTAAACTTCACATTGACCAGCTTACCAGGACCATGAATACAAAGGTAGGCTTCCTATACCACCAAAGTGCCTTCTTAGAAAAAGAATGCCACCTAAACATAGCTACCAAGACACTCCAACCCTCTCTCCTTAATGGGTCCCCAATCCTATACTCTGTCAGGAGTACAGAGAGGCTGAGAACCCTGTATCACAGAGTATCTCACTTTGCAGCAGGTGCCCAACCTATGGAAAACCACTGCCAGGTGCTACAATTCTTAAGTTGGCTGTTCATTACCATTTCTTGAACATAAATTAGTGTATCCTTCCTTGTGCCTTGCCTATAAAATCAGAACAAGCAATGCCCTCCCAAATCCAAATGTTCTACTAACAACCAAAAAGAAAAGTAGGCCACTAATATCCTCTGACTGCACACTTTTACATGTCCCTAGCGTAAGGACTTCTCATGGGTTCTGATTGTTTGCTACCTTCAACCCACCCCTATGGAATGCTCTCCATGGTAATCTACCTGACTGTACCTCCCTTGGGGTTTTTAAGAAGAGAATTAAGGCACACCTTCTATAGCTGAGTTACTGTACTTGTAATCACTGATGTTTAATGAATTTGGTGTACCACACAATTAATGGAATCCTACTGACTTAGCATATTACCTCTTAGATGGTACTGTCTGATTTGTGGTGAATATGTCCTCTGCCATGTATGATGTTACCCGTCTGCTCCAATTGTCCATTAACCTGTCTACACATCTTTTGTACTTGTTGGGTTACCTACTGTATGTTACTGCTGCACTCTGAAATTTGTAATTGCGTATTATCATACCTGTATATTTATTGTGTTGTCTGTAATTAATCCTGGGTCGCCCCTGAAAATGGACTGCAAACTGTCTCAGTGGGCTTACCCCGGTTATCAAAATTTAAATAAATAGAATATAAGACTATATGATTCTTTCAGAATCCACACATGTGACCTGTACACTCAGACCGACTGGCTCCAACTATCAAACTGCACAAAGTTTCTCACCTGCTCCATGGTCAAAAAAATCTACCTTGGCCTTGCACCTTCTGGGGTCTCAACTCTGTTACAACACTGAATTAACAAATGGTGCCTTAGGAGATCCACGCTATAGCTACTGAAAGTCCCCCACTGTCACACTTCACAGGGATAACGCTCTTTTGCTTATTGAGCACCACTCTGGTTCAATGGCCTCAGCCCAACCATCTCCTCTGCCCCAACTACTGGTCTGTTTAAAACTAGGCTCCGGGACTATCTCACTACCAACAGCTCTTGTGACTGCCCAACTTAACCTTGTTTCTCCACTTTCCTTTCTGCTCTAGTTGTCCTCCCCCCCACTGGATTCTACCCTCACATCTTGGTATACCCAATGCTGCACTTTTCACCCTCTCGCCACCCTTCCTACATTCCTTCTCCCCCCCTACCCTCTTCCCTCTCCCTATGACTCTGGCACTTCTTATCTGTTGTCTATTTTCTCTGACAAATGCTGCTGGCTGCCTTGTTACAATGCTACCCTTGACCTGTATTAATCTGTACTCTGTTTGCATGTCCACATTGTTGTAATGCCTGTCTTGATGTTCCCTATCATTTGTATTTCTCTGACGTGGAACCTTTGTAAAAGAGCCATGGCTCAAAGGTATTTGTAATCCTAGACTTGATAAATAAATAAAATAAATAAAAGAACCAGTGCTTAACATTATTGAAGTTCAAGTTGAAGCCTGGCCATCAGCTCAGCAGGGCAGGAAGCAAAGGCAAACAGGACTGTGTAATCTGCATACATATGGATGTATGCAGAAGAGCAAACAGAGGGAATGAGTAAAGGGCCAAGGACAGAACTTTGGGGAACACCAGTGCTGCTAGGCAGTGGGAGGGGGTAGGGAGTCTCTAATTCTAACAGAATGGGGATCTACCCTCAAGGTAGAAGTGAAACCAAACAATTGTGGTGTCAGAGAGATCCACAGCTTGAGACTGTCAAGGAGGAAGTGGTGGGCAACACTGTTGAAGGCTTTGGCCAAACAGACAAAGATAGCAGAAGTGGTGACGCCCTCATCCATGCCAGAGAATAGAGTCAGTAAGCTGGAGGAGGTGGAGTGGTGTTTACAGAAGCCAGACTGGAATGGGGTGGAAAAAAGAAGAATCAAGAAAGGGAGAGAGCTGAGAGGGCACAGTGTGCTCTTGAAGCTTAGCTAAGAAGGAGCATAAGTAGATAGGACAGTAGCTGCCAGGGCTGAAGGAGTCCCCTCTTTAAGGGAAGGTATAACAGTGGCATGCTTCCAGGAGTCAGGGACAAAAGAAAGTGAGAAAGAAAGGTTGAGAATGGAGGTGATAGAGAGAGCAATGGCAGGAGCAGAGAGGTGTAGGAGTTTGGGATTAAGCTCATCAGGGCTCCCGCCTTTGAGAGGGTTGAGAGCTAACAGAGAAGGAGGCCAAAGTTAACATGCAGACTAGCTCCATCATTTCAGGTCGGTATTCACAGTGGAAAGATACCAGTCCATTAACCAAGTGCAAAAACTGGCACCAAAGAAATTAACTGGTGGTGTTTTGGCAAGATTGGTTACTAAAATCGTTACTGAGGGTACAGTTCTAATAGCACCTCATGCACTAAAGTTGAACAAATCCCCAGAACCACACGAGCTACACTAATGGGTACTGAAAGAATTGGGCAAGTAATTGGTGGCACCTCCAGCAGACATTGTTACAGAGTCAATACAGCAGGGAAGATCCAGCAGTCTGAAGGACTGCAAATGTGGTTACCATGCATAAAAATGGAGACAAGGACAGCCCTGGCAACAATCAGCCAGTAAGTCTAAATTCTGTTGTAGAAGTATTCACAGTGGAAAGAGAGAGGTCCATTACCCAAAAGAAAAAAATTGGTACCAAGAAAATGAACTGGTGGTATTTAGGAGATATTGGCTACTAAAACATTACTGAGGGTACAGTAATGATTGCACCTCATGTACTAAATTTGAACAAATCCCCAGAATCAGGCAAGCTACACCCAAGGGTGCTGAACGAATTGGGCAGGTAACTGGTGGCACCTCTAGCAGACATTTTTACAGAGTCAATACACCAGGGAAGAACCAGCAGACTGAAGGACAGCAAATGTGGTTACCCTGCAGGAAAATGGGGACTAGGACAGCCCTGTCAATAATGACACAGTAAGTCTAAAATCTGTTGAAGAAAGGCATGATATCACCCCCATCTGGTAGTGCATTTCACCTCTCAACTACTCTGTCTGTGAAGTAATGCCTCCTCATTTCCCTCCTGAACGTCCCCCTCTATTTTAGCCCATGCCTTCTAGTCTCCCTTGCCCCCTTTGTTGACACCCTTCAGGTACCTGAATGTCTCTATCATGTCCCCCCACTCCCGTCTCTCTTACAGTACATACATATTCCATTCCTTTAGCCTCATCTCATAATCCATTCCCTCCATCCCCTGAATCATCCTCATCACCCTTCGCTGCATTCCTTTCAGCAGCTTGACATCCCGGCTCAGGTATGGCCTCCAAAACTGCACAAAGTACTCGAAGTGAGGCCTACCCAGTGCCCTGTAGAGGGGCAAAATCACCTCCTCATGCCTGCACATGAATCCACATGCTATGCACACTAGCATCCTGTTTGCTTTCACTGCTGCCCTCTTGCATTGGGCAATATTGTTCATGCTTGCTGTTATAATACCTACAGGCCCTTTTCCTCCTCTGTGCTCCCCAGCTTGATCCCCGTCCCAGCCAGTATTCTTTCCTTGGGTTCCTTGCTCTAAAATGCAACACCTTGCATTTTTTTTGCATCGAACCCCAGCTGCCACTTCCCTGATCATTCCTCCAACTTTGTCAAGTCCCTCTGTAGTTGCACCCATTCCTCTTCATTGTCTACTACTGCACCCATTTTGGTGACATTGGCGAACAGGCTAATCCTGCCCACCACCCCCTGCGCAATGTCTGAAATGAATAACCCAAACAGCACCAGGCCCAGCACCAAGCCCTGTGGCACCCCGCTCATCACAGATCTAGGCTCCGAAACTCCCCCACCACCACCCTCTGCAGCCTACCCCTTAGCCAGTTTGAGATTCAACATGCCATCTTTGTCCCCACTATCACCCTGGATAACTTCACCCCTAGTCTCCCACGGAAACACAGAAACATAGAAACATAGAATTTGATGGCAGATAAGGACCGCTTGGCCCACCCAGTCTGCCCATTTCCCTACCTACTGGATAAGCTGCAGATCCTAGTTAACCAGCAGCCTACTTCTTCCTACCCCCACCCCCTAGAATGGCCTTATGACTGTCCCATGCATGCTTGAATTCCACCACTGATTTTGACTCCATAACCTCCTCCAGAAGGTCGCTCCATGCATCCACAACCTCTGTGAAAAATACTCCTTAAATTACCTCTGAGCTGCCCCCCATCTTCAAATTGTGCCCTCTTGTTCTTGCACACCTCTTTTTCGAAGATGCTACCCTCTTGGACTTTGTTGATTCCTTGAGGTACTTGAACGTTTCTATCATGTCCCCTCTCTCCTCCTTTCCTCGAGGCTATACATATTAAGCTCCTTTCGTCTCTTCATTATGTCTTCCGGTGCAGACCCTGCACCATTTTAGTGCCCTCCTCTGGACAGCTTCCATCCTGTCTATGTCTTTGTGGAGATTGGGTCTCCAGAACTGCACACAATACTCAGATGGGGCCTCACCAGCTGTCTGTACAGAGGGATAATAACTTCCTGTTTTCTACTGGTGATGCCTCTCCCTATGCATCCCAGTATCCCCCCAGCCCTCCTTGCTGCCCTCTCACATTGCTTGCCCACCTTTAGGTCATCTGATATGACTACCCCCAGGTCCCTTTCCATTTTTGTTGTTGTTAGTATCTCACCCCCCATTGGGACTCTGAATCAAAGGCATTACTGAAATCCAAGTATAGCACATTCACAGCATGGCCCCATCCAACTCCCTTGTCACCAAGTCATAGTACTGTATAAGTACTGTATGATTCACCTGCCAATCATCAGCTTGGTTGCAGGTCTGCCAGGTACAGCTTCAGTGTAGGTGATAAACAGCTGGTGAAGCTCTCCCTGAACTCCAGCCATGCACTCCCTTACAATAATTGAGTGCTTTCCACAGGTCCAGAATATGGAGCCTGTATTCAACCTCTGAGGTGTGATTCGGGAAAAAACACTGTAAGAGTTATCACCTGGTTCAGATGAAATTCTGACACAATTTTCGGGAGGAACTTCAGGTTGGGGCACAGGACAACCTTGCCCCTGTGGAAAAGCAGGTAAGGAGACATCACTGAAAGCACCTGGAGCTCACTGATCCTTTGGCTAACATGACAGCCAACAAGAAGGCAGTCTTCCATGACAAGTGAGACATCTCACACCTTTTGCATAGGTTCAAATGACTTACCCAAAGCTTTGTCAAAACCATCAGTAAATCCAATGGTGGTGCTGGTTCATGCACTGGAGTGGAAATGCGGTTGAGGTCCTTGAACAAGTACCAGGCCACCTTCTCGTGTGCCATCAGCTGCTGACCAGACTGTGTCTGATAAGCAGAGATGGCTGCCAGGTGCACCTTGAATGTCAGTGACCAAAGGCCCGACTGTCAGAGGGACCACAGGTAGTCAAGGATGCTAGCAACTGGGCAGGACAAAGGGTCCACCTGACACCAAATGGAGAATCTCTTCCATTTGAAGGTGTAGCATGTCCTCGTCAGCTTTCCAAAATGCCTCCATAATGGTGAGGACATCTTTGGAGAGATCCAAAGGCAGTAACTCTAGCCATTCAGGAACCAGGCTGTCAGGTGCAGAGATTGAAGGTTCAGATGGAATACCATCCCCTGATTGATGGAGAGCAGGTCTAGGAGAGTGACAGATGTCTCAGGATCCTATTGCTGAGGCTGAGTAAATCTGGGTACCCAAACAGGCACGGCTAGTCTGGTGCCACCAGGATTACCCTTGCCTTTGCCCTCCTGGCCTTGAGGAGCACCTTGTGGATCAAGGGGAATGGAGGGAAGGCATAGAACAGCCCTGGGATCCAAGGCCTTGAGAAGGTATCCCCCCGCAGTGTTCCCTGCTGGCAGGGCAGGAATGAAACAGCCTCAGCTTGGCATTCTCCCTTGAGGTGAACAGGTGGACCTGAGGGGAGCCCCACTGGAGAACAACATGTGAACTACATCTAGGTGAAGTGACCACTTATGAGATGCCTCACCCACCTGGCTGAATGCATCTTCCAGCTTGTTGGAGGGTCTTGCCACAAGGGTGGCAAGCAGATCTGCCTCCAAGCTGCGCACGATGGTCCACATGTGGAGAGCTTCCTTGCACAGAGGCAGGGAGTGCATCCCAACCTGTTTTTTGAGGTAGTACATAGTCACGGTGTTGGCCATTTGGACTTGCACACCTTGCCCCAAATGTGTGGAGTGAAGGTAGACAGCGCCAGCCAGCCTGCCCTTAGCTCCAGCAGGTTGATGTGACATGGGGACTCCTCTGGGGACCAAAGGCAGTGGACCCTATGTTCCCCAAGATAGGCTTTCCAGCCCATGAGGGAGGCATCGGTCATCAAGGTGACCATCAGCTCCAGGCAGACAAACGTGATCCCTTCCTGCAGATGTTCTGGGACCAGCTACCACTGAAGGGTGTCCCACTTCTCATGGGTCACAGTGACCAGCTGGCTGAAGTGACCCTTGTGCTGTGACCACTGGCTGGCCAGCTCCCACTGTAGGGAGTGCATTCTCCCGCAGGACCAATGGATCATGCTGGTGCAGGTCACTATGTAACACAGCAGGTGCAGGAAGTCCTCGGCAGGATGCAATTGCCCAACCAGAAATGTTCGGGCAAAGGAGGAAAGATCCTCCATCTTGTTTGCTAGGAGCCTAGCTCTGGCTCTGCAAGAGTTGTGCCCTGCACCATTGAAGCTGATCACCTGCAAGGGTACATGTACTGACCTGGCCTCAGTGACCAGCAGGACAAGGGAGGCACAGGTCTGGAGGGCCAGATCCCTGGAGAGCTCCACCTCCAGCCTGGAGGGACCTGCAATCTGCCAGTCATTCATGTAAGGGTACACCAGGACACCTCAGGTAAGCTGCCACCACTGCAGTGCATTTGGTGAAGAACCTGGCTGCTGAGGGCAGGTCGAAGGGCATGGCCTGGAACTTGTAGAGGATCCCTTCTGCCCGAAAGTGGAGGAACCTTCAATGGAATGGACGGATCGGGATGTGGAAGAACTATTCTGGAAGATCCAGACAGCAAATCCAAATGCCTTGCTCCAGAGATTAATTATCTGTGCGAGAGTGACCATTCTGAAGGTGTGCAACCTGAAGAACTGGTTCAGGTTGTGCAGGTCTAGAATGGGGCACCAGCCCACTTTCCGCACTGGCACCAGAAAATACCTGGAGGCAAACTCTGGGTCTTCCAGAGGATACATGACTGGAACCACAACCTCCTTGCAGAAGAGCTATGTCATCTCAGAAAAACGACCAATTGTCTGCAGATACCAAGTCCTCCCATGGTGCTTGGGCTCAGTTTTTAGGGTACTGCTTGAATTCCAGGGGCAGACCCTGACTCACAACTTCAAGAACCCATCAGTCTGTGGTAAGAGTGGACCAGGTGGAAATGAAGTGGTGCAGCCGGCCCCCCACAGGAGGACCAAGGAGAGGTGTGATAGGAATGGGGAAGGCGCCCCCATCCTGTCACTGAGCAGCATTGGAGGAGGAGGAGGGCCCAGCTGAGGCGCCTCTGATGTTGGGATGGTTTTGCCTCAGGAGTGGAAGACCGAAAGGGCTTTTGCTTCTGCTGCTTGGATCCATTGGGAGCCTTTTGTGCAGAAGTTACAGATTCCAAGGTAGTATTGGAGTTCTCAATGCGCTGGAAGTGACCATACGCACCAGGCCCAAACAGTTCATTGCCCAAGAAGGGAACAACCGTGAGTTTGCGCTGAGTGTCTGCCGTGAAGATTGAGATCCTCAGCCAAGCCCTACAAAGCATGGCTACTGTGGCCACCACCGAGCAGGCACAGGAATCTCCTGGATCCAGAACCGTTTGAAGCTGCTGTTTGGCCACAGCCCAGCCCTGATCTTGGACCTGTTTGACCGTGGTCTGGAGGTCCACAGGAAGGTGAGGGATCACTTCAGCAAAGGAGCCCAAGAGGCGCGAGAGAAGTGTGCCATCAAGATGGCTGAACTCACCTGTTGTAGGCTGAGCAAGGAGGCAGCATCCACGTTTTTAGCCTCATTGTCCAATTTCTTGGACCCCTTGTCCAGTGACTTGTCGATGTCCCGTACATTGCCCAAGCACCAAAACATGGAATTTGCTTCCAACCCCTCAGCTGAGGGGGTGTTCCGTGAAACCCGAGAGGGTACCAGTGGGCACTGCATGCTCATGGGCCATCCAGGCAGAGGGCATAGGGCAGGATATGGAGCACTGCCAAAGCTCCAGAGCTAGGCCAACAATGTCCTCAGACACTGGAAAAGACCCCTTTGTGTAGAATTTCTGTAAGGGGATAGCAATCCCGCTTCTGAAAGGGCTCCATTTTCATCACCATTGACTCGGAGATGAAGCGGAGGATGCCCATGAAGGAGGAGGGCCCTTCCTCCATCAAAAGGTCCCCCACAGACTCCTCGTCAACTGGATAGGAGTGCAGAGAGGAATCCTCTGACTCTGAGGAGTCCACATAAAGCGCTCAACCACCTGAGTCACCTTCAACCATCCGCAGATGGTATGGGGTAATGGTGACCAACAGCCAATGGGGAAGTCCCTTGACTGGCCGACACTCCTTGGGCAGAGCACTGGAAGGTGGCTGCTTGGGTGCTGGCTCTACCAAAATTCATGGAGAGGCCAGCTTCTGTTGAACCAGAACTGTTTTGACCAGCTTCACTTGGGGAGGAACGGTCTTGACCTGCTCCACAAAGGAGTCCGTGTTGGCTTTTCAGGAGACAGCCAAGTGATGGCCAGAATGGAAACTGGAGTCAGCTTCATACTGGCCAATATCAACTGCAGCCACAAGAGGTTTTCATAGCACCGACGGCACTTGCACCAAAGTCTCTCCTCAGCCAAGGACAAAGATAAGGAGTAGCAGCAGTGCTGCTTCCAATGGTGTCGCGAGCGGGAGCTCTGACAACAACGATAACTGCTCGACCCACCAGATGACAACCAAGACCTCAACCTCAGCTGCTGGTGGGACTGACAGTGGGTCTTGGAAGGAGCCGGTGACTGCCAGGGCTCCTCCAGTTCAGAGTCGGTGACCAAAGGGTTTTGATCAGGAGGCTGATCAGACTCTTCTATGGTCACAGGCAGGTTCAGAGTTGTGAAAAAAGTTGTCAGCCTCTTCAGATGACAACTCATCGGTATAGTCAAGAAAGACCTCAGCTGCATCAGCGGCTGGTGTCTCGACCAACTGGCCTGATGGGGTCTCAGTAAAGCGAGTGCTTGGTTTTCACTGTTGTCAAACCCAGAGAGTCATATGAGTCTGAGGCTCTTGACCGAGAGTGCTCTAGCACCACGACTGACGACACTGAGTCTTCTCCATTTTCAACTCCTTCTTCTCTTTACGAGATCTGGTGCTGTGCTTCTCAGACAGCCTCTGATCCTTGGTCAACAGGGACTAGCACACCTCCTTGAAGGAACCCGTGAAAGTGGAGCCCAAATGAAGGGGCACAAAGGCCGAAGCCAAAGAGGAATGAACGGTGGACACAGCCACTTTCTCCTCAAAGGCTGCAAGCTATTTGAGCTGATTGGTGGACCCCACAGTTGTGGAGACCACCCATCTAGCATCCTTAGACTTGAACAGCAGATGTCGTTTTTCCGGGTGGCCCAACTTGAGGTGGGCGAGACCGTCTTTGAGGACCATCGGGTGGAACGATCAACAAAAGTTGCAGGCCTGGATATCATGCTTGTGTCCCAGGCAGTAGATGTACATGGTATAGGGGTCAGTGTGCAACATCTTCTGCCCACATGGACACCGGCTGAAATAGGTGCGGACTTATCCATGGCTGAACGGGTTGATGAGAAACTTAAAGATGAAAAACTGAAATGGTTTTAAAGATATGGAGCAAACCAAAGAGTTTTAGAAAGTGCTAGGGCTTACAACATGAGACAGCAAGTAACCTGCTCCTTCCAGCGGAAAGGAAGGTCTGGTGACATGGGGTGGAGGAGAGGGATATACCACCCAGGTGGGTGGTAGGAGCTAGCTTTAAAACTTTCCAGCACATCTTAAAGGGGAAAGGATTCTGCCAGATAGTGTGAATAGAACATATCAAAGTCCCTAGCACATTCATTACAACATTAAAACACAAAAGAAATGACGAGTCACGAGATGCAGCAAGCCAATTAGACGCGCTCCGTCTGAGCTCCGCTCACCAGACCACAAATATGGCTGATTTTCATTTTCAAGATTTATGTGTAGTTTTGCAAGATTGCAAGAGGAGAACCTCCCTACTTCAAGGAAAGTCATTTGGAGTGAGAAATGGAGGCTGAGATGTGGCTGGCAGCCCAGAGACACACACCGCTGGTCACACCTTAGAAAGCGCCAAAAAAGCCACGGGTGCTACCTCCAACAACAGACCATACCTCTTCGGCGGCAACACTGTCTCCTGCTCCTGCTGATTCTACCCCTCTAACTTTGGAAAGGTTCTTACTAGAATTTCAACCCTTCAAAGAAGAGGTTCGCTCACTGATGTCAGACATGAAAGCTTTATCAGAAACAGTGGATGATGTTGCACGAAAAGTCACACATACAGAAGCCTGAGTAATCTCGGCAGAAAAGAGGTTGGAAAAAATGGATACTCTGGTCACTGTCAATAGGCAAACTCACAAACGTCTGGAATCCAAAATTGAAGATCTTGATGGTAGAAGCAGACGTAACAATGTTGTGATGATTGGTATGCCAAAAAAAGAAGAAGAAGCAGATATAGCGTTCATCCAAAAGCTCTTAGTTAAATTAGTTGGGCCAAGTCCTTATGGGACCTCCTATATTATTGAAAGGGCCCACCGTGCACTCCGGCCAATGCCACCTCCAAATGCCCAACGTAGACCTTTAATTTTCCATTTTCTAAACTTTCAAGAGAAGCAGCACATCCTAATGAAACTCAGGGATGTACAGGATGTTCTCTGGGAAGGGAGAAAACTAAGAATCATGCAGGATCTGCCAGTCACGGTGCGCACTCGGAAGGAAGCCTTCCACCCTATTGTATCTAAATGTATAGCTTCTGGCATCAAATTTCATAAGTCCTATCCTGCCAGATTGCAAATATCAATGGATGGCAACTGGGCATCATTTGAAGAAGTTGATTTGACTATGGAATTCTGTAAGCAGACGCGCCTGGCCTTGTTTTTGCACCACTGACAAATTCATAAGTGGTTGTAGGCCAAATCGTTGGAATCATACATATAAGTTGTGCTAAAGGTTTGATTTTCATTTTAAGTGTACACCCTTCAAAGGCTAAGAAATCAAAGAGTCCTATGGATATTGGAGCTCCCGGACTTGAGCTATCGACATTTACTGAACAAAACTTGACGTGGCCCACCCTGCTAATTTGTTGGGAAGAATCACAGGAACAGTTTACTGTGGAAGCCGTCATCCCTCAGCAAGAACTGTACAGATAGACCTGCTATGCATTTCACTGATAACTGCTGAGAAATCCGAAGGGACCAATGGTATAAGAAAGGGTGATGTACATATAAATGATGCTCAAGCAGGGGGAAAAGGGAAGATTTGCATTTTCATTTTATTGTGAATGTTTGAATGGCTTGGTAGTTTCGAGGGCTGGAGGGACTAAAAGAAAGTAGTCCTTACACTTAGTTGGACTTATTCGAGTTATGATGGTGTATCTGTTAAGAGTTGGGGTAAATTTTACTTGTGGGACATGAAATGCTTTCTATTGCATATGTGGTCGGATGGGGGAGGGAGGGAGGTTCATCGGGGAGCTGATCGCCACGGGCCAGTTGTTAGGGAGGGCGGGTGGTTGTTATTACTTCTGTGCATATGTTCATATATTAATGGGTTTTGTTAACTTTGAGTATAGCGTTATTAGAAGAGGGTTACATAGGTGGGGGGGATACTTGGGGAAATGGGAAGGGGACAACGCTGAGGGATGGTTGACTGTACAAAGGGAGATGGTGGGTTGGGGTGCCTGGCCTATCAGACAACATGGTTGAAATTAAAAGGTCTGACTCCTTGTTCCTTTCTGATTCCCATTGGGAGATATAAATGCGATGGCTCAATCATTTAAACTTTGTTCGTGGAATGTTAAAGGGTTGAGATATCCCCTGAAGCACATGAAGATCTTAAAATATTTAGTGATCCTATGCAGTGACGCAACTATGTTGCAGGAAACTAATTTGGTAGAAATGGGCACTTTGCTCAGGAGACAACATGTGGGACAGGTTTACGCTGCAGGAGATAGTAGAAATAAGAGGGGGGGGACGCCATACTTTTTTCAAGGAAATTTCCATTCATCTGTGAGAAATCTATAATAGACAAACAAGGCTGGTATGTTTTAGTAAAGGGGAAAATTCAATCACGTGAGATACTATTTGGTTCCATTTATGGACCCAACGTGGACTCCCCCGCTTTCTTCATGGAACGTCTTTCCATGCTGATTCCCTTTCTTAATATCTTGCTTTTTCTAGTTGGGGATTGGACTTTGCCCTTCGATCCTCTTCTAATTAGTTACTAATCTATGTAATTAACACTCTGTTAGTGAAGCACTGTAGTGTTAAAGGAGGTTACTGAGCTAAAAGGTGCAAAACAGTGTTTCAAGGTTGCAGCTTGTCATAGTTATACTGCAGTTACACTGCCCTAGGGGAAAAAATCCTTTACTGCAATTTCAAGGACTTGGTGTGTTCCGCGGACCCCCAGTTGAAAAACACTGCCTTACATAATCTGTAAATGGAACAGGCTTTTCAAAATCCACAATTTTCAAGCTGTAGAATTTTGACCTTGAATTTTCCAAGTCAGAAGAGCTCAAGAGGAAAGACTGACAAATACTGCTGCTTTAACTTATGTTGCAAGTGAGTTTTATATTCAGATACCCTACCTGAATAAAGTTTGATCAGTTACTGCTAACTGCTCTGTTACTAATTCTGTAGTGTTCCTCAATGTAACAAACACAGAACTTTATAACATGGGTTGGAAAAAAGAGGCAACCCGATTGGTCAAAGAGCATCAGGTGACCGTTGATTAAATTCACTATTTAATCAACAGTTACTATGCCAGAACTACTTCACTGACAGACAATCCCTTGTGCAATGTCGTTTCAGTATCCCTCCACAAGACAGTCAACAGAGGAATGCCCTAGGTGCGGTCAGATGAAAGAGTGAGACACCAGAAAGCAGATCTGTAAGCAGGACAAAAAACAGCAATCCTACAATACAATGCAAGTTAATTTCAGTCTGTTTGGAAATCTTACAGTCACCAGATAGTCCCCTCCCAACAGTATCAAAATGAAAATGAAAGTTGAATGTGCTGAAACAGAAATCAAACAGGAATGTGCTGAAATTGAAATCAAACAGGAATGTGCCGAAACTGGGGGAATAAGGCATGTAAAGCTGGATACCATTGAACTGAATATTCTACAGAAGCAGAAAGATGAAAGAAATACACAGAAGAGCCCAGCCTGGGCTGTGAAAGTGTCTGAGGACTGGCTCAGAACACAAATGCAAGTACAAATTATAAAGAGATCCCTGTGGAAAATATGTATGCCACAGTTGTAAGATTCAAGCTATTTTTTTAAGGAAGGCAGCAAGTGAGGGTGATTCAGGATTTAGAGAACAGGAAAGTGACTTTTATGTTACCTGAATGTAAAATTTTTCTTAGTTACTTGCATATTACAGTTGGGTTGTATTGGTTTGTTGGGGGAGAGAGAGACAGAGACCAAGACGCAGTCATGCATATGCTAGTAGAAGAGTGACTTTGTCACCTAAATGTGAGCTTTTTCTTAGTTACTTGCATACTATAGTTCAAGAGCAAATTCAATTCAGTTCAAGTTTATTGCATAACAAAACAGTATTGTCTTTACAATATTTTAACATCCTTACATTTTAAATAATATATAAATAGTACACAGCAAAACACAAAATTAAAAAAACATTCTCATTAACAAGTCTTATTTTAAAAACAAGCATAAAACAATACAATCCACAGCCCTAATGATAATTCAATGGATAACTACAATAAATATAATTCAATGCAAAATAAATAAATGTTATTTCCCTATTAATATGCATCACTATTTCCTCCCCCACCTTTATCCTCCTGTCCATCCTTACAATTCTCTTTTATGTGCAATTTCTTATTCTCAACATTCTTACAGTATTTAGCAAGATTCATCAGCACTTCTCTATTTCTAGATGTTAAAAGGAATGTAGCCATATATCTTGGTTCCATCTGGAGTTGTGCTAAGATATTTTCCAGGCAGAGTTTTCTTTCAAACTCATGTAAAAGGCATAGAATCAACAGGTGCACCAGATCATCTTCCCCTAGTTCACATTTATAATTTCTCTCCATTTTTTTTTTTATGAATAATACACCTTAGTCGTTCACTATCTTGATATTCAAATCTGAATCTAGTAATAACTTTTCATTTTCTTTGATCTTTTACAGTATTTAAATAAGGTTCAATCCTACTTTTGCCTCTATTTCTATGACCCAGTCACGCACTTATTTTAAATTTTTTCCCTAATTCCACATCTCTGTTAAAGAAGTAATCTCTTATTCTCTCCTTTATATGAATCTCTACCTGTTCTTTAGATGTTATTCCATATTCATTTAAGCAACTTAATACTCCTTGAGGTCTCACAATATTCTCTAAAATAAAGCTGCTAGGGAAAAGTAATCAATCTTGCCTATATTAAATTGCTTCCTCAAGTCAAATTTGTGGAACTACAGTTCTAGAGCAAATTGAGTTCTAAACTAGAATTCTAAAAACCTATTCCTTCTAAATCTTCTGGGAGCCTAAGGGTTAGCTCATTATCTCCTGGTGGCCATTTTGTGTCTAGTTAGAATTTAGGCTATAGAAAGAGTGAAACAGTAGGTAGCCTTGCATTTGAAAAGTTAGGTGCATGTAAATCTTCTGGCAGACTAAAGGTTAACTCATTATCTCCTGCCAGCCATTTTGTGTCTAGTTAGTAAAGTAGGCTGTAGAAAGAGTGAAGCAGTAAACTATTTTGTGTGGCGGAAGGGCACCTAATAAAAATTCAACTTTTCAGCCTGAAAAACAACTTTTGTCTGTACTGTGTTACTTCAAAGCTTAACCCATGTTATAAGCACAAAACCCCACTCCAGGTTATGTGGTTACAGAGATTTAATGCATTAAATCCCTGTAACCACATACCCAGTTGTGGATTATTGCTTGCATAATGAATACACCTGGCCAGCCCAGTGGTGCTGAGGGTTGAGGTGCTGGACGCCACACCTCGTGCCTCACTAGTGACCCAGGTTCGGGAACGAGCCCAGGTGCTGGGGGTCGGCAGGGGAGGGAGAAGGATTGAGTGTCTGGAGGACAGCTCTTCTCTCCCTGGGGAGGGATCCAGGGTCTTTCCAGCGCAGTAGAGATCCCCGGTGGAGACTGGGGGTACTGCTAGTGTGGCAATAACATTGGGGCCAAGTGCAGCTGATGTCTGTGGGTAGCCATGCTGATGTCACTGCATCACTGTGCTCAGGGGGGCAAAACAAGAAAAATCCCCATCCCGGAGATAGACGATGGCACCTCTATCCCCCACAGGCCACACTCCCAACACCAGACTCTCCTCCCCTCCAGGCCCGATCGCTCAACCCGGTACACAAGATTTAGACAGAGGGCCCTGGGAGAATAGGGCGACCCCACCTCAGGGGACTCAGAGCTGGGGGGGGGGGCAGGGTTTTATTTAACTCTAAAAATTGATTAGCGTTTTGCTCATAAAAGTTCTAAAACATTGTGAAAATGCATAGCACTTGCCTCACTGTATTTAACAAACATAACACTTTTAGAAAACCTATACAAATACTTTCTGTACAGTTAGTATTGTCCCAAGAAAAAAACTGCTAATCAATTATTTAAAACCCTGGGGGGGGGGGCCGTCAGGTTGGGCGAGGAGAAGGAGGAAGTCAAGGTGAGAGGCAGAGCCTGTGGTGTGGCAGTAGGATGCCGGAGAGAGTTCCACGGTTGACAGTGTGAAAAGAAAGTTGACAAAAACAAACAAACTAATGAATACACCCACTGACTCCTCCTGTATTCATCATAGTGAGGGACTGCTGTAATTTCCATGCATGACTTCTCATCACAGCACCCCCATTACTCATGAACAGTTAGATTCCCTGCTGTACTGTTCTCTGTAGTTTACCGCCAAACAAGACCACTGGAGTCACACCTTCTTTTATAACGCTTTATTAACTTAACTGAGTGGCCCTGTTTCCAGCATTGCTCTGTGTCTGCTGCTAGCTTGCAGCAGTCCTAGAAGCTACATCCTGTCTCTCACATGCTACTAAAGCTGCTGCCAGTGTAAATACTAATGAGATCAGTTTCAGGAGACAGAACCACATTTCTCTAAAAACTACACCTACAAGTACCTATAAGTCATTATCATCTACTCCCCCGGCCCCCTTTCCCTTCTAGCCACAAAGTGTGTACATGCTGAGCTTGCCAACCTCTTCGTACTGTATGATTGCCCTTGCTGCTTCTGGATCACTTTTGTGGCTGGCTGGACAGACTCCAGACAGTCCTTGGCCTTTTCTAGGTGCAGATTCCAGAACTGGTACACAGCACCTAAGGTGTGGCCTCACCAGGGATCTGTGCTGGGGCAATACCACCCCCGGATTAAAGGATTCTAACTTCAGGAGAAACGGGGGAAAGTTAAAAATCATGGGGGGCCGTAGAAAACTGTTTCCATGGCCCCATGTGATAGAGTCAAAGTCCCAATTGCAGCAGAATTATTGGAGACCAGGATTAGAACATTGGTCTCCAAAGGCGCTGGCTGAGCTGCTCAGTGTCCCAGCCCTCTGTGCCATGGGAGCAGCTCGGCCAGTCTCCTGGATCCCGGTGCTCTTGTCTGTCCTCAGCACAACAGACAGCAACCAGGGGAGTGCTTACAGCAAGTGCTGTAAATCCCTCCCCTCGCTGTCTGTAACGCTTAGCAGACTAGCACTGTGAATTGCGGTGCTATTCTGGTAGCACTCTTCTAACCGGGTACCAAACTGAGACTGTCACTGATGATGAATCTTATGTCTTTTTAGAAAATGAACTGTGGAAATCTTAGAAGCTGACTGGCTTAGGCCACTTGCTATCTTGTCTGGTATCAGGCAACAGAGATTGGGAAATAATGAGTCCCAGTCTCTGCCTGCCTGATTACCATAAAAAAATATGTGGTTATAGAATGTTCAATTTGAAAATAATTTTATTTATTTATACAAAACGGAATTATAATCCTTTGAGTCAAGGACTCATTTCCAAAGGCTCCTAGTCAGACAAAGTACAGATTACATACAAACAGAACACCATATAGTTACAGAGGAATATAACAACAGGTGATTTTAATTGCAATTGGGACCCCAGCCTTAAAAATGGAATTTGAGATTTGTTTTCCAGTTTAGGTGTCAGTCAATTATTGGAGGAAGCTACTAGGCCTAGTTATAAAACGGGTTCAGGAACCACTCTTGATTGGATTGTGGTCACCAATGCAGTTAGAATTGTTAACTATAGGATCTTGCCAGACACTGAGTGACCACCACCCTATCCAATGTGAATGGGCAATTAAAGTCCCTAGGGGGGCTCCTAATTATGTGGAATTTAGGAATCTGGCTAGGTTATCCCCTGAAACTGTAGAGGCAGTTTGTGAGGAAATTAATTGGTCTCCCTTGTTCTCTTATACTCACAAAGACCAACTCTGGGATTTCTTCTGCTCTGTTCATAACACCATTATTAATAAGGTTGCTCCCCACAAAATAATTTTTAATTTGAGTCAATAAACAACAAGCATTTGTCAATGCTGAACGTTGTCACGCTGGCATTGACTTTGGTAGTGCAGTGTGGAAAAACATTTTGGGCAGGATGTGAAAAATGACAGCTGTACAGTTCATAAGGAGGTGTAAAAAAAATGCCAGTGTTGAAAATGTGGCATGTAAATATAGCAAATTTGCAAAGTTACAAGGGTGCGTGGGAAATGTGCAACCCACGCTTGTAACACAGTCATTTTATGGACGTTCGGCACCAAATTTTCAACATAGGCATTTTAGCACCTCTGCTCATGTACAGAGTCACTGTTATTTCCTCAAACTGTCCCAAAAAGTGATTTCGCACATGACTACACTATTCTGCGCCGGAAGTGCGAAAACACATTTTGGGCAGGATATGTGAAATGACAGTTGTACTGTTCATCAAGAGGTGTGAGAAAATGCCAATAGTAAAAAACTCAAGAGTGAAAATATTACAAATGCACGACGTTACGAGCATGCGTGCAATCTGCCAACGCACGCTCGTAACACAGTCATTTTATGGAGTATTGTCACCAAATTTTCAACATACGCATTTTAGGAACTCTGCTCATGAACTGTGTCACTATCATTTTCATAATCTGGCCCGAACACTGATTTCCCACAGCGACCGCGCTATTGTGTGCCGGGAGAGCAGGAACATATTTCAGGCAGCATGTGGAAAATGACAGCTGTACTGTTCACAAGGAGGTGTACAAAAATGACAATGTTGAAAATCTGGTGTGAAAATATTGTGACTTCATGAAATTACAAATCTGCGTAGCAACTGCGCAATGGATGCTCGTAAAACAGTCATTTTTTGGATTTTTTCCCACCAAATTTGCAACATAGGCTTTTTGCGAGGCCACCTCATGAACACTGGTACTGTCATTTTGTTAACTGGTCCTGAAAGGTGATTCTGCGCAGTGACTGCGAAATCACCTTTCGAGGTCAATTAATGCCATGACAGTGATAGAATTCATGATGAGGAGTCCCAAAAACCCAATGTTGAAAATTTGGTGCCAAAATTACAAAAAATGCCCAAGATATGCATTAAAGTTGGAAAAACCCTATTCATTCCACTATATAGCTTACCGGCATTTCCTCAGTTCACAGTCGGCTTTGAAGAGTGCATACGTGTTCCCAGTCCACGAAGACCAAGCTCCGGGTAAGTATACGTGGGTGAGGAGGCCGAGTCTTGCCAGTGGTGAGTCTTGGTTGTGGGAGGGCCAGGAGACTGCCGAGGACCGTTTCTTCCTTCTTCACAGGGAAAAAACAAATAAAAGACATTGGGGGACCATTTTCGTTTTTAATAGGTGCTTTGGCATGCTGGAGTGGGCTCCCAGCGTGCCACCTGAGTGTGTGTGTGGGTGCTTTAGCCGACGGGGGATTGAGCATCCCTGTCGGCAAACAAGGAAAGGGGTGGAGCCATAGGAGCCGAGGGGGATTGGGCACCCCCCTGGCAAGCAAAAATGGAAAGGGAGGAGGGATACATGCCCGGCGGGGACTGGGCACCCTGTTGGCAAGAGAAACTGTTGAAGTGCGCATGATGCCGAGGGAGATTGGGCACCCCCTCGGCAATCAAAAAAGGGGGGAATACAAGATGCCGACAGGGATTGGGCACCCCCGTCAGCACACAATAAACGGGATGTTGACAGGCAACAGCGGTAGTCACTGCCGCCATGTTGCCTGCATGTAGGGAGAGGTGTGGTGTGGTCATGCTGCATGAGAGCTTCGCTCTCATTGCAGTGGACCTTTTCTCAGATGTCATCACCTCATTAGCTAGGCAGGGTGTTGGCCTCTGCTGCTGGCTGATTGGGGAATGTGGGATGCACCTACTGGTGCATGCCCTGCATTGGCCCAACAGTGACCGCGCCTCCAAATCTGTACTACCGCAAGATGTTGGCTGTGCAAGTGTGCCAACATAAAAATGGGTGACTGGGGATTTGCCCCACTTAATGTGAACTCGAGATAATAGTTGGAAGCACTTCAAGGTAAACCAAGATCCAGTTTCCCTTCAAGAGTACAAGACACTTAGCAATAAGTGTAAATCCGAGATCAGGAAAGTCGAAGTTAATTATTGTCTAACTGAGCAGAGGAACTCCCAAGGCAACTCTAAAAAGACTTGGATTGCACTAAAAAAACTATTGGGAAGGGGAAAAAAGATTTGACCCCTACTGTCCTGGACAACGGTCAATATATTCATGAGCCCTCTGTTGCCTCTGATATTTTTAATAACTATTTTGGGAATCTTGATGATTACAGAACCCCTTTAGGTTCTGATATCAATGAAGTACCTAAAGAACAATCCATTTCTACTAATCCTAAATTTCACTTTAAACACATTACTCCTAATCACATAAAAAAATATCTTCTAAAACATGATCCTAGGCCTTCTCTTGGTCATGGAGTGGACTTTATCATTAAACTGGGTATAAATTATGTTGCATATCCCTTATAATGTATTTCAGGGCAAGAAGTAATGGTCTGTGGATGACTGTCCAAGGGTCAGGTGCAATATTTATTTTGACTGTCGCTCAGAATTTGTAACTCTCCTGTTGATTTTTGTTCACTAATTTGAAATTTCTGTTTACAAACATCAGCTAATAAAAGTGGCCCCCTGGCTGTCACAATGCACTGAAAAGGGCTTAATAACTGATGGTACCCAATGTAAGGTGCCCTGAAAAGGGCAACTAAATAACACCCACTGGCTGGTACATGGTCCTGAAAAGAACTTAAGTGTGCTTCCAGTTCACTGCCCTGATAAGGGCTTTTAATTTACTCTCCCTCCCCCCACACAGTAGTAGCCCTGACAAAGGCCCTTTAACTCCTTTCTGCTCTGCCCTGACAAGTCGATCACTTTCTTCTGCCCCTATGCAGCTCCCCCTACTTAGTAACCCTGATAAAGGGTTTTTTTTTAACATCGTTTTTGCTCCCGTTGCTGGCACTGATGATGGATGTACCTACTCATTTGGCCCTGCCCAGCTGTGGAGCAGGTCTAACCTTCAGGCTGGTGATGTGTTGATACATGTCTTAGCCAAGTGTCTGATGGCATTCTTCCCTTCCCTACATCATTGTCCTTGCACTGTCACCGATGCCTCCACAAGTGGCAGTGTCAAAGCAGTGTGACAGCCCTCCCTCCCTAGAGGAGTGTGTCCCCTGGGACTCTTAATCCTCCTCTCCCTAGTAGGCATCTACTGACCCAGACTCATTCCCCAATCCAGATCACTGGCATCATGAGTGGTAGTGGTACCACTACGCCAGAGGGCTAGCTCTGACAGAGGCTTTTAACCAGCCTCCCCACCTCCCATCTCTAGAGCCGTTCCTGCCCTGACAGGGCATTTTAAGTGGTTATCTCAGCCCTTTAAGTTCCTCTTCTAATCTAAAAATACTGAGTCTTCCCCTCTCTCTGCCTTGACTGCCCTGAAAAGGGCTTTCAAATACCAGTTTACAGCACCTACAAGGGCTTTTAATTAGCCTCATCATAGCCCCTCTTCACTAGCAGACAGCCCTATATGGGTTTTTAAATCTGCATTGCTAAAACTCTGCTGCCTCTGAACAAGATCTAGTCTTGATCTGCTACTGCAGGAACAGCACACAAAGATTTGAGGTATGCAGTACAGAAAGCAAAAGGAAGATGGGCAGCTGCTCACGTATAATAACAAGGAACATAAATGCATTCCAGTCCTAATGTGGTACTATTTTCATTTTTGCTGTTGATGAAACCACCAACTGCTCAGAAGAGCCCATCACTGGATGTTGGGTTGAATGGGCATCTCCTAACATATGACATTGTGATGCCAGGACACTCAAAGCCTAAACTTATAGGTGGCAGCATTTCCTGGGTCCTAGTGCTCACTAAGCTTTTTCTCTTGGTGCCTGTCCCAGAGACAGGCAAAGAAATTAAACTAGCTGTCCCTGAGGAAAACTGGGGGTCTGGGACAGGCATACAGGTGGTTATTTCGAACCCATGTATAATTTCAATTTTTCACGCTGTCATATTGTTTTCCCTAATTGTTGGAAACTAGTTACAATCAAACCAGTATTGAAAAATGGTAATCCTGCTATTGTATCAAATTATTGACCCATATCACTTCTCACACTTCTTTCAAAGATACTAGAGAAGATCATTCTGGACCAAACCTTAGATTTTCTAGAAAAATACTCCCTAGTCACTTGTTTTTAACATGGTTTCAAATCAAAACATAATACCAAAACAGCCTTGGTGGGGTTCATGAGCAGCATACAGGAAACCCTTGATAAAGGGCACTCTGGTGCTGCTCTGTTTGTGGACCTCACCAAGGCCTTCAATTTAGTCCAACATGGTTTGATTCCTGGGATTCTACAGAGATTTCTTTTTTACAAGGGTGTCATTGGGTTGTACATAGACTATTTGTCTAACAGGCGATGTAGAAACTTGATTGGAACCTTTTTCTCAGCCCATATCAGTTTACCGTGGTGTGCCCCAGGGCTCAATTCTGGGGCCACTAATTTTTTTCACTTTACATAGATTCAGCTCCCAATATATGCACCCACACTAGAACGAAACTTTACGCAGATTAGGCCGTTATTTCCAGTCTTGGTCCCAGTCCTGAAATTATTCTCCAGAATCTTCAGAAAGACTATTTTCAAGTTTGGTTATCATCCAACCACATGGTCTTAAATTCTTAAAAAAAAAAAGGGATGCTGTTTGCTTGCAAAAAGCATGTTCTTACTGAACTTCCACCCATAACAGATAACAAAGGTACCATTATTGAATATGTTGAAGTTTTTAAATATTTAGGAATTTCTTTGGATAGGGAGCTCACTTTTGAATCCCATATACAATATTTGAGAAAACCTTTACACTAAAGGCTGGGATTATTATAAAGGATTAAGTCTTTTCTGACTTTTGACTCTCGGAAATTGCTAACACATAGTTTTATGTTCCGTATTCTAGACTATGGGCTAGTAATTTACTCCTGTACTAGTAGTCACACCTTAAACTGCCTAAAGGTCACTTACAATTCTGTGTTAAGATTCTGGTTAAATCTTCCTTACTTTACCCACTGCTGTTTGCATGAACAATTGGTTATCTTTATCTTTTGATAACAGGGTCCTTTATAAAATGGGAGTTTTTATTTGCAAAATCATGAAGGGGTTCTGCTCCCTCCTCCAAAGCTGATTTGTTTCCTAGGTTTGTTAATTCTGCTTTCACTAGATCTCAGTCCAGGCACACTTTTAAAATTCCATGTTTCAAAAAAGTATTTGGGCAAAGATCTATATTGTTTAAGACCTCCACATTTTTTACATAGAAACATAGAATTTGATGGCAGATAAGGACCTTGGCCCACCTAGTCTGCCCATTTCCCTAACTAATGGATAAGCTGCAGATCCTAGTTAACCAACAGCCTACGT
The DNA here is from genome assembly GCA_016271365.2 of Neoceratodus forsteri. NCBI lineage: Eukaryota > Metazoa > Chordata > Ceratodontiformes > Ceratodontidae > Neoceratodus > Neoceratodus forsteri. Next base: position 1,218,448,294 of record CM057454.1, on the reverse strand, counting down.
CCTCTTACTGCCCACTAAAACTGCCTTATGTCTGTCCTATGCATTCTTGAATTCCCCCACTTTTTACTCTACTCCATCTGAAGTTGTAGCAAGTAGCACTAATTGGTGTTTTAAAACCTGACTCAAACAATGGCTCTTAACTCAAAGTTAATGTATTTGTACAAAGCACTGATTAATGTTGACTGTCTTTTATTGTCATTTTATTGTTTGTGTGTTAAACTTGTCATCTGTGAAAATGGGCATTTTGCCGATCTGGTCTACAAGTATAAAAAATAAAATTGAAAAATAAACACTGCTGCCATTTCTCCTCTATCTCCCATTCATCTCTTGAGGAAAGGTTTCTCTCACAGTGGCTCCCTTATTTTTAAATTATGGTATGGGTCACTCCTCTTCTATCTCAGCTCCTCTCTCTCTCTTGCCCCCAATAGTGTCTACTGCCCACTCCATCCACTCTTGTGACTCATAAGCTTTCTTCTACCCCTGCTAAAACCTCAGCACAGTAGTCTTACATTTCCTATCAGCTCCATTTTCTCTGGTCTAGCCTCCTTATCTATTCTTTCTTCTCCAAGTCCTCCCTCAGTTCAGAAATCCCTTCTCTGAGACTCCAGTTCTCATGTCTGCACCTGACCCCCATCTCCCTGTGACATCCTTGGCTCATTTACATGCTTTACATATTCTCCTCTCCTATATTCATATTCGCTTCTTAATGGGGTGTCTTGATGCCCCGGTCCTTGCAGAGATAATCTGGTCTTCATTAGAGTTAGGTGAGTTTCTGGACTCCTTGAAGGAGGCGGTGGTGACACCACTCCTTAAAAACTACTCTTTTGATCCTGGCTGTCCTGCGAACTACAGACCAGTCCCTAACCTCCCTATTGTGCGGAAGGTTATTGAGAAGGAGGTCACACTGCAACTGGAGAATCATCTTACCATCCATGAAATCTATGATCCTTTCCAGTCTGGATTTCGGAAGAGATATAGCACCAAGACTGCCCTTGTTCGGGTTCTTAATGATCTCCTAATAGCGAGAGATCGGAAGAGCCGTTTCATCTTGGTTCTTCTTGATCTTTCTGTAGTGTTTGACACTGTGGACCATGGGGTGCTTCTCGAGCACCTGCGATTCATCTGTGGCCTGTCAGGGATGGTCCTCAGATGGTTTCAGTCTTTCCTCTCTGGCAGATCTCAGAGGGTGATGTTGGGGATTTTTTCTTCAAACTCATTCTCACTGTCATCTGGGGTTCCACAGGGCTCTGTATTGTCCCCCATGTTGTTCACGGTGTGCATGCTGCTGTTGGGAGACATTGTAAGGAGGTACGGGCTGGGTTTTCACTGTTATGCAGATGATACCCAGCTGTACTTATCCTTTGTTCCCGAGCAGGACAGTGCAGTCTCAGTGTTTAACAGCTGCCTTGCTGAGATTCATGACTGGATGAATGACAGCTGGATGAAATTGAATCCTGACAAGACTGAGGTGTTGGTTGTGGACCCAGGTCATTGGACTGTGGGCCTGGTAGATGGTATTGCCTCTGGGCTTTGGCTTGGGGGTAACCAGCTTCTGACCTTCAAACTGATGTGAAATCTGGGTGTAATACTTGACAACGAGCTGACGCTTCATTCATAGGTGTAAGCTGTTGTCAAACCCTCTTTTTACCATCTGAGGAATATTGCCTGGATTAAGCACCTTGTTCCATCCGATGACCTTCCAACATTGATCCACGCCTTTGTGACCTCCTGCCTTGACTACTGTAACTCCCTCTACCTAGGGCTTCTGGGGGTTGATATCCACCACCTACAGCTGGTGCAGAATGCTGAGGCCAGGTTGTTGACTGGGTCATCTCGATCCAGGCATTTTACTCCTGTGCTGTGCGAACTGCACTGGCTGCCAGTTCAGTGGTAGATCACCTTCAAGGTCGGTTTGCTGACCTATAAAGCCCTACATGGACAGGGACCAGACTACATGCAAGAGCTTTTGTTTCCTTACTGCCCCCTCCAACCACTCCACTCTGCTGATGAAGAATTGCTAGAGGCTCCCAGGGTTTGGTTAAAGACATCAGGGGCTTGTGCTTTTATGTTTATGGCCCCAACCCTGCGGAACTCTCTACCTCATCGGATATGAAAATGCCTGACCGTGGAGAGCTTTAAAGCTGGTCTGAAGTCACATTTATTTGAACTTGCTTTTGATTGCTCTGTATAGGATTGTTATTTGGTATTGATGTTTTTATTGTTTTAATTGTAAAGGCGCTATTATTTTTTTGGAATAGTTCATTTTATAAATTAACTGAATTGAACTGAATTAATTTTCCATCCTTCATTGATGCAACCCTTCCCTTCTACTGATTCTCTCTTTCTGTCTGTCTCTCTCTCCTCCATAACCGGATAACTCTGGTACCTAGTCCAACCCTCAGTCCCCAAAATACATATATGTTCCCCCTCTTAACCCCTTCTCAAACTTATCATTCCTCCCATTTCTCCTCCCTGTCCCACACATCTCATGTGAATGGCACCTATCTCACGGTGCCTCCCTTATTTTCAAGTTCTGGTATGGATCCCTTCTCTGCTGTCTCAGTTCCCTTATCTCCTGCCCCCAAAGGTATTTCCTGCCTCCGTCCTCCACTCTTGTGACTCAATATCTTTCTCCCTACACCCTGTTAAAACATAAGTACAGCAGTCTTATGTTTCTTATAAGATTCCTTTTGTCTGGTCTGGCCTCACCATCTGTTCCTTCTCCGAGTCATCCCGCCATTCAGAAATCCCTGCTCTGACTCCACTTCTCATGTCTGTTCCTTAACTTGACCCCTTTCCCTGTGATGTCCTCAACTCACTCACGCTCTTTACATATTCTCCAATCCCACATTTCACATTCCACCTTCCACTGATACCAGTTCTCCCTTCTACTGATTCTCTTACTTCCTGTCTGCCTCTCACCTCTCCCTAACCCGGTACCTGTGGTACCTAGCCGAACTCCCAGTCCTCAATATACATATATGACATTGCTGGATCACCTCCTAACCCCCACTTCATTAAGTTGGTGCAACCAAGGTGGACAACCTGGAGGCAGGGGTGGAGCAGTCTGCATCCCTGTAGCATTAGGCAGACTGCCCCTCCCTCACGGTTGCATGCCTGTTTGCTCCTATGCTAGAGTGAAAGGATTATGGGATTGGATGCACTCACAAGAGAAGGCTGCAGTAATACTGTAGCATTATCATGAAATGCTGCAGTACACTGCAGGGTACAATGTAATTCAATGGCAATTACGCCCTTTTGTCATGCAGTATTTTGTGACATGTCAGTTACTGCAAACTACTGCATTGCATTGTGGCTGGCCTCACTGTATTTTTAAGAATGACAGTAACTTAGAAAGTGGGATGTGGGAAGGTTTGATCAGCTCCTTGCCTTGTGCCAGGATCATGCATTGTTTTAACATTATCTTTGTTTCTAATATCCAGATTTTGCAACAGCTGAATTTGCACCATATAATGTTAAGCAGGGCTGCGGACTGACTTGCTGTCAATACCAAATATTAATCAAAACACTATTCCTTTCAAGTTTTGTAATTTATTAAACAGCTGATGGTCCACCAGTACACTTTGGAGCTTACACCTCCACCAAGGGAGTACCACTGAAGGGGTGCTACAGGAAAAGATGCAAATGTGCAATCCACGTAACAGAAAACAGGCACCTAAACCATCAGAATGCCACAGCAAGTAGCCTGTTTTTTTTAAATAAAAATGGGTCAAGGAGAACAGCAAAGGGGAGGAGAGCAAGAAATGACTAGTGTGGAAATGTTGACAGCCACAGACTCCCTGGCAACCTGGGAGGCCTTGAGTTTCACGAAACACAGAAAAAGACAATGACAAAAAAAGACCAGTTGTCCATCCAGTCTGCCCGAGTACCATATCTAACATTGGGACCCATTGTCCACTCACGATCCTAGCCCTCCACCTCCTCCCCCCCTTCTTTGAAAGTTTGTTGCCCCTAGTGACTGCCATACACTTCAATGTGTCCCAGCAGTTCTTGAAACTAGCAACTGTTCTATCACCCACCACTTCATCTGATATACTGTTCCATGTCCAAAACCCTTTCTGTAAAATAATACTTCCTCATGTCCCTCCTTAACCTTCCTACTTTCAGTTTCCACCCATGCCCTTGTGACATCAAAGTAGCATTCAAGCTAAATACTGTAGTTCCTTGCAGTTCTCCTAGTTTAAGTCTTTTAGGAACTTGAAGGTCTCTATCATATCTTCTTCTCCCTTCTGGTCTCCAGTGAGTACATGTTCAGTGCCTTGACATGCTCCTGATAAGACTTACCCTGTTGGCCCTGAATCATTTTTGTAACCCTACGCTGCACTGTCTCCAATCAGTCCCTATCCTTCCTGGGAAGGGAAATCAAGAACTGGGCACTGTACTCCAGGTGTGGCCTTACAAAAGATTTATTAAAGGGTAGTATTATCGCCCTCCTCCTGCTATCAATACCATGCCCTATACAACTCATCTTTCTACTTGCCTTACCATAGGCCTTGTTGCACTGACTTGATTGCTTGAGGGCGTCAATAATGATAACTCTTAGGCTGAGTTCTTCAGCCACAGTACTTAGTTTCTCCCCTCCCATCCAGGATCCATCCAGTACTCTGTCCTGGGATTCTCATTCCCTGGATGCACCTCTTTGCATGTTTTGGTATAGACCTTTACTGCACTTTTTTGGCATTTAATTTCAACTGCCAAACCTTTAACCACCCCTCTAGCTTTTTGTAAGTCACTCTGCATTTCTCAGATTCCCTCATCACTATCCACCCTCTCCCAGAGCTTAGTGTCATCTGTGAAGAGCTACAACCTGCTCTGGATACCTTCTCCAATGTCTCTAATGAACATATTGAAGTAGACTATGTCCAGTGGAGATCCCTATGGCACCCCACTTGTGACTTCTTTCTCTTCTGATTTGACTCAGTTGACCACAACTCTGTGCTGCCTACCCTTTAGCCAGTTTCCTATCCAGTAAACTGTATTCTGAGCCACACCCAGACTCGCAGCCTTTCTCAGCAAGCATCTGTGGAGCACCAACTCAAAAGCCTTGCTTAGATCACTACAGAACAAATCTAAGGCATGACCCCCTATCCATTTCCCTCATCAATGAAACAAAGAAACTTATCAGGTTTGTCTGAAAGGATGTCTCTGCCATGAACCCATGCTGTTTACTCTCCCAAAGATTGTTGCTTGCCACACAGTCTATGAGATCTTTGATCAGTGATCCCATTAGCTTCTCTACAATGGAGGTTAGACTAGACAAGACCATAGTGTTCAGTACATCTTTTTACTGGTCCCCCTTTTCCCTTATGTAGCAGAATGATGTCTGACACCCTCCAGTCCTTCAGAACCACCCCCATCCTTAGTGGGCAGTTGAATTGTCCTAGCAGGAGTTCAGCAAGTTCTGTTGCCAGTTCCCTGTGTATCCTTGGATGCAACCCATCTGGTCCTTGGGCCTTATGTGTCTATAAGGCTGTCAGTCCATCCTTGACCATGTTGCTTGTAAATACTAGTTGCCTCATCTACAGGACCCTCTTATCGGCCGCTTTAATGCTACTGTCAATCAAGGCCCCGCCTTCCTCCCAGGTGAAAACTGGGCAAAACTAATCAGTAAGGAAGGCAGCCTTTTGCCTGTCCTTTTCTATCATCCTACTACCCTCTGATAGCCTAAAAGCACAATTCATTGAACTGAAGTGTTATACTGAACCACAACTTCTGCATCCCCCTTCTGGAAAACAAACTGCTAGTTACTGCCATTGAAATCCAGTCTGGTTTTGGCGCACACATAAAATATATGAAGAGCTACAGTAATGTTTCAATGTCAACTTTCTTCTATTTTTTTCAAATATCCTATAAAGCAGCTTGAGACTATTCCTAGGTTGCTTCAAGCTGTGCCCCTGTGATGTTTCAATCACAGTGCACTGATGTTTTATGAAGACACTGGTTTCAACATACTCTTTCCCTGGAAATAGAGTGAATGTACTTAGTATTTTTATTCTTCTGTAAATGCTGTAAGCTTTAAAGTTTGCAAAGGGTAACAAGCAATTTTGACTGCTTTCTATCCTTAACTTTCAACTATTTTAGGAAAAGCCCCATACATGCCATGTACTTACTGTTGGGGGTGTCTTCAAGATGATACTCCTGCTGCCCAGTTTCTTCCTCCTTTACATCACTGATGGGAAGTTCCTCATCCCTCTCAAACAGCAATAACAAGTGCTCCTTTGGGATATTGTATCCTGCACATTTATTACAAAAACAGATACCAGTTAATAAAACACTTTTATATAATCAAAGCTAGATGTCAGAGTTTATGTTTAATTGCTTTACCAGGGTGTGAGCTGGGCCAATGTCCAATTTCACCAATGCCAGGAGTCTAATAATGTTTCATTTTTGACAAAAGAAGTAAGGGTAGGATGAAACAGACAAATTCATATTTAATAGGACTGTCTTATGGCTGGATAGTCAGAACCTCTCAGCCCAGGGTGTAGGAAATAAAGTTTGAGCACACCCACGTACCCTCCCCTACCAGCCTATTTCTTCCCGTTTTCCTTTTTCCCTTATGTAGCTAGAGAAATATCCACACTTTTTTTTTCCTTAGCAATCCACAGCCTCTCTAGTCTGCCTTTGCCCTCCTGACCTCATCCTTGCCTCTCTGAATTTAGCTTGATAATCATGCCAGACTTCCTCCACCGTGCTCCTCTTGTAGTCAGAGAAGGCCTTTTCTTCTTGCTCTCCCAGCTGCTTTCACCCCCTTTGAGAACCAGATCAGCCTTTTGTGTCTGTTCCTTTCAGCAACCCTCCTTGCACAAAATTCCCCAGGCAAATCAGTAAACAAATCAGTCATGTTTTGTAAAGGTCAGTCATCACCAATCCCGGTTAATCATCAAATGTTACCATATGATCATCAAAGGATAGTTGGCCCACTGATACAGTGGTAGCTCTATGTGATGCCGAGTGAGCCAAGAATGTTGGAGGCCTGGCCAGGGAAGAGGACTGAGTGTCCGTTGGACTGCTCTCCTTCTCCAGGAGGGAGGGAAGAGCCTGATACTGGACTGCCCCCCCCAAGCAGAAACCAGACGAGAGGCAGCCTGAGCTGGAAGTTTGGGGAGGAGTGGCAGACGTTGGCATATGTACCATAACATCATTGTGCCCATGTCTCCCACAGGGGATGAAAATAGAAAAACCTAATTGCTGCAAGATGACTGCTGTCCTCCACAGGCACTGCGCCCATCAATGTGGGCACCTCCTGGAATCTGGATCCAATGCTGGCAAGTCAAGGTGCTCCCTGCCACCCTGCCAAGGAGGGCAAGCTGTGGGGGTCTATATGAGAGGTAAGCCCTGGGAGAAGAAGAAGGCGTGACAGGGCTGAGAGGAGGGCCAGCCATGGAGATGGGGAGTGTAAAAAAATGATCAAGAGAGATCATAATCTAAGATCATCATCTAAATCATGATTTATCATCAAACATGTAACAATAAAACCACCAACCATGATCATTGATTAATTTTGTAAGCTTAAATCAGTGTGATGGTTTCTGATGGTCTGTGGATGATCAACGATGAATATGTTAATGCTGTATTGTAAAAATGTAAAGTCACACAAGTAGCACTGTGCTTATTCCAAAACAAGTGTTCCAGGACAAACCAGCTACAAAGAAAGTTTTATCTCTAAGTTCATTAATTTTATTTTCTTCACAAGCAGGCCCCCACATCCTGGTCCAACATACTGCCTCAATTTCTTTGTGCCTAAATTCACCAAAATTTTCAACCATCATGCTCCCTTGCAGTCTTGCTGGGTTAAGTGTACTAAAGCACCTTGGTTATCTAAGGACATAAGGAAGCTCATGTCTGCTTGGGACAAGGCCTGGCAGACGTTTAAGGCCACTGGGTTTCCCTCTGATTGGCAAATGTATAGGCAGCTAAGGAACAGTTGTAAGAACTCTATCCAAAAAGCCAAATGATAGAATTTCAGGAATCTCCGAACTGAACATCTTAGTAACCCAAAGGAATTCTGGAAGCAAGTTAATTCCCTCATAAAGGGCCTGACTTCAGAAACACACTGTTCCTTTGAGGCCTATAGCATGGTGCTCACTAACCCCTCTTCTACAGCAGATGGCTTTAATAAATGTTTTACTGATCTGCAAAAATATACCTCACTCTTTACTAGACCTTCATCTCTCCATCCAGACCCACACTTACCCACTGATACCTTGGACTGCCCTTCCTTTCATCTGTAACTGGCAACTCTTAATGAGGTAATTCGGCTACTCAAAACCTGAAAGCAGACAACTCACCACGATATGATACTCTTGAGCCAAAAATTCCTCAAGCTGGGGCTGAAGGCATTGCTCGTTCCATTTATGACCTATTCAATCGTTCATTCCTTTCCGGTACCATCCTCGTGAAATGGAAGGTAGCAGTGATTGTACATAAGGGAGGTTCCACTTCTACTGTTGAAAATTATTGTCCTAGCTTGATATTGTGCCCCTTGGCCAAAACCCATGAGCATATACTTTATAACCACCTGCAGGATTATCTGGAGGTCCACCAACTGCTCTCAACCTACCTGGACAGGTTCAGGAAAAACTACAGCACCCTCACTGCCCTAATAAAAGTCACCTCAGACATATTGCAAGGACTGGACCATGGTAAATCCACTGGATTGGAAGTGGGAAGGTTCTCTATCTGACCCTCAATACATTACCCATGGGTTTCCCCAGGGATCTATTCTGGGACCATTACTATTCTCACTCTTTATCAATGACCTCCTGGATAACTGTGGAGAGGCCTCTGTTCATCTGTACCTGGATCATGCTATTCTCTACCTGATCTCGGATGACATGGGGTGAAGCAACTCAGTGCTAACCTCTGACTTCCAAACACTCGAAGACTGGTTTCTGCAAAAGCAACTTGCACTCAATACTAAAAAAACAAAGTGTATGGTGTTCTCCAAGCTGACTTCACACCCACTCCTGCCTCTGGTTGTCCACTCCTGAACTGGAGATGTTCTCAAAACTGTTAAGTCCTTTAAATGCTTGGGAGTCACCCTTGATTCATCACTTTCTCTGGATATTCATGTTTCAGCCCTCACCAAAACTCTAAATCAAAAGCCTGGTGTCCTGTACTGAATCAGTCTCTTCCTCACGCTGACCTTCAGCTGCAAGATGGCTTCCACCACCCTCCTCCCTCTCTTAACTTATGCTGCCCCCTGTTTCTCACTATCTCCTCCACCATCGTGGCTCACCTCACTCAGATCTATCATAGAGTGAGTAGGTTTGTTCTGGGTGTCAATGTTCAACATCACCACTGCAATGTCCTGTCTTCCCTTGGATGGCTACCTTATAAAGTGAAACCTAGGTATGTTACAATAAGCTTAACTCATAAGTTGGTTCACTGCTACATTCCTCCCTGTCTTGCTGCCATAGTGCGACGTAAACAACCATGGTGCCCTCACAGATCTGCTTTACTGCCCCATCTCCTATTATCTAATACTCAGCTAGCCGTGGCCCAGAGGTCTTTTGCCTTCTCTGCTGTGTCCAGTTGGAACTTGCTCCCCCCAGCCATACTGGCCATCTCATCTCTCCCTCTTTTTCAGTCATTTCTGCAATTTCACCTTACTGCTGCACACTGGATCTGCTTATGCTGACTCCTGCTGTCTGGCAATCCTCTCTGCCATTGTGTTGTTTTCTTTTGTACGTTATGCCCAACTCAAACCAATCCCTAGTTACTCCTCCTGCATATCATATCTGTTAACTGTGATTACTGTATGATATTTAGTGAATGCCTGACCCTCCGATTCCGACACAAACTGTGATTTCATGCATAGCTGTGCTCTCTGTTGCCTGTTTATGGCTTACTATTACTGTATTGTTTTGACCTAAAATTACTGAATTGTTTGGTCTAAATGTAATTTTTACATCAGTATTGTTAGCTTAGACTGCACTGTCATTGTCAGATGTCTGCTTGACCCCTGTCTTGAATTTTCTTACTACTGCATTGTATGTTCTCTGAGTACTAGTGAATGTATTGTTTTCAATGGATTGACTGTCAATGTATGGCACTTCCCGGGTTGCCCCGGAAAAAGGGCCCCTTTTGTCTTAGGGGGCTCACCCGGTTACGAAAATTCAATAAATAAATAAATAAATGTGGGCTTCCTCAGGGAACGAGGGCATTGTCAGTATCTTGTTCTAATAAATTTTTCTCTCCTTATACAAGTGTACAGTACATAGCGCTTGTTCTCTCCAGTTCTAAAGAAACTGCATGTCTTAAAACTACAACACTCTGTACCTATTAGTTCACTGTAGGGAAGTATCAAATTTCTTCTGTAACATCTGTATATAGGAGGAGATGCTGCCAGTATGCAGAACGCTCTGCAGTGTGTGACCACAACAAAACAAACAGTACAATACTGCTAGTCTTAGCAGAACACATAAAATAAATCTGATTCTTACCGACAATGAACTGTGAGCCAGCTTTTGAAGAAAATAAAATTCATGGACTTGGAAATAAGTCTTTTAGATTTGTGTGGCTGGTTTGTCCTGGGAAACTAGTTTCTGAGTATCTACTTTGCCTACCGGCTCAGAGAACTACCTAGACACTTAAAGACCGTTTCTGAGGGGTACCCATATGTGCACCTGGTCTTGCATAATACTGTACTTAACAATGTTTTGTTTCTAATATAAAACTGTGATGCCAAACATCACCAAAAGATAATTTATTTTGATTTATAAAATGAGTAAAAGGAATCCTGTGTTCTCATTGGGCAGGACCTGCGTCCTTATAGGATAACTCTGAATCTGGTGCTTTCAATGCCAAGCTGGACGTAGCGCAGCCCACATAGCCATGCCTGCCACAAACTCTTGAAAAAACAAAACATTCTGTCAGACATGGTTGTAATAGAAAAAGGCTGACACCTGTTAATTACCATACCTAACAAAATAAAAATAACATGTATATATATATATATATATATATACATTATGTTATCACGGTAGTGCTACCATAATTAGGGTTGAGGAGCCATTTCTATGTTAAACCCAAAATTTTGCACTAATAACTTTGCAACCGTTTTTCGGATTTACCTGAAATTTGGAATACATGATCAAGAACCGTAGGCCTTGGGATCTGCCAAGTTTGAACCGGTGGGATATACAGCTGCGGAGTTATTAAGGCGTGATCTGTGCATCTTGTTCACAGCTTTCTGGAATTCTGCTGTTGCGCTACAGGTGCATAGGTTTGCGTGACCTGCCGAAATCTTCAGGGAACGTATGGCTGGGGTCCCTGATGTGCCTTTCAAAGATTTCATGAAAAAATATTAAGCGGCTCAAAGTTATTCAAAAACAATTTTCCATTATAAGTCAATGGGAAAAGTTAACAAAAGTTCGACAGTGTCATAAATGCACTTTTACTTCATAAATGACCCTGTTACTGTCGCAAATCCGCCATCTTGTTTTCAGTTAGTGATCAGAAAAATGCTTGGCATTTAAAATTGAGACCCTCTAGCAACCTAATTCTTTTTGTATTCACCTAGTTGGGCCCTGAGGATGCTAGCCATGTCTTTATTTTGGGGTAAAACACCCCAGAAATATGTTTTTCAGATTTCTGGAAAAAGTACTCTCACAAAGTAGTGTCGTACTCACGAAAGTGTCACAAATTTTTTCGAAAGCTTTCGCAAATTGCGACACTACTTTGCGACACTATGCCCAAAATAACAGTAAAATGGGGACTTCATGAGGCAGTCAGGATCTGCGCTAAGTTGAAACGTAAGGGAGCAAGGTCACATAAACCATGCTGGTGGTCCAGTGAGGTACAGGTAGCAGTCAGAGAAAGAAGGCGACCTACAAAAAATATAAAACAACAAGAGGGGATAGGGATAAGGAAATGTACCAGCTTGCATCTAGAAAAGTCACCCGTATGGTGAGGGGAGCAAAGTCCAGTAAAGAGCAGGGGCTGGCACAGGGGATACATGGAGGGGAAAAGGGGTTCTTCCGGTACATTGGGGAGCAGAGAAAACTAAGGGCCATCTCAGCAGATTGAGATCAGAAGGAGGGTGGGTGGAAGAAGGAGGGACCAGGCAGAGGTATTTAACAAGTACTTTGCCTCTGTGTTCACTAGGGAGGGGGATGGGATATCTACAAAGCAAGGCGCGAAGGGGATAGAAGCATCAGTAAGTGGAATCAGGGGAGCAACAGAAATGGAGCAAGAGGGAGGGAGAGGTACCCCAGGGGTGTCACATCTGGGTAAGGATAAAAAGGCCAGTAAGGTGGAGGGAACGGATGATGCTATCTCCGCCAAAAGGGTGTGGTTAGCCCTCAAGGCCTAAGAAAGACAAATCTTCTGGGCGGATGGCATTCATCCGAGAGTACTATAGGGATTGGCGGACATACTGGCTGCACCCTGGTGGAGCTTTTCAGCAGGTCACTTGAGACAGGGAGGGTACCTAGGATTGGCGAGAGGCACATGTGGTACCAATCCATAAAGGGGGTCGAGGAAGTACAGGTAACTATAGCCCATCAGTTTGACCTCGGTGGTGGGAAAATTAATGGAGAGTATACTAAAGGAACGATTGAGTGTACTTGGAGGAGGTGGGAGGTCTGGATAGTCGGCAACATGGGTTTGTGCCAGGTAGATCATGTCAAACCAACCTTGTGGAGTTCTATGAATGGGTAACATCAGAACTGGACAGGGTAAGCCTGTGGATGTATTATTCTTGGACTTCAGCAAGGCGTTTGACTTTGTCTCCAAAATGGTCTGGTGGAGAAACGATGGGGTTAGGGTAGGCCTTTGATGGTCAGATGGATTGAAAACTGGCTAGCTGGATGCACTCAGAGAGTAGTGGTCTGTGGGGAGCTCTTGAACCCTAGAGAGGTTGGTAGTGGGGTACCGCAGGGCTCAGTCCTGGGTCTGATCCTGTTTAATGCATACATATCGGACATCAGGGAGGGTATAGGGTGTGAAATGAGTCTCTTCGTGGATGACTCCAAGATGGAAGCAGTAGTTGAGGGAGAAAAGGGGAGGTTGGCCCTGCAAGGGGACCTGTTCACCCTGGAAAGCTGGGCTCACACATGGAAATTAAATTTCAATATCACCAAGTGCAAGGTGTTGCATCTTGGTGGGAAACCTAAACACAGGTACACCCTGGGAAGGGAGGCGCTGGAGGCCTCAATAGGGGAAAAAGACCTAGGGGTCATGGTGGATACATGTATGAATAACTCTGAGCAGTGCAGGAGAGCGGCTAGCAGAGCAAACAGGATGTTGGGATGCATCGTAAGGGGGATCACCTCTAGGAGCAAGGAAATGATTCTGCCGCAGTACAATAGACTGATTAGACCACACCTTGAGTACTGTGTACAGTACTGGAGACCACACTTGAAGAGGGACATACAGCTCCTGGAGAGGGTACAGAGGAGAGCAACTAAGATGATACGAGGGCTAGGGGATTTGTCGTATGAGGATAGACTTAAGGAGCTCTGCCTGTTTTCATTGGAGGAGAGGAGAGACGGGGGAGACATGATTGAGGTCTTCAAGTACCTCAAGGGAATAAATAGGGTAAACATGGAGGGGATCTTTAGACTAAAGCAGGGAGGTATCACCAGAGGCATGGTTTGAAGTTGGAAGGTGGAAAGGTGAGGGGAAAAGAGGAGGTTTTCACTGAGAGGTGGTGGACCCTTGGAATGCACTGCCTGGTGAGCTGGTTCAGAGATCCACAGTGGAGGGCTTCAAGAGAGGTGGGACAGACACAGAAAGTGGATGTATCAGATGATGGCCTGCCAGGGGTGGGGATGGATGATAGGGGTTTCTGGAGCACAAGGGATGGGAGGGTCTCGGCACCCAACTAAGGATCTAAGGTTCGAGCAGACACGATAGACCGTAAGGCCTAATCTGCTGGCAAATAGTATGTAATTCTTTGTCACTCTGCTGCAAAAGAACGGTTGGGAGTTTTGGGCTGAAATTTGGAGGGAACGCAGCCGACATCTCACAGATGTGCCTTTCAGTGTTGTATTGAAAAAATATTACATGGCGGCAAAGTTACAGCACTCCAAAGTTGACAATTGTTCCCATATGATAACATTGAGGCACCCGACGCATTACAGGAATCCTTTGGCACACTGCTGCAAAATAACGGTTTGGTCTTTTTTCCTGAAATTTGGAGGGAAGACAGCCAACAGCCCACAGATGTGCCTTTCAGTGGTTTGGTGAAAAAATATTACAGGGAGGCAAAGTTATGGCACTCTGAACTTCTCTTTTTTTCCCATAGGATAACATTATGGCGTTCGCCGCGCCTTTCAGGGCCCGTATCTCGGAAACGGTGCGAGATACAGACTTTTCATCGGAAAAGCACTTAGCTCCCTAGTGGGAGCTAAGTGCAAAACTAGCCAGGACAGTCGTAAATCATATGACATTTAAATTTGTTTTCTACGTTGTACGGTTCCTGAGATATAACCTATTTAGTAGTCCAAGTCCTCACTTTCTGCTCTGATACCCATTATTATGCATACATTCTTTGTACTCACTGCCTTTCTCTATGCAGCTTTTGGGGAAAACCAGCCTGTGCCCTTACATTACTGTTACCGTTGCCCTTTACGCTTGCGGTTCCGTACCCATTTCACTTACCGTTGCGTCTACGCCACCATGTGTGTTATCCTTTGCGTTTTCATTTGCGCTTGTGTTTCTGTTATTTTTTGCCATTTGTGTCTACAGTACTGTTTCTCTTTCTGTTTCACTTTGCATCACCATGCCCACTGACATTTCCGTTTGCAGGCACCATGTTACTATGTGACAACAAATCACGTGGCAGACCGTTCCCGTCTACGCCACTGTGTGCATTACCCTTTCTGTTCTCATTTGTGCTTGCATTACCATGTGCGCCACTGTTAGTGCTTCTGTTTGCATTGCTGTTCCTGTTACTATTCGAGCACGCGCTCCCGCGCTGCATTACATTCACTATTTCTCGTTATCATTCTCAAAGAAGAAATTAGAGGCAAAAACTCCGTTTAATGCATTAGTTAGGGTTGTTCTGGCGACAAAGTGAAATTGATTGTTAGGGTTGAAAACGGACCCGCCCCCCAACCGGCATTGGGATCGTCGGTCTAACTCACCCATTCACCTATGCTTCTGCTGCTTTGCATGTCATGGGGTGAGTTAGGGCTGGCAATCTATCTAATGCAGCAGGGGGTGGGCGAAGTCAAAGATCTCAACCTAACAATCTCACCCACTATCTGTCGGGCTAACTAACTGTCACGATAAACGAGTTTTGCCTCAACATATATAATATGGTTATGCGGTGGTGCTACCATAGTTAGGGATTGAGGAGCCATTTCTATGTCAAACCCCAAAACTTTGCCTTAATAACTTTGCACCGTTTCACAGATTTGGCTGAAATTTGGAATCGTGATCAAGAACCATAGGACTGGGGATCTACCGAGTTTCGTACTGGTTGGATATCTGCGTCGAAGGTTAATAAGCGTGATCTGTCTTGCAGCGTTACTGTTTTACAGAATTCTATGGTGTGCCCACCACAGGTAGGTACAGTTTAGCGACCGACCCAAAAATCTTCAGGAAAAGTGCGGCCGAGGGTCGATGTGCCTTTTGAAGATTTCGTGAAAAATATTAAGCGGTTCAAAGTTATTCAAAACAGTTTCCATTATGATCAATGGGAAAGATTAACAAAAAAGTTCAACAATGTCGCAATGCATTTTACTTTATAATGGGCATATTATTACTTTGCAATGGCCATTTTGTTTCAGTTGGTGATCAGAAAATGGCTGGCATTTAAATTTGGGACCCTCTAGCAACCTAATTCTTTTTGTATTCACCTAGTCCGGACCCGAGGATGCATGCCATGTCTTTATTTGTGGTAAAACACCCCAGAAATATGTTTCAAATTTCTGGAAAAATGCTCTAGATGCTTCGTGCTCACGAAAGTGTCGAACTATTTCTGACTTCCATAAAGTGCGACAATGGTTTTCCATCTGTGGAAAGTGACAGCGATTCTTTGGCACTGCGCTGCAAAGAACCGTTGGAGTTACAGGCTGAAATTTGGAGGAGCAGGCCGACATCTCCAGATGTGCCTTTCAGTGTTGTATTGAAAAAATATTACATGGTGTGCAAAGTTATGGCACTCAAAGTTGGTTTTCCCATAGGATAACATTCACGGCGCCCGGCCATTATTCAGAAATCCTTTGGATCCCTGCTGCAAAAACGGTTTGGTCTTTTCTCCTGAAATTTGGAGGAAGACAGCCAACAACCACAGATGTGTGCCTTTCAGTGGTATTGGTGAAAAAATATTACAGGAGGCAAAGTTATGGTACTCTGAACTTCTCTTTTTTTTTCCCATGGGATAACATTCTGAGCGATTAGCCAGCGCCTTTCAGGGCCGGTATCTAGGAAACAGTCGAGATACTGACTTTTCATCGGGTGCTTAGCCCCTAGTGGGGCTAAATACTAAATTAGCCAGAACAGCTGTAGATCCTCGACTTTTAAATTTTTCACCATTTATACGGTTCCTGAGATATACTTGATATCTAGTATTTGATTCTCATTTTCTGTGTACTCATTGTATAGCATACATTATTTGTACTCACTGTCTTTCTCTATACAGGTTTGGGAAAACCAGGCTGTCGCTTACATTACTGTTATTGTTGCTCTTTAAACGCGGTTCCGTACCCGTTTCACTTACCGTTGACGTCCTAAGCCACCATGTGCGTTATCCTTTGCGTTTTCATTTGCGCTTGCGTTTCTGTTATTTTTGCCGTTTCTGTCTACAGTACTGTTTATCTTTCTGTTTCACTTTCGTCACCATGCCCATTGACATTTCTGTTTGTAGGCACCATGTTACTATGTGACAACACAACATGTAGCGGACCACCGTTCCCATCCTACGCCTGTGCATTACCCTTTCTGTTCTCATTACGGCACGTATTTTCCATGTATTGCCACTGTTAGCATTTCTGTTTGTGTTGCTGTCCCTGTTGGTATGCCTCAAGACATCATATGGCGGGAGTCAGAGCCCTCCACCCTGCATTATACTAGCCAGGGCCTTGGGGCTCCTGCCGCTGCATTACATTCACTGTTCTCGGTTATCAATCTCAAAAGAAGGAAATTAGGCAAACAACTTCGTTTAGTGACATTAGTTAGGGTTGTTTACAGCGACAAAAGTGGGAGGTGGTGTTGGGTTAACCACCCTTAGACCCGCCCACCCCCCCAACCCGGCATTGGGGGTGTGAGGATCATGGGTCCTAACTCTCACCCATTCTGCTATGCTTCTGCTGCTTTACACATGTGATGGGTGAGGGAATTCGTCCAGACAACCAATATGCATCCGGTGTTAAGCATGTATTCAGGAAATGGTTAACCTTTTCATGTATATCAATGAAAGATTAACATAAGGCTGTTAGGATGTTTGCGAAGCGGTTACAAACCTCCATTTAACACATCACGTGGCAGACGTTTATCGTCTGTGTGCACTCTGTGGGATTAACGTTTATGCTCTCATTTAAGCTTGTATTTACCATATGTGCCACTGTTAGAAGCTTCTGTTTGCATTGCCCATGGTGTTACTATGACACAAGACATCACCAGCAGGGTCAGGTGAGGCAGTTGAGCACCCAATGTCAGACAAAATTAGGTAGTATATTGCTAATTGTAGATGCAGATGACAACACAGATGTATTTATAAACTGAAACGCATACTGTATGCCCTCAACTTGTATATATACCATTGTGTTCTATTTGATGTACTGTTTGCTTTCGGGTCACCCCTGAAAAGGATGACCCGGGACATAATGGGCCTATCCGGTTATCAAAATTCAATTAAGCAATAACATATGCGATTAAGGGTTATATTATGGTCTGTTAATCACCTTTAAAAGGGGTGTACTGTGGCAGAGGTGTGGCAGTGGCATATACCCGATAAGGTGATTAACTGACTATTAATTGCGTTAATATTATGCCTGCTATTATAACAAAATTTTAAACTGTTTGAAAGCTTGTTCAGAATAGTTAATCTCTTTATGTATGTCAATAAAAGATTTACAGAAAGGCTGTTAGAATGTTTGCAGCCGATCAGAAAGCTCAGTTTCGAGACCCTTTTGCATAATTAATTAATAAAAGGCATGTGAGGTTATGTTAATGGTCTGTTAATCACGTTCTAGTGTGCTGTACGGTGTGGCGAGTACCCATCATCTCTGAGGTGATTGACTGACCATTAACTACAATTCTTAGGAGTGACTTATTGCTATTATAATGAAACGTATGTTTTCAAGCAGTTTTATGACCTTGTTCAGTATATCTTTAACCTCTTCATGTGGTAATAAAAGATTAACATAAGGTTGTTAGGATGTTTGCAATAATTAGAAAGTTCCTTTGTCAGACTCTGAAGTACACATAGTAGTGACTGCAGGTACATGTATAATCACAGCTGTGTACTATTGAGTGCTGATGTGTGGAACAACATAGTAATATGTGACATAGAGCACAGGAAAATAAGTACATTGCTGGAGTTTTTACACTGTTAGTAATTATGTCAAATGTGACGTGCAATGCCACATCGACGTTACATGCTGTATACTGACTGTATGTCATAGGTACCAAACAAATGATGGAAGTATAGTTAGCAGTATTAGTTAACATTGATTTGTATGCTTGAATCGAACACACTTATTTTATGTCACAATGGTATTTAAAGTAAAGAGTCGACACAGGTGGTTATGGTTTCAAAAATCTATACCCAATTTGTCAAATGGAAAAAGGGCCAATCAAAGACAAATTTAGTTAACAAGCAGTCTCACAATACAATCTTTAATAATAAAGTGCAATCATTGCTAAATCATATATGTAATGTGTAGAATAATAATAACTGTATAATATGGTTGGAGTAAGTATAGTGATATTATAGGAAACTAATCAGGTGTTGTGTGTTTCTAGTCATAGTTCTCTCCACTACTATTTATGTGAGGATGTCATTTCTGACATTTGACGTGAATTCTAATAGTCAGGCTGAACGTGGAAACATTATATATTTAATATTGAATGAATAGAGTTTGCAAAAATTTTACTTTTTTAAAATGGTTGTATGTTGTAATTATGTATAGTGCATTACTTGTGGTATATTAATAAAGGCAATGTCGTAGGTTGTGAAGTGTGATTACACACCACGATGAAAGTGTTTGTTGTTGTTGTGTGACTGTATGTGGATGTTCCTGGGGTAGGCGAAAAACCACATGCTGACTAAGTATTTTAATATGCAAAATGTTAGTTTTGTATTTGATTGGTGTTATTTAATTATATGTCACTGAATGGGCATAAATGGAAAATTCCCACCCGACCTTCCCCTCAGTTGGGCGATCATAAATAACATCAGAACAGGTATGCAGTGTGTTGTGATCAATAAAGTCATCTCATTTAAATTGTCTATGTTTTTTATATCGTTAAATACTTATATTTACAAGTTGCAATAAGTATTCTTACATGAACAAATGACATTGTTTCATTATTACATTATCTTCTATGTAAATTCTTACTTGTAAATAGTAAGACTGTGCAATATACATTTTTAACAAACTTATGGTTAAGTAGATCTAGTTAGTATACTGCTGAATAACATAAAACATTAGTTATACTGAGTATTCAAACTATTTTTTAGAACAAGTATAAGTAGTTATTAACAATGTACCCGAATACAAATCTTTATATTATGTACAATGTTGAAAACATATAAAAGTCAGTAATAATATTCTACAATTGGTTCTTATTTAGTTGTATATTCAACTTCTTACATTATCAATAAAGGTAGTTATTTTACATATGTACAGTACTAGTATTACATGAAGCGGGGTAGCTCTACACTGTTACTGGTGAGAGAATGATGTTCTCTGTATGTAGAGTCAATAGACAAATTAAAGTGTTGATAGACAAGTTTACAGAGTGGAATGTTTGGTGAATGTTGAGTGTTGCTCAGTTATTTACGATAACGAACAACTTTGTTTACAAAAGGAACCTTTATAATTCATAATTTGTTATGCATGAGTTGATACATGGATAATTAAAGATATGTACAGAGGAGAGTAGTAGACCTCAGTTTTAGATGTATAATCTTTGATGACATGTAATCATGGTTTCTCTAGTGACTGTGAATATTGTTGGCACCCGTTAGGCCCTACAACAATTTTCATGTGTCACGTCCACTAAGTCTTACACCCCACAGTGTATGGAATGTCTCTGTCAGAATAGCATTTTGTTGAAATTGTATGGTTTATTTAAATCAGTACATTACAACTTGTAATGAGTATAAATGTTTTGGGACAAAGTAGTCATTTTTAAAATGCAACTGTTTTATACTATTCTTCTGAAATATGAAGGTTATCATAATTCTTCAATATTAGAAGCGGCATTTTAAAGGTGTAACGTCTCTGTTTTAAACACTTGTAGAGTGTCACCTCTAACCATCAGTTCTGCACCTTAGTAAGGAGGTGTATGCCCAGAATGTGGATTGACCATGGTGATAGATTACTGTGAATGTCAAACACTGTTGGTTGAACTATTACTAGCTGTGTAATCTCTGTAGGGTATCAACTCTGAGCCTGTTGAGGTCAAATCTGTGCAACATAAGCCAACAGATATTGAGATGAACTCCTGGGGGCGACGGACTAAGGTCATCCCACACCTTCCACAGGCATACTACATTCAGCATTGGTGAATAACTGTCGATTGACACTTTTGGTTTGAGGACAAAGAGGTAATCCACAACATGTGTGGTTCATGTGATGACGCACGACACATACATATTTGCCAACATATATGATACTGCCGCATTGAGTGCCATCTTCATCCGGTTACTATGACAGTAATAAACTCAGTGTCCTGCTGCATGTCTGCGACGTACCACATCAGCATATGTAGCTAACACCTGTCGTAGTGGTGTTGGTGACTGTACATTGTTAGAGTGGTCAAGTCATGTTGATAATCTAGCTAAAAGCGTTTGAT
This sequence comes from Neoceratodus forsteri, assembly GCA_016271365.2. Taxonomy (NCBI): domain Eukaryota; kingdom Metazoa; phylum Chordata; order Ceratodontiformes; family Ceratodontidae; genus Neoceratodus; species Neoceratodus forsteri. Next base: position 1,218,427,297 of record CM057454.1, on the reverse strand, counting down.
AAGGGATTGTCTTGAAGCAGATGTGCATGCACAAACTGTAACAGAAAAAACTTGCATAGCTGAGTTAGCATAACACTCTACTGCTGTTGTCAAAGAACTGGTACAGCTACACCAACGATTCTGCGAATTGCTAATTGTGAATGTTTACTTGATTGTGGCCTTTGGTGAATTGCTTTTGTTGAATCACTTTTGGAGCTTGCTGATGTTGATGCCACCTCTAGCTGTGACTAAATTGTGAGACAGACAGATATATAGGCAGTGGTATTAAAGACATTTTGTGGCTGATGTAAGTACGTAACCTATTGTACTCAGAATACAGTACTTGTCAGCTCGTATTTCTGAGGTGCTATAATAATGATATGCAATCAGAAAGGCTGCATACAGTGAAAGTGACGTAGCTCATGCCATATGAAAATGTACTATGTCCACCATTGCGAATCAAACTCAATCTAAATTTGTGAATGGAACAACATATACAACCTATAATAAAACTGTTCCTGTTTACATAGACATCATAAAACCTGGAATTTCGCGGGTTAGATCTATGTGTAGGTGTTCCATATTGTCAAAGTGCACTACAGCGTCTCGATATATCTTCTGGACATTGTAGACAAAGTCAGTGATATTTCCTATACACCGTTTACCATACCTTGTTCTACATCTAGATTATGTACGACGTGATCGTGCATTCTTACAAACTGTGAACAGCTTCTAGGCCAGCTGTTAAGTAGAACATCTGACTTCAGTTCATAGTCGTTCAGTCATGCTGCTACTAACTACCACTAAAATAATGCCATCAACGGTATCAACTGCATGCAGAGTTAGAGGTTGCATATTATCAACATTGTGTTTTTAGTATGCGTGTATGACTATTGGGGTTATTTTTTAACAACATGCAAAATGTTTTATGCACATGAGCTGTGTAATGCTGCAGTTGATTAACAAAATCGTATGGGGCTGGTGCAAATTACAGTGCCAGTGTTTATGAGCAGACAACTTAAAATGAAAATGTCACAAAATTGGTGTGAGAATTCAAACATTTCTGATTTACAAGCTTATGCAGTGCAGTTCACATGTACACTTGTAAGTTTGTGTGTGTCATACTTTTCAGTTGAAATATAAATTTTTCTTTCAACACACAACCTTAGAACATTTTAGATTTCATTTCTCACATCTTGACAAACTGTGTTTCTGTTGTTGTGCTGCATTTGATCAGTTGATGTATTAAACTATATGGTACAAATGTATAAAAATGTTAGTGACACTGTTATGCAGAGGTTTAAATGGCTATGTTTACATTTGGGTGTGCAATACAACAAATAACTGTTTACATGTCTGCATTGCACAGTTGTTATGCAGCTGGAGCGTTGTAAATGTTAAATCTGAAGTGCACTGAGTTGAAGCAGCTACACAGTAGACAATGTGTTTCTTATTGAAAATTGAGCTATTTTACCATGAAACTGAAATTGTGAATGACAGTCTTAAAATGCTTCGTGTGCGAAAGTTATATCACTTCGTTGCATTGAAAGTGTCGCAGTTTCTGCATTCGACGGTATGGTCAGCTACTGTCGCACTGACACTTTTGGTAATTTTTGCTGTCGTGTTGTCGAATTGTCGCAATGTACTTTCGTGTATTTGACGGTAAAGTTAATCTGAACTTGGGTGCAGAAACATTCATTCTCGAATCAGAAACAGTGTGTTTGGTGACATCTAGCTCTACCAATGTAATTTAAGATTTGTCGTGCATTCTAAGAACCAATCGAGAGACGGACAACACTGAAGAAGAGTAAACAGCAGCCATTTTCAATATTATTGAGAGAGCAGTTTTGAAACTGTAAGTACAGTCTATCTTCAAATTATTTTTTCTAGTATTAAAAACTTAAGTATTAAAAATTAATAACATGTAATACTATTAATAAAACTTTTTTTATGTTGAATCTCATAATGTAACTTGTTATTGTTTGGGCATATTCTTAGAGAAAATAGTTTAAAGTGAGCAATCATTCTAGTACTAACATGCAGATACAGCTGCAAATGGAGGTAGACAGGAAGGTGCGTGGAGTTCTATGAGAAATGGAACCAATCAGACTTGTTTCTGATGTTGTAATTGTTTAAACTGCCTATGAAAAACATGCATTTTCCCAGTTGTCAGTGGTTGCAGATTTCGCAGGAACATGGGTCTAGTACTAGAATGCATCAGTTAGATTGGTTAATGAAGCCAGAGAGCAGGGAATGTTTTTTATTTGATTTGTGTGTTTTGTCTGAACCCACTGAAGCTAGCTTAAAATAAGGAGGAAAATATCAGTTTAGTATCAGTGCTGTCTGGTTACTGCAGAGTGAACTGACTTTCTTTCTAGCTTTCTATACAGTTCTGAGTTTTAAAACTTAGAATAGGCAGAAAATAGCAAAGGATTTTATGGATAGTTGGAAGCAGTTACATAAGACGAGCAGCTGAGTTTGCAGTTCATAGTAGTTTTGGGAGGGACCTTGCAGTCCCAATTGTTATGTAAGATGGTTTGGTCATGGTGGTATTGAGATGGAACATCTTATGCCAACCATGCTGAGCTTTTGGTAACTCACTCTCCTCCTGACATACTGCTAATACATCTTGAGGCAATGATTTGGGCTCAAAACACTGGGTAGATTTAGTTACAGGAGCAACTTGGACCTTGCTTCTATTATGTCTATGTTTCTGCCTGTATTATCATGTTTTCAGATATTACAAGAGTAGAGTCTGGCAAGCAGAAGATCATATGTATCTGATTGACAGAGCCTTGAAAAAGTAAATGTACAGATAACTGCTTTTCTACGCATGTGGAATGCATACTATATGTCACCCGAAATAAAATACTGTAATGATTGGCTATTCTTACCAGACGGTGTACATTTCATGCTGGCAATTGCCATTTTCTGGAGACTTTGGAGATGGAATCCTCAAAGTCCTTTAAGATTGTCAGACTGTTTGAGGAAATATTACAGTATGCACAAAGGTTCTTTTCAGAACCATATTAATGTGGTAAAAAATAGATCAACTGCATGCATCACTCACTATACATGCCACATATATGGGTTGCTATATTGAGATAGTGGGGACACAACAATAGTAATTTACCCTGCTGCTGTCAGTTCACAATTGTATGATGTTGTTATGTCTCAACCATTTAAGCAATACGGTATTACCAGGGGTTACATTAACAGTCTGTTAATCACCCCCTAGGGGTGTAATGTGGCACAAGGTGCAGCCGAGTGCCATACTGGCCCTAGGGGGTGATTAACTGACTGTCAATCTAACTCACGGGAGTGCCTTATTGGTATAATAAAAATGTTTTCCAAAACAAAAGTGTTAAAAGTATCCTTTATGAATGTTTTCCTCATTTAGAGGGAGATTTTTAATAAAATAGTTCTTACACCACCAGTTTTAGAATGTTGTTTTCAAAATCAGCATCATTCCACACATTCAACTGTGCTAGAGGATGGAATGCTGACAGGAAGAATCGATGTGCCATGGTGATCAGGTGCACATGACGTAGGCATGCTTGTGGATTAATGTGGGTTATTGGAATCTTAACAGCCAATCAGATTGGTGCATTTCTGAGACCTTTTATAATTGTATATAGTTTAAGTATGTTGAGTGAGTGTAGCATTTACTGTAGTTTTACAGTATTGTAGCTGCTGCAGTATGGTATGTGGAAACAACAATAAAACACAGTGGGTGCTGTTCAATGTATACGTTTCTTTACTGGTATGTCAGGAACTGGATTTGTTTTTAATGTAGCAGATATGGGTAGTGATTGGTATATGAGGCTACCATGAATGCTCAACAGGGTATCATACTATTTAACTTTCAATCGGGTTTGTTAGCCATCTTCACATTTATTAAGTGTATTTCTGATTGTGTGCACAGTTCTGCAAGTGTGTGGTTCATCTGTGGCTTAACATCCTTTACTATGCTGTGTGAACAGTTCAGTGTAGTAGATGGATATGTGGTGGTGTGTCCAATCTCATGTTCGATGCAGTGCCCCCACCCGAGACTACTGGATGGCATGGTGGTGGCACACCATAGTGTAATTGCAGTTGTTGTTACTGTTGAGGTGGCTGAATCCTTTCTGGCCCTGCATAATGCTACTGAGGTGTGTTTCTGCTATGTTGAAGGACATGTGGTCTTTAATTTAGTAAGTATTATATGGAATCGTTTCAAGAAATGATTAATATTGTTAGATGATACTAATGTGGATGTTTCTTTTTGTTTGTTTTCAGATCTAGACAATCCTAAAATCAAATAATGAGGCTGTGGACCTTGTGGAGGTGTGTGCACTGCTTGAGACAGTCAGGCTAGAGGTAATCCAAAGGTATTGATGAGGAGTGTGGTTGAGCTTCAGGATTCGATGTGGAGGCCATAGCTATTTGCATATGGTTTTAAAGTAATAAGACTATTGTGCAGCTAAAGCAGAAGTGGAAGCTGCTGCGCCAATGTTTTTACATTTTGAAACAGGTGAGGGGATGCCGGACAATGATGATGTGCTGGTACTACCTGCATATGGGCTTTGGGAAGCTGCTGGCAAGCCAGCTGCGAGGCGCCTTACTCACCGTAAGTAAATCAGCACAATCTTTTCATAATGGATGTGCATGTATTCAGAATTTGTAACAATAATTGTATACTGCATGATTAATCAATAAGACATGAGCAGGAATTATGTTAATGTTGTGCAAATCACCGTTTACTGGTGTAATGTGGCATGAGGCACAGCTTTCCGTTAGTTGCCCTATGATGATTAGTGACCATCATTAAAACTGAGACTGCCTTATTATTATTATCATACCAATATTTTGTTAATAGTGTGAACATTGTTTTGTGCATGTGATTAGTCTCCACATCCATATGTTAATTCAAAGATTGACATGCAGCTAATAACATGTTTGCTACCAATCAGAAAGCTGTATTTCTCACACCTTTTAAAATACTTAATACTATATGTGAGGATGTACTATGAAAACATGTACCTTAATTCTTCTATTTATTTACTGTGCTGTTGTTCAGTCACAAACCACAGCTTGCTAAGATAGCCATGCTAGAAATAGTTCATTTATACATATACGCACTTACTACTATGGTATGTTGGTGAGAACAATATGTAACTGTTTAGTTATTGTGATGTAGTGGTATAAAACTGCCAAACTCTGTAATATTACTGTGTAATAAACCACCCTCTCCTCACGAGCGTATCCCTGGTGGTCCAGTGGACCGAAATGCCCGATACGTGGCAGTAAGTGTAATAAACCCACCCCCCCTCCTCCCGAGCGTATACCTGGTGGTCCAGTGGACCAAATGCCCGATACACAGAGACAGTACAGATGTACATATCAATAGTGTTTGCTGCTCCATCAGTTACAGACTATGTAGATAATGGTGTGCTGTGCCCCGGCACACAAAAAATACCATTATTATTGTAATATGTGACCATAATGCTTGTGGTCTGTATAATTAGAAGCAATGTTATGTATGTCGTGGCTGATTTATTGTTGTTGCAAGTATTTCAAAACTGTATGATTCACATCTACTATTTACATATTTTTTTGTTTGCTTTATGCTCGAGGTATCGGAGTCTCCCCCGCTTCTCACGAGGTAGTACCAGCACAGACCGAAGCTGTGGAGGGTGGTCAGTCAGACACAGAAAGTGTCATTCTGATTGACTCAATGGTAAGGGTTTATTATTACAAATCTGTAATGGTGTTTATAAATAAAGTGAGGGTTTCTTCTGGACACAAGGGTGGGATATTGAAACTGCACCATTCATAGGCACAAGCCATTGCGCTATAGCATCTAGTTGCTGCGGTGTGTCTGGGGTGATATTCAAAGGAGTTGCGCTTATTGAAATCGTCTTGAATATCACCCCCAGCTATTGTACTGTGCATGACAAGAGATCTTGTGCCACCGCAGTTGACAGGTGGAGCATTCAACTTGTGGTGGCGTAAGTACCATTGCACCATGCGCAAAATTGCGATATTCAAAAGGTGACATGCAAATGGGGCTATAATTCATGCAAGGTGCACGGGGGTATTTGCATCTGATAATGGCATGATTTGCAAGCCATTAGCATGTAGGTGTGCCGATCCCTGAGGACTTGCGCCTGGTGCCCTGAGAGGCTGCAGCTGTTGGGGAACGACGCCCCCTGCACCCCGATCATGGACAAAACAGTGTAGAATACCCCCACCAACCCTCACTGGGCTGATTGCGGGCATGGTTCGGTCCTCCACAGCCCGATCGCGGTCATAGCAATGTGGTTTCTCGAACGTATCCTGGTGGTCCAGTGTGACTGAAAAGTCGCTGGCAGCAAGTTAAACACTCCTCTCCTGTCGAAGTGTCTCTGGTGGTCAGTGGACCGAAAAGCTCGATCACAGGTAGTAATTTATGCCCCCAAACATAGCCCTGGTGGCTACTGTACCACCCACCCCACCTCACTCATAAGCCCCACCACTTGCTCCCCCGCGGCCGGTGGGCGGCATCCCACCGCCTGCCGCCCGCTCCGCTGACGGCTGCCCGGTAGTTGTGCACGCCCATTGGTGAGAAGAGCCAATGGGCATGCATCTCATGTTTGCAGAGTTATTGATGTCCAGATTTTTGAATGAATTAATTCATTCACAAATCTGGACCGTCATGTAGCAGTATGGGCTGCACGCCTACTGGCTCTGCTCTGCACCAATGGGTGTGCAGCGCCCTACCGGGCAGTCAGCGGCGGGCGGTGCGGTGGGTGGATGTTACGCTCGCTGCCTGCGGGGGAGGGGGTGGTGGTGGTTCGGAGTGGGGTGGTGGGACACCAGCCACCAGGCTATGTTGGGGGTTATTAAACTTACTGCCCACGTTAGCTTCGGTCCACTGGACCACCAGGGATACGTTCGAGGAGGGGGTTATTTACTTACTGCCTGCAATCGGGCATTTTGGTCCACTGAACTTACCAGGATACGTTCGGTGGGGAGCCACATTGCTGTCCACGATCAGCCATTTCAGTACACTGGACCACCAGGGATACGTTGGAGGAGCACATTGCTGCCCGCGATCGGGCTGGTGTTGGGGAGCACACTATGCCCGCGGTCGGGCGAGTGGGGGGGTATGGGGATTTACAGTCCACTGCCTGCGATCGGGCTGCAGGGGGGGCACAGGGACTGGGTTGGGGGCCAGGCACAGGTGACAGCTGCTGTGTTGTGCCCTGCAATGCAGCAGCTCACCTGTGGGTGGCCCTCGACTTAGGCCTTTTTTTTTGCCTCCGAGTCATGCAGGCGCAGGTTGGGGGTTGCGCCTACATAACTCTGCACAGCCCAGCTGAATATCGGGCTGTGGAGTTCATGCATGGTTCCTCCCCCTCCAGTTGAGCATGCATTCATTTGCACTGTGCTGTTGCTCTGCCTGTTTTCAGTGGCGCAACTGTCTCCTACTGAATATCACAGAATGGCGAAATTTCGGAGTTGCGCATGTGCAACCCTATTGCGCATGGTGCAAGCCTTTTGAATATCCCACCCAAAATACTTAAAAAAGGTGTTAACCAACTCTAGTGAATGTGCAGTGGCAGCATGGCACAAGATCCTGTACTAGCATAACAAACTGGTATTACTACACATGTGAGTGGGATACTATTCTTCATGAATGTGACAATGGATGTATGTCCATAGCGGTACATGTGGTGTTGTGGAGGGGATGTCTTCTCCTCTGCTACTTTTGGTGGTGGACTTTTATGTTCAATGAGTAATAGATAGCTAATTGTAATGTTGTAGGTGTGTCACTGGTATTCAATGGTGTGCTGCTTAATTATCTGTTACTAATTATGACATGTCCCTCGATCTCATTCACTTAGTATTTCTATATCTGCTGCCAGTGTTTCATTTTTATTATTGTTATACTTATTAATTGACAGCATAGAGTATCTACATGTTTGTTAATGTGTTTTAATAGCTCTGTAGGGGTAATATGCTTAATAACACTTAAACGACTGCCGTATTCAGCTAGAGGGTCATTGAGTGAAGAGTAACATTATAGTTATGTTTATGTTCTTCTTATTATAATAACACACATTTTAAAACTGTTTAAGAAACATATCATCATATAGTTAGGTGTACATGTGTGTTATTGAAGGTACATGTAATGTTTTAGGATGTTTCTGTGTAACAAATATGCATTATGACAATGTTATAACTATTGCCATTGATGGGTAGGCACTGCTTGTTCTGCACTGCATACTCACCAATAATAGATTTCTGAGTTTTCTTTTGGAAAACGTTATTGAAGAAACAGTGTTAGGGGACTCACCAGAGAAAACTGGATTTATTATATTAAGTGTTCTGGATTGGATGGACATTTGTCTTGGAAAAGATATATACATGGTGTCATTATTTCAACTTTGTGTGGCTTTTGCAGATGAGAAGACTTGTTATATGCATGTAATACTGACTTAAGAACATACATCTAGCTGGAGAGACAGCTGTTTTTGTAAAGAGATATGTGTTCATATGATAGTTGTATGAATGATGTAGTATTAGAAATTGATGCTTTAAGGAAAAATACTTTTATCTTGATATTTCATCTATTAATGTGATCATTTTTTAACTTGTTTGCTTTAATAGAGCCCGGGGAAGCTGCTGCTGTTGAACAAGTGGAGGTGAAGCAGGAAGCCGGTGCCAGCCCACCACGTAAACGAAATCTGTTGTTGCTATTATCTGCATGCTTAGAGAGTACCATATGGTTGTCAACATTCGTGGTGATCAATGCTCCTGTTGATAACTACACCTTGCTGTTTTACTGTGTGACGGGGGAGCGCACTGTCTGTTGGCATACTCACTCCAAATGTTGAATTGTCTGGGGTGTGCGCAATACACCTTCGGTGCCGAACCAGTACCACTTTCTTTTGTTTGTTTGTTGTGGGGGCCCAATCACTGTTGACATTATTGACTTTATTTGTGCTGTAACCTTGCCAGGGTGGCAATGTGTTGATGACTGCACATACCCAATGCCCCCAAAAAACACAACATGGTGGGAGGATATTCTAGTGACCTAAATGGTGTGCAATGCAGAAAGTGTCCAATTATGATTTTTTTGTTTTTTTCTCAATGTACAAGTTCAAAATGTGCCTTGTAGTCTTCATGACCCACTTTTCCAAGTTAAACTCAATTGCTGTGCAGTGTGTCTGTCTTCAGCCTTGCCAACCTCATACTTACCTCTACAATCCAGTGTGATGCTGTTCAGTGCACTGTCACATATGTGTATTTTTAAAAGGTGATCATGAAGTGAGGGAATGTTGATAAAAGTAATAAAACAGTGAATAATGGGACTGTTTGTGTGTCACACTATGAATATCGCACATTTCTATATAGCACTATGGAAGTTGTCTCACCACATGTAAAATGCAGTACTCTTGACTACTTGCAGTGGTGCAAATTCGACTACATCATACGCTGCCTATTACTGGGTTGGGTGCTATTAAAACGAGTTCTTGAGTAGTGAAACTGTGTTCAATATTGGGCCACAGACACTACATTGCTACATTATTCAATGCTGCATGGCCTTGCGACACACAGTGTCACACTTTTTATGCTCACGTATACTGTCAAACTGTGTTTTCATCCTTTACAATATAAGGAGGGGTAGCAATGATAGTCAAAAACTGCATTGGCATAGGGGGAGTAGAGGAGGTGGAGGGAACCGTGGAGGCGATTTGGGTCACCTTGATAACAAGGGGGGCAAGAGAGTAAAAATAGGAGTGGTGTATAGACCCCCTGCCCTGGCAGAGGAGCTGGAGGACAGTCTGGTGGCAGATGTTAGGAGACACTGCAGACTGGGCAGAGGAGGTGGTGGTGTTAGGGGACTTAAACATGCCAGGAACAGACTGGGAGACTATGACATCCTCTGTGACCAGGAACAGAGGTTGTTAGATGTCTTTCAAGACGTGTTCCTAACTCAGCAGGTGAGGGAACCGACCAGGAGGCACGGGTACTGGATGTGGGTCCTGGCAGACAGTGACCAGATTGGGGCCTGAGGTAAGGGACCCATTGGCGTGAGTGACCATGCCACGGTCTGGTTCTGCCTGGACCTAGGAGGGTAGAAGGCTGCACAAAGACGGAAGTAACCGACTTCAGGGGGCGGATTTAAGGAAATGGAAGGATCCTTAAGGAGCATTTGGATGGGATTGGGTCAGACATGGGCGCTGATAGTAGGTGGGAAATCATCAGGAGAGGGGTGCAGGATGCTACCAGCACCTGTGCAAGAGTAAGACGGTAAAATGCTGTGGGCCCAAAATTCCTTGTTGGTGGACCTGGGAGGTCCAGGAGGTGGTGCGGGGAAAAAGAAAGCAGCCTATAAGAAATTCATGCTCAAGGAGTGAAAGGGATTGAGGGAGTACGAGCTGATGGCTAGAAGGGCCACCAGAGTGGTGAGGCAGCTAAGGCAAGGAAGGAGCAGAACCTGGCCAGGGAAATTAGGAGAGGGAAAAGGGTTCTTTAGATACATTGGGGAAAGACAAGGGTGAAGGGCAGATTAGCAGGATTAAATCAGGGAGAGATGGGCACAAGACCGGGGAGCAGGCTGAGTACTAAATGAGTACTTCACAGTTTTCACCAGGGAAAATGGGGTGCTACATCATACATGGGAGGAGACAGAGATATGAGGAGGGGGGACCCTTACCGATCGGCAGGTCTGGGAGAGGGGAGGCATCACTGGCAGGTGGGGAGGGCTAAGAGGAGAAGAGGTACCAGAAGTGAAATCACAGCAGAGAGAGTGAGGAAGCCTCAGCTCCCTTAAGATGGAGAAAGCACGGGGCCAGATAAATTACATCCTAGAGTGCTGAAGGAACTTGCAGATGTCCTGGCGAAACCCCTGGCAGAGCTTTCACCATCTCTCTGAGGACAGGGTGGGTGCCCCAAGACTGGAAGGTGGCGCATGTAGTGCCTATCCACAAGGGGATCAAGGAGGTGGCAGGGAACTACAGGCCTGTCAGCCTGACATCTCGTGGTGGGCAAGGTGATGGAGGGCATTGTCAAGGAGAGGCTAGGGGGGGATCTGGATAAGTCAGGGTGCCTGGAAGATAGACAGCATGGATTCATCCCGGGGAAATCGTGTCAGACAAACCTTGTGGAGTTCTATGACTGGGTGACAAGTGCCTTGGACCTGGGTAGACCAGCGGATGTCCTCTTTCTAGACTTCAGCAAGGCATTTGACTCTGTTCCTTGCGTGGGCCTGTTGGATAAGCTACGAGAAATGGGGGTTGGAAACCAGATGATCAGATGGATAGGCAATTGGCTCCAGGACTGGACCCAGAGGGTCATAGTTGGTGGGATAGTCTCATCCCCAAGGAGGGTCATTAGTGGGGTCCCACAGGGATCAGTCCTTGGGCCCCTTCTGTTCAATGCCTACGTATCTGACATAAGGACAGGAATCAGGAGTGAGATGAGTCTCTTTGCAGATGACTCGAAACTGGGGGCGGTGGTGGATGGGGAGGAGGGGAGGGTGGCCCTGCAGAGGGACCTGGAGGCTCTGGAAAGATGGTCTAGAAAGTGGAAGCTGAGGTTCAATGCAGGGAAATGCAAGGTACTCCACCTGGGGGCCAGAAACCCAGGCCAAGTGTACACCCTGGGGGATACTACAAGTCTCAATGGCTGAGAGGGACCTGGGGTGGTGGTGGATGTCAAGATGAACAACTCTGAGACTTGTGGGAGGCAGCAGCCAGGCCAACAGGATGCTGGGATGCATCGCTGGGGATCACCTCCAGAAGGAGGGAAGTGATGCTCCTCTGTATAACTGCTTGGTGAGGCCACACCTGGAGTACTGCGTGCAGTTTTGGAGGCCACACTTAAGAGGGACATTAACCTCCTGGAGAGGGTCCAGAGAGGGCAACCAAATGATTTGGGGCTTGGGGACAGGACCTATGAGGAGAGGCTCAAGAGCTAAATATGTACACATTGGAAGAGAGAAGGGACCTGGGGACATGATAGAGGTCTTCAGGTACATGAAGAGGTAAATAGGGAGGAACAGTCAGGGTGTTGAAGGAAGGAGGAAGGGGCCACTAGAGGGCATGGGTGGAAGCTGGAGGGAAGATTCAGGGAGAAGGAGGAGGAGCTACTTCACTGAGAGGGTGGTGGAGCCATGGAATGCACTACCTAGGGGGCTGGTGGAGGCAGAGACAGTGGAGGGGTTCAAGAGGGGGTTGGACAGGTACAGGGGAAGGGTTCTGGAAGCAAAATCCAATGCAGCAAGAATATCCGGAACTGGGAAGGGAGAAGCCAGAGAAGGCGAGGGGGACAGCAAGCTCAGCACCCAGGGTGGGGGCTGACCAAACGAGCAGACACGAAAGACCGTTAGGCCTATTCTGCTGGCATTTTAGTATGTTAGTATGTAATATGATGCTGTGGTTGCTGTGCGAAATCACTTTTTGGTACAGTGTGAGTACATAACAGTGAGACTGTATGTGAAGAAAGGTGGTAATCTGTCTATTTAAAACATTTGTTGTGAGATGAGCATTACATTATATCATTGCAATCAAGTATTAGATATTTCCCATGCACTGTAGTAGGTTTGAAAATGTGTATTTATATACAAAATGTTTAACACTGTAATATATTTTTTCACCTGCTAATGTACTGTGCAGCTGTTTTTTTCTCACAGCAGTATAAAAATCATTTTTTTCTGCCCTGCTATATCTAACAGCTAGAGGGACACGCTAATGCCTGTCATCCTCTGCAGGGTGCGAGTGCTTTGACATCAGTAAGAAACTTTATTACTATTACACTATCGATGTTAATGATAGCAAATCAATAATTGTTATTGATAATTGTTAATTTATATAATACAATGGCAAAGACAAATCCTGGGCTCCCATTGGTGACTTGGGACTGGAACTGTCATGTTATCGCAGCACAACATCACAGCTCTAGTCCCAGCACCAGGGTGACCACATAACTTTTGGAAAACAAGAAGTCACTACATGTAGCTGCTTGACAGTGCAATCCCACATTTCTCATTCACACTCTCAACCGCCTTTAACCTACTGTGAGTGCTTCTGACTCATCTGCTAGTGACCACTGCCCATGACAGTGCAAATTGTCTCAACGTTGCTCATGTTCCCAGCAGATATAGTGAAATAACTCCCTGTCCCCCACTAACACACAGTGTGTCCATTCCCCCCCCCAAAAAAAAGTCATTATAGACGGCATTTAAATATCTGTGTCCACTGGTCCATCAGCACAGTAATTGTCTACAACTTGCCAGGCAAAACACCTACAGAAATATTCACCAAAATTATCCCTAACTATAAACAGATGTTTAAACTAAAAAAAAAAAATGTCATTTTAGACATCATTTTAATTTCCCCATTAGCAGCAGCACGAGGCCTTTCAGATTGCCACAGTCCTGTGATTACTGCTCGCTTCCTTGAACTCCTGCAGTGTTATCACGAATATTGGAAATTAAACAAATTATCGATAAAATGACAGTCACATTCAAATAGGCAGTGCCCCAAAATGTCCTGCATTCCTGGCAATCGCTAAGTGCTCAAACAACCCGTAACTGCTATTATGGTTCCTCAACTCCCCTGCGGTTGATTTTAAAGCCATTAAAAAAAATATAAATACTAATTAAAAAAATATTACCCAGTTCCATATTGGGATGTTAGTGTGTGGACTGCTGTACTTTACTGGGTGGGGGTGGGTGCAGGAGGAGATAGCAGACACACAATAACATTACAATGGGACTGTTTCTCTATTCACTGTGCCTGACCATTGAGAAATCAAATTTAAAAACTTTTTTAGACTTTTGTAAAAATGTTTCTTTTATTAGTACCAACAAGCCATTGTATAATAGCAATAATGTACTTGGGTGTGTATAGTTGGGATAATGTTACTTTTGAGTGATTAGTTGCACTTGGCCTGTGGCCTCTTGTCTAATGACCCCAGGCACGACGTTATCCCAGCACAACACTTACCCTGAGTGCATTATTGCTTAAATGTCAGATAGTACATTGAAGAACCTTATTACTGCTGTGCCACATTGTTTTGAAGAATTTTACCCTGTGGCAGTGCAAAAGCACAAAGATCTAGACATTATGGGCATCCAACGTACAGCAATGAATAAAATGTTTATTTTGACTAGATTTTCCCATACTGCAGTTTAAGTTTTAGGTTAGTTGTGAATGTCTTATAGTTATGCTACCTAGAAATCTCTCATTTATGTTCTTTATGTACTTGAAGATCTCTGGCATGCTTGTGGAGCGCATGCCATATCAGTGACTTAATTATTTACAATAGTGACGTGTGTTGAGGGGCTGAAATACGGCTGAAAAGCTGTTTGCTTTCAAACTATCATTAAAGTGATCATGATTGTGTACAGATGAAAAGTATATTATGATATTGTTCATGTCAAGGTAGTTTGTTTTTTATTGCAGAGATGACTAGACGTTATAGGCAGACATGTTGAAGTAAAAATTCTCACACTTGATGAGGATCTATTTCAATTGTATGGTATAACAGTGTTGATAATGCAAAAGTATGTACATAATGAATATTTATGACTACTGAAAAAAATATAAGAGTAGCATTGTAAGCCACATCTAACTATACATTTTTTTTATGTTGTCAGCTCATTAAAAACTATTATCATTACTTTGAAATGAATGCATTCATGATATTGCAGTAGCTAAGAAATATTTGAAGTTAAATATTTGAAAGTCATAACTGTTTAATTTGTGTTGTATATTCATCATTACTTTTTTTTAAATCTTTGTAGGGCGCCGGCGACTGGAAAATGCATGCAAACCTGCACGCTGCTACAGCAGGATTTGTCACGCAAGGTTGGCAGTCTGCATGAGCAAACGGTGTGATCTCTTGAGAGGCTGGACAGAATCCAGTCTCTCTGGATGCACAACAGCAGACTGTCAACCTCGTGCTCGAGCCAGTTGTGCAGTGGCTGACGGTGCTGTGGCCAGTAGCAGTGCTTCACCTCCACCAGCACCATCTGTTCCTGCAGCTTCCTGGGCCAAACTGACCACCCTTCATAGTAGTCTGGTATCTCCTCCGGAGGGCGTAACAGCTTCCACTTCCTTTGTGCCTCTACATCGAATCCAGTTTCCAGCCTGGATTGCCTCAAGCAGTGCATACACCTCTCGCAAGTGTTGCACAAAACTTAAAAAAAATATCAACAATTTTTCTATATTTTTTTATTTATGTAAAAAAAAATTTTTATTAAATATTTATTTTTGTGTATAAGGCAATACACACTTTAATAAGTGTTTTTTTTTGGTGTATACATATTATGTTTGTAAATATATATTTTTGTATTGTTCATAAAAAGAAAAATATTTTTGTTTGTTATTTTTTATATCTAAAATATTAATAGTAAAAAAAAGTGAATTTATACTCTCTTGTGTTTGGTGTGTTATTGTGTACTGGAGATGTTTCTTGAAAATAGTTTTAACAAGATTTATACAACTATGATTTTCTCATTTGCTGAAAGATCATACCACACTATTGTGGTATTAGAGTTGGGATTCTCCATAGAAGTAACTTAGATGTGTGACAATGCTACCTTACACTATTTGTGGCACACTGTTTTTTTATGCACCTAGTGCTACAGAATGTGTGTATGTGTATCACGATGAAGATGAGTATGTACCTGCTAGTATAACAGTGAAATGTCTGTGTTGGCATACTTACAACAAAGTTATGAATTCAGTACCAGCAAACCTCTTCCACCTCTCTTCACATGATTGGTGCTACCACCTCAGTTGGTAGTACAACAATGTCTATCAAATCTCAAGCTACTATAGTAACATATCCATTTGTTCAGTAGTTGAACTAATGGTGTCCATGTCATGTCATATAGTCTTTTACTTATGTACATCTTTTTCTTTACATATGTGCTCACAAAGAAAAAGAGTAAGACACTCTTAGATAAACAATATTACATGGAATAACAATGACAAATTACAATTAATAAAGTTATTAAAACAATATGATTCACAGTGAACTACTGTTACTGTTAATAACAGTAAATACAACTACAAGAGTTGAAGTATTCATGATATTGGAACATTTTTTTTATGTACTGTATGTGCAGTATTCTTACAACTATAAATCATGTACTATAGTGAGTAATAGTTCTGAAAAAGACAGGATATTCATGGCAAAAAACTCCGTTTAATGGATTAGTTAGGGTTGTTCCACAGTGACAAAAGTGAGGAAATTCGCTGTTAGGGTTGAAAATCCTAACTCCGACTTCACCCCCCCCAGCACCACACAGACACACACACATGCAAGTATGGGGGAGGACCAAGTCAACACAACCAATGACAGACATCCAGCAGCAGGTGAGAAATAACAAACAATTGTCTAAATGTACTACGAGACATCCCCACCCACCTGACCAGGTACTGCATGCTCAGTGGAGATCAACAGCAAAACTGAGGCCATGTACACCAAACATGCACATCCCTGATTGCAGCTGCACACAAGCGTCCACACTTAGTAGTTGCATGACCTGCCTACTGATGCCCCACACCAGACCGCACCACATGGTGGGCCACCTGAGCAATAGAGTTTTAGCAAAACCAAGGAGTTGTACAGGTATAATATCTCTGATTATAACAAGGGTTTGAGAAATGCAGCTTTCTAATTGACTGTAAACATTGTAACAGCCTTATGTTTAGTTTTATTAACATACATGTAGAGCCTAACCATAAGATGAACATGGTTTAATGTTGTTTAAAAACAGTTTTATTATGATAGCAATAAGCCACTCCCAGGTATTATGTTAATGGTCAGTTTTCACTGTCTAGTGACATGTGGCACTGCCATGCCCTCATTCAACATTAAACCCCTACGGTGATTAACAGACCATTTAACATAACTGTTGATCATGCCTTATTGCTTAATTGTCTTTATGAGTAGATATTCTCCCTCTGCTAGGCACTGCAGCAGCTTTGCAACACAGTGTCCCACCCAGTTACAACATACACTGTCTAGTTACTAGAGAATGGCTGTGAATATGAACTCATGAAGATGAACAGTGTAACTTGATCATTACAGTCATCGAAACCTCAGTGTGATTATAACTGACAGAGTCAGTGATAGAGAATAACTCCTGCTGTCCTAGTACACTTACCCCATTGTGAGTTAAATCAATACTAAAAGACATTCTGCTTATATCTACATCATACCTACTTGATTCCTGTTGTACCACAATTAACATAGTTATCACTTTGATAGCATCAGTGACAGAAGTGTGGCAAACCCAAACACTAGGCATACAGCCTGAGTATGAAACAACTGTTAAAAAAAATTACAGTATGTCCATAAGTGACATAGATCACTCATTGCAACAATAGTAAATGTATTACTATTTGAATAAGTTAGTCATCACAGATGCAATGAGATTGTCTTTATCAGGTACAACATACTCAGTAAGTGCCTACAGGAAAATCTATCCTATATACATCTCCGATACAGGTAATGCTATTGTTGGCTCAGTAGTGCTATGATATTTAGAAGTTGCTTGGCCTGATCCATGCAATTACACTGTTTCTTACAAAGAATACTTACTGCATCTTTAGTATTGAAACACACTGAAGGTATGTATGTACATCAGCAGTACACCTTCATCAGTAAGAATGCATCTGATACTGGCAGTACGAATTTCACAGCGTTGAACAGGCAATGCTTTTCCATACGTTTACATCAGCCTTTCTATCTTGAGTAAACCGTTGCAGTAAATGTACTACTATGTAAATCACCTACTAAATGTAACACTACTTTTATCTTGAGCATGCTAGTGTCTTGTAGTTAATTTATGTACTTCTCTTAATTAATGTATACTCACTAGTGTTAAACCTTTCTACAACTGTCATCATGCACCTTCAGCATTTATATTGACTAACGGCACAGTACCAGTTGTGGTGTGGTGGGGCATCGTCGGTAAGGCCATGCAACTACTAAGTGTGTATGCTGTGCAGCTGCAATCAGGGATGTGTACGTTTGGTGTACATGGCCTCAGTTTTGCTGTTGATCTCCACTGAACATGCAGTACCTGGTCAGGTGGGTGGGGATGTCTCGTAGTACATTTAAACAATTGTTTGTTATTTCTGTCACCTGCTGCTGGATGTCTGTCATTGGTTGTGTTGACTTGGTCCTCCCCCATACTTACATATGTGTGTGTGTGTGGTGCTGGGGGGGTGAATTCGGACTTAGGGTTTTCAACCCTAACAGCGAATTTCCTCACTTTTGTCGCTGTGGAACAACCCTAACTAATGCATTAAACGGAGTTTCTTTGCCATGAATATATATATATACACACACACACATATATAATCCTCCACTCCTATACATTTTTATAAAAACCCACCCCCAGCCCACACCAAACAGGCAGTAGCCAAACAAAAAATAATGCTGTATGTAAAAACGAACCTCTTTTGGAGACTTTATTCAGCTGGTTGATAATCTACAGAGTGCAGTATCATATCTGTATTGTCCTACAAGCAATGCAACCCCCCCAACCCAACCAGTCCCCAGCTCTGGCCTTCACACGACTTCTGTTCAGTGTTCAGTCATGAACTATGACATCAAAGGGACTGCAGCTGAAATTAATATATAAAAACGCTCCCAATATTGTAAATCATGCCAAAGTTTACAGAGTGCAACTGTGACTTTCCTCTTCTGCTGGATTTTGCCAAAACCCTGAAGTAATGCAAGTAAGGCAAAACAGCTCGAACAGTGACACCAATAAGTATCCCTTGCAGCTGCACCACCCTCTTGCATGCTACCTCACCTTAGGCTCAGTACAGCCACATTCTTTTTCTAAAGCAGTATCAGACTGACGTGCCAGTTGTAATCATAGAAATAATCATTTGTCAATACCGAAAGTTTGCCGTGCATACAGATAAGAAAGTGTGTGACAGTGTAATAGTGCAGGAAGAGTTTTATTGATAATGAGCAATAGAAAGTTGTATGCCAGCTGTACTGTTCTTGAGGTGGTGTGATAAAAAGGCCATATTGAAAATTTGGAGTGAAAATATTGAAAATGACCAAAGTTACACAAGTGCGTAGAAAGCTGTGAACGACCAGGTGTAACTTTGTGTCACTACATTTTCAACATGGCCTTTTTGGTACCTCGCCTCATGAAGAGTGCCACTGTCATTTTGTTCACTCGTGCCGAAAGGTGATTTTGCAGAGTGGCTGCACCATTCTGCACCACAGGTGCATTTCAGGCAGAAAGCAAAAACATTATAGTTGTATTGTTCATAAGGAAGTGTGAAAAAATGGCAATGTTGAAAATCTGGAGTGAAAAATGGCAAAGATACGTGCGTGTGTAGAAACTGCGCAACGCACGCTAATAACGCAGGCATTTTGTGGAATGTTTTACCAAATTTTAAACATGGCCTTTATAGAACCTCCCCTCATGAACAGTAGCACTGTGATTTTGTTAATCCATCCCGAAAGTTGATTTCACACACCAACTGCGCCATTCTGGGCCACAGGTGTGAAAACACATTTTGGGCTGGATGTGAGAAATAAGTTATACTGTTCATAAGGAGATGTGAGAAAATAGTAATGTTGAAAATCTAGAGTGAAAATATAAAAAAATGACAGTTACAAGCATGCACAGAAACTGTGCAATGCACACTGGTAATACAAGCATTTTTGGGAGTTTGTCCACCAAATTTGCAACATGGGCTTTTTGGGAACCCACCTCATGAACAGTGGCACTGTCATTGTAGTAATCAGTCCTGAAAGGTGATTCTGTGCAGTGACTGCGAAATCACCTTTTGGGACAGAGAAACAAAATAACACTGACATGTTCATGAAGTGAGGGTCCCAAGAACCCTATGATGAAAATTTGGGGCAAAAAGTCCCAAAAATGGCTGAGCTATCAACCCAAGTTGAAACCCCCCACTGAGTCCCATTATACATCGCTTACCCGATTCCTCAGTTCCTAGTTCGGCTTTGAAGAGTGCAGACGTATCCCAGGCCAGTGAAGATCATGGCTCCTGACCTGCAATGGGTAAGTATGGGTGAGGGGGGTGCGGGGAAGTGGGTGTGTAGAGGAAGGGTTGGGGTGAGGGAGGGGGAACTGGGGAGATGATGCCGGAAGGTTTTCTTTTTTACAGGTAAAATAAAATTTAAAAAAAAAGACTTCCAGGAGACGGTTTTTGTATTTTACTGGAATTTACTTTTTAAACATGTAGGCACACTGGGGTGGGGTCCCAGTGTGCCCAAATAGTTTGTGTGTGTGGGGGGGGGGAAGCATGCCAATGCTGACATGGGGACTGAGCACCCTGTTGTCGGCTAACACAATAGATTGGGGGAAGGGCGCATTCAACATCGGGAGTGGTATCCCGATGTCGGAAAGGGGAAATTGTTCAACTAGGAAAGACACAATGAGCAGTTGCAGGGATGGGGGAAAGTGTTTAATCAGGAAAGACCCACTGAGAGGCTGCAGGGATGGGGAAAGTGTTTAATCAGGAACGACCCACTGAGAGGCTGCAGGGATGGGGAAAGTGTTTAATCAGGAACGACCCACTGAGAGGCTGCAGGGATAGGGAAAGTGTTTAATCAGGAAAGACACACTGAGCGGCTGCAGGGATGGGGAAAGTGTTTAATCAGGAACGACCCACTGAGAGGCTGCAGGGATAGGGAAAGTGTTTAATCAGGAAAGACACACTGAGCGGCTGCAGGGATGGGGAAAGTGTTTAATCAGGAACGACACACTGAGCAGCTGCAGGGACGGGGGAAAGTGTTTAATCAGGAAAGATAAACGGAGCTGCAGCTGAAGGGCTCGCATTTCAAAGGACAGAGCCGCGTGCAGTGTCGGCTCTGTCCTTTGAAATGTTTGCCGAGACCAGCTCCATCAGCAAAACAGTGTCATCAGGACACTATCTGCTGACTTGCCGGCCACAGACCGGTCCCTGCAGCACCACTGGTCATTGGGCTGGCATCCCTCACACCCCTGTTTAGCAACTCTCATATCAACATAGCACTTGCGCGTTCAACAAACTTAAAAAGCACAGTTTATAGACTAAAACAATGGTAATTTCTATTTTTTAAATAATTCTGTCTTGACAGTATTAGTTTGCAGACAGCTAGAAAAGGATCTGAACACAAACAAAATACTTGTAGGAACTCACAACAACCATAAAAGAAAACTACTGAATGGAGCGATATAAACCATTTTGAGCCCTTAAAACACTAGTAAGAAGTGAGGATTCAGAGTAATTATAATTGAAAGTAGGGCTAATAACACACTCCAAACGAATGTCCAGGAGAGGTCTAAATTTAATCTCTAAGCTAATTTTTTAACAAAGTTCTATTAAAGTCTGGATTTTATTAATTTAATGCACATTCGTTTGGAGTGAACCCCATTTTGTGCAATGTCATTTACGGGTTGCTTGGGCAAGCACCACATAGACCTGGGAGATACTTTTTTGTTACTATATAATTGAAAGTAGTATGTTTGTATATAAGATGTATCACAGTATAGGATTCCAAGAAATTTGTCTATGCAGAAAACAAGAAAACTCCAAAGGTATAAACAGAAGTAAAAAAAAAAAATAAAATAAATCCAAAGGTATAGAAAAACGATTAAATGTTGTCATGTATTGCAGTAATCTTGACTATGGGCAACCATGAAAAAATATACGATAATCTATCACAATCGCCATTTCCATAACATCATGGTTTTTGATTAGCGGCAGTTAAGTGTACATGTTTAATTATTGTTAATCAGATCACAGTGATTGCTTTTGAAGTTTAAATATGATTGTTAGAAATAACTGATAATGATCATTCATGATACATAATTATTAAATCATCATCTTTACAGCTGGGTCTGTCTTCTCCAGGAGTGCCCCTTTCATCCTGCCCCACTGTTCCTCCACCCTCTCGATCTGGTCTGCCAATCTTTCCCTCACTAGTTCCCACATCTTCCCAAGACCCTGCTGCCTGAGGTCCACATCCATGGTCTTTGGGCAGGGGGCAGTTCCCCCTACCCATTTGAACCCCACACTGTTGTCATCACTGGATCTCAATGGTTCCCTAACAGTTACAAACAGACATAAATAGCTGGCAGAAAAAGGCCTTATGCCCTTATCTAGTCAACTTGAATTTGCAGACCCCCAGTAAATATTGAGTGATCCACCCCCTCTCCACTATCAACTTCTCCCTTCCCTCTGATAAGGCCCCCCCACCCCACCTTCCCACCTCTTTATGCAGTTCTCCCTTTTAGCCTCTCATGATGCTATCTACAGTCTTCAAGGAGGCAACTTCCTCAGGAAACCTGTTCCATTTTTCCACCACCCTCTCAGTGAAAAAGTGTCTCCTCATTTCCCTCATTGGGCACTTCCCTCACACTTTTTCCTCAGCTTGTCCCTATCTCCACATTCCCATTTGCAATTTCTCTTCTCCTTCTTTTGCCCTCTCAGACAATTTGTTGGTAAATGCTGGTTTACTCTGTTGTTAGCCTCACACTGTCAGTGTCACTGTAATACTGCATTTTTGCTACCTGCATCTTTTGCAGATTCTGTATAATCAGTACTTATTTTTGTACTCTGAATTTAGTTCCTTGTATGCTAATTTCAGCTTATGAATGTTAACTTCCCTACTCCCCTTTCCCCTAGGTCGCACCTGGAAATGTACTTCCGCTCAGCATGCCTCTCCAGGTCAACAACGTTAAATAAATAATTTACCACTCACTAGTGGAGATGTATTTTTGGCTCTCTTTGATGTACTAACCTGAAATTTTGTATGTGTTGTCTAGGGGACAAAGTCTTAATGTGTTCACATTTTTGTGATGGCTGCTTGTGTGGTTTCGGTATGCCGACTGTATGGCAACACTATTACAGCAAGCACATCGATGCCAATCGACAGTTCACTGTAATGGTCCATCCAAGACCCCGGCACTCTGTCTCTTGGTCCTGCACCCCATCCCTGAATCAACTCTGACTCGGAGTTGGAATCCTTTGATCAGAAGGCGGGGCAGCCCCTCCCCTGCATTAGTTCGGGGCAATCCCCGATAGAAAAAAAAAACAGGATCTCCTGCTGGATTTATATCAACCACAGCTTGCAGTCAACACAAATCCATTGCTGTGATGTCGGTCGACAACACAGTTGTCAAACTGGCATTGCAGAGCCATACGTTTCTGAGAAAAAAAATTTAAACCATTTTTTCGTCTATACTTAACATTGTTTTTTGTTTTGCTCTTGCTTACAGCCAACATGGAATGGAATTGTTGCTCCAAACCTGCAGGGGACATGTGTCATGTCCCAAGGTACTACATTTGGCAGGTCTGGTGAAAAAATATTAAAGGGTTCCAGAGTTATAAGGTTTTACATTTTAGTGTTTTGCAATTTGCAAATGTGCAGAAGGTGTTTCGAGATAAGGTTCAGCAGCAAAAGTAACAAATTCTAGCCAGAGCCGATAAGGCTGTGAAGAGCTACCAAATGACCAAAGGAACACATGTGCGTAGAAATTATTCAACACCTGTTGGTAATATGGCCATTTTTTGGAGGTGTTGCACCAAGTTTTCAACATGGCCTTTTTGCGACCCATCCTCATGAACAGTGCCAGTGTCATTTTGTTCACTTGTGTTGAAAGGTGATTTCGCAGAATGAACTCGCTATTCTATGCCACAGGTGCGAAAACACATTTTAGGCAGGATGTGGAAAATGACAGCTGTACTGTTTAGAAGGAGGTATGCAAAAATGGCAATATGAAAAATGTGAAGTGAAAATATTAAAAATTGGCTAAGTTAGGAGTGTGCATAGAAACTGCATGCTCATAACACAGTTATTTTGGGGAATTGTTTCACCAAATTTGCAACATGGACTTTCTGGGACCCCACCTCATGACCAGTGGCACGGTCATTTCGAGAATTGGTCCCACAAGATGATTCTGCACAGTGACCACGAAATCATCTTTTGGGACAGAGTAATAAAATGACAGTGACAGTTTTCAAGAAGTGGGGTCCCAAGAACCCCATGTTGAAAATTTGAGCCCAAAATTAAAAAAAGGGCCGATTTATCAGCATAAGTTAAAAACCCTATTTAATGCCTTTGTAGCATGCTCACCTTTGATTCTTCAGTTTGCAGTTTAGCTTTGAAGAGTGCAGACGTGTTCCGGTCCAGAAAAGAAGATGGTGCCGACCTCCGGAGGTGAGTATGTGGTAAGGGGGGGGTGCAAGGAGATGGGTGCTCAGTGGGAGGGTGTGGATGGGGGACTGGAGCAATGACAAGGGACTGTTGTCTTTTTTTTTTTTTTTTTTTTACAGAAAACAAAACGTGTCGCGGGATGGTTTTCTTTATTTACAGGGAGAAACAAGAAAAAAAAGATTTAGGCACAATGGGGTGGGCTCCCAGTGTGCCACATGAGTGGGGGTTGGTACATAAAGCCAACACGGGGATTAGACACCCCAAAGTCAGTGGGGGGGCACACTGGGGTGGGCTCCCAGTGTGCCATATGAGTGCGTGAGGGAGGTGCACATAATGCTGATATGGGGACTGGGCACTGCAATGTTGGCAGGGAAAATTAAAAATATTTGGGCACACTGGGGTGGGCTCCCAGTATGCCACATGAGTTAGGGGGCCACATAATGTTGACATAGTGATTGGGGAACCCGATGTTGGTGCAGAGAGGAACAGAGGGAGCGGGGAGGACAGCAACAGCAGGAGGCTGCAGGAAGATTTTGTTCATTGCCCTGGAGCTGGCGGCAGCAACGTAACTGCGCATGAATGGCAATTGTGCATGCACAGTTGCAGTGATTGGCATTTTGCCATGTACAATATGGCAGTGCCAGCAGAACTGCACATGCAAGTGAGTCGTGCATGCCCAGTTCATGCAAGAGAATGTGAAAGAAACAGTCAAAATAGTATGACTTTTATTCCATAATGGCCAATAGTGGAGGAGGGTTTCAAGCTCCGTTGGGCATTCAGAAGGATACTTTAAAATGTCCAATGGAAGGTTCCATGATCGGACATTTTTAGAGCTACCCTATGATCCCAATAGGGCTGTAGGCTCCACCCACAGTCCTAAAAACTGTGATACCGCAAATGCACGTTTTGCTTTTGGGCCAATTGTTTGGCACATAACCAAACATTTTTCTGCGCTGTGTCAACCACCATTTTATTGATCTTTCCCAGAAACCAGCAATTACGAAAAATGCACAAAAAATGCTGAGATTTTTAAAAACAAACATCAGAACCTTGCTTAAGTGCACCAGTTTAGCTACATTCATAGAAATGTAAAACTCTAACAGCAGAAAAGGACCACAATGTCCAATCCAGTCTGCCCCATCCCTCACAAAGTTAGCATTTCCAATCCCTAGCTTTTATCCCCCCAGTAAACCATCTCCCTAACCTTGTGGGTTATATAATCTTTTCATTCTTCTGGGAAATTGTAGTTACGTAAGAACTTACCGTAACAGTAGATCTTCGAGAGAGGTTCCTGCAGTAGGTCTACACATATAGGACTGTACCCCCGGCGTCAGGTTCCAACGGCAAACCTGTAGCTAGCAATTATCAGCAGGGACCGCCCCCCCCGTCAGGCGACGCGACGTCAGGCCAACTATAAAATGGGGTGGACCTGCACCCATCCTCCAGTTCTTTTCCACTGGAGACCTAAAGAAAGGTAAGTAGAAAGGACGGAGTGATAACTCCTAGGACCCTGCTTCCTATCTAGACCCAAGGGCAAGGCAGGATGAAAATAAAGGAAACATTCCAGGAGCTGGGGGAAGGTGGGTGGGAAATTAGACCTACTGCAGGAACCTCTCTTGAAGATCTACAGTTACAATAAGTTCTTATGTAACTGCAATATCTTACTTCGAGAGGGTTCCTGCAGTTGGTCTTCACATATAGGACTGAATACCCAGCAGGCCAAAAGAAAAATTCGGAGATAAAGTTCCAAGAGGTGGATTTGTTTGCCAAACTGAGTACTGTCTTATGACAAAAGACCTTGCAGGACCACGAGGCTGAAACTGGTCCTGCACCTAGAGGCAATGTCCAGACTGTAGTGCTTAGTGAAGGTGTGGACCATACCTCTCAACTGTACCACATTACGAGGAACGTTCCTCATTTTACTTCACAAAAGCTCCCTGTTCCACATTGTGAGGACTTGTTCCACATTCAAAGTCAACATTTTAAAGCAAAAAATCCATAGTAAATGATGCAAAAAATATATTACTCAATTAATAACAGACTTTCTGAACATAAATGCTACATTTTAACAGTGTTTTGAGCTTCTTAGGTAAAGATTTGATTAAGTGTCCACATTTTGACCATTTGTTCCACATTTTGACAGGCAATGTTCCACATTTGGGGGACAAAAGGTTAAGAGGTATGGTGTGGACAGACGACCAAGTGGCTGCTGCATAAATTTCTGCCATGGACACATTCCTAAAAAAGGCGATAGAGGCAGCAACACTCCGAGTGGAGCAACCTTTAACCACTCCCGGAAGGGACTTTCCATATTTCTGATAAGTGAAGTGGATGCAGTTAGCCAACCACCTAGATATGGTCTGTTGCGAAATGGCCTTACCCTGGAACTGGAGGGGGCAAAGTCCACAAAGAGCTGATTGGACTTACGGACCTCTTTAATCCGGTTTGTGTAATACCTCATGATCCGGTGCACATCTAAGGTGTGCAAAAGATATTCCCCCCTGTTAGAATGCTGAGGGTAATATACTGGCAATTCCACACTCTGATTGAGAGTGGTTTCCGAAACCACCTTTGGAAGGAAGGATGGGTTAGTCCTAAGGACAAGTCTGTCCCTATGAAAAATCAAATAGGGTTCCTTGCAGACGAACGCTTGAAGCTCTGAAACCCATAGGGCCGAAGTGACAGCAACTAGAAATAAAGTCTTCCAGGAATGGAAGTGGATGTCACAATTTGAAGCTGGTTCAAATGGGGGCAAGGTAAGTTATTCTAACATAAAGGTACCAGGGAGGACAGGGATTCCAGACTGGAGGCTTTAAATGGAGGATACCTTTCAAAAAGGTTTTGGCGACCTCCAGTTGAGCCAGAGTTTTGCCCTCCACCGGGAGGTGGTAGGCGACACTGCAGAGAGATGGACCTTGATGAAGGAATAGCTAAGGCCCGTCTCCGATAAATAAACGAGGTACTCTAACACCTGGGCAACCGAGCATTAAAAGGGATCCATGCTCCTGGCTAAGGCCCAGATTGAAAATCCTTTCCACTTCATGGCATAGGTGGATCTGGTAGATGGTTTTCTGGCTTCTACCAAGCTATGAGCAACCTGGGAGGAAACTCCATAGCGGGAAACCACTATGTCCACAGGTGCCACGCATGAAGGTGGAACGATTGAAGGCTCAGATGCACCAGGGTGCTCTGCTCCTGTGTCAGAAGGTCGTGAGACAATGGCAGGAGTATAGGAGGTTCTAGCGTCAGCTGTTGTAACAGTGGGAACCAAATCTGATGGGGCCACAGAGGGGCAATCAAAATCAAGTGTGCACCTTCTGCCTGAAGTTTCACCACAACCTTCTGAATGAGAGGAAAGGGAGGAAAAGTGTATAGAAACCTCCCTGTCCGACACTGCATCTCACCAAAAAGCACCACGCCTGGGAACAAGCAAGCAGAAGCTGGGTAGTTTTGCATTGAATGGGGAGGCAAACAGATCTAATTCTGGCTGACCACATTGAAGAAAAAGGTCTTCGACCACCTCCTGCTTTAACTCCCACTCGTGAGCCTGGGCCACTGATCGACTAAGACTGTCCGCCAGGACACTGCCTATGCCTGGGACGTGGACTGCTGTCAGGAAAAGGCTGTGCTGAATCGCCCAGTACCAAACTCTCATTGCTTCCCTGCAGAGAGGGTATGAGCGAGTTCCTCCCTGTTTGTTGATATACCAGACTGTGGACATGTTGTCCATTTGGATGAGAAGTGATCCCAGTAGGAGAAGTGACTGGAATGCCTGGAGAGCATAGAGGACTGCTCTTGTCTCCAGAATGTTGATGTGGAGCAGAAGCTCCTGAGTGGACCAAGACCCTTGTGTCTTGTGGTCCCCTAGATGGGCTCCTGAACCCATGTCCACAGCATCCGAGGTGAGGATCTGGGTGGGGGTTGGGTAGTGGAAGGGAGCTCCCACTAGCAGATTGGAAAGATCTTGCCATCAGCAAAGATCTTTCTGGAGGCTGTTAGAGATCATGACCCGTTGGTTCATGTCATCCATCCTCTGGTCCCATTGGACTCAAAGAGACCACTGGGTGACCCTCATATGTAGTCTGGCCAGGGGAACCATCAAGTTGGCCGCTGCCATAAATCCCAGGAGATGGAGCACAGTATGTGCTGGGATCCATTGAGCCTGGGCCACCAGGGTGGCTTGAGTAACTAAAGTCTCAGCTCCATCTAATGGCAGAAAAGCCTTGCTCTGGACTGTGTTTAGTACTGCTCCAGTGAATTGGAGGCACTGGGAGGGTACTAGTTGGAACTTGGGTAAATTGACTGTGATGCCCTGCTGGACAAACAAGTCCAGAGTGAAAGAGAGAGACTCTTTCAGGCTGTCTGGAGAGGGTGCTGAGAGGAGCTCGTCGTCCAGATACAGGAACACATAAATGCCCTTGCGGCAAAGAAAAGCCGCAACCACCGCTAAGCACTTGGTGAAAACCCGGGGGGCCAAGGAAAGGCCAAAGGGTAGAGCTTGGAATTGAAAATGGCTCTCCTGAAAGGAGAAATGAAGGAAACGGCGGTGGGCTGGGAGGATGGGAATATGTAGGTAAGCATCCTGCATATCCAGGGAGCACAGCCATGAGTGTGGATGGAGCAGGGGAAGAAGACCCTGAAGGGTCAGCAAGTGAAACCTCTTGTACTCGACATTCATCTGCATGTCATATTCATGAGGTGCTGTGAAGAAATTCCTACGCTGAAAATTTGGAGTCAAAATGTTGAAAACTACCAAAGATACAAGCCTGAATTTACAAATTTCAGTGAAGGCTCATACCTTTGTTGTTTTTTAATATTTTTACTCCAAATTCTCAACCTAGTCTCTTATGACCACACCACATGAAGGTATACCATTAGGAGGGCGACTGAATTATGACTGAATTATTATTACATCGCCAGAATAAGGTCGACAGTGAAAGGGACAATCTTGATTTTAGATTGCCCTTTACTCATGTCGCCATTCTCCCCCGCACAGTTTCTACCCTCTCTGGGGCAGGTCTGCACCGAAGGAGGTTATAGAAACATAGACTTTGACAGCAGATAAGGACCGCTTGTCCCACCCAGTCTGCCCATTTCCCTACCTACAGGATAAGCTGCAGATGCTAGTTAACCAACAGCCTATTTCTTCCTACCCCCCCCACAAGAATTGCCTTATGTCTGTCCCATGCATTCTTGAATTCTCCCACAGTTTTAGACCCCACAACCTCCTCAGGAAGGCTGTTCCATGCGTCCACCACCCTCTGTGTGAAAAATACTTCCTCACATTGCCCTTGAGCCATCCTCCCTCTGTCTTCAAGTTGTGTCCCCTTGTTCTGGCACATTTCTTTTTCTGAATGATGCTACCTTCTTGGACTTTGTTGATTCCACTGAGGTATTTAAAAGTTTATATCATGTCCCCCTCTCCCTCCTTTCCTCAAGGGTATACATATTAAGCTCCTTTAGTCTCTCCTCGTTTGGCTTCTCTTGCAGACCCTGCACCATTTTAGTTGCCCTCCTCTGGACTGCCTCCATCCTGTCTATGTCTTTGTGGAGATGGAGTCTCCAGAACTGGACGCAGTACTCCAGATGGGGTCTCACCAACTGTCTGTACAGAGGGATAACAACTTCCTGTTTTCTGCTGGTGATGCCTCTGCCTATACATCCCAGTATCCCCCAGCACTCCCTACTGCCTTCTCACATTGCTTGCTAACCTTAAGGTCATCTGATACGATTACCCCCAGGTCCCATTCAATTTTTGTTGTTGTTACTACCTCCCCATTTGCACGTCTTTGTATTGAATCCAAGCTGCCATACTTTTGACCATTCCTCCAACCTTGCCAAGTCCCTTCTCATCCTTTCCACATCTCCTTGTGTATCAACCCTGTTGCACATCTTTGTGTCATCTGCAAAGAGGCGTACTTTTCCTTCCAGTCCCTCTGTAATGTCACTTATAAAGACATTAAAAAGGACTGGACCCAACACCGAACCCTGCAGTACTTCACTAGTAACCCCTCTTTCTTCAGAGTGGACTCCATTTACAATTACATTCTGTGTCCTGTTGTCCAGCCAATGTTTTACCCAGGCTACCACCCTGGGACCCACTCCCAGGCTGGTTAATTTGATTATTAATCTTTTGTGTGGGACTGTGTCAAATGCCTTACTAAGGGCTAGGTAGGCCATGTCCACAGCCCGTCCCTGGTCTACTACTTTGGTCATCCACTCAAAGAAATCAATTAGATTCATCTGACACGACCTTCCCACTATGAACCCATGCTGCCTTGGGTCCTGTACCCCACTGGCCTCTAGGTACTCAACAATTCTTTCCTTCAGAAGTGATTTCATCACTTTCTCTACCACAGAGGTCAAACTGATAGATCTGTAGTTTCCTGCCTCTGTCTTGCTCCCACTTTTGTGAAGGGGAATCACATCCGCCTTCCTCCAGTCCTCAGGTACCACACCATCCTCCAATGATTTGCTAAAAAGGGTAGTCAGTGTTGTCACTAGTTCTCCCCTTAATTCTTTTATAATTCTGGGGTGAATTCCGTCAGGCCCCATTGCTTTGTCCACCTTCAGTTTTAGGAGTTCTTTCAGAACCCTTTCTTCTGTGAAAGGACTGGGATCGACCCCCCAAACCAGAGTGCTTCTGTTAATTGGATTAGGTATCTCCCCCCTCCTCTTTTGTGAATGCTGAGCAGAAGAATTTGTTCGGTATCCCTGCTTTTTTACTGTCCCTCTCTGCCCACCCACCGTCCTTTCTATTCAGCCTCACTATCCCTCCCTTTGTCTTTCTATGCTCCCTGATGTACCTATAAAAGGTTTCATCCCCCTTCTTAACTGAGTTGGCTATCTTTTCCTCAGTTTGGGCCTTTGCTATTCTGACTTCTCTCCCTGCTTCCTTCTGCCTTAACTGGTACAGGTCTCTGTTCTGCTCCTTCCGTGTTTCCTTATATTTTCTAAGTGCTATCATTTTCTCCCTAACCTCCCCTGCCACCTCTTTTGAGAACCATAGTGGCTTTTTCTTTCATTTTGGTTTGTTTATTTGCTTCACACAAAGGCTTGTTGCCTCTGTGATGGCGGGTCTGATGTTTCCCCATCGTTGCTCCACCCCTCCTTCTAGCCTGTTTGCTAGTGCTTTTCTAAGGCACTCTCCCGTCTTGCCAAAGTCAGCCCTCCTGAAGTCCAGTACCCTCACTTTTGTATGGCTTGACTCTGCAGCTGAGTTTAT
Source organism: Neoceratodus forsteri (assembly GCA_016271365.2). Classification (NCBI taxonomy): domain Eukaryota; kingdom Metazoa; phylum Chordata; order Ceratodontiformes; family Ceratodontidae; genus Neoceratodus; species Neoceratodus forsteri. The sequence continues at coordinate 1,218,395,907 of CM057454.1, read as the reverse complement.
CGTGAACCACACTGTTTGGTGATCACTTGTTCCCAGATGGCTACCCACTTCTAGATCTGAGATCCTCTCACTGTCCCCATTTCAAAGTACAAGGTCTAAGATTGCTCCCTCACGAGTGGGTTCCAAATGTAGCTGTCTGAGGCATGCCACCTGTAGGGCATCGAGAATGGCCTTGCTCTTGGATGTGGCAGCAGCAAAGGTGTGCCAGTTAACATCTGGCATATTCAGGTCCCCCATGAACAGTATCTCCCCTCTCTCTGCCATCCTAAGGATGCCTTCCATCATATCCTTGTCCATTCCCTCCCCCTGACATGGGGGTCTGTATACAACCCCTGTGCAGATTGTGGTGCCATTTCCAGTCTCTAAGGTGACCCACAGTGCCTCCTGTCCTCCCTGTTTACTCTTTTGTTCCATTGCTTTTATCCCTTCTCTTACATAGAGAGCTACTCCTCCCCCTCTTCTACCCTCCCTATCTCTCCTGTAGATTGTGTACCCTGGTATGTTAACATCCCAATCATGGTTACCATTTTTCTGTGACTGCTATGATATCCAGGCGTCCCTCTTCCATCAAGGCCACCAGTTGAAGGAGCTTGTTGCCCAGACTACAGGCATTGGTACGCACTACCCTATATTTCTTGATGGCCTTCCCCCTTTTTGCCCCATCCTTGTCCTTATTACCTTTGTCATTTTCTCCATTTACACCTGCCCTTCTCCCTATTGACATCTCTATCTTGGTGTTTACCTTACTAACTACCCTGATTTTTTTTGGGAGGGGGCTAGGATTTCCCTGCTCATTTTCAGTGCCTCCCTCCTTGGCTAGTTTAATTGCTTGCCAATGAAACATTTAAACCTATCACCTAGGATCCTGGTTCCTCTCCTGGACAGATGCAGACCATCACGCCAGTATAGGCCTGCATCTCTCCAGGTGGATCCCCAGATCCCTGAGCGCTGCACCAGTTTTTCAACCACAGATTGAATCCCATGGTGTGAAGCACCCTAGCCTCATCCATGCCACAGACAGGCAGCACCTCTGAGAAGGTCACCGTGTGTGCTACTTGTCTAAGACCCCTCCCCAACTCCACAAACTTTCTGCACTGCTCTGTTCCCTTTCTAAACCAGGTGCTTTGTCCCTAGGTGGACAATGACATCCAGCTCCCACCCCTGTGCAGCTGCTCCAGCAATTCTGAGGATTTGTTCCCTGTCCCTCCAAGCCTTGGCGCCAGGCAGGCACCTTACCTCCCTCTCCCCTTCTTCCCCCAGTTCCACCCTCCCAACAATGGAGTCCCTCACTGGAAGTTGTTTCCTTCCCCTCTGGGGTCCCATGCCACCCTCCTGTGGGTCTTCTTTGTGGAGGATCCCAGCATCCTCCTTGGTCTCTACTGAGGGTGCCTCCATAGAGGAACCACACTTTGCCAGAACGGCATATGAATTGTGGAGAGGTACAACTGGAGGGATGCACCTCTGTTCCACCACCCTCACCCTCCCTGAGCCCACTGTGGTCCAACCACTCCTCTTTCTTGGCAACCTCTGAGGCAACGACAGTGGCAGTGGTGGTCCCTGGGTGGGAGAGGAGGTCCACCAAATCCTGGCCAACTCAGCCTGGAGATGAGCAACCTCCTCCCCTCAGTCTAGAGAGGTGCCTGCAGATGGGACAACACTGCATCCTCCAGAACGTCTCCCAGAAGACTGCTGCTCCACAGCCACTGCACTGCACCACTCCCATCATGTCTTATTTCTGGCCCCTTCACTGTTGTTTGGAATACTTATTCTTTCCTCTGTTTATTTTTTTTATTTTATTTTTCTCCCTACTTACTTACTAACTCTGTGCCCTTTAAGCTCCTGATCCTCCTGTTCTGAGACAAGAAGTTCCTATATTTCTCAGTAGTCTCCTTACTTGCTCAGAGTCAGACCTCCAGCAGCTAGGGGGGGATGGAGAGCTACACTTTTCCTTCTGGGGTGTTGAGTCTGTTGTAGCTCTGTGATCACTCACTTCCTGCTCCCAAACAGGACATTCCTGTTGTCAGTTAAATCCTGTGTCTATAAAAGTAGAACTGGCTGAGGGTGGAGGGGAAGAAAGGAGGGCAATATCGTCTCAGTAGAGAAGTATAATTATAACAGCAGCTCCTTCTTCTTGAGTGTTCTCTGGCAGAAGCATTATATTACTAAGTTATATTTAGTTTTGGGGGTGCAAAGCCCCCCCTTAAAAAATGACTGTTTCCTGGGAGTGCACTTTAGTACCGTAACTCCCAGGAAACAACGCCTGGCACTCTAATGCCAGGCGGCATGTTGCCGGCACTGTAATTAGCATCGGCAACATGTTTTTCTCAATGACATGGGTGAACCCATCATGAACAAGTGTGAAAAAAAATTTTCAGCTCCTGTCTGAAAGATGATTTTGCACAACAACCATAAAATCACCTTTTGGGACAGATCAGCCCAATTTCACTGCTATTCTTCATGAGGTGGGGACCCAAAAAAGGCGTGTTGAAAATTTGGGGCAAAAATATAAAAAAAATGGCCAAGTTATGCCACTAAGTTAAAAGCCTCATTGAAATACACTGAAACACATACAGTACCTGATTTCCTCAGTTCATGGCTCTGTTTTGAACAGTGAAGTCCTGTCATTGGGCCAGACAGGATTATTACGCGGCACCCCCAGTGGGTAAGTAAGAACTGGGGTGGAGTGGTGCTGAGTGGGAGAATGGTGTGTGTTTGTGGGGGAGCTAATGGGGCAGACATCGATGAACATTTATTTTTTACAGGGTTAAAAAAAAAGAAACTATGAAAGGACGGTTTTCTGTATTACAGGTGGTGGCACTAGTGACTGGGCACCCCCAGTGTCAGTATTATGCTTGTGATGGGGGTGTGGGGTGGTGGGTGCTGAGTGGGAGGGTCAGGTGGGGTATCATTTTCGGGGCACCAGCATCAGGCAGTGATGGATGGTTTTCTTTTTTTTTACACCCAATACATACACATAAAAAATACTACAAGGTGGAGACATTGGGGTATTGGGCACCCACAGTGTCAGTGGTACATTTGTGCGGGCTTTCGCTGATGGCATACCAAGTGCCAGTTCTAAACTGGTTAAGATTAACTTGCTTTTCTAGACTAAGCACAGAATTACAGTCTGTATTGTATGGAAAAGGATGCCAGAACAGTTTTCTGTATTACAGGTGGTGACACTGGGGGATTGGGCAATGTTGGTATTGTGGTGGTGGGGGTGCCGAGTGGGAGGGTCAGGTGGGGCAATCATGTAGAGGGGCTCCAGCATTAGACGTTTTTGTTTTTTACAGGCTATACATATACATAAAAAACACTACGAGGTGGATACACTGAGGGAATGGGCACCCCCACTGTCAGGGATATGTTTGTGCACAAGCTTTCACTAATAGCATGCCAAGCACCACTTCTGAACTGGTTAAGATTAACTTGCTTTTCTAGACTAAGCACAGAATTACCATCTATATTGTATGGACAAGGACATATTTGAGACAGTCAGTGTGTGTGAGACAGTGTGTGTGTGTGTGTGTGTGTGTGTGTGTGTGTGTGTGTACGGACGCGTGAGTGTGAGAGAGAAAGCGAGACAGCGAGTGAAAGGCTTGGGGGGCACATCTGCAGGTTGGTGCTGGAGTCAAGTTATCATAGGCTGCTGACATTGAAAGACGATCAGCTGTTTGCTGACACAGCTTCATTCAAATCAAAGGAGCAAAGCCCTCTCTGATTGGAGCAGCTTCGGTCCTTTAAAGTACACAAAGTTTCCACCCAGCAAGCAGATAGTGGTGTCACGGCCAAACTGCATAGTCAATTGTCTAGTCTGCCAAGCCTTGCCATTATGTAGCTGCAATGGACTCGCAGTTACACTTCTAATTTCTGGAAATACCTTTCACTATCACAAAATGTTGGTGCACATGCCCATCAAACATAAAAAGTGAATACTACAGCCAATACCGAGCACAGAATTTCATACGCATGTAACACCCAACACAAACTCATGAAACACTTCACTCTACACACTTCAGATCTAGCCATTTTTGTATGCCACTTATGTGTTATTGGTGTTTTACATAACTCAATTCTGAAAAACATTCATTTTGGCTTTCTACACCAATATTGCTCCAGCTGTGATATAAAAAGCTATATGGATATATATACTGTATATATAGTATGGTCGAACGTTGTTATTGACCAAAATCTAACATCTTACAAGTTTGTTATACCATCGATTTGACGTCACGATGTTGTTAACCCATTGATGGTATGTCACATTGATGGTATAATAACAATGTTCGCTGTGCCCATGCGTGATTCCAGAACCACCGGCCTTGCTGAACAGGCTGTGGTGGTGATAGCTGAACCCGAGCAGAGTGGCGGTGACTGAAGAAAAAGTAGGGATCCATCTTTGTTTTTTTACGGTGTATGCGGACCATACACTATAAAATATAATGTATGGTCCGCGATCGCAACAAACAAAATTCTTCAAGCAAGGTCTGGGGGGCAAGGTCGCTTGATTTGGCAAGTTTTATTCTGGTCAGAGGTATGGATTCTGAGTTCTGATAGTGCAAAGAGAAAGGGAAAAAATCTGGGTTTTTTTCTGTTTTTTTGCTCTTACCTACAGCCCAAATGGTTAGGAATTTTGTTCTAAAATTTACAGGGTATAAAGGGTTTGCCCTAGAAGGGTGCTTTTTGTTGGTTTGGTGAAAAAATATTAATCTGTTACAGAGTAATAAAGAATTTAAATTTCAGTTCTGAGCATATGCAGTAGAGTCATACAGATAGAGGTTTGATGCGGAATATGAATTTCTAGTTCACAAAAGAAAAATATTCTTTCAGGAGCCAAAGTTCTTTTTTCGTGATGAAAAAAATCTTCCATCATGTGGCAGCCATCTTGTTTCACGAGGCGAAATTCTTGTTTTGCAAGTCTCATGAAAGAAGAATCTCGGCTCACGAAAAAAGATGGCCAGCTCATGTTTTTTCCATTGTTCTTTCATGAGCTGACCTCAATTTTGGATCACAAAACAACTAGGAAAAAAAAACTGCACAATCTTGTTTCGTGAGCTGAGACTCTTCTTTTGTGAGTTTTTCTTTGTGATCACTAAAGAAGGTTGGCTAACAAAAGAACAACGAAAATAAACAAAGTCCACCATCTTCTTTTATGAGTGGAGGTTATTCTTTTGCGAATTCTTTCGTGTCTCATCAAAGAAGAAGGTTGGGTAATGAAAGAAGAGGGGTGACTCTGAACTGCCCATGGACCGTTTCTCTCTCTCTCTCTCTCTCTCCCTCCCTCTCCCACCCATATATTTAGTTTATTTTTATTTTTTATTTTTTACTGTTAAACGGATCAGGTCCCCTGCCCCCCGTTTTTTAAACAATACAGTAATAATAACAATAATAATACCCTTGGTACCGCGTCTCATGCCCCTCTTCCCTCCAGATTGAATGCCCCCCTTCTGAATACATGTGGTGGCACTGGGATGCCCACCCCCGGTGCCAAAGATCATCTTGATACTGGGGTGCCCAATCCCCAGTGTTGGCTTCTGTCATCCTGCAGTAAAGATCTGATCTTTTTTTCCTAACCTTTAAAAAGACAAATGGTCCCTGTTGATCTGACCTTCCCCCCCACACACACACACATCCATTAAATATAGGTGGCTGCAGGACTGTGCCCCACTCTGGTGCCACCAAAGATCATTCTGACACTGGGGTGCCTAATCTCCAGTGTCAACTTCTGTCCCCCTACAATATAGAAAACTGTCCCTCGTTGATTTTTTTTAACCTACAAAAAAGAAAACAGTTCATCAGCAATCTGACCCCCCAAGCATCTGCTACCTACCCTTGACCCCCCTCACCACCCATCCACCCCACCCTCCACACACCCTCCCTCACCTGAACAGATTCCACAACATAGATCCACTCTCCAATCAAGACACACCTTGCTGCTCAAATGAGCAAATGCATTATTCAAAGCTTTTTCATTTTTGGACATTTTTACACCAAAATTTCAAGGACCCATCATGAGCAATGGTGATAAAATTATACAGATCTGTCCCAGAAGGCTTCGGAGGGGTTTGACATTTTTTGCCACTTTGTTCGTGAGGTGGTGTCATAAGAAGTCCATGTCGGAAAATCTGGGGTAAAAATACTGAAAAACAACAAAGTTACAAGAGAGTATTGACATTTTCATACTTTGGCAATTGTTAATATTTTTGACCACAGATTTTCAACATACCCTTTTTTCCACAGCACCTCAAGAATGCAATAGCTGTAATTTTTGAAATCCTGGCCAAGACGTGTTTTTGGACTTGTGGTGCTAAATTATGTTTCAGTTAGTATTCCAACTTTTTCGCCTAGCAGGTTCATGAGGTAGGGTCATACGAACATACACACAAACTTGCCAACAAATAAAGGCCATACGGTCTATGAAGTATGCTCGATTCTGCAGCAAGCAGCCCTTAGACTGAAGCTGTCCCTCCCCCGCTCCAGTAACTCCCCCCCTCACTCTCTGCCATCCCCTCTTGAAGCAGCCCACTGTACTACAGGATACTACTTCCTCTGGTAATGCGTTCCACCCTGTCACGACCCTCTCCATAAAGAAGGGTCTCCTCATTTCCCTCCTGAACCTTCCTCCTCCATAGAAACATGGACTTTGATGGCAGACAGTGACAGCTTGGCACACCTAGTCTTCCCATTTCCCTACCTACTGAATAAGCTGCAGATCCTAGTTAACCAACAGCCTATTTCTTCCTACCCCCCAAAAGAATTGCCTTATGTCTGTCCCATGCATTCTTGAATTCCCTCATTGTTTTTGACCCCACAACTTCCTCAGGAAGGCCATTCTATGTGTCCACCACCCTCTCTGTGAAAAAAATACTTCCTCACATTGCCCCTGAGCTTTCTCCCCTCTATCTTCAAATTGTGTCGCCTTGTTCTTGCACATCTCTTTTTCTGAAAGATGCTACCCTCTTGAACTTTGTTGATTCCCTTGAGGTACTTAAAAGTTTCTATCATGTCCACCCTCTCCCTCCTTTCCTCAAGGGTATGCATATTAAGCTCCTTTAGTCTCTTCTCATATGGCTTCTGTTGCAGACCCTGCACAGGGGTCACGTTAAGGGAATGCTCCATTCTCCGAGCACACTTTGATTCAGGAGCAGCACGTTTCAAATACTGTTTTTCATGCTGTGTGTGCTCCCACTGCATAATAGGAGCATGGAGGGGGTAGGGCTATCATAATATGTTGAGGACAAGTGGAGGACTTTTTTTTTGATAGTTTAGGGATCATGTACATAATTTGACGTTATCTGGAAGCAGGCATTCTTGAGAAAGCAACTGGCTATGCTGCCAGTCAGTTAATGTGCTGTTGGGGTGGACAAATGCTTGTTTCTATGGGTGCCTACAATGATTGGCTGTTGCCCAGATTTACTTTCCGGCAGAGGCGGGAACCACTCTAGACATGAGGAGAGAAGAGCTGACAGTACCGAGCGAGTGAGAGAAGTCGAGAAAAATCCACACTGATATATGGCCATTTTAAAAGTGAGTATTTTTGTTCCTTGAAGCCTGGTATGGCACAATTTATTTTCCTGTTTGGTGCCCTAATTGTAAATGGCTATGTCCAAAGTGTGTGCATTGGGGGGGGGGTGTGCAGTGCTGTACTGTATACGTAGAGGTCTCTAGTGTTTCTGATCAAGCCCATGCCGCATATTCCATTGCGCTGAGTTGGGGTCTGTGGTGTTTTTCTAATTGGCAGATGTTTTCTGCACTTCCGTTTTTAGTTTATTTTTTGTATGTGTGTGTGGCTGTCATTGGTAGCTGTAAAAGGATCAATCTTCTGTTTTAATTCTGGGCAGTGAAACCGGTTTGACCCTCTGGCGAGCAGCATGACCTCAAAGTGTGCTTCAGTATTATGTTAGGAAGGGAGCAGCCTGGCTTGTCTAATTGACCAGACTCTGGATGGTGTGCAAATTCCCTGAATGCCATGTCTGTTCTTGGTGGTGGACTGCAGAGATGGGTGTTCTGACTCTGAGACTGTGTTGCTGTGGCCATGCAGGATGTAGTGTTTCAGCACTGCAGTGGAAGAACTACTACTGAAAGAAAAGACTAAAGAGAAAAAAATCCAGGAAGCCATCTGACTTTTGTTTAAACCCTGCCCCCCATCGACAGGGATTATACCTGTAGTGCCTCCCGCCACCTGTTCCTGGTCCTGCACTGGGTCCTTAGGCTTCTCCTGTCGGATCTGGTATGGCGACCGGATGAGTGTGCTAAAACATTGGACAGAAGGTGTCTGGTAGCAGTTTAAACCGCCAGCTCAGCGGCAGTCTGAATGCGAGTGCCGTGCAGCTTATAGTCTTCAAGCTAGCAGCTCTGCCTGGGAACTCCGTCTAGTACTACGACGCTCAGTGTTAAAGCCACCCAGCGGCTCTGTCAGGTGTCCCCTTTATGTGCTCTGAACACCCGGGATTGGAGGATGGAGCACACAGAAAGCTGTGCAGTGCTCCCATTCAAACTACTGCTGAGCTGGCGGTTTAAAAAGGACAGGAAGTGAGTAAAAATGTCAAGAGCTCGCATGAGCCTATAACATGGCTGGTGGCTTCATCCAGTCAGTCCTGCTTCAACTGTATGAGCTGCACAAAGTTAACGTTCTCTTCCTTGCACGTTAAGTGACAGTGATGACCCTGACACACTGAATCGGGATAGGGGTTTGAGAGAGACTTAATCGGGTGGGATCTGTGATGGTAACCGGGGAACAAAATGTTCACGGAAAAGTGGTAGTGAGTTAGTGGAGCCAACACGCATTGATGATGAAATAGCAGAGGGGATACTTAATTGGGGCCCAGTTGTGAGGGGCCAAACCGCTTGACTCAGGGTATCGGTTATGTGGGCAAGTTAAAAATGTCAAGAAAATAATTTTTTTATGCACTCGTGGGCTGTAAAGTGGTAGTGAATAAGCAGAGCTGAGATGGTGTTTGATGTTGGATTTGTGGGCTGTGGAGCACTCACACACTGTCATACTGAATCATGTTGCAAGGGGCTGTACTGGCTGAATCATGGATCTGGGCAGCAAGCTAAAAATGTAGCAAAAATTAAGTTATGTTTGGTAGGGCACAGTGGGTTTTCTGAGAGTACAGGTCAGCAGATTCTCCCTGGAAAAGAACTGCCAGGATGAAGCCACGCCACAGACTCGAATGATCATTGCTGTCAAAGTACTATGAGCTCTCTCCCTCTCTCTCTGGATTCACAGATATTTCACTCCTGTTCAGACACTAAGAGCACACAGCAGCACCTATCAGGTATTCAGTATAGGATGACTACAACGTTCACTGCAGGCAGCATTTTATTTGTATTGCTTACACTGTCCATTTTGGGGAGGGAAGATAAGTGGGCGAGTGGGAGTCCCCTGCTCCACCACTCTCCTGCAGAGCTCCAACCCTATCTTACACAACAGTCTGCTCGCTCTGCTGAAAAAAAGAAAAGCACCATGTTTGTGTTACTCTGCTGAGAATGTCTGCTCTGTGCTTACTCCGTGTTCTGTTCTGCACTGGTGTGTGTGTGTGTGTGTGTGTGACAGTAGCCTATATCCATTACCAGCATGTCTGACAACTCAAACTGTGTGAGGCAGTGCTACAAATTGAACTGAGAGAGAGGTGAGGTCTTTAGGCTCTGTGACAGGTGGCGGGGGGAGTCAAGCAAAGTAAAAGTCTAAGTTACATTATACGCTAAAGCAAGACCACAGTACATACACTACAGTTTGTCACATTAATCTTTTCTCATTTCTGTGAGGTGATGTGATGTTTATTCACCACATGGACATGTACGGCACAAAGGATGAAAACATCAAATGACTTGTGTCTCATCCAGCAGACAGGAGTTTTTCCATACCTTCTAGCAGACCATACGAAAAGCTGATTAAAGCTGAACGTTAATATAAAATAAAGACACGAAGGTGTTGCAACTGTGTTTATTGCCAACAGGAAACCATTTCAAAACAACTATTAGTGCCTTTAAGTAATTCCCGTCCCATTTAAACTTTTACCACTCTCGGCTCTGGTCCCTACAGCATATGCAGGCACAACGGGACGGCAGGAACAATGTGGGGGCAGGACCAGGACTACCTGGACATGCAGCGGAAGGCACTCCAGGTAATCTGCATATTGGGGAGGTTGCATTTGTTATTGCTGGTTCGGCAGTTAATACGCAGGTGGTTTGAAGGGTTGCCAGTTTCCAATGGAAACTGAGGGCGGGTGCATGAACAATGAAGGTGAATTAAGGCATTTGGGGCCATGGGTAAAATTTTTATTTTGAATGTAGGAGCACAGAAGCAACTGACAGGAACACATATTTTGGGTCCTGATTTGGGTAATGTGTGCTCCTCAATTTTGAAGTAGCACACTACGGCAAAACCTTAACGCCATCCCTAACCCTGCACCATTTTAGTTGTCCTCCTCTGGACTGCCTCCATCCTGTCTATATCCTTGCAGAGATGGGGTCTCCAGAACTGGATGCAGTACTCCAGATGGGGTCTCACCAAATGTCTGTACAGAAGGATAACAACTTCCTGTTTCCTACTGATGATGCTTCTCCCTATACATCCCAGTATCCCCCCAACCATCCTTACTGCCTTCTCACATTGCTTGCTAACCTTTAGGTCATCTGATATGATTACCCCCAGGTCCCTTTCCATATTTGTTGTTGTTACTAACCCCCCCATTGTATACTCTTTCCCTGAGTTTTTGTTTTCCGGGTGCATTATGTTGCGCTTCTTTGCATTGAATCCAAGCTGCCATACTTCTGACCATTCCTCCAACCTTTCCAAGTCCTTTCTCATCCTTTCCACACACACGCCCCTTGTGTATCAACCCTGTTGCAGATCATTGTGTCATCTGCAAAGAGGCATACTTTTCCTTCCAGTCCCTCTGCAATGTCACTTATAAAGACATTAAAAAGGACCAGACCCAGAACTGAACCCTGTGATACCCCACTAGTAACCCCCTTTTCTTCAGAGTGGGCTCTGTTTACTATTACCTTCTGTGTCCTGTTTTCCAGCCAATGTTTTACCCAGGCTACCACCCTGGGACCCACTCCCAGGCTGGCTAATTTGTTTATTAATCTTTTGTGTGGGACTGTGTCAAATGTTTTGCTAAAGTGTAGGGAGGCCATGTCCACAGCCCCTCCCTGGTCTACTACTTTGGTCACCCAGTCAAACAAATTGATTAGATTCGTCTGACATGACCTTCCTGCTTTGAATCCATGCTGCCTTGGGTCCTGTGCCCCACTGGCCTCTAGGTACTCAACAATTCCTTCCTTCAGAAGTGATTCCATCATTTTCCCTACCACTGAGGTCAAACTGACAGGTCTGTAGTTTCCTGCCTCTGCCTTGTTCCCACTTTTGTGAAGGGGAATCACATCTGCTCTCCTCCAGTCATCATGTAACCTCCTCTACAAATGGGGGTTCCCGAAAAGTCTTCCTTGAGCTAGCCTAAATGCTCACTGCCAGGATGGTGTTCTGCGGTTTAGCAGTTTAAATGTGTTTGCCAACAAGTGCCAGTGAAGTCTCCGTGTACTGTCTCTTTAAGAGCTACCTAGATTGCAGTCATAATTAATCTGGGAAGGGGGCTGAGTGTTTCTATGCTCGAGTCCCACCCGGGCTGTCAGATAATTGCTTCGTTTCTGCAATCACTATTAGCGCAGAGGGAGCTCTGTTTAAAGATGCAACTATTTGCTGAAAATCTATTAGAGTGATAATGATAATGTAGTTTGTCTAACCTGTTTCTTTGCAGCAAGGACTGTTTTGTTTATCTCCACCATCTTGGTCCTGGACTGCCAAATTGGACCAATCAGTACTTTGGGACTCTAAAATGGAGCCTGCCTACAGGGGCTGTGTGGGGTCAGAACTTGTAGGAGTTATAGTTTTGGGCTTTTTGCGCCTAAACAGCCCTAGAGGGGCAGCCCTTGTTGTGACTGACAGGAGGATCAGCCAACCAAACCTTTTGGATCTTAGGGAAATTCCCAAGCTGCTTGCTGTTTGAGTCAGATCTAAGTTGGGAAGTGAGGAAGCAACAGCTCGTGAGAATTGAGCAGCCGATTGCGTAGTTTTATGCGGGAGAACTGTGGAAAGGCCTGAGTTTTGGGCTGTCCGCCTGCCTGCTGCCCCTGAGACGGAGAAGAGAATTATTTTGGACTGAATCCAAATTTGTGAGAATGAAGCAAGCCACTGAATTGAGACCAGGCTTAACCTGAAGAAGACCAAAGATTTGCTGAATGTGATTGGCTTGTCAGGATTTCCAGATACCCCTAAACTCCTGGTGTGTGCAGAGACTTTGTGATTGTGACCGGAGTGCGATCTGCCGGTACAGTGGAAATTTCCTTGCATGTAAATGTGCTGTGTGCTGAAAGTGGGTCGTGACTTGGTTCCCCACTGCGTGTTTGAACTGTGTTTGCTTGCTGGAGGCTGCCTCCAGCTCAAATGGACTAAATTCAGTTTCACCTCCATTTGGCCTGCGCCTTGCCACACTGGCCCAGCCAGACTATCCGCTGCACAGAGAAAGCCATCGACGAGAGACTTGCCTGGGGATCAGCCCCCTGCTCCACACTTGAACAGGAACGACGCCTCAGCAAATCGTGTGGGCCCTGCTTCTCCTGGCACTCCAGATCAACCACCCGCAGTCTTGATTTTCGTCCAACCTTTGTCCAGTCTTGGGTATTGTGAGTAATCATCAGGGTAGCTCCCTGCAACAACAGCTTAATCTAAGTGTGTCATCTGATTGTCTTGTTTCTTTTCCTTCACGAACTGAGCCCTCCGGCTCCAGATTACAAATAGTGTGTATGTGCATGTTGTTTTCTTCCATCACAGGGCCCCAACCAGTTGCAACGCCAGCCCACCCCGGGCAACTATCTTGGCTAGCCCACCTCTTTTCCACCTGGGTACCCAGAGTGTGTGACTGTTTAGGGACTCTGAAGTACATGCATAACTGTCTGATTGATATAGCCTTTAAGCAAATCAACCTGATTACGCCCCTCACTTGTTCAAGGCCCTTAAATAAATCAGATCTAACTCTTTTTGCATTTAACCTGACTGTGGTTCCAGTTTGTGCCAAGAGTACTGTATTGTTGCTATTTGCTTTGCGTAACCATGTTTTACAGGGGGTCCCCAGGGTCGAGCTAGAGGAACCTGCCCTGGCAGTAAGTGCAAACCGTATGGGTAATTGCCTGGTGTACAAGGGGTATTGTGAAAGTAATTATTGTATATTGTTCCAGTCACTACAAGGGAAAGAGGGGGGTAAGAGTGTCCCGGAGGGCTGTGCCCAGGTTAGCTTGACCACTAAAAACCCTGACCTCCGGGTGGAGGCACCCATTTCACAACTCAGGCCCCTTAACCTGCTACTAGCCAAGCAGGCAGGGGTAGTAGCCCTTAGGATTGTGCCACCTAGGGGTTACACTCAGGTACCACACCATCCTCCAAGGATTTGTTAAAAAGGGTAGTCAGTGGGTTCACTAATCCTCCCCTTAATTCTTTTAGAATTCTGGGGTGAATCCCATCAGACCCCATTGCTTTGTCCACCTTCAGTTTTAGGAGTTCTTTCAGAACCCTATCTTCTGTGAAAGGACTGGGATTGACCCCCCTATCTAGAGTGCTTTTATTGATTGGATTATGTACCTCCCCCTCCTCTTCTTTTGTGAATACTGAGGAGAAGTATTCAGGAAGTATCCCTGCTTTTTCACTGTCCTTCCTTGCCCACCCACCATCCCCTTTATTCAGCCTCACTATCCCTCCCTTTGTCTTTTTTCACTCCCTAATGTACCTATAAAAGGTTTTATCCTCCTTCTTAACTGAGTTGGCTATCTTTTCCTCAGTTTGGGCCTTTGCTATTCTGACTGCCTTCCCCACTTTCTTCTGCTTTAACTGGTACAGTTCTCTGTCCTGCTTCAGTGTTTCCTTATACTTCCTAAATGCTATCTCCTGTCTGTATACAATCCCTGTGCAGATTGTGGTGCCATTTCCAGTCTCCAGAGTGACCCACAGTGCCTCCTCTCCTCCCTTTTTATCCTTTTGTTCTGTTGTTTTGATCCCTTCCCTTATATAGAGAGCTCCTCCTCCTCCTCCTCTTCTATCCTCCCTGTCTCTCCTGTAGAAGGTGTACCCTGATATGTTTACATCCCAGTCATGGGTCTCTGTGTACCATGTTTCTGTGACTGCCACGATATCCAGGCATCCCTCTTCCATCAAGGCCACCAGTTCAAGGAGCATGTTACCCAGACTACAAGCATTGGTACTCATTACCCTCCATTTTTTTATGGCCTTATCCCTTTTTGCCCCATCCCTGTCCTTACTGTCTTTACCTTTTTCTCCATTTACCCCTGCCCTTCTCCCTATCAAAATCTTTATCTTGGTGTTTACCTCACTAACTACCCTGATTTTCTGGGGGGCTAGGAATTCCCTACTTCTTTTCAGTGCCTCACTCCTTGGCTAGTTTAAATGCTTGCCAATGAAGCATTTAAACCTATCACCTAGGATCCTGGTTCCCCTCCTGGACAGATGCAGACCATCGCACCAGTATCGGCCTGCATCCCTCCAGGTGGACTCCCAGTCCCCAATAAAGCCAAATCCCTGAGCTCTGCACCAGTTTTTCAACCACTGACTGAATCCCATGGAGCAGCGCACCCTAGCCTCACCCATGCCATAGACAGGCAGCACCTCCGAGAAGGTTACTGTGCATGCTACTTGTCTAGAGCCCTTTCACAACTCCACAAACTCCTCCTCAACTGTTCTGATCCCTTTCCCAGCCAAGTCATTTGTCCCTAGGTGGAAGATGACATCCAGCTTCCTCCGCCATGCAGCTGCTCCTGCAATCCTGAGGATTCGCTCCCTGTCCCTTCAATCCATGGTGCCAGGCAGGCACCTTACCTCCCTCTCCCCTCCCTCCTCCAGTTCTACCCTTCTAACAATGGAGTCCCCACCCGGAATTGTTTCCTTCCCCTGTGGGTCTCATGCCACCCTCCTGTGGAGGTTCCCAGCATCCTCCTTGGTCTCCACTGCAGGTGCCTCCATAGAGGACCCACACTCTGCCTGAATGGCATATGAATTGTGGAGAGGTACAACTGGAGAGATGCTCCTCTGTTCCACCACCCTCACCCTCCAACCTCAGACTGTGCCCCCGGGTGTCCCTCCACCTCCTTAACTGGAAGAGCCCCTTTGTGTCAGTCCTATTTATCCATTTCATGCACTTGAAGGTTTCAATCATATACCCCATCCCTCCTCTCCTCCAGGCAGTATATGTTCAGCTGCCTCAGCTTACTCTCATAGGGCAAGTCCTCTAGTCCATGGATCATTTTAGTTGCCCTGCGCTGCACTGACTCCAGCGGCCTAATGTCCTTCTTCAGGTATGGCCCCCAGAACTGAACGCAGTACTCCAGGTGTGGTCTAACCAATGACCTATACAGTGGCAGGATCACCTCCCCCCTTCTGGAGGAAAAGCCTCTGGCAATACAACCCAACATCATATTAGCCTTTGCAGCTGCCTTTCTACACTGCATGGAGTTGTTCATTGCTCCCATTAAGATCACACCCAGATCTTCCTCCTCCTCCTCCATCATGGCCAGCTGAATCCCCCTAGCTGGCAGCTCTTCCTTGGGTTTTTTGCTCTGAAATGCAGCACCTTGCATTTTTTACCACTGAACCCCAGCTGCCAAGTGTCTGACCTGGCCACCAATTTTGCCAGATTCTCCTGCAACCTCTGCCACCCCTCTAGGTCATCCATTACTGCTTCCATCTTGGTGTCATCTGCAAACAGACTGATCTTGCTCTGGATGCCTACACAAATGTCTGCTATGAAAATCCCAAATAACACCGGCCCCAGTACAGATCATTGTGTCACCCCATTTGTCACTGCCCGGGGTGATGAGAGCTCCCCTCCCACCACCACCCTTTGCTGTCTCCTAGGCAGCCAGTTTGCTACCCATCCCACCATCCTCACAATGGCCCCTGTGTCTTCCAGCTTACTACCTAGGCTCCCATGTGACACTTTATCGAATGTCTTACTGAAGTACAGGTAGAGGACATCCACTGCATGGCCCTTGCCTGGTTATCCAATCACAGTACTCCACCAGGTCAGTCTGACAGGATCTGCCCAAGACAAACACATGCTGCCTATTGTCCTGCAGCCCATTAACCTCAAGGAGGGAAACCAACCTCTCCTTTAGGATTGTCTTCATCAGTCTTCCTACGATGGATGTGAGGCTTACTGGTCTGTAGTTACCCGGCTCATCCTTAGGGGCCTTGTGCAGAGGCACCCATGTGTCATCCTCAGTCATCACGGTGCTCACCCCGAGACTGGAAGGGCACTGAACAGGTCTCCAAAGGGTTCTGTCAGGGAATCGGCTAGCCCCTCAGGACCCTAGGGTGTGGCGCCAACTGGCCCTGGTGCCTTGTCTACCCTCAGTGCCCCAAGCCTCCAGTACCCTGTCCACTGGGTTTGTGTCCGTCTCTTCTCCCTCCTGTACCCCCATCCTCCTGGGTACTGCCCCTCTCTTTAGTAAAAACTGAGCAGTAGTACTCATTCAATGCTTATACCTGTTCTGCCTTGTCTCCACCCACCCACCCTTTTTATCCTCACAATTTGTTTTTTGCAGCTCCTTTTCTCCCTGATGTACCTGAAAATCCTTCTCCCCATCCTTAATGCCCTGTGCTAGCCTGAGTTCCTGGGACGCCTTGGCTGCCCTGACTGCCCTTGTCACCTCCCTGGACTCCCTCAGGTATTCCTCTCTATCCTCCCTCCTAACTGTTCTTTTGTACCTTCTGAAGGCAGCTCTTTTCCTTCTTACTTTCTACACTACCCCCCTGCTTACCCAGCTGTGCTTCTTGGCCCTCACCTGCTTGCTCAGAACCTTTGTACAAGCTGTGGTTGCTTCCTCAATGCCATGTTTAACCACCTCCCACCTCTGATTTGTGTCCATATCTGGACTTATCCTGGACAGATACCCTTGTACTATTTCCCTCATTCTTCTGAAGTTGGCCCTTCTGAAGTCCAACACCCTTGTGCATGATCCTACTCTCTCTTTCCCCATGATTATCTCAAACCACAACGAGTGGTGGTCACTCCCTGCCAGTGGTTCCTCCACCCTCAGCTCCCTCACAAGCTCACCATTTGCCAGCACGAGTTCAAGGGTGTTCCCTAACCTGGTTGGCTCATTGACCATCTGCAGTAGGAAGCTGTCCTGGAAGGTGTTCAGAAGTACCTGCTCCCTATTACAGTATTTGTGGTGGCCGGGGTACCCCAATCCACCTCTGGCAGGCTGAAGTCTCCTACAATCACCATACTGCCCCTTCCGCAGGTCTCTCCAGTCTGCCCTGCTAGATCCCTGTCCAACTCCATAGAGGGTGGCCTGTACACCACTCCCATTCTGAGGGTCCTATTTTTGGAGTCATGGAGCCGCACCCATTATGACTCCATGTTACCTTCCTCTCCTCCTCCCTGACACACTTCAGACCCTCCCGCACATACAGTGCCACCACCCCCTTTCCTTTTACCGTGGCCCTCTGAAATATTCTGTATCCTGGCACTGCCAGGTCCCACTCATGGCAGTGGGTGACCATGTCTCGGTTATGGATGCCATATTCACATTTCCATCCACCATGACAGCCTGTAACTCTGCCACTTTATTCCATAGACTCCTAGCATTCAAGGTTACCACCCTCCATTTTGCTTCCTTCACCCCTCCTACTACTTGCTCCCCTTTTTTAGCACTCCCTCCTGAACTCTCCCTAAGTCTCCTGCTGCCAGCCTGGGGGTAAGCCCATTTGGATGCCCTGCTTGTGAATCCAGTTGGACTCCTGCCCATGTGCCACCCCTCATTACTAGTTTAAATTCTCATTACTGACCAAAGACACCTCCAGTTTCCACTTCAAGACCTTCCTTCCCTCCCTCGCCTGTCACTGGCATAGAGATCCTTGCCCTTCCATGTCTCCCCCCAACCCCACCAGCTCATACCATTTGGATGGACACCATTCCTTTAGCCACATGCTGAATTCCTCTATCCTCATCTTCCTTGCTGTGCTTGCCCTAGGTACAGGAAGCACCTCTGAGAAGGTTACTGATCTTCCCACCTCCTCATAAATCTTCCCCAGCTCCTCAAACCTTCCCTGGACTACATCTACTGTATTACCCGCCAGGTCATTGGTTCCTAAATGCAGAACTATGTAAGGTTTCTTCCTACCCCCCCCAGCATACTTAGAGACTGGATTGCCACACCTTCTCCGCTGTCATGCATGGCCTTCACCCATATTCTTCTACACCTCTCCCCATTGCCACCTCATCTGATCCCTTTCAAAATCGAATCCCCAAGCACCAGGATCCCACCCTCATTTCCTTGTTCTGCTTGCCTTCCCATCCCTTATCCCTCTCTGCCAGGTCTACTGTTCCAAACTGCAATGCGGCTGTTCCCCCTTCCACTCCTGGCTCTGCCCTGCCCTTCCCATTTTCCCCTGATCTCCCCACCCTTCTCCCCATGGCTACACCTGCCAATTGCCCCCAATGTATTCCCCCCTTATCACCCCATAACCCCCCTTCACTTTCCTTAGCTACTGTCCCCTGTATAGTCCCCTAGCTCCTGCCCCCTTATCCTTACCCATTGCAGCTTTCCTCCATTAGTCACCCTACTAGTTCTCCCAGAGTTGCAAATAATCCCTTCCTCACTAGCCGTGACTACAAGGTCTGTCTGCTTCATCTCCTCCAGTGCAGCCAGCACTGAGAATCTGTTACGTGGCCCCCCTCCCTGAGTCCTCCCTGACGTACTGCTGTGAGATCTGCATTTGATACCTGCTTTCGGGCTATTCCTGCCCCTGTTCTCTATCCCCCTCCATCCCTCTTCATTTATGCACAGTGGTTTTTGAGGCGACAAAATAGGTCCATATACCCCTTCCCCCTCCCTCCCCCCTTGGCCTAGGCTGCCTGCAATCTTCTGGGGCACTCCCCTGTGCCCCTGCCCTGGATTGTTCCCCCATTCCACTCCTCTATCTCTACTTATCTCTGCCCTTAGCTACATAATCTCATCCATGAGCTGTTTAGGTTGCCTGCACACCAGGCATCCCCCTGCTCTCCACACAACCCCTAAAAAGATAGCTTCCCCACAGTTGTTGCAGCCTGCTACCCTCCCCATTACCTTACCCAACTCTCTTCCACCCTTCCATCTTGCACCCATTTCATACTGCCTGTCCCAGCCCCTTGGATGTTCCCCCTTACTAGGGCTAACCATGCTAGCTTCTAACCCTTGCCCTTCCATCTGACTGTCAAGGGTAAACAGTCATGTGGTTGCACCAGTGTGTTTCAATCACCAATCCAGTTCTAGCACCTCCCCTATAATATGGCTATACTGAAAATTTGCATTGAAAATATTAAAATACTTTAAAATCATGAACACACATTGAAAATCATCAACGCTCGCGTGTGTGGTCATCTAGTGTATTTTGACCCCAATTTTGAGCACAGAAATTTTTTCACACCACTTCATAAACAAGACAGCTGTCATTTTTCAAACTCTGACCAAAATATGTTTTTGCACCAGTATCATGGAATGACATTTTGGCAGGCATTTGAAATTTTTCATCTACTGGGTTCTTGAAATGGGGTAATAACAAGGTTATGCTGCAGATTTGGTTTACAAATATGGTACAATGCCCAGGTTTCACTGTTCACTCATAATTCTGCTAATTTGCAAGATTTTAACTCCAGACTTTCAACATAGCCATTTTTCCATGCCACCTCATAAACATGACAGATGTCATTTTTAAAAAATCCCGGGTGAGACGTGTTTTCACACTTGTGCTAAAAGATGTTTCTGACAATATAATATCAATGACCTTGAAAATCTGTGGTCAAAATAAAAATAAATATTAAGAAACTTTGTGTGCACTTCCAGTCTTCACTTTTGTAGGTGTTTTAGCTTAATTTATTTAAACACATTGCAGCCAACATCTCAAAAGGGATGGCTGAAGTTGCATACAGTAGAACACAGTATAATAAATATAGAGAAACAGTAATCCATACTAAACATACTAAATACACAGTAATTCACCAAGACAAAAATCCATACTAAAAACATTATAAATATTTAGTACAAACATAGTTTCTTTCTCATATACCCAGTTTCAAATGTTTATATTACAAATAGCACAAGCTATAGAACACATTCAATCATTTAATGTTCTGTGATCCCATGCCGTGAACTGGGTTCATGGGTGAGCTCAGTGACTCAGCTATGTGGGGTGAGGTTGGCGGGGATGGTGCTGTTTATGCGACATCCACATGAGCCGGGGAACGCAAGCTGCAGGTTTGCCTGCATAGGCCCAAGTCCCATATAGTGAAGACAGTTCTTCTCTCGGTATAGGGCCCTGCACCTCTGCACCGTTCAGAGACAGAGGGCCCTGTGCACTGGCTGACAGCTGGACTCCTTGCCCTGTGCCTCTGTATATTCAACCACATGGAAATGCAGGGAATAGAAGGACCTGCACTTCTGCATTCCACCAGACAGCCCAATGAATTCTTGACTTCCATTGGTGGACTGAGTCTTTCTAATGCCCACCCCGTTCCCTGAACAGACATCATTAGACATGATCTCCTGCAGGGCCCTGCTTGAAGAAAGCTACAACAAACTGTGCTGGCAGCAAGTGACAAGATATACTTCATTACTTTTGAAGAGTGTCTCACTAGGAGGTACAGACTTGGAGCTGTACCTTCTACTTTCAGAGGCTTCAGGCTAGGGGGAGGGGAAGCATTAGGGATGACAACCCCAATGAAAACCATGCCACTGATTCACCAAGATTCTTAAGACTCAAAACCTTAAAGGGGCACTGTCAGCTTTTCCCCTACGTTTTTGACTACTTTTAATCTGTAAGCTTGTAGCCATACACTTATTAAACATGTAAAGTAGAATGCCGCCATAGATGTAAAAATATCAAATTGTACCTGTTTTTATTAAATTCAAATCAAAATTCCCTTTCACTTGGGCCACCGATAACTGACCCGCTACCGGAAGCATATAGTGGATGTGAACGCGCACCATGAACGCTCGATGTCTTGAAGTGCAATTTCATAGCAAGACATCGCCAACAAGATAATCCCTCTGTGAAGTCTTGTAAACCAAATTGTTCCTGGTGCTTAAAAACCCAAACCGAACACTCAGACTATCACAATTTACATTTGCAGACTGTAGCCGAAATCCCGCACATGCGCAAAAGAGACACGGGTGAAGATCCCACACATGCGCAAGAACATGCCGCCTTAGCACACGTGCGGGATTTCAGCTGCAGTCTGCAAATGTAAATTGTGATATTCTGAGTGCTCGGTTTGGGTTTTTAAGCACCAGGAGCGATTTGGTTTACTAGACTTCACAGAGAGATTATCTTGTTGGCGTTGTCATGCTATGAAATCACACTTTGGGACAGCGAGCGTTCATGGTGCGCGTTCACACCCACTATATGCTTCCGGTGGCAGGTCAGTTATCGGCGGCCCGAGTGAAAGAAGATTTTGATTTGAATTTAACAAAAACAGGTACAATTTGATATTTTTACATCTATGGGGGCATTCTACTGTACATATTTAGTAAGTGTGTGGCTACAAGCTTACAGATTAAAAGTAATCAAAAACGTAGGGGAAAAGCTGACAGTGCCCATTTAACGTGTTTGGCTTTTTTTGCTTGAGGCTTGGGGGTATGGAACTAGGGTTGCAAAACCCAAATGCAATATTCCCCTACTTTTGTGGTGTTGACTGGTGCACTAACAAAGTTTTTTTGTAGGGAATATATATTATTGGTCCTATGTCTAACATTAACCAATCACTGTGTTTCTTTACCTAGCTCATAAAACACTCATACTCTATGTAATACTTGTCAAACACTCCAAATATTTTGCATCATGTTAATGCAAGTTAAAGACCCACATTTTAAGACTGCTTACTTTCTTTAAAATGTGTTGATGTCGGTTGTTTTATAGGTTTCCTTTCTAACTAGAACTGAATTGCATGCTAACTGTGTAATAATACCCAGCCTTGTTTTCATTCACATCCTTGATCTACCATTACTGAATACTTTTTGAACATCAGGAACATTTATTAACAATGTAGTCACTCATGATACAACAGTCTCCCCTCCTCCCAGTGAATCATGAATGGCTAGACAAAGATGGTAGTATTCCCAGGTCCAGGAAAAATGCTGTGGGAGCCTATCAAGAACTGTAACCAAACACATTTTTGTATGGGAACATCAATATGATAAGAAGTCTGTTTTTCACTTTTAAGAAGAAAAAAGGAATCAAAATCAAACTACCAGCTATATCAGCAAACTCTACAGAATATGACAGACTGTGACATATTTGTTTTTTTAACTGAAGACACTTTAAGGCCTAAAGGAGTTGACAGTATCCCTTTAAAATCATAAATGTAGTATTAAAACGTTCCTTTTTATGTGAAGTATATCCCTCCACTGCCAACAAAGAGCGACACAAAAGGAGACAGAGAGGAAAGCCTAATATTATTCATATGCTGCTTCAGTTTTCAGATAAGGTACAAGAATGGTGTACCTAGGTCCCTAATCCCATCCAGTCACTGCATTACCCAGACACACCATCAGACTTGAAGTTGTTAAAATCCCATTCCCCAAGCCTTACCTACTGAAACCATGGTTTCATAATTCTGCACCATCACTTCCCTGTGTAGCTCCTTCTCCTGCTTGCTTAACATCTTCCACTCCTCCTTAGAAAAAGCAATTGCGACATCTTCAAAGGTTTCTGGTACCTGAAACAATGTGTGATGTATTTTATTCTTGTTTTACTTAATGCATTGATAAATCTGCAATGTTTTAACCTAACTGCACTGTTTTCTTTCTGAATGAATTGTTCTCTGGAGGATGTCATGTTTCCCAGTTTGTTACTGATCTCACTTACTGCAGTGCAGATTGTTTTTTCCGAACATACTGTCTTTACTTTTAATCGTAACCGTGCATTTCTCAGCACCACATATTTGTACTGTTTTTGTTCTGTACCCTGCCAGGTCATGCCTGAAAATGGGCATTTCTCTGTCAAGTGCACCTACCCAGTCAACAAAAACAAATAAACTCAAAGGGGACAGACAAGGTTCAGACTGACAGGTGGCAAAGACCAATGAGTTTCAGGTCCATCAGTATTTAATAGAATGGAGTCAGACCGAAACCCACCCCTTGCTATCCTACCAGATGGTTCCTGTGATGTTATTAATCTTTTATTATAATTTACTTTTTATGTTACCGCCGCGCTGCTCTGGCACCCTTACTCTGGGTCGGCCCCAGCCCCTGCTCCGTCCTTTCAATTCTGTGAGGCTGCCGCCCCCCCCCCCATGCTTTCAGGCTGAGGCAGACTCACTTTCCACTTCCTGCTGTGTGCAGAGGCAGGAGTTCCTGGGCTGGAGGATTAGCGGAAAGTGATGAAGGTGGAGCCCAAGTGCACCTGGTTCATCGTGCAGAGCAGGAATTTTCCTTGTTCTGGTGCCGAGTCATGTCCCTTAGGGATGCTGGCACTTGAGCCCCAAGTGTCATGCTCACCGAGACTGCAGAGGGACGCTCCATCATCCCCTCTCCCAGCTGCTCGGTTGCTGCACTGCCACCCATGGTCATCAAGGTGACATGTTGTAGCGACTGCAGCAACCTTCCCTCCCCAGTAGAAAGTGACCTCTGGGACATTTGATTTTCTTCCCCCGATTGATAATTGGCGACTTGAGCTCCTCCCCAAACTTGAGTCACCAATGTCATGAGCAACAGCACTACTGCTGCACCAATGGGCCACCTGTGATGTTACTGCTCTTCAGGAACTTATCTAGTTTGTGCTTGGGCCCCACTCTCTGTGTTAAGTAATGCTTCTTGATTTCTCTTCTGACCCCCACCAACCCTCCAAAGACTCCACCAATGCCTTTTTGTTCTCTTTTCCTGCTTTAAAACAAAAAGCCTACTTCAGTCTACCTTCTTACCCCATCAGACAACTGAATCCTATTCCCCTCAACTAATATACAAGATCAAATTAAAAAAGTCAAAAAATATAATTAGAAGGGAAAGAAGAAAGGTTGAATTCAAATTGGTAACAACAAAAAATCCAAAAGCTTTCTTTTCATATATAAACAACAATAAACAGCAAAGCTTTTATTCAGTTGCCTTGCTTGACAATGGTAATGAACTCACTGACCCATTTGATAAAGGTAATAAAATGAACACGTTTTTTGGATCAGTATTCAATTCTGGCTCTAGGGCTGATTTCATAAATACAGGAAATTTTCCCCTGACCAAATAACCACAGATGAAATGGTTGGAACAATTAAGGAAATGTGGGCAGATTCAGCAGTAGGGCCTGATGGCATAAACTCTAAACTAATTAAAAATACAAACTCTTCTAGTGTCCCCCCCTTCAAACTGTTATTTAACAAATCATTAATTTCAGGTAGTGTACTCTCTGACTGGAAACCAGCAATAGTCGTCATATATATAAAAAGAAGGGAAATAGGAAGGAGACTGAGAACTACTGACTGATTAGTCTTACATCAGTGGTGTGTAAGGCGATGGAAAAGATTCTTAAAAATAGAATCGACAGTCAGATGGAAAAAAATTGAGTCAAGGATTATAAGCAGCATGGATTTGTTAAGGGAAGGTCCTGCACTACCAATTTAATTTACTGTGTCTCTATGAGCCTATTAATAATTCACTGGATAAGAGTATACCGGTTTACATAATATATTTAGACTTCAAAAAGGCCTTCGACAAGGTCTCGCATCACATTTTGAAAAAAAAAAACTGGCAAAAATCGAAATGGATCAGTACATCATAGGTTGGATAGCCGACTGGTTAACCAACAGAAAACAAGTTGTTAAAATACATAATGTGCTATCATACCCTATCGAAGTATTAAGTGGAGTGCCACAAGGATCCGTCTTGGGGCCAGTGTTACTTGGGATATACATAGCTGACCTGCATAATGGAACTACATGTCACAGTAGCCAATTTGCTGATGACATTAAAATCAGCAGAGAAGTAAATAGCAGTGACAAAATCATATCTCTACAAAAGGACATTAAAGTTTTTGAGAAGTGGGCAAAAAATAATAATATGTCCTTCAACGAGGACAAATGTGTAGTGATGCACTCTGGCCAGCACAACTTGAATTCTGAGTATTACCTTAATGTAACCCCCACCCAGGTATGCCATTTCTATCTGATACCTCTACCTGGTGGGCTGGGTTCGGGGAGGAATATGGTCACTCGGCACATTGGCTAGGTTTGGCTACTGTGCAACAGGGGCACCCAAGTAACTCCGGACAAAGGAAGCAATAACTGTAATGTCCAATACCAGAAGTGAGATTCTAAAGTGTGGCCTTTATTCACATCCAACAGAATAAACAAAGCATAGATGGACCCCCACAGGGCTACACTCCTGGTAATGCAGATTTAAGGAGACCAGAACACATCCTCATCACTTTAGCCCTCAGGCTCTGAAACACACTGGGCACACAGCCTGAACTTGTATGCTGCTCTGGCCTTTCCTCTGCCTGCCTCTTGCCAGCTACTTGACACTTTCCATATAGCATGGAAACATTTGCTGGTGGCTCCCTAAACCACCTATGAGCACTTCTGCTCCATCAGGAATCTTCCTCATCAATCCCACATCTGGGTACTTTCCTCAGGCACTGGCCAAGTACCTGACAGAAAGCAACAGGTGTCCCAGAGCAAATCCGTAGAGGTGAATTTGGTTACTACTGATGGGGGGTCTCACCTCTTGCTCCCATAATTCATACCCGGCCATTTCTCTGGACTGTAACACCTCATTCTTTAAAACACTTTGCTGTGTAGATTCTTTTTAAATGTATTCACATTCAGTCTTC
This sequence comes from Neoceratodus forsteri, assembly GCA_016271365.2. NCBI lineage: Eukaryota > Metazoa > Chordata > Ceratodontiformes > Ceratodontidae > Neoceratodus > Neoceratodus forsteri. Next base: position 1,218,370,034 of record CM057454.1, on the reverse strand, counting down.
TGTCTTTACATCCCGTTTGTGCTGAACTTGAACATACGTAATAAGAGGCTGTGTCCATTATTCTAGACCCCCCACAGAGTTAAGCAGTCCAATCCCCACATTTTCCAAATTGTACTTGGCTGTCTTTTCCTGACCCCACAGTAACAGTCCCTTTAGTTTTATCTTGATTCAGGTAAAAACACATGGCCCTTTAGCAGAGTGAACTCACCCCTTGGTTGCAGGTGCCCCACAGGCATTTTCTCCTCAAAGAACCCTCGTCCAGAGCTTCTGGTGCCTCACCACAAACTTAAATCAGGCAGCTTCTTTTCCCTAGCCAAACCGGAGGGTTGCCCCTGGAAGCAGGCTGATTCCTTCCTCCCATCCACGCAGGGATGGGGCCCTGAACCACTGAAAGCAGTCTCCACCACTTCAATGTGCTCTTCTTGTGTTCCTCTTAAGGTGCGAACACACACCTAAACAACAAAAAATAGCTCTTTTACAGAGCTTAGAGTTCTGAGGGCCTGCTTACAGCAGAGCACCTCTTCTCTTGACTGCACAGACTCTACTCAACTCACAGACTGACTTCAAATTCCCCAGCGTTCTACTCTAACCTCCAACTGCAACATTCCAGTGTGGCTTATGCAGCTGCAACAGTACTAAATGATGTCATCCCTCAGGCTCAGCTGAGACTGAGAACAGAGTGAGACAGTGTGAAATCCATTTAACTGGAGTTTCACAAGCTGCCTTCCCTGCCTGTCACTAGGTCTTACTGGGATTCTAGTAACCCCAGGTAACAGGGGGGTTACATTAATAATAAACTACTAAAGGAAGTTCCTTCGGAAAAAGGTCTAGGTATCCTGATCAATAATCAATTACTTCCTGGAAATCACTGCAGACAAATTGCTGCCCGAGCTACTTACATCTTAAACTCTATAAAAAAAATGTCATTAGTAGGCAGGAACCATGTGTCCTGGCATTATATAACTCCTATATCAGACCCCATCTGGATTATGAAGAAGCCTTTTGGGCACCATTTATGTCAAAGGACAGGAAACTGCTGGAGGGCATTCAAAGAAAAGCAACTAAGTTAATTCTAAGATTGAGAAATCTACACTATGAGACCAGATGTAATGAGTTGAATTTATACCCACTAGATATTAGGCTCACAAGAGGCAACATGTTGCTTCTCTATAAAATACTCCAAGATGAACACCTAATGCAAGAATGTGGGATAAGATACGCTTCTAAACCTACTAAACTTCGATGTAATACACTCCAACTCTTTGTACCAAGAGCACTTAAGAATAAAAGAAAATGTTTCTTTTCCAAAAGATCAACTAAACAATGGAATAAACTGCCACAATCTGTAGTTAGTTCAAACACTATGGAACAGTTTAAAAACAATTTAGCTAAACGTTTACAAAACTGGGTAAATAACCGATTGTCCCACAAAGTGTGGGGAGTAGACTCGATGGGTCAGATGGCCTTCTTCTACCTAAACAAACCGTGTAAACAGTGTAAACTCTTCTCCTTAAAGAACTGGCCTAGCTGCTGTAAAAGTCTGTCACCAGGGAGTGTGCTGTGGGAACCCAAACAGCTCAGCAGAGCATGATGCACAGCTAGCCAGGGGAATTCATGAGCAAGCAAAACAGAGGCACTGGTGTCCATTGGAAAGATCAACTGCCCAGGCATACCATACATTGTTCTTCCATTACCCTTCTGAAGAAACCAAAGACAGAATGTCTAGCTTCAACAAGTGGTTCCTAAAGCAGCACATCCAACAGAGGGCTAGATTCTAGGCCACCCTTGACCTAGTTCTCTGCAATGGGGATGTGGAATGGATATCTCGAGTGTGAATGTCAAGAAACCTGTGGGAGGCAGTGACCACAACTGGATCAATTTCTCTCTGGTAACAGACAAGACTAGCTGGGCCACAGTCAGCAAGACCCAAAACTTCACAAAGCCAGTGTAAGGATAATTTTTTTTTGGGGGTGAGGGGTGCATTTTTTTGTAGTTAATTGTTTTATTGAAAAAATGTGTCTTTACATAAAAACAGAGTTACAGGATACACTTCACATTAAATATTGTTTACAGGTTACATTTGATATGGTACAAGTTATAGATGGATATAGGTTTTTGTGGATATTCCTTTCACTTTCTATGTGTTTTCTTCTTGCATAGACTTATTTTGTACAGCAAGTCTCCCTGCTGGAGTTTCTTTCAGTTTATATCCTTTGACCTCCTTCTAGCAAGTTCATTCACGATAGCCCCCTAGGTTGGTACTCAAGTCCCCTCACGGGGGCTTTAATAGGTCCTTACTCAGACTGAGGGTCTGTGGGCCAGAGTGGACCTTCACATGGCTTATCTAAGAGGCCCATATAGTTTGATATGGCAGTATAGTCTAAAGGTTAGAGTAATCAGCTGTGAATGAGCTTGGTACATCCAACAGACTGGGGTTCGATTCCCACAACCTCCACTTGCATACTGTGCGACTCTAAGTAAGTCACTTAACCTCCCCAGTGCTCACAGGTCGCCTCCCTGAGAACAGGCACTTGTGCCTAGTGGACCTTACCCAGTTATCAAAGAATAAAAAAAAATAAAAATATATGTGTTGTCTTCCTTGAATCTTGTACATCAGGCTGACATTGGGTGCTAGGATTTCTAGTGACTTGTACCATTCCTGTATGGTGGGAATGACCTTTGAGCTCCATCTTCTACATATTAGCCATCAGGCTTCTACTAAGGCTGCTAAAAGCCATTTCATTCCTGGTGATTGTATTGGCACTTCTCTTGGTGTTAGGCCTAGGAGATATATCTGAGGCTCTACAGGGATCCTTAATCCCAGGATGGAAGACCAGGCTGTACTAACTTTTCTCCAAAACTGTTGAACCAGGGCACAGTCCCGTATTATATGTCTCAAGTCTGCCCATTCTCCTCCACATCTCCAGCAGCTTTCATTTGGTATGAGGCCCAGGGCCTTTAGTTTTGCTGGAGTGTGGTACTAGTAGTACCAGATTGTATTTTGAATTAAATCGGCATTTTTTGTCCATGCAGGCCTGGTGTGCCATCTGCCAGCACCTTTCCAAGTCTTCCTTTGAGACAACTACTTGGAGGGTGGTTTGCCAGGCTACTCTTGCAGACTCAGTCAGATCGGGAGATACGTCTCTCATTTGTTTGTATATTCTGCCTGCCCTCTCCCCTTTTTGGCTGTGGATCATTTCTTAGATGTGCAAGATGGCAGCAGAGTTGTGCCGCAGTTTGCCAGGCTCTCTATGAGAGAGCATTATCCTCCTTTTCATTCTTTTACTGCCTCTTTTTAAGATATCTTTGGAGAGCGACCAGTGAATTTTGCGTGCGAGTTCTCAAGTTGTCTTTTAGAACCTAAACGACAACAGTCAGCTTTTTAGTTAAGGTGTTAGGGTCTTTTTAGCATAGGCAGGGCAGGGGAGTGAGGCAGTTCAGGCATTAAGTTTGTTTATTTTTAAGAATGGGCTGCAGCTCACCCACCTTTTTGAACTGCTTTCCAGGCTTCCTGGAGCGCTGGCGTTCATTCCCAGGTTTAATCTCTACTCCTCTCGGACACTGTTGCAGGCTTAGCATGGCACCTTATGGGAAGGTGCTCTCTTGAGGAACGGAGGAGTCGATCCCCCCCCCCCAGCTCTGTCAGTTTGGTGGACAGGACTCTTTGCGGTTCACAATTTCTGCAGCTGCCAGCTTCTGTGGAACTGTGCACCTTGCTGGTGCTTCTTTTTTCATTAATGAGAGGGCCAGTGATGTTAACTCAATTCATCGTTTGGTCAGACTGCATTCCCGGGGTTCGCGGATGCTGAGGGTGCGTCCGCATCAGTGACCCCGGGGAACGGGTGTCCTGTCGGATCTGCTGACTGGCTGGCTCCGAGGAGCACTGTGGGGACTGCGGGTCACCTCGCGGACCTGAGCGGTCGGTCTGCGTGGAGTCGGGGAATTGCTTTCTGGGACTTGGACTATGGCCCCAGTGGATCTATCGACTAGGGGGCCTAAAGATCTCCAATCTCTGGTATTTTCCCTAGGGGTCCCAGTAGCTGGTGAGAGCGGTGCTGGGGCTTCCTTGCGAGCACATCTCTGGTTGCATTTTTAACTGTTTGCTGAAAACATCTAACTACAAAGTGACTGGGGCAGTGAGATGACTCTTTGCCTTAAAGTAGTTTTGGCTGTGGACTGACAATTTTCTTAGACTACTGTTCTATCTGTAATTTTGTGTGATCCTGAGCATCGGGATCCTATATATGATCTACAGTCTGTTCTCCTGAACTGTATTTAAACTTAATTCCGAGCTTCCTGCTTTTGGGGGTTGTTTGGGTGGAGGGCCAGGGTTTACTTTTTAATGTATGTGTGTGTGTGGAGTGTGTGGTATTGAGTTTTTTGTAGAGTTTGTTTTTTGGGTTTTGGGATTATGTAATTAGGAAGGATGTGTCTGGGAAGGCATGAGGGCTGGGGGTGGGCCAGGATAGTGTTTGGGGCATCCCAGCTGCTCGATCTTCAGCCTTTTTTCAGCCTCCCAGTGTCTGTTACTACAGCAAGGCACTGTAGGGAGGTTGGAATAAGGAGGAATCATAGGATTTGATCAAGGTGGGGTGCCCCATGCACCGCGGGTGGTGGTAGAATCGAGGTAGAGGGGTGCAGAAGGCGCCCTGGGATTAGACAGGCCTTAGGGAGAGGCCGGACATGTTTAGTTCCTATCACCAGGGCTCCCACCAGACCAAGTGGGCAGGAAACCAGAGGGACTGCACTGTCCACCAGTCCCCTGAGGGCAGTGTTTTGCAATGCCAGATCGGTCAAAAACAAGACTGCAATTATAGCGGACTTGGTTTCTTTGGCCGATCTGGCTTGCATCATGGAGACCTGGACCACTGAAGATGCTGACCCGGTTCTATAGGCCGCAGTCCCACCTGGGTATTCTGTAGTGCACTGCCCCAGAGTGGAATGCAGGGGCGGGGGAGGGTAGGCATCTGTTTTAGATCTGAGCTGGGCTTCAGCCTGCACCCAGTGAGAGCACCACATTCATTTGAATGTGTGACCATCCATGGGGGTTTGAGCGCAGGTAGCTTGATTCTCCTGATTTACCGCCCTTCTGGGGTGGTGGGAGATTTCTTGCAGAAGGTGGCTGATTTCATCATCAGGAATACATTGGAGGCCCCCAGATGTTTAGTGCTGGGGGACTTCAAGGTTTGAGCTGAGGATGAATCTTCTCAGCTTGGTTACAACTTCCTCCAGATGATGTTATCTCTGGGCTTTACGCAGGGAGTTTCCTCTGCAACCCATCAGAGTGGCCACATGTTGGATCTGGTGATCTCACTAGGGCTCGAGATAAATAGTCCCAGTATTGATTGGGTCATTTGGGCTGATCACTGCATGGTGAAGTTCGGGTTCGGGGACCCCCTTGATAACCCTCCCCTTGCAGAGGTGGTCAGCTATCACCCTTTGAGGGGGTTGACCCCTGAGGGTTTTCTGGTGGTAGCTGACCTATCTAGTGTGGACAGTGCATGCGTTGGGGGTGTGTGCGTGACAGTGGATGCCTATAACAAGGCGCTGTCTGGTGTGCTCAACTCCCTCGCACCAGTCCGTGTACGACCCAGGTCTTGTCACTTGAGGTCCCCTTGGTATGATGAGGAGCTCAAGGCAATGAAGACTTTGGGTCAGAGATCAGAGCGCTGCTGACGGAGGTCTAGCCTGGAGGTAGACAAACTGGCCCTACGTGTGCTCTAGGGTGCATACCAGGGGGCAATCAACCGTAAGATGGCAGAATTCCTGTCCAGGGAGATTGCTGCTGGGAGAAACCGACCAGCTACATTCTTTCAGACTGTGGACAGGCTTTTTTATCCTTCCTGTCTACAGCCGAAGGTAACCTTTTCGATCGCATTGTGCGAGGAGTTTGCTCAGTTCTTCTTGGACAGGGTGTCTGCCATCAGGCAGGGGGTTCCGCCAGTGGACCAGAATTTGTCCGACAGTGGTCGCCATGGGTGACCAGAGAGCATTCCATCTGGTTGGGGTGAGTTTAGACTGGTGGAGGTGGCTGAGGTCAATGAGATTGCCTCCAAGCTTCGGCACACCTTTTGTGAACTGGACCCGGTGCCAACTTGTTTCTTAATGAGATGTGCTGACTCCGTTGGCCCGGTGTTTGCCTTGATTGTCCGGTGCTCCTTGTTGGAGGGGGTCTTCCCCGATGTCTTGAAGGAGGCATTGGTGAGACCCCTTCTGAAAAAAACATCATAGGACCCTGACTTCAAGGCACATTACCGTCCTATCTCCAATCTCCCATTTTTGGATAAGATTGTGGAGAGCGTGGTGGTGCTTCAGCTTGAGGAGCATCTTGTGGCCCAGCAGGAAGGTCATGTCAGACGAATCTAATAGATTTCTTTGACTGGGTGACCAAAGTAGTAGACCAGGGAGGGGCTGTGGACATGGCCTACCTAGACTTTAGTAAGGCATTTGACACAGTCCCACACAAAAGATTAACAGTCAAATTAACCAACCTGGGAGTGGGACCCAGAGTGGCAGCCTGGGTAAAACATTGGCTGGTCAACAGGACACAGAAGTTAATTGTAAATGGAGTCCACTCTGAAGAAAGGGGGGTTACTAGTGGGGTACTGCAGGGTTCAGTATTGGGTCCAGTCCTTTTTAATGTCTTCATCAGTGACATTGCAGAGGGACTGGAAGGAAAAGTATGCCTTTTTGCAGATGACACAAAGATCTGCAACAGGGTTGATACACAAGGAGGTGTGGAAAGGATGAAAAGGGACTTGGCAAGGTTGGAGGAATGGTCAGAAGTATGACAGCTAGGATTCAATGCAAAGAAGTGCAAAATAATGCACCTGGGAAACAAGAACCAGGGGAAGAATACACAATGGGTGGGAGGTAGTAACAACAACAAAAAGGAAAGGGACCTGAGGGTAATCATATCAGATGGCCTTAAGGTTAGCAAGCAATATGAGAAGGCAGTAGGGAGGCTGGGGGTATACTGGGATGTATAGGGAGAGGCATCATCAGCAGAAAACAGGAAGTTGTTATCCCTCTGTACAGACAGTTGGTGAGACCCCATCTGAGTACTATGTCCAGTTCTGGAGACCCCATCTCATGAGGACAGACAGGATAGAGGCAGTCCAGAGGAGGGCAACTAAAATGGTGCAGGGTCTGCAAGAGAAGCCGTATGAGGAAAAGACTAAAGGAGCTTAATATGTATACCCTTGAGGAAAGAAGGAGAGGGTACATGATAGAAACTTTAAGTACCTCAGTGGAATCAACAAAGTCAAGAGGTAGCATCTTTCAGAAAAAGACTTGCAAGAACAAGGGACACAATTTAAAGATAGAAGGAGGGCGGTTCAGGGGCAATGTGAGAAGTATTATTTCACAGAGAGGGTAGTGGATGCATGGAACAGCCTTCCTGAGGAGGTTGTGGGGTCTAAAACTGTGGGAGAATTCAAGAATGCATGGGACAGACATGAGGAAATTCTTGTGGGGGGTAGGAAGAAATAGGCTGTTGGTTAACTAGGATTTGCAGCCTATCCTGTAGGCAGGGAAATGGGCAGACTAGATGGGCCTAGCGGTCCTTATCTGCCGTCAAAGTCTATGTTTCTATGATCTGTATGAGCCAGTCCAGTCTGGGTTTCATGCGAGGCATAGTACAGAAACTACGCTAGTTCATGTGCATAATGACATCCTTAGGGCTAGAGATCGGGAGGAGGGGACAATTCTTGTTCTCCTCCATCTCTCTTCAGCATTTGACATGGTGGACCATCGAGTGCAACTTGACTGCCTAAGGGAATTCAGTGGACTCGCTGGCACTGTCATCTGCTGGTTTGAGTCTTTTCTATCCAACAGGAGGCAGAGGGTAGTGATGGGGAATTTCTCCTTCTTCCCTGGCCACCTGTCATGTGGAGTTCCCCAGAGTTCGGTCTTGTCGCCGATGTTGTTTGCCCTGTATATGCTGCCCCTGGGAGAGCTCATTATGAAGTACAGTCTGGGTTTTCACTGCTATGCTGATGATACCCAGCTGTATCTTTCCTTTGCCCCTGGAACATCTTGTGCAGTGGAAGTGCTTAACAGCTGCCTTGCTGAGATCAATAACTGGATGACCTCCAGCTGGTTGCGACTGAACACCAGTAAGACAGAGGTACTGGTGGTGGAGTCGAACAAAGGGCATGATAGGTTGGCCTCTGGTGCAGAGACAGGGCTTTGTCTTGGTTCTGTACCATTGAAGGCCTCCTCTAGGGTGCATGGTCTGGGCATTTTTCTTGACAGTGGACTGACACTTGACTTTCAGGTGGCGTCCGTTGTCTGTACCAATTTTTATTATCTGAGGAATATCACCGGGATAAAGCCCCTAGTGCCGCCACTGATCCTCCACACTTTGGTGCATGCCTTTGTGATGTCCAGGCTTGATTATTGTAATGCACTCTATCTTGGGGTCTCTGGGGGTACCCTGTGCCGACTGCAGCTGGTGCAGAACGTGGCAGCAAGGCTGTTGACAGGACAGCCTAAGTATTGTCATATCACTCCGGTGCTGCGTCAACTGCACTGGCTGCCGGTTAGGTGGAGGGTGCTCTTTAAGGTGGGTTTGCTCACCTTTAAGGCACTACATGGCCTGGGCCCTGGCTACTTAAAGAACCTTCTTGCACCTGCTGTCTCGGTCCACTCCCTCCATTCCTCGTTTCGGGGCCTCCTCGCGATTCCCAGGACGAGGTTAAAAACTGCTGGTGACAGAGCATTTAGTGTTGCCGCCCCCGTCCTGTGGATTTACTTCCTTTAGCTGTCAGGGAGGCCCTTTCTGTGGAGGTATTTAAGGCTCACCTCAAGGCCTTCCTGTATAATCAGGCCTTCCTGGACTGTGTTTTATAGTCCCTACCTGTCTTTTAGAAATCGATGCTTAATTTAGTTGTTAGCTATTCTGAATTTAGTTACTGTTGAGGGTAGTAAATTCTGTTTTAACTGTTTGGAATATTGTATATAAATGTTTATTATTATGTTGTTTTGTATTTATTTTGATTGTTGCACAGTGCCCAGAGCCTCTGGGATGGGTGTCTCTTAAATAAAACTTGCCTTGCCTGCTCTTAGTGGCTTGTATTGGCAATTGTGTTAATTCCCCTAGTTTGAGGCCGAACATGAAGGGCATTTGCATTCAGAGTCCCTCCATTGCAAGTATAGATCCTTCAATTGGAGGACATCTCCAAAAATCTGTTTATTTATTTATTGAATTGTTTCACCAGGAAAGATACACTGAGCAATTTAATGCTCGTCTCACGGTACGTCCTGGGGGAAAGGGGAGGTGGATGTACTGTAGTAGCATTGACAAATCATGCAGCAATACAGAGGTGCGATTAAATGCAGCAATAAAGAGGTATAATACAATACATACATTCAAAACATGGTCAAAGAATATGGAACATAGTAAAAAAAGTACATCCATTTTCAAAGCATCCATTTACAATACATGAGGAGCATAGATAATGCAGATATACAATACATAATACATACATATAATTAAGAAACAATGCTGAGACATAGGCATAGGTGGAGTGCAAATGCATTATTTGGGAGGTACACCGCAGCAGTCGCAGTAGCCTGGGTGGAAACATAGGTGAGCACGGCCTAGGTTTAAGTGCTAGACCATAGGGGTATAAAGGTGCGCAATGAGGTAAGGGACAGGAGAGAGGCAAGAAAGGAGTTTGGTAGGAGGGGGCCGGGGAAGGCAGGAATGGAGGAGATAGTGTAGTGCAGAGGTAAGAGGAAAAGGGAGGAGGAGGAGAAGCGGATTTGAGGAGACAGAGAATTCCACAGTTTAGGCAGGTGATATGAGAAGGCTTTCTGGCCAGAGGATGTGGTTCTGCCAGGGATTGAAAGAGTGCAAGTGTCAACATGGGATCTCAGGGAATAGAGGGAGGGGGAAGGGGTACCAAGAGAGAAGGAGATGTAGGAGGGGAGCAAACCAAGCCAGAATTTAGAGGTGAACTTAGCGCCGTCTAATGCTCACTGATTGTGATGGGGAAGGAAGTAGAGGGAGCGGTAAAGATCACAATTATGAGTAAGGAGGGGGCGTCAAGAGTGAATCAACAAAAGGAGTTGTAGAGAGAGTCCAGTCTGGATAGGTGGGACTGTGAGGCCGCATCATAGACTATGTCACAGTAGTTGAAAATCAGCAAGATCATCTTCTGTACCAGCTGACGCCTGGTGGCAAGAGGGATGCAGCTGCAGTTTCTGTAAAGGACACAGAGCTTATGCCTTAATTTTTTCAGAATGGCATCTATATGTGCAGAGAAGTCAAGGTATCTATCCAGCCAAATGCCGAGATACCTGAATGAGGAGATGTCCTCAAGAGCAGTCCCATCAAGGGTGTGAAAGGTAGGGAGGTGGCTTAGCCTAGCGAGTCTCTGCCTTGTGCCAAAGAACATGGAGACTGTCTTCTTGGCATTTAAAAAAAGTTGATGTAAGTTAAACCAGAGTTGGACCTTGGTGAAGCCAGACTGAAGCCTGGCAGGGACATCAAGGACTGATTTACCAGAGGTAAACAGCACTGTATCATCAGCACACATGTGGATGCTGGATGCTGAGCAAACCTGGGGGAGCTCATTTAAAAAGATGGAGAACAGGATAGGGCCTAGCACTGAGCCCTGGGGACTCCAGTGGTAATAGGCGGGGTGAGGCAACATCAGCTATTCTAACTGATTGCGACCTGCCGGACAGGTAGGCTGAACCAGCCTGTGTGAGTGGAAGAGTCCAGCTGCGATACGCTGTGTAGGGAGGAGGGGGTGAGACAGTGTCAAAGGCTTTGGGCAAGTCGACAAAAGATAGCTGAGGTAATGTTCTCTTTGTCAAAGCCTGAGGAGATGGTCTCAGTTAGCCCCAACAGAGAGGTGGTGGTGGAGGCTTTCCTGAAGCGAGACTGGAAGGGTGTGAAAAAAGTGGAGTCAGAGAGGAACAAGGAGAGTTGGTTGAGTGCTATGTGTTCTTGGAGTTTGACTAAGGTAGGAAGGAGAGAGATATGATGATAGCTCCGAGGAGAAGTGGAGTCACCCCCCTTAGGGAGGGGGAGGACAACAGCATGTTTCCAAGCTGAGGGAACAGTGGCAGACTCAAAGGAGAGGTTTAGTATCAGGGATAGAGGATAGGCAATGGCAGGAGCAGAGAGTGAGAAGAGCCTAGGGTCAAGGCCATCAGGTGAGGAGCCTTGGTAGAATCAAGTGCCAGGAACAGCTGATAGAGTAGTTTCAGGAGAGACAGGAAGAAGGAGAACTGGGGGAGGGATGAGATGGAGGTAAAGCTGAACAGCAGGGAGGGAGGGGCAGATTGCGGGATGAGATGGGAAAGGGTAGGGAGCAGTGGGTGAGGAGCCCATGTGGGGAGGTAGCTAACAGAGCAGAGGCAGAGTGGTGGCAAGCGGGAACTGAAGCTAACGGCAATGGTCATAGGTTGTCAGTAAGGACAGCGTGGTTGTGTCTGAGGATAGGTGGTGGAGTATTTGAAGAAGGCGAGAAGAGGGATTGGATGACCTTCCAGAATTTGGATGGGTTGTTTGTGTTAGTCTGGAAGTTGGACTTGAAATGCTCAGCTTTGGCTAGGCGGATGGCTTTAGTGCAGCCATTTCTGAGTTCACGGCATCGCTTGAGGTCACTAGGGCAGTTGGTGGCTTTAACCTGATGTCACGCAAGGTCGCAAGCTCATTGGCAGGCCAGTAGCGCAGGTGAGACTCAGGGTAGGTGCGTGCCATGAACCCTAGTTTATGAGCAGAGCACGTGGGAGTTCCAAATTTAGAACTTTGAGCTGAAGTGATGAGGGCCACATCAGCTGAGTAGCTGGAGGACAGGGGGACCAGTCGGTTTGAGAGAGAGATCCTGCAGCAAAAGTTGCAGGTCAAGAGATGCGAAAGGACGAGTGAGAATTGTTTTTGCTGGAAGCTTGGACCTATGTATTTTACGCATGATAGAAGGCCATGTGGTGGTCACTGATAGAGTTGGGTAATAGCGCTGAGGCCACTAAATGGTGGGAATGGGAGGTGAGGTCAAGCAGGGTGTGGTTTAGTGACTTATAGTTTAGTCTAGTGGGTTCCAGAATAAAAGTTGGTGGAGGTTTAAAGCATCGATGGTGGAGCGAATACGAGCCAGGGATGGGGCCAGCCAGTTTAGATGTAGGTCACCCAGCAAGAATAGTTCACCGCCACTGGCCATTGCGGAAAGTTTTGTGACCAAGTCAGTGACATTTCCAGCACTTTAATTCTGCCTGCTTCTAACCTGCTGAAGTGATCCTGTTACTGTGACTGAAAAGGCAACAAGTGTGAGAGACTATTGCTTTTTTCTGGGGTACAGCTGGTTTCTTGAACTGCAGTGCATGTAGCGGTGGGTTTGGGCGGTCCTGTGAGGGTCACTCAGGAGGAGGGACTTGAGTCCTGAAAGCCGCGACCAGCCCGCAAGCGCCGAGCATTAGGAGTGGCCCAGCGCCACTGCAAGAAAATGTTAAACTTAAATTGAATTCAAATAGCTGCACTATGAGATTATATATGTATTGTTCATGGGTGGTTGGATATTGGGGGAGTATGTGTGGTTAATCTTAAAGGGCAAAAAAGGATTGCAATAATAGCCGTAAGGCTCTGGGTTTTGTTACCTTGGGGGTGGATTTTACCTGAAATAAATAATCTTATGCAAGGAGGAATCTATTTTGCTAATGAAAACGAGGTATATAAAACAAGCAAGTGTAATACAGTTTAAGAACAGAATAATAGTACAGGTTTTGGGGTTTTGCTTTGCTACTTCTATTAATGCAAAGTGGAGATATAGGAGGCTAATCCAGGTCCAAAGAAGGGAGGTATTATTACTTTTTATCATGAGAATGCAAGAAGTGTTGTATATAAATGGATGATTTTAGAGCTTGGGTATCAGATAAAGAATATGATGTAATTGCTATATCAGAAACATGGCTACATTTGGGTATTGGGAATGATGAAATTAATTTAAAGGGGTATACAGTGGAAAGAACAGATAGGAAAATGAGGGGTGGAGGGGTAATGTTATACTTGAAAGATAATCTTGGTCCTTATAAGGTGTTAGTATCAGAGTGTCATGAAGGAATAGACTGTTTAGTAATTGATTTGCTTAAAATTAAACTGATTGTGGTAGTGTTTTATGCTCCCCCCAAAACAAAATTTAAACATTTTGATTCACTTACAGACGTTCTTTTGGTCAAAGTAAATGATAAAAGGACAGTTTTTACTGGTGACTTTAATGCTGATTGGAAACAGGCTAGAGGTGTTAGGTTAAAAAAGAGTTTTGAATGTTTGGGGTTAAAACAATTAATTGATAAGCCAACAAGAACCACGCATTTGAATAATCAGGGAACTATTTTAGATCTTATATTTGTTTCTCAGGAATTGGATATAGAGTCTTGGGATGTTTTGCCTATAAATCTTGGGGATCATAATCCCACTACATGTAAAATAATGAATCAGGTTTTGCCAGTTCCAAAAGAGAATATAAAATGGGAAAGGGACTACAAAAGATTTAATGAGATTCAATTTAAAGATTCGCTTAGGGGCTTTAATTGGAATAGATTATATTTGATTCCTGATATTAATTTAGCTATACAGGAATTTAGTGAATCCTTATTGACAGTGATAAATAAACATGCTCCAGTTGTACAGAAAAGGAGAAAAAATAAAGAAGATCCATGGATTTCAGAAAAAATAAAAAATGAATTAAGGGTAAGAAATAGAATATGGCAGAAAGCTAGGAAAACTAAGAATTTAGATGATTGGGAAAGTTTTAAAAGCTGGAGAAATAAATGTAAAAGCAATATTAGGATGGCGAAGAGTAAATATTATTTGAATAGATTTGAGAAAGTAAATGATTCAAGAATGTTTTGGAAATTTGTTTCTGATTTAAAATATAGTAATAAAAGCAATAAGGTAGAAAGTATATTACAGGAAGGAAGGAAGAATGATCGAAGATCAAGCCAATATTATACTATATTAAACAATTACTTTCTCAAATTCATTAGACCTGGACATTTTGCCACCGAAAGAACAAACTGCTGATATATCTGTAATAGAATTAATTGCTGAACAAAAACAGAGGTATGGGATACAGTGTTGATAAGTTTAATTTTAGACCCTTAAGTATAGCTGAAAAAGAAACAACTACAAAATTTAAATGTAAGTAAGGTAGGTGGTTTAGATAGAATTGAAGTTAGATTTTGAGGATTGGTATGATATCTTGGCACCAATAGTAACATATTTTTGAATTGAGTTTAACAAGTTCAGTAGTCCCTGATATGTGGAAAGGGAAAGGTAATTCCAGTTTTAAGGGTGGGGATAGTAATGCGCCATCGAATTATAGACTATCATTTATTCTTCCAATATTATCTAAAATATTGGAACGTAGTGTTCATTCACAACTTAGTCACTACATGGAAATGAATGAAATATTATCAGATAAACAACATGGGTTTAGTAGGAGGTCCACAGGCACCGCCTCTATTGGATTTCCAAAATCTGTGGTAAACATCACTGATGATGGAAAGGCTACTGGAGCGATGTTCGTGGGACCCCAGCAAAGCATTTGATTTGGTACAGCACAGAAATTGTTAGAAAGACTTTTGTTAGTAGGGTTAGAGTAGCGACTAATAATACGGATAGCATCATATTTAGCAAATCAGACAGTGTGTCATCAATGCTGACCTTGTGTCGAGCCCATGGAAATAAATCGTGGTGTTCCCCAGGATCGATACTAGCCTATTGTTGTTTAATGTCTATGTAAATGAGTTGGCGCAAACAATAAAATATGGGGAGGTAAGATTATATGCGGATGATACAGTTCTGCTGGTTTCTGCAGATAATATGAGAAATGTTGAATTAAAGCTGCAGAGAGATTTAATCTTATTGGAAAATTGGATGGATAACTCTGGCCTTCTAATTAATGCAAAGAAAACCCAGTGTATGATGTTTAGTTTGGGGTATAAGTTGAAAAACAATCACAGTTAAATATTCATTTGATAAATGACGCCCAAGTTGAGGAAGTTAAAGGTTTCAAGTATCTGGTATGTACATTGATTCTGTATGACATTTGAAAGCCATGTTGATATGCAGATAAAAAGTTAATCAAAGATTGGATGCTTTTAGAAGATTAAAAATGTATTGCCTAAATTATGCGAGAAAAACTTGTTAAGCAAATGCTAATTCCAGTACTTGATTATGGGTGTCAATATATATGAATGCTTCACAGTGAGTGTTAAAAAGTTAATCAAACAGTTTATAGATTAGGCAAATTTATTATTAGGTGAATATAAAATGCATCATTGTAAGTTATATGAAAGTTAAACTGGTTGCATCCTGAGGCACAGAGAAAGTATACCTGGTTAATTAATTATCATAGGTTAATATATGCCAAAAGTAATCATCCATTAGTCAAGTATATTAGTTGCAGACCCTGATAGTTATAGTCTATGTACAAGAAATTCAGATAATAGGGTTCCATTACTTAAATATTGTAGTAATATAGGGGAAATGAAATTACAGAATAGACTTGCTTCATCATGGAATAAATTGCCTAAGTATTTGCCGAATATAGTTAGCCTTGTTAGTTTTAAAAGTAAACTATTTGAATATTTGCAGAGTGAATGTGAGTGTGTATGTTATGGATAATGTTATTTATGTTGTTATTGTGGGTTTTGTATTTTGTGCATTTGATGTTATTTATGTATTATTTACACAGGACTTGATTGTAAACAGTGTTTTTGCACTAATCAAATAATCCTGTATAAAAATAAAGTTTTAAACAAACATTGGAAGTTGGCTGCCCTGGGCGACAGTAGAATCCAGCGACGAAGATGGGGATGGTATGGGGATAGGACATTTTTAAAAGTAGGGATCTCGTGGGAGGATTGAACGGTGGTAGTGAAGGAGGGTGTGAACTGAAGGGTAGAGGAGGTGTAGATAGCCATGCCGCCACCTCTCTCTGCCCTGTCCTGTCTAGAGATGGTAAAGACAGGGATGTCGATAGCATGATCTGAAATGTTTTTTGTCAGTCAGGTTTCAGAAATTAACAATGATGTCTGGGGCATATGCAAGTACCATGGGTTGTAACAGAGAGGTTTTTGGAGCGAGGTTTTTTACGTTTAGGTGAATGATTTTAAGGCCATTTGGTAATGTCAGAAGGGTGGTGGTTGGGTGGGCATCTGCTGGTGGGTAGTCTATAACAGGGCCTGGGTTTGGGTGGATATCCCCAGATGCTAGCAGAAGTAAGAGAAAAAGGAGATGGGGTGCCCTGCTTCCCTTATAGGAGCTAAGTAGTAGCCGTTTAGCTTTTATATGGGGGAGAGACTGAAACATAGGGCAGGATACCAGCCTGAGGAGGGTGATGAAGTGGGTGGGCACCGAGGTTATTGAAGCGCAGGAGACCACTGGGCAGCAGAGGAGGAGTATAGTCTCAGGGTGAAGCACTGTGCCAGAAAGGCAAGCTGTGCTGTTTCCCACCGTCGGCAACTCAACCAGACTGGGTGAGCCCCCTCAGCAGCTTAGTAGGGAGTGAGAGAAGTAGTGCTAGGGGCAGTACCATAAGTAGATACCAACATTTTGGTGCCTGCTAGGACACCATGGTGAAGTTCAGAAAGGCGAGGCGACTGGTGGGGATGTGATGGGCTAGTAAGCTGTGTGTGAAGAGGTGTGCAGCTAGCAGATCCCTTTAATGGTAGAAAACTAAAAGCAGTCAATGGGGATGTGGGCTGTTAGAAAAAAAGCTGAACAGATGACCAGCTGTAGGGTATAAATAAAAGTTTTTGGTAGGCCATATTTGGTTTGTAGATTCTGGAAGGACTCAAAGGATTCTTGCCCTGGGATTAGGAGATCGATAAATCTAAGTATTGATTTTTTTTCCCCAGGAGGGCCATTTCACCAGTTGTAGGGTCTGAGAGAAGTAGTGCTAGGGGTGGGCAGTGCACCACTGAGCAGCAGAGAATGAGTATAGTCTCAGGATGGAGCGCTGTGCCAGAGAGGTGGACTGTGCTGTTTCCCACCATCGGTGGCTCAATCAGACAGGGTGAGCCCCTCGGTGGGCAGACTGGATGGGCCATGCGGTCCATATCTGCAGTCAACTTCTATGTTTCTATGTTATATGTTTCTATGTCCCCCAATGAGCAACCGTGGGTTACCCCACAGGTATGTGTAGTTTCCTGGTCTGTGGCATTTCCTAGTGATTTGGGCCACTTCCCTCTAGGCTGCAGCTGCGGCCTTGATGGTTAACCACTGAGACCATTGTTTAGTCAGAGGGTTGCCAAATACAGCAGTAGGATGTGTCCCTCCCTTCACTGCCTGCTCAATGTCTAGCCACTGGAGGGGTGCAGTGGTTTACAACCCCCTGTATTGTTCTGGCTACTGAGAAGGTGTACATGTATTGCCTAAAGTTGGGTAGACTCCACCCTCCCCATATCCATTGGGCCCTCAGCTTTGCTCTGCTGAGTCTTGGGGAGCAGTTCCCCAGAGAAAGTGTCCCATTAAAGAGTCAATTTTTTGGAACCATTTGTCTGGGACCTGAATGGGGAGGTGGGAAAGTAAATAAAATACCCTTGGAGCCAGCATTATTTTAACCAAGTCAATCTTGGTGGGTAGCAACAAGTTGATAAATGTTTTTTGAAATTTTAAGTGTGATTGACTAGCTGGTTTATGGTAGAATAACATCAATACTTTCCACAACAATAAGGACAAACTCCATTCAAATTTACAAGTTCCTCATATTTAGCATTCATTCACATAACACTTGTGGCAGTGGACCCTGACCATGATTAAAAGAGCAATATCTGTATATATGTACCTGTAATTAATTTGCTATTTCACACAGGTGCTCAAAAATGAGAATCACAAACACGTTATGAGGGTATAAGTCTGGATTACTGTGAAGTAGTAAAAAGGTATACTAGGAGAAAGCAATACCCTCTGCTCCTCTGACTCCTGTTCCTTCAACATTCCCCCCTGCAACATCTCTGCTAGCCAAACTGCTTTTTCTGTGTACTTGCCCTCCATCTGTAACACTCTCCCTTCCCCCTCATTGCCTCTCCCTCTATTACTACCTACTCAAGCTGCCACTCAGAGCTCACTTCACCTCCTTGTGCCAATGTTTGACTATACGGATGTGGTCTATGGCACCACCCATAGTCCATCCTGGCTAAGCTGGACCACCTACTCCATTCTCTGAGCCACTCTGCTATGGATTCTCCTCTCCTCACTTACCACTGCTCCTGCTACAGTACCTGTGCCTCTCCTTCCCCTTTAAATTCTCAGTACTGCTGTCATTTGTGGCTTTCCTCTTAAAAGAAATGGTTTACCTCTTTCATTTCCTACCTCTCTGGCCTACTCTTAAGTCCTGCACCATCTTCCTTTGTGCTCCTGTTTTCAGATTCCCATTCCTTCAGTATTCCCCACTGCAACACCTGTCCTGGCCAAGCTAATGTTTCTGTGTGCTTGCCCTGCATCTAGGACTGTCTTTTTCTTCTCTTACTACCCACGCAAGCTGCCTCTTAGAGATCATTTCACATCCTCTTGCTCCTGCTCCTACCAAACTGGGCTTTTGGGATCCAAGAGAGGCTCAGATCTTTCTCTCTTAATTAACCCATTGAACCATCCAGTATGTCATGGGCCCATGAAGCCAAGGACTATAGGGGGCCTCCTCTTAAGGGGAGTACCCGCATGGCAGCATCTCCTGAAGATGGCCACCCTGAAGCATCAGAGGGAGACCCTGGTAAGAAGCATGACTGAAGATGCCACCCCCCACCAAAAGACTCAGAGGGAGACTCTGGTGGGAACATGATTAGGAAGATCCCATGCCAAAGAAGAGGCACACAAAATGCAGAAGGTCAGAGATACAGATTCAAGTAAGGTAGCTGTGACAGAACTGAAAGTACTGTGCCAAACCGAAATTAATACTGCTGGTTAGGGATGGTGAATCTATTAGAATTACTGTGGGTTTGATTGAAGTAGAAGTAACAAGGCTATTCAAGAAGTTAAATTAAAATTAATGTATAGATAAGGCAAACGTGGGGGTTCAAGAACAGCAACTGGCATCAGTATAGGGGAGAGGAAGGGAGAGGGTTCACCAAGTCGGGTAGAATGGGAAGTCTTGTGGATGTAACAAATATGGAGCTGTAGTGTTCATGAAGACACTGTGGAATCTAGGGGGATGTCCGATTTGCAAGAGTTTTGAAAATTAAAAAAATGAAATAAGATGGCTTACTGGGAAGCTAGAGAGCTTAATACAGTAGCTAGAGGTAGACAAGAACATCAGAGGATGCCAGGTGAAGGATTTGAGGCAGCAACGAATCACAACATGAGGTACAGGTTGGGACAGAAGGCAGCTGTACAGAGACCATGGAGGAACCAGCAAAAAAATATTTACCAATCTAATGGAACCAAGGAGGAGGGGTGACAGATGGCAGGAAATAGGGGGCAGAGAAGAAATAACCTAGGTGAGACATGAGGAACACAGAAAAGCTCCCTCTTTGAGGTACCTACTACTAATAAGTACACAGTACTGGCAGAAGGAAGGCAATGGGCTTAGGGAGGAATAGGGGCTAGAAAACCACAGGAATCTAGAGAGGAGAAAGGGCAGGTGGGGGGGGAGGAGGAACAGATAGTACCCAGGATCAGCCAAGGAGCAGATGCTATGTGTAACCCCCCTACAAATGGGGGTTCCCGGAAAGTCTTCCTTGAGCTTGCCTAAATGCTCACTGCCAGACTGGTGTCCTGCATTTTAGCATTTTAAATGTGATTGCCAGAGAGTGCCTGTATAGCCTCTGTGTACTGTCTCTTTAAGAGCTGCCTGGATTGCAGTCATAAGTAATCTGAGAGGGAGCTCTGTTGAAAGATGTAACTATTTGCTGAAAATCCTTTAGCGTGATAATGATAATGTAGTTTGTATAACCTGCCTTCTTTGCAGCAAGGACTGTTTTGTTTATCTCCACTATCTTGGTCCTGGACTGCCGAATTGGACCAATCAGTATTGGTGGGGCCTAATATGGAACCGGACTACAGGAGCTGTCTGGAGTGAAAATCTGTAGGAACTGTAGTTTTGGGCTTTTGGCGCCTTTTTGCAACTGAAGGGGGAGCTCTTGCTTTGACAGACAGCCGAATCAGCAAACCGAACCTTTTGGATCTTGGGGAAATCCAAGACTGCTTGCAATTTTCAGTTAGTTCTGAGCTGGGAAGTGAAATGAGTAAGAGTTCAAGTGATTTTGAGCAGCAATCCTGAGTGGATTTGCATGGGAGAACTGTGAAAGGGCAGAGTTTTGGCCTGCATGTCTGCCTGCTGCCCGAGAGGGAGAGAAGAGAGTTATTTCGGACTAAATCTGAGTTTGTGAGAACAAAGTAAGCCACTGATTTTTTTTCCAGGCTCATACCTGAAGAAGACCGAAGATTTTGCTGAATGCAATCGGCCTGTTAGGATTTCCAGCTGCTTTTGAATCCCCAGTTTGTGCAGAGACTCTGCGATCGTGACTGGAGAGCAGTTTGCCTGGTACAGTAGAATTTCCTAATTACTGCCAGTCTGATAAAAATAACTTGTTTATCTTAGTGTAAACCTAGGCTTCTCTGCATAACTGATCATTATTACTGCTGTTATTACTGTTACCCACTTAGTCTGCTTTCTGTGCTGAATTTAAAGCTTAAGTTTTGCTTCAAAGCTATCTGTTTGTCACTGCCTGCAGTGATTCTTTCCTCTCCCCTGTACCTTGCCTTATATTTTTTTTTCTCACCCCCTCTGAGGGCTCTGTGCTTTCCTCCTACAGCCCCCCAGCCCTTTCTTATTTCTCTGCACAAACTACTGTCTGTCTCCACCCAGCTTTCCTCCTGTCTGTTACCCTTCCCCTTTCCCTTTCCCTTGCTACCCAGCACCTCGACATTTTAATCTCCTTCCCACAACTGATTTGCCTCTGCTGACCGCACCCCAGCCATCCCCTGAGCTAGCCTGCTTTTGTCTTCTCACCCCCACCCACGATTTCTGCTGCTAGCCACCCACCCCTGATCCTGATGCTTTACTTAAACTTGTTTTCTCTACCTCTTCCCTCAGGGACCCACGCTTGAGCGGCGCCAACAGACATCGGGCAGCTGAACTCTACAGCTGCTGCCGCTGCCGAAACTGACCTCTCCTGGCTGCTCTCCTGGTCCTGGCCGACGGCTGACTAAGTCAGGTACTCCCAGTTCAACTTTCCTGGTGCTAACTTGAGCCGGTAGCCTCTGATTGGTGTGCCGTTCCTGGAGGCAGAGTCCCATTGGGCGCTTTGCTCCAAAGGCCCAATCTGATTGGTGCGCCTTTCCAGATAGACTTAACATTGCTTTTTGGAGCTGAAATCTGAAGCGAAGCCCTCAGATTTTTTGTCCCACCCCCACTCCTCCCAGGCTTCCTTTAAATACTCCAACGATCCTCCCCTCAGTGACTGTACTGACCCCATTGGCTAACTACATCCCTGCACTACAGATGCCTGTGCTACACAATCTGATCCCTCCTCGTCTGCTCCAATTTCCACAGCTCACTATTAGTCTGACCTCCAGTGGTATTCTTCTTCCCTGGCTCCTCTCCTACTGTTCAGCCAGTCCCCAGGTTAATAATGAATGTACAAATGATGTTACACATTCTAATACCTACCACTGCTCTCCTACATTTATCCCTGCCTTCTGCTCCCCATGCCCCTTGGCCATCCCCACTTTCCTGCCTCATGACTTCTTTTTCTCCAACCTTCTTCTGCTGCCCACTCTCCGACCAGACCCCACTCCACTACTAATAAATAGGGCCTGGATTCACTTAGCTGCCTATGTCATAAAAATCTATCCCCTGCACTCTAACAATGTATGCCCCTTCCTGCAACGGAAAATGTGGTATTTTCTCTTACTGGCCATACTGCTCTCAGGTGATGTTCACTCTAACCATGGACCTAATACCATCTCACCCAGTACCCTTTCCAATGCCAAAGGGCTCACTATAGTTCACCATAATATCAGGAGCCTATTGCACAATTTCACTGAACTAGAGTCCTGGACTAACCTCTATGAACCCGACATCATCTACCTCACAGAAACCTGGCTCAAACCCTCCACCCCTGATTCACTTTTCTCCCTCTCGTCCTATAATCTTTTGAGGCATGATCGACCTGCTCCAAAAAGAGGGGGCCGTACAGCCATCTATTTTAAGGATCACCTGCATCTCTCTGAATCTGCTCTTCTCCCCAAACACACTGCGAAAACCATAAATGTCCTTCTCTCTCTCTCAACTCTAAAAAATTATACATAGTGTGTTCCTACAACCCCCCCACAGTGGCTTAAAGGGTCTAGATGAGATGCTTGACCAGATCTCTCTTCTTTCTGGCAGAAATGAAGTTCTTAAACTTGGCGACTTTAACTTAAATTGGCTCGGAAACTTCCAACCCTCACTACTAACTAGGCTACAAAGTGCTAACCTACACCAGATGATCAACGACCCTACTAGGATTGCACAGCACTCTAACTCCAGTACTCTGCTGGACTGGATAATGGCCAGCCACCCTGAAAACGTAATTGCCTCAGGCACTCTTGCTGATTCAATTTCTGACCACTCCCCCACCTTTTGTATTGGGGGAAGACTAGGCCTGCTCCATCTAAACTACGTTTCGTTAAATTCTGGAACTAAGTGCACCTTGACTCACAGTCCTTCCTATAGGATATTGCCACTATTGACTGGCACCCCCTCTTTAAATCTAGTGATGCCCAGTCCGCCCTTAATCTATTTCTGTCCAACTTTCTGGTAATACAAAACAAACACTGTCCACTCATAGCACAGCGGGTGAAAAATAAGCCCACCCACTGGCTGAAAGCTGACTTACTTTCAAAACTACATCTAAGGGACAAAAATTGGCTCCAGTACAAAAGTACTGGGCTACCTACTGACCTAAGTGCCTATAGAACCCTGAGCAATTCATATAAGAAGGACATCAAAAGGGCAAAAAGTGCCTACTGTAAGGATCTTCTTACCAGCTCTTATGGTGATTCCAAGAAATCCTGGTCCCATATAAAGCTCTTCCTAGGTTCAAACTCGGCCCCTACTCCTACTGACATGTCCTTAAACGTGATCCACTGTAACAATCCCAGAACCATTGCTAACTTTTTTAATAACCAATTCTCTGACCTCTCCAAATACACCACCTCCTTCCCTGCCCAACCGAATCTGACCACCCAGCCTGACGTCTCCGGACCTCCCTTCTATTTTAAGTCTGTCACCAACCACGAAGTACTCAAGATGTTAAACAATGTATCTGATTTCACTGCAGCTGGATCGGACAATCTTGAACCAAAGCTCCCGAAACTCTCTGCCCCCTTCATTGCTGCACCTCTAGCCAAGATTTTTAACCTCTCCCTGTGCCAATGTCGAGTTCCTGACATCTGGAAGATGGCCAGGGTAACCCCCGTTTTCAAAAAAGGTGATCGTAAAGACCATCAAACTATAGGCTTATTGCTATCCTATCTGTTCTCAGCAAAATACTTGAGAAACTTGTTGCCTCCCAAACCATTGACTTTCTCCCAAAACATGACCTTCTCTCCTCTGCCCGGCATGGCTTCTGCAAGGGTCATAGTACAACCACTGCTTTAGTCAAATTTATGTCAGATATCCTTGTGGACATGGACTCCAGTTCCTTACCAGGTGCTATTTTTATCGACCTGACCAAAGCTTTTGACCTGGTTGACCATGCCCTACTCTTAATGACCCTGAGATCTCTTGGTTTTTCCCTGAATGTAGTAATGTGGTTTGACAGCTACTTATCCGATAGGACTCAGGTAGTCAAATACAACTCCACCCTATCAGAGTTAACCTCCATAAACATAGGTGTGCCTCAAGGGTCTATCCGTGGTGCCATGCTTTTCTCCCTATTTATAAATAATGTCACCTCCAACCTGCAGCAGACCTTCTCCCTATTATACGCTGATGACATTGTTCTCTACGCTAGTTCTAAAAACATCTCTGACATCAACCAGCATCTTTTCCAGGACTTTGCACTAATTCTGCAATGGCTGGTCCACCATAAGCTTGTCCTCAATGTAGCAAAGACCCAAGCCATGTTATTTGGTACTAATGCAAAGCTCAAACACTCATTACCACATTACATGATCCCCACAGTTAATGGCACATCTGTAAGTGTGACCAACTCATTTAAATATTTGAGTATCACCCTTGACCTGGCTCTTAATTTCGACCTTCACATCCAGCAGACCTGTAAGTCTGTAAACATGAAACTTGGCATTGCATACCGTTCCAGCTATATGCTACCCCCTTCTGCTAGGATAGCTATAGATCATGGTATTCTACTCCCATCCCTCACCTATGGAGTTACAACCTATGCTGCCACAAGTAAATCTAGTCTTTGGAAGTGGGATGTTACCTACAATAACATCTGTCGCTATGCCTCCTCTTCGCACTGGCTCAAACACCACTGCCTCCTTTACTCCGAACTCGGATGGCTTTTGCCCTTTGTGTCTCAGTCCTTTGCATATGGTTTGTTTTTCGGTAACATCATCAGAACTCATATACCTAAGCCCCAGAGCAGGACTATTTCTGGTTCAGACGTCTAGTTATGGCCTGCGCTCTGTGGTCAATATGCCTGTCCTCATCACTAGGCATCACTCCTCTAAAGGGGCTAGTGCCTTTGCATGTCACGCCCCCCAATACTGGAACTCTCTCCCTCTAACTTTATGCCTTGCCCCTTCCCATGCCTCTTTCAAGAGACTGCTACGCCATCACCTAGCTGATTCATGTAACTGCACTTGCTTCCAACCCCAGCCTGTCCATACCCCCCTTACCCTGACCCCTTAACCCACTGCTCTCCAGTCATATCCCAAAACACTCAGCACTTCTTTTCTCTAGTCATCTGTCTGGCCTACTCACGTCCACTCATAGTCCTCTCCTCTTCACCCATCTGCATCCTCTCTTTTCTCCACTATCCTCCTATCCCTCATTTCAGTCCTCACGACTACCTCCACTCTTTATCTATCTTTCCTATATGTCCACCTTTGTGTTACAGCACAGTATCTCCCTGCAATCTCCTAACTTAATTTGACTTATATCCTGATTATATGACATTGCAAATGTATCATTTTTTTCCCTCTTAGATAATTGAATTTTACTCTAAATTGTATTTATACCTTGCTTGTTACTTCATCTCCTGCTTGCAATGTATTCCAATCCGTGTAACTCTTGTTCACTTAATGTAATGTCTTGGGGTATAGTTATGTTACAACTGATGCTCTGTATTCATTTTCACTGTTCTATAATCTCCCAGGTCGTGCCTGAAAATAGTCACTGCCATGGCGAGTGCACCCTACCCCGTAAACAAAAACTAAATAAATAAATAAATAAAATAAAAAGTGCTGTGTATTGAAAGTGGGTCGTGATTTGTGTCCCCACTGTGTGAACTGTGTTCTGCTTGCTGGAAGCTGTATCCAGCCCAAAACAGACTGTATCTGAGTTTGTCTCCATTTGTCTGGGGCCTTGCCACACTGGGCCAGCCAGACTACCCACTGCACAGAGAAAGCCATTGATGAGAGACCTGCCTGGGGATCAGCCCCCTGCTCCATGCCTGAACAGGAATGATGCCTCGGTGATTTGTGTGGGCCCTGCTTCTCCTGGCACTCAAAATTAACCACCTGCTGTCTAGATTTTCGTCCTGCCTCTGTCTAGTCTTGGGTATTGTGAATAATCATCAAGGTAGCTCCCTGCAACAACAGCCTAATCTAAAAGTGTGTCATCTGATAGTCTTGTTTTCTTTTCACTAACTGAGCTCTCCGGCTCCGGCTTTACAAATAGTGTGTGTTGTGCATGTTGTTTTCTTCTATCACAGGGCCCCAACCAGCTGCAACATTCCTGGCTAGCCCACCATTCTCCATCTGGGTACCCAAAGTGTGTGACTGTTTATGGACCCTGAAGTACTAGCATAACTGTTTGACTGATACAGCCTTTAAGCAAATTAACCTGATTATACCCCTCCCTTGTTCAAGTCCCTTAAATAAATTAGATCTAACAAGTTTTTGCAGTTACCCTGACTGTGGTTCCAGTTTGTGCAAGAGTACTCTACTGCTGTTGTTATTTGCTGTGTTTAACCTTGTTTTATAGGGGTCCCCAGGGCCAAGCCAGAGGAAAGCCCTGGTGGTAAGTGCAAACAGTGTGGGTACTTGTGTAGTGTAGCAGGAGTATTGTGAAAGTGATTACTGTGTATTGTTCTGGCCACTAGTAAAGAAAGAGGGGGGTTACAGTGTCCCGGAGGGCTGTGCCCAGATTAGCTTGACCACTACCAACCCTGACCTCTGGGTGGAGGCACCCATTTCAGAACCCAGGCCCCTTAACCTGCTACTAGCCAAGCAGGCAGGGGTAGTAGCCCTTTGATAGCGCCACCTAGGGGTTGCATATGGAAAAAAGGAGACAGTATAAGAAGGAGCACAGGAAAGATTAAAGGGAGGAGAAACCAGGAGGAAGACAGGGCCATAAAGGGATACCAAGGTAAATGTAAGGAGGTAGAAAGCAGGGCAGAAGCAAGGAATCCAGAGGGTGGAGGATCGCATGGGCATAAGGAAACAAAAACGGCAGGGGGGGTTCAGAAACATGTACAACAAATGAGGTGCAGGAACAAGAATAAACAACAGCAATGGGCAATAGTTTCAAAAGGGAAGAAAGGGTAGCAGGGGATGGACACTCAAGGTACAGAAAAATAATAGTCTTCGGAGACTCAATTATTAAAGGTATAGAATGGGAAAGTAGGGAAGACCCACACAATAGAACGATAGTAGCTTGCATGCCAGGAATGGAGGCTGGGAAAACATGACTTAGTGTCAAGGAGCTGGTGGGAGAAAAAGGGGGAAACTCCGACTTGGTTTTGCATATTAGAACCAAAGACTTAGCTGGGGAAGAAGTGGAGGTGGTACGGGATAGATTTAGAGACATAGCAAGGTCATGAAGGGAGTCCGTGAACTCGCTGACATTTTTGGAAATAATCCCAGTCCCTAGGGCCAGCACAGCAAGAAAAAGGAGGATCATCGAATTTAATGAGTGACTGGTGGGCTGGTGCAAGGAGAAGGGGTACCGTTTCATAGGGAAGGGGGGTGACACATGGTCAAGCAAAGTGGTATATAGCTGTGACAGACTACACCTAAACTGGGAGGGGGGAAAAACACCAAAAGATAGGCTGGGAGAGTACATGACAAGGGAACCAAGTTTAAATTGCTGAAGGGGAGGCCAGAACCCTCCCCCCCAAAGGCAGAGATTGCAAAAAGGGTGGGGAGAAAGGAAACAGACTAGAAAATGGAAGAATAGAAGGGAAGAAGGAGCAGAGGCAGACCAGGACAATGTATGTAAACCGAAAAAAAAAGGGTACTGCATGAACTAGGTGGATAGTGGTGTTACTGAATGCACACAGTCTTGGGAACAAGGTGGCAGAATTGCACTTCCTCTTAGCAGAGGATAAAGTGGACATAGTGGCCATTACAGAGACCTGGGCCACAGCACATCATGACTGGAATCTCTAAATCCTAGGATATAAGCTGTACAGAGGGAACAGGGAGTCAGGAAAGGGCGAACAGCGGCATACATCAGCAAGGGAATAGTATGTGTGAGGGAGGAAGAGTTCTAAAAGGAGAACATTGAAACATTGTGGCAACAGTTCCAGAACAATAGGGTCAGAAGATCAGGGCAGGGGTCATATATAGACCACCAAACCAGGGCGAAGAGATGGACAGAGAACTGTGCTCGCAGTGGAGGAATGCAGCGGTGAGGGGGATGTAGTAGTGACAGGGATTTTAATTTCCCCAAAATAGACAGAGACACTCTGGCACATCCTGTGCCAGAAGTCAAGAAATCCTAAATGCAATCCAAGATGGTTTCCTGACACAGCATGTGATGGGTCCCACCAGAGGGAAAGCAATCCTGAACCTAGTGCTCACTAATGGGGAGCACGTAGAGGAGACTGACGTTAAGACAGCCCCTGGGTGGAAGCGATCACAGCATAGTGTGGTTCAGGCTAGAAATGGGTAAGGAAGACATCCCACCAAAAACCAGGGCATTGGATTTCAAAAAAGCGAACTTTAAAAATGAGAGAAATGATTAGGGAAGACCTGGGGACGGGGAGCATAGTTGAAGGAATGGAGGTGGAAAGATTATGGGAAACATGGGGGGCCATTCAAGAAGTGACATGCAGTCGCATAAAAATTAGGACCATGAAAAGAGGGGCAAGACCATCAAGCTGGTTCAAATGAGGAGGTCGCTAGAATAGTAAGGATAAAAGAGAGCTGCCTATAAGAAGAGCAAAAGAACAGCGAGGGTGGAAGATGAGGAGGAATTCTAGCAACTGGTCAAGCTAGCAAGAAGGAAGGTACAGCAGGCCAAAGTGCAGAAAGAGCTCCAAATAGCTGAGGGGATAAAGAAGGGGGGAAAAGTAGTTACCTACATAAAAGAAAGGTGAGACAAGAAGGATGGTATTGTCAGACTTAAGAAAGGGGAGGAATGGGTCATAGATGACGAGTCAAAAGCAAAAGTATTAAATGAATACTTCTGCTCCATCTTTACGAAGGAGAAGGAGGGACCAATACCACAGGAAGGAAAGGAGCTGGGGTAGACCTCATGGGGTCACTGGGATCGACAGACTGAGGGAGGGGCTGATAGCACTGAGGGTAGATAAATCCCCAGGGCCAGATGAGGTACACCCCAGTGTACTAAAGGAATTGGCAGAGGAGTTGGCAGACCCTCTGAGAATTCTATTCAACAGATCCCTAGATTCGGGGGTAGTACCAAAGGAATGGAGAACAGTACACGTAGTGCTGCTCCACAAGAGTGGACCCATGGAGGACCCAGGCAACTACAGGCCAGTCAGCATGACTTCAACAGTATGTAAACATGAAGACCATACTAAAGGAGAAGCTGGAGAGGTACACAGAGGAAAATGGTTTGCAGGACGGTAAGCCACACGGGTTTGTGGTGGGCAGATCATGTCAAACGAACTTGACTTGAGTTCTTTGATTGGGTCATTAAGGCAAGGGGACAAGGGCCAGGCAATGGACATCATTTACCTGGATTTCAGTAAGGCCCTTGATTCAGTGCCACACAGGAGGCTGATAGCAAAACTGAGAGGGCTAGAGATAGGGGAGAAATTAGTAAAATGGGTTGAAAACTGGTTGAGGGGCAGGACACAGAGGGTTGTGGTGGGGGGGTATCCTCCATAGATACATAGAAATTGTTAGCAGATAAGGACCACTAGGCCCATCTTGTCTGCCCACAAGCCCTATACTTGTATGCAGTCACTGACCCTAAATGATCAATGGCTTTTCATCACTCCCTCCCCACCCAATGTTCCCTTGTGCCTGTCCCAGGCATGTTTAAACCCCTCCACTGAGCTTGCCCCCACCACCTCTTGTGGCAGACTGTTCTATGCATCCACCACCCTCTCTGTGTAAAACAACTTCCTCACGTTACCTGTTAATCTACCCCCCTCCAATTTCATATCGTGTCCCCACATTCTTATATCTTTTCTACGTTGGAAAAGATCCCCCACCTGCACCTTGTTTATGCCCTTGAGGTACTTGAAAGTTTCTATCATGTTCCCCCTTTCTCTGCTCTCCTCCAGTGAGTACATATTAAGGTATCTTAGTCTCTCCTCATATGTTTTGTGATGCAAGCCATGCACCATCTTTGTCGCCATTCTCTGGATAGCCTCCACCTTTTCTATGTCCTTACGCATGTGTGGTCTCCAGTACTGCACGCAGTACTCCAGGTGAGTCCTGACCAGTGTTTTATACAATAGCATCACCACCTCCCATCTCCTGCTAGTAATGCCTATGCACCCCAGCATTCCACTGGCCCTCCCTGCAGCCTTTGCACACTGCTTTGATACCTTAAGGTCATCTGATATGAGAACTCCTAGGTCCCTTTCCTCTTTGGTGACAGTCAGCACCCCCCCCATTCTGTAGCTGTCCCCAGGGTTCCCCCTACCAGGTGCATTATCTTGCACGTTTTTGCACTGAACCTTAGTTGTCACATCCCATCCCCGACCATCCTTCAAGCTTCTCCAGGTCTCTCTTCATTTTCTGCACCACTTCTGGAGTACCCACCCTGCTGCAGATCTAGGTGGCATCTGTAAACAGGCAGACATTTCCTTCCAGACCCTCTGCAATGTCACTAATGAAGACACTAAACAGGACTGTTCCCAGTGCTAATCCCTGTGGTACTCTGCTGGTCACCTTGCTCTCCTCGGATTGGATCCCATTTATCACCACCCTCGGCCTTCTGTTTGTCAGCCAGTTTCTAACCCAATGCATCACCTTAAGCCCCGTGCTCAGACTACTCATCATGTTAGCCAGTCTTCCGTATGGAATGGTATTGAAGGCTTTGCTGAAATCTAGGTAGGCGATGTCTACTGCCCCTCTCTGATTCACTTCCCTAGTCACCAAATCAAAAAAACTTATCAGATTTGTTTGACAAGGCCTTCCTGCTGTGAATCCATATTGCCTCAGATCAAGGACACCATTGGATTCCAGCTGTGCCACTATCCTCTCTTTCAGCAGTGTCTCCATGATGACCTGTTTAATACCTCTCTGAACACAGGATGCGTACCACATGACTGGAGACTGGCCCATATGGTACCAATTCACAAAGGTGGCCCAAAGGATGATCCAGGTAACTACAGGCCAGTGAGCCTCATATCAGTTGTGAGGAAGCTCATGGAGACAATTCTTAAAGAGAGAGACTGGTGTCATTTTTAGAGGACAATGGTCTCCAGGACAAGCAACAGCATGGGTTTGTCTCAGGCAGGTTCTGCCAGACAAACCTGATAGAGTACTATGATTGGGTAACCAGGGAGCTGGGCAAGGGACATACAGTGGATGTCCTGTACTTGGACTTCAGCTAGTTAAATAAAAAAATAAAAATAAAAAGGTCTTCGATTCCATACCACATGGGAGGCTAGAAGAAAAGCTGGAATATGTTGGGGGGGTACTAAGTTGGTCAAATGGATCACTAACTGGCTCAAGGGCAGGCAGCAAAGGGTACTGGTGGAGGGGAAACTCATCGCCAAGATCAGTAACAAGCGGGGTGCCACAGGGATTGGTTCTGGAACCAGTGCTGTTTGGGATATTCATAGCAGATATGTCACTCAGGACCCAGAGTAAGATCAGTCTGTTTGCAGATGATACCAAGATGGGAGCTGTGGTGGATGACATCGAGGGCTGGAGAGAGCTGCAGGAGGACCTGACTAAACTACAGGAGTGGTCAGAGACATGACAGTTGGGGTTCAATGCCAAGAAGTGCAACATACTACACTTCGGAGTTAAGAACCAGAGAAGGAGCAATCAGCTGGGAGGGGTACAGTTGGAGTGCACTGAGGAGGGAAAGGACCTGGGAGGGTGATTATAACTGGGAATATGAACAACACCACTCAGTGTAGGAGAGCAGCAGTGAAAGCCAACAAGATGCTAGGCTGTATAGTGAGGGGGCTCTCCTATAGAAGTAATGAGGTTATCCTTCCCTTGTACAGGTCACTGGTCGGGCCACACCTGGAACACTGCCTGCAGTACTGGCGAACATTTCTGAAACATAGAAACATAGAATTTGACGGCAGATAAGGACCGCTTGGCCCACCTAGTCTGCCCATTTCCCTATCTAACAGATAAGCTGCAGATCCTAGTTAACCAACTGCTTACTTCCTCCTACCCACCACTAGGACTGCCTTGTGTCTGTCCCATGCATTCTTGAATTCCCCCACTGTTCTTGACTCCACAACCTCCTCAGGGAGGCTGTTCCACGCATCCATAACCCTTTCTGTAAAAATACTTCCTCACATTACCTCTGAGCTGTCCCTCTATCTTCAAATTGTGCCCCCTTGTTCTTGCACATCTCTTTTCTGAAAGATGATACACTCTTGACTTTGTTGATTCCTTGAGGTACTTGAAAGTTTCTATCATGTCCCTCTCTCCTCCTTTCCTCAAGGGTATACATATTAAGCTCCTTTAGTCTTTCTTCAGATGTCTTCTGGTGCAGACCCTCACCATTTGTTGCCCCTCCTTTGGACAGCCTCCACTCTGTCTATGTCTTTGCGGAGATGGGGTCTCCAGAACTGCACACAGTACTCCAGATGGGGTCTCACCAACTGTCTGTACAGAGGGATAACAAATTCCTGTTTTCTACTATTGATGCCTCTCCCGATGCATCCCAGTATCCCCCCAGCTTTCCTTACTGCCTTCTCACATTGCTTGCCCACCTTTAGGTCATCTGATATAATTACCCCCAGGTCCCTTTCCATTTTTACTGTTGTCAGTATCTCACTCCCCATTGTGTACTCTTCCCCTGGATTTTTGTTTCCCAGGTGCATTACCTTGCACTTCTTTGCATTGAATCTGAGCTGCCATACATCTGACTATTCCTCCAACCTTGCCAAGTCCCTTCTCATCCTTTCCACTTCATCTGGTGTATCAACTCTGTTGCAGATCTTTGTGTCGTCTGCAGAGACATACTTTTCCTTCCAGTTCCTCTGCAATGTCACTTATAAAGACATTCCTGAAGAAGGACATTGAGCTGTTGGAGGGGGTGCAGCGCAGAGCGACTAAGATGATCCAAGGTTTGGAAGGGGAAATCCTATGAAGAAAGGATGAACAGGCTTAACATGTATTCCCTGGAGGAGAGGAGGGATACAGGAGACATGTTCAAGACTTTTAAGTATCTGAAGGGGATTAAAAAGGCAAATACAGGAGAGATAGTCCAGATCAGATGGGTAAGGGATACTAGAGGCACCAATTGAGGTTGGAGGGGGAAAATTCAGGAGGGAAATCAGGAGACATTATTGCGCAGAGAGGGTGGTGGACAAGTGGCACTCTCTACCTTAGGAGATGGTTTCCAGCAGGACAGTGGACTGCTTTAAGAGGAGTTGGGACACAGTGGGGGAATGACTGTGGGGTGGGGAGGGAGGGTGGGCAGCTGCAAGTTGAGGGTCTAGCTGCGCAATCGCGCAGACCCGATTAACCGTGCGGCTTGTTTCTGCTGGCAGTTCATATGTTTGTATGATCTTTCCCACCACTTTGATGAGGCTGACTAGCCTGTAGTTCCCCGCTTCCTCCCTACTGCCACTTTTGTGCAGTGGGACTACATGTGCCCTCCTCCAGTCTTCTGGAACCATGCCTGTGTTGAATGACTCTGTGAATAGGGCAGCCAGAGGGCTGCATTCCCTTCTCAGCTCCCTTAATATCCTCAGGTGTATGTTGTCTGGTCCAATGGCTTTATCCACCTTCAGCTTTATGAGTTCCTCCAGAACTCGCTCCACTGTGAATGGACTGGTGTCCACTCCCCCACCACCTTGCCTCTGCTCCCCAACTGTGGTCCTTGACTCTCTCACTCCTTAGGGAATACTGAACAGAAGTATTTGTTCTGTATTTCTACTTTATCTAGATCTCCTCCTTACACTCTCCCACCTCCCCTTGAAGTCTCACGACCCCCCCCCCCCGGTTTTTCTTCTATTGCTGATGTAACTATAGAATGTCTTGACCTCTTTTTTCACAGTCCATGCTAAACCATTCTCTGTCTGCACCTTGGCTATCCTAACAGCTTTCCCTGCTTCTCTTAGACATTCAAGGTACATCTCCCTGTCCTCTTCCCTTTGGGTCCCCTTATACTTCTTGAAACTTGCTCTTTTAGCCCTTACTTTGTCTGCTACCTCTTTAGAGAACCATAGTGGTTTCCTTCTTCTTTTCCCTTTGGCCACTATTCTAATGCACTAGTTAGTTACCTTCACTATGGTTCCTTTTAGTTTCCTCCACTCCCACCATTACTTTGCTCTTCTCCTCGGCTGCTCTCAAACATCTACCCATTTCACTGGAATCCGTCCTCCTGAGATCTAATACTTTTGCCCTTGTGTGGCTTGAGTCTCTGTCTCCATGCCAGACCACACGATGTGGTGGTGGTCGCTGGATCCCAGATGCCCTTCCACCTGGACTCCTTTGACTGTGCCATTGGTCCATACCAGGTCCAGAATCGATGCGTCTCTGGTTGGCTCATGCACCAACTGTCTAAGTCAACCCCCCTGCACGGATTCCAGGATGGCCATACTTCGGGCTGAAGCAGCTGCCTGGGTGGTCCAATCCACATCCGGCATATTGAAACCCCCATCAGCAGAATTTCACCTTTAGCTGCCATGTCATGACCCTGTCCACTTCCTTCCTCTGTGCCAGAGGTATGTAGACCACTCCTGTACATATAGCTGTGCCATTCCCTGGTTCAAGGTTGACCCACATTGCCTCGGCCTCCCCCATCTTCCCTGTACTTCTGTAGCCTTTATGCTTTCTCTGATATACAGAGCTACCCCCCCTCCCTTTATACCTTCTCTGTCCCTTCCGAACAGAGTATAGCTGGGTACACTGACATCCCAGATGTGATTAGCAGAGTACCATATGTCTGTTATTGCTGCTATGTCAAGGTCTGCATCCATCATCAAGGCTTCCAGGAATGGAACCTTATTTCCCAGACGACGGGCATTTGTGAGCATGACCTTCCATGATTTACACCCTTCCCTCTCTCTCTTCTTGTTCTCTCGCCATTGCCTGTTTCCTCACCCTAGTTTTGTTGTTCATGTGCTCCTGCCCCCCCATACATGCTTCTCCTGCCTGCTCCTCACTGCCTGCTTCAGTAGTTCCTGTTGTCAACTTGTATTTTTGCACGTGCCCATGGGGAGTGTTCCAAAACCACCAGTCCCTCCTGCCTTTCTCCCCTTGGCCAGTTTAAATGCTTTCTGCTGAAGCATTCCAACTTCTCACTAAGGAGTGAGGTCTCCTTCATGGACAGATGCAGAATGTTCTCCTGATACAAGCTCACATCTGCCCAGAGGGGCCCTGGTCTCCTATGAAGTGAAATCATTCCCTTCCATACCAATCCTTCAACAAGGTGTTGAAGGCTTAGATGTGGAGTGCCCTGGCCTCCCCTGTGCCCTGGACAGGTAGCACCTCTGAGAATGAGATGAAATGTGCTACCTGTTTCAGATCCCGCCCCAGCTTCTTGAAATCCTCCTGGACTCTGGCTAACTCCACCCTTCTCCCCGCCAGGTCACTGGCACCCAGGTGGACAATGACTTCCAGCTCCTCCCTCCTGACTATGGCCCATGCAGCACTTCCTGGGATGCACTTGGCCTTCCTCAACCCCTGACAGGTGTCCCCAACTTCACACCTCAGACAAAAGAGTCCCCCACTAGAAGAAGCTTCCCTCTCCTCCAGGGTCCCCTGCCCCCTTTCCCTGGGGCTCCAACTTGGAGGTCCCAACCATCCCCCTTGGTCCCAGCTGCAGGTGCCTGTGTGGGGTATTCCCGTTCTTCCAAAACAGTGTAGAAGTTATTCAGCTGGACCGGTTGGGGAATGTGCTTCTGACTCCTCCCCCTTGCCCTCCCTGAGCCCACTGTGGTCCAGTCACATTTCTTCTTGGCATCCTATGAGGTTCATATTGTGGACCTAGTGGTCTCAGGATGGGGATGGACACTGCCTGTAACCTGGCCAACTCTGCATGGAGACAGGCAACCTCCTCCCTTAGCCCAGAGAGGTGCCTGCAGATAAGGCAGCATCACAGCCTCTATTACGTCTCCCTGAAGATTGCCGCTCCACAACTACTGCACTGCATCACTCCCATCATGACTGTTACCCTCCTCACTCTTCTACCTGCTTATGTCTCCTAATTGCTATCACAGTTATCCCTTGTGCACATTTATTTCAATTTCTATGGATCTTTTATATGTGAAATTAACCACAAAAATAAAGGCGTAAGTTTCAACAGTGCTCTGAGTTTGTTTTTCCATGTTTAATTATGTGCATACTTCCCACATTATGAGGACCACTACCACATTTTCCCATATTTGTAGTTGATGCGCTCATTTCAGTTTTACTACTGCCCCAAGGAACAGAATCATCAGCAACATGCTTTCAAATGGTACAACCCCCACCCCAAACCTCTGCAATCGCCCCAGTATGTAAAGGTCTCACTCCCTTATTACAATTACTATGTTTATACCTGCATATAAATTGCAACCTACAGCATGTGGTCACATTAAGCATATGAGAGCTCAGTGCCAGTCCTGACAGTAAATCCTAAAAGTCTCAAGCGATAGCTTGGTGTTGAGGGAATTCTAAATTTTGAACAGTATGCAAGATTTTTCTTTACTGCAGCAGTTCACGGTTGACGCTTCATTACATGTGTGGCACGCATTAGCTGACTGCTCTAGCGATACTGTCTGCTGGATGGTAAACTTCATAGTTAAAAAAAGGTTTTGCTTCCATTAGCACTGGGCAATGAGCTGGAGTGTTGGGCCTTTTGGAAAAACGTGAGCAGAACTGATGGAGGTGTACTGAAAAGTGGGAGACGGCCAGGCCTTACCTTATACCGTAGGTAAGCTTACTGCACAAACCACCTTCGTCTAGTACCCCCGGCACTATACAATACGGTGGTTGTAAAAATAAGTTTCAATTATGATGGAAATTGTACAGTTAAGCGTGGGAGTGGTGGCGAACAGATGTTGCAGGGACAGTGTGGGTGCATGTTTTGCTGCTGTTCTGAGCAACAAGATGGTGACATGCACTACTTTTTTGCTCTCATTAATATGTAATATAGTACAGCACAAAGTCTATGAGTAGTGGTGGGCTGACTAGGTGGGCCAAGCGATCCTTATCTGCCGTCAAAGTCTATGAATAGCAGATGGAGCATCGGTGGGGATGGCAGGGCTGATCAACGGAAAGTCGCCACTTACAGAGTCTCAAACAAACAGTAATTTCTTCTCTGTGACTAGTAAATTAATGCTGATGTTGACGCAAGGTGCTTGCATCACATAGCAGTGACGCAAGAGCACTCTGTGTCAAAACTTGCAGTGTTCCTGATTCAGGAAGGCCCCCCCTGAATCAACCTGGGACCCAGTGCGCCAGACCGGCCCTCCCCCAGGTCTGCACCAAGTTGAAGGGTGCACCAGGTCGTTAGGGGGCTTGCAGCAGACGCAAGCTGCCATATCCCAAACATCAGGATTCAGGAAACCTTCCTAGAAGGCACATGGTCCAGGACAGTTAGTCTAATGATCCATGCGCCACC
Source organism: Neoceratodus forsteri (assembly GCA_016271365.2). NCBI lineage: Eukaryota > Metazoa > Chordata > Ceratodontiformes > Ceratodontidae > Neoceratodus > Neoceratodus forsteri. The sequence goes on along the minus strand of CM057454.1, from coordinate 1,218,332,952 downwards.
CACAGAGCACTCCCTGGGTGGGAAGAAACATGTGCTGCTGTCTGCCCACAGTCTCCCATGCCCCCATGACTTCATGGTAGTTGCAGTGTCATTGTATTTGTCTAATGCACCAACCTGGTAAACAAAAAAACTAAACTAAATAAATACACCTGGTGCCCTGTGTGGTGCGGCGCCCACAGTGGTCCTCCATTGGTGCTCAGCATGCGCCCCAACACAGTGGCATGGCTGCTGCTGCTGCCATGCCCTCCCACCACTTATCTACATCACACCAGCCCTCCCTATGCACTGCCCCATCCCCCATGACCCTGGCAGCCTCCTGGTAGGGCTGTGTACCTGGGTGAAGATGCCGCCTGAGTGCCCCGCAGCTTGTGTCAAACCTCCCGGGTGCATCATCCTTTTGACACGTGACCTTTTTGCTGCAAGCTGCGGGACTGTAGCGCCGGGACCCTACCTGATAGTGAACTTGGAGCAGGGTTCCTAGTGCACAGGAGATCAGCGCAAAGTTGCCCTGATCTTTTGGACTCGAATCCATAATCTCAGTCAAATACCACATCAGAACAATGCAAATGTGTCACAACAATGCAAAAAAAAAAACAACCCACTAGGTCCCCTCCTGTACATAAACACAGCCTGCTGAGTCTCCTCCTTTCCCCAAACTCCAACCTTCTGGGTCCTTTCTTGTGCTCAGACCTCTGGATCCCCTCCTTTCACCAGTCTCAGCTTACCGAGTCCCCTCCTGCCCCCAAGCTCAGCCCGCTGGGTTCCCCTCCTGCACACAAGCCTTGCCAAGTGGGTCCTCTCCTTAACCCAATTACAGCCCAGTGGGCCCCCCCCCTTTGCACCCAAGCTCAGCCCAATGGATCCCCCCTGTAAAGCCCAGCCAAGTTGCTCTCCCCTGTGTTGGTGTTACAGAATAGGTGGCTTTAGCTTCCCTGGTCAGAAGATTGATCAGTCACACTGTCCTCTGGTTGCCTCCTCTGGGTTTTCCATAGGACCGACTGGACTTTGACCTTTGTGTATCAGATAAGTATACTTTATTTGCCATCTGCCTTATCTGCACTATTTTCCCTAAGAACTATAGATCCTCTGTGACTCCTGTGTAACCTTTGTTTTACTACAGGTACTCCCCAGCCACCATCCAGAATCTAGACATAGAGGTTCCCTCGCCTACATCAGTAAGTATCCATGATTTAGTTACTTGATTGGGAGGCAGGAGATTTAAGCCATAATGGTGAGCCTGCATCTGTTACAGCGGGAATCCACTGAGGTGACATGTCAACTCGTCCTGGTCAATCCGCTCTGCTACAAGTTGACCGCATTACTAGCTCCAGCGTCAGTTGGTTCAGTTCTCAGTTTGTTCCCAAACTGTGTCCCCCTGTGGTTTAATATATTAAATTTATGCTGGGATGAATTGTTAGGAACAATTTGTACAGGGAACTAATTGATGTCAGAGCTAATAGTACAGCACAAGTTGTCACGGAGTAGATTGACCAGGACAAATTGACATGTTGCTGCCCACATGAAGCTAGCCCCGTAATGAAGGACAGTTCAGAGGTATGCAGTAGGGCCCCCCCCCAGATCTGGCCCCTCTACAGCTGGTTCCACTCACCCCCCGCAGCTGGACCCACACAGCTTAAGATTAGCTGTGTGCTCACAGCACTGTGAGGCGACATCTTTTGCATGAGGGGCGCAGAATTTCTGATTGGTAGAATGAAGGAAGCCCCTCATAATGAGGGGAAGTTAAGAGGTATGGGACCACTGCCAACATCTGGCCACTCTGAGGCTGGACTTCCATAGCCAAAGACTAACTGTATGCTCACAGCACCTTCACTGTGTGGCAGCACCTTTTCCAGTGAGGGACACTGCAATGTGATACTAAGAGGTAAAATGAGGGAAGTTCCTCATAAAGAGGGACAGTTGAGAGGTATGGGACCAGCTCCCTGCAACTGGACTCCCCACTCCTCCCTGCAGCTGGAACCCATAGCCCAAGACTATTTATTTACTTAGTTTTATTAACCAGGTAGGTGCACTAAACAATCAAATGCCTATTTTCAGACATCATCCAGTAGCTGTGTGCCCTCTGATCCTGATCTGCAAGTTTAGGAGAGGGCCGAGGGAGTGCACTAACACTGCCACCACCCCTACCCCCGGAGGCAGCAGGTCTTGCCATCCACAAGATGCAAGTATGCTTTACATGTCAGGGGCATTTCCCACAGAATTAGAGTAGAACTGCAATGCTGCTATGCGCTACCAGCACGAGTAGTAAAGGGTACCACCATGCTGTGGATGTCACAGCCCGCAAGCAGCCACATGGACATAATATGTGGCCAGCACACCGAGTGTCGGTGGCATTTAAATATTTTGAAATAGTTTTTTTTTTTTTAAACAAACAGTGCCATCATAGCAGGGGCCTCCAAGGCATCCTGAGACAGTGCCACATAGTGACTGACATTATAATGATGGTTTAGGCAGTAGCTGCTTTTAGCAGATCCTGCTTACTAAATGGAAATTACTGGAGCCACTTTGCTCAGAATGAGGGTGGGTGGAGCAGGTGGTATATGCTGGGGAGGTGCGGGGGGGGTATGGGAGCTTGAGGCTCAAGAAGCAGTTCTAAATGGCTGAGGAGGATAGCCAGCCTCACAGGGGGTGAGGGGGGACACCAGGGCTGGATGAGCTTGGGAGTCCATGGGGGGGGGGGTTAAGAAGCATACTGCTGTGGTTGAGGGGGAAATAGAAACCTGAGGCCTTGGCAGAGGGGGAGGGACTTTTAGGCCAGTGATGTGGAGTGGACTCAGCTAGGCGCAATTGCTTGTGAATGGCTTAGGAACCTGTTGCTGGGAGTGGTGGTTGGAAAGGCCTGGGAACTACTCCCAGATTTATGGGGATTCCAGTGTTGTACATGTAACCCCCCTGCAAATGGGGGTTCCCAAAAGACTTCCAGGAGCTTGCTTGAATGCTCCAAGCCTGAATGGTGTTTGGCATTTAAGCCATTTATCAATGAGTGTTTTTAGAGCCTCTGGTACTGTCTCTTTAAGAGCTGTCTGCTTGCAGACATAATTAGTTTGTATGGGGGGACTGTGTGCTTCTCTGTTTGAGTACCACTCGAGCTGCTGCCAATTCACTCTATTTTTGCAGTCACTAGGAGTGCAAAGGGAACCTATCTGAAAGATGTAACTGTTTGCCAGAAATCATGTAGAGTAATAATGAAAATACAGTTTGTCTAACCTGCTTTCTTTGCAGTCAGAACTGTGTCTGCCTAGTTCCCCATTCTGGTTTTGAACTGCTGAACTGGACCAATCAGTGGGTAAGCTAGCTCTAAAATGGTGCCTTGACGAATCAGAACTTGGACTCATAATCTGAGCCAGCCACAAGAGGATTGCATGGGCAGTGACTCTGGGAGATGTAGTTTAGACTTAGGCGCCTTTTTGGACCAACAGCAGCAGTCTATTGTGAGTGACAGCCAATCCAGTCAAGAACTGGGAGGAACTCAAAGGAAGTGCCCGGTTTTGTCTGTTGGAGTTTTCAGTTTAGCTTTGGCAGTGAAGGGGAAAGAAACCCTGTGCTCCTTCAGTGCACAGTTTCAGTCAAAAAACGTGTGTAAGGCCCAGAGTTCCGGTCTGCAGCTTGTGTAACTGCTTGTTAGGACTGAATCCGTCCTGTGAAAAGAATCAAAGGATCTCTGAAGAGTAGAAACCAGGCTCACCCTGTAGAAGACTGGAGAAATTGTTGAATTGCACTCGGTCTGTCAGGAACTGAATCTGCTGTGTGTTCTCCCGGGTATTGTGCAGTAATTGCGATCGGGATACAGAAGCAGCCTGCCTGGTATAGTACTTTCTTTTGCCATATAAAAGTGTGAGGAGACTCGTGGAGCTCAAGAGTAGCCCTGCTGACATTGAAGGACCCTATCTTGTTTGGAGGTCGTGAGTACTAATTCAGGGTCGCCCCTGTTGAATTGCCACATTAAATCCAACTGGAATCACTGTACTGCTGACTGTTTAAACTAATTTTTCTTTCACTGTGGAAAGGGCCCCACCAGCTGCCACGGTTTGACTAGCCACTAGGGCTTGGGTACCCAGGGACAGTAACTGGTAGGGATAGGCCTGCACAGAGCCATAGGTAGATGAGTAGAGGATAAGCTAATTAACCTGATTTACCCTGTCCTTGTTATATCCCCTAAATAAATCAGAGCTGCTTGCTTCAGCAAAGTTATACTGCCTGAGGTATTTGTCTATGTTAAGGTACTGTACTGTGATTGTTGCACTGTATCTTATTTCACAGGAGGTCCCAGTGCCGGAACCAGACCTGGGGGTAAGTGTATACTGTGAAGGTAATTTGATATATTGTGTGGGCCACTAGTGGAAGAAAGGGGTTGCAGTGTCCCAGAGGGCTGTGACCAAGTAAGTTTAACTATTGCAAACCCTGACCTCTGGGTGGAGGCACCCGCCATTGGATCCAGGCCCCTCAACCTGTTAGTGGCAAATCAGGCAGGGGTAGTAGCCCCTGGGATAGCGCCATCTAGGGGTTACATACACTCCGGCAAAAATGTTTGAGCTGCAACTAGGGAAAATACGTCAGCATCACAGTCATTACACTGACCCACTTATGTTTCCACATTCTGCCCTGCTACTGTTTGACTGTACCCACTCTCAGACCCTTACCTATTCTCAGAACATCGTCATTTGCACAAATCTGAAAAGTGTTCATTTATAAAGAACCTGCACCCTCTAATGAATGTAACTGAAGAAAGTACTTGTGTCTTTAAACATGTATAGCCTTTTTTTTTGCAGCAGATAATGCTGTTTTGTATTAACTTATTATTTTTTACTGCAGATGATTCCATGTAGCATACTAGGAACAGGGTGCTGTGCCCCCCCCCCCACATTTGTATTGTATTTATTTTTTCTGTGCTGCAGATGATACTGTTTAACACTCCCCCCAATGTTTGTGTTCTATGTAGGTTATCAGGCCCTGCTCCTCCTGGATTTGCATTTTTTACTGCTGCCTCAAATATACACCTGATGAAAAGCACCTTGTGCCTCTGTGTGATCTCACTGTCAGACATTTTATTATTGCACTCTGAAAAGACACTGTATATAGTTTTGTAAACTAAATTGCTCCCTACCGGAGGTTGCAGGGGCACCACCATAAAACACCTAAGTCAGAAATGCATGCAGCATCTGGCCAGAGTGCCACAGTATCACCGGGATTCCCTTATTTATGGGGTTTGAGGTGTAAACAGGTTATGGGGAAAAAAAATCTATTTTTAGCAAAACTACAGGAGAAATACCGGACCAGTGAATCAAACTGCATCATAATGGCCACCGAGAGTCTCGAGGAGAACGAGAGCAATCAGTGATTTGTGCTCATGCATGTATCATGCACCCATCATGCACACTCAGACTGCTCAGAGTGTACAGATCAAACTGCTGTGATAGGCTAGTCTGAATAATCATTTGTTGCACCCTGTGGATGAATGCCAGTGCAGTTCACGGTTTTTGTTTGGGAAAGAGACTGGACCCTTTTGGAGAGAAATGCAGCCTCAGCATTGCAGACTGCAGTGATCACGCGGTGTTTACCTTTTTTCCATGTGGGTTCGTGCATGAGTGGCTAGCGCCAGATATACAGACTGGACCCCAGGACCTGTCGTGGTGTAAAGAAAGCAGCTGTGTGGATCAGACACATTAAACGTAAGCGGGGAGCAGCTGTTTGTTCAGTTTCTGGGACCAGGTTCTGCACAAATCTCGGAAGGGTCTGACAAGTCTGGCCCAGGGCATAAAGGAATATGTAGCTCGACAATTAGAGAATTCTGGTTCAGGCACAAAATTGTTAGCCACGTGTTGGTTTTGTTTAACAAGTGCAATAAGTCTAGCTTTTATTGAACTCTGCAGTACAACTCCTTTATCAGGATCTTCATAAGATGTCATAAAAGAAAAGAATGACTGTTTATGGTTAGGAAGAAAATGTATGCTATACAGATCCTTCTGAAGCATGGAACTGGTTCAAAAACTGGAGACAGATTGGATCCAGCTTCTAAAGAAGGCTAACTGATGGGGAAAGAGAAGTGAAGGAAGTTAATTTTTTGTATTTCTTTTCATTTACTGATGGTTAATGTTGGAGTGGGTATCACACTGCGGGACAGTTGGGGCATCCTTAGTGGATGTGCTCTGTGTGTTATTTCGATCATGCATATGAGACTCTAATGCACTGCAAGGCCAGTTAGGATGCCGCTCTTTTACGTCATAGTGATTTGTATGTTTGGCTAGGGAGGGTCAAACTGCTGCTTGGAACTGAAATGAAATCATTCTGGAAGACTATGTTTGCTGGCAAAGGCACCTTGCTTCACATGAGCTTGTTTCTTCTAGGTTTGCTTGTAAGGACAGAGCAAGGAACATTATCAGAGCAAGGAAAAAGATTAAGGCTTCTTTTGGCTAGGCAGATTTACTGTGTGTTATTTTCTTTTGTATTCAATGGAGTTGTCACTGTTTGTTGCTAACATTTTCTGCTTTATTGTTCTTTGATTCAAATTGCTGTTGCAGGGTATACTTTCTGCTGCATTATTACAGGGTGTGCCTACAGGTTGGTTACTGTTTTGTGCTTACAGATTACTACCGCAATTTTCGCCGATTCAAATTGTTTTTTGCAAGATATATCTTTTGTTACCGCTTTATTTGTCTCTGTAGCAAAGTGTTTTTTACAGGGTATATCTTCTGTGAAATTATTACAGATTTTACAGTTTTTTCTATCATTAGGCTAAGCTTTCAAGGCTACTGAATTTGTTGTTGGTTGATTGTTTCTGCTATTATCCCCTTGTTTCTTTCATCCGTGGTTCTTCTTTTTAAGCAGGGGAAGGGTCCAGCCACCCACCCCCATCCCCAACTACCCCATGCTACACTCCTTTTATAGGGTAGCACAGTTGTGCCATTTCCTGTAGCAAAGCAGGCAGGGGAGGATCACAGGGGTATCCACACAGTGACCTCACTTACAGGGGCACAAGTAATTTAACTTGTTATAAAAAGCTATACAAAAACAAACAAAACAAAAAATCAAACTTTTGCTTTCATTTTCCTCCTTCTGATTACTCAGACCAGGATATAAACCCAGCAACTCATCTGGAATGGATATTATTAACTGCAGATACTGTGGAACACTTTTCAAAAGGGCAGTTATACATGATTTAGGATGCTGTCCTACTTGCTGGACCATTGGAGATCTAAGGGCTCAGGTCTAGGCAGCATGGGCAGAGACTGCACACCTCAAATTGCATATTCAGGAGGAAATATATTATAAGAACCACCCAACATTTCCCCAACATCCAACTAAAGCACCTCGACCACAGAGAGTAGTTGGTCTGGGAGGCTGGCAGGTGGTTAGGAGGGGCAAACCGGGTGCCCCAGCACTCAATACTCTCCAACGTATCACCTCCACAAAGCATATAAAAACTACAAACAGGTATCTGCCTCTATCTCCGAAATCAAACAAAGGGGCAGAGTACACTAAAGAGCAGGACACTGCAGCACAGGAGCTAGCACAACAAAACTCGCCCAAAACAGGAACCAAAACAAAAAAGCAAAAAGGAAATTCAAAACACTTCTGATCATACAGTAGGAGACTCCATGATTCAGGGAGTGGATACCTACCTCCAGCTGTGGGTAATGGTCAGATGTCTCCCAGGTACATCAGCAGGGAGAGACACTGACCGCATTGCTAAAATCATGCAGGAAGCAGAAGGAAACATCGACTTCCTGGTACACATAGGGATGGATAATCTTGCCAGCCGGTCAGTTGTGGAGACCAAGGAACACCTGACCAGGCTGGGAAACAAACTGTCATCCAATTCATCCGGCATCTCCTTCTCTGAGATCCTGCCAGTCTGGGAGAGGGAGGCAGATGGACAGGAGGTCAGAGAAGGGGAGATATGGGAGCTAAACATGTGGCTCAAGGGCTGGTGCCAGGAAAAAGGACACAAATTTGTAGGCAACTGGCAACAGTTTTGGGAGCGAAAGTTCTTTAAATTCAATGGACTGCATCTGACTAAGGAGGGAGTCAGTGCATTGGGGCAGAGGATTGACATCTTTATAGAAATATCAAAGCTACAGAAATTCAGAATACACATAAGGAGCCAGAAGAACAGTGGGTCACCCTGGAAACAGGAAATGGGACAGCCATACAAACTGGGGTTGTCTACAGACCTCCAGACCAGGAGCAGGACATAGACACATTACTGTTATAAGATATATAAAACATGACAGTTAAAAGGGAGGTTCTGATAACGGGAGACTTTAACATGCCAGATACAGATTGGTCTATACCAGCGGGAACATCCACCAGAACTAGACACATAGTGGATTCCCTGCAGGGGGAAGGCCTCAAACAACTGGTAGAACAACCCACAAGAGACAAGGCTATCCTAGATCTAGTACCAACTAACGGGTAAAGGATCACAGATCTCAAGGTAGAAGGTCACCTGGGGGCCAGTAACCATCACATGATATTGTTCAATTTGGGCACTAGAACTAATCATCCCATTCCAAGGCAAAAATATGGGACCAGAGGGACTGACTTTGATAAGATGGCCAACAGAGTTAAGTTAGCCCTGACAAGAAGAAATACAGGTGAGGGGGTACAGGTAAAGTGGGCAAGCATTAAAGATGCAATACTTGAAGCAACATCCCATTGTAAAAGCAAGAGCAAAAGAAGGAGAAAACCACTCTGGTTCTCAAAAACAGTAGCAGAAAAGGTCAGAGCCAAAAAGCTGGCCTTCAGAAAATATAAGGGAATGCAGTAGGACAAGGATAGGGAGGCATACCAAACTTCCCTAAGGGAAGCAGGTAAGGCAGTAAGGCAGACAAAGGCCCAAACCGAGGAAACAATATAATGAACAGTAAAAGAAGGGGACAAGACTTTCTATAGATACATTATTAAAAGGAGAAAGTCCAGATGGGGTATTGCTAAGATCAAAGCGCATAAGGGGGAGTGTGTGGAGGAGGACCAAGGAAAAGCATCTATCCTAAATAGATACTTCTGCTCAATATTTACTGAGGAGAAGGTAGGGCAGGGCCCACAGCTCAGCATCATGGATACAGTGGGGGAGGGAGGTGTGCACTAGTCCCTTCACAAAGGAAAGGGTCCTACAAGAGCTCGCAAAGCTCAGGGTGGACAAGAGAATGGGACTTGATGGCCTACATCCCAGGGTACTAAAGGAGCTAAGGGTAGAACTAGCAGAGCCAATAACAGAACTGTTTAGTAAGTCTCTGAGCACCGGAGAGGTCCCAGAAGACTGGGGAAGGGCTCATGTGATCCCACTCCACAAAAGCAGTAGCAGGGAAGAAGCAGAGAACTACAGACCAGTCAGTCTTACCTCAGTAGTGGGCAAGATTATGGAGACACTCCTTAAGGAAAGGATAGAAACATAGAATTTGATGGGAGATAAGGACTGCTTGGCCCACCTAATCTGCCCATTTTCCTACCTGATGGATAAGCTGCAGATCCTAGTTAACCAACAGCCTACTTCCTCCTACCTCGCACTAGGACTGCCTTTTGTCTGTCCAATGCATTCTTGAATTCCCCCCCTGTTCTTGACTCCACGACCTCCTCAGGAAGGCTATTCCATGCATCCACAACCCTCTCTGTGAAAAAATACTTCCTCACATTACCTCTGAGCCGTCCTCCCTCTGTCTTCAAATTGTGCCCCCTTGTTCTTGCACATCTTTTTTTCTGAAAGATACTACCCTCTTGGACATTGTTGATTCCCTTGAGGTACTTGAAATTTTCTTTCCACAAGGATATACATATTAAGCTCCTTTAGTCTCTCTTCGTATGTCTTCTGGTGCAGACCCTGCACCATTTTGGTTGCCCTCCTCTGGACAGCCTCCACTCTGTCTATAGAAACATAGATAGGATAGTGCAATACCTGGAATTCATAGGAGCACAGGATCCAAGACAACATGGGTTTACAACAGGAAGGACCTGTCAAACTAATCTCATAGATTTCTTTGACTGAGTAACCAGAGTGGTGGACCAAGAGGGAGCAGTTGATGTCGCCTACCTTGACTTCAGCAAAGCTTTCAATACTGTTCCACACAGAAGATTGATTAATATGCTGGGTAGGCTCAGGGTTGGTCAGAAGTTGGTCAACGGGGTGGCAAACTGGTTGATGGGCAGAAAACAGAGAGTGGTGGTAAATGGTATACAGTCAGAAGAGATGCAAGTCACAAGTGGGGTACCTCAGGTATCAGTCCTGGGGCCAGTCCTCGTCAATATCTTCATCAATGACATTGCAGATGGACTGGAGGGTAAGGTTTGTCTGTTTGCAGATGACATCAAGATCTGCAACAGAGTAGATGATCCAGATGGGGTGGGCAGACTGAGAACAGATCTGGATAAACTGGCAAAATGGTCAGAAGAGTGGCAAATGGGGTTTAATGCAAAGAAGTGCAAGATTATGCACATGGGGAAGAGAAACCCTGAAGCCAAATATAGGTTGGGAGGGGAGTTGTTGGCAATCACAAGGGAAGAAAGAGACTTGGGCATCATCATTACAGATGACCTGAAATCATCCAAGCAGACCAGTAAAGCAGTAGGTAAGGCTACAGGGATGTTGGGGTGTATTAATAGGGGTATCACAAGTTGTAGAAGGGAGGGAGGTAATAATCCCTCTTTACGAGACACTGGTTAGGCCCCATCTGGAGTACTGCATGCAGTACTGTAGGCCGCACCTGCACAAGGACACTAACAAAATGGAGGCAGTCCAGAGAACGGCAAACAAAATGGTGCACAGACTGCATCAGAAAACATATGAGGAGAGATTAACGGAGCTCAATATGTATACCTTAGAGCAAAGGAGGGAAGAGAGGTGATATGATTGAAACATTCAAACATCTTAAGGGCATTAACAAGGTGAAAGAGTCTAACACGTTTCAATATAAGAAAAATAGCAGGACAAGAGGACACAGCATGAGATTAGAGGGAGGCCAATCAAGGGGTAATGTGAGGAAGTCTTTTTCCACAGAAAGGGTGGTGGATGCATGGAACAGCCTACCTCAGGAACTGGTGAATATGAATACAGTGCAGGGCTTCAAACAGGCATGGGATAGGCATAAGGGAGCAATGAAGATGAGTATGGATAGATAGATCATTGACAGAGTACAGGCCTATGGCACATTCATAAAGTAGAAATAATGGGCAGACTGGTTGGGCCTTGCGGTCCTTATCTGCCATTAACTTCTATGTTCCTATGTTTCCATGTTTGGTTTATGTATTTCTTGTGTTTATTTATTATTGTTTTGAAGTGAATGATCAGCATGGTTCTTGGACTGGTGTTAGCATGAATGGTGCTGTGGTGGTCACTGGGATAGGAGAACACTAGTCTGCGGTGCTGAATGCGATAGATATGACGGAGGTGGCGACGTCGGGTTGCCAGGCTAGGGGTGGGGACACAAGGAGGTTGAAGGCGGGCCGCGGCTGCACACTATGTGTGAGGGCCAGGCTGAGCAGTGATTTGCACTGACCAAACGTCATCGTCAGGGACCGGTGCACCATTACCAGTGGGAGTCTACTGCGTAGGTCCTGGGAGATAAAAATCACGGAGTGAGACGCAATGGACATGGATGGTGTTGGAGGGGAGGGGGGGTCAACAGTTCAGATTAGAGACATCCATGTGTAGTCGACAGCAGAGGCAAACACAGCTCATAGCCTCTCTCTTCAGTCCATGCATGTTTGAAAGACAAGACAGGGCAAGGACAGATTATGGAAGGCAGAAACGACTGGAGTGAAGTGTTTTGGACAGCAAGACAAGGGATTGGTCAATCTAGGTGTTTTGGACAGCTTGGAGCTGGCCTGTTGTCAGGAGTTACTTGTCGACGTCAGGATTCCTGCTTGAAAATTGGTGAGAAAAGGGCAAGGGCTGACTCGGAGGATTGGAAGGAGGGCAGAGCAGTCACGTGGCACTGGAACTCTCAGGCAGATGCTTGTTTGATTTATTTTTTTATTTTACTGTTCCAAAACAAATTTATATCTAGCTGATCTTGCTATCCCTAACCGATTTTTTTTAAACTGGCTGCCACTGCTGTGGCATCCCACAATCCCCCGTGGCTGCTATTGCTGTGGCATCCCACAATCCCCCGTGGCTGAGGACAGCAGTGTGCTGCAGCTGTGGTATATTCAAGTAACTTGGGCATCTTTAAACTCCATTTCGTCAGTTGCTGGCCCTGCTCTATTCGAAAAGCTAAGTGCACATCACTAATTGGGGCTGAGAGGGGCTGCCCCAAACTTGGCTTATGAGTTTGAGAAGTGAGTGTCCTTCTTTAAATCCAACAACTGCCACTTAACTATTGTGTGCAGGGGGTGCAGAATAGTCAGTTTGACCTTTATTTTTACAGGTGTAACCCCTAGATGGCGCTATCCCAGGGGCTACTACCCCTGCCTGATTTGCCACTAACAGGTTGAGGGGCCTGGATCCAATGGCGGGTGCCTCCACCCAGAGGTCAGGGTTTACAATAGTTAAACTAACTTGGTCACAGCCCTCTGGGACACTGCAACCCCCTTTCTTCCCACTAGTGGCCCACACAATACATCAGAATTACCTTTACAGTATACACTTACCCCAGGACTGGTTCCGCACTGGGACCTCCTGTGAAATAAGATACAGTGCAACAATCACAGTACAGTACTTTAACATAGACAAATACCTCAGGCAGTATAACTTTGCTGAAACAAGCAGCTCTGATTTATTTAGGGGGATATAACAAGGACAGGGGGAAATCAGGTTAATTAGCTTATCACTCTACTCATCTACCTATGGCTCTGTGCACAGGCCTATCCCTATCAGTTACTGTCCCTGGGTACCCAAGCCCTAGTGGCTAGTCCCAACCGTGGCAGCTGGTAGGGGCCCTTTCACACAGAGAAAAGGAAAATTAAACAGTCAGCAGTACAGTAATTCCATTTGGATTTAATGTGGCAATTCAACAGGGAGCGACCCTGAATTAGTACTCACGACCTCCAAATAAGATAGGGTCCTTCAATGTCAGCAGGGCTCACTTGAGGTAAACAAACCTCTTCACACATTTATATAAAAGAAAGCACTATACCAGGCAGGCTGCATCTGTATCCCGATCGCATTACTGCACAATACCCGGAGAACACACAGCAGATTCAGTTCCTGACAGACCGAGTGCAATTTTCAGCAATTCCTCCAGTCTTCTACAGGGTGAGCCTGGTTTCTACTCTTCAGATATCCTTTGATTCTCTTCACAGGACGGATTCAGTCCTAACAAGCTGCAGACCGGAACTCTGGGCCTTACACGTTTTTTGACTAAAAACTGCACACTGAAAAAGCACAGGGCTCCTTCCTTCTTCACTGCCAAAGCTCAACTGAAACTCCAACCGACAAAACCGGCACTTCCTTCGAGTTCCTCCCAGTTCTTGACTGGATTGGCTGTCACTACAATAGACTGCTGCTGTTGGTCCAAAAGGCGCTGAAGTCTAAACTACATCTCCCAGAGTCACTGCCCATACAATCCTCTTGTGGCTGGCTCAGATTATGAGTCCAAGTTCTGATTCGCCCAAGGCACCATTTTAGAGCTAGCTTACCCACACTGATTGGTCCAGTTCAGCAGTTCAAAACCAGAATGGGGAACTAGGCAGACACTGTTCTGACTGCAAAAGAAAGCAGGTTAGACAAACTGTAATTTCATTATCACTCTAAATGGTTTCTGGCAAACAGTTACATCTTTCAGATAGGTTCCCTTTGCACTCCTAGTGACTGCAAAAATGGAGTGAATTGGCAGCAGCTTGAGTGGTACTCAATCAAAGAAACACACAGTCCCCCATACAAACTAATTATGTCTGCAAGCAGACAGCTCTTAAAGAGACAGTACCAGAGGTTCTAAAAACACTCACTGATAAATGGCTTAAACGCCAAACACCATTCAGGCTTGGAGCATTCAAGCAAGCTCCTGGAAGTCTTTTGGGAACCCCCATTTGCAGGGGGGTTACACAGGTATAGCCAGTAATTTTTTGTCATGTAAATTAAATTTTCATGTAGTTCAAATACAGTCTTTAGTCACTTGTGTTCTTTTAACTTATGATTTTTTTTCCAGGACTTCAGGCACCTCTCATGATCCCCTTTGAGCACTTCACTGACTTGACTTGGCCAGGTAAGCAGTATTACTACTGTTCATTATTCAGTTCTGTTTTTCTCCTGGGGCTTTCTGGCTGGAACCTCCTTCCACCTCAGCCAGTTCAGCCTCCCATCCCTCGAGGCTTCTCTCAGCCCATCTCTGGGGATGCAACAGGCCACACATGTCACACTGCTGTTTTGTCTTCTGAAGTGGGATTTGCCATCAGCTCCTCAGTGGTAGTATCCCATTTAATCCAGTCACCCATAGCCGAGGTGAAGCCCGCGAGTACCCACAGGGGTTGGCAGAGGAAGCCCAAAATGGATATGTGGGCGGGGGCACAGCAGGATTCCATCTGCCCAGCCAGTGCCATTTTTCCCCTTAGATCTCTCCCACTGAGAGTGTGACAGCATGATCAGGTACTGGCAAGCCAGATGCACTGACACCACATCATCATCCTCATCATCATCTTTATTTTTAATGCGCCTTTCAAATTTCAAGATGCAGTACAAATTAAAACAATTTAAAACAATGCTGCACACCAGTAACAAATATACAGTACAATATAGACGCTCCTCTTACCAGTGTTACATGTATTTTCCGGATTGTGCCACCAGTAATCACCCAGATGGTGGTAAATCAGCAGGACATGGAGTCCCCCCTCTCTAGAAGAGGAGCGCATCCATGTGGGCACTAAATCCTGGCTGGCCCTGATGCATCCCTGAACCTGGGTTGTTGGCATCACAAGTGGTAGTACTACTACTGTTCAGGCTGGGCCACTGAGACATTGTTGCCTTTTGTTCCTGCCTGCTTAGTTGGCCGGCTTCAGGCCCCATCTCTGTACCCTGGATTGCCCCAACTCCATCACCCTGCCTTCTCCTAGGACTTACCTGTCCTCATGGTATCCCTTCCCCATGATGGAGGCATAGTGTCTGGAGGTTTTGCCTAGGTCGGTGAGTGCAGGATCTACGAGCCTATCAGAGCAGGCATGGTGCGATGGCAAACAGCTTTTTTCCCCACTCCAGCCCCCCCTCCCTGCATACTGACTGTAAAGGGCCTGCGCATGACGTGCATTCAAGCCAGTACTGCCATTCTGCATCTCTTCTCCAGCAAACTGCACTCGCAGCCTGCACTGCCATCCATAGTCATTCAGGTGGCAATCACACAACAGCGTGTAACTTCCTCCCTCCCCAGAGGAGATGAGCATTCTGTGGAATGCTCAGTCCTCCTTTCCCCACTGGCTCCCCAGCAACCCAAGCTTGGTCTCGAACCTGGGTCACCAGCACCATGACTGATAGCATTACCACTGTGCTGGCCAGCCAGCCAGCCCAATAACCCCTTGTTAAAGGAACCGTGTTGTGGAACTGAGTAGTGTTATTTACCACAGAAAAAATATTACTGCTCTCAGTGCACAGGCTAGCAATTAGAGAAACTAAGTCATGGCCGGACTGTAGTACAAGGTGGCCACCCCAAATGCTGGTACTCTACCGTTTCTTCTCCCCCCAATCTCAGTCAGTCTCTGTGTAACACTGTCTGGCATGAAGTCTCTGCCAGCACTCTGATTTCTCCACCACCACCACCAGCGAGTGCTGTTGGTTGGTCTTTTTAAGGTTGCTTGTTGTGATTCTGTCCTTGGGAGTACTTCCTGCTCTGCTGTCTTGAGGAAGCTTTATTCTGTCCTGTTATCACTGCCTGCCTTGCTCCCAAGGAAAGACTGACAAGCAAGTCCCCTCACAAAGTGTGCAGGGTCCCCCACTCTCTGGGAATATAGGTCAGTGGCAGTAGTGATCAGGGTCAAGGGTGCTTAATTCTGTGGACTCCTATATGCACTGTGCATGTGCATAAGTTGTTTTTAGTAAGATATAGAGCACTTGTGTCAAAACAGGGGTAGAAATACAATACGAATGGTGGTAAAAGACCATTTTGGAGGATTTTGTTAAAAAATATAGGGTGCTGGCAAAAAATACAGAGTGGTGGTAAAAAAAATAGGGAGGTGGCCCACCGTGCTAAACAATGAATGGGGAACACTGGTCTGAATGCCCACCCTCAGCCCTCTACTACAGCATTCCTCCAGCACAGTATCCCTGGCTATTTCATTGCCTGCTGAGTGGGTTTCCTACGATGACACTGTTGACGGCTGCTTTACTGCCTACAAAGTGGGCCTTTTTCTGTGCCACCATCGGTGGCTCCTTCATTGTCTGCCAATTGGGCTTATACGTATACTGACACTGGTGGCTGCTTCATTGCTTGCTTGCTTATCAGGCCTTCATGACTTGCTCTGACAACCATGAAGGAGGAAGACAGAAAGCCAGCAGTCTGGGAAAGGAGAAGCCCCTCCTGTACCCACCAGATGACAGGGAAAGAAACATAGAAGTTGACAGAAGAAGGAGATCACTAGGTCCATCTAATCTGCCCATTTGTTTCCAAACTTTTCCATACTCCATTTTAGAAGAAATGGGCCCATAGCCCAAGGTTTACACTAGCCTACTGGACCACTGGCTAAATTATATTTAAAATAAATGCTACATCCACAGCATTTGCTGTTTTATTTCTTTGTCTTCTCAATTTTTCTCTATTTCTTTTTTTTTTTCCCTTCCACCCCTCCCTGCTGGCTATCCTTCAGGCTGCCAATGGGCCCCGTAGCTAACTTCCACTTCCGTTGCTAGCCACCTCCACCACCACCACACATTGCAGCTGCTTCTGGGAGGTAACCAGGTGTAACCCTTCACTGGGTGGGTCCCCCTCCTCCGAGGGGAAAGACGCCAGTGGGGGCTGGCCAGTGCACTCCTTCATTGGCCCCCTGGGCGCTGCTGTGGCAGTCTCCGGGGCTTCCTGAAAATTCTGTGACAGCAGGAGACTGGGCGGATGTCATCCGGTCGAGCGGGGAGCTTTTTCCTGTTTTTGTCCCCGGGGGCGTGGCTTTAACCCATCGTCAAGACATACGCTGACGTCCACCATGCCCCCACCCAGTCAGCGAGGCCCAACACTCTGCTGTTCTCCCGGCCTATGCCAGGAGTTAGCAGGTGCTGGACCACATCCCCTCCCTCCCCCCAGGAGAAGGTGAGCAGACATCGGACATTCAAGTCTTCTGCCCCCAGCCGGCCCTCTGGCATCCCGGGTCTGTTCCTGAACCTGGGTCACCAGTGTCACAAGCGGAAATCCAGCCACTGCACCAACAGGCTGGCAATTTCTCTCTATTTCTAAATCTTTTTTTCACTTTCTTTTTCACTTTTACCTTAAACAGCACTTGTTCTCTAAATAGGTATGTGGCGAAATTCCCGCGAAATCAGCAATTTCGCCTTGCAAAGTATTATGCAAAATTCCGCCATTCCACAAAATATTTTGCTGGTGTAAAGCTGCAAAATTTCACCTCAAAATACAAAATGTTGCCCAAAAATGGCACCAAAAAAAAAAAAATCACCTGTGAGCGACAAATGTTGCCATTTCGCTGGCAAAATTTTGCACTCCATGGACAAAGTTTTGCACTACGCATGCGAAATTTCGTATTTCACACTCGTGAGAAATTTCACGAAATGCGCAAAATCCGCAAAATATTTCATGTAATGAAATTTTGCAATTTTGCCCATCTCTGTCTCTAAATTTCCTTTTACTTCATTTCTGTACTCACGCTGTAACTCTTGTACTTCCCAACTACTCGCTCTCCTCGCTGCTATTTTCTCCCATACAAACCCATTTTCCCCTTTATTTCTACAGATCTGAAAGGACACCAGCCCCCTATCACATAAGTATTGTTTTATGTTTAACCTTCCCTATTTGTCCATTTTTTTCCCAAAGAACTATGTATCCTTTGTGATCCCATTGCTGTTATTTTACACGTATGACTGGACCCCCATCCCAGGTTCCATAGAACCCAGTTAAGAGGATTCCCTACTTATCTTTGCTAGCTGGGTAAGCTGTAATGGTACAGTGACTAACACAGACAGCCACGGTTGCATAGCTTTCAAAGAATGGATAGATTGGATAAAATAGTAACAGAAAGAATGTATAGCATAAACAAAATATATTACAGATAAATACATTCTTCTAAAATACAATGGGTTCAGTTAATGCTTTTGAATAAGTCAATTTTCATGTGATGTTCACGATCAGGTATACCTGAAACACATCAGAAGTAATCAGGATTAATATGATAGCAATAATTAGTTGAGTATTGTTACACAAAAAAAGGGAAGCTTAAAAATTCAAAGATATAGCTATTCCTGTTTTAAGCCAAAAGAAATCCTAATGGATTATTTATGGATTACATTTGGCTGCATATGAAGAAAAAATATGTAAATGAGCACATTTTGCCTGCATTTGGATTTCTTTTTAGAAAGACTTTATTTTATATTGTAAATGCATTAAATCCACGGACATTTTTGTTCCTGTTCTATTTTATCCTCATCCTATGCTTCTCCTCCAAGCCTCAACCAGTGTCAAATGTGCCCATCCGTCCTTATATGCTGGAGTTACCGCACGACTTTCAGCACCAAAACTTCAGAGAAGCTGCCCCCCACCACCACTATGTTACTACAGTCAGGAGTGCCACTGAGCATCAAACCGCACTGTACACTGAAGAGCATCAGAGGTGTTGATTCCGTCTGCTAATTACCATAATTCGCACACACTAAAAAAGCACTGCAACACTGCTTTAGGCAGTGTTGCTGGTCCAAGAACAACACTGCACATTGCAGTATGTAACCGCTCCCCCCAACCGGCCCCCCTTATTTAACCAGCAGGGCTTCTCCTCTCACCACGAACATCTAGGGGCAACAGAGAGGGGATGGGGGTTTACATACTAAAAGAAACATAGAAAAAAACAGAGAAAGTGGCCACCATTAGGCTAGTTGGACCAGACTGTTATACAAAAACAGTGGACCAAGTGTGGCAACTACCTGGCACACACCTGGTTGGGACCAATTACCATGGCGAGCAACCCAGGTCCCTGGGAGAAAACGTTTGCTCACAATTATGCTAGGTTTGCACCTCTGGACAGGGGCACCCAAGTAAATCCAGACACATGGAAGCAATGACAATACTGTCCAAACCAGGTTGGGATCTAAAGTGTGGCTTTTATTCACATAACAAAGTAGGAATAATACAAAGCGAAGATGGACCCCCATGGGGCTACACATACTGGTATTGCAGATTCTCCACTGTACAGAAATTCCTGAAATTCCCATTTAGCATAGGGTAAAGAAACACAAAGCAGTGAACACTCCTGGTTCTGAAACTAAAGGTTGGCATACACGGCCGGACTAGTACTGCTCCCATTTCCCACAGGAATGATAGTGGTACCCATGACCACACTGAGCACATCCAGGCTCAACTCTTCCAGAACCCACTATACTGGGGTAAACTGAAGAAACAGAAACTCCAAATCCACTTCTCGGGGTAATTACTTCCATTAGGCATTTGCCAAATGCACTAAATGAAAATGTACTGGTGCCCAAACTGAACACAGAGAGGTAAACTGGTTACTCCAGATGGGAGTCTCCCACCTTTTGCTTCCAAGTTTATACTCAGCCATTCATTTGGTTAATAACACCCACACAGAAGAAAACTTGTAGTTGTTGTCTTAAATGTTCACCACACTTAAACTACTGACACACCCCCGAGTGTCAAAGTTAAAAAGTTCTGTACTTGAACAGTCACATTCTCGGACTCCAACGTAGGCAGAAACTTTGTTTAGTACTGGGTGACTGGTCCCTTTGACAGATAAATTCACCCCAAGGTATTGCAGATGCCCCTGGGCTGACACAGACAAGATTTGTACTCACAACGAATGAAGATGTACAAGGCAGCTTCACCAAACACAACAAATCAAGGGGATTGCCCCTGAATCCCAGAGTTTGCCCCCATCGCTCCTGGGATAGGGCACGGAAAACCTTCTGGATCATGTCTCCACCACTTCAGACAACTGTCTTCTTTGTTCTTCTTCTAGTGTGAAAACAAACTAACAAAAAGGGGTAGCTCTTTGTCAGACTTAATCTGAGGAGCCGCCCAGCAGCTGCAGCCTCCTCCTTGAACTCCACTCTACAACTAACTAAACATTCCAATTCACTCCAAAGCAGCTGAGATTGTGGCATATGCTGCTGCAAGAGTTCTATGATTACATCATCACTCCAGCTCAGACGAAGACAGTGTGACAGTGTGAAACCCATTTACCTAGCATTTCACAAGCTGCCTTCCCTGCCTGCCACTGATTCTAACTGGGATTCTACTAACCCCGGGGAACAAGGGGATTACAAGTGCATTTTGCAGTGTGACTACAGTGTTAATTAACATAATTTGTACACTCTGTACCGACACTGCATGCACACTACCATAATACTATGAGTACACTATGAACCACTCATGTAGAACAAACTGAAATGAAGTGCGCAAGAAGTGTACACTGCTACAGTAACACTGAAATATCACTATTCGGTGGCTTTTTGGACACTTCACTTCCCTCTGGGATGTTATGAGCATTCATTTACAGAAAATGAAGTAAAACTCAACATACAAAGGGGATCTTTGATTACCTCACATATTAGAATTGGCAGGGGAAAAAAATCTGTGACATAAAATGGAAATCTTATTTCATGCCATGTTTAATCTTTACTATTTGAAAACACAAAATAAGCAATCATCATTCCTAAAAAAAGTTTTAAATGGCTGTGGGTAAAAAATGTTTCTGAAAAGAAGACAATATCAATACACAAAAAAATTGAAATGGAGAAATAAGGCAACATTAAGCTAAAAGAATCAAAAACTGGATTTCTTTTTTGTGTGTGAAGTCTTTCAATAACACTGTTTTCTTTTGTAAACAATTAAATCATTTTCATGGCAAAAAAAACATGTCAGACACCATTTACACCACTTCTGCTTTGTTCCTTTCACATCAGCTTCCTTACCTCCAGCTTCATGATTCCCTGTTTTAGTTTCTAGCACCACCTGCTTACAATTCAGAACTACACTGCTTAGAACCCAGAGCAGCACTTCAGTTTGGGACTAGAAGGAGTTTAGTAGATGTTCACAGAAAACAAGTTTCCTCTGCAGCACTCTCTCTCTCTGTCTCTGTGCTCCTGTTTCCTCCATAACTACTGTCAGAAGCAAAAATACACTTCCTGTCCACCTCTGAAATGTGTCCCTAAATTATTTAAATCAGCTAATTAATATTCATGGCATGCTGCAGCAGGGGGAGGGGTTCCCAGACATTAGTAATCCCATAAAGGAAAATTTAACCCTCATATCTTCTAAATGTAATTTGCTTCCATGTCAACAGACAACTCTTTTCATGTAGCTGTTAAAAATGTATGCAACTGCTTCAGTTAGTTTTCGCACTTCATACTAAGCCCTGTCACTCTCTTGGGAGGGTCCATTTCGTGGTTGTTGAAATCTCATTGTTCCTGAGAGCTGCATTAGCATATGAGAATGTGATACGTAATCAACTTTTAAACTCCCCAGTATGCCTGTCTGCTGAAGCAGTTTTAAAAGGAGCAAGCTGCAAGAAGGTGTGAAATACCACATTTACCTTCAGTGAGTTTTGCAAGCTATCTGAGTTGTAATGCAGTTTTTTCCTCTTTAAACTCCATTCGGTTTATGAGTTTCCAGAGAGTTTTTGCAGGGTGTTTGTTATTTTAGCATAGAGATACATGATATAAATGGTTGATCTGATATCATGTTCTCATATGCTAATGCAGCTCTCAGGGACAATGAGATTTCAACAACCACGAAATGGACCCTCCCAGGACAGTAATAGGGCCTAGTATGAAGTGTGAAAACTAACTGAAGCAGTTGCATACATCTTTAACAGCTACATGAAAAGAGTTGTCTATTGACTTGGAAACAAATAACATTTAGAAGATATGAGAGTGCAGTTTTCCTTTAAAGAGGCAGGAGCACATGCAGAGCTGATGTCTCATTACTAGGATGACTGGGAAATTGTGGAAACAAATTACCCAAAATTGTGGAGTTTTTTGAAAAATTGCAGGTAGATTGTGGGAGTTCTACTATAGATCCTGAGTGCTTCACAAACAATCTTTTCTTTTTTTCTGCAGCATATATTTTATTTATTTTGTTTACTTATTGAATTCTAGGATTATAAATTCCTTTGCACCAAAGGTTCATTTACAAAGGTTCTGTGTCAGAGAACAAAAAATGAGCAATACAAGCAGAATGAGACAAAGAATACATGAACTAAGAGAAGTAATAAATTGTCATAATTTTTTACAAATTTGAACATGATTCTGGGGCAAATGGGGGAGGACAACAAGTGAGTAAGAGGCAGTCAGTAATAAGACTTTGTCACATAGTGCAGGTTTCAATGCTAAGTGCTAGGGGGAACAGGAGGCAGAAAGAAAGAGGGAGGAAAAAAGAGAAAAGCAAAGGGAAGAGGGAGGTGAGGGAAAGGGTAGACAAAGGGAGTTAGGAAAATGAGCAGAGAGGAAGGGGGAAATGAGAAGTAGGGGCAGAGAGGGGGGGGTGGAGGGGCAGCCTAGGTGGTGCAATCACAATTGCTAAGATTAGAGAGGTGCTGGTGTAGATTATGTTTGAATGGACCAAGTCTAGTCGCTGACCAGACTGCAAGAGGGAGACTATTCACTAGAGAGGGTGCCCTGGCAAAAAAGGAGCATTGAGCTTGGGTGGCGCAACAAAAAGGGAATTCAGAAAGAGTGACTGTCAGTGCTTCAAGTGCTATGGGAGTGAGTGGCAGGTGACATCAGGTCACATTGGGGGGGGGGTAAGGACAAGGCAGGTTTTTTTGGCCAGGAGGCAGGTCTGGTAGGCAATTCTTCTTTGTAGATGGAGCCATGACTCTTGTTTATAGAGCTCACAGGTATGGGTTCTTTTACCAGCACCTGTCACAAGATGACAGCACTTATTAAGGGCCGTACTGATTCTTTATTTATTTATTTTATTTAGCTTTTGTTGACCGGGTAAGTGCACTAGACAAATCCTGCCTATTTTCAGGCACGACCCGGGGGAAGGGGATACAGATGAATGCCAACTGACCTTGAACCGGATTAAGCTGTTGGTGATATTTTTAGTGAATGAGAGAAATTTGGCCAGGACACCGGGGAAATTCCCTACTCTTTTCGATAAGTGCCAGGGGATCGTTAACATCCACCTGAACTACCACCAATCCAGGGAGATGGGACCTCGGTTTAACGTCTCATCCGAAAGACGGCACCTCAGAAGTGCAGCACCCCTCTCATACTGCACTACAGTGTCAGTACTGGGATATTAAGCCAAGTGCCAGATGTGGGAACTGAACCCACAGCCCTCTGATCTCCCGGCCTCAGAGGCGAGTGTGCTACCTACTGAGCCACTGACACTGCTAAATTCTTCTTAGAGTGGTGTCAGTGGCAGCTCCATAGAAGATCAGGCCATAATCAATAATCAAGAGGACAGAGCTGGTAACATCTACACGTATTGCCTCTTGGGTTAGGCAGTTGCAATGGCAGTATAGCGAACCTATTCTACAGTTAATAGCTCTGGAGATTAGTTTTACATGGGCAGCATAGGAGAGCAGACTGTCTAGCGTAACACCAAGGTATTTAAACTCACTGACTTGATCTATGTGGAGGTGTTGCGTATTCAGGATATTTAACTTGGACATTTTGTATTTGCTGTGGGGGTTGACAAACAGCATGGACTTTGTTTTTTGTAGTTCATCAATAGTTTTTTTTTTTACCATATAATATTTTATTGCGGTATTTTAAGTGCTTTCATACAGTAGAAGGTAAGCAGCACAGTCTACCAATTACTAAGTATGGTACAGTCCAAAAGGTACAATGGAAAAAAGTGTTATTCTTCGTTACACATACAGTCTCATTATAAGTCATAAGTAACTGGATATCTGGGTTTCATATTACAGTTTCTTAAAAAAATATAGTACTTTCCAGGAGAGTAATGCATAAAGATGAACTAAGCCCTAGATATGGGCAGATGCTTATATCTTATGATAGATACGTATCTTCCCATCACATAATCTATGATATGACTAACGGAATACCATCGGCTTACTAAATAGGTGGGTTAGAGGGTAACTCTGGGGTTTTGCAAAAAGGGGAGCTAAAATATGGATTCCATCTCTGATGATAATGGTGGAGAGTACCCCTCTGAAGGTGGGAAAGCCTATCAAACAGAAAGAGCTTGGCCAAAGCTGCATGTCAGGCAGTGCGAATAGGGATGCCTGGCTGTCACCAAAACTTGAAGAGAAGGCGATTAGCCTCCAGGATAGCTACCAGAGTCCAGTCCTTAAGGGGTTTAGATAGCTGAGTCAAGGCTGAAGTGTCTCCCAAACATAGTTTGATGTCAGTCAAAACAATTGATTACTTAAGTACTAAAGAAATATCCGAGGCAACCACCTTCCAATAAGTTACCAAGTTAGGGCAGGACTATAAAATATGAAGAATATGTGCCTCTCCCTGGGAGCAACGCTAACACTTGTTATGGCCAAGCAAACCATGAGAGTGGAGAATCACTGGTGTGCGTTGACACAACAATAAAATTTTTACCTGTAGGAAGCGACTATTGGTGTCACTATAAGTATGGTATATATCCTTAAAATAAGAAGTCCATTGAGTGTCAGAGATGGGAGAGCCAGTATTTAGTTCCCACTTCTTTTTGTAAGACAAAGTGGCATTGGATTGTGAGTCTCTCCAAGAACTATAGAAGCGCCCCATAGAAACAAAGAATTTGACGGCAGACAAGGACCGCTTGGCCCAACCAGTCTGCCCATTTCCCTGCCTACTGGATAAGCTGCAGATCCTAGTTAACCAGCAGCCTACTTCTTCCTACCCCCACCCACTAGAATTGCATAACTCCCTTGCTGGAGGGAAGACGGTGCAAGCTAGCTAACCATGACCACTGTGTAATCTCCTGTGATTTGGGAAGAAGGGGGGCGTAATGCACTGCAAATTTGTAAGTATCTCCAAAGGTCTTTGTGTGGTAGAGAAAATTGTCTTTGTAACTGATCAAAGGGAGGCAGGGAGTATGTACCTGAGGGAGAAAGATCTTGTACAACCTGAATTCCGGCTTTGTGCCAGAAAGGCTAACATATTGACACCCCATCGATTTGAATAAGGTTATTGCACCATAGAGGAGCATATTGTATTGGAGGATTCCAGGACTGTCTAGGCAAATGAGATTTGGCCCTAAGGCACTTCCAAGATTGGGCTGTGCATAACGCTGTGGACGGAAGGGAGTGTATCAAGCGTGACTGCGGGATGAGAAGCATATATAGGGATACTGCACTTGCCAGGTCAGATTCCAATTGAACCCATATCGGGAGACCCATAGCATTGGGCACAAACCACTTGGTTGCTTGTGCAGCTATACATGAAAGGTAATAACCATAATACCAGGGGACATTAAAGCCTCCCTGGGACCAGTGTGCCTTCAATTTATGCTTACCCCACCGAGGCGGTTTGGAGTCCCATAGAAAATTGGTTGTTAGTTTATGTAAAGCAGTGAAAAGCTTGGGTGCGAAAGGGATAGGTAGGTTGTTTAGCAGATACATGATGCGCGGTAGCAAGAGCATGCGAAGAGCTGCTATCCTGCCAGGTAAAGAAAGTTGCAGCTTACGCCATCTCTCAACTTCTACAATTAACTGTGCCAACAATGGAGAAAAATTGACAGACTCGATTGCCTGCCAGGCCATTGGTATACAAATACCCAGGTAGGTAAACCCGGTGCTTGCCCAGGACAGATTAGTTCCTTGAATGCAGGTCTTGGTACCGTGATTATTTAGGGGGGCTAAGGTGTTTTTTTTTTTTTATTAATACAGAGTCCAGAAATCGCTCCAAATTCTTCTAACATCTGAAGCACTTTCGGTAGGGTTTGTTGGGGGTTAGAGAGGGTTAGCAGGAGGTCATCCGTATAGGCCGCTATCAAGTAGGGTTGATTGACGATGACAATGCCTTGAATTTGTGGGGAGGCAATAAATGTTCTGATCAGTGGATCCAGGGCCACCAAGAATAGTAAAGGGGATAAGGGGCAACCTTGTCTCGTGCCTCTGTGTAACTCAAAGGAAAGGGGGAATCTCACTATTGGTGAGGATACGGGCTGTGGGGAACAGTAAAGAGTACGTATCCTCTGCATAAATGAAGTACCACAGCCATACCTGAGAAGGACTTGATAGAGATATTGCCATTCAATAGAATCAAACGCTTTGGAGAAATCAACCGCCAAAGCCGCTATGGGGAGGGGGGATTTGGAGGCATGCCATTTCAGGTTTAGGAGGAGTTTGGTATTATCCATCCCCGATTTTCCCCTCACGAATCCCATTTGGGAAGGGTGTATAATCAACGGAAGAATAGACGTCAAACTAGATGCCAATGCTTTGGCTAATATCTTTGTGTCAACTGACAGAAGGGATATCGGCCAAAAGTTGGCACAGTCCAAAGGATCAGATGATTTTCTTCGGGAGAAGGGAAATTATTGCCTCCTTCATAGTAGGGGGGAGAGATACAGAGGTATGGGCAAAGTGTAAGGCACGCTGCAGTGGTTGGAGAATATCTGGTCCAAGGGCCTGGTATAACTCTACAGACATAGCGTCTGGTCCCGGGGCTTTCCCCCGTGCCATTTGGGATAATGTCAGTTGGAGCTCTGCACAAGAGACGGGTGATTCCAGAAGGATCACCTGTTCAGGGGTGAGAGTCGGTAATGGGGTTTGTCGACAAAATTTGGCAAAATACTCCTGTAACTCTGGAGCAGTAGTGGGGGACTGAGATTGATAGAGGGATTGGCAAAACTGCTGCATAGTAGTGTTGATTTGTTTGGGATTGGTTGCTATGGAGCCCGCAGAGATGCAGAGGGTGTGTATTCGTATAGCTGCCTGCTGTTTCTGTAGGCAAAAGGCAAGTAACTTCCCTGCATGCTCACCATTGGCCCAATAGGCCTGCTTTGACCTCAAGAGGTGCCATTTGGCTATTTGATGCAAGATTGTGTTAATTTGATATTTAAGGCCAACTATCTGTTTATATAGGGCATTATCTGGGGTCGCTTGAGAGATAGCTTTAAAGCGACGTTCCAAAGCAACTAAGTTTGCTTGGAGCTGGGCCAAAGTTTCCCTGCATTTCCAATCACGTGCTGCTGAAAAGGCAATGATGTGACTGACCCCTTAATACCACTTTAAACACCTCCCAGACAGTGCATGGGGAAACTCCACAATCTGCATTGAGGGGAAAATTAATCTTTTGTGGCCAGTATGAGGTATGGGCAAAAGTCTGGGTCCTGGAGCAGCAGTGTATTACAGCACCAGCGAGTACCAGTGGAGCGATGCTCTGGGGGAGTAAATCTCACTGAGACAGGGGCATGATCTGATATTTGAATCAAGCCAATGTTAGAATCAGAAAGGCATCTGGCTGCTAATTCATTAGCAAGCCAGAAGTCTATATGACTGTGGGACTTATGAGGCACAGAGTAAAATGAGAAATCCCTACCCTTGGGGTGGTCCCTATGCCAGACGTCTGTGAAGGCCCATTCCTTTAACATACATTAGAGAGATTGCTTGGCTTTGGAGTTAGCATGAGGGGTGGGATGGGATTTGTCTAAAAATATATCTCCTACCATATTAAAGTCCCCACCCAGAATTACAGGGAGCGGTGATCTCTCTGGCTGTAGCTGTGATATGGCCTGACTGATCGCGGGGAAAAAATCCACATGCTCAACATTGGGAGCATACAAGTTGCCCAGTAGGATAACACCTGCAGGGGAAGATAGCTTTGCCACTAGCCAGCGGCCTTGCATGTCTTTTTTGACTTCTTTCACCACCCAGGGGGAAGCACAATGAATGAGAGAGGCTAATCCCTTGGATTTAGTGTTGAGGAGCTGGCCAGCAGTTCTCCTACCCAGAATTCTTTTAACCAATTGGTACATTTAGATAACAGGTGGGTTTCTTGAAGGAGTGCAATGTCTGCCCACAGGGATTTCAAGTTTTGTAAGACTTTTGTATGTTTAACTGGATGGTTTAACCCTTTCACATTCCAGGATATCCAGCGATATCCGTGTTGGGCCCCAGGAGTAGTAGACATTTTATCACACAATAGGTACTTACAGAGCATCCAGTTGAATGAGGGACAGAGAGGTTACCAACTTGCGGGGCCAGAAATACCTGAGGGAGGGTAGAACTATCAATACATGTACTAGCACTGTAAAGGATATAAGCATCGCCTGTAACATCCGGACTGCATTTCTAAGATGTAGATAAGGCTGTAACTACAATCCAAGAAACAATGAACAGAAAGCTAATTGATATTTAAACACAGTAATTCAATATTAAAGCGGGCAACTAACCCAGTAGAAAACAGAATAGTGCCAAAGAAAGACACAACAACAACAGTAATGTGAGACTGGGGGTCAATGCAAATGAGGGTAATATAAATATGTACCCTGCAGCTAAGCTATCCCCAATGCTCAACTCAGGAGGGTCTTGTGTGGATGATACAGAGAACTGACTCATCCTAGACCTGCCCTGACCCTTGGTCGGATGCCCCGAACTGCGTGGAGAGGGGGAAGGGGGAAGGAGGGAAAGGTCGGCCTACCCACCTGCTGGTTGCTTGACTGAAATGAAAGACCACCATATGTAAGGTGGGAGTGCGCCAGGCCTGGGAGTTAACTGCTGCTCATGTGGTACATGGGGGGGGGAGAAAGGGCTAGTTCACCCACTTGCCTTCATAGCTAGGAATACCAAGTGATCAAAAGGGGGCTGCATTAAAGCATCTATCTAGCCAGCGTTAATCTTTCCAGGGGGGAGAGGGTAAAAGGCATAGAGGGATCCACATAGCCATACTAAAACCACGGTATAGGCTGGGGGGGAGGAAGACATAGTGGGGAGAGGGAGGAAGTTGTGGAGTGTAAACTCGTCCCCCACCATACCGCCCCTTTTGAATACAGAATTAGATAGTCCAATTCCAGGGAATCCAATAGATTAGCCTTCAGCCATCTTGGGGGAGCCCCGAGGGTTACATCCAGGATCTAAAGGTGTCTGCACCACTGCAGCCGCATAGCTGATGAGACCAGGTCAGACTGGTGAAAGAGTGTCTACCAGTTCCACTAAGGATGTTTCAGGAAGATCTGCCCAGTCTGTCACTTGCTCAGCGTCCATATCTTGGATTCCATTCACCACCTGGTTCAGCATAGGAGAAGGTTCATCCCTGGAGATCTTTGCAGGTGGAGCTGCTGTGGATTTGGAAGGTGAATATTGTGGGCCACTCCTAGATCTCTGTCTTGGCTTCAATGATGGGTTTAATCCTCGCTGAGGAAGGGAGGGCTGCAAATTGGATGCTTGCAACGCCGTTGATAATGAATTGGCATTGGAGCCAGTCGTTTGAGAGGCAGTCTTCGCTGGGGGACCCTTTTGGTGAGGGACCTGTCTGGTCTACAAATAGGGTGCAGGGGAACCATATGTAGAAAAAAGGTTCCTACCCAGAGGCGGTGCTGGGGGAGGCTCCCAAAGCTTCCTGGGATTTGCAGAAGGACACTGAAGGCCTGGCCATAATCGAGCAATCCATCTTTCTATGTCCCCTGGGTGATCAGCGATGAGCTCATGACCTTCCTTGGCAACATGCAATCTAGTAAGATTTTTGAATTTAAACTTGAAGTCATGTTGATAAAGAAATCTTTTAATAGTCCTGAATGTTCTCAGTGCTGCAGTCGTTTCCTGAGCGAAGTCCCTGTATATGGCAATTGGGGCACCCTGCCAAGAAAGTTCCCCTAAGTCCCTAGTGGCCTGAAGGATTCTCTCTTTAGTGGTGTATCGCAGCAAATAGGCTACAATTGGCCTGGGTGTATTGGAGTGTTTGTTTACCCGAGCAGAGACTCTGTGTGCCCTCTCGATTTCAATTGGGCCTCTCCATTGGTCCCCTAGCATGCGAGGCAAATTTCATTTAAGAATTGCTCCATTGATTGTCCTTCAGCCCCCTCTGGGAGGCCAACTATACGCAAATTATTGCAGCGGCTGTGGTTTTCATGATCCTTGGCCTTCTCCCAAAGCGCTGCAAACCTTTCTTTGTGCTGTTGGAGCTGCTGCCATACCTGAGCTTGTTGAACTTCACAAGCTTCGGCTCTTTGCTCCGCCACATTCATTCTGTTCTATAGTTGTTAGACATCTTTAGTAGTGCCTGTTAAAGTTAGGGTGATATCATCGACTCTGGTAATTAAAGTTTCCAGGAGTTTGGTAATACGTTGTAAAGATTCCCCAACAGCCATTGGTTGGTCCATTATCAGGCTCTGACTCTCTGATGTTTGAGACAACATAAAAGGACTATCCTATGGTCAGCAAGGTAGTAGGGGATCCGTGGACTAGAGACAGCCTCCATTGGAAGGAGGGATAGGGATACAGATGCTCCGCTGATTGCCAAGCCTGTGTTGCACAAATATGAGGCCTGTGTGGCCTAGGCCCCGAGCGGGCCAAAACGAGTCCAGATCACAGCATCACCAAAATCGTATATGTGTTCCAAAATCCACTAAAAGGACACACCACCCAACAAGTAGGATATTACCTGTGCGTTAAGCCGTTGTTTACGATAGGAGACTCCACGGGATTGCGGCATCTGAGCGTGGATGGGCTAAAGTCTAGTGAGAGCTACGGAGCTATGCTGCCATCTTTTTCGGCGGCTAAACCACGCCCCCCTAATCAATAGTTTTTTTTTCAGATTTACTGTACTTTTTCCAGCAGGTCCTCCATCAGGCTCTGCCCTGGTCATGGCTCCCAGACTCCTACCTACTGTTAACTGCCAACACTCTCCAGGTCACCCCCCGGCTTGCCTCCCAGCACTACGGAACCAGTAACTGGTTGGGAGAGCTGACGATGGTGGATAATTGAAGTCCGGGGAGGGCTTCATGTAGATGGAGGGCCCATCCATTTTTTACTTCCCCTGTAAGCAGGGGCGGGGACGTGCCATAACGTCCAGTGTCCGCCCCGGCCCTGGAGTTGTTGATTAGGCGCCAGTGCATGGTGGTGAACCCAGAATCCACTGAGTGTCACCACTGCACCGAGCACGCAGTCCCCCCTGGAGAAGTAGAGCTTCCAGAGATGCTCAATCCTTCTCCCCCGGCTGGCCCTCCGACGACTCGGATCTGTTCCTGAACCCGGGTCACCGGTGTCACAAGTGGAAATCCAACCACTGCGCCAATGGGCCGACATCAGTAGTTTATGTTGATCAAACCACTTTTCAATTATGTTAAAATTGAGTTGCAGGTCAGTGGATAGCTCGAGAGGGTTAGCATGTGAAGAGAAGATGACAGCATCATCTGCATATAGGATCATATTAGTGTTGCATGCAGCTGGGAGGTTGTTTAAAAATAGGCTAAAAAGAAGTGGTCCAAGGATGGAACCTTGGGGCACACCAGAGCGCACTGGGAGGCAGTCAAAGAGCATGCTCCCAATTCTGACTCGCTGGTGCCTGCCCAACAGGTAACTTTCAAACCAGTGTCTAACTTCAATGGCTAGACCTAACGCAGAGAGTGAGCGCAAAAGGAGCTGGTGATCAACCGTGTCGAAAGCTTTTGTCAAATCCACATACACTGCGCCAAGCAGCTGCCCTGAGTCCAGGGCCCTATGAATATGTGTTGTAAAGTCAAGTAAGGCAGTGATAGTGCTATGCACTTTCCTAAAGCCGTGTTGCTGTGGGGACAGGATGTTATATTTGTCCAGGTGTTCTGTGAGTTGATCAGCAACTATGCGTTCTAACGCTTTAGAAAGTGGGAGGGGGATTGAGATAGGGCAGTAGTTGGAAGGTTGAGTACGATCACCACTTTTGTGTATAGGCACTACAAAGGCAGATTTCCAGTGCTGAGGGAACTGCCTGAGAGAGAGAGTGAGAGGTTTAAGAGTTTTGTAAGAGGAAGTAGGACAGCATCCAGGGCGAGGCAGAGAAGCTTAAGGTCAAGGGAGTTGCTGCTAGATCTGGAATTGTGTAGCACTTTTAGCAGGTATCTACATGCTTCAGAGAGGGATATATTTCCGAAGTAGAAGGGGGGATTATTAGGGGGAAGGGTAGATTTTGCACAGTTGGAGGGCAAGGGGAAGTTTGTAAAAAAGTCGGGATGGAGGACCCCACTGAGATCGGTGAAGGCGATATTAAGGGAGTCAGCAATTGATTTTGGGTCTTCCATTAGGGTGCCATTTACCTCCATCATAGTTGGAGGGGATTTACTAGTTTTGCCTGTTAGGCCTTTAATATTGTCCCAAAATTCTTTACTATTACCCCAGCTGTGTGTTAGTGCACCTTTGAAGTATTCCTGCTTGGTTCTCCATATCGCTTGGCTGCACCGGTTTCTGGCAGATTTGCACTGCTATAGAATAGAGTGGAGGCCCAAGTCCATATCATGGTACCAAAGATTATCCCTGTTCTTCATCATCATAAGAATAGCAGGGGAGATCCATGGGTTTGATATTCCCCTAGGTTTTATTTTCCTGAGGGGGGCAAATTGGTTACATACTGCATTGAATTATAGAATGAAGAAGTCTAGTGCCTGATCAGTGCAGTTCACTGTGCTAAGAGGGGACCAGTCAATCAAGGAGTGTTCATACAAAAATTGAGGAAGCTTCCCTTTGTTTAGGATATGAAGGTACATGAAATTAGTTTTGGTTTGGGCACCTTGTTGGTCCACTGGCAGAGAACAGGGAAATGATCACTTAGGGAGTCGGAGAGGACTCTAACACTGTTGATTCTACTAGGGTGTGTGGTGAGAATCCAGTCCAGGAGGGAGCTAGATCCTGATCTGTAGTTCATTCGAGCTGGCGAGATAACCATTTGTGTGATGTCAGTTAAATAAAGGACATCTTTGTATGGTTCAGCTTCAGGGGCAGTCCAGTTTATGTTAAAGTCCCCAAGAATCACTATCTCAATATGATGAGGGATATTGTCGAGGTATTCAGTAACCATTTGAAAAGCAGAGGCCTGGTCTCGTGGGGTGATATAGACGGATATAATGGTGAGGACTTTTCTGTGTTAACCAAGGATAATTTTGACTGCAAGCATCTGGGATTTGCTGGCAGGTTGTGTTTTTAAGAGGACATGGCCCGTAAGGTTGTCCGCTAGATAGATGGCACAGCCACCACCACTGTGCTAGTCAGTGCAGTCAAGTCTGAAGAGGATATAGGGATTTCTACCTCCTTGTCAGGAACCTTGAAGGATAGCCAGGTTTCACTGACAGCAAGGACGTCTGGTTTATGCAGAGTGACCCAGACTTGGAGTTCATCAATCTTTGGAAGCAGGCTCTGAATATTAATGGAGGCTAAGGTGAGCATGCTTAGAGAGGTTCGAGGGTGATTAAAGTGTTTTCTGGGGGGCCAGAGTTAGGGTGGACATTTCCTGAGAGAAGTAGTAAGAGCAAGACAATCCTAAGAAGATAATGGGCAAGGAGTTTATTGACCTTGATTTGGCATTGCCTGGAGAGTTTATAAGGATGGGTGTTGCAGACAGGGGAGAGTAATACTACGAGATTGGAGTATTCAAGGGGGCAAAGTGTCATGCGCACAGAGACGGGGTGGTGGTGACTAGCAGGGCAGGGTAAAAGTTAAAGCATAATGTGCTGGAAGGAATGACTTTATGGGGTTTAGCGCACATATGAGTTAAAGTGGAGGATGCCCCAGTGAAAGTTAGGCAGAAAATAAATAGGACAAATAGCAAAGGTGTAACGGATAGGTAGGACATAGTTGCTGTGGTGGGTGTCACGTTGTTACTAAAGAGGAGGCGTGAATTAAGATATAATGCAGGTGCCCTTAACAGTGTGATCCAAGGTATGTAGTAGCAAACAAGATACAGATAAGCCACAAAAAAGTGAGAGGGGGTAGTGAAACAAAGAGTAGACACTGAACAGGGCAAGCGAAAACATTTGTGGAAGGTCACTTTAAGGGAGGAACAGAAATAAGAGACAGATGCAGAAGTGGAGCTGGAGAGTCCTGAGGGGAGGTGCGCGAACAGCGGTCGGGGTTGGGGTGGAGGGTGGAATAAATTTGTTAAGGAACACGGCAGTTTCAAATTCAGCACCAGAGAATACTGGCAAGCAGAGATGGAGAGGATCCAATCAGGTGGGAGCACAGTTTGTTCCAAGCCAATGGAGAGCCACACTCAGCCAGAAAGCAGCCAGTGGAAGTCTCTGAAATTAGGAACTGAGCTAGCAGGACCCTCGAGCAGCATACCTGGCTCAATGCAGCCAGGAGAGGTGTTGGCTGGCCCAGATTCAGCGCCGGTGAAGCTGTGGAGTGCCCATGGGGGCAAGGTCCTGGTTCAATGAAGCCAGGAGAGGTGCCAGCCAGCCCAGATTCAGCACCAGTGAAGCCATGGAGCACCCGTGGGGGCAGGTTCCTGGTTCGATGCAGCCGGGAGAGATGTTGACCGGCACAGATTCAGCACCAGTAAATAATATATTAGCATAAACTGCTAAATGAATACACTGTCACTTGACTATGTTTTAAATATAAAGAAAAGCTTATGACCCACATATTCAGGCAAGCCGTGCGGTACATCCCTGGATGTGCCACTTATCTCCGGAACTGCGTGGTCCATCAGCGGTGTGGACATATTTAAAGGCCACGGATGCACCTGAACCCCCAACTGTACTGCATTGCCCAATATTGTGATGTGCCTGTGCAAAAGAGGGGTCCCGCATGCATATGCCATGCATCACAATAGTAAACCCACCCGAGGCATAACTATGGCTGACTGTGCTGGCCCACAGTTATGGTTATGAAGCCCTACTTTAACTATACGTAGGGTAGGTTCGTGCCCCACGCATAGTCTAGGACTAGGTACATAGTCCCCCTCCCCAGCCCCGATCACCTTTAAAATAAATCACCACCCAATCCCTCTGGTAATAACAATAAAATTCCCCAGTATCCCTGGTGGTCCAGTGCCCCCCCCAGCCCCAATGTTCATATTAATATAAATAAACTCCCCCAGTATCCCTGGTAGTCTAGTGGATCCCCTCCTGACCCCAATCTTCATATTAATAAACTTAAAATCCCTGGTATCCCTGGTAGTCTAGGGTTCCCTCCCCTGATCTTCATAGTAATAAAACTACAATTCCCGCATCCATGGTAGTCTAGTGCTACCCCCCAGCCTTGATCTTCATATTAATAAAAGTACAATCCCCAGTATCCCTGGTATTCTAGTGGTCCCCTCTCCCTGCCCTGATCTTCATATTAATAAAACTACAATTCCATGAAATCCCTGGTAGTCTAGTGGTACCCTCCTCCCAGCCCTGATCTTCATATTAATAAAAGTACAATTCCTGCTGGCCCATCAGCGCAGCAGTTGGATTTTTGCATGCGACGCCGGTGACCCGGGTTTGGGAACGGACCATGGTCGCTGGAGGACCGGCCCGGGGAGAAGGATAGAGTGCCCAAGGACTGCTCTCCTTCTCCAGGGGGAGGGTGGGGAAGTGCCCGGAACATCAGAGACCCCTGGCGGAGGCTGGGAGTCACACAGCCACCGGCACTAGCACGTACAGGAGTAAGGGCAGATGCCAGATGTCATTGCACGACCCCGCCTCCCCGAGAAAATGGAAAAATGGACAGCTGCCAAACCCACCACGGCTTCAATCAGCTCCTCAGGCCAGCCCTCCGACCTATCCCGAAGACTGCGGCATGTAGGGGGAGTGCCACAGCCCCGCCGTGGGGGGAAAGCCACGGGGTATCGGAGAGCTCATGGCCGATTTGAGGAATGGAAGTCCCTGGCCTGTGACCAGGCCGAAAGTACCGGGTGGCAGGCAGCTTGGGAGGAAAATAATAAAAAAAAAAGTACAATTCGGTATCCCATAGTCTAGTGGTACCCCCTCCCAGCCCTGATCTTCATATTAATAAAAGTACAATCCCCCGGTATCCCTGGTAGTCTAGTGGTACCCCCCTTCCCAGCCCTGATCTTCATATTAATAAAAGTAAAATCCCCTGGTATCCCTGTTAGTCTAGTGTGACCCCCTTTTCTGCCCCAATCTTCACAGTAATACAAATTACAGTCCCAGTAACCCTGGTAGTCCAGTGTGACACCCCCCTTCCCAGCCCCAAGCACATTTTCAATAAAAAAAAAGCTCTGATCCCTGCTCCCTGGTAGCTGGGTGGCCTCCCCATCCTCCTGCCCCATTAGCCAGTGACCCACCACCCCACTCTCCTCCCATACCAAACCACAGCCAGTGACTAACACAGCCCACCCCACATCGCACAGGCTAGCTGCTGACCAAACTGTACAGTAGCACTGTACATTATATAGTATATGCCCATTGGTTGACCGGTAAAGGACTGCTTGCCAACCAAGTCTACCCATTTTTCCCTGCCTACAATATCACTGCAGATCCTGCTTGATCTCTGGCCCATTCATCCACTCCTTCCCTTACCCTAAAATTCCCTTATAGCCATCCCATACGTTCTTGAACCCCACTACTGTTTTTAACCTCCCACCTCCACTGTAAGACTGTAGCAGGAATCCACCACTCTTCCTGTGAATAAGTACTTCCTCACATCTCTCATGAATTTAATCTCCCCAGCTTCTTGTCATGCCACTTGTAGTTGAGCACCTTTTTTCTGAAAAATACTTCCCTCCCATACCTTATTTATCCCCAGTGAGGTATTGGAAAATCTCTATCATATCCCCCCTCTTCCTCCTCTCTTCCAGGGTGTACCCATTTAGGTCATTAAGTCTCTCCACATAGTGCTTCTAATGTAGACACTGCAATATTTTAGTTGCCCTCCTCTGGACTGCATGCAGTCTCTAGAACTGAGCACAGTACTCTAGGTGGGGTCTTACTAGTGATCTATACAGATGTAATTCCACCTCCCTGTTTCTGTTGGTGATACCCCTTCCTAAGCACACCAGTGTCCCACTAGCTCTCTGCCTGGCCATCTTTAGGTCATCCAATATGAATATCTCCAAGTCTCTTTCCTGCTTGGTGGCTATCAGTACCACTCTTCATATTTTGTACTCTGTCCTGGGTTTCTGTGGTTCCACCAAGCCATATCGGCAACAAAGTTGTCAACGTGTGGCTTGGCAAAATCCCCAGTGTTGATAGGTGCAATTTTGCTTATCTTACATTGTGTTTTTTATTCAGGGGACTGCGACCCCTGAGCCCCTCATGTGAGGGGCTGCGCCCCTGCTTCTTAATATAACTAACTCTGAATTGGAGTTAGTTCGGGGGGGGGGGGTGAAGGACAGCAAAATAGCAACATTTCGCCATAAGGTACTTTACAGCAACAAACTCGGAACTTGTCGAAATTGTCGCAGTAAAGGATTTCGCCATTCCGGGTTCATTGTGCAAACCAGTTTCTGTGCCCCCAAGTGCATTACAGTACTTTGCACGTTTTCACATTGAAACCCAGTTGCCATACCCTTGACAACTCCTCTAGTTTCCTTGGGTCTCTGTTCATCCTTTCCACACACACCCAGAGTGTCCCCCCATTTACAGAATTTGATGACATCTGCAAATAAGCAGACTCTTTCTTGCATCTCATCTGCAGTATCACATATAAACTCATAAAAGAGGACCTGGCACTGATCCCTGCAGCACCCCACACCAATTTTCTGTTCACTATGTAAAATGCACATCAATAGTCCTAATAAACAAGTTAGAAAAATGGAGCTGAGATGCTGCATATGCACACATACAGTATATATCCTCCTGCTCCTCCTCACAACCTCCTCCTAAGTTGTCTTCTGTCTACAGGTCTATCCCCAGATACAGTACTATGGTTTGGCAGCTACCTCTCTAACAGATCACAATGAGTCAAAATTGGTGATACCCTGTCCGCAGCTAAGGAGGTGCACCTCAGGGTTCCACAGGGGTCAATTCTCGGTCCTCTACTTTTTAGCCTTTTCATCAACTCCGCCCCAATGACTTGCTCAGCAAGCATAGTTCTCTGTGCTGATGATGCAATGATTTCAGTCGCTGGCAAAGACCAACAATCCATCACAACTGAACTCCAAAGCAGCTTCCATAAACTTGAATCTTGGTTTATGGAAAACAAGCTACTACTAAACATCAAAAAAACAAAGAGTATGCTCTTCACCACCTCCCAAAGCAAAAAAGAAATACCTAACCCTGTGTAGTCATAAACAAAAGGGTGAGATCCTAGACCAAGTATCTAACTTCAAATATCTTGGCATTACCTTTGATGACATGCTCACCTTCTCAAACCACATTGACTCTGTTATCAAGACTGCAAATATAAAACTTAGTGTACTTTATCATCACAGGCATTCAGTGACACCAGATGCACTCAGTCTAGCCACCAGTAGCTCAATGCTGTTTACCATTGACTATGGGTTGCCTATATATGGGGTGGGCACAAAAAATGCTCTTAACAGGATCAACACACTCCTCAATGAGGCCTGTCATCTTACCTTGGGGGCTACTCTCGACACCCATACCTGCTCGCTGTACACTGAAATTGGATGACTCCCACGCCATCTTAGAGGGCAATACCAAACCTGCCTACTTCTAAAAAAAGTACTACTTGGACTGACATCCCCCACACTGGACGGACACTTTAAGCTGGCCGTCCCACAAAATCTACTCATAGTGCGGTCTCTGACAAGATGGTGATTCCCTTCAAAAGGACAAAACTTGCCCAGAACTCTATTCTGTATCAAGGACCGAAATGGTACAATGAACTACCTGCTGATCTCACTGATACTACCAAGATTAGTACCATCAAAGCTGGGCTCAAATCTCTCCTTGGCTCTAAAATGAATTGTACCTACCTGCGCTAATGTGATAGTACCTAGAAACATAGAAACATAGAAGTTGACGGCAGATAAGGACCGCAAGGCCCATCCAGTCTGCCCATTTCTTTTTCTACCTTATAAATGTGCCATCGGCCTTTGCTCTGTCAGTGGTCTATCTATTCATAGTCATTTGTATTGCTCCCTTATGCCTATCCCATGCCTGTTTGAAGCCCTGCACTGTATTCATAGCCACCACTTCTTGTGGTAAGCCATTCCATGCATCCACCAATTCTTCTGTGAAAAAGAATTTCCTCACATTCCCCTTAATCGGCCTCCTCTAATCTCATGCTGTGTCCTCTTGTCCTGCTATTTTTCTTATATTTAAACATGTTAGACTCTTTCACCTTGTTTATGCCCTTAAGGTGTTTGAATGCCTCGATCATATCACCTCTCCTCCTTTGCTCAAGGGTATACATATTGAGCTCCGTTAATCTGTCCTCATATGTCTTCTGATGCAGTCCCTGCACCATTTTGGTTGCCCTTCTGGACTGCCTCAATTTGGTTAATGTCCTTGTGAAGGTGTGGCTCCAATACTGCACGCAGTACTCCAGATGGGGCCTAACTAGTGTCTTGTACAGAGGATTATTACCTCCTCTTACGACTGTGATACCCTACTAATACACCCTAACACCCCCTAGCCTTACCTACTGCTTTAGAGGTCTGCTTGATGATTTTAGGTCATCAGTGATGATGATGCCCAAGTCTCTTTCTTCCTTTGTGACTGCTAGCAACTCCTCCCAGCCTATAGGTGGCTTCAGGGTTTCTCTTCCCATGTGCATGATTTTGCACTTCTTTGCATTAAATGCCAGTTGCCACTCTTCTGACCATTCTGCTAGTTTATCCAGATCTCTTCTCATTCTGCCCACCCCATCTGGATCATCTACTCTGTTGCAGATCTTGGTGTCATCTGCAAACAGACA
Organism: Neoceratodus forsteri; assembly: GCA_016271365.2. Lineage (NCBI taxonomy): Eukaryota > Metazoa > Chordata > Ceratodontiformes > Ceratodontidae > Neoceratodus > Neoceratodus forsteri. The sequence goes on along the minus strand of CM057454.1, from coordinate 1,218,293,202 downwards.
AGCCTTACCCTCTAGTCCATCTGCAAGGTCACTAATGAAGATGTTGAAGAGGACTGGCCCCAGGACTGATCCCTGAGGTACCCCACTTGTGACTTGCATCTCTTCTGACTATACCATTTACCACCACTCTCTGTTTTCTGCCCGTCAACCAGTTTGCCACCCAGTTGACCAACTTCTGACCCACCCCCGAGCCTACCCAGCTTATTTATCAATCTTCTATGTGGAACAGTGTCAAAAGCTTTGCTGAAGTCAAGGTAGGCAACATCAACTGCTCCCCCTTGGTCCACCACTCTGGTTACCCAGTCAAAGAAATCTATGAGATTAGTTTGACAGGACCTTCCTTTTTGTAAACCCATGCTGTCTTGGATCCTGTGCCCCTATGGATTCCAGGTGTTGCACTATCCTTTCCTTAAGGAGTGCCTCCATAATCTTGCCCACTACTGAGGTAAGACTGACCGGTCTGTAGTTCCCTGCCTCCTCCCTGCTACCACTCTTGTGGAGCGGGATCACATGAGCCCTTCTCCAGTCTTCTGGGACCTCTCCTGTGCTCAGAGACTCACTAAACAATTCTGCTAATGGCTCTGCTAATTCCTCCTTTAGCTCCTTAGGTACCCTGGGATGTATGCCATCAGGTCCCATTGCCTTATCCACCCTGAGCTTAGCAAGCTCTTGTAGGACCCTTTCTTTCGTGAAGGGAGTAGTGCTCACCTCCCTCCCCTGTGTCCATGATGCTGAGCTGTGGCCCTGCCTACCTTCTCTTCAGTAAATACTGAGCAAAAGTATCTATTTAGGATAGATGCCTTACAGGGTCCTCCTCCTCACATGCTCCCTTTTCTCCATTAAGCTTAGCAATACCCCTCTGGACTTTCTCCTTTCACTAATGTATCTATAGAAAGTCTTGTCACCTTCTTTTACTGTTCGTGCTAGTGTTTCCTCAGTTTGGGACTTTGTCTGCCTTACTGCCTTACCTGCTTCCCTTAGGCAGTTTGGTATGCCTCCTATCTTCATCCCGCTGTGTTCCCTTATATTTCCTGAAGGCCAGCCTTTGGCTCTGACCTTTCTGCTACTGTATTTGAGAACCAAAGTGGTTTCCTTCTTCTTTTGCACTTCCTTTCTGTCTAACACAATGGGATGTTGCTTCAAGTATTGCATCCTTAATGCTTGCCCACTTTGCCTGTACCCCTCACCTGTGTTTCTTTTGCCAGGGCTAGCTTAACTCTGTTGGCCATCTTATCAAAGTCAGCTCCTCTGAAGTCCCATATTTTTGCCTTGGAATGGGATGATTTGGATGTAGTAGCCAAATTGAACCATACCATGTGATGGTCACTGGCCCCCAGGTGACCTTCTACCTGGAGATCTGTGATCCCTTCTTTGTTAGTCAGTACTAGATCTAGGATAGCCCTGTCTCTTGTGGGTTGCTGTACCAGTTGTTTGAGGCCCTCCCCCTGCAGGGAATCAACTATGAGTCTAGTTCTGGCAGATGTTCCTGCTGGTATTGACCAATCTGTATCCGGCATGTTGAAGTCTCCCATTATCAGAACCTCCCCTTTAGCTGTCATGTTTTGTATATCTTCTAACAGTAATGTGTCTATGTCCTCCCTCTGGTCTGGGGGCCTGTAGACAACCCCAGTTCTTATGGCTGTCCCATTTCCTGTTTCCAGGGTGACCCACAGTTCTTCTGGCTCCTTATGTGTATTCTGAATTTCTGTAGCTTTGATATTTCATTAACATACAGGACCCTCCTCCCCCTTTTTGCACCTCGGTCTCTTCTGAACAATACATAGCCAGGTACTGAAGTCTCCCAAGTGTGGTTACTGGTAAACCACGTCTCACTAATTGCTACTATGTCCAGTTTAGCCTCTGACATTATTGCCTGCAGGTCTGGGTTCTTATTTCCCAGACTGTGAGCATTGTGTATATGATTTTCCATTGGCCAGATTTTGGTGTGTTAGTTGTTGGGTGAAGTTTGGCATACCCGCAATGCGTCGTATGGGGAGACAAACCTTTTTCTTACCTGGTGATGCAAATGAACAGCAAACATGCTGAATTCCTGTTTGACCACTAGCTGAGAGGGAGGGTGTTCTTCCCATTCGACGCATGTGGGGTGCTGCACCCTCTCCCATTTGCTAGTTTAAAATATTCTGCAAAGACGTCAAACTTCGCCCCAATGCACTGACTCCTTTAGTCAGATGCAGTCCATCAAATTTAAAGAACTTTGCCTCCCAGAACTGTTGCCAGTTCCTACAAATCTGTGTCCTTTTCCTGGCACCAGCCCTGAGCCACGTGTTTAGCCTCCCCTATCTCCTTGACCTTCCGTCCATCTGCTCCCCTCCCAGACTGGCAGGATCTCAGAGAAGGAGATGCGACGAAATAGATGATAGTTTGTCACTCAGCCTAGTCAGGTGTTCCTTGGTCTCACAACTGACCGGCTGGTGAGATCATTAGTCCCTATGTGTACTAGGACATCAATGTTTTCTCCTGCTTTGTGAACAATTTTAGCAATGCGGTCAGTGTCTCTCCATGCTGATGTACCTGGGAGACATCTGACCATCACCCCTGGCTGGAGATGGGTATCAACTCCCCGAATCATGGAGTCTCCTATGATCAGAAGTTTTTTGGATTTCCTTTGTGCTTGTTTGTTTTGGTTCCTGATTTGGGTGAGTTTTTTTGTGCTAGCTCCTGTGCCGCAGTGTCCTGCTCTGCAGTGTCTTCTGCCTCTTTGTTTGATTTCAGAGATAGAGGCAGATACCGTTTGTAGTGTATATATGGTTTTTGGAGGTAATGTGTTGGAGAGCAGAGAGTGATGGGGCACCTGATTTGCTCTCCTAACCACCTACAACCTCCTGGACCAACTACCCTCTCGGTCGAGGTTTTTCTGTTGGATGCTGGGGAAATGGCGGGTGGTTCTTATAATGTATTTCCTCGTCAATATGAAATTTGAGGCGTGCAATCTCTGCCAATGCTGCCGGAGCTGAGCCCTAAGATCTCCAAAGGCCCAGCATGTAGGACAGTGTCCTAAATCCTGTAAGACTGTCCTTCTGAAAATTGTTCCACAGTACCTGCAGTTAATGAAATCCATTCCAAATAAGTTGCTGGGTTTGTAACCTAGTCAGAGTAATTAGAAGGAGAAAAAAGGAAAAAAAAAATGCAAGTAATGGTTTAATTGTACTTTGTTTAACTTGGTATAACAAGTTAAATTAAATTACTAGTGCCCCTGTAAATTAGATCACCTTGTGGAGGTCCCACTGATCCGCCCCTTCCTGCTCTGCCATAGGAAATGTCACAACTGTGGTACCCTATAAAAGGAGTGTAGCGTGGGGTGGTTGGAGATGGGGGTGGGTGGCTGGGCCCTTCCCCTGCCTAAAAAGAAGAACCACGGACGAAAGAACAACCTCACCCCCAGTTTTCCATTTACCGACCCCCCTCTACATCTTTCTACTATATACCACTTTTTTCTTAACCAGCTCCCCTACCCCCAAATACCGGACAATGGCCTCACTTGGTTGAAAGCTCCACCTCTCTCCCACCTCAGAAGATGCCATCTCTGGCTGACACCCCAACCCCCTCTTATCTAATCTGTCTGTCTGTTAATATGTACTAATTTGATATGCATAAGTTCAAATTTTACTGTTACTGCCTATGTATATGCTTCTATGTTTTTCTTTCTTTTTTTCCCTCTGTAAACCTTGTATTTTTGCAATGTTTGTTCAACACTGACGTGGAACCTTTGAAAATGAGACCTTGACTCAAAGTATTAATCCCAAACTGAAATAAATAAATAAACAAACAGATAAATAAATAAATAAATCCTTTTGCTCTACTGAACCAATGGCAACCTTTTTTTTCAGCTACTAATCAACCCCTGAATAATGAGGCATACAAAATGAAAGGACTTTTTGTTGTATGGATGTTTGGATCTTCGACATGGGTGGGATGTAGCATCATGGGGCAGTGTTGTTTATCTGGGGTGAGGTGGGCTGTATGACTCCATGGTGGAGCCCGCAGTGTATGGGCTTGCAATGGGGGTGTGAGTGGGGGAGGGTGATTCACTTTTATTTAGTTTGGTTATTAGTTCTTCCCAGTGTCTCCACACTCTTTCACTGCTCCACCAATACACTGGGGACATGCTCCCAGACAAAATAAACTTTCTTACTCTCCTACTGTAACACTGCTGAGGGACAAAGAGCACTTTCCTTCAAGGTAATTGGCACCTACAACCTCCTTCCTTCCCACCTCACCTTAGGAAGTAGCGTCCTGACAGTAAGCGCTAATCTTCGCCAGTTTATGTTGGACAAAATTTACTGTAATTGTTATTGTCACTGTCCTACTTGTACCGCTGTTCCTATGTTTCACTTATGTTTATTGTTTTCAATGTTGCTGTTTCTACTGGTCACTTGTGGAAATGGCCTACTTAGCTCATCTTACTCTCCAGTACAATAAATAAATGAAACAGAAATGTCATTTTGTTTTCTGGATAAGCACAGTGTGACAAAATCCATTTTTATCATAGAAACATAGAAATTGTCAGAAGATAAAGACGGCTAGGCCCATCCAGTCTGCCCGTAAACTCTGTACTTGTTTATGGCTTCAGACCCTCCCTGCACTTTGCATTTAATGTTCCCCTATGCCTGTCCCATGCATGTTTAAATCCAACTAGTGTGCTTGCTCCTACCACCTCTTATGGCAGGCCATTATATATGTCCACCACCCTTTGAGAAGAAAAACTTCCTAACATTCCCTCTTAGCCTGCCACCTTTCAATTTCATATCATGACCCCTCATTCTTGTATTCCTCCTGTATTAGAAGATGTCCCCCCCTGTACCTTGTTTATGCCCTTGAGGTACTTGAATGTTTCTATCATGTGCTCTCTCTCTCTCTCTCTCTTTCTCCCTCCCCTCCTCCAGTGAGTACATATTGTTGTCCCTCAATCTTTCCTCATTCCTTTTGTGATGCAAGCCCGGCACCATCTTAGTTACCCTTCTCTGGACTGTCTCCAGCCTGTTTATGTCCTTACAAAGGTGTGGCCACAAGAACTGCACACAGTACTCCATGTGAGACGTGACCAGGGTTTTATATAACGGCATCACAACCTCCCGGCTTTTGCTGGTGATACCCCTGCTGATGCACCCCAGTATGCCACCAGCCTTCTCTCTCTTGCACACTGCTTTGGCATTTTCAGGTCATCTTAAATAATAACCGACAGGTCCCTTTCTTCCTTGGTGACTGTCAGCATCTCCCTCCCCCCCATCATGTAGCTCTCCCCAGGGTTTCCATGTCCTAGGTGCATTATTGTACACTTCTTAGGACTAAACCTCAGTTGTCACTCCTCAGAACAGCTTCCACAAAGTGACAAAATCCCTTTTATCAGGGTTTCTTATCTGAGCTTGTACCCATATTGGAAATAAACTGTGCTGACCCACCCCTCCAGGTCATGATAAATAAACTAACATACGAAGAAGCCAGCAGAAAAAGATAATTTGATCTATCAAGTCTGCTCGTGTTGCAAGGTCCTCAGCTTACACTGTTGATCCTGCACCCTCTCCCCAATCTGCCCCACTTGATCATTATTTTCCCCTAACTCTTTTCCAGTGTCTCTTGAAGCTGCCCACCATCCTCGATGAAACCCCCTCCTCTGGCAGCACATTCCAGCTTGCCGCCATACCTTTCAAGAAGTAGTGCCTCCTAGTCTCCCCCTGAACCTCCACCCTTCAATTTGAGACTGTGTCCCATCATGTTTCAGTTTTCACTAAGCTTAATGAGACCCTCCTTATCCACCCTTTTTATTCTTTTCAAATACTTGAAAGTCTCAATCATGTCCCCTCTCTCTCTTTTCCAGTGAGCACAGGTTCAGAGACTCCAACTTCTCATATGTTGCACCGTGCTGGCCCATGCTCATATTTGTTGCCCTCCTTTAGACTATCTCTAATAGGTTAATGTCCTTTTTAAGGTAGGGGCACCTGTACTGTACACTGTACTCCAGAAGTAGCCTCACTAATGACCTATACAATGGTTGGTGCCAGCTCAATAAACAGCACTGATTAGCCGAGGAAAAAATTCATTTCAGTTCTTTTGTTTCTTGCTCCTCACAGCCTCTTTTGGGCTGTGAAATTCCTTCTTGCAGGCGGTGGCTCCAGTGAAGATCAGTGTTGGGGTGCGGGGGAAGAGGGGGTCCTAGGCAGGGACAAAGCCAAACTCCTTTCCCCATAACTCTGATCCAGTAGCAAGATCAAAAGTGCTGGCTAGCACTTTTAAGCTGGGTTGTGGCTTAGAATGAGTTCAAAACTGTTGGCACTAGCTCAATAAACAGCCCTGTTTGTCTGAGGAAAAAATTCAGTTCAGTTCTTTTGCTGCTTGCGCTTTTAAGCTGGGTTGCAGCTTAGGGTAAATAGTTGCCACCCTCCCACCCTTGCCGCTGTTTTTCCAGCCCCAATTTGGTTCCTTCGCCCATATTGTTCCCCTGTTTACTGTACATAGGACTGCTTCTCGTTATGCCATTTTTGCTTTTTCTTTGTTGATGCTGTTGTTCTTGTTTGATATTGTTCTAAATAAATATTTTTATACTTGCTTTGCGGTGAGCAGCATGTTCATTCCAGGGTATCCTGTGTGAGTGGTGTTTCCCTGAATGCCCCTCCCCCTTGACCACAGGTGCAGGGGTGTGTGTAGACCTGGCCATGTGTGTCCATTGCACGTGTCTTGCTCTCTCCCCATGCTAGTGTGCATCATGCCCTTTCAACTCCTGGGGGTGCCAGAAGGTCCCCCTTTTCCAGTGGGCAGTCACTCTTCAGCACCACCTGCATTCCCACATGCACACTTATAGTGCTGACCACACCCTGTTTGTACTTGTGTCTCATACGCCTCTGCGCTTGGTGCCCCATATTCAGTGGTACCCTGTTTCACTGTGCCTATTTCTTTGTGTGATTGCGCTTCCATGGTATATTCAGCTGTGTTTGTGTGATCACGTTTCCATGTGCCGGTGCTGAATGTTGCATTGGTTTTTGGTGCCACAACCATTTGCACGGCCCATCTATTTGCATGATGCACTGCCCTGGTTTTGAACATATGCTGTGCAGAAATAAGCATGATGTTGCAACTGATTGCTTTATGCAGATCATTTATCACTGCAACTAAATCTAGCACTGTATCTGACTGAATGATTGACTGGTAGCATTGTGAAGAACTCCATTCTGTAATCATTTGTGTAATTTTGTAAGAGGCAAATTAAAGTCTAGAGATAGAGATAAAAACATAAAGGAAATATCAATGAGCATAAAATACTGCAATGCATCTATGAGCAGTAGCAAATGTTACAGAGCATTGCAATATCACATAGACATTCTAAGATAATAATTTTTCAAGTGCAAGTTTATTTCACTAGGAAAATTCCATTGAGAAAGCACATTTACAAGGAAGTCCTGCTTAGGACGATAAAAACAATGGGTTCAATAAAGGATAAAGACAGTGAACATGTAGTACAGGGAGCAACACTAGTAGAATGGAGTGAGCCATTAGAACAGTAGGTTCACTGGTTGTAAATAACAAATAATTTGATACAGAGATGCCCAACAGAGATGGTACAATGGATATGCTAACAATTAATGTAAAACTATGGTGCAAACAAATAGAAGTCATCTATTTACTATACTATACTATACTTACTATAATAAGGTAAACTACGATAATCTTAGAAATGGACTGGAAGACAAAGTTTTCAGGTTTAGGAAAAATAGCAACGTGGAGGGAATTCAAAACATTTCTTTATGGCTTAGTAGAAACTGAAATCTCAATCGAAGTAAAATATAACATAAAGGGTAAGATCCCTGCCTGGTACAACAATAAAATTCCTATGTTAATTAAAAGGAAAAATAGGGCCTATAAACAATTTAAAAGAGACAACAATGGGATATACTGTATAAAACCAAATATCAGATGAGATTAAGAGAACTTAAAAGAGAAATAACCAAAGCCAAGAAGAAATTTGAACTAAATCTAGTAAATAAAGTAGCTGATAATCAAAAGGCCTTCTATAGTTACATAGGATCCCTAAAACAAAACAACAACAAAGTGGGGCCACTTCTGTCAGGAGCCAACACAATAACTGATTGCAAGGAAATGGCTGAAGAATTTAATAAATATTTCAACAGTGTCTATCTAACAGGGCCTAAACTGCAATCTGACCCAATGAAAGAAACATACAGCTCCTTAAAAATAACAACGGACTATATAAAAGAAAAAATGGCCAATCTGAAACCATGTACATCACTATGACCTTATGAACTACACCCCAGATTATTAAAAGAATTAGCATTAGTATTATGTGATCCAATACAAGCCATTTCCAGTCCTCCATTGATGAGCAGAGAGGTACCAGAGGACTGGACACTGGCTAATGTGGTTCCCATACATAAAAGGTCTCTAAATCAGAATGCTCTAATTACCGTCCCATTAGTTTGACTAGCATCCTTAGCAAAGTTTTGGAGTCCACTGTTAAAGAACTAATTGAAAAACATATACAGGAGAAAGGGCATAGGGACATTATACAGCATGGATTCACAAGGGGAAGGTGATGTTTGACAAACTTATTTTCTTTTTTTGATTTAGTGAGTGCTGACCTCGATAATAATCTATCAGTGGATGTACTGTATATAGATTTTGAAAAAGCCTTCAGTACTGTATCACATCAGGAAATAATCAATAATTTGAGAGAAATGGGGGTAGACTCTAATATCATCAGATGGATTACAGCCTGGTTGGTTGGAAGAAAACATTGGGTGTGCATAAAGGGATTTACGTCTGGTTGGTCTCAAGTGTCTAGTGGCGTTCCGCAGGGATCCATTTTGGGTCCAGTCCTATTTAATATTCCAATATCTTCTTTAAATTGTAACTCCAATGCATAGCTAGCTAAGTTTGCAGATGACATGAAGTTGGGAGTGGTAGTTACAAATGCACAAGATGCAAAACCAGGAAAACATAGATAAAAATAGCATTAATGGCTATGGAAAAGAAATTAAAATTTAATACAGCAAAATGCAAGATTATGCATTTGGGTGAAAAAATCTACAATTTAATTACAATATAAATGGAGTTAATGTATTCCCTACAGAAGTAGAGAAAGATCTGGGAATATGGATTAATACAAATTTAGAGTTTACCTACCACTGCTCCTCTACTATTAAAAAAGCTTATGGTATTCTGGTCTCTATTACGAGAAATATAAAAAGTAGGGAAAGGGAGATAATTCTCCCTCTTTATACGAACATACGAAATTTGCCAGCAGATAAAGGCTTAGAGGTCTATCAAGTCTGCTCGAATGTGCAGCTAGCACGCCTTATTCTGCAGCTGCCCCTCCCTTATGTGTCCCTGGTGCACCACCATTTGGAGTATGCTGGTAGTGTTTGGAATCCAAGATTGAAAGCCGATGTAAGGCGGATGGAGGGGGTGCAGGGGCATGCGACAAGGAGGGTCATGGGGACGGAAGATCTCTCCTACGAGGTGAGACTGAGAGAACTCAGTCTGTTCTCATTGCAATATAGGAAATACAGGGGTGATATGTGTCTGATATATAAGGCATGCAAAGCACCGGAAATTTGGGAATGTATAGGATTAGAGAAAAGACCAAATGTAATCATTAATCGGGGTCATCAGTATCAACTTAAAGGAGAAAAGTATAATAAAAATCAGAGAGGGGCCTGGTTCTCTCAACATGTAGTGGCACAGTGGAACGCATTGCCTAATACATTGGTTTTCTGTGACACCATGAACCCGTTTAAATCAGCCCTAGACAAACATAGTAATGATAACCTCTACCAGTTGAGTATATAAATTGTGCAGGTCAATAATGGCCTAAACGGCTAAAGCACCTGATACTTTCCTATCATTCCTATGGTTTACAGTAATATAGGGGTAACATGGAACAGTGTCTGGGACTGCCGCATAGGGGTAGGGTGGGGATAACACAGATTGGGTTAGCGTAGATATAAATTTATTGAAGTTACATTGTTTCATATTAGGAAAATGCAACATAGTTTTTTATGCTGTTTCTGACTCAGTGCTTTTTATAAAATTGAATGACTTTAGCTCGATATCATGATTTAGCCAATTAAATTGAATGTGAAAATGGAATGTAATGAACAAACTTTAGTACTCCTGTGTGTAGTTTTCATGATAAGCAAAAAAAAAAAAAAAAAAGAAAATCAGAGAACCCAAAAAAGCAGTCATCAATACAAATATCCAGTTACTCAGAATAATACTTCTATTTGTTGTGCTGCTGATGTCATAGACCTGGATAATGACAACGAATACCCTGCATTTATACATTACAGCAATGTGTTATGCTGTCTCTGTGTGACACATATGGATATTAATATAGTAGGAACCACTGTAAAATATGCAGAGAGGTATGTATGGACATTTCTTTTGTGTCCAGAGTCCTGGCAAACCAGTGGTGAGGTCTTGCCTGGGACTGTCTATCCCAAAGCTCACCCCTCCCTCCAGTATGTAGCCTTCCTGTCTGAAGCACATGGTACAGCTGTAAACCAGTGCCTCATAGTGGTAGAGAACCACATCTTACCACGTGTTGCAAACTGAATCTGCTATAGTTTTCTTTATGCTGGGCCCAAGAAGAGAGATCATGTCTGACCTTGTTTGCTCGGGGGGGGGGGGAATTATGGTTGACAACCCCAAGAAATACACCACCACTAATTCACCAAGACTCTGGAGACCCAAAACCTTAATGTTTTTCCTTTTGCTGATTGGGGTGGAGGGGGGCAGTTCAGGACCTACCTGAATGAGGATACAATTCCACTATCTTAAAAAGAAAAGAAATTCAGTGCAACAAGCTGCATTAACACACCAGGTAGGGTTCAACTTAATGTCACAAAACTAAGGAAATGTGGAGTTATGGTTTCTAACCTGAACTCCCCATCCCCCATGCAGTGAAAGGACAAGGTCGCACAAGCAACCACAAACAGCTAACAGGTAACACACACAAAATACAGCTGTTTCTGGATGACACAAATGCAGCAGCACTAATATGCTACCTTCGTGGATTTATATCTGTGGCTGCATATGCACTGGTCCTACAGGGGCCTGTATTTATGCAGCCACAACTGTATTTGTATGTTGTACAGCTTGCATGAGTACCTCTGGCTGCAATGTGGAAATAATGGTTTCAGCAGTGGGTATAGACATTTTCCAGTGGGGTGGCAGTTTTGTTTTGGGGTACCTCTTTCCATGAAAAAATTAAAATGTTATCTTTGAAATCTAAGATTAGCTTTAGCTACTTTTTGATGACCTAAGAGGGTAGCAAGTGCTACTTTGCTGTGTAGCTAGATCAGCTTGTGCATGATTTTCTATATGCAGCTGTGTAAGTGCATGCCCCACAGGGGTCTGCAGTTCTACAGTCAGACGTTGGTGTATGTATCTTTAACCGCAGGTTGTAAACTGCCAGACAGGTGGTGGAGCCCTGAGCAGGATTCCCCCCCCCCGCCACCTCAAGAACTGCTCATAGGAAGCTGCTGCTGCACCCGCCTGCCTGCCCACCAAGGACTGCAGCGACTGCAAGTTGTAAGTCGCCAGGCAGTTGGTGGAGCCCTGAACAGGCCCTGAACAGGCTCCCCACCTCCACCACCTCAAGAACTGCTCTCGGGAAGATGTTGCTGCACCCGCTTGCCTGCCCATCAAGGACAGCAGTGACTGCCAGGTACGGGACTTTCTGCACCTTGCAATTTCTCGGCCCCGAGGACTTTAATCCAGTGCCTCTCATTGTTTAAATCTGATTGGTTCCTCTCCCCAGTTTCCACCTATCACTGCCTTTCCACCATCTCTTACTGTCCAATCTAATCTGCAGGTTTGAACTCAGCCCAACAAACAGCCTTTACTATTGCCTAGTCCATTTTGGTTAAGCTGCATAATACCACTGCATAATCTATTTTTATTAATATGCATAAAGTCTCAGCTAGAAATGTTTATTATTTAGTCTGATTTAGGTAGTCCTTTTTATTCTCAGCCATAGTATGGAACCAGCAAAAGAAAGATTCCAGTGCAGTGCACATAGATCCATGACTGGTCATCGACAACAATTTTGTCTAACGGCCAGATAGCAAAACCGGCAGGTTGACAGCATTTTGCAGTTGGCTGCCGGTTTCAGATGAAAACATGTGTTTTCTTCAGGAGGCATGCACCCCCCACACCAACCTCCACTTAGGATTCTCAAATCTGAGTCAGAGTTGATTTGGGGGGAAGTGCAGGACCCCCAACAGACAATGCTGGGTTCCAGCAGGTTCCCTACAGCGATGTGGCATTGTAATCGCTGTAGAGGACCCCACTGTTGAAATGTTGCTGTACCTGCAGCATACCCATGAACACTGCCTGCTTATATATTGCCCCCTCCACAGGGCTTCCTCTGAGCTAATCAACCTTCATTACACAGGTGTTTAAATACAATTTCATCTATTAGTCACAAGTGTTTTTTAGCCAACGTGAATTGCAACTTTGTTAAATTACAATAGTGCGACAAAAAGTGCTTTATCACCAGTGTTAATACATCACTTTATAAAAAAACATATTCCTTATACATTAATTTATTTACATTCTTTTCCCTTTATCACCATTAAGGTCATATTTTATTTTCTTTCAAAGGAACTTTATATTTATTCCTCATGTGTCTCGGCTCTCCAGTAGAGGACACCCTGTAAGACATACAGAATAAAGAAATTTGTTTAGGACAAGCAGAATGTCTGGTTCCACAACATATAATACAATTCAATATACAATTTAAAGTAAATACACAGGGCTGAATATTCAAACTGCGCTATTCTGTGGCGCAAGCCCTTGCGCTGCACTAAATAGTTGCTCTGGGGTGTGGCCGAGGCGATATTCAATGGAGTTGCGCTATTGAGCAACACCTTTGAATATCACCCCCCAGCCACAGCCACTGTGCATGGCACAGTGGAACTTGCACCACTGCTAGTGGTCAGAGTGGAGCATTCAAGATGCGGTGGCGCAAGTACCATTGCGCCATGCGCAAATTTCCGATATTCAAAAGGTGACATGCAAATGGGGCCATACAATCCATACAGAGTGCGGGGGGCATTTGCATCTATTTCTTAGCCCCATTTGCATGCCATTAGTATGCAGGTGCACAATCCCCGAGGACTTAGCTGGCCTGCCAGGCAGCAGCCATTGGGAGACTATGCTTCTACAGCCCGATTGGAGCATAAGTTAAAAGTCCCCCACCCCGACTGGCCCAATCGCAGGCATAAGTTACACCACCCCCGACTGCCCGATCTCAGGCATAAGTGACAAGAAACCCCACCCCCACTAGCCCGACTGCGGGCAGCAAGAGTTCAACCCCCAAGAATATATCCCTGGTGGTCCAGTGGACCACGAGCCTGATTGTGGGCAGCAAAGTGTTCAACCCCCAAGGAAATATCCCTGGTAGTCCAGTGGATCGCGATGCCCGATCGCGGCAGCAAAGTGTTCAACCCCTCCCAGGACATGTTCCTGGTGGTCCAGTGGACCACAAAGCCCACTGGCAGCAAGCTTCCATCCCACAGCGACCTCCCTGATGATGTGTGCTTCACCCTCACCCTATGAAGCCTCAGCTCCCCGCCTCGTCAGCCGGCGGGCGGCAGCGATCCCACCGCCTGCCGCCTGCCGCCCACTGACTCCGCCAGTAGGGCTGACACTCCATTGTTCAGAGCAAGAGCCAATGGGCATGCAGCCTATACACATACAAGGCAGTCCAGATATGTGAATGAATTCATTCATTCAATTCAATTTATTCACATATCTGACTGAGCCTTGTACGGGTATGGCTGCATGCCCATTGGCTCTGCTCTGAACCAATGGGCGGCAGCCATACCGGGCAGTCAGTCAGCGGCGGCGGGGCGGCAGGCGGGTGGATGCTGCCACCCCACGGCTGACGGGGAGGTGGTGGGGTCGTGGTGGGTGGGTGGGGGCCACTAGATCACCAGGGTAGGTGGTCCTTGGGGGTTGGAACACTTTGCTGCCCGCGATCAGGCTTCGCGGTCCACTGGACCACCAGGGATATGTTCTTGGGGTTGAACTTTGCTGACTGCGCACCGGGCTAGTGGGGGTGGGGTTTTTGTCACTTATGCCTTGATCAGGCCAGTCGGGGGTGGGGGTTTAACTTGTGCCCACAATCGGGCCAGTCAGGGGTGGGGGGATTTTTAACTTATGCCCGCCATCGGGCCAGTAGGGGGGTGGGGTTACTATATGCCCAATGGACATGGAAATAGGAGTAGATGGGCTGAGGGCCACCCACAGGTGGCAGCTGCTGTGTTGCACCCTGCAATGTGGCAGCTCACCTGTGGGGTGGCCCTTGACTTACTCTCCTTTTCTTTTTGCTCAAAGTTGTGCAGGCGCAGGTTGGGGTTGCACCTGCAAACTCTGCACAGCCCGCCCAATATTGGGCTGTGCAGTTTATGCATGGTTCCTCCCTCCAGTTCAGCATGCCTTCATTAGCATTGCGCTGTTGCTCAGCTTGACTTGGGGCGAACTGCCTCCTGCTGAATATGGCAGAAATTTCACCGGACTTGTGCGCAGGTGCAACCTCATGGCGCATGTGCAAACCCTTTGAATATCCAGCCCCAATGTATTACAGTTTTTGCAGTTTTGATTCAAGATCTGTCTGTTAACACAAACATGTTAAAATATCCTTTTATAAGAGATGAAAATTAGAAAAAAGAGAGGTACAGTGAGTGTAAGTAGTTAGGAAAAAGTGAGAGAGAGGAGGTTGGGTTTTTTTGGGGGGAAGGGGAGGTAGGGGGAGGGGAAAAAGGAGAGAAAAAAGAAAAAGAAAGAAAAGAAGAGAAGACTGGATGCTAAAGAGGGGAATGGATGTTCACTTTTTCTTTCTTTTTAAAAGGAAAGGAGAAATTTCAAATTTTCCGTTTAATCCTGAGTAATTCAAAGCTCCAATTCTACATCTCCAGTTCTGTTCATGGCAATTCAATATGTTTTCAATATCCCCATCTCTCATATTGTATGGGATGCTTTCAATGCCGGTAAATGAAATCTTATGTTGTATCCTGGGTTGGCCATGGACATGTGCAGCAATTGCCTAAGACAGGTTTTTGTTTTAATTGCATTCACATGTTCATGTACCTGAAATCTCAGTTTTTAACATTTTGTAACATGTCCCAGAGGGAGAGGGAGGCGGTGGAGAGTTTGGCCTCTGACCCCACCATTACAAAAAACCCGCAGATAAAGGCGGCAGCATTGTAGTATGGGATACAGAGCCATATAGATCAGAAATTTTAAAGCAACTTTCTGACAGTACATACTATGAAAGTTTGAAATCAGACTATACTACATTGATACAAAGGAGTACAGAGGAATATCTTTTGAAACTGTTTGGGAATGTGATGATTAGTACTGACGAACTATATTACCTTTCTGTTGCTCACCCTATAAAACCAGCTTTTTATGCTCTCCTAAAAATGCATAAGGACCCAAAAAACCCTCTGGGCCATCCTATCATCACAAGCATAAGATGGGTCACAGAGCCTATCTCTAGGTTTGTGGACAATTTTCTTAACCCTTTAGTAGCACAAACAAGAATCCACCTAAAAGACACCACACATATGTTAAATATAGTGTCTGACTTACAACTAGAAACTGATTGGTGGCTAGTGACCATGAATGTACATGCTTTATATACGAATATACTGAGGGAAGTGGTATTACAAGCTATAGAATACTCTTTACTGAAGTATACGTCCATGTCGCAACCCAGAATAAACATGTTGGTGGAACCCACAGATTTAGTGCTAAGTAACAACATTTTTATTTTGGAAGAAAGACTGTATAAACAGATAAAAAGGAATGGCGATGGGTGCTACTTTAGCACCCAGTCTAGCAAATCTATATCTAGCAGAATGGGAGGACAGCATGATCTTTGACAAAAGAAAAGATCCGTTTTATGAGATATCTACAAATGTTTTGGGGATGATATCTTTCTCATATGGAAAGGGACAGAGGGTGAAATAGGGGACTTTGTCAGTTTCTTAGAGAAATCAAACCAAATCCTAAATTTGCAGTCACATCAAACCAGACAGCAGTCAATTTTTTTGATCCACACACACTAAAAAACAACAACGGTGCAACTGATACAGATCTATGTACCACACCTACAGAGAGATATAGCCTGTTAAGGGCAGACAGTTGTCATCTACCACATTTGATACGTAACCTACCAAAAGGACAGTATCTCAGAATGAAAAGAAACTGCTCCCAAAAAGAAAAAATATGAAAAACGTTCTGAGGAACTTATCGAAAAATTTCAGGAGAGACAGTACAAAACATAGGCTCTTATTGTAACAAAAACTGAAGTGGATCAGGTCCCTAGGGAACGTTTATTACTCCTGAAAAATAAGAGAAACAAAAAGGATGCTCCACTTACTTTTGTTTCAAACTTTGGTGGGGGAACTAAAGAAGTGATGAATATAATAAAAAATAATTTGGAAACACTCAAATGTGTCCCAGAACTTAGAGAAATGGTTACTCAACCCTTGCGGGTTTCACACAGGTGGGAAAACACCTGAGGGATCAATTGGTCCATAGCTATAAGCTTGCAAGAGAAATAGGACCAAAAAAAAGGAAAAATGGGGCAACAAACCTTGTGGCTTTTGCAAAGCATGCCAGTACATGAAAAAACATACAAGATTCGTCAATCCAATGATAGGCAGCATACAGAAAATTAAAGGTACGATTAACTGCAACTCGGAGAGAGTAATATATTTCTTGTCATGCTCATGTGACTGCTACTATGTGGGCAGGACAAAGCATAAACTGAGGTTTCGGATATATAAACGTGAATGCAATTAAAAACAAAAACCTGTCTTATGCAATTGCTGCACATGTTCATGGCCAACCCAGGATACAACATAAGATTTTATTTACTGGCATTGAAAGAATCCCATACAATACGAGAGGAAGGGATACTGAAAACATATTGATTTGCCACGAACAGAACTGGCTACATGGAATTGGAGCTTTGAATTACTCAGGATTAAAAGGAAAGTTTGAAATTTCTCCTTTCCTCTTAAAAAGAAAGAAAAAATGAACATGCATCCCCCTCTTTAGCTTCCAATCTTCTCTTCTTTTCTTTCTTTCCTTTTTCTTTTTCTTTCCTTCCCCTCCTCTACTCCCTCCCCCAAAAAAACAGCTCCCTCTTTCTCCCATTTTATCTGTTCTACTGTAAAAGGATGTTTTAACATTTTTGTGTTAACAGACAGATCTTGGAGCAAAACTGCAAAAAACTGTAATACATTGTGTATTTACTTTAAATTGTAGTATATGTTGTGGAACCGAACATTCTGCTTGTTCTAAACAAACTTCTTTATTCTATATGTCTTACAGGGTGTCGTCTACTGGAAAGCCGGGACACATGAGTAATAAATATAAAGTTCCTTTGAAAGAAAATAAAAGATGACCTTAATGAGTGATAAAGGGAAAATAATGTAAATAAATTAATGTATAAGGAATATTGTTTTTTTCCTTTATAAAGTGATGTATTAACACTGGTGATAAAGAACTTTTGGTCGCTCTACTGTAATTTAATGAAGTTGCATTTCACATTGGCTAAAAAACACATATGACTAATAGATGAAATTGTACTTAAACACCTGTGTAATGAAAGCTGATTAGCTCAGAGGAAGCCCTGTGGAGGGGGCAATACGTAAGCAGGCAGTGTGCATGCAATGCGATCTTTCTTTTGTTGGTTCCATACTATGGCTGAGAATAAAATAAACTAACTGAATCAGACTGATTCCTTGTCTTTTTCTTTTGAGAACCCTGGGGTTTGGTGAGTGCAGCTACCTATCAGTTGTGACTTACACATACTTGTTGCTGAGCATCACCGTTACCTGTGCTGGACCACCCTGAAGTATAAAATGTTTATTATTGTAAGCTAATAATAGCTGGTACCTCATAACTCTCACCTGTTCTGCTCCCCCGGTGGTCCTGCCCACCCCGTTTCAGCTCTCTAAAGCCCTATTGCTGTTTTCACTTGAATTCAAACTTTCTGCTCTAAATTGCTAATCTAGTATCTTTCCCAATCCTGCTTCCTGGTAACCCCCCTGCTGTGCATTTCTCAGGTGGTACCTGCCCACTACTTTCAGCAGCTACAGCCCTTTTGTTGTGCAAATTGATTTTGTTTGCAGCTCCCTGTCTGCTGCCTAATAAGAATCACCTATCTTCCCTTTTGGCAGTTGGAGGAGCCCTGAACAGATTCCTTGCCTCCGCCACCTCAAGAACTGCTTACAGGAAGCTGCTGCTGCACCTGACTGCCTGCCCACCATAGACCACATTGGCCATAAGTTGTAAGCTGCCAGATCCCACCGGCACTTCTCACCAGCTCTCCACCCTCCCCCCACCCTATCTGGACACCTTATTATATAGCCATGTTGACCACTCCCCATTACTGGCCCCCTTTTTCCAGCTAAAAGCTAACTGTTGAATCCCCCATTTCTGTGTTATAATCCTTCCCCACTTGGGGGACCCCTACCCACCTGCTACATGAATCATTTAACCTTGAGAGAATCTCCTTCAGAAAAACACCTTCAGTAACAGCATCAGCCTTTGATCTCCACCTCTAAACCTTTCTCCAGACATTTCATACACCTTGCCAATCCATCATAACCAATGCAACCTCTACCTGGTTTCTAAGACCTCACATGCTGCAATTACCCAGACATCTGTGCTCTTCGCACCTTCTTTCCTTTAAAATACTATCTTATTAATTCCCTCATTTGCACGCTATAACTCTTCCTCATGGGGGGTCTTCACCCAACGACAACTCGAATCCTCTAACTGAGCCAATCGCTCATGGTTTTACACTCCCTCCCCACACTTAGCATTCCTTTCGATTCCCTGTCTTCTCTACCAATCCTACACCCCTCTTCTCTTACCCAGCTATAACGTCTCAGGGCTCTGTCTGTCTAACAGATTAGCAATCTCCTTTCCCAAAATAGTAAGAAAATGATTCCCCCCCACCACCCCAACGCTAATCACAATCCTTCTGCTAGCACCACACATTGCTGACCTAGATGTCATGAACGATCATGGGCGTAGCTACTGATACTCCAAGTAAGCCATGGTATACCAAGTTTAGTAGCAGGGGGTAGCAAACAAGTTGGCCAGCATTGCTCTGCCCTCTCTAGTCCATTGTGTTTAAATTCCTTTGTTTGGCTTCACAGGCTTTTTCTTTTTTCTCTCAGCTTTGTTTTTTTTGGGGGGGGGGATGGCAGAGTGGACCACAGACTCTGAAGCTGAAGGTTGCAATTAGGTCTGTATGGTCCGCCTACATAGTGATTGGCTGTGGCATTTGGTAGGGGTGTGTGGCAAGTCTGGGGCTGTGAGTTTAAATGCCCCAGAAAAGTTAGAAGCCATACTTTTAGTTCAATTGTACTGGGAGCGAGAGAAGCAGTAGAAGAACTGAGGAGCAGCAGATGGAAGAACAGACTCAGAGCCAGCTAAAAGAATAAAGACTTCATGTGGAGTGACAAGTGGAGTGAATCTGCTTACCTGCAGAGAAGAGAGAAGAAATGTCTGCCATTGTCTTGGACTAGTGGTGCAGTCAGTGGTGTTTACCAGTGGGCAGTGAGCACCACACTAGCAGTGCAGACAAAGAACAGGTCTGGTGTGGGAATCATCTGACTGGAGCCAGGAACCTCAAACTTGAGTTGTGGGGGCAGGCATGAACAACAGTAGGTGGGGAGCAGCATGGCAGGTTTGTGTACAAATCTGAAATGTCTGGCTATGCCCCTGTGAACGATACCTGGCTGCCCGCCCTGTCTAACCTTTCTCCACATAACTCTGGTACCCACAGTGACACCCATATCCACCCAAATAGCCCACAGGAGCAGATGTTAATTCACATGGTATGCAATGTTCCCCCTCCACTTCTACCAACAAAGTTGCTTATTACACGACAATTGCCCTACATAAGAAAACTAAGCAGATGGAGGAACCAGTTGGGGAGGCAGTATAGCGCAGTGGTTTAAGGCTTTGAGCTGCAAATCTGGTGACATCCAGCAGACCAGACCTGGGTTTGAATCCCACAGCTTCCACTTACATACTGTGTGACCCTGAGCAAGTCACTTAACTTCCCTGTGCTCCAGGTCACACCTGTAAAAAAGCTTTCAGCTTAGTGTGCTACTCCTGGTTAAACAACTTAAAAAACAATAATAAAAAAAAAAAAAAGTTATGCTTCAGACTAATAAGATTGCAAATGCTACAGCTAACTCTATTGCTACTTCTGCTATCAGGAAATGTCCACCTGAACCCAGGCCTGCCTGGTATGCTGTGACAAAATATTTCTAGATGCTGCTCACTCACTCTTGTATCACTCAACATATGTAGCCTAGTGGCAAAGTTTGATGACCTCCAGGTCTGGACCACACAGCACAGTAGGGGTGTAGCTACAAGGGTGCAGTGGGTGCAGTGGCACCCAGGCCCACTAGGTTTGAGGAGCCCAAATCATAATTTTGATGTTTATTCAAAACGGGGGGAGGGGCCCTGTAACATTGCCTTGCACCCAGGCCCTATGGGAATTTGCTACGCTACTGCAGCACAGACCTGATGTCATATCCATATTTGAGACATGGCTATCTCACAAGATCCCTGACACTGCCATCTCACTGCAGGCATATATCCTGTACAGGCAAGACAGACTCAAAACAAGCATTTGTCAGTGCTGAATGTTGCTTGCTTATATATGCTGCTTCAGTATTTGGAAGTGATAGTACCATGCCTAAAAACTGTCATGTGCCCCCCTCAAGACATCCACTGTGTCTTTCTGTTCAGTATTCCCAGAAGAGGGGGAGGGCATAGTCCATTGACAGGCAGAAGAATTCTGCAGAAGGTGACTAAATTGAAGCTGGACAAAGCAATGGGACCAGATGGCATACACCCAAGGATATTAAGAGAACTGTGAAAGGAGATAACAGTACCTCTGGCAGCCATTTTCACTGAGTCATTTAACACAGGGGTGGTACCAGAGAATTAGAGGAGGGTACATGTGGTCCCTTTATACAAATCCAGCAGTAGGGAGGAGGCAGGGAACTATAGGCCAGTCAGTCTCACCTCAGTAGTGGGGAAGATCATGGAGACATTGCTTAAAGAAAGGATAGTGGAGCATCTAGAAGCCATCAGAGCCCAGAACCATAGGCAACATGGATTTACAGTGGGGAGGTCATGTCAGACAAATCTGGTTGATCTCTTTGACTGGGTGACAAAGGAAGTAAATCAGGGTGGGGCAGTGGACAACGCTTACCTTGATTTAAGCAAAGCCTTTGATACCGTCCCAGATAGGAGGCTGATAAACTAGCTAAGTAGGCTGGGCATAGGGGAAAGGGTGGCAAACTGGGTTAGAAACTGGCTAACAGACAGGAGGCAGAAAGTGGTGGTAAATGGGGTGCAGATCACACCAAGATTGGTAACATAGTGGATGCTTCAGAGGGGGTGGAGAAAATGAGGAGGGACCTGGGGAAGCTTGAAAAATGGTCTGAGGAATAGCAACTGAAGTTTAATTCAAAAAAGTGCAAAATGATGCACCTGGGACACCGAAACCCTGGGGAAAGCTACAGGATGGGGATGGGGGGAGGGAGTTGCTGACAGTCGCAAAGAAGGAAAGGGACCTGGGGGTTCTTATTTCAGATTACCTGAAAATGTCAAAGTGGTAAGGCAGCTGGGAGGGCCAGTGACATGGTGGGCTGCATAGGCAGGGGTATCACCAGCATAAAGAGGGAGGTAGTGATGCCATTATATAAAACCATGGTCAGGCCTCACCTGGAGTACTGTGTGCAGTTCTGGAGGTCGTACCTTCGTAAGGATATTAACAGGCTGGAGATGGTCCAGAGAAGGGCGAATGAGATGATACAGAGCTTGCAACACAAGACTTATGAGGAGAAATTAAGGGACCTCAATATTTACTCACTGGAAGAGAGGAGGGAAAGAGGGGATATGATAGAAACATTCAAGTACCTAAAGGGTATAAGTATAAGTATAACTACTGAGAAGCAGGAAACAGCTGCTATAGACACATGTGCCAGCTTGTGTGTGATATTCTTTTGTTCTTATAAATCTGTAATCTCCAGTATTTCAGTAACCACATGACCACACTGCCTTCTTTAGGCAATTTTTTTATAGAGGTTGATGCCTGGTGTCAGACAGCAGACAGAGGGCTCACCAGATTGTGATGCAATTTGAAAAGCTTCATAGAGTGTTCTTTTACTGGTAAGCATTTTGGAAAGCTGGTGACGGTCTCACAATTTTTATTATGATTTTATCTCCTTATGTCTGTCCCCTTTGGTCACCCCATCCCCACACTCCAACAGTTATCAGTGGCCACAGCTGCAGCCTTCTTCTTGCCAACATGGTGGGTGAGCAGCTGCCTTCCCAGTATGTGAAGTCTGACATCTTTCAGTGCCGCTTATTGGTCATCTTCCAACACAGGCGAGGCGCTGCTAGCCCAAAACTAACTCAGGGCAAGCAGCTTTCAAAGTGGGGAAGAAGTGGAGTGAACAAGAATCAAGTACTCATTCAGATGTGGCGTCGATTTTAAGATCAGCATACTTGTGTGGACACTTCAAATAGAACCCCAGCTCTTTAAGCAGCCCTATGAAGAGTAAAGGTTTCTCGAAGCACTGGGGTTCTGTTTATTATACTATAAGTGGGTTGCATCTAATTTGGCAAGTTACTGTACCTTACATCTGGATGTATATTAGGCCCAACTTTAAATAAACACTGCACCTGAATTAACACATGATGCCATAGAAACATCGAATTTGTCAGCAGCAAAGGACCACTCGGCCCACCCAGTCTGCCCAAGTTATTTTCTACCTACTTGTAACTCCTACCTGTATATGTTACTACATGTCTTATTCTGCCTGCATCCATCAGGACCTCCTTGTGAATGAGCTTGCTCAATGGATTTTTCCTGCAATGAACTTGAACCTACTCCACCTCCATAGCCCTGTTGACCTCCGTTGACCCCCTCCTTACCCTTTTTCTGATATACCCCTATGTTTATCCCATGCATGCTTCATGCCCCCTACCATTTTAGCTTCCGCCACTTCTCCTGGCAGTCTGTTCAAGGCATCTACCACCCTTTCAGTAAAGAAATATTTCTTCACATCTATCCTGAACTCCCCCCTCCCAGCTTCATTGTATGTCCCTTGGTTTGGGTGCTCATCCTCATTTGAAGGAAACTCCCAAACTGTACCCTGTTTACCCATGTAAGGTACTTTGTAGGTCTTGATCATGTCACCTCTCGTCCTCCTGTCTTCCAGAGTGCACAAGTTGAGATTCTTCAGCCTTTCCTTGTAGGGATTCCTGTGAAAATCCTGAACCATTTTAATTGCCCTCCTTAGGAAAATCGCCACCTTATGTCCTTTCTGAAGTGTGGACTCTAAAACTGGACATAGTACTCCAGCTGGGGCAATACCAGGGAGTGATACAATGGCAGCACAACATCCCTCCTCCTACTACTGGAGATGCCACTCTTATGCACCCCAGAATCCAATTTGCCCTGCCCATAGCCTTGTCACACTGTACTGCCACCTTGAGGTCCTCTGATATAATAACCTCAAGGACCCTTTCATGTCTAGCGAGTATCAGTAAAAGAAGGTGACAAGACTTTCTATAGATACATTAGTGAAAGGAGAAAGTCCAGAGGGGGTATTGCTAAGATCAAAGGGGATAAGGGGGCGTGTGAGGAGGAGGACCATGTAAAAGCATTTATCCTACATAGATACTACTGCTCAGTATTTACAGAAGAGAAGGTAGGGCAGGGCCCACAGCTCAGCACCATGGACACAGGGAGGAGGGAGGTGTGCACTAGTCCCTTCACAAAAGAAATGGTCCTACAAGAGCTCAATAAGCTCAAGGTGGACAAGGCAATGTGACCTGCTGACATATCCCCAGGGTACTAAAGGAGCTAAGGGTAGAACTAGCAGAGCCATTATCAGAACTGTTTAGTGAGTCTCTGAGCACAGGAGAGGTCCCAGAAGACTGGAGAAGGGCTCATGTGATTCCACTCCACAAGAGTGGCAGCAGGGAGGAGCCAGGGAACTACAGACCAGTCAGTCTTACCTCAGTAGTGGGCAAGATTAGGGGGACACTCCTTATGCAAAGGATATTGCAACACCTGGAATCCATAGGAGCACAGGATCCAAGACAGCATGGGTTTACAAAAGGAAGGTCCTGTCAAACTAATCTCATAGATTTCTTTGACTTGGTAACCAGAGTGGTGGACCAAGGGGGAGCAGTTGATGTTGCCTACCTTGACTTCAGCAAAGCTTTCAGTACTGTTCCACATAGAAGATTGATTAATAAGCTGGGTAGGCTTGAGGTGGTTCAGATGTTGGTCAACTAGGTGGCAAACTGACGGGCAGAAAACAGAAAGTGGTGGTAAATGGTATGCAGTCAGAAGAGATGCAAGTCAGAGGTGGAGTACTTCAGGGATCAGTCCTGGGGCCATTCCTCTTCAATATCTTCATCAGTGACATTGCAGATGGACTGGAGGGTAAGGTTTGTCTGTTTGCAGATGACACCAAGATCTGCAACAGAGTAGATGATCCAGATGGGGTGGGTAGAATGAGAAGAGATCTGGATAAACTAGCAAAATGGTCGGAAGAGTGGCAACTGGGGTTTAACGCAAAGAAGTGCAAGATCATGCACATAGGGAAGAGAAACCCTGAAGCCACCTATAGGCTGGGGTGGGGGGGGGAGTTGCTGGCAGTCACAAGGGAAGAAAGAGACTTGGGCGTCATCATCACCGATGACCTGGAATCATCCAAGCAGACCACTAAAGCAGTAGGTAAGGCTAGAGGGATGTTGGGGTGTATTAGTAGAGGTATCAGAAATCGGAAGAGGGAGGTAATAATCCCTCTTTACAAGACACTGTTTAGGCCCCATCTGGAGTACTGGGTGCAGTACTGGAGGCCACACCTTCACAAGGACATTAACCAAATTGCACTATTGCAATCAGGAAGTGCCCCATCAGTACGCAATCAGTTGTTTGTAAGTGGGGCCTACCTGACTGCAGCAGCCAGTTACACAGCTCCAAGCCACAGCCCGCCATTCAGTGTGCCTTCCTGGTGAAACATTTCAATATAAAAAAAAAAAAAATGACAGGGTAGCCCACTCCCTGTTGGCAAAATGCTCTCCCCCCAATTTCTTGTGTGCCGAGGGAGGTGCCCAATCCTCCTCAGCTCTTGCCCCCCCCATCACTCGATGTTTGCTGATGGGGGTGCCCAAACACTCAGGTGGCATGCTGGGAGCCCACCCCAGCATGCCAAAACAAAATGTCCCTGTAAAAAAGAAAACCTTCCCACAACGTTTTTTTTTTTTTGTTTGTTTAATAAACCTTTAAAATAGAAGACGGTCCCTCGTCGATTCCGGTGGTCCCTCTCCCAACCAGCGCCCACCCTCTGCATACCCCACCTCCCCACACCCCCCTCACCCCATACTTACTTCCGGAGCCCCGTAGCGATGATCTTCACTAGACCAGGAACACATCTGCACTCTTCAAAACTGACCACAAACTGAAGAAATGCCGGTAAGCTGTGTAATGGCATAAATGTTTTTTTTTCAGCTTTGGTGCATATCTTGGCCTTTTTGGGGGGAATTTGTTCACCAAATTTTAAACATGGGGTTCTTGGGACCCCACCTCATGAATTCAGTCACTGTCATTTTTGTTATTCGGTCCCGAAAGGTGATTTCCACGGTCACTGCAGGTACCATCTTTTTGAATGAGTAATGAAATGACAGTGTCACATTTCATGGGTAGGCCCCAAAAAACCCTATGTTGAAAATTTGGTGAAAAAATTCCCAGAAATGACTGTTTTACGAGCGTGCGTTGTGCAGTTCTTTCGCACGCTCGTAACTTCGAGCATTTTTAATATTTTCACTCCAGAATTTCAGCATTGTCATTTTACCACACCTCCTTATAAACAGTACAACTGTCATTTTTCACATCTCACCCAAAAGGTGTTTCCAGACACGTAGCGCACAATGGCGTGGTCGGTGTGCGAAATCAATGTTCGGGACAGATTAAGAAAATCACAGTGACACTGTTTATGAGCAGAGGTCTTAAACTGGCTATGTTGAAAATGTGGTGACAAAAGTCCATAAAATGACTGTGTTATGAGCGTACATTGTGCAATTTCCACACACCCTTGTAAGTTCACAAATTCGTAATCTTTTCAGTCCAGATTTTCAGCATTGGCATTTTTCCACACCTCATTAGGAACAGTACAGCTGTCATTTTTCACACCCTGGCTGAAATGTGTTTTTGCACTTCCAGTGCAGAATAGCACAGTCACTGTGGGAAATCAGTGTTTGGGATAGATTAAGAAAATCATAGTGACACTGTTCATGAGCAGAGGTCCCAAAATGCCTGTGTTGAAAATCTGCTGTAAAAAATCCCTAAACTAATTACATTACGGGTGTGCTTTGCGCAGTTTCTACTCACACTCGTGACTTCACCATTTTTTTTATATTTTCATTCCAGATTTTCAACATTGCTATTTTTCACACCTCCTCATGAACAGTAAAGCTGTCATTTTTCCCATCCTGGTCGAAATGTGTTTTTGCACCTGTGGCGCCAAATGCTGCAATCACTGTGCAAAATCACCTTTTGGCTAACAAACTGATACTGGCTAGACAATACGACACAAAAGGTAGTTTGGCTAGACAACAGGACACAAAAGGTAGCAGTAAACAGAGTCCACAGTGAAGAAAGGAGGGTTACTAGTGGGGTACCGCAGGGTTCAGTACTGGGACTGGTCCTTTTTAATGTCTTTATAAGTGACATTGCAGAGGAACTGGAAGGAAAAGTATGTACTGTATCTTTGCAGATGACACAAAGATCTGCAACAGGGTTGATACACAAGATGGAGTGGAAAGGATGAGAAGGGACTTGGCAAGGTTGGAGGAATGGTCAAATGTATGGCAGCTCAGATTCAATGCAAAGAAGTGCAAGGTAATGCGCCTGGGAAACAAAAACCCAGGGGAAGAGTGCACAATGGAGGGTGAGATACTGACAGCAGTAAAATTGGAAAGGGACCTGGGGGTAATTATATCAGATGACCTAAAGGTTGGCAAGCAATGTGAGAAGGCAGTAAGGAAAGCTGGGGGGATATTGGGATGCATAGGGAGAGGCATCAATAGTAGAAAACAGGAAGTGGTTATCCCTCTGGACAGACAGTTGGTGAGACCCCATCTGGAGTACTGTTTGCAGTTCTGGAGACTCCATCTCTTCAAAGACATAGACAGAGTGGAGGCTGTCCAGAGGAAGGCAACCAAAATGGTGCAGGGTCTGCATTTTAGGTGTTCTAGGTGTCCACACTTTAGGACACAGCTGGTGATGGTTCTGGTTTGGGGCTTTGGGACTTTATTGGACCAGGTTAGTAGCACGGGGCAGTGATCACTCAGGGAGTCGGGAGGATCTAGACATTGGTGATTCTTTCAGGGTGATTTGTAAGTACCCAGTCAATCAAAGTACTATAACCAGTGCGGTAGTTGTCCCTAGTGGGAATACCTACCATCTGCGAGATGTTGATGGATGAGAAGTCGTCTTTGTAATAGTTGGCTTTGGGTGACTGCCAGTTGACATCAAAGCCACCCATAGCAATTATTTTGGTATGAGTCTGAATGCCGCTTAGGAAATTAATGACCTTACTTAGCGCATTAGATTGCTCTGTAGGGGGGGGATGTACTGTAGATTGAAACAACTGTGACTGCTTTGCCTTGGGCTCCCAGAAATACTTTTACTGAGAGATCTTCTGCATTATTTACTGAGTCTATGGTGGGAAGTATACAGCTGCAGAGGGAATCTTTAATTTAGGTGGCACAATCACCTCCCTTTTTGTGTTGCTTGCTCCACCCTCTGCATGCAGGCATGCTGTTGCTGAAAGAGAAAACAGATGTGTCAGTGATGCAAGGCCCCATCCCCCCCACAGCCACTGCATGCTGTGCGTGCCCAACATACGTACCATGCAGTGATGGGCTTCCACCCATCTGAAATCCTCCACCTGATACACCCTCCACAGTGCTGCGGTGCATGGTGGCTGTCACCAACTCCTGCGACGTGAGCTGTGGTGCATCAGCAGGCCTCCATCTGGTGGCTGTCCAGGCTGCATGAATGGCCGCCACCATCTCTTTGATGTGCCGCTTATTGGTGCCGACCTTCTTGTGGCACTCCTGCGCAGACCGCTGGTGGCTTACTGCTGGTTGACACACGCTGCCACCTCCTCCCAGGCCATAGCCATGGCCTGTGGTGTGCCTGTAGCACCACTCAGCAGTGGCTCCCTGTCAAGGTAGGCCTCAAACAGGGCATCTGCCTCTGCCTTTATGAAGTTGGGCCTGCATTTCGGAGCAGGTCCACGCTCCTCACTCACTTCATGTTCCGACATTGTGCTACCTGTGGATATGGACATATGTGTCAGTGTCAGCAGCAGCCTACTCCATTTCCCCTGCTGGGCTGACTGGGCTCAGCAGCATGTGCTGGTCCGTGGTGCTTTTATAGTGCAACACATGCAAATGAGCATTGGCGCAATGGTAATGACATGGTAATGTCCCCAGTGCACCGTGCATTGGCTGATGAGCTCATTTGCATGTGGCAGCTGAATATCGCATACTTGCTCCATGTGCAATGGAATTGCTCCGGAGCAAGTCGCAGTGCAATGTCCAGGCATGTGCAGGACCACAGTGCGCATGCATCAGGTGTGCTCCTGCCTATTGCACACTGTGCACCCACTGCACATTAAGGACCATGGTGCATAGTGCACCATGCCAGATATTGTGCACCAGCACATTGAGTGCCAACCGACCCCTGACCCCTAGTGTGACCCCCGACACCTTGGTACTCCTCTACCAAATGCTGGTCTAGCCACGCCCATGTCGCGCATCTCCAGCATTGCATGATGGACGGACACAGCGCATGACTCCACGAGGTGTGCATCCCATGCACATTGTGCACATGTGCGCCTCTGGCCACCATTTTGCTTCAACACATTGTGGTTTACACAATGGTGCAGCGAGGAGTTTGCTGGGCCTGTAATTAGACCGATATGGAGCTGGTGAATCTGGTGGCCTGTGTGCAGCCACATGCCCAACAGCTCTTTGGCCAGGAACCCCTGCAACAGCCACAGACTGATGTCTGGTAGGGGATTGCTGCCAGACTGCAGCACAGTACTGGGGTGGCCAGAACTGGGGAGCAATGCCGCCACCAGTATGGTGACCCATGTGGTGGGACCCAGAGTGCCTGTGATGGCTGCAGGCATGTGTCCAGTGAGGGGCTGTGCCACGGCCAGGTAAGTCAGCCCATGCAGCATGTGTGCCCTAGTGCTGTACTGCGGTGATGGCTTGGCTGCCTGGCATGCCCTGCAGAGAGGTACACTGTCATTGCACATTGTAGTGTGGCATTGCCAGCTTCAGCTTGCATTGCGATACAGCCTTGCAGGACATGTCAGGCAGGGGCACAGCTGTGCACAGGGGTGGGAGTGGTGGGCACATACTGTGGATGTTTCCTGATGTGTACCTTCTTTGTTCTATTCCCAGGACCTGGGGATCACTGCAGACCAAAAGTGGCAGGAGTGCTGGGGGCAGCCCAGTAGGCCGCAGCAGGCCACGGAGGTGGTGCGGCAGCAGGATCGGCGTGAGTGGGGCCACAGAGGGCAGGTAGGCATTGTTTTGGTCCTGCGCACAATACAGGGGGGTCGTCGGGGGAGTGGGTGCAGCCATGGCCACCTGTGCCATTTGCCATGGCAGCTATGTGTGTCACACTGTGCGTGGTGCATGACACTGTGGGGTGGCCATTGCACATGTGTGCCAGCTGTTGGTGGGGTGGGTGTGCGCCCGGCTGCCACTGGTGTTGCTGTGGTGCTGCTGGTGCCCTGTGCCATGTGACTGTCGTTGTGCAGTCGGGTGGCCATTGGGTGGCGGGGACCACCTCTGTGCACTGTCCTGACATGCTGGGTTGCTGGCAGGCATTGGCCCACCCTCCTGTGGGTGGCCAGGGCACCACTCCAGGGGTGTGTGTTCCCACTGCCCATTGCACACAGTGGGTGGGCATGGTACCTTGGGATCTTGCACTGATCACCTGTCCTGTCCCTTGTCATAGGTATCCTGTGGAGAAGGAGGCTGCCCCTGTACTGTTGTCTGCTGCGCCAGATAGTGCTCATCATGGCCACCACCATGAAGGCAGTCTGTCAGGTGTGCCGGCTGTTGCTGGCTGAATGACAACGGAGGAGGTGCCAAGAAGCAGCAGAGTGTGGCCACCTTTAGTTCAAGCCATGGCTTTTCCCTGTTTCCCCTGCTCTGCCTCCCCCATCTGTCCCCCTGCCCACTGTAGAGTCCCTGTTCCCTGTCCTCTTCCCTCAATTTCCTACCCTTTCCCACCATCTTGCTCCTGTAAATAGTTCTGTTCAACATATATTTTTTGACATATCTGCCTGTGACGGTGTCTGCTTTGCAGCTGGTGTGAGGAGCCATGCAGCAGTGGCATGGTGTCTATCTGTGTGGTGTGTGTGTGTCATGCATCTAAGGTGCACTGCTGTGTGTCCCACAGTGGTGGTGTCCTGCCCCTTTTTTGGTGGCTGTGCCTTGGAGTGCCCATGGGGCAGCTATCAGGGGTGTGTGGCATGTGTGTGCTTGGCTACATGGTCCTGGGTATGGTTTGCTGGGGTCTAGGTAGGTGGGAGCACAGTATGCTGCTGGGGGGGACTCCATTGGTGGCCCTCCATTGGCCATTGGTGCCACCTGTTGCCTGCTTTCTGTGCTACTGTTCTGTTCTGGGTGGCGTCTGGGTACCTGTGTGTGCCCTGCTGGTGGTGGCCACCTGTGGCCTGCCACTGTGCTTCCCTGGCACTGTCCCTGGGTCTGTTCCTGTGCTGTGCCCCCCTCTGTTGCTCTGCTGCTGTGCTCCCATGGTTGCCTGGGGCATCTTTTTCTGTGCCATGGCACAGATCTGTTTGCACCATGGCACATGTCTGGTTGTGCCTTGGTGCAAATCTGGTTGTGCAATGGCGCATCTCTGCCATATTCAGCCAGGTTGTGCTGGCGCAGTTCAGCATGTGCAGCCTCTGAATATGGCACTCATTGCACCACGGCACATCGGGATTGCGCTGCACCAGACTTGAGCCAGCCTTTGGTGCATTTCTGAATATCTGGCCCTATGTGTATCTTAGGCTACCCTTAAAATTCATCACTTCCTCTGCTATTGGTTCTACTTTTCTAAAAACACAAATAAAGAAAACACTTTGTTCTTTTTTGGTCTGTTTCCCCTCTTTTCTCTCTCGCTCTTTCTCTGTGTCTTTCCCTCCTGTGATCTGTCTCTTGGCTGATGGTGTTTCCAGCTTACAGCAAAGAAAGAAAAACCAAAAGTGCATTCCATTTCTGTTTGTCTCTTGCACCCCCCCCCCCAGCACCGGAGGCACTCAATCACCATGAAAATGAAAAATGAGAAAGATAAAATTAGCCATGGAAGAATAGCATGTAGGTGCTGAGAGACAGCAGGGTCTCTGTCTCCCTGGAAGCATACTTGGAGCATTGCTCTAGGGTTCATTCAGATAGTGACTGTCAGCAATGTTATCATAGATAGATATATATAGTAAAATGTGTGATCACAAACCCCTATTGAAAGTGCAATGTGTGTACATGTAATGACCATGAATAAGCAGCTAGGGTCAGTGATGTATGAGCAATACGAGCACTGTGTGATAAGAAAAGCAAAAGTAGAACCCCAGTGAAAACAAGGTGTTGCATCTGCACTGGGCTATCCTTGGTAAACACAGTGTGCCCTGTTCTTCCTATGGACTCTGGATAAAGGAGACTTTTATAATGTAAGAAAAGAGAAACATCAATAAATAGCATTAGTGAGATAATGGGGTGACTGTAAAGCCGAACTCCCAAGGCACACTTCAACACTTGTGGATGTCAGCAGGACAGGGCGAGGTGAAATGCCGTGAGCGTAAGGGGTGATGACCTAAAGGCACACCCCAATGCCTGTCCATCTCTGCAGGGTGGAGGTGGGGTTGGCATGAGTTCAGTGCTTCACTGTCATTCCTATTCTGCATCTGTCTAACTCCTGCACATCCAATGCAAATATCAGCAAGCAAACATTCGGCATTGACAAATGCTCGTTCTTTGTGGTAGTTTGTTCTCACCTTAGAAGAAGAACTAGAAGACAGTTTTTCCGAAGTGATGGAGACCTGTGTCAGAAGGTTTTCCTTTGCCCCATCCCAGGAGGGGTTGGGCGAACTCCAGGATTCAGGGACAATCTCCTTGATCCATTTTGGTTGGTGAAGCTGCCTTGGACATCTTCATTTGTTAATTGTTATGAGTACAACTTTTTCCATGTAAGCCCAGGCGTACCTGCAATACCTAGGGGTGACTTTCTCTGACAATGGGACTCAGTCAGCCAGTTCTGTGTAAAAGTTTTCTACCTATGTTGGAGTCCAAGATGTGATTGTCCAAGTACAGAACTTTTAACTTTGACATCCAGGGATGTGTCCGTAGTTTGTTAAGTGTGGGAAACAATTAAGACAACAACAACTTTCTTCTGTGTGGGTGTTATTAACCAGATAAATGGCTGAGTATAAGCTTGGGAGCAAAAGGTAGGAGAACCCCCATCTGGAGTAACCAGTTTACCTCTCCAGGTTCAGATGGGCACCATTTCATTTTCATTCAGTGCATGTGGCCAATGCCTGATGGAAGTAATTACCCCGAGATGTGGGTTTGGAATTTCTGTTTCTTGTTTACCCCAGTATAGTGGGTTCTGGCAGATTTGAGCCTGGATGTGCTCAGGGTGGTCAAGCGTATCACCTTCATTCCTGTGGGAAATGGGAACAGTACTAGTCTGGCCATGTGTGCCAATCTACAGTTCTGGAACCAGTGTGCTCACCAGTGTGTGTTTCTTCATCCTATGCTAAGTAGGAATTTGGGAATTTCTGTACCCTGGAGAAATCTGCAGTACCAGTATGTGTAGTCCCATGGGGGTCCATCTTCTCTTTGTGTTTTATTCCTACTTTGTTACGTGAATAAAAGCCACACTCTAGAATCCCAGCCTGATTTGGACAGTACTGTTATTTGATCCCTGTGTCTGGATTTACTTTGGTGCCCCTGTCCAGAAGTGCAAACCTAGTATAATTGTGAGCAAATGTTTCTCCCAGGGACCTGGGTTGCTGGGTATGGTAAATGGTCCCACCAAGTGTGTGCCAGGTAGTTGCCATACTTGGTTGACTGTTTTTGTATAAACAGTCTGGTCCACTTAGTATAATGGTGGTCTTTTCTCTGTATGTATCTTTCTTATGTAAGTAAGTAAATAAGTTGTAAAAGTAAGTAAAATGTATTTCTTAAGTGCCTTTCAGGTACCAATGTGCTGTAAAGTAAAATACACAAACAATATGATCAAATAATAAACATCCATAAATATTTAAAAACCATCAGAAAAAAGCCTGATAAAACAAATATGTTTTGAGCTCCAATTTAAAACTCGAGACAGTCAGGCATTCCCTTAACTGACAAGGTAGGGAATTCCACAGGGTAGGGCCAGCATAGGAAAAAGCACGTGCTCCAGATGTTTTTAACCGGACCCTGGAAATCTCTAGCAATCTCTCGTCAGTGGATCGGAGTAAGTAGGAAGGGCAGTAGGGAGTAAGGAGATCTTGCGAATACTGTTGTCCCTATTCATGTAGGGCTTTGTAGGTCAGCAACCTAACCTTGAAGGGGATCCGCCACTGTAGCAGCAGCCAGTGCAGTCCGCGCAGAGCAGGCATAATATGACTAGTCCTAGATGTACCAGTCAAAAGCCTGGCCACCGCATCAACCCCCAAAAGCCCTAGGTAGAGGGCATTGCAGTAATCAAGGCAGGAGGTTATGAAGGTGTGGACCAGTGTAGGACGGTCAGCTGGAGGAACCAGGTGTTTCACCTGGGTGACATTCCTTGGATGATAAAAGGAGGATTTGACAATGGCAGACACCTGTAATTTTAGGGTCAACCTGCTGCCAAAAATAACGCCCAGGTTACGCACTCAGTCTGATGTCACGAGTGGGACACCATCAAGCCATAAGCCTGAAGGGTGCCCAGCCCCAAGACCTGCCTCCGGATGGCCCGGGTCCACAACCAACACCTCGGTCTTTTCTGGATTCAACCTCAGCCAGCTAGTGCTTATCCAATTCTTGACCTTGGCTAGACAGTTGTTAAGCATGGAGATCGCATCATCCTGTTCGGGAATGAAGGACATATACAGTTTGGGATCATCTGCATAGCAGTGAAAACCCAGACTGTATCACCTAATGATATCTTCTAATGGCAGCAAGTACACTGCAAACAACATGGGTGCCAATATGAAGCCCTGCAGCACCCCACAGAACAGGGGAAGAGCATCAGAGGTATAAATTCCAGTGACAACCCTCTGTGACCTGCCCATGAGGAAAGATCGAAACCAATTTAGGACTGCTGCAGACAGTCCATAAAGAAGCCACAGGCACTCCAAAAGCACACCATGGTCCACAGTGTCGAATGCCGCCAAGAGATCAAGAAGGACTAAGATAGTATGAGCCTTTTGATCTCTTGCAATTGGGAGATCATTTAAATCCTGAACAAGGGTGGTCTTGGTGCTATGTCATTTCCTAAACCCAGATTGGAGAACATCATAGACATTGTGGGTTATAGGATGGTCATCCAGCTGCAATGCAACCACCTTCTCAATAACCTTACCCACAAAGGGTAGGTTAGAGACAGGTCTATAGTTAGCTAGACAGTCTGGATCCAAGGAGGGTTTTTAAGGAGTAGCCGAATGACCGCCTCCTTGAGGGTATCATGAAAGACCCCCTTCTCAGGAGTCACGTGATGCAAGGAATGAGCTAGCAGCCTGATTCATCTGCTCCAGCCACCCACCTCAATTACATTTAAATTCTCTCTGAATAAAAGCGGCATTTAGAGCAATACCTCCATCCTACCTAATTGTGGTTTATATCTGGGAGCTGTTTATCTGGGGACCCCAATAAATAGATGTTGAGATGAAGAAATCTCCACCGAAACATACTCCACCTTCATAGCCAGCAAAGGCTTCAAAAAAATCCAAGGCCTCACCATCTGCCGGTGGCCCAGAAATGAACCCGACTGCTTCAGAACATGAACCACTCACCTTAGTGCGGTCTTAGCAGAATTCAAACCCTTTAGAGAAGAGCTCCGTACTCTCACAGAGGAGCAGAAAGCAGTAACTATATCCCTAGAGGATCTTTTGAAGGGGGCCAGTGACACTGAAGCCCGGGTGATATCTGTGGAAAAGAATGTTGAAAAACAAGCACCGGAGCTTGTGGCACTCAGACAAAAACTAAATAAAATGGAGAGCAAGATCGAGGATCTTGAAGGGAGGAGTAGACGGAACAACACTGTACTTCTTGGTCTCCCGGAGAGAGAAGAGGGAGCTGATCCCATTGTTTTCACTCAAAAATTGCTTGTTAAATTGGCAGGCTCTAATCCCTTCAGCCCTAACTACATGATCGAATGAGCTCATAGAGCGCTTAGAGCAATGCCTCCACCGGGTGCCCCACCTCATCCCTTTATTTTCCACTTCCTGAATTACCTTGAGAGGCAGCATTTCTTTAATAAACTAAAAGAGCTCCAAGAGGTTAAATGGGAAGGGGCCACAATTAGGGTTGCTCAATACCTTTCAGTTTCGGTACGTCAAAGGAGGGCCACTTACCACCTGATAGTGATTAGGCTGATCGCTTCAGGAATTCGGTTCCGTATGGGATACCTGACCCGATTACAGGTTTTGTTTGTCCAGCTCCTGGAACAGCTATGAGGATGCAAGCTCTGCAATGGAAGGGCTTAAACTGGCCCTTCCAGAACTGTTTAAAGACTGCTGAGAGGCCTTAGTTCTGCACGAGGTTGATGGCTGGTTAATTTAATAAGTCAGAAAAGATATTGATGCTTGATTTCAGCCTCTATCTGTGATTTAACTACTGTACCCGACTTGTTTTATCTTTATGAGTTCTCGAGCTTTGAATGGTTGTGGAGTGCTGGATGGATTGGACTGTCTGCTGAAAGCCATGTTTTCTGAAGCAGTGATTCCAGCATGGTTGTTGGAATGGACAGCCTTTCAAATATGCCTTCCCCTACCCGATTGTTGTCCGGACGCCTCATGGGGTAAATAGTTTTAAGTTGGCCACTGATCTGTCACGCACTCATGCAGCAACCCTCTAGTCATCACGGTAGATTAAGGACCTTTCATACCCACTAGAGGGCGCCAGGACACTGTGAGCCTTACTGCACTGCAAGTTCATGTGGACAGCAATGTTTTTATTCTATTTGTCTTGGCACTGATACTATCCACATGCTTTGTAGGGGCTCTGAAGTAAGAGACCCACACCTAACTGCAACCTCCTCAGGTTAACATGTTTACTTCGTTTGCCAGACTTCTTTCTCGAGACAGATTGGGGACTTGATAGTGGATTATAGCAAACCTTGCTTTCAGAAAGAGCGCCTCTTATCTAGATGTTTTTAACTTTGTTTTTGTTGGGTTAACTTTAAGAGCTGCTTGAACTTTTCTTTATTTTATATTACCTTGCCCCCCCCCCCTTTTTCTTTTCTTTTTATTTTATTCCCTCTTATCTTTAAAGGTTATGCAAGGAATTTCACGCTCTGAATTTCACCATAGAATATGGGAGCTTTCCCCGGATCCTTTGTTTGGCTCCTCATTTTGGATATGTAGCATATCAAAATGCACAGGAGAATTTCTGTTCTAAAATAAATTGCAGACTACGTAGCTGTTGTTTGAGATAATTTAACTTGCATAGTTCATGAAGGTATATATTATTGGACGCAAGGATTACTTGAAGATCTGCAGGGTGGTATTATTGCGAGGGTGTACAGCCTTTAGGATGGGGAGAGTCCTCTGAAGAGACTAAAATGTTGTATTAATCCTAGGCTTTTATTTGCAAAACCCCCCAATGACTCATCTTACTCCTCTATCACCAAGAACCAGATTTCTATAGCTGGTAAAGTGGCAAGCAGCCGCAGACCTGAATTAGTTTGGGATACCTTAATTTGTAGCAGAGGGCCCCCTAGTTTATCTAGAGTTATTAGTCCCCTGGAGTCTAAGGGCATAATGGTTCCTAGATGGAAGGGCCTTATGATAGTTATGTTTCATTCAGTAGACCCATGGAGCTAGGTCTACAAAATTTTAATAGTGGGTTACTAATTGGGATGGAAACAAATTAATTTTTACTTCCTCTTTATGTATTGTTGCAAAATAGGGCTGTTTAGCTGGGTGGGAAGTTTGGAGCAGAGACGGGTGGGCAGTTTGGCTTGGCAATCATAGGCCATGCAGTATTTGTGGTGGGCAGGGGAGAGTACCTTTGCAACTTCTCTTTTTCCAGTGTTTTGCTTTAATATTACCTAGAGATGGGTTTTGGGACAGGGATATGGGTGACTGGACACAATGGTCAGGTGTACCTGCTTACTGATCGGGGCAAGGATGGGAGAGGTTTGGGTGGTGGGGAAGGGAGGGTCTTGCATATAGTTTAGCAATGGTAAAGAGGCACCATCAAGAGGAAGGTATGATGGAACATAGGGTCAAAGAGTGTATACTAGGTGCACTCAGAGATAATTACCGAAGAAGGAGGCTGTACCATGGGCAGTAACTATGTATGGATCTCGTGGAATGTGAAAGGCTCCAGGAACAAAACCGAAACGTATATTCTTATTAAACATTTACAATAGCTCAAAGGGAATGTGATCTGTTTGCAGGAAACGCATATGCTTGAGTCCGAAGCTAACCTCTTTAGAAGACAGTTTGTAGGTCAGGTATTTATGGCAGGGGATAGTTCAGCCAGTAGACAGGTTGCGATTTTAATTTCCAGGGCCACCCCCTTCTTATGTGAATAATGCATAATAGATCTCATGGGGTGCTATGTAATAGTTGTTGGTCTATTAGATAGAACAAAAGTATCAGTGGGTAGCATATATGGGCCTAATCTAGCCTTGCCAGATTTTTTCATGAACCTGCTGAATGTCTTGTCCCCTTTTATAAACCTCCACATCATTTTGGGAGGTGACTGGAACCTCCCCTTTTCTTCTAATCTTGACAAGGAGGGGAAGTGACCCTGAAGGCTGACTCCGTTCCTAGCGAGCAATTCGTAATATGACAGACCAGATAGGTTTATGTGATCCATGGATGGTATTACACCCTACTCTCGGGGAGTTTACTTTACCTTACAGGTACATAAAACCAGATCAAGAATTGATTATCTTCTAGTAAGTAATACTCTCCTCTCGACCCTCTTGGAGTGTGTTATAGATGCTGGAGTTATCTCAGACCACTCCTTGGTTAGGTGCTCTCTAGGTCTCAGCCCCAATCTTCCCAAACAGTCCATTTGGAAACTGAATAACCAACTACTTAGATCCAGTCAGATCATGGAGGGAATCAAACAGAGTATAGCTTTATATTTTAAAGACAAACTTAATTCTACAAGGAGAGGGGATATAGAGTTGGGAAACCGCAAATGCGTTTTAAGAGGGGAATTAATCAAAATTGCAGTGACAAGGAAGAAGGACAGGGATAGAAAAGCCTTACATCTCACAGAAAAAAATAGGAGCATAGAAAAACTCTTTCACCTACTACCCCAGAGGAAATTAGAGAACAGTGAATACATCTTAAAAGCCAGTATAATGAAATTCTTAGGGACAAAGCAGAACATGCCATCCTTAAACAAAAGCGACACACCTGGATCAAGGGGAAAAATCAGGCCGCTTACTAGCTATGAGACTCAGAGCAGTGAATTTGTCCAAAATTATACAATGTATAAGATCTCAAAGCGATAACTCTGTTAAATTATTCCCTGGAGACATAGTGCGGGAGTTTGAAAACTATTATAGAGAACTATATAGCCCTATGAGCTCTCAGCCTAAGGTAAAAATGATCAGGAAATATTTATCTTCCATCCAGATGCCTGTAATTCCAAATGATCTAAAAGGAGGGTTGATTTCTCCCATTTCAGAGTCTGAAATTTTGAAGGCCACTCAAGCCCTATCCCCAGACAAAGCTCCAGGCCCGGATGGGTTTCCCCCAAACTTTTTTAAATGCTTTGCTAAGCAACTGGTTCCCAGGCTGAAGAGGCTGTTCCATAGCATACTTGAGTCCAACATAATTGATAGACACTTACTAGAAGCCCTCGTAGTAGTCATCCCCAAACCAGGAAAGGAGCAGGATAGAGTCACTAGCTATCGCCCTATTTCCCTGATCCATCGTGATGTTTAAATTCTGGCCAAAATTTTAGTGAATAAGCTGATCAAGATCATGCCTCACATTATTCATCTGGATCGAGTAGGGTTCATGGAACAGAAAACATCATTAGACCACCTCCATAAGCTGTCCCA
Organism: Neoceratodus forsteri; assembly: GCA_016271365.2. Lineage (NCBI taxonomy): Eukaryota > Metazoa > Chordata > Ceratodontiformes > Ceratodontidae > Neoceratodus > Neoceratodus forsteri. The sequence goes on along the minus strand of CM057454.1, from coordinate 1,218,253,784 downwards.
TGTCTTCTCCTTGTTCAGGGACTCAGACTTTCCTTATGGACTGTTGTCCCTGGACGTGGAGAAGGCTTTCGATAGGGTGGATTGGCAATTTCTCTTTGTTGTCATGCACAGACTGGAATTTCCCCCTACTTATATCAAGTGGGTCTTGTCATTATACAAACATCCAGCCACCCGGATTTACTGCAATGGGCTCCTTTCCTCCACTTTCCCACTGTTTTCAGGCACAAGGCAGGGCTTCTCCTAATCTTCCCTTCTTTTCAACACATACCTGGAGCCTCTTCTCTGCAGGCTCAGGCTCAATCCTACGATACAGGGGGTGAAGATTGGCATCCAGGAATTTAAGGTGTCTGCATATGCAGATGATATCCTTTTGCATCTCCGACACCCCTGGGAGGCTTTCCCAGTGGTCTTGGAGATCATACAGGAATACAGCAAAGTATCCAACTATAGGGTAAATGTAGGGAAAACCATAGTCTTCCCACTCAATGGGAAATTACAGAAAGTCAATATCTCCAAAATGGGTCTTCAATGGAGTCAACACTCACTAAAATATATAGGCATCATATTAGCAAGGAGTGAGTCCAGGATGATTGAACTTAACTTGGACTTGGTTAAACATGACATAAAACAGGATTTGGACAGATGGTAGAAACTCTTCTGTCACTCTGGGGATGCATAAATCTAATTAAAATGAATGTCCTCCCCAGGGCGTTCTATCCCATTAACACTCTTAATGCTTGGCTACCCCTAAAGTGGTTTGTCAAGACCCACTCAATAATTTCTGACTTCAACTGGCAGGGGAAAGCACCCTGCAGAGCTTATCATAAATTGGCTGCCCACAAAGCTAAGGGCGGTTTACGGCTACCCCATTTCGGAATATATTATTGGGCTAGCAGTGCTAGCAAATATTTAAAGTGGCTGTTAAATCCAGAGGAAGAAACTTCTTTCCCCTATGTTCCCTCATGAGTGAAGTTGGAAATTGGGATGATTAGATGGGAAGGCCTTGACCCAACTGTTCTTTTATACTGCAATCAAAAATGCCTTCCCAAGGAACTGGCACTTACCCCAATAGCTACCGCATTGAAAATTCATGCTCAGTTATGCTCCTTTATCAAATATACTCCCTGCAACGCTCCAAATCAGCTTCTTTGTGGAAATCCAGATCTGAAGATAGGGGGCAAAGTGATCACTGATACATGGGTTCCCTCGCTGAGTGGGGTGAGAGTCAAAGATTTGCTGCAGGAGGGAGTGTGTGGCTCGGTACAGTCAATACTTGCATGACACAGTGTGGGCCCTAACCAAATATTTAAGGTATTTCAAATAAGTCACTTGCTGACCCAAGTACAAGGAAGGTTTAAAACAGAAGGGATCCCAGAGGGATTTTTTGAATCCTTGCCAAGATAGTATGGGAACCACATTCAATGTCTAGATTATACCCAACACTATTTGACCAAGCATATGTGGATCCTACGGGGACTCCTAAATACTGGGAAGAACAATTCCCAGAGCGGGCATCTGAGTGATCCATTATCTGGCGAAATACTTATAGATACATTACCCAGGATAGGCTCCGGGTGATGCAATTTCAGCTATTGAATAACATGTTCTGGACACCAGTCAAGCTTCATAAAATAGGCTGGATTCCTAACCCTACCTGTAACAGATGTCATCGGGAGGAGGGTATCCTTCGTCATATATTTTGGGAATGCTCACCAGTGAAGGCCCTCTGGGACACAATTAAATACAAAGTGGATCCACTGCTCGGCATTGAGGAATACTTCTTACCAGAAATGTGCTTAATTGGGGATTATAACAGAGTAGATATGAAGTCAAGAAGGTATTACATGGCTGCCATATCCTCCTCCCTTAAAAAAGTGGTATTAAGACACTGGCTTGATGACCTCCCATTAACTTACTCGAAGTGGCTTTGGGAGCTTCTATTCAACTTGAGCATGGAGAAAATGGGAGCCAGCATGAAGAACTGCCACCCAAAATATTCCAGAACTTGGGAGACCTTGCACACTCTGTTCCTGTTGCAAGCAAGCGACTCTTCTTCCTGATGGCTTCTGGATAGCTATTTAACACTGGAGTCTACCCAGTATAGTAGAATAAAGGTAACTGTGCCACTATAGTGGTCTGCACTGATGGCTATATGCAAGGATAGGGGATCTGGGAGGGTCTGGGAGCTGGGATGGGGGGGCAAGTGGTCACATTTATTGTCACTATTTGTATCCTGATGTCACTGTATTATGTGCAACTTGCTTTGTACTTGTGAAACAATAAACTTGAATTTAAAAAAAAAAGACCCCCTTCTCCAAGGAACTCCAGACGATTTCAGCAAGGATCGGGCAGGTAACATTTATGCAACCTACCAATAGTGGCATAGGGCCTGGATCCAAACTACAGCTGGCTGGTCTCAAAGTCTGGACAATCCTCACAATGTCCATGAATTCTGGCTGGCTAAAGTCAGACCAGGTAGAATGGGTGCTTGTCATCTCCCTCCGATCTCCGCAAACCCTCATAGAGAGAGTTGAGCCAATACCTGACCTGATGCTGGCAACCTTATCTTCGAAGAATCGAGCAAGCTGATCACACTTCATTTGTGAAAAATATCTTCCAGACTGAAGACAGACTGGATTGCACAGTCTGTCCACAGTCCGCAAGAGATGAGCTGGTCGATTCCGTGCAGCAGCAACATCCCCGGACAGGAATTCTGCCTTCTTACAGGAGATTGCTGATTGATAGCCCTTATAATGGAGGCAGTATGGCGCAGTGGGTTAAGGCTCTGAGCTGCAAATCTGGAGACCTGGGTTTGAATCCCACAGCCCCCTAGGTGCACACTGTGTGACCCTGAGCAAGTCACTTAACTTCCTTGTGCTCCCAGGTTGCACCTGCAAACAAGCTTTCAGCTTAGTGTGTCTCACCTGGTAAAAATAATTGGTAAAATTAAAATGGTAAATTATAATGTTCCATCAATCTAAGCCTGTCAGCATCCAGGCTAGATTTCCACCAAGCTCTCTCTGGCTTTTGACCCACTTTTCTCAGCTCCTTCAAGGACCCATCAAACCAAGGGTCCTTGGGCCCAGAGTGAGTGGACGAACATGAACAGGAGCAACTGAGTCCATGGCATCACCCACCACCTTATTATAGGCAAGTACGAAACCCCCTGGACTCATGCATTCACTCGATAAACCCGATAGGTCCAGCACCGTCTATAGGTCCTCTGGGGTAACTCCCCTTAAAGAGTGGTACAGGACCATCTCTGTGGGGGCAGGCTTACTTGGGGTGCCCCAAAGCTAAACCTTATGGTGTGATGGTCTGACAACTGACTAGTTCCACCCCCAAGTCCATGATCTCCATCCCCAGGAGGAACACAAGATCCAAAGAGTGACCCCCTATATGGGTAGCAGAGGTAACCATCTGTGTAAGGCCCAGCATAGTCATAAACTGGAGGAGATTATTTCCAAATTGTGAGAGTTCATCGTCGACCCAGGCATTGAAGTCACCCAGAATTAACCATCTGGGTGACTCCAAAGCCACATCGACAATGAAGTCCATGAACTCCTTCAGGAATTCACCCCCAAAACCTGGTGGACGGTAGATGAGGAGTATCCTGAACCCTACACCTGCTCCCAGGATACACTCAAAGGATCGAGTGCACCCCACTGGCACATTCACAAGGCCCAGTTCTGTTTTAAACATAATGGCTACACTCCCACCCCTACGATCCAATCTCAGGTGGTGTATCATCGAAAACCCAGCTGTAACAGCAGATGCCAAAATGGGGCCTGCATTTTCATCCAGCCAGGTCTCAGTGATGCATGCCAGATCGGATGTTCCAAAAAGATCAGCTATAATAGCTGTCTTGTTCCTAATTGATCTAGCATTGCACAACACCGCCTGGGTTGGATGGGTCATCAAGGAAGATCCCAGGACCTGCCCACTATATGTGGAGCCCTTGGGTATGGGGACCAGGCAGGAGACACCCCTTTCCTGAACCAATTTCGCTCCAGGGCATCTGCTGGTCCCCACAACCTCTATCTGTCCACCCCTCTCCATTCTCCCACCATGCCCGGATCACGGCCCTTTCAATCTACTTTTGACTATCCCCAGGGCTCAACATCTCTTATACACCTCAGCTGGTAATGGGGGACAATTAAAAGGGCGTAAATCTCTGAGCATGGTGGGAGAATAATGCCTGACCATCTTAAAACCCTCCCAACACATTTCAAATTCAACAATTAACAAATTAAACCCCAAAATTACCAGTCAAATAATTTCACTCTACAATACTACCCCACAGATACACAAACACCTTCGATAGGGTGCCTCTCACACAACCCTACCAAAGATCCAAGCAACCAACACACTCACTATAATCACACCCAATTCACACAACTATCAGCCCCCCAACATAAGCAATATAAACCCCACAAACTAAAAATTGAATAAAAATATTAAAACAACAGTTTGAAAATTAAGTCCTATAAAGCTTGCAGTTCATAGTCAGTTCACCTTTAGAAATCGCCTCACAGCTCCCAAATTGTAACAACCTTAGCTTCAATTTCAGTACCAATAATCCAGTACTTATCAACAGTAGATAAGGCAGAAGACTTTAAATGTTTTATGACTCGGCCAAGCGAGCTCTCGCCTCAATAGCCAGCCTCCAGAACTCTTAATCCCAGACTCCACTCTCACTAAGAATCTGAGATATGAGTATAAAGTAAAGAAAAAAGAAATTCAAACCAGTAGGGTTTAGGCGGCATTCTCAGAAAAGCTGCAGGTTTGCTCAGCTGTTGATGTCTGGTCAGATCTCACATCTCACATCTAGGAATGCTATCAGAGTAAAAACCAGCAGCATGAAGGGGAAAATAACCACCTCTAGTGCACCACCACTGCACCCGGTCAGATTCACAGCAACGGTCCCCAGCCCAGCATCCGCTCACCAGCAGACCCCCCTCCCCCCCGGAGGCCTAGGAGGCACCAGTAACATGTGACCACCCTCCAGCAGGCTCAAGACCTGCACCACCCGTTCCAGACCCAACCGACATCAGCGACCACCTTCAGCAGTATTACCCCAAAATTCAAAACTGCCTCAGCTTGTCCCCCAACCAGACCGGAGTTCAGGCAATCAATAGCAATCAATTCCAGAGACAGTCCCAATGATGATCAAACTTTGAGGCAATACCAAGCCACAGAGACTCCTCTCCCGACCATCGAACCGTCCGATTCCAGAGATCTCTTCACTCCCAATCCAATTGGATTACCAACATCAGCAGCTCCCTAGAGCCCAACCAGGCCCCCTCGAAAGTTTTTGGGGACAGCAGATCAGCAGGGCCACACATCAACCCCACACAGTTCAAACCAGAAGATGCTGCCAACAGGTAATGGATACAAGTCCAACTAAGGAGAATAAAGAGCTGTTGAAGTTAAAACAATCCATTTATAATAGATAATAGCAGTTCCGATTACGTCTGTTTCACTGCGATCAGCAAGTACAGTACAGCGAAATACAAGCAAATGCACACTTAATCCCACAGTCAGAAAAATGCTGACTTTAGTCCGTAGTTAATAAAACTTAATGACTTACTCAAACTCTGACTAACTACACTACAAACGACTATAAAATAAATAAAATTAATGGAGCTCAAACACAATATACTGGTGATGCTGGTGGTGCAATGTTTGCTGCTAGTAACTGGCTTGCTCCGTTGGAATTTGTTTGCTGCTAGGGGCTAATCCAGTATGGCCCACCTCTCTCCTTGTGCCCCTAGACGTTTTGGTTGCAGAGGTGCGCCCTGCTAGTTAAACAAGGGGGCCGGTGGGGGGGGGGTTACAAAAATGGGGGCTCATCCAACGTTGTGTTTTTGAATTTGGGAGAAAACATAGAAGTGTTTGCTCGAGCTGTGGCTACATTTTGCCTTTCAGACTGCTTGGCACCCAAAACTGGAAGCTTTGTGCAGAAGGATTTTGCCCAGAGTAGTGCCATCCGTATGTGCCACTGTGTGCTTGCTAGTCATGTGCCGCTGTGGGTTGTGCCGTTATTTACCAAGGAGCTGTAAAGCCAAATTGTGTGTGCTCCTTGTCCTGCATCAAGAGAGAGCATTTTCCATGCTTATTTCCTCCAGTTTGTGACAGAAACTTTAGAAAACAACAAAACAATTGTGTCCTGAAAATTTCAAATGCTTGCTGTGTAAATTGGGGGAGTCACTAGGAAAATAGACAAGTTTTGACAAGAAATTATCAAAAACAGTGCTCCCACCATGGAAAAGTTCAGCCGAGAAAAAAAAGTTGTTCTGCAGTTTAAATTTTGCCTGCTCAATGATCTCCGTGGAGGAAGAGCACGAGAAGAGAGAGAGAGTCTCATTTGCATGGCATCAAGTGATTGGTGAGACTGCAATCAGTCCCATCCCCTAGCCAGCTTCAGAGTGCAGCCCAGTGTTTGAGAGGGAGAGAGCGAGTGATGTGTGAGCTGGTTAGCCAGGAGAATCATCACGGTGACAGTAACCGTTCTAAATACTGTGAAAAACAGACTTTTTGTGCTTATTCAGGCTCAACCCATTATCCGACCAACTGGGAAGCAAGCGAGGTGTCAGTAGTGACATTCGGCAGGATCGCCAGCCTGTTTCGACCCAGAGGCCTTCCAAGATCAGCTGTGGGCCGAACAAGTTCCAACGGAGCAAGTCAGTTACTGATTCAGTACCATTCAGCAAAACTGAGCTCAAAATGAGTGTGTGATTTTTCTCAAAAGAGAGCTGGATTTATGTGTGAACAGTGTGATTGTTTTACAACAGAAAGGCAGTGAGTTGGAGCGTAGAACACAACAAATGAGATTTCTTTGCATAGACTGTGAGCATGTTTTGTAAATTCAGCAGCAGCAATATTTTTCTAAGCATGTGAGAGACTGTATGTTGTTAAGAAGCTGCAACTAAACAGGCAATCCTGTGAAGAAATGCTGTGGCTTTTGGTGACTTTAGGTAAAGTGTAAATAGTGATTCAAGAAAATCATATAAGTGTAAGGGGAGAGAAAATGCAGTGCAATAAGTCAGTTTGAGTTAAAATCAGTAGCAGCAAGGCCGGATACATAGTAGTTGAACCAGAGACAAAGTTTGATGCATCAGGAGTGCTGCCTCCGCCATTCCAGGGTGGGACAGTAATGTAAACACAGCAACAGGGAGCCATTTTGAGAGACTGTTCCAAGTATAGTGAACTCAGTAGTAAAAATGAACTTTTGTGTGCTTATTTACAGACATGGCTTTGGGACCATCCCGCTACCTGGATCATGCCCAAGCTATGATAGCTGAGAAGGTTGCAAAGCTTAAAGAAATTGAGCAATGTTTCTGCATTGGAAGTTTGCCTTCTCATGTTGCGATTTCCAACTACCCTGTGAGAGTATGCATAATGTGCCTCAAGGTTGAAAGGGACGTATTCGTGATTCCTCACTGTTCAGGGTGTTTAGAAAAGCAAGGACTGTCTAAAACATCACACATTTGTTTGGATCCCACTTGGGCAGCACACAACACCAGGTTGAACTTGATTGGGGTGCCCCAGCAGAGTGTTATACAGAGGAAGAAGGTGTAGATTTACTGCCAGGCAGATTCCTCGTGATGTCTCCACACCTGTGCCGCAGATGGACAGTGCGAAGGGAGAGTCAGTGGATCCATGGAGAGAAGGTCCTAGCCCTAGCCTCATTGGAGAGGATGAGGTTCAAGAGACTCTAGAATGGAAGGTGTCTACCGCTGCACCCAATGAGGACTAGACTGTCTTGAAAGTGAGGACGACTGCTCACTCCTGGGCTCAAATTCTAAGTCAAGAAGAGGAGGAGAAAATAAAGTATTTTCCTATTGAGGGTCCCAGTGAGTGGCCTCAAGCTGATACCTTAAATGAGCCATAAGAAGAAGCTGGTGACTCCACAGCCCTGCCCTCAGAAGTGGTCAGGGACAAGTTCTACATTGTCTGAGTATGCGACACTGGCTGAACCAGAACTGGCCACCCCCAAGCCATGCTAAGGGTCATGTACTGATGAAGAGTAGTAAGGAGGAAAGACTGGTTCATAGGAGGGCCGGCTGCATATATGGGAGGTCCTTTCCTACCTTTCCTCAGAGAGTCTGGGAGGAGATGGAGCAAAACAGGAGAGCCTGGCTAGTGGAAGACGCAAGCAAGACTCTGTATCCAGGTGTGACCTCTTATGTCAGAAACAGAGTAATTAATGACAGAATAAAGTTTTGGAAGTTGGGCAGGACATTGTTCTTAGACACTGTACGATATGTGCACAAGACAGGGAAAAAGACTTTCCAATTCATCGACTATGTACGCCCAGATGGGGTCATAGTTCATGCACCTGACTCAGAGTGGTACTACCCTCAATGGTATCCTCCTGTGAATATGCCTGTGCCCACCCAAAGGGAAGCAGAGCAGTAGCAGCAAGTGTCTGCCATCTAGCCATTGCTATACTCATGTTGTTCCGCCAGCCTGATGTTCCAGGATCCAAGGTGCATCCAGATTCATCAGCCCAGCAGTGTGCCTTTCCAATTTCATCACCTGGTCTTCCAGATAGCTGAGATGACATCAACCCAGCTGTTTTCCTGATTCATCACCTGGGAATTCAGATGACATTAACCCAGGTGTTCCTTCTTGTTCCAAGGTTCCATCTCCTAGATTACCTCACCCCAGCAGTTTCCAGTTCACCATCTGTTTTCTGGAAGATATCCACCTAGCTGTATCCAAAAAATGCTGCCAGGGAGAGTCTTCGGCTTCAAAAGTAGGCAATGTCCATTTTTTTCATTCTTCAAAGGACTGGTGAGTTCTAAAAACCTTTTACTATTTCTATCTGACTCTACACTACACATACAACATTTGGCAGCCTACAGACTTTGTTTGTCCACAAAGACTCTCCCTTTGAACTACAGGTTCCAAGGATTGTGTTTCAGTGAGCTCTGGCCAGGGAGAGACTCTTTCATGGACCTTGCCTTCGGGCACCATTGCTGTCACTAGTTGGGACTTTTAGGGCCTTCCATCCTCCCAAAAGGTGTATTGAACATAAAGTTAAATATGTTTTCTACGGTTTTATACCTTTTCTATTTTTCTAAAAAATACTTTTTGGGATTGTCCAGTGTTTTGATGGAGGGGTTATTGTCGTAATACTGTGTGTTTTGTAGATTTGGGGTGTGCTTTGTCTCTTTCTCTTTCAGGTGGGTTCTGTTACAGAAGAAAGAAGAGAAGACCAGAAGAGGATGTGGGAATCAGCTGAGTTCTCCTGCCTTTGTAGAGTGCGTTTGTAGAATTGTATGGTTAACAGGTGTTAACAGTTTTCCTTTCACAGGTGTGAGAGTGTGGGAGATAGTAGGGGTGTAATGCTTGGGTGTATCGTTAGCTCTGTGTTTTGGTTTGCAAGTGCCCTGGATTGGGGGGAGGTTCCCCTTTTTGGATAGGTTTTTGGTTAGATACGTTTTCCCTGGAGGACTATAGGTATAGACAGGTTGTGGTCCTGATCTGCAGTAGGGGTCACAGCTCTGGTCTGTTAGGGCATGCTCTGCACAGTTCTTCCAAAGCCACTGATTACCCATAGTAAGACCCATAGTGTATGGGCTGATGCATCAGCCAATGGCCTCTGGGCCCATAGTGTTGTCTGCGTGTGCCTGGCACATGGTAGGGGAGAAGGTAGCGCTACCTCCCCATAGTCAACACATAGGATAGGATGACCCGGTGCGAGGTAGGTAATGACTGGGGACAGTCATTTTCCTGGCCAAGGGTGGGTGTAACCCCCTTGTTCCCAGGGGTTAATAGAATCCCAGTTAGGATCAGTGGCAGGCAGGGAAGGCAGCTTGTGAAATGCCAGTTAAATGGGTTTCATACTGTCACACTCTGTCCTCAGTCTCAGCTGAGCTGGAGTGATGATGCAATCATAAAACTCTCACAGCAACATAAGCCACAGTGGTCAGCTGTCTTTGGAGTGAATTGGAATGTTCAGGAGTCTAGTGGAGTTCTGAGTAGAGGAGGCTGCAGCTAACTGTGCAGCTCCTTTTTCTTTGTGGTAGTTTGTTCTCACCCTAGAAGAAGAAGAACTAGAAGACAGTTTTTCCGAAGTGATGGAGACCTGTGTCAGAAGGTTTCCCTTTGCACCATCCCAGGATGGGTTGGGTGAACTCCAGGATTCAGGGGCAATCCCCATGATCCATTTTGGTTGGTGAAGCTGGCTTGGGCATCTTCATTTGTTGTGTGTACAGCTTTTTCTGTGTAAGGCCAGGCATACCTGCAATACCTAGGGATGAATTTCTCTGACAATGGGACTCAGTCAGCCAGTTCTGTGTAAAAGTTTTCTACCTATGTTGGAGTCCAAGATGTGATTGTCCAAGTACAGAACTTTTAACTTTGACATCCAGGGATGTGTCCGTAGTTTGTTAAGTGTGGGAAACAATTAAGACAACTACAACTTTCTTCTGTGTAGGTGTTATTAACCAGATAAATGGCTGAGTATAAGCTTGGGAGCAAGTAGAGAACCCCATCTGGGAGTAACCATTACCTCTGGTTGAGATGGGCACTATTTCATTTTCATTTAGTGTATGTTGCTGCCTGATAGGGTAAGTACCCCGAGATGTGGTTTGGAATTCTCTGGGTTCTTGTTTAGCCCATATGTGGGGTTGAAGATCTGAACCTAGATGTGCTCAGAGTGGTCAAGGTGTCACCTTCATTTCTGTGGATGAACAGTACTAGCCTGGCCATGTGTGCCAATCTACAGTTTTGGGAACCAGTGTTTGTCAACAGTGTGTGTTTCTTCATCTTATGCTAAATGGGAATTCTGGAATTTCTGTACCCTGGAGAAATCTGCAGTACCAGTATGTGAAGCCCCATGGGGCTCCATCTTCGCTTTGTGTTTTATTCCTACTTTGTTACATGAATAAAAGCCACACTCTAGAATCCCAGCCTGGTTTCAACAGTACTGTTATTCGATCCCTGTGTCTGGTTTTACTTTGGTGCCCCTGTCCAGAAGTGCAAACCTAGCATAATTGTGAGCAAATGTTTCTCCCAGGGACCTGGGTTGCTGGGCATGGTACATGGTCCCACCAGGTGTGTGCCAGGTAGTTGCCACACTTGGTTGACTGTTTTTGTATAAACAGTCTGGTCCACCTAGCATAATGGTGCCTTTTCTCTGCATGTATCTTTCTTATGTAAACCCCACCCCTCTCCTTGTGCCCCTAGATGTTTAGGTTGGAGATGTGTGCCTGCTAGTTAAACAAGAGGCCGGTGGGAGATTACACAATATACAACAGGAACCAGAAAAAAACAACAACATTCAGATAAGGAAAAAGCACAGTACACTGGGAAAATATGACGGTACCCATCACCTTAATAATTCACTGATTCAACAGACAGTGCAATCAGTGATTCCCATCTGCTTTTGAAAGACTTGTATCTATTGTGAAGAGAAGCAATTTTTTTGTTTTGTTTTTTTCATATTCAAAGCTTGTAAAATTATGCCATTCTCTATAAGTTGAAATAAAATCAACTAACCAATGTCTTAGAATTACAAGTTTAGCTGTATTAGTTATTAATGCCATAGAGACCCTCCAGAAACCAAACTCCTGTTGAGAATAAAAATTCACATAACGGATCTCTAGGGTAAAAATGTCTTCCAGTCTCACAAAGTGTTTCAGGTTACTTTTAATGGCTTCCTAGTATAGGCACTGAGGAGGAACTATAACACTGGTTTAGGGCTCTGAGCTGCAAATCTGGAGACCAGGGTTTGAATCCTACAGCCTCCACTTGCATACTGTGTTACCCTGAGCAAGTCATTTAACTTCCTTGTGCTCCCAAGTTACACCTGGAAATAAGCTTCAGCTTAGTGTGCCTTTCCCGGTTAAACAATTCCCTTTCCCTTTCCTAAAGAACCACTTTAACACAATCCCATAAAATATATGTGAGTACCTTCTTTTAATCCACACTTGGAACATATCAGTGAGGTACATTTGCCCATTTTATGTAGCCTCTGATGTGTGAAATATAAGTAATGAAGAATCTGGTACTATACCAACCTATATCTATCTTATATAGACTCTTCTACATTTACTGCCGTTCTTTAGAAGTCCATTGCACGCCTAAAGTTTGTTGCCTGTAACAACACATACCTTGAGGCCCTCTAGGGTCGAGAGTCTGGAAATCACTGTACAGACCAGATACAGAATGAGGTTGTTCCACAATTGAGACTAGTACATCTAAACTGTCCCCACTTTTCCTCAACCAGGGGCTGGGACTAAGATGACCACTTACTGAATGAGTCAGTTGTAAATACTTAAAAATGGAAGATCTAGGTAAGTTATATTGCTCTTGTAGAGTTGTGAATGGAATAAATCTTTCTTATACAATGAGAGACTCTGCTGAGGAAAGTTGCAGCTGTGGTTGAAAAGAAGGGGTAACTGGGTGGTGATTAATGATGATGCCCTAAAATTGTTTAGGAAATATTAAAAAGCAATTGTAGCCCCCCAAATATAATCTAATCTGAGTGTAAGCTTTTAGGAATTAATAAATTGGATCTGTTTAAGAGCTGACAGTAAGTGTGAGAGCTAAATAAAAAGCAAACCCTTAGGCTGTAAACCTAAACTCAGCACAGGTCTCTCTCAATTTGAAGTCAAGAAGGGACACGCCGTGCCTGTGATTTTCCATCTTCTTATTCTCCTTGTTTCATGAACTGCAAATATTTCATCCTATGAAGGGCACTATAGTAAAGGGTAAAGTTAGGAAGTCATACTCCCCCCAACCCCACCACATGCTTGGGGACTGTTAATTTAAAACAGGACCATTGCACTATGTTACCCTGCCAGAGAAAGCCATATATTAAATGTTGCAGCCTGGTAAACCACCTTTAAGTAAAAAAAAAATTCAGCATACCTAAGGGACAGAGTAATTGAGGGAGAAGATTCATCTTAATGATTCTGATATGCCCCCATGATGTCATGGGGAGTGCCGACCATCTGTATGAGTCTAACGAGTCCTGTCCTTGACAATGCTCCTCTAGAGCTACTCTTACTCTCTGTATTATCATTATTACTCAAATATTCTTTGCATCTCTGGGTTTTGACAATGATCCTATCGTGTACTGCTCTAATAATGTTTCAATATCTCTGCATTCTCCTGTATTTTGTTGTTGAACTCTATATAACTACTCTATGTTGTGGAACCTTTGTAAAAGAGCGCTTGTGCTCAAAGTTGTATTTCCAAATAAATAAATAAATATCAATCATTTGTTTATTAGCTAGGTAAATTGAGAGAATAAAGCTCTCCTATACAATTGTGTCCAAATATTAATAAATACAATGACTTACAGTACACATAGTTCCATAAAATTATGCAAAAATTACCAAATAATCGAGTATTCAGCATAACATACATATCATTCAAGCAAAACAAGTACAGTGTTTATATGTAACCCCCCTGTTATCCGGGGTTACTAAAATCCCAGTAAGACCTAGTGGTAGGCAGGGAAGGCAGCTTGTGAAACTCCAGTTAAATGGATTTCACACTGTCTCACTCTGTTCTCAGTCTCAGCTGAGACTGAGTGATGACATCGCCATAGAACTATTGCAGCTGCATGAGCCACTTTGGAGTCTGCAGATGGGAGTTAAGTTAGAATGTTGGGAGTTTTTGAACAGTGAGCAGCAGTAGTGTGTGAGCAGTCTTGAAGAGAGGAGCACAGCAGTCTGTGCACAGGCTCTTGGAGCCTAAGCTCTGATTTAGAGCTACCTTTAGGGAAAGGTGTGTGTTTCCGCCAAAAGAGGAACACAGTAAGCTGTTCTTGAAGTGGAGGAGACCGCTGTTACTGGTCTCTGTGCCCCATCCCTCAGGGGATGGCGGTAGAAGTTTTGCCTGTTATTCCAGTGGCAACCTCCTGGTTCTGGCTAGGGAAGAAGCCGCCTTATTTTCTGAAATGTGTTGTTGCACCAGAAGCTGTCAAGATTCGTCTGTGGGGCACCTGCAACCAAAGGGTGAGTTCTGCTCTTGTCAAAGGGCCTATGTTTCACCTGAACTGTTTTAAAGTGGGGATTGGACTTCTTAATCAGTGGGAGGCCTAGAGGAATAGGCTAAGCCAAAGTAAAAGTATGTTCAAGTCCAGCACAAAGGGAAAACCAAGACATGTAGAGGAAATGTGCTATACATTTACCCTTTAATCTACATTGCCAAGCTTTTCAGGAAGAGATGTTTAAGTATGTTCGAGTTCAGTATGAGGGGAAAGTCAAGACAAGTAGAGGAAATGTGCTATACGTTTACCCTTTAATCTACATTGCCAAGCTTTTAAAAAGAGTTGTTTAATGTCCAGAGAAATGGCCGGGTATGGGTTGTGGAAGCTGGAGGTAGGAGAGCCCCCCCATCTTTAGTAATCAGGTTCACCTCTACGGATTTGCTCTGTGGCCCTTTTACTTTGCCTCAGGCACAGTACCCAGACATGGGATTGAAAGGAAATTTCCCTTAAGGAGTTGAAGGCTCTACGGTGGTTTGGGGAGCCACCAATGGAAAATGTGTCCACTGCCATATGGACAGGGATTGGGTGGCCGGCAGGGGAGCCCGGCCAGGAAAAACTCAAATAGTGTACAAGTCAGGCTGTGTACCCAAAGCAGCGTGCAAGTCCGGGCTGTGTGCCTGGTGGGTTCAGAACCTGAGGGCTGAAGTGTTGAAGAAGTGCTCTGTTTCTCTTATCTGCATTACCAGGAATGTAGCCTGCATGGAGGTCCATCTATGCTTTGTTTGTTCAGTTTGGATGTGACTAAAAGCCACACTTAAGAATCCCATTCCTGGTATTGGACATTACAGTTTTTGCTTCCTGTGTTCAGATTTACTTGGGTGTCCCTGTGCAGAGTAGCCAAACCTAGGCCCCTTGTGCCAAGTAACCTAGTCCTCCCTGAACCCAGTCCCCCCCAGGTACTGCTGTCAGCTTCAACAGCATACCACCTGTCGTTTGCAAAAGGCAGGGGTGAGGGGTTACATATACAATATGATAAACTTGCTAAGGAGGCCCTAAAATGTGCAATTGGAAGTAAAACAGTTAAATTACATTTTTTTCTAGATTATCTCCCATGTTTGTGGAATACCAGTAGTTAAAGTTAGTTCTCCAAATTTTGTTCTAAACCTTGGAATACGAAAAGACTGGGAGTTTGTAGATCTTAAACTGTACTTAGAGAGTGCTCTAGACTATAAGACATGTAACAGAAATGAGGGAAGTAATTTAAGTATGAACTTATAGACAAACATAAACCAATGATGATCTCTGCTATCTGGTAGAGAAGAACAGCCAGAACCTGAGAACTAAACAAACTTAATTGTACAAACAGGGGGGTCCAGAATAGGTTTGCTTAAAGATCATGTACAGTGGTTTTTACATATTTTTAAGAAAAGCTTGAAAAGCTGACATTCCAGTCCCTGTGTCATAATAATTAGTGTTTCCTGAAAATTTCATGCTGTTTGATTATGTGGTTTTCTTTAAATCAGCATTTGCTAACTTCCTCTACAGTGGCTAAAAACTGTGGAGTTATTTTTGTCCTCTCAGTCAAACTTAGAGTGTGATGACATCATTTTGGAGTAGCTTACTGTTTCAAAGTCCCAATCAGAGCAGCACTCTGTAGAGTTAATGGTTTGCTGAGCTCTCCGGGTTCCTTACAAACCCAGTCTCTGGGTTGTGTTTATATAGATTAACTTAAAACATATCATTATGTAACCCCTAGATGGCGCTATCCCAGGGGCTACTACCCCTGCCTGATTTGCCACTAACAGGTTGAGGGGCCTGGATCCAATGGCGGGTGCCTCCACCCAGAGGTCAGGGTTTGCAATAGTTAAACTAACTTGGTCACAGCCCTCTGGGACACTGCAACCCCCCTTTCTTCCCACTAGTGGCCCCACAATATATCAGAATTACCTTCACAGTATACACTTACCCCCAGGACTGGTTCCGCACTGGGACCTCCTGTGAAATGAGATACAGTGCAACAATCACAGTACAGTACTTTAACATAGACAAATACCTCAGGCAGTATAACTTGCTGAAACAAGCAGCTCTGATTTATTTAGGGCATATAACAAGGACAGGGGAAATCAGGTTAATTAGCTTATCACTCTAATAATCTATCTATGGCTCAGTCACAGGCCTATCCCTATCAGTTACTGTCCCTGGGTACCCAAGCCCTAGTGGCTAGTCCAAACCGTGGCAGTGGTAGGGGCCCTTTCACACAGAGAAAAGGAAAATTAAACAGTCAGCAGTACAGTAATTCCATTTGGATTTAATGTGGTAATTCAACAGGAGCACCCTGAATTAGTACTCACGACCTCCAAATAAGATAGGGTCCTTCAATATCAGCAGGGCTACTCCTGAGCTCCAAGAGACTCTTCACACATTTATATGGTAAAAAAAAAAAAAAAGAGTACTATACCAGGCAGGCTGCTTCTCATCCCGATCGCAATTACTGCACAATACCTGGAAACACACAGCAGATTCAGTTCCTGACAGACCGAGTGCAATTCATAATTTCTCCAGTCTTCTACAGGGTGAGCCTGGTTTCTACTCTTCAGATATCCTTTGATTCTTTTCACAGGATGGATTCAGTCCTAACAAGCAGTTACACAAGCTGCAGACCGAACTCTGGGCCTTATACACGTTTTTGACTAAAACTGCACACTGAAAAGCACAGGGCCTTCCTTCTTCACTGCCAAAGCTCAACTGAAACTCCAACCGACAAAACTGGGCACTTCCTTTGAGTTCCTCCCAGTTCTTGACTGGATTGGCTGTCACCACAATAGACTGCTGCTGTTGGTCCAAAAAGGCGCTGAAGTCTAAACTACATCTCCCAGAGTCACTGCCCATACAATCCTCTTGTGGCTGGCTCAGATTATGAGTCCAAGTTCTGATTCGTCCAAGGCACCATTTTAGAGCTAGCTTACCCCACACTGATTGGTCCAGTTCAGCAGTTCAAAACCAGAATGGGGAACTAGGCAGACACTGTTCTGACTGCAAAAGAAAGCAGGTTAGACAAACTGTAATTTCATTATCACTCTAAATGGTTTCTGGCAAACAGTTACATCTTTCAGATAGGTTCCCTTTGCACTCCTAGTGACTGCAAAAATGGAGTGAATTGGCAGCAGCTTGAGTGGTACTCAGAGAAACACACAGTCCCCCATACAAACTAATTATGTCTGCAAGCAGACAGCTCTTAAAGAGACAGTACCAGAGGTTCTAAAAACACTCACTGATAAATGGCTTAAACGCCAAACACCATTCAGGCTTGGAGCATTCAAGCAAGCTCCTGGAAGTCTTTTGGGAACCCCCATTTGCAGGGGGGTTACAATTATCTTCTACTAATCATTTTAATTTCAATGCTGAATTGAAGTAATAGAAATCTTTCTCTGTGAGAAATCAGCTTGTCTGCATCACAGCTTTCAGTTCTTTATAATCAAAAATCGGATTTTTTTCTAACTATATAGCACAGGGCTGTTTAATGAATATAAAATAAAAATATAAAATAAATCTAAATCTAAATTTTGTTCATTCACAGAAACAGTTTGTCTTTGATGTAGCCTTCATAAATATGTTCATGTAAGAAAATTTTTTATGTCAGAATGACGAACAGTACATGTGCTTGAAATACTGTAGCAGAGTGTGACAGGCACCTGTCTGAACTCACAAATTTCAGTTCTTTGGTGGTTTCTGTATGAAAATATATCACATACTTGTACAACTAGAAACACTATGTGGCATCCTGATGTACTGTGTCTCTGCCCCACAGCTGAGGCAGCTGCAGTCTACTACCACCTGTCCCTGCCCTACAAGTCCCCTGCCTTCTGCTCCATGTGTGAGACTGCTGCATCCTGCTACCCACTGTCTTCTCCCACACAGTCAGGTATTGTGCACCCTGCTGCCTCCATCCCCTGCCTAAAGAATCAGGGCTGCTGCACCCTACCACCCCCTGCCCATACAGTTGGGGATGACACACCCTGCTGCCCTCTGTCCCCACGCTCACAGTCAGGGCCATGGCACCCTGTTGCTCCCTGTCCCTGTCTCCACAGTCAGGGCTGCTGTGCTGTGCTACACCCTAGAGTCTCATGCTGCCTGCATCCACATTTGGGGCTGCTGAGCCCTGCTACACATTTCCATTGCCCCAAATTGGCTGGGCTGTAGCACAGTGTACTCCCTGTACCACTGTCAGGGTTGCTGTATCCTGATGTCCACCTGTGTCCTGCCCCACACTCAAGGCTTCTGCACCATGTTGTCCTTTGTCCCCTGCCACCGTTGTGTCCTGCTGCACCACAAAGCCCCTTGCCTCCACAGGAAGGGGACAGGGTGCAGCAAATGCCCTTACTGTTGTGCTGTACCCTTCCCAAACAGTTGGGGTTGCTGCACCCTGCTACTCTCTCTCTCTCTCTCTCTCTCTCTCTCACAGCCAGGGACATTGCACATGTTGCTCCCCTTTCCTGTCTCAGCAGAGAGTAGCAAAGGATCTGATTCTGGTGGCAGGGGGACAGCAGGGTGTAACTGCCTCAACTGTGGATGCATGCATCAGGGTGCAGCAAATGCTCTGAATCTTGTGGCAAGTGGCAGCATGGTGCAGCAGCCCTAATTGCAGAGGCATGGGGCTCTAGGGCACAGCAGGCTACAGCAACCCTAACTGTGTAGAAAGGAGCAGGGTGCAGCAACCCTGTCTGTGGTGCTAGGTGATAGAAAACAGCATGGTGCAGAAGTCTCAACTGTGGGGCAGGACACATGGGGCATCAGGGTACAGCAGCCCTGACTGTGAAATGGGGTACACTTAGTGCAGCAGCCCTGCCCATGGAGGCAGGCAACATGACACTTTAGGGCCTAGCGCAGCACAGCAACCTTGACTGTGGAGACAGGAACAGGGGTGCAGCTTCCCTAACTGTAAGGGTGGGAGAGATAGGGCAGCAGGGTGCAGCAACCCCAATTGTTTGGGCAGGGAGCAGCAGCGTGCAGTAGTCCTGATTCTTTAGGCAAGGGGTGGAGGTAGCAGGGTGCACAGTCCATGACTGTGTGGGAGAAGACAGTGGGCAGCAGGGTGCATCAGCCTCAAATGTGGAGCAGAAGGCAGGGGGCTTGTGGGGCAGGGGAATGGTGGCAGTAGACTGCAGCTGCCTCAGCTGTGGGGTAGAGACACAGTGCATCAGGATGCCACATTGTGGTTCTAGTTGTACACGTACATGATGTATTTTCACACAGAAACCACCAAAGAGCTTAAATTTGTGAGTTCTGACAGTACATGTGCTTGAAATACTGTAGCAGAGTGTGACAAGCACCTGTTTGTCAATCTGACATGAAAAAAATGTTCTTACATGATTGTATTTATGAAGGCTACATCAAAGACCAACTGTTTCTGTGAATGAACAACATTTAGATTTATTTTATATTCATTAAACAGCCATATGTTATATAGTTAGAAAAGAACTGAGGTTTGATTAGAAAGTACAGAGCTGTGATACAGACAAGCTGATTTCTCACAGAAAAAGATTTCCACTACTTCAATTCAGCATTGGAACTGAAATGATCAGCTTTGTAAAGAAAGAGAATGATATATTTTAAGCTGATCTATCTAAACACAAACCAGAGGCTGGGTTTGTAAGGAACCTGGAGAGCTCAGCAAACAATTAACTTTACAGAGTGCTGCTCTGACTGGGAATCTGAAATGGCACGCTACTCCAAAATGATGTCATTGCTCTCTAAGTTTGACTGAGAGGACAGAAATAACTCCACTGTTTTCAGCCACTGTAGGGCAAGTTAACAAATGCTGATTTAAAGAAAACCACAAAACCAAACAGCATGCAATTTTCAGGAAACACTAATCATGACACGGACTTGAATTTCAGCTTTAAAGCTTTTATTAAAAATATGCAAAAAACATTGCACATGATCTTTAATTCTGAAGGGTTCCCAGAAATCTTTTGATACCAAGATAAGTGAGCATGTGAGGTACCCAAACCAAGCCTATGTCTATAATAGCCAGTTCACTTTACCATGATTTAAAGTTAAAGCTTTTGTCTTCCCCAAGTTTAGTTTGTAGGTCAACATTTCAATAAACTTCTTTATTTCTGTCATTGCCACAGGGATTGAGGTAAAGGGCTCTTCTATGTGTAATATATTGTTTGCACCAGCCTGGTGGCACTGAGGGTTGAAGTGTTAGATGCCACACCTTGCACCATGCCAGCAGTCAAGGTTCAGGGATGGACTCTGGTTGCCAGGGGTTGTCAGGGGAGGAGAGGATTGAGCATCTGGAGGGCTACTCTCCTCTCCAGAGATGTGCCTGTGGGGATGCATCACTCTGCAGAGACACCCAGTGGAGACCGGAGATATCGCAAGGAGCGTGATGTTTTGGGGGAGGCGCCAGCAGACATCAGCAAGGGTACATCCCTAGTGAGGATGTCATTGCATGTCTGGCATCTTGGGGAGTAACACACAAGGTGGAAAACCCCTGGTTGTTGGGAAGGCGATGGCAGATGCTCCACGGTCAATCCCACACGCCCAGTGCTAGCCCCGACTTGACTCTTTGTGGTTCCTGCCTCGACGTATGGGGTCCGTGGGGTGGGGGACCCATCTCCTGATTCCTCACTCGGGGAAGGGCTCAGGCAGATGATAGAAGAGCAGCTGAGTGGGCCCCACCTGACAGATGCCACAATGCCGACGACCTGAGAAAAATAAAGTATACAAAAAATAAGTTGCCTGCATATGCTGAGAGTTTATATATAGTGCCCCCAACTGAAAAATATTTAATTGCCGGGTTGCTTTACAAGCTATGAACAAGCTGGGTTGCAAATGCAGGTTAATAAGCGGGGGGGTGGAGGGACAGAGGGCACCTCTGTCTAGTTCCCCATTCCAATAAAATGCTATCTGATAAAAACCCATTACACTAAATACAAGCTGTAGGGGGCTGATCTAGAACCCAGACCCAAACTATGAATTCTTTCAGGATCCAAATTTTTTTGAGAACCTCGAATAGCTAAGGCCACAATACACAGTCAAAGGTTTTTTCAGCAGTCAGGGAGACTAGGGCCGCAGGGGTCCTGCCCTCCCCAGCAGCAGAAATCTGGTGATGGAGTTTGCGTAAATGATCACTTTACACTCTTCTTCCCATGAAACAAACCTGCTCTGTCCCCATCAACTTGTCCCACACTTTTAAAAGCCTATTACATAGCTAGAATTTTTGACAACAGTTTGAGGCCCATATTTATGAGTAAGATTGGATGATAACTCTGTCTACATTTCATTCTTACACAGTTGCATAGTAATCCAGGCTTCCGCTAAGGAGTAGTCCAAATTACCCTCAGAAAAGAGATGATTTAGCATTTTAATCAGAAAAGGGGCAAGCTCTGTGGAGCATATGCCTTATAAAAAACGTTCAAAAATCCATCAGGCCCAGGTGCCATGTCTAGAGGAAGCTGCTGGGTGGCTAGCACAACCTCACCATGGGAAATGGCACTCTTGAGCAGCTCTTTATGTTGCTGCATAAGTGGTGGGAGTTCCAACTGACTAAGGAAGTTAGTAACCTTCTCCAATATAGTAGAATACCTTTGCTCCTCTTAGTATAGACAGCCATAAAAAGCCCTGAGGACTTTAGCTACAGTATATCTATATGCGTAGCAATAATATTTGGGCTAGGGTCCATCCTCAGACCTTTTATTACTCTAGCAGTCTCTTGCTACTGAAGTCGGCATGTTAACATTTTTCCAGCCCCCCATTCTAAATAGTGAATCTTAGCCCTGAAAATTGCCAGTTCTGCCTTATCACATAAAGGGTTGCATATTGTTCTCAAAGAGAGTTTAAAGTAAGCCAAACATGATCGGGGTCAAACTTAAGAGTTTTTCTATCTTCCAGATTTTATGTAATAACTGCTCAGTCTTAGTATTTCTTATCCTTTGACACTTGATCACAAGCAGAATACATTAACCCCATATGGCACATTTCACTGCTCCCCATAAGACATCTAGGGAGTCAACCAAGCCTTCATTATGTTCAAAAAAGGCCAGAATGCATTCTTCAAGTTTTTTCAAAAGGTCAGTGTCCTCAAACTTCTGAGAACTGAATCTCCATACTTCATCCCTCTCCTCCACCCCTCGCACATTATGCTTCATATGAACCAAGGCATGATCAGAGATCACTAAGTGTTGTATTTCACAGGAACATAACCCAGGGATGCTCTCTTGATTAATCAGAAAAGTCTATTCTGAAGAATGTGTCATGAACGATAGAGTAGAAGGTATACCATCTATTCATGGGATGTAGAATTTGCCGTGGATTGACCGCCCCATGCCATCCATAAATTCTCTGAGCCATCTCTGACTAGGGGTGAGACCATGTCACCAAATCTGGACATAGGGTCAAGTTCCAATCGTTCCCTAGCAGGACAGGTAGGTGAGTAAATGGAGCAAGAAATGTACCAAGGTATGTGAAAAATTGGGGTAGTCTATATTTGGGCTATAAACAGTGCCCAGTAATACCTCATGAAGGCCCATTCTGCCATATAAGAAGAGATACCCTCCCTTCTCATCAAATATTCTTTAATCAACTGGAAGGTGACATTTTGGGCTATTAAAATCACAGCTCCTTTCTACTTACTGCTGCTACCCACCCCACACACCTGGCCCACCCACTTTCGATGAACATAATTTACTAGGTCCCTTTTCAAATGAGTTTTCTGTAAGTAGGCGATTCCTGCAGTGAGTGTCTTCAGATGTCTCAGAATCATGTCTCTTTTGTGTGTTTCTTGGGCCCCTTTAACATTCCATGTCATAAAGTTGTAGATGCTGTCCATTACCAGATGGTTGCCATGACCTTAGTAAAATCACTACAGTATCTACCCCCAGGTCATACTCCAGAATCCTTCCCTCCTCTGCAAGCCCTTCAACATTAACAGTCAATAACAACAGAAAACACCAATGATAGCAGTAAACAATGAAGAACATGGAAATACCATTCTTTGCCTCCACCCCAGTCCCAGGGACCACAGTGCCAAACCATTCGGTCCACAATGGTCCTTGGCCAGCTGGCAGCGTCAGTTCCCACCTTCTGCCAGAAAAATCCTTGACAGGGTGATACAGGAGTTGTCTGCTCTGAGATACATGCAAGGGTTTGGAGAGGCCCAGTAAAAGGCACACCAGCAAAACTATTTCCCTTACTACCTGGAGGGGTGCCCTTAACAAGGAACTAGAAAAGATCCATAATTAGTAAGCCTTGTCCTGCCCTTTAAAAAGTGATTTCAGGGCTAAACGTCATAACTGTGGCTGCCCTCACAGCCCAAAACAAGAGCACTGAGTATTGCTTACCAAGGGCAACCAGATTATTATAGACAAATGCAAAATTTGCCAGCAACAAGTAATATTAACTAAAACAGCCCCACTGCAAAATGAGGACCCCCCTCCCCCCAAGTTAATCGAACGTATGTGACAACAACTTGCCCCCACATAAACAACAGTGAAATGCAGAGAAGCCAGTAATACTGCCTGATATAACAGCAATGTTATCAATATCACTGAGGGAAGTATCCATTGACTCTGTCGCTCCTTTCTACAGCACACTGAGTCTCAACACAACATGGGTAATCAGTGCTCTCCTCTCAGACTGATGCACAAAAGAAATTCCAGAATTGAAATCCGATACATCTCCTCCCCTCTGCAACTGTCTTCTCCCCTGTAGCTCCAAAATTCCTCAGTTCTTTTGTATATCTAACCCAAGCTGGTTACAGATTGTTTGGCTCTGTGTAAGAAAGGGTCCTGAAGGAACGGGAAGTAATAAGAGTTGATAAAGCAATGGGGCCAGATGGGGTGCACCCCAGGGTCCTTAAAGAACTAAGAGAGGTGGTGGCTGAATCTCTGGCAATCATGTTTAGCCGATCACTGGAAACAGGGGCTGTACCCAAAGACTGGAGGACAGCAGATGTAGTCCCCTTAAGATCTTAACATAAGATGCTTTAGGTTACAACAACTCCTTCAATATTGAAAATGTTTTGAATTGTCTCCATTTGTCTTTAGTTTGCTGACGTTTGAAGCACCTATCGTAGCCTTGACTGGTGCTATAACCTAGTTTATGTATTAAAATAGCCTAACCAAGATGGCATCAAGGCCAGTTAGAACTGTGTATTAAAGTACTTGTTTTGGGTTATTGTGCCATTTCCTATGGAATCCACACACACCATCAGTTTACCTCGGTCTGCTGTGGGTGTGGAACTGATGTCTGGATCAGTTGCCTGGAACAGTTTGTAATTTGCTACCAGCACTTTACTCAACCCCTCAGTTTACCCAGTTCAACTGGGGGACGTGAGTTTGGTAAAGTGTATGTCCTCGGGTGGAGTGTGGCACTCCCCCCAATTGCCTTGTGGGTCACCTTCTTCAACTGCGAAGATGAGCCTTCCATTGGGGACTGAATCTCTCCCTTACCTTCTTCCGCCCATTACTTTAGAAGCCTTACCTGCATCAAGCAGGATTCTGGAACCAGGACTGCGAGTTCTCTCTCATCCCATGACCGAGAGTGCACCTGGTGTGTGGATACGCCCTGCCTGACTCCCTTATACTCCTGATGCTGGTAGGGACATCCCTGGCTCCCACACTAGATCCTCCATGCACTGTGGGATGCCCGGCGTTTGCATTTTGTGCCACGACGTGCATCTGTTGGGAGTGGCGCCGCCATCTTTGGGAGCCTCATCACGCTTCCCGCGATGATTTCGGCCTCCCAGGCAGCTCCAACGTTCTCTACAGACAATCCACCTCTAAGATGGCAGTGGCCAATGGGAACCCCACCTAACATGGCGGACACGAGAGGGCACTCCTTAAAGGGGCCATACTCCTTTTTAAAGGGAAACGGAGCAGATGAGAAACACAAATTAATATGATAAAATGTCACATTAAAGAGCAACAAGTTATATGCTTGCTTTTTGTGCATACTGTGTGATCCTGAGCAAGTCACTTAACTTCCTTGTGCTCCCAGGTTGCATCTGGAAACAAATTTCGGCTTAGTGTGCTACTCCTGGTTAAACAACGTTCCCTTTCTCTTTCCTTTTTTAAAAGAAGAGAAGCCCGATGTATATCCTCCAGGCCTTGACTGTCCTCAGGAGCTTATTAAGCCCTGTTTCACAGTATGTACCTAGATTTAAAAAAAACAAACTTGTGGCTTAAGCATTGCTCCAATGGCTTAGCTGGCGTAGCCTTAAACACTTGGCTTAGCAGGAATGAGTACCATCTCTTAGTGAGACAGACTGAGTCTTCTATCCCCACATGCAGTACAGTAATAACAAATGTTGCTCAATATTGGCACCCCACACACCTCTTTCACACTTCAGTCATGCTCCACTCTAACTGGGAGCAGTGTCAGTGCCTAGGCAGCCCCCACTGAGCAGCTGTAGTCAGAGCAGTCACAGACTGCTCATTTGCTCCAGATACTTACCATCCAAATGCCTCAGCAGGAATTCTGATACTGGTGGTCTGGACATGGTGGTTCTCCAGTTTCAGACCCTCTTCGAGAGGCTGCCTTCTATGCACTTAACCATCTCTCATTACAAGTACAGAGCTAAGTGGCCCCTAGTATTGTGGCAAATTATCTGAGCATGATATAATGGGACATCCTGCATACTTAGGGAAAACAGTCTGTGTGACCTGTACGTACAGATCTATAGAGACGGTACAGAGCTATATAGTCAGTCATCTGGCTGTACATACTTGAAGAGCAAGGCATGTAATGGGACTGAGGAAGGGCAAATGCATCACATGTTGTGCATGGGCCACTCAGCCGAAGCCATGTTGGTAGGGAACAATTAAAGCATGCAAAGGGCATTCTTTGAAGGGTTAGTTCCCTTAATAAGAAAAGACTGGCTAAGGAGTGATATTTCAAGGGCTATTAATTTTACACTGCATTCAAATCCTGTTGCAGCAATAAGCCAGTTTTTTTTTCTAATACTGCAAGCTGATGGATATCCTCAGGGCATCTTTTGGATATAGTGATTGTTATGATACTATGATCACCCAGTAAGTCACAACCTGACTCAGACGATGTCCAATGCTGCTTAGAATTTTCAGAAAATAACAATGGCATCTAGAAGCAGGAGGTGTTGGCTGCTTAAAGTCCACTCTGCAGGTCATATTTTCTTTAGCTTGCTATGCCCCATGACAAATGGCCATAAGGTCAGGTTTATCCACAAGGCAAGAGCCACAGAACTTACTCTGACCGGTGGTTCTCAGGAACCAGCTATGATAAGTTTGTGGCAGTTTCACTCCCTTGATATTGGTTCCACCGTGAACGCTAAATGTTACTGCTGTGCAGCTGTATTCCCTCAGCTAAATGACACTGCCATCATCACTGCTCCAGTGTAATCCATAACTATCTGTCAGCACCCATCACTATGTCAGCGGGCAGGGTTGTGTCTTGGCTGGTTTTACATCTCCCCCCCTCCATTTGGCTATGTCTGTCCCTGCTCTGTTCAACAAGGTATAACCCCAGCACATCCATGGCCATTTTATTCTAGCCATTTTACACCTGGGGTGCTATCCCCCCCCCCCCGTGATTTGCCCTAGCAGTCAACATCCCTTAGAGGCTACAGCGACAAGGGGTGTGGTCCTAAGCTCGCCCTCAGATGAGGGGGACACTCAGAAGCATGAGCCACATTAAAATTACTGGTTACTGCATAGAGCCAGTGAGTTTAGAAACAGAAGCTGGTAAATCCAATCCATGTTTCCCCCCCTCCCTCGCCTGTATCTGCGGTCTAACAGGTATTCAGTGGTAGGCCAAGGAAGAACAGAAGGCGATAAGAGGAACAGAACATACAAGTCCTATTAGGGGAGACACAATGTCCCCCCATATTTAATGCTATGGGGTCCGACAACAGTTACAACAGAAAAAGACTAAAGGGGCACACGTATAATACATCCCTACACAGCAACCCTTTCCCAATACAACCACGCCAAATGCAGCATATGGATGCAATTACACTCAAATAAGCCGGCTGCAGTGCGGAAGCCACAAGGGGGTGAAAACCCAGATGCTAGCTGTATTTTTGCTCATACCAGCTAAAACGCATGACCCCAGAAACTATTGTGAACAGTACTTTTGCAGCCATCTCAGCATCACAAACTAACGGTCGGCGAAAGCAGGTTCTTGGTGTGGTTTATTACAGTGCAGGTCTCCTAATGTAAAAGGTGCTGAAATTCTATTTCATGGATCCACAGACAATCTCAAGAAAGACACGTGGGGTGTATTCAACCTCTATTGGCTTGCCATATCAGCTGGTAGATAGACTCCTACCCATGCATACATACTACATTTATAGGTAAAGACACCTAACCATATATAGGTCGAGCAGTCCTTCTATCTACCTAGACATATAGCCGTATTGATGGTAACCGTCACTCCCACCCTTTACACCAGGGTGCAGCACTGGGTTCAGAAGGTCATTCAAGGTAGCTCACAGACCACAGGCAGTATGACCGGCCAGCTTTGATGTATTTGGATATCGCGACCATATGACAGCACATACACACCACTAATGACCAAATCACTAAATAGGTACTCTTAGTACTTTCAGCAGGGTGTAAAGAAGTGACCAGTCCACTGGGAAACCTAAAGTCTGCCATGGATGGTGACCTCTTGGAGCCCGCACTGCAGTGACACCAACCCTCCTCCACATCACTTAATTAATCCAGATCATGGAGGAAGGGACAGAGGACGATCACAACCTTAAATCCAGGTATGACATGCAGACCAAGTACAGCATATCTCATAATCTCATATTCCCATACCTCCCTACTTATGTTTATCACAATGTCTGCACAGTAGTGGTCAAGAAACTATAATTCACCAGTTATGACACGCAGGCCAAGTACAGCTACTGATAATCACACATCCTCATACCTCCCTGCTTGTGGTTATCACAGTGCCTGCAAAGTAATGGCCAAGAGTACTACAATACAACATCTGCCCGTGGCTTAGTGTCAGTCTACAGGTAATTTTCTAGTGGGCAGGGATCATTGGCTCTGATCCTGGCAGGGACTTACTCATCTAACACAGGCAACACTATAACAGTTTACCGACACAGCATTCTACCGTATACACCTTAGTTCAGCCCCTATTACGGCGGCTACACTGTTAACACAGCCATGCTTTGCCAGAGGCTACAGTTCCTTAGACTTATACCCTTCAGTCCTGTTCAGTAAGCATCTCAGTTCAGCCCCTATTGCAGTGGCTACACTGAGCACATACAACTACCTTACCAGTGACCACAGTTCAATACTCTTTGGTAGACAGCAACGATCAAGACCTTGCTCAGACAGGGGCCTATCTGGCATGAAGACCCCCAACTACTAAAGCTGATGGCATGGTCAGTCAGAGTCCTACACTGTTGAACTTTGGGGTATCTGGTAAGGTGGCGGACACAATGGTCCAAGCCAGGAGGGAGTTCACTAACAGAACTTATAATTGACACTGGTGGGTATTTGCTTCTTCATGCGAGGCATCAGATTAAATATTTTAGAGTTTCTCAGAAGGGATTAGATAAGAGGTTAACGGCGACATCCTTATTGGTGCAGACGGCTGCTACTGGGGCAATAAGGGGTGAAACAGATGGACACTCGCCTGAAGCCCATCCATTAGTTCAATCCTTCTTAAAGGCAACAGTTAATATCACACATTCCACACTCACTTTGATGTTAGACGCCTTGGCCAGTAAGCCCTTTGAGCTCCTAGAGTCAGTTAATCTATCAGTCTTATCCATAAAAACTATGTTTTTGGTAGCAATGTCATCAGCAAAGAGAACTTGTGAACGGCAGGCTCTCTCATATAGAGAGCCGTTTCTGACCATTTTCCTAGACAGAGTCATAATATGACCCATTCGCTTCCCTCCTTCCTTCCAAAGGTGGCAAATGGTTTTCATACTGCTCATGAAATTACAGTCCCTACCATTTGTGCAAGAGAGGGGGACCCTAACAGGGACACCCTCACCTGCCTAGACCCAACCAGGGCCATTCAGAGCTACCTAGCCAGAACAGAACCATTCTGAAGGTCAGACATATTAGCCCTCCTTGCTCAAGGATGGAAACAGGGCCTAGCGGCCTCAAGAGCAACAATAGCCAGATGGTTGAGAGACACCATCGCTCAAGCCTACAGGGCAGGTGATAATACCACTCCTCCTAATATCAAGGCCCACTCCACTTGAGCAGTGGCTACCTCCTGGGCAGAATGCAGCTCCATATCTGTAAGGGAAATCTGCCAGGCAGCAACCTGGTCATCCCCTCACACCTTAACCAGATTCCACCAGTTGGATACTGGACTGACAGGGAACTCAAGAGTTTGGCTGCAACGTAATTCAGACAGCATTAAGTCATACTCCTTCTCCCTCCCTAGACAAGTCCAATATTGATGTATAATCACCCATGTGTTGAGACCCGGAGTGCTGTAAAATGGTGCGATAGACAATGGTGTTTTACTCACCTGGTAAAGGTGATTATAAGAGCACCTTTTTATAGCACTCTGTATCCCCTCCCTTTGAGGAGAAACATAACATAGCGGCAAAGTGGGATAACGACTCAAATGACTTTAATGTGGAACTTACATGCAATACTGTTTTCAGTGAAGGTATGGTAGTAAGCAGTAGACTCTACACCAACAGTGTGGATGTAAGATTGTACACATGATATGAATCAATGAAAAGTAAAGGATTTTTTTAACACAGCGTTAAACTGTGTCATGTGCCTTTCTACCCGGCAGTACTCCTAATGGAGGCAGCCGAGGGTCTCTATTGTCAGTTTATGTATCATTCCCAGGATTATCATAAGCTCTGGAAGAACTCGTACTGAGGAATTTGGGAGCTACAGGGGTGGAAACAGATGCAGAGGGGAGGAGACATATTGGATTTCAATTCTGGAATTTCTTTTGTGCATCAGCCTGAGAGGAGAGCACTGATTATTCATTTGTTGAGACTCGGAGTGCTGTAAAAAGGTGCTCATAATCATCTTGGCTTTAGCGTGTGAGTAAACTCCCATTTTCACTGATTTTAATGCTGTAATTGTTTCTTTTGCAGCTTCTGGTTGCTTTCAATTAGCACCAGGGGACTTTGTGACTTAAGTTGGAAAGGTACCTGTTTAGGGGGACTTGCAGGAACTGGAGTTTTGTTTGCGTACGTGGGGGTGTGTGTGTGTGTGTGTGTGTCTAGCCCTATAGCTTGGGGAAGAGTGATAATTGTAGTGCCTTGGGCCTCCTCAGAGTTACTGCTAACTGAAGCTGGGGCTGAGTCACAGTGCTGGAGCTTGGGAGGGAAGCAAACATCTCAGGGAAGTATCTGTTGATTTTCACTGATTTTAATGCTGTAGTTGTTTCTTTTGCAGCTTCTGGTTGTTTTCAATTGGTGCCAGGGGACTTTGTGACTTAAGTCTTAGAGAGAAGCTTTGCCCTCCAGTCCTAACTTCAAACCAGACCCCTCTGGAGCAAGTGAGCTCCTTCCAATACCCGGGCATCACCCTTGACCCTGCACTTAACTTCCACCTTCATATTCGCCACCTATCCAAGTCCCTAAATGTCAGGTTGGGACTGTTACTGCTTTAAACACTGTCTCACCCTGGACGCCCTCAGGCTTGCTGTCTCCTCCTCGGTTCTCTCACTGTTGGAGTACAGCTTGCTGATTTATGGAGCAGCAAATACCGCAGCCCCAGATAGACTCCGTCTCTCCCTAAATAAAGCTTGCCACCTCGTCTTGGGATGTGACCATCTCACACATACCTGCTCACTTTATAACGATACCAGCTGACTCAACCTTGACAACAGAATCAGGTTCCACACATGCCTCATGGCTAAAAAAATTGCCCTTGGTCTCTCCCCTTCTGGACTAGCCCCTCTAGCCTACCCAGAACCCAAGGTTCAGCACACTCATAGCTCTGACAAACCCCTCCTCTTAGTGCCCAGCTGCCAGACCTCTCTATTCCAAAGGTCCTTCAACTATAGGGCACCTCGGTGGATGAACAGCCTTCCTGCCTCACTAATGAATGAACCTAGACTTGGGCTTTTCAAAACCCACCTTAGGGAACATCTCCTGACCTTAAAAACCTGTGACTGCTCTTGAGCTGTTATTTACCTCTAATGATGGCCCTTGCCTGTAACCACCTCATCCCTCGCCTGCCTTTTAGCCCTAGCTGGTTATGTTAATATTCATTTCTTACCTGTTTTTTTCTGTTGTGTAGTATCCTTAACTAAGTTATCCCTATTATTTGTTTGTGATAATTCTTATTTGAATTCTTGCATACTTCTCATTGTAAATAATCTGAACTTTATACTCTGTTCTAATGTTTGTTCTGTGACGTGGATCCTTTGTAAATGAGTCTTTGACTCAAAGGTGTTTTGAATTACTAATAAATAAAAATAAATAAATAAATAAGTTGGAAAGCTACCTGTTTAGGGTATTTTACTGGTGCAGCTGAGTGTCTCAGTGAGGGTTTGCTGGGGTAACTGTCTCTGGTACTCAGGAGGGATCCAACCCCCCACCCACCCTTAGAGCTTTACTTCCTTTATACTGGCAGCCTGTAACATCATACAGTATCTGATGTCTGCATGCACACACTGTTAGCTAGACTGGACACACTGGACTGTATGTGTTTGTGAGACTTGGGACGCTATTGGTGCGTTTGTAATTCGGTTTGTAAACAATTAGTCAGTATAGAGAGACTGTTTTTCACTGCCCTGTATAGGTAGTGTGAACCATGGGTAGGATTGTAGGATGCAGTGGTTGTGGGGCAGCAGTGTGGATGAACATACTGTTGAAGCTGGGAGGGTGCCCAATATGCCACAGGCTAAAGATGGTCAAGGAAGAGGTTCAGTAGCTTGGCAGAGAACTGGGGAGGTTCAGGGGTGATGGGAGGGTTGCATTGGTAGGAGGGCTGACAGCTGAGACTATGGGGGGGCACACAGAGAAGAAACAGTGGGCCAAGGAGGGATTGGGGGAGGGGACAAACTAGACAGGAAGCCAGCTGATGAAGGGTGGACTCTAGTAGGGCCTAGCAAAAGGGAGAAGAAAACACGTGGTAAGGCAAAGAGAGTAGGGAACATGTTTGCTGTACTAGCGACACATGGGGAAGAGGACGCAGGAGGAGATTGCACAAGGGATAGTCATCACAAAGAGGAGGGAGGGAGGGGCACTACTAGTGGAGAGAAGGAGGTTTGCAGTCAAACAGGAGGAGGGGGAAGGGTCTCAGCTGAGAAGGGCAGGGGGGAAGACACCGGGGCAAATGGTAAAAGCACTATCTTAAGTGGCCCTGGGAATGAGAGCCTGGGTGGGGGGATGGTGATGGGCACAAAGACAGAGGAGGTGGTGGTACAGATGTTGAAGGACTCCATACTCAAGGGGATCAGATGGGGCAGCAAGGGGGGGGAGAGGCATTGTCGGATATGGGTGGAGTCCATACCAGGATTAAAGGCAGAAAAGGCAGGACAGGCAATTCTATAGAAACATAAAACATAGAAGTTGATGGCAGATAAGGACCGCAAGGCCCTTCCAGTCCGCCCATTTCTTTTTCTACCTTATAAATGTGCCATCGGCCTTTGCTCTGTCAATGGCCTATCTATTCATACTCATCTGTATTACTCCCTTATGCCTATCCCATGCCTGTTTGAAGCCCTGCACTGTATTCATATCCACCACTTCCTGAGGTAGGCCGTTCCATGCATCCACCACCCTTTCTGTGAAAAAGAAGTTCCTCACATTACCCCTTAATTGGCCTCCCTCTAACTTCATGCTGTGTCCTCTTGTCCTGCTAATTTTCTTATACTGAAATATGTTAGACTGTTTCACCCAAGGTGTGCAAGGAGGGATAGGAGGAAATCGCACATTGTGGTACATGTGGTGACAAATGACCTAGTGAAGGAAATGTTGGAGATAGCAAGGGAGAGGTTTGAGGAAGTGGGAATTTTGTGCTAGGAGACTGGGGAGTCTGCAGCTTTCTCAGAGGTGCTCCCAGTGCCCTGTGCAAGCACAGGTGGAAAGGAGAGGATTAGGGAGTTGAACGCATGATTGGTAGAATGGTGTCAAACCAAGGGGTATGGGGATGTGGGCAGCTGGGGCAGTACCTGGGATAATAGCAATCTGTTTGCAAGGGATAGGCTGCACCCGAGTGGGGAGGAGAAGGAGGTAGTAAAGCAAAGCAAAGACTAGGGAGGTATATTGCGACAAAGGTGGATTTAAACTAGATAGGGGGGTGGCAAGTGGACTGCAGGTAGGCAGGGACCCGATAGAGTGGAGTCACAGCCTACCCCCCGCTAGCAGTAAAGGACTCAGGGCAGCTGAAAAGGGAGGAAGTAGAAGGGAGGAGATGAAGAGCGATGAAAGGAAGGAGGCAGGATGGAGAGTGGTCGCTCTGAATTTGAGAAGCTTAGGCAACAAATCAGCTGAGCTACAGGAACTCTTGGCAGTGTGGAGGGTGGATATTGCAGCTGTCATGGAAACATGGGCAACTGAGCACCGGGACTGGGATCTGGTAATCCCAGGGTACAAATTATACAGGAAGGGTCATAAGGAGCGGAGGGGGGTGGAGTGACAGACTATGTGAGGGACGGGATCAAATGCACAAGGGAGGAGGGGGAGAAAGGAGAACAGATACAATCTGGCTGTAGCTGCTAGACTCAAGGGGAAGGAAAATTAAAGGGACAAAGCTAAACCAAATCCAAATGTAGTAGGCAATACTATAACACTTGCTTGCAGTATGCCAGGTGGTGCTCAAGCACATTTAATAAAAAGAAAGCAGCCAAAAAGTATAAGGGATCTATAGCAAGCCATCATCAGGGAGCCCCACAAATGCTTCAGCACAAACTCAATGAAAAAACTCCAAAAAAATAATAATATAATCAGGCTGAACGGTGCTGTCCCCATTGCCTCTTTGTATCACAGCACATATAAGCAAGCAAACCCACTAACAAAACACAGTATAATCAGGCAGCAGTTCAATACAAAAGTGTTGGTACCTCAAGCTGGCATGAAAAGATCTGGGTACACTTGCAGCAACTTTTTGCTTGCTCATCACTTGAAAAGGTTTTCTGATCACTTTCAGAATAAACAATAAGTTTGGCTGGGTACTGGAGGCAGAATTGTGTTTGCGCTGCTGACAAATTGTTGATGATGGTGCGGAATGCTACTCTCTTTTACACACCTGAGGAGGGAGATCTTGAAATAAAAGTAACTTCTTCCCCTCCTATAAGATTTAAATCTGGATCTTATCCAGGAAATGAATCAATTTAAATATGATTGGCATCGGGTGTTCCCCTTCAGCTGGCATCAGGCACAGAGCCCTCTGAGCCCCTTCAATCATGCAGTTTGGGTCATTCACCAAAGGGACAGCAATTTTATAGCATAGCTTCAGGACAAAGAGTACTGAGTCACTCCCTTTGATTTTTTCTGGGAGAATGATGATCACCAAATTATTATTGCGACTCCTGTCCTCCTGACCTTCCAGCCATTCCTCTATTCAGGTTAGCTTCCTCCATGGCTGGACGAGCTCAGGGTCCACTCAGTCCCACCAGTCCTCAGTGGAACTGACCTGTGCTTCAACATTCCTGACCCCTGAGTTAACTTATCTACTGTTGGCCACCAAATAGCTTTATGGTTGTTTAACACATCAGTAATAGTTTCTTTTCACAAGGAGAGTTCTTTGAAAAAGATCTCCACCTTTAAAGTTTCTGCCAGCAGGCTACTTGATGTGGCTGGTGAGGTGTTCTGGTGGGACCCTTGTGCCCTTGTTCCTGCTCTGGAGAGAGTGGCAGAGTGTGCTGCAACACTGCAGACTCCATTTCCATGGCAAGTCTGCTGCAACAAAATATCCAGAAACTGCTGCAGAGATCTTATTGAAGCTAGTTATTGTGCAAAAGCAGTAAAACATGGAGTCAGACATGGAAAAAATGTTAAATTAATGACTCGAAGGTACGAAGCCAAGTGCCTGAGCTGGCACTAGCTGTAACATATCACATGAGTCCTGCCAGGCATGCAGCGTGCACCATACCAGTGCAGCTAAGTGACTGGCAGAGGACAATGGCTTATTTTTTTGTAATAATAAAAAAAACTTTTATTGATTGTGTGTATTATAAAACAAAAATCAAATAAATCAATAAATTAACCGTATCTGCTAAAATACACAAATAAAAGTCCTGAACCCTAGAACTAATCATCAGTTTTTACAGCAACATAGCAAAGCTATGCATGATGTCTTGTTATCATACAGAGAGAGATAGAAAGTTTTTGTATTCTAAAAGAAGTACACATGTAACCCCTAGATGGCGCTATCCCAGCGGCTACTACCCCTGCCTGATTTGCCACTAACAGGTTGAGGGGCCTGGATCCGATGGCGGGTGCCTCCACCCAGAGGTCAGGGTTTACAATAGTTAAACTAACTTGGTCACAGCCCTCTGGGACACTGCAAACCCCCTCTCTTTCCACTAGTGGCCCACACAGTATATCAGAATTACCTTCACAGTATACACTTACCCCCAGGACTGGTTCAGGCACTGGGACCCCCTGTAAAATAAGAAGATACAGTGCAACAATCACAGTACAATACTTTAACATGGACAAATACCTCAGGCAGTATAACTTTGCTGAAACAAGCAGCTCTGATTTATTTAGGGCGATATAACAAGAACAGGGGGAAATCAGGTTAATTAGCTTATCACTTTACTCATCTACCTATGGCTCTGTGCACAGGCCTATACCTACCAGTTACTGTCCCTGGGTACCCAAGCCCTAGTGGCTAGTCCAAACCGTGGCAGCTGGTAGGGGCCCTTTCACACCGAGAAAAGAAAAATTAGTTAAACAGTCAGCAGTACAGTAATTCCATTTGGATTCAATGTGGCAATTCAACAGGGAGCAACCCTGAATTAGTACTCACAACCTTCAAACAAGATAGGGTCCTTCAACATCAGCAGGGCTACTCTTGAGCTCCACGAGACTCCTCACACATTTACATGGTAAACAGTCACAGGCAAAAGTCCTTTAATGGCAGCAGGATTCACTTGAGCTACACAAGCCTCCTCACACATTTATATGGTAAACAGTAACAGGCAAAAGTCCTTTAATGGCAGCAGGATTCACTTGAGCTACACAAGCCTCCTCACACATTTATATGGTAAAAGAAAGTACTATACCAGGCAGGCTGCTTCTCTTCGATCGTAATTACTGCACAATACCCGGGAGAACACACAGCAGATTCAGTTCCTGACAGACCAAGCGCAATTCAGCAATTTCTCCAGTCTTCTACAGGGTGAGCCTGGTTTCTGCTCTTCAGATATCCTTTGATTCTCTTCGCAGGACGGATTCAGTCCTAACAAGCAGTTATACAAGCTGCAGACCAGAACTCGGGGCCTTACACGCGTTTCCCGACTAAAACTGCACATCGAAAAAGCACAGGGATCCTTCCCTCTTCCCTGCCAGAGCTCAACTGAAACTCCAGCAGACAAAACCGAGCACTTCCTTTGAGTTCCTCCCAGTTCTTGGCTGGATTGACTGTCACTCACAATAGACTGCCCCTGTTGGTCCAAAAAGGCGCCGAAGTCCAAACTACATCTCCCAGAGTCACTGCCCATACAATCCTCTTGTGGCTGGCTCAGATTACGAGTCCAAGTTCTGATTCGTCCAAGGCACCATTTTAGAGCTACCTTAACCTACACTGATTGGTCCAGTTCAGCAGTTCAAAACTAGAATGGGGAACTAGGTAAACACAGTTCTGACTGCAAAGAAAGCAGGTTAGACAAACTGTATTTTCATTATTACTCTAAATGATTTCTGGCAAACAGTTACATCTTTCAGATAGGTTCCTTTGCACTCTAGTGACTGCAAAATGGAGTGAATTGCAGCAGCTCAAGTGGTACTCAAGCAGAGAAACACAGTCCCCCCATACAAACTAATTATGTCTGCAAGCAGACAGCTCTTAAAGAGACAGTACCAGAGGCTCTAAAAACACAGATAAATGGCTTAAACGCCAAACACCATTCAGGCTTGGAGCATTCAAGCAAGCTCCTGGAAGTCTTTTGGGCACCCCCATTTGCAGGGGGGTTACACACAATTTTGGAGTTGAAGTCATAGATGGTAGGTTATATGGGCCAGTGGAACTTGGGCCCCAGCAATATTCTGCAAGGAATGCCCTGCCCCACCAGTAATCTCACCATTGTTTTTTTGCCTTTGGTACTCTTTTTTTTTACCCTAATGTTGTCAAGGGCAACTCCACCCCCCAACCCACACGCACAATGCTGTGAAGGGTGCAATCCTTCCCCCTCCCCTCCCACCTGCATCTATCTGTGGCTTTTAGAGTCCTAAAAGAACTCACAAAACTGAAAGAGGACAAGGCAATGGGACCAGATGGGCTACATCCTAGAATATTAAGGGAACTACAGGAGGTGCTGGCACCACCACTGGAAGCACTGTTCAATGAGTCACTCAATACTGGCATGGTTCTGGAGGACTGGAGAAGGGCAGATGTAGTCACTCTTCACAAAAGTGGCAGTAGGGAGGATGCTGGAAACTAAGGATTGGTTAAGTCTGCTTGCTGGCTGTAAAGAGGATTTTTGTGAGTTTTGATATTGTTTTATTTTCTTTTTAATTTAGCTCAAAGTGGAAGTTAACTTAAAGGTTTCTGTGACTGGAGTGACTGTAAATGTTTTGTGGCTGGACTGACTGCACAGGACATGCCCAGACTTGCCCACCCACATAGCCTTTAAATTCTGACTAAGACATCAAACTGCAGGGGAGAAGGGGATTGGTTAGGTCTGCTTGCTGGCTGTGGAGAAGATTTCTGTAAGTTTTGCTCCTGTTTTTTAAACTACATAAGAGAAGGATTAGTTAATTGTACTTGCTGTTGAGGGAGTTAATGTATAGAGGATATTGTTTTCTTTTCTTTTAATTTAGCTTAAATTGGAATTTAGCTTAAAAGTTTATGTGGCTGGAGTGATACTGAATTACCACAGGGGGTTGGGGTTGAAGGCTGTGAGGGAGGAGCTTGGGGAGCTGCAAACTGATCTGAGCCCTCAGAACAGGCCAGGAACGAGGAAACAAGGAACAGCCATGTGAGCTAAGTCTTAAAGACATTTAAATGTATAAAACATATGAATAGATCTATCATCCTTATGAGTAGGATTGTGATTTCCAGTTAGTACTGTAGCTGGCTGTCTTGTGCTGCATGCAAGGGCATTTAGGATAACAATTTCTGTTAGAGGCTGGGCTAGGATTAGTTAATTCTACTTGCTGTCAAGATAGTTGGTGTGGAGAGGCTATATAGGTAGTGTGGACAATGAGTAGGATTGTAGGGTGCAATGGTTGTGGGGCAGCAATGCAGATGAACATATTGTGGAGGCTGGGAGGGTGCCCAATATGCCACAGGCTAAGGAGGCTTGACGAAGAGATTCAGTGGCTTGACAGGGAGCTGGGGAGGTTGAGAGAGGGGGGAGGATTGCATCAGTAGGTGCGCTGACATCTGAGAGCATTGTGGGGGCACCACAGAGAAGGAACAGTGGGGCAAGGGAGAGGTCAGGGGGAGGGAGCACAGTAGACAGGAAGCCATTTGATGAAGGGTGGACTCTAGTAGGACCTAGAAAAAGAGGAGCAGCAGTAAGCAGGAGGGAGACAGAAACACACAATAAGGCTGTACTAGCAAAACATGGGGAAGATGATTCAGGAGGAGATTGTACAAGGGATAGTTCTCACAAAGAGAAGGGAGAGAGGGGCATTACTAGTGAAGAGATTGAGCATGGCATGGCAGTGGAAGGGATAGTCCTTGGAGAGGTGAGGAGGGAGCGGAAGGCTGGCAATCAATCAGGAGGAAGAAAAGGAGTCTCAATTGAGAAGGGCAGGGGGGAAGACATTGGGACACATTGTAAAAGCACCATCTTGAGTGGCTCCAGAAATGAGAACCTGGGTAGGGGGGTGGCAATGGGTACAAGGAAAGAAAAGGGAGGTGTACTGATGTTGGGGGACTCCATACTCAAGGGAATCAGATGGGGCAGCAAGGGGGAGAGGCACAGTTGGATATGGGTGGAGTCCATACCAGGATTAAAGGCAGACAAGGCAAGATAGGCAATTCCAAGGTGCGTAAGGAGGGGTAGGAGGAAACCACACATTGTGGTACATGTGGGGACAAATGACCTAGCAGGGGAAATGGTGGAGGTAAAAAAAGAGAGGATTGAGGAAGTGGGAAGGTTGTGAAAGGAGACTGGGGAGTCTGTGGCATTCTCTGAGGTGCTCCCAGTACCCTGCACAAGCACAGTGAGAAAGGAGAGGATTAGGGAGTTGAGCACATGGTTGGTAGAATGGTGTCAAAGTAAGGGATATGGGGTTGTGGGTGGCTGGGGCAGTACCTGGGATAGTAACAATTTGTTTGCAAGGGATAGGTTGCACCTGAGTGGGGAGAGGAAGGAGATATTAAAGCAAAGGATGGGGAGGTATATTGCGACAAAGGTGGATTTAAACTAAATAGGGGGTGGCAAGTGGACAGCAGTTAGGCAGGGATCCAATAGACTGGAGTCACAGCCTACCCTCCAGGCTAGCAGGGAAGGACTCGGGGCGGCAGAAAAAGGATGGAGTAGAAGGAAGGAAATGGAGGCCAATGAAGGGAAGGGGGCAGGATGGAGGGTGGTCTCACTGAATGTAAGAAGCTTAGGCAACAAATCAGCTGAGCTACTTGCACTTTTAGCAGTGTGGAGGGTGGATATTGCAGCTGTCACAGAAACACGGGCAACTGAGCACTGGGACTGGGATCTGGCAATCCCAGGATACAGATTATACAGGCAGGACCATAAGGAAGGGAGGGGCGGTGGGGTGGCAGTCCATGTGAGGGATGGGATCAAATGCACAAGGGACAAGGGGGAAGAAAGGAGAATAGAGTCAATCTGGCTGCAGCTCTTAGACTCAAGGAGTAGGAAACTAAGGTTTGGGGTGGTATACAGGCCACCATCCCAGTCTGAGGAGCTTGACAGGGAATTAGCAGGACAAATCAGAAAGGAATGTAAAAAAGGCAAAGTGGTCATCGTGGGGGATTTCAACTTGCCGGGGGTTGACTGGAGCATTCCGGTCACCTCCAGTGCTAGGGAGCAAGTGCTCATGGACACGATCCAGGAGGATCTCCTGACACAGTTGGTCAGTGTACATACAAGGCTAAAGGACACTTTAAATCTGGTATTGTTGAATGGGGAGGCAGTAAGGGAAATAAGGGTGGAAGACCCACTAGCTGACAGCGATCACCAAACGGTGTTGTTTAATATCACGACGTGCGGGGAGCCAGAGAAATCAGTAACCCAGGTGGTACATTTCAGGGGGGCTGACTTTGGAAGGATGCGGGAAGTACTAAAAGGGAAACTGGGGGGCATAAGGCAAGAGGTGGATGCAGAGCAGAAATGGGATATTATTAAACGAGGGATTACAGAGGCAACGGAAGCCTGCACCAAGACACAGACTAAGAGGAACAGGGCAAGGAAACTATGCTGGTTGAAAAGCGAGGTAGTGGAGGTGACGAGAGCAAAATGAGAGGTGCACCACAGGCATAGGAGGACGGGGAAAGAAGTGGACAGGGAGGAGTATGCAAGATGGTCCAGTGAGGTGACCAGAAAAGTGAGACAAGCCAAGGCCCAGAGTGAGCTAAGATTAGTGCAGGGAATTAATGGGGGAGGGGGGAGAAAGACTTTTTCAGATAGATCAGGGAGAAAAGAAAGTGCAAGGAGGCAATAGTGAGGATAAAAGGGGTGGGGGTGGACAGAAAAGAGTGAGGAGCAGGCAGAAGCACTGAATGAATACTTTTGCTCAGTGTTCATGGAAGAAAAGGGGGGACCATTACCACCATGGGCTGGGAGGGTGGGGACAGGGGGAGAGGAGGCCACAGATGAAAGAATTGAGGCAAGTAGAGTCCTAGAGGGACTGAGGGTACTGAAGGTAGACAAGGCACCAGGGCCAGATAGTATCCACCCCAGGGTGCTGAGGGAGATGGTGGAGGTGTTGGCGGAGCCACTGGAAGATCTGTATAGAACCTCACTGGAGTTGGGATGTGTGCCACTGGACTGGAAGATGGCACATGTAGTACCATTACACAAGAGCTGCCCAAGGCATGAACTGGGTAATTATCGGCCAGTAAGTCTCACCTCCATAGTGTGCAAACTCATGGAACAATACTAAAGGAAAGACTGGTGTTGTACCTGGAGGACAATGGCCTCCAGGATGTGAGGCAGCATGGGTTCCTTTCAAGGAAATCTTTTCAAACCAATCTGATACAATATTATGACTGGGTGACAGGTGAACTGGATAAGGGTCATGCGGTGGATGTTCTTTACTTGGACTTCAGCAAGACCTTCAATTCTCTGCCTCATGGGCGGTTTGGGGGGAAGCTAATTGGTGTAGGTGTAGGGGCAAAAGTGATGAAATGGATTACAAGCTGGCTGAGTGGGAGGCTGCAATGGGTGGTTGTAAGAGGGGAGCTCTCAACTCCAAGGCCAGTGACGAGTGGGGTGCCACAAGTCTCTGTGCTGGTGCCAGTATTGTTTGGGCTCTTCATATCAGTCATTGCACACAGGGTGGTGAGCAAGATAAGTCTGTTCGCTGATGACACCAAAATCAGAACAGTGGTGGATGGAGAGGAGGGATGGAAGCAGCTGCAGGGGGACCTAAGTAAGCTAAAAGAATGGTCAGAGAGGTGGCAGCTGGGGTTCAATGCAAAGAAGTGTAAGGTTATACATTTGGGAGTGACGAACCCAAGGAAAGAATACTGGATGGGAGGGGTTAAGCAGGGGATCACTGAGGAGGAGAAGGACCTGGGGTAATGATAACAGGGACCATGAACAACACTTCCCAGTGCAGAAGAGCGGCTGTAAAAGTGAACAAAATGTTGGGGTATATAGCAAGGGACTTTTCGTCCAGGTGAAGAAAGGTGATCTTGCCCCTCTACAGGTCGCTGGTAAGGTCGCACTTAGAGTATTGTGTGCAGTTTTGGAGGCCATACCTAAAGCGTGATATCAGGCTACTGGAGGGGGTGCAGAGGAGGGCAAAAAGATGATATGTGAAATGGAAGGGAGAGACTATGACAGCAGGCTGGGAGACCTGAATATGTACACCCTGGAGGATAGAAGGGACAAGGGGGACATGATAGAGACATTTTAGTATCTGAGGGGAATCAATAAGGAAGGGGCAGATGGAGTCTTTAATTTAAGGAGGGGAGGGTCACCAGAGGGCATGGGCTAAGAATAGAGGGGGCACGATTTAGGAAGGAAATGAGGAGACACTATTTCAGAGAGAGAGAGAGAGTGATATCAAAATGGAACGCCCTACCAGAATGGGTGGTATCATGTAAATCTGTGAACAGTTTCAAAAGGGCACGGGATGGGGAACAGGGGAGAGTGAGAGTGGGGGAGGTGGGGTTTGACAGTGG
The DNA here is from genome assembly GCA_016271365.2 of Neoceratodus forsteri. Classification (NCBI taxonomy): domain Eukaryota; kingdom Metazoa; phylum Chordata; order Ceratodontiformes; family Ceratodontidae; genus Neoceratodus; species Neoceratodus forsteri. Next base: position 1,218,211,403 of record CM057454.1, on the reverse strand, counting down.
GATGACAAAGAGGAGGGGGTGGGCAGCTGCAAACTAGGGGTGCTAGCTACACACTCGAGCATACATAGATAGACCGGGTGGTCTGTTTCTGCTGGCACATTCATATGTTTGTATAGACCAGCCAGCCTCACCTCAATAGTAAGCAAGGTTATGGAATCACTACATAAACAAGGATCATGGAATATTGAAGCCAGTGGAGCACAGGATTCAAGACAGCATGGATTCACAGTGGGAAGGTCATGTCAAACAAATCTAATCGATTTCTTTGACTGGGTGACTAAGGTCATAGATTGTGGGGGGGGGGGGGAGTGGTGGATGTGGTCTATCTGGATTTCAGTAAGACCTTCAATACCATTCCACATTTAAGACTTGTGAACAAGCTGGGCAGCCTGAGAGTGGGTCACAAGGTGGTAAATTGGGTTAGGAACTGGTTGAGTGATAGAAGACAGAGGGTCATGGTAAATGATGCTCAATCTGAGGAAGGAGGGTGACCAGCGGGGTGCCACAGAGATCAGTCTTGGGTCCAGTCCTGTTTAATGTCTTCATAAGTGACATAGCAGAGGGGCTAGAGGGGAAAGTGTGCCTCTTTGTGGATGACACTAAGATCTGCAACAGGGTGGACAATCCTGGAGGGGTGGAAAAAATGAGGAGGAACCTAGGTAAACTGGAGAAAAGGTCTAGAGTGTGGCAGCTGAGATTTAATGTGAAAAAGGGCAATCATGCATTTAGGAGGCAAGAACCCAAGGGGAGGATTACGTGTGTAACCCCTAGATGGCGCTATCCCAGGGGCTACTACCCCTGCCTGATTTGCCACTAACAGGTTGAGGGGCCTGGATCCAATGGCGGGTGCCTCCACCCAGAGGTCAGGGTTTGCAATAGTTAAACTAACTTGGTCACAGCCCTCTGGGACACTGCAACCCCCTTCTTCCACTAGTGGCCCACACAATATATCAGAATTACCTTCACAGTATACACTTACCCCCAGGTCTGGTTCCGCACTGGGACCTCCTGTGAAATGAGATACAGTGCAACAATCACAGTACAGTACTTTAACATAGACAAATACCTCAGGCAGTATAACTTTGCTGAAACAAGCAGCTCTGATTTATTTAGGGGATATAACAAGGACAGGGGAATCAGGTTAATTAGCTTATCACTCTAATAATCTCATTTATGGCTCTGTGCACAGGCCTATCCCTATCAGTTACTTGTCCCTGGGTACCCAAGCCCTAGTGGCTAGTCCACAAACTGGTGGCAGCTGGTAGGGGCCCTTTCACAGAGAAAAGGAGAATTAAACAGTCAGCAGTACAGTAATTCCATTTGGATTTAATGTGGCAATTCAACAGGGAGCGACCCTGAATTAGTACTCACGACCTCCAAATAAGATAGGGTCCTTCAATGTCAGCAGGGCTCACTTGAGGTACACAAACCTCTTCACACATCCATATAAAAAGAAAGCACTATACCAGGCAGGCTGCATCTGTATCCCGATCGCAATTACTGCACAATACCCGGGAGAACACACAGCAGATTCAGTTCCTGACAGACCGAGTGCAATTTTCAGCAATTCCTCCAGTCTTCTACAGGGTGAGCCTGGTTTCTACTCTTCAGAGATCCTTTGATTCTTTTCACAGGACGGATTCAGTCCTAACAAGCTGTTACACAAGCTGCAGACCGGAACTCTGGGCCTTACACACGTTTTTTGACTAAAACTGCACACTGAAAAAGCACAGGGCTCCTTCCTTCTTCACTGCCCAAGCTCAACTGAAACTCCAACCGACAAAACCGGCACTTCCTTTGAGTTCCTCCCAGTTCTTGACTGGATTGGCTGTCACCACAATAGACTGCTGCTGTTGGTCCAAAAAGGCACTGAAGTCTAAACTACATCTCCCAGAGTCACTGCCCATACAATCCTCTTGTGGCTGGCTCCAGATTATGAGTCCAAGTTCTGATTCGTCCAAGGCACCATTTAGAGCTAGCTTACCCCACACTGATTGGTCCAGTTCAGCAGTTCAAAACTAGAATGGGAACTAGCAGACAGTTCTGACTGCAAAGAAAGCAGGTTAGACAAACTGTAATTTCATTATTACTCTAAATAATTTCTGGCAAACAGTTACATCTTTCAGATAGGTTCCCTTTGCACCCTAGTGACTGCAAAATGAAGTGAATTGGCAGCAGCTCGAGTGGTACTCAGAGAAGCACACAGTCCCCCATACAAACTAATTATGTCTGCAAGCAGACAGCTCTTAAAGAGACAGTACCAGAGGCTCTAAAACACTCACTGATAAATGGCTTAAATGCCAAACACCATTCAGGCTTGGAGCATTCAAGCAAGCTCCTGGAAGTCTTTTGGGAACCTCCATTTGCAGGGGGGTTACATGTGATGCGGGGAGGGGACTGATGGTCACCAAACAGGAAAGGGATTTGGTGTAATTAAATCTGATGACCTAAAAGTGGCCAAATAATGTGCCAAGGCTGTTGGGAGAGCCAGTAGGATGCTGGTGTGCATAGGGAAAGGTATCACCAGCAGACCAACAGATGGAAGGAGGTGGTGGAGCCACTGCATAGATCATTGGTGCGGCCTAATTTGGAATACGGTGTCCAGTTCTGGAGGCTGCATCTCCATAAGGATGTAGACAGGGTAGAGGCAGTTAAAAGAAGGGCAACAAAGATGGTGCATGGCCTGCACCAAAAGTCATATAAGAAGAGACTGGAAGACCTCAATATGTATACCCTGTAGGAGAGAAGAGACAGGGGAGATATGATAGAAACCTACAAATATCTAAAAGACATAAATAGGGCACTGGAGGGTAACATCTTTCATAAATGGAGATCTCCAGGAGCAAGAGGGCATGACACGAGGTTGGAAGGGGTAGACTAAGGGCTGGCGTCAGGAAGCATTTCTTCACAGAAAAGGTGGTGTGTGCATGTAATAGACTCCCAGTGGAGGTAGTGGGGGCAAACACAGTGGAGAGATTCAAGCATGCATGGGACAGACATAGGGTAACCTTAGCAATAGGATCGAGGCAGTAAAGTCAGAGATCAAGTAGGGTCTGTGACTTTTACAGTAGTCAGGGAAAATGGACAGATGAGCTGGACCTAGCAGTCCTTATCTGCCATCATTTTCTCTGTTTCTATGAGATAATGGGGTAATAATGCAACTCAGCCTTCTGCCTCATGGCTTATAATCTCATTTGAGCTCCTCAATGTTAATACTGTATATCCGTTTATAGTACAGTTTTCTATCATTTATTCTGTATGTATACCCATTGAGACACAGAAACACAGAATTTGTCAGCAGAAAAGGACTGCCTAGTCCACCTAGTCTGCCCATATGTTCCCTGCCTAATCTGCCTCTGAAGACCCTAACTGATCTCTGGCAACCCTTCGCCCCCTGCCTATTCACTAATATTCTCCTATGTCTATCCCAAATATGCTTGAAGCCACCCACTGTTTTTACCTATACCACTTCTGCTGGCAGCCTTTTCTAGGCATCCCTCTTAAACTCCCCCCCCCCCAAGCACACATCTTCATTGCATGGCTCACTCTTTCTGGTGCTCCTTCTCATTTGAAAGAGACACCACTCCTGCACCTTCTTCACCCCTGTGACGTACTTTTTTTTTAATTTAAAGTTTATTAGAATTTTGTCACAAAATCAGCACCAGAGGTACATAGCTAGGAAATGACAATTGGATTACAACAGACTATACCTTTCCACTACCGTACCATCCCCCAGCGCCCCCCCCCGGAGTGTGCCCCCAAAACCCCACTATGATATCCTAAGCTTACAAAATTATATTGAGTTAACACCAGAGAAGTCAGAGGAGATACAAATGGTTTAAGATAGGTACAAGGCATACAGTTTGCCCCACTTTTTATCAAAGAGTTTGAGCTTGTTACGAGTACTGGCAATTAGACATTCAGTCTGGAAGCACAAGGTGAGTTCTTTCAACCATTCATTGTAGGAGATGGCCAACTGGTCCATCCAGTGCCCAAGAACCAGCTTCTTGACTATCATTGATATGAAAACCATATGGAATCTTCTTTCTTTGACATTAGTACTAGAATAAGAACCCAAAATACAAATTTTCACAGTAAACAGACATCAAGACCCAGTATAGGATCCAATCTGATTTGTCACATTTGCCAAAGGGGAGAGATTTTTTCACAGGACCATAGAATGTGCAAAATATTCCCTTCTTCCTTGCCACACCTGGAGCAAATAGGGGAGGGAAGATGACTCATTCTGGCTAGTTTGACTGGTGTATAATACATATTATTAAGAATATGATACTGGATGAGCCTAAGTGTTTCCTGGGTATTATATATTTAGAGGTCCTTCCATATTTGTGCCCAGTTAAGGGAGTTGTCAGGTAATAGGGAAACCCAGACCCTGGAGCCCAATAGGGGATTCGGGTGAAAGATAGACAGAAGATACAAACACATGCAGGAGATTCCGTGAGGCACATTAGCTAGCTCTGAGAACCGAGACATGATAGGGTGAGCCAGTAGGGGTTTGAGCCTTCTTCCAAAAAGTTGAGCTATTAAGTGTCTCAGTTGAAAAACTTTGAAGATGTAGGGTTGACCTATGTTAAATTTTAAAAGAATGTCAGGAGAGGAAACAAGGGAATCCTGGCCATAAAAGTCTGTAACCTTGGTGTCCCATAACTGGGGTAGCCACCCTGGTGAAAGAGTTTTACCCCCAATCTTGATAATAGGGTTAGAGATTATTGGCTGGGATGGGTCATTGGAGAGCAGGATCTTCAGAGAGGAGCAGAACTGAGAGAAGATTCTGATTGAAGTTCCAATTACTGAATCCTTGATGGGGGTCAGCAGGGTTTTCCATGGTTTGTGTAATATGTTGGAGGGAAAATTGTTTTGTTGCATAATTTGATTCTCTTTGTAGCTAAAGAAGGATATAGTCACCTTCAAGTACAGAGAGACATCGACTACAGTTAGAAAAATGGTTGGCCCATTGATAAAGGAGAAAATTTTGGAGGCGGTGCCCACTAACTCTTTAGGAAGGCTCAGCTTAAGGAAGGAGCATCTGGGGGATTTGTGTAGCCACATGAAGTTAGATACAAGAGAGTGGATATGTTGGAAAAAGGAAATGGGAAGCCATAAGTTCAGCATATTCAGGGGATAAAAAAGCCTGAGAAGAAAGTTCATTTTAATGATGCTGATTTGACCCCAAAGAGATATTGTTAGAGACTCCCATCTCAGGAGGTCCTGTTGGATGCTACCTACCAGGTTATCCAGGTTTAGATTCTTGACTAGAGAAGGGTCGGTGGATATACATATAGCTAAGTATCTGATAGAGTTAGCAGACCATTTCATGCCAAACTGAGTAAAATCCCACCTTGTAAGTGAGGTGGTTAAGAGGAAAAATTTCTGCCTTATTAAGGTTTAACTTGTAATTTGATAGAAAGCTGAACTGGGATATAACCATCAAGCCACAGGCGAGTGATGCTGAAGGGTGGTTTAAATGCAGTAAGATGTCATCCGCATATATGGATAGAGTATGCTCAACACCACCTATCGGGATTCTGTGTATCTGGGGAGTTGTCTTAAGATATCTGAGAAGAGGTTCCAGGTATAGGTTAAAAAGGAAGGGTGACAGAGGGCAGCCTTGTCTTGTGCCTGTAAAGAGGGGAAGTGAAATGAAAAAACCCTGTAGCAATATATCCTGGCTGAGGGATATGAATAGATCACTTTTACCCAGTTGAGGAACTTGGGGGAAACCCATTTTCTGCAGAATTGCCCATGGAAAGCTCCACTCCACCCTGTCGAAGGCTTTCTCTGCATCAAGGGATACTAGGGCCATGGGGGAGTGAGAGGATTGAGCTACCTAAAGAATATGATCTAATTTATGTAAGTAGTCTGCTGAAGACATGCCTGGGACAAAACCCACTTGCTCTGAGCTAAGCATGTGGACCCAGACTTTCCTTATTCTACCAGTCAAAATTTTAATGAGAATCTTGATGTCACTATTCAAGAGAGAGGTAGGTCAGCAGCTAGCAGGGTGGGAGAGTTTTTTGTTTGGTTTGAGGAGAAGAACAATGTTAGCTTCCAAGATTGAAGGGTCTAGAGAGTCAGATTCCAGGATGTAGGCATATAGGAGGAGCAGGAGAGGGGCTAACTCTTTAGAGAAATTCTTATAAAAATTAGAGGGGAAACCACCCTGTCCTGGTGCTTTGTCCAAGGCCAGGCCTTGTATGGCTTCTTCTATATCAACAAGAAAGATCGGAGAAGATAAAGATAGCTGGTGATGGTCTAGACGAGTTGGAAGGGGAAGGGCGTCTAGGTATGCATCTATTTCCTCAGGGGTTGGAGGGGAAGGGATTTTACTGTACAGCTGGTGGTAATAGGCTTCGAAAATCGAGGCTCTGTCTTTAGGGAGGGTTTTATTTGAGCCATCTGAAGCTGTGATAGAGCGGATTAACCTGGAGCCTTCAAGTTTCCGTAGGCGAAGGGCCAGAAGCCTTCCAGCTTTTTCACCTTGATCTACATAAGTGGACTTAGTCTTTAAGATGGCGTATTCAGCCTTTTCCCGCATGAGATCCGAGTATTTGTTTCTTAGAGAAAGTAGGGTCTCTAGAGAATCAGATGAGGAAGAGGAAGAAAGGGACAACTCTAAGGACTTTATTTGTGACAGGAGGGACAAGGCCTAGGATTCTTGCAGTCTTTTCCTTCTCGAGGTGAGCTTAATGAGCTCTCCCCTTAAGAAGCACTTAAGTGCACACCATTCATGATCAATTCTGGGTATGGAATCTCTGTTGAAGTCGGTGAAGGTCTGAATGACAGATTTTATTTTGGATGCATGAACTTGTCTTTCAGAAGCTGGGTATTCAGCTACCAGGTGGTGTCCTTATGTATATCAGGGTCAGGGGATAAAACTATCCAAGCCACTGAGTGGTTGGAGATGACAATCGGTTCAATGCCTCCATTGCAAAAAACAGAAAGAAGGGGAAGACTGATCAATATGTAGTCTAGGCAGGACCAGGATTGATGAATGGCCGAGTAAAAGGTGAAAAGGCAATGAGAGGGATTAAGGATTCGCCATGGGTCGCATAGGCCCAGCATATCCATGAGATCACCCAGAGCCCTCTGGGTAGAGGTGGGAAGTTTAAGTGGTAGATAGGTCCTGTCTAAGTCCTGCATAGGTGGTACATTCCAGTCCCATCCCCAGGATTAGTTAGGTAGGTAGAAGGGTTGCCAGCTTGTTCACAAGCTCCATAAAAAAGTGGACATCACCCCCTACCAGTCCACATATACTGCCCAGCACCACCTAATTACGGTCCAGGAGACCTTTAACCAGAATATTATATTATATCACTTATACAGCAAACATCCTTTGTTTGTAGTGGCTGCTTGTCTGTGTCTGAAGCTTAGTTTTTGTGGATTTACATGATTTTCTGCTTGGAGTAACTACACCATTCTTGCGCACTACATTCGTGAAAGTCTCCTGAACTGGATTTCTGCAAAACATCACAACCAGGTATCTGCATTTTTCATTTAAAAATCAACTTTTTGGAAGCTATCCCAAGCAAAACATAAGTCAAGCAATTAAGTCTGACAAACTCAGTGACTCTAGGTCTGCTTGAATCCACATTTTCGTCTGACCTGCTCCATGATCTGTATGTGGGCTTTTCAACAACCTCTTTGAATGACAAAGAAGCATGCAGACAAAAGAATTTCACATCCTGCATATGCACAGGCACAGTTCATCACCTTCAGGAATTCTAACATTCTGTGACTCTGGACCTCAGCTGTTGATAATTTCTTTTGGCTTGTGACTTAACAACCAGGTATCTACAAGATGCTGAAATCCTTTCTCCTACAAATTCTCCTTGTGTTGCTCCTGCTCTCAGGAAATGTTCAACCCAACCCAGGACCACCTGGGCAGCCAGCAGTGGCACCAAGCAGAAGGACAGGGACACTCACCATGGCATCCATCAATGCCTGCAGCATCCTCAACAAACTTGACTCCCTTCAAACATGGATCCTACAGCACAACCCTGATGTCCTCTCAGTTGTGGAAACATGGCTAAACCCTAAAATCCCTGATATCTCAGTCTCTATCCCTGGCTACTGCATTTTCAGGCAAGACAGGATTACTAAATGGGGCGGGGGCTGCGCCATCTATCTTAAGGATACCCTTATGGGTCACATCATCCCATCCCCTAGCCTGAGCAGCTCCTCTCAGGTCCTCACAATCAAAATCCTCCTTGGTGCACATAACAAGGAACTCACTGTCATCTCAGTTTACCTACCACCAAGAGACCAGGCTGCTGGCTTCCATAGCATCATGGAATATCTAAGGGTCCAGCAACATAATTGTGAAACCATAATCATGGGTGATTTTAACATTAACTGGCTCTCCGCTGAGGCCGCTACCTATAAGGATGCAGCTGCGGCGCATCACCTCACTCAACTGGTCAATGCCCCCACTAGGTGTAACTATAGGACAGGCTCCCTTACGCTTCTAGACTGGATTCTATCTAACCCCTGAACGCATCTCCAATGTTTCTGTACTCCCGGATACAATAGTGACCACCGCCTGTCATCTGCTCCTGGTCAAACAAATACCATAAGCCCCTCCCAAGCTTATCTGTGCCAAGGTTATCAAACAAGGGCACCTCCAGCTGTTAAAATCCCATCTAACCATGCTGAACTGGGCAGTGCTTGACTCCTCAATGACACCAACAAAGCTCTGGACCTATTTATCAAACGTTTCAACGAAGCCTGTGACATCTATGCACTAGTGAAAAGATGAAGGTCAAAGGACAGACCAACCCTGGGTTACTACTGACCTTTAACTCTGCTCAAGCACAGAGACCACCTCTGGCATTGGCTTTCAGAGTACAACTCCAACGCAAGTAAACATACAATTATACAAAGCAGCCAGAAATGATTGCACACTTAAGAATACTGAATGCTAAACGAAGTATTACAAAGAGGCTCTGACCAACTCTTGGGGCCAGGGAAACAAATTCTGGAACAACATGAAAGAACTCACAGGCAAGGATCCTAAAGCACCACCCATTATGCTCAACCTTCATGGCACTCCTACACTCGACCTTGGTATCATCACCAGCACTTTTAATAATGCATTTACAAACCTGGACAGTGTCCTTCCACCAAATTTTTTCGATGACCTCCCCTCCAGCTCCTCCCAAGTTACCCCCCCAACTAGAACGTACAACCCCAAAGTTTTTTTTCAAGGAGGTCTCACCACAAGTAGCTAGAAAATACATTCAAAAGGCCATCAGCAAACAAGGGTACAGTGGTGACTCCCTTGACCTGAAACTGCTGGCACAAGTCCTCGATGAAATCTTAGAACCACTTACAAAGATCTTTAATCTCCGCTTAGATTGGGCCATTTCTCTCTCTGGAAGAAAGCCACTGTCACATGTTCTAAAAGCGAGATAGGACACTGCACACCAATTACAGACCTATCTCACTCCTCCACCCACTATCCAAAGCGCTGGAGCGAATAGTGTCGGACCAACTAGTTAAATTCCTGGATAAGTACAATGTACATTGCCCAGAGCAGCATGGCTTCAGAAAAGGGCACAGCACCACCACTGCACTACTGGAATTTACAACCTTCATCCATGCCACGCTTGACAAAGGGAATTGTGGAGGGGCAGTATTTATAGACCTTACCAAGGCATTCGAGGCAGTTAACCACCCCCTACTGCTCAAGCAACTGTCCTCCATTGGGATCTCCAGTGATGCCCTTCCATGGTTCACCAGCTACCTTGATAATCGGATCCAACGTGTAAGGATTGCAGGGATCTCTTCGGATGAGAAACTGGTCCTCTCCAGAGTCCCCCAGGGGTCTATTCTGGGCCCTCTACTCTTCTCCCTCTTCATCAACAATCTCCCCAGTGCCTGCCACCAAAAAATATTACTATACGCAGACGATGCAGTCCTGTTTTCCAGCCACCATGACATTACAGTCTTTGAATCCCAGCTGCAGCTCGACTTCAATCGCATCGAAGACTGGTTCAGTTCTCATAAACTTGTCCTGAACCACAGCAAGACTAAAGCCATGTCCTTCTGTAACCGACAGAGCAGGCACAACTCTCTCTCCTCACAATCAAGAACCACGCTGGGAACCCACTCGAACATGTCAAGGAGTTCAAGTACCTTGGTATTACCCTGGATAGTACCCTCTCCTACACTCGCATATTGACACTGTTGCCAAGACCGTAATATACAGTTGGACTACTACACAAACACAAGCACTGATGCCTGCGGATGCCCTAAACTAGCCATCTACAGCTCTGTCACCTCTATCATTGACTACGGCCTTGCCATCTATGGCTCTGCCTCAACAAGTGCCCTCCTGGGATCTCAGTTGCTCTCAACAAAGCCTGTAGACTACTGATGGGTGCAGCCGAGAAACTCACACCTGTGATCTCTATGCACAGGCCAGCTGGCTACCCCACGCAGCAGAATACAATACCAGACCTGCTTACTTACCAAAAGATTCTCCTTGGTCTCATGCCACCTGGTGTTAGCTCACCTTGCTACCTACAGTGGCACTCAACAAACACGTGGTGCCCAATCTCTAACCTTTCAGGTTTCCAGATGTCGTACCTCCATGGGTCAGCGGTCCTTTATCTATAGAGCCGTTCAATGGTTCAATTCCCTCAATAAAGAAGCACTTTCCTCTACTACACTTGGACCCTTCAAAAGGAATCTCAAACTTTACCTCACCTCTACCACTCAATGTGACTGCTTCTCTGAACAGAGAGCTCTCTAAACACCTCCCAGCTCACTCATGTCTCACAGCCCGACCTTTCCCAATCTCATTCCCTTTGGCACTGGGCCTTCCTTGTGACTCGTTTCCTGCTTCACAACTCCACTGGTACAAGACATTTTCCACCACCATCGGACAGTGGCCCATTAGCCTGCCAACTTCCTCTCCCGGTCGCATGCCTGCAATACTAACTGTCTATAGTGCCCTCTATCTCTTATTGTTACCACAGCCAGCTGCCGACTCAAGCTGCCCATTTTATGAATATTACAGTATCTCAAAGTATGTTATAACTGAGTATCTTTATTTTTTCTTTTAGTTGTTTTGATTGCTTATTGTGCATTCTTTTACTATCTCTGTATGTATGTTGACCCTCATCCTTTGACGTGGAACCTTTGTAAATGAGCAGTTTCTGCTCAAAGGTATTTGTAATCCAAGAATTTAATAAAATAAAAATAAAAAATAAAAATATAGCTCTCATTTGGGTCCACAGTAGAAAGATCCACCTGGAAGAAGACATTCCCCGTAATTAAAATAGCTACTCCCTGGCTCGAGGATGAGTCCCCTGCAGTAAAAACCTGATTCACGCCCTGCTGGCGAAGCCAGATGCTCTATTGAGTCAGGAAGTGAGTCTCCTGTAAGAATATGATGTGTGCCTTCAAAAGAGCACAGTGTTTCAAGGCCAGGTATCTTTTAGTGGGGTCTTTCACCCCTCTGACATTCCATGTCACAATTTTCAATATATTATTCATCATGTTTAATAATTATCAAACAAACAAGAGCAATAAAGTTGACAACATGTACAGTAAATCCCTATGAGGCACACTCCATCCCACCTCCCCACCCCCAAAACAGACTAACCAAAAAGGCATAGCCCTGCTGCAGAATGAAGGAGCCCTCGTAATAGACCAACAACAAATGAACAACATTGGTGAACAATCAGAGCGAATAAAGGTATCGACGGAGGACCTCTGGAGAAACCCCTCCCCCAACCCTCTTACCTTTAAGTTATAAGGTAAATAACTGAACAATAATAGTGTGTAATCAGACCAACTCCATAAATCAGTGGTGGATGCCTTAAAATAACAAACCCACTCTCCCCTGACCATCAAGCTTCTAAGCCTGTCCCCATGAAAACCCCAACACCCACCCACCCTATACCTCAGACCATGACCATATATAAGCAGCAGATCCCAACCCTTAATACTAAACATACCCCAAACCAACAAACTATTTACAAAAAGAACCCCCCTAGAGAGAACCTAATATTTTGCATTGCCAACAAACCATAAAGAGGAGCTAAACCCACAGAGCCCGGTTCTTCTCTCGCTAGGAGAGTGAGCAGTAGCGTGGTAATAGTAATGAATAATGCATAGCTTGAGGAGAAGCAGGCTCAACCCCCCCCCAATCCAGTATGTGACGCTGTTCGGCATAGTAAGCAAGCTGACTTCTAGAGCCCTCCCTCCCTTCCTTTCTGCCCAGCCAGAGTTATTTAGCAGGAAGGAGTAGATGGAGGGTGGCTTACCCGATAGATCATTGTTGGGAAGAATTAACAGCTGCCTTAGACCTCCGATGATCAGGTGCACCATAGACCAGTCTGCTTAAGGGTTTAAATGACTCCCTGTGGACCTTCACCGGACAGCAAGATGGAAGGATCCAATTGCTAGCTGTCGGCAGGGGTGAGGCCAGTAGCGAGAGACAAAGACAATTTACCATAGATAGAAGGCCCCCCGGATGTATAAATGCCTAGTGGGTACTGTGAACTGGGCGACTTAAATAGTGAAGGCACTGCTGGGGTATTACGGATCCCTATTATCAGATATTCGGGTTCACCGAGATGAGCAGGGTTAAAGGCACCCCCGGATTCTGTGTTCAGGTCCGAATTAGTGGAGTCCAAGGAAGGGGACCATTAACAAGTCTGAACCTGCGCACCATGAAATCCAGTCCCTGGGGAAACTGAATCCCAATGTGGTCCTGAATGGGGCCGGACAGAGGGCTAATGGATGGAGGCAGAGCCAGTCGTGCACAGTGCCATACCCCGGGACCTTGAGTGAGTGAATTCAGAAGAAATCTGCTGGGCTGATTCTTGGCCTACTTGTTCATCCATACCCCCCCCACTACCAACAAATGAGGCAAATAATCAAGGGAAAGATACTGTACAGAACAGGTATTGAACTACTACAACAATTGAATTTTAAAAAAAAAGGGTTAATATTATCAAGTTTCCACAAATAGGTTGGGTAGACGCTGATTGAGGTCCGTTTTTGCTGACTTGGGACTCTGAAAGGATATCCAGGCATCATTCACATAAACCTGCAGGCGAGCGGGGTAAGCCATCCTAAACTTGATTCCGGCCGCAATCAGTTTGAGACTGTTGGATGAAAAGCTGAACATTTTTGCCTGGTCTCAAAAGGTTAGTCTTGAGTGATGCATAGTGGTTTCCCATTCCATTGAATTGACTGTAGTACTCGCGACTTGGAGAGAACATGTTTTTCGAGGAAACTCAAATTTTAGAATGAACAGCCATGGGGGAGCATTGTCAGGAGGTCTTGGGTGAAGCGACCTGTGTGCCCCCTCTATTTGATATCCTGCATTAAAGGGAGAGGGACAGACTATTTTTGCTAGGAACTTCTGGATGAAAGCCACACCATTCGCTCCTTCCTCCTATTCAGGTAAGCCCGAATATGAGGATGTTATTTTTCTGGCTTCGACCTTCAAGGTCTTCAGTTTTAGCCTGTGGTCTTGTCAATTGTTGTTGTAATTTGATAATCTCCAGGTCAGTCTTGTCCCTCCAGGATTACAATGAGACAGTTCAGGCCTCACATCACCAATCTTATGGTCCATGTCCGCCATGTCAGAGTGCGGGGATTTTAGTTCTGAGGAAATGTCAGTCAATATTTCCCAAAAGAGAAGTAATTCTTGGAGAAAATGATCCTCAGTAAGGAGTCCTGAGGAGGACGACTGTGTTGGAGGACGTGTTGACTTGGCCCCTTGAGCTTTAGATTTTTTTCAGGGCTTTCACAGGCAAGGTCGGTGGAGTGTGGTGTGGTGGGGCTTGCCGCATTTCGATATCCATCACGGCAAGTATTGACAATAGCGAGGTAATAGCTTAAAAATAAGGTATAGCAGACTGGCAGGCATCAGTAGATAAACTTTGAGGCTGAACTCTGATGAAAATAGCAGTAGATTCAGTTGGATAAAGGACAGGGAGGAGAGAGCTCTACCAGAAGGCTGCTACAAGGCTGCAGACATCACGTGATCTCTCCCCTGTGACATACTTATAGGTCTCTGGCATGCCCCACTCTCTCCATTCTTCCAGTGCATAGATGTTGAGATCCCTCAGTCTCGTCTCATAGTGCTTCTTGTGCAACCCCAGCATCCTTTTAAGTTGCCCTCCTCTGCACTGCCTCCACCCTATGTCCTGTCTGAGGTGCAGCCTTCAAAACTGGATATAATACTCCAGGTGGAGTCTCACCAGTGAGTGATACAGTGGCAACACCACCTCTCTCCTCCTGCTGGAGACACCCCACCCTAAGCATCTCAGCATCCCACTGGTCCTAATCTCTGCTTTTTCTCACTGTCCTGCCACTTTGAGGCCATCAGTTATGATAACCCCAAGGTCCCGTTCCTGTTTAGTGACTGTCAAGTAAACCCCATCCTATAATCCACTCCAGGGTTCCTACGCCCAGGATGCATGATTTAGCAATTTTTGGTACAGAATTCTAACTGCCATGCAAAAAGGCATACCTTCCCTTCCAGTTCTTCTGCAGTGTCACTTATGAAGACACTGAAAATTCCCAAAGAAAACTGCAGCCCAGTCACAGCCATAACTAAATACTGGCAGTCACAGTGCCGCCCGCCAACACCCCCCATGACACTCCAGTAATTTCTTTCCCCTGGATTTAATAAATCAAAAAGGAGCACCTCCTCCCATTACTTAGCACACCCACTTTCTCACTGCCAAAGCCTTGTATCTCTCTCTGTCTCCACCCCCTGAACTGTCTATAACAAATGGCTCTAGAATACCCACTCCTCACCCATCTCTTGCACCATTCTTCTCTCAGTGGCTATGGCTCTTGGGGCCACATAAACTCACAACCAGTAATTATAAAAAAATAAAATGCGATTTGTGTTAACATTTTTTTTGTCTGTTTGTTAACACCATTGATGTGTGCTGTAGACATAAACCTTTGAGCTTCACTTTCTAGGTTTCTGGACATTACACACCAGTGTGAAAAATAAAAAAATCTTTATAATACACTAGGCGTCATACAACATTTTCTACGTTTAATAAGAGACACAACAAGTGATCTCCTACTGTTGACAACACAACTGTGAACCTTTGTTTTCAAAGCCTTTATTCCACAAACAGAGAATTGAAGAAACACTGTTGACAATAGATCCCAAGATGTGATTATGAGAAGTCACCTCAGAAATACTGACTAACCCTAGTTAAGTTGGACTATGAGGCCATGAGCTTGGAGGGTGAGTGGCTTTATTGCCCTAATTAGCCCCTGAGATGGGTATACTTCCAAGTGTTCAATCATTACCCATATGTTGTTGAATATAATATATTAGGATGGTTACTGTTATGGAGATTGTATTTGCAATCACATTATGGCACCTGAATGCCTCTTGTAGCACATAGGGAATGGTGTGTAATGAGTGCTGGTAGGAGTTAGGGAATTTCTGTGTTTGGGAGGGTTTTGTGTCTCCTTTTCTCATATTCTTTTACAGCTTTTTGATTGGTTTGGCCAACTTCCTAATGATGTGTTAATTGTGTTATCAGTACTATTCCATTTATTGTTTGATTAGTCCAGGTATATAGCAGAATGCTGCAGCCAGGTTGTTGACTGGGTCATCTCAATTCAGTCACATTACACCTGTGCTGCATGAACTGCACTGCCTCCAGTCCAGTGGTGGATCACCTTCAAGTTGGCTTCCTGACTTGTAAAGCCCTACATGGACAGGAACTGAGCTACCTGCATGAGCTCCTTCATCCCTACTGCCCTTTCCGACCGTTCTGCTCTGCTGATAAGGGATTACTAGAGGTTCCCTGGATTTGGTTGAAATCTTCAGGGGTGCAGGTATTTGCATCTGCAGCCCCTACCCTGTGGAGCTCTCTACCTCATCGGAATTGAGAGTGGCTAACCATGGAGAGTTATAAAATGGCATTAAAAACACATCTACAGTATTTAAGCAGACCTTTGTAAAATAACTGACTCTGACTGATACACAGTGTCTTGTGGTTTTATTTAACTTATTGGTTTTAATTGGAAGATATCTGTTTTTAAATGTTTTGTATGTTTACTATGATAAGTGTCCTAATTGTTTGATTAGTGCAGAATATGTCTTTTATTGCTATATTTGTCACAGGTATACAGGGAAATAAATGATGGCCTTCTCTATGTGGAAGGCTTCCCATCCATATGTGTGTGTGTGTGTGTGTGTGTGTGTGTGTGTGTGTGTGTGTGTGTGTTTGACAGACAGACAGATACAGTAAGACGTACAGATAGCAGTTAGGGTTCAACTTAATGCCATAAAAGTAGGGAAATGTGGCATTGGGGTTTCCAAACCTAACTTCCCTCCCCCAAGCAGCAAAATTACACGGCTGCACAAGCAATCACAGACAGCAAGTGAGACAAACAACATAGAACTATTTCCAGATGACACAGAAGTGGTAGTACTAATGTGCTGCCATCATGGATTTGTATGTGTGTTATGTACACCACAAGACATACACACTCACTTCTAGATGCAGACAGAAATCCACAATACTCAAATCACAACACTGTTTTTGTGTGTAGAAGCACATGCCCCTGCAGCCACAGATACAAATTCGTGATGTCCAAGTTACAGGAATTTTTTTAATCAGCAAAAGTGCAGGCTCCTATTGGGGCAGCACTTCTGCAGCCACAGGTACTAACCCACACTATAAGACATACACACTGGCCTCTGGCTGCAAAAGGATAGGCACATGAAATCCATGATACCTAAACTTCAAACATACTTCTATCTGCAGATGTGCAGGCCCTTGAGCAGCCTGTGCCTCCTCAGTCACAGGTTAAAGATACGCACACCAACTTTTGACTGTAGAACTGCAGACCCCTGTGGGACATGCACTTACACAGCTACATAAAGAAAATCTTGAACAAGCGGATCCAGCTATGCAGCAAGGTAGCACTTGCTACCCTCTTAGGCCAGCAAAAAGTAACTAAAGCTAATCTTAGATTTCAAAGATAACATTTTAGTGGTACCCCAAAACAAAACTGCCACCACATTCAAAAATATCTATACCCACTACTGAAACCATTATCTCCACATTGCAGCCTGAGGTACTTGTGCAAGCTGTACAACATACAAATACAGTTGTGGCTGCATAAGTACAGGCCCCTGTGGGACCAGTGCATATGTAGCCAAAGATACAAATCCACGAAAGTAACACATCAGTGCTACTGCATTTGTGTCATCTGGAAAAAGCTGTATGTAGTTTGTCTTACCTGATAGCTGTCCATGGTTGCTTGTGTGACCTTGCCCTTTCACTGCTTGGGGGGTTGGGAGTTTGGGTTAGAAACCCTAACTCCATGAACCCTACCTGATGCATTAATGTAGCTTGTTGCAATGAATTTCCTTCCTTTTTGAGATAGTGGAATCGTATCCTCATTCATGGAGGTCCTGAACTCCCCACCCCAACTCCGAACAGCAAAAGGATAAACATTAGGGGTTTGGGTCGCTGGCATCTTGAAGAATAAGTGGTGGTGTATTTCTTGGGGTTGTCAATCATAATGCCCACCTCCCTCCTCTGAGCAAACAAGGTCAGACATGATCTCTCTTCTTTAGGTCCAGCATGAAAACTACAACAGATTCAGTTGGCAGCATTTGGTAAGATATATTTCTCTATCATTATAAGGCACTGGCTTCCAGCTGGCTTCCAGCTGTACCTTGTGCTTCAGACAGGAGGCTACATGCTGGAGGGAGAGGTGAGCATTAGGACTGATGATCCAAAACAAGACCCTACCCCTGGTTTGCCAGGATTCAGGACACAAAGAAAATGTCCATACATATCTCTCTGCATATTTCACAGTGGTTACTACTATATTAATATTCAAATGTGTCAGATAGGGACAGCACAAGACATTGCTGTAATGCGGAATTGCAGGGCAATCGCTATCATTGTACAGGTCTATGACATTGGCAGTGCAACACATAGAGATATTATTTTGAGTAATGGAATATTTGTTTTGATATGACTGCTTTTTTGTATGCCCTGCTTTTCTTTCTTTCTTTTTTTTTTGTTTGCTTATACTGAAAATATACACAGGAGTACTAAAGTTTGTTCATTACATTCCATTTTCATATTCAATTTAATTGGATAAGTCATGATATCGAGCTAGAGTCATTCAATTTTGTAAAAAGCACCGAGTCAGAAATGAGATAAACCTGTGCTGCATTTTTGTAATATGAAACATTGTAACTTCAATAAATTTATATCTACACTAACCCAATATGTGTTATGCCCCCACACAGTAGCCCCAGTCACTGTTCCATATTACTCCTATATTATTGTAAACAGATGCTTTCTATTCTTTTTTGCCCCACAGTTTTACATTGATTGTTAGCATCCCCATCATACCATCTCTGTATCAAATTGTTTGTTATTTACAACCAATGAACCTGCTGTTCTAATGTCTCATTCAGTGCTACTGGTGTTGCTCCCTGTACTACATGTTCCCCATCTTTATCGTTTATTGAACCCACTTTTTTTTAATCGTCCTAAGCAGGACTTCCTTGTAAATTAGCTTGCTCAATGGAGCTGGACTAGTGAAATAAACTTGTACTTGGAAAATTATTATCTTAGAATATCTATGTGATATTGCAATGCTCTGTGACATATGCTACTGCTCATAGATGCATCGCAGTATTTTATGCTCGTTGTTTGTTTTCCTTGATTTTTGTATCTCTATCTCTAGACTTTAATTTGCCTCTTGCAGAATTACACAAATGATTATTACAGAATGGAGTCCATCACAGTACTAGCAGCCAGTCATTCAGTCAGATACAGTGCTAGATTTTGTTGCAGTGATAATGATCTGCATGAAGCATTCAATTCCAACATTATGCTTATTTCTTTGCAGCATATATTCAAAACCAGGGCAGTGCATTGCACAAATAAATGTGTAGTGCAAATGATTGTGGCATCAAAATCCAATGCAATATTCTGCACCAGAACAAGGAAACACGATCACACAAATGCAGCTGAATATACCATGGAAGCACAATCATGCAGACAAACAGGTGCAGTGCAACAGGGCACCACTGAATATGGAGCACCAAGCACAGAGGTATATGGGACACATGTACAGAGTGTGATCAGCACCATAGGCATGCATGTGGGAATGAGGACGGTGCTGAAGAGTGACTGCCTACTTGGGGAGGGGGGGCTTCTGGCACACCCAGGAGCTGAAAGGGCATGATTCACATTATCATGGGGAGAGAGCAAAACGTGCAATGGACACACATGGCCAGGTCTGCGCACAACCCTGCACCTGCAGTGAAGGGGATGGAGGGTTCAGGGAAACACCACTCACGCAGGATACTCTGGAGTGAACTTGCTGCACACTGCAAGGTAAGAATAAACATATTTATTTAGAACAATATCAAACAACAACAACATCAGCAATAATAACAAGAACAACAACATAAACAAAGAAAAAGTGAAAATGGCATAATGAGAAGTAGTCCTATATATAGTAAACAGGGGAACAATATGTGTGAAGGAACCAAACTGGGGCTGGGAAAACAGCAGCAAGGGTGGGAGTGTGACAACTATTTATCCTAAGCTGCAACCCGGCTAAAAGGTGCAAAAAGCAAAATAACTTAACTGAATTTTTTCATCAGTGAAACAGGGCGGTTTATCGAGCTGGAGTCAACAGTTTTGAAATCATTCTAAGCCGCAACCCAGCTTAAAAGCGCTAGCTTCTGATCTTGCTACTGGATCAGAGCTATGGGGAAAGGAGTTTAGCTTTGTCCCTGCCTGGGACCCCCTCTTCCCCAGCACCCCAACACTGATCTTCACCAGAGTCACTGCCTACAAGAAGGAATTTCATGGCTGCAAACGGCCATAAGGAGCAAGAAGAAAAAGAACTGAAATTAATTGTTTCCTCGGCCAATTGGGCCATTTTTTGAGCTAGCACCAACCATTGTACAGATCATTAGTGAGGCTGCTTCTGGAGTACAGTGTACAGTACAGGTGCCCCTACCTTGAAAAGAACATTAATCTGCTAGAGAAAGTCTGAAGGAGCACAACAAATTTGAGCATGGGCCAGCATGGTCCAACATATGAGAGGCTGGAGACCCTGAACTTCTGCTTTCTGGAAGAGAGTGCAAGGAGACATGATTGAGACTTTCAAGTATTTGAAAAGAATAAAAAGGGTGGATAAGGAGGGTCTCATTAAGCTTACTGGAAACCAAAACATGAGGGGACACATTCTCAAATTAGAGGGCAGACGTTCAGGTGGAAACTAGGAGGCACTGCTTTATGACAGGGTTGTGGCAAGCTGGAATGTGCTGCCAGAGGATGAGGTTTCATCAACAATGGTAGGCAGCTTTAAGAGACACTGGAAAAGAGAGAGAAAATAACAGTTAAGTGGGGCAGATTGGGGAGAGGGTGCAGGGTCAATAATGTAAGCTGAGGTCCTTGCAAAATGAGCAGTCTTGATAGATCAAATGACTTTGTTCTGCAGGCTTCTTCATATGTTTGCATATTTATAATGACCTGGAGGGGAGGGTCAGCACAGTTTATTTCCAATATGGGTACAATCTTAGATGAGAAACCTAATAAAAGGGATTTTGTCACTTTGTGGAAGCCGGTCTGAGGAGTGGTAACTGAGGTTTAATTCCAAGAAGTGTAAAATAATACCCCTGGGACATAGAAACCCTAGGGAGAGCTACATGATTGGAGGGAGGATGCTGACAGTCACCAAGGAAGAAAGGGACCTAATGGTTATAATTTAAGATGACCTGAAAATGCCAAAGCAGTGTGCAAGGGAAAAGGCTGGTGGCATACAGGGGTGCATCAACAGGGGTATCACCAGCAGAAGGCGGGAGGTTGTGATGTCATTATATAAAACCCTGGTCAAGTCTCACATGGAATACTGTGTGCAGTTCTGGTAGCAGCACCTTCGTAAGGACATAAACAGGCTGGAGATGGTCCAGTGAAAGGCAACTAAAATGGTGAAGGGCTTGCACCACAAAGCGTACGAGGAGAGGTTGAGGGACTTCAATATGTTCTCAGTGGAGGAGAGGAGGGAAAGAGAGGGGACATGATGGAAGCATTCAAGTACCTCAAGGGCATAAACAAGGTGCAGGGGGACATCTTCCAATATAGGAGGAGTACAAGAGTGAGGGGGCATGACATAAAATTGAAAGGTGGCAGGCTAAGAGGGAATGTGAGGAAGTTTTTCTTCTCAAGAAAATGGTGGACACATGGAATGACCTGCCACAAGAAGTGGTGGGAGCAAACACAGTAGTTTAATTTAAACATGCGTGGGACAGGCGTAGAGAAACATTAGTTGTAAAGTGCACGGACGGTCCGAAGCCATAAACAAGTATGGGGCTTAAGGGCAGACTGGATGGGCCTAGCGATCCTTACCTGCCGACAATTTCTATGTTTCTATGATAACAGGGATTTTGTCACACTGTGATTATCCAGAAAACAAAATGTCATTTTCTTTTCATTTATTATTATACTGGAGAGTAAGATGAGTTAAGTAGGCCATTTCCATAAGTGACCAGTAGTAACAGCAACACCCAAAACAATAAACATAAGTGAAACATAGGAACAATGGTACAAGTAGGGTAGCGACAATCAGTAACAATTACAGTACATTTTGTCTAACATAAACTGGCAAAGGTTATTGCTGAATGTAGGGACGCATCTTCCTAAGGTGGGCAGGAAGGAGGTTGTAGGTGCCAATCACCCTGAGGGAAAGTGATTCTTTGTCCCTCAGCAGTGTTACAATAGGAGAGTTTATTTTGACAGGGAGCATGTCCCTCATGTATTGGTAGAGCAGTGAAGAGCATAGAGACACTGGGAGGAAGTACTAACCAAACTAAATAAAAGTGAAACACCTCCCCCACTCACACCCCTATCATAAGCCCATACACTGTGGGCTCCACCATGGAGTCATACAGCCCATCTCAGCTGCAGATAAAGAAAACTGCCCCATGATGCTATATCCCACCCATGTTCCAAATCCAGACAAACAACCATACAACAGTAAGTCCTTTCAGGGCGTGACTTGGCTGCCAAGCAAGGTAGATGCTTCATTCTTCAGCAGCTGCCAGAAGCAGTGATTGATCTGATCTGAATCCATGTTTCCTGTAAGCTCACATTCTAACAAACTGTCTGAGAGGTGCAAGAACTCTGCTTGCTTGCCCTAAATGAGTTTTGGGTCTTTTGCTCCCGTTTTGTGCCAGATAAATTGATGCACTGTGTATGACCCATTTCACCACATGGCATGCAACAGCAAAGAAGGCCACGAGCCTTCAGTCCACAAAATGTTTGCATCAATTCTGGCAGGATGTAGGAGCTTACAATAGCCAGCAATGTTATGGAGCCCTCACTAACTTTGATACTAGACTGCGACTAGAGGAACAAAAAACAACCAGTCAAGAAGAAATTCTTCAGGGCCACTGCTCCACATTGAGGGAGCAAGTGGCCCAACTCCAAGGGATGCATGACAAGCTGGACAATCTCAAGAACAGGAGCCATAGAAGCAATCTGTGGCACCTTGGATTCCCGGAGGTATGGGAGGAGGAATGTGTGACTCAGGTCCCCCAACAGGCACTACCCAAAATTCTCAAACTCCCCCCCCCCAGTACCAGGGTCACTACTGAGTGCATTCATTGCACTCTTCAACCAAGGCCTGCACCCGGGGAGAGACCCTGGCCTATCCTGGCATGCCTGCTGAACTTTTTGGAAAAGGAGGCCATCCAGTCCAGAGTGAGGGAGCTGGGTACTCTTTATTGGCAAGGGTCACACATCATGGTATTTCAGAACTACTCCAAAGACCTGGTGGCCCAGCATAAAGGCTTCTCTGAGGCCAGGAAAAAACTGCATGATTTAAAAATTCTCTTTTTTCTCAGATACACGCTGATCCTGAAATTCACCCACAATGGCACCTCTATGCAATTCTCCACGCTGAAGACTATGGTAGATTTCCTCGAGAAAATCTATGCCAGCACAGACAACAACCAGAGGTCCAGCCCAGTACAGGACCCACCTGAAACCAGTTCTAAAGGCCTCGCAAACAAAAGATCCCCACTTAAAAGAGATCAACAGTCACCCTTGTTGTGACCCCAACAACCATGTACACTGTGGGTTCCGTGGCTACAAAACCTGAAGAAGCGGCTGCAGCAGGAGGCATGTGGCAAGAGAACTCACTCACAGGAATGAGCAGAGATGAGCTCACAGCAGTCCCTTTCCAGCTGATGTGACACAAATAACAGATTTTCCCTGCTTGTTGCAGTCACCCCACCCAACGAGACTACTGACTGCCAGAGCACGGGTATGGAGACCATGGAGGAAGCCCTTGGAGACCTCGGTTCCAACACGATAGACTGGGTGGAGGCCTTGGACTTTCTGGCATTACCCCCAGCTCCAGAGGCCCAAGGGACTGTGACAGGCCTGGAGCATAGACTGACAGGAAGGCCCCCTGGCTCAAGGACCGAAGATGGGTGAATTCCTTCTGCACCACTGCTCCATAACTAGGAGCCTTCAGATAAGTGCAACACTTTTGAGAGGTGGCATTCAGGAGGGGAGTAACGGGGGTTGTCTTGATTACACTGTGGGGAAGGAAGCAGGTGGGAGTAGGGTGAATACCTAGTTTTGTCGTTACAATGTGTGGTCGCCCCCACTCCCCGCTCCCTTTTATTGGTGGGTTTGTGTGACAGGCAGGTGTGTATTCACTCTTGCTCCCTCCTCTATAGCCACTGCCTGGCAGGACTGTTGTACAGTGAAGCTGATGCTGTGATTTCATTTTGGGGTGGGGGGGTGGAGGCTATGTGCTTGTTCATTGCAAGGGCTGCCGCTGCCTCACCTTTTGAGCTGCTCTCTTTTACAGGTGCTGATCAAAGCCCATGACGGTGCCCAGTTGCTTTCTGCCTCTGCCCTTCTCCACCCCCCCGCCACGCTTTCCAGCCGGACTACGGCCGGATTCCTACCAGTGATTTCTCCCAATGAATGCCCATGCCCTTGTGCGCTGGGAAGAGGTGTGTGGTAGTGGGGCCTGCAGAGTCAAAGTCGATGGCCTACTATCAGTCCCCCCCTCTCGATTGCCAGGGGAGTCCCCCAAGGCTCCATCCTAGGCCTGATCCTTTTCTCCCTATATATCAATGATCTTAATTCCTACATAAAAAAATCCAGCATACATTTCTTTGCGGATGACACAGTATTATACACCTCAGGTACAACCTTATCTGAAGTCAGGGAAGTGTTGCAAGCTGACTTTAATCAGTTAGAAAGCAATCTCATCAAAGCCAAACTTCTCCTAAATGTCAGAAAAACCAAGGCAATGATTTTTACACGGTATCTCTCACCTGTGCCTTGCCTGTCCTACTGCAGGACTTTAAAGTAACCTCCTTGGGTGAACCCTTGGAAATCATGCCTAAATTCAAATACCTAGGCATGTAGATAGACAACAAGCTATCTTTCAACGACCTTATTGAGGACCTATCCAAGAGGCTCAAAGCATGACTGGGATTCTTTTTCAGAAATAGGTCCCTCTTCTCTCTTGCGACCTGCCTACGGCTTGTCCAAGCAACCTTCCTTCCCCTACTTGATTATGGGATTTTATATACATCTCCCCAGTCTCTAGCCTTACCAAGCTGGATGTTCTCTTCCACCATGCTCTAAGATTCATTACTAGCTCCACTTTCAGGACCCACCACTGCGATCTATGTGCAGCGGTTGGCTGGACCTCACTTGCCACCAGACGCATGCTCCATGCTGGTATCTAGACCCTCAAGCTACTACTGCACAAACTGCCGGACTATTTAACATCTCTACTACGCATCTCCCATAGTGATTGCTCCCCTAAGGAAATCTGACTACATCCTATTAGATGTTCCTAGGACTAGTAATACATTTGACCAATGGGCTGTCTCATGTGCACTCCCCAACATTTGGAATCAACTACAATCCATGCTGAAGCTAATCAGCATTGTCTCAATCAGTTCCTACAAAACACTAGCAGTCTCTAAAATAAAAGACATCTGCAGCTGCTACTAGGTCTCCCTCTAACTCAAAGCCAAGCTTTTGTGTGCTGACCCCCCTTCTACTCCCTTAGCCGGAATGTAATTGCCTACCTGGTATAAGTTTCTTTCTATTTTTCTTTCCACTTGAATAATATATGCCTCAACTGTACCCTGTACTGCTATGTTGTAGCTATTAGGTAGCTTACCATGTTGTATATCTCTTGGACTATATGTACACACTGTGTTTATCTATATACAATTGCTCCTTTCTATGTAATAATAATATGTATGTGTAAATGTCTCAGGACCTGCTTGTGAATGAGTAATAATGATATGTATGTGTAAATATCTCAGGACCTCCTTGTGAATGAGCTTGCTCAACGCAGTTTTCCTGCAATAAACTTGAACTTAAACTTGAGTCCCCACCCCATCTGAAACTAGGGTTACCAGATGTCCTGTTTTACGAGGACATGTTCTCTTTTCCAGCTGCCAAATATTCTTCATGTGCCTTCTCTATCCTGTTGTATTATTATTATTTTTTTTTTTTTTTTTTTACTGTCTCCTACCCAGGACCTCCTTGTAAATGAGCTGTGAAGGCAGTGGAGACTTTAAGCCTATTTACTCGGGGTCTGGCACAAGGGCTCACTGGGGGAGGGACTAAGTGTCCTCTTTTTGGCATCCCAAAATCTGGTACCCCTATCTGAGACCCTGTCTCTCTTCCCCCGATGCCTCTGTGAGCTTTACAAATGCCCTTCATGGGTGCATGAGGAGCACAGGGGAGTTGGATACCCTTTGGGATGCGGGTCCCAGAAAACCCTCTGCTGTACCCGGTCCATGACACAATGGCTGCCTTTCTCCTCAGGAGAAGAGGGGGTTGGGCAATTACCTAGTTTGGGCATACTGCCTGACGGTCTCCCAGATCTGTGCCCCAGGTTTGAAATACAGGAGATGCATCACTTATTTTAAGCCCTCGCTGTTAGGCCCCGGTTAGTTGGTTTGTTGGCCTACAGAATTAATGAGGGTGATTTTGGCTCTGGTAGGTGGCTCTCTCTATTGGAGTCATTGTTTAGATAGAGCAGAGGTTAGCCCACAGACCCATGACCCGGAGATATCAGTCATTTGTGATCCGGCGGTTTGACCTCAGGGTGCCCCACCAGATTGGGGTGTCACTCCTCGATCATCTAGAGCTGAGCCACTCCTCAGAGAAGACTAGACCAGCCATTGGCTGCAAACATCATCTGACCTAAATCCAGTCTGCAACCCTAAACTGTTCTCTTTTTTTCACTATTTTGTTCTTTGCTCATACTCTGTCACAAGAACTATATTTGTGTTGTGTATAGTAGAGTCTCACTGTAGTTGTAGCTGAGAGTCGAACTCATATAGTACTAATAATTAATTCTGATTACTAGAACTTATAGGTTTAGGTCCCTGCCTTTTCTGACCCCTAAGGGGCCGTAGCAATGAACCACAACTGCCTGGTACCCCTCTGAGGAGTTAACCCTCTGCAGCACTCATACGGTTTACCCCATCCCCTCTGTGGTTTCTAACAGGGACAGCTTGCTGATCCACAGCCGCGTTCTCTCTTAAGTGGCTTACCTCTTGGCCTCCTCCTCCCCCCGGCACTATGACAGAACAAATAATGCACACATGGAATGTCCGGGGATTAAACTCCCCTATCAAGAGAAAGAAGGTCCTTTCCCACCTCAAATACCTTAAGTCCCAGGTAACTTTTCTTCAAGAGACCAAACTCTCTGGGTCAGACCACTACCTCTTACAGAAAGACTGGGTGGGACAAATGGCATATGCGGAGGCTCCTTCTCAGAAGAGAGGGGTGGCCATCCTACTGCATAAATCCCTTCCCTGGAAGCTGACTGACAGTAAAGCCGATAGTAGAGGAGGATGGGTGATGGGTTTATACAACACTCTGACAGGCCCTTTAGTATTGTGTAATGTGTACACCCCTAACCAAGATGACCCTCGATTCTTCAACTTTCTAGCTGAAGCCCTCACTGCCTTTTCTCCCCCACACACCACACTACTATTGGGAGGTGACTTTAACTTAACCCTGGTACCTTGACTGGACAGGAATTATACGAGTACAGAGGCGCACGTCAGAGGTGGAAAGGCACTGCACCTGCTTATGGAGGATTTGGGCCTTGCCGATGTGTGGAGACTCTTCACCCCTGAGTACGGGATTACACCTACTACTCAGAAACCCATTCCTCCTACAGTAGATTGGATTTCTGGCTTACGTTACAACACTCACACAGTCCTCTTTGGACTCTGCTATGCTTTTGAGGAGCATTTCAGACCATGCCCCTGTTCAACTCATCCTGGGATGGGGCCCTAGTGAAACCCTTACCCAATCCTAGAGACTGGACCCGCTTCTTATGTAGGACCCAGAGTTTTTGCCGTGAGCTACATGATGGAAGCCTCAGTCTTTTCTCCAGGCTAATGCCATCTGACACCACCTGGAATACTGGGAAGTAAGCCACCATGAGAATGGTATAATGGGCCATGTAGCTACCAAAAGAAAGAGAACTGGAGCAGAAGCTGGCTGACCTGGAATCCGACTCATTCTGGCAGAAGCCACATACAAGACCATGCCTCCCCACTTCCTCTTCACCTACTGACTGAGTGATCCTGGACTTCACTTTTAGAGCAATCAACTACAGAACAGAAAAGTTGAAGTTGCCATACTCCGGCTGTGGCACACATTCTGGGAAGGTGGTGATAAGTGGGGGGAAGGTAATGGCATATCAACTTAGGAAACAGCAGGCCGACAGTCATATCTCAGGTTTGAGGAAAGGGACCGGTGAGCTGGCCTCCAGTCCATCAGCTATTAACCAGGTAATGGCCACCTACTGCTCCACCTTTATCGCTCTTCACACTCCATCCCCCTGATGGAGACCCAACCCTTCCTAGCTGGGATTCCACTTTCCAAACTCCAGACCCCGCAGTCCCAGGAGCTTGATGCACTGATCTCAGTGGCAGAGGTCAAAGCTGCCATCAACCCCCTCCAATAAGATCTTTAGATAATCAAGTGACCTTTAAAACTAAAATGTTGAATCTTTATCAGATAGGATGCAGCTGTATATGATTCTTGTTTAGCATGTTAAGGTCTATAGATAAATATGTGATTCTTACCACTAAATCTTAATTATCTTTTATTGGCTTAGTTATAGCTGTACATAATTTATGTTTGGTAAGGGTGTTAGTGTAAACTATTCTGCATCCTATTTGTTTTCTAGAACTTGAGATTGTACTTGTTGAAAGGTGAAATGTACTTTGATATGTTTATAGTAGACAGAGTACTTAGATAAATAGGGTCTTTCTTATAAGTTAACTGAAAACTGCATTTAGTGTAATTTTTGTACTGTTTATGATGTGTCTTATGTAATATGTTTAAGAGTAACTTAAGTGCAATATAACAGGACTGTCTTGAGAACAGGATTGTATAATCCTCATTACTAGTATTCCTGTATAAAAATAATGTTTTTCTATCTATCTATCTATCTATCTATCTATCTATCTATCTATCTATCTATCTATCTATCTATCTATCTATCTATCATCATCAGGACTCGAGGAGGGTAAAACCCCAGGTAGGGATGGATTCTTGGTAGACTTCTACCAGGCACTCCGTCAACAGGTAGGCCCACTGCTCACGGAGGTTTTTGTGGAGCCTGAAACCAAAGGCACACTCCCACTACCCTGCATGAAGCCAACATTATTGTCATCCCCAAGAAAGCAAAAGACCCCACCAGCCCGGAAAGCTACTGATCTATCTCCCTGATCAATGTGGACAGCAAGCCCTATGCAAAGGCACTTAATACATGCCTGAGCCCCCTGCTGGCTACCCTAATACACCCCTCCCAGGTGGGCTTTGTTTTGGGGAGACACAGCTCTGACCACCGGAGAGCCCTGCTGAATCTGATGCATGTAGCCAGGGAGTTGTTGACCCCAGCAGCAGCTATCACAGTTGACTTTAAAAAAGGCCTTCGACTCCCTGGAATGGGACTATTTGGACATTACCCTTGCCCACTTAGGTGTAGGGGCAGGCTTCAGAGGGAAGGTCAGGGTCATCTACCATCTACCAGTGGCTACAGTCACCACTAACTGGATGATCTCTCTCCACTGTTTCCCTTGGAGAGGAAAACAAGGGAAAGCTTCCCTCTTTCCCTGCTGGTATTTGTGCTTGCAGTTGAACCCCTGGCTGAAGTGATTAGACATTATCCTAGCATCTGAGGAATCCCTGTTCATTCCAGGAATTACCTGACCCTGATGTATGCAGATGATCTGCTTCTCCCTTGGCCGATGCCCCCCCTGTCACTACCCCCCTTTCTTGGCCCTCCTGGACTCCTTTGCTAAGATTTCAGGGCTGAAGCTCAACCAGGCCAAAACAGACATGTTGGCCTTGAATAAACACTGTACCCAACAAACTGCACTGGAGACCGGTTTGCTCTGGTACCCATCCGGGATTACCTACCTGGGCGTTGTAGTACCCCCAAAGTTGGAGGATATCTGGGGTGCTAACATACTGCCGCTCCTAGCCAGTACCAAACTGGAGCTTGAGAGATGGAAACTACTCCGGCTTACTTTGACAGGGAAGATAGCAGCCATTAAGATGGTGACAGCCCCCAGATTTTTCTGTCTCCTATCCCACCTCCTAATCATGCTGCTCAAAATGTGGACCCAGCCCATTGATAAACTAATTGGAGACCTACCATGGGTGGACTAGAAACCTAGCTTTAGCAGTAACAAACTCTGGGCCCATTGGTCCCAGGGAGGTTGGTGCCTGCCCTGGCTGGAGGGATACAAATGGGCTTCCCAATCTGCTCGGACTACATACTGGTTCAGAGAGCCCAGGGAAGAGAGACTGCAGTGGGTGGAGATGGAAATAAGCCTGGTGGGACTTTTCAATGCCTCCTCACTGGTGTTCCCCCCAAGGGATCATTGTCCCAAGGGAAATCATCTGCTACACTTGTTCCCACTATTGTTGCCTCCAGGAAAATCTGGCACATTAATCTGTCTAAACTGAGAATGGGCCCCCTGCCTATCTGCACTACCCCCTTGTGGCATAAACCTCATCAGCATAGGCAACAACAGTGTGGCTTGGCCACACTGGAACAGTAGGGGCATATCGAGAGTGGGAGACCTCCTTGACCTGCCAGACCTGAAAATGATCTCCTTCCAGACATTGAGGGAATGATGGAATCTACTTCAGATGGACTTCTGGAAATACCTTCAGATGCGGGCAGACTTGTCCCCAGTGTTGTCCTTAGCTAATCTCCCATAGTACTGAACACTCAGGGCTGGTTTGACCACCCAAAGGGCCTGGCAGGTCACATTTATAAGTTGCTCAGAGACACCCTGTCTTTGCAATCCTCTTCAGCAAGGTCCAAATGTGAGAAGATGTTGCAGTGCTCTGTCCTGGACTCCAACTGGGCACAGGCGTGGAGAGACTCGAATGCTTGGTTCAAGGACGAACATACCAGATTAATCCAAAATAAGATTTCCTATTCCTGGTACAAAACCCCTGCTGTTCTCCACAAAGCCAGACTTCTCCCTTCAGACAATTGCTGGTGGTGCAAGGGCCCGGCGTGGATCTGTTGCATGTTCTGTGGTCCTGTCCTAAGATTCAGAGCATGTGGCAACAGGTAGGCTGCCTGGCATCCCTAGTTCTACAGAAACCTATCCCACTAGCCCCGGCCTTCTTTCTCTTGGGCCTCAAGGGGGATCTCCCACCTCTTACTCAGTACGAATGCTGGTGGCTTGCCCTCTTAGCTATTCAGACTAAGAGGGCTTTGGTTTGCAGATGGTGC